>OZ007596.1:45179234-46586234 GCA_963931845.1 Maratus michaelseni
TAATTTTCATATTTAAGAACTTTCAGTCACTGTTCTGCAAAGTTTAAGGTACGCTTTTCATTATGAATTCACCAAACTTCTGATTTTGTGCTTTAAATTTGAATAATTTATTAAAAACTCATTAACTTAACTCCGGTTCGACAAACATGGCGGTTGTTTACATCGACTGAGTCGGTGAATCGGTGATATTTACATTCATGTCTATCAAGATGTATTTATGTCTCTTTACTTATAAGTAATTTGATATTTTAATTATAAGTAAACAGAAAATCATATTAAAATTAATAAATTATTAGATTATTTTTAATAATTGATATATTATAATACTTTATATATTTAATATATTAAAATTTTGTATTTTAATTTAATATATTATATTATTAATTTAATGTAGTGTTAATTTAATATAATTCAATATAATATTATTTATATATATATATAATATTAATTATTTATTAAGATTAATACTAATTGTAATCATAATTATTTTATTATTATTATTAATTATAGTTTTTAATATTTTAGTTCATATTATTATATTATATGATATATTATAATTATTTTTAATTAATAATAATTAAATTATGTTACTATGATAATTTACATTTATAATTTGTAATATTATTATTATTTATGTTATTAATTTATATTAAATATAAATATATTAATATAATTATAAATATTGATAATACTATAATAAAATTATAATATAATCTATAATTTATAACAAATATTAAATATATTAATATTTATTATTATATATATTATTAATTAATATATATAATAAATAAATATTAATATTTAATATATATATAAATATATATAATTAAATAATTAATTAAAATAATTAATAATTAATTTTATATTATTTATTATTAGTATTAATTATTCATAATATTAATTTAATGTAATATATAATCAATTTAATATGTTTAAATTCATTTAATATTTAATTTAATATAGTATATCATTTTAGTATTATAATTTAATATATTATATATTTATTTATATTATTATAATATATCATAATTTATATATTTAATATATTATTTAATATATAATTTATATATTTAATTTAAATATTTTTATAATTTATGTATTATAATAATTTATAAATTATAAAATATCTTTAAAAATTTTTAAAAATATAAAATTATTAATTAAAATTAATAAAAGTTTTACTTATAAGTGAAGAGGGACAGAGATATCTTTACATAGATGAATGTAAATATCACCAATTCAGTCGATGTAAACAACCGCCATGTTTGTCGAACCGGAGTTAAGCTAATGAGTTTTTAATAAATTGATCAAATTTAAATCACAAAATTAGAAGTTTGGTGAATTCATATTGAAAAGCGTTCCTTAAACTTTGTAGAAAAGTGATTAAAAGCTCTTAAATATGAAAATTATTATTCCTAGAAGATTTTATTTATTACGTCCATGTTATTTCAATGGACACTTCGATCTGTTTATGCCCAGCGCCATATTGATGACGTCACGACTTCAGCGGCGTATTGGTTATAACTTAATATCTGACGTGGATTTGGGAGGAGCTATTCCGCGATGGTCGCGGCTATCACCGCCTTTTCGGACGTTGTATAGCATCCGTAATTGTTTTCGTATGTACGAAAATCTGATCCCAGAATAGCACTTTTTGCCAGATGCGAATTAGCATACGATACGAAAGAGTGTTTTCACGTGACGTCATAACGAACGTTCGAATTTCTTTCGTACCTTGCGGGAATCGGACTGCAACACTGCTTTAGAAAATACCTTGGCAACACTGCCACCAATATAATTATAATTTTGACAAAACCTTAATATATATATATTTTTTTTGGTAATGGCAATTGATAGAAAATTCAAAAAATAATTTTCGGCTAACTGTGACTGATTATTGATAAATCACATGATCTAAACTAACCAATCAGATTAGTACACTGTCTGTGATTAGCAGCAGTTTTTTTTTTTTACTGTTGTTGTGTTGTTGTTGGGTTTACAAAGATTTGTGGCGAAATTGATATTGCGTTTAAGAAGGTATTCGTTATAGTTGGATTTAATTCGTATTAATTAATATTTAGACATGCCTAAAGTTAGACGAAGTAGGAAACGCCCTCCTGAAGGATGGGAACTTATTGAGCCAACAATTGATGAATTGGAAGCAAAAATGCGAGAAGGTATAGAAGCATTCATTTTTGTAATTTCGTACTTTTAATGTGAATTATACATATTTGAAGTATTATTATTTAATTTTTTACTTTTAGATTTCATAATTTATTTTTCATTATTCTAGCGGAAACTGAACCACATGATGGGAAAAGAAGAGTTGAATCATTATGGCCAATATTTAGAATTCATCATCAGAAATCTCGTTACATTTTTGATTTATATTTCAAAAGAAAAGCCATTAGCCGAGGTATGCATTTTCAACTTGTATTTTTTTTTTTTTTTATGGACTTTGTGGGTGGGTATATCAATAAGCAAAATTCAAAAATTAGATTTAAAGAGTTAAATCTATAGACTCAATTAAAGTAGAGCCACAAACACACTTAATTACGTAATTTTCATTGGTACTTCCTTATTATCCGAGCCCGGTCAGATACAATTGCGCCAATTATACTATTTACAGTAACCCTTATTTTTGGACAACTGTATATTTTATTTTATTATTATTATAATTTATAGTTTTTTTTATTTATATTTAGGGGAGACTGGTACACAGTGGACCACTTTTTCAGTTAAAATATTTTTTCTCTTTAATGGACAAACCGATCTGCATGAAAATATTTTTGAATATTCCTTAAACCTTTATACATTCATCATAATTTTCTCATAACATAGTTTTCAATACATTTAAAAAAAAAAAAAAATTCTTATATGCGTCCGTAAAGTGGACCAGTGTGCCCCACTTCTGGGGCATAGTGGACCGCTATTAGGTATTATCTGAAATACAATATAAATCTATTTTTCATTTCTTTTTTATTTTCCCTTTACCCGCAAAATAACATAGTAATATAAATTTACAAATAACATTTTAAAACAAAAACAAAAAAAATTAATTATATTTTGAAAATAATAACAGAAACAGATTAATACAAGAACAATTGCAATTTAGTTGAAGTTATTACTTAAGTACAAAAAAAATCAGCGCACATTAAAATTTTCAAATGAAATTCCTAAATACTTATGACTTATGAGTAAGATTGAGCCTGGAATTTTCCTGAAATACTTTTGGGTCTGGGAGCAATATTAAATTATGAAATCATTGACATCAACAATAGATTCATCTACAGTTTCGGGAAAAATAAACTAATTTCCATTCAATTTGCGTCTCATGAATCTTACTTGAATAGAATCATCACCAATTAGATTAGACTACAGTTATATTTATCAAAGACAGTAAATACAAAACAAAATATTTCTTACTATGTTAAATAAATTGTTATTTTTGTTTGTTTACTTTATTTTACAGTTAAGTAACTACTTTTAAACAATATTTCTTTATATTAATTAAGCAATTATTAAATATTTTGAACATTCTGCATTACAGGAGCAGAGTGGATTGTAGACAACTGTGCCCAGGAGTGAGTGGTCCACTGTGCCCCACGTTGAAGTTCAATAAATAATAATCATAATTGTTTATAGCTTTCTTTTAAACATATTAACTTTAAAGTTGAATAAAAACAAGTATCTTAGCTTTGCAAAAAAGCTGTTTTATCAGATTTATCTACAACCTTTAATTACTAAAAAAATTAAAATATGATGATGACAAATTTTACTTTTAGAAGCTCAAAACAACCAATCAGGGTTAACATAGCTTAATCTGAGCTAAACATATTTTCTGAAGGCTATAAATAATCAGTGCAGTGCTGTTGTCTATTAGGATAGAAGAGAAGCTTTAAAAAAATTTAAATAAATAAAATATTAGGGGGTGGTCCAGTGTGTACCGGTCTCCCCTATTTATTGTTTATTTATTATGTTTTATATTATTTACCATTTTTAACAATTTTATGCATTTAATAATGCTAAATTACTATTTTGAATATGATTGGCAATGATAAACATAATTGGAAACCATTTTTGGCGATTATCTCCTGGCACAGTTAATACGTAAGTACTAGTGTGTCAATGATTTTAATCAGACGATTTAAATCAACTGTTTTTTTTAAAAAAAACATTGATTTAAATCAACTGATTTTTTTTTAATCATAAATTTTCTAAATGTTTAAAATGACATTAAAAAAAATAATAATAAAAGCTAAGATTAACATTATTCAGAAAGTTTGTATGGATATTTTACTTTATGAATAAACAAAAGAAAAAAGCTGTGAATAATTGTTTCTAAGCTTAATTCAATATAATTTGCAATAATTTCTTTTAAATAATCAAATTATTCCTTCTTTTACATAAAATAAGAATATCAAGTATAATACATTTTTACTAGTAAAGGAATAAATAGCCATTACCTTTTTTTTGCATTAATAAATTTATAGCAAATTAGAATGAAAGAATGACATCTGCTCAACGGCCATGTAAAACAATGTATAAGAGAAAATGATCTAATTGGTATAAAAATATTAAGCACAGCAACAGTTTTTTCAGTAGAGGTTAAATATATATATATATATATATATTTTTTTTTTTTTTTTTTTTTTTTTTTTTCAATTCTAAACTCATATATACACCAAATAAAGAAATTAGAAAATTAGTTAGGGATTTAAAAGGATGCAATCCTTTTTTTTATTTGAAATGCTGAATTTTAATAATCCCTACTGAGTAGTAAACAATGATGCTATTTAATATTTTGAGAATTTCAGATATAACTGGCTATCCTTATATATTTACTGTGTATCTGTATGTCTGCATGAATGAGTAACTCATTTTCATAATTTTTTCATCATACACATACATGTGGTGTGAGTTTAGATTTAGGCGATTAACAGTACAAAAGCAAAGCAAGTTGCAAATTATGTTTGTTTTGTTATTTGTGCTACTAACTAATGAAATTACTTATTTGCAGCTTTTATTAATTCTGTAATTATTTACTGTTCCTTCTAAGTCATTTATTAAGGGCACAGCACCCTACCCTTTATTAAATTGGCAAAATGTATTCTACTTAAAAAAAAAAAAAAAAAATAGTGAAATTCATCTTTTCCAATTATCATTCCCAAAGATTTCTTGTAAAAAAACTCCATACCACAGTATTTCTAAATCCGTGTGTCCAAGACTTTCCCAAAATATTAAACTTTATGTATTTACAAAAAACAGGAAGTTATTAAATCATGTTGTAATTTAATTATATTTTTCAATTTGTAATTCATAAAAATCATTAAAAATTAATGTCACTTTATTTATCACATTAAAAAATTATATACTTTTTTTCCCTTATATCATTACTAAACACATTACTAATATATTTCCTCATGAAATAATGCTCTATTTTGGGAACTAGCATTGTGCCCCTTTTTCTTTGTAGACTGAATACTAAATTATTAATATCAATTTAGTAATTAAAGCATAAAAATGTATTTTATTTTCCTAATAAGATAGTTAATTATTTCATCATAATTAATTTTAAGCAGTGTTAATAATTCAATATTGAAGCAGTTATTAAATAATTTTAATAAATATAAATATGAATAGTACTTAATATAGTTTTACATAATTATTACAAAATATTAATGTACGCAGAGTTTCCCCCAGGTTTAAAATAGGGCAGGGTGCTACTGATAAGAAAAGGGCACTTTTTGGATTCTTGAGGGCACTTTTCGTTTTTTTAAAGGCACTTTTTAAAATTGTTAAAGGTATTATTTTGGTTTTTAAAGCCACTTTTGATAATTAAAAGCCAGGGCACTCTTTTCAAGACAACATTGAGTCAATTTTTAGTATGAAAGCAAATTTTTTAATTCAAAAAGGAGAAAGAGCATTTTTTTTTACTGAGGGACAAGAAGGGTGCTAATTACTTTACTGGGGGTTGGGTGGGGTGGGGGCAAGAAGGGTGCGGTTGAATCCTCAAACAAGGGCGATGCTTGGCTGCGTCGAATTTGGCAAAGCGATAAATGAGTTTTTCTTGCTACCGGTTTGTTCCTTGCATTTCTTCCCCGCCTACTACGGTTTGATCTAGAAATTTGATTGGTTTATGAGTGAATTACGTTCGTTTGGTTGGGTTGGTTGGTTTATTGTGTGCCGTATTGTTGGATTCAGAGAGTGATGAGTTAGATAGAGGTGCACTATACCATAAAAATGTCTTTGAGAATGAAACCGATCATTTCGGAATTTAATGAGAACGCCAAGGGCGTTCATGTAGCATTCTCATTGGTCAGAAAATAGAGAGCCTTTATAAACAGAGGTAATTTTTCAGGATATTTTTAACAGTGTATGGAAGAAGGGCTGAATTTATTGGACAGTGAGAGGTTTTCAAATCAAGTCCCAAGTTGTTTGGGCCGACTTTAGTGTTGCATCATGGCACATCGCATGTTTATTTTTGTTTGAACTCTGGGATTTGCGAAGTGAAGTGAATTTAATCTTTTGACGTGTTGTTTTTTTATGAAGAATTCGGCGAAGCGGCAAGTGTGAATTTGAAATAGTGTGTGTAGTGTGTTGTTAATGAAAATTTAGGATATTTTAGGTGTTTTTGATAGATTATTTAGAGGTAAATTTGAATTTTGTCCTCTTGAGTGGCCAGTTTAAGGGTTTGTTTGTTTGTTTGTTTATTTCTTGAGAAGATACATTTGACTTGTGTGCTTGACATCAAGTGCCTGCTTATATCGTCAATATACATCAGTTTAAGGGTTATTTTTGTATAAATACTGCTGCCTCATCAGAAGTGATCGGCGATAGCGATTATGACAAACCGAAGCCTTAAAAAAAGGGTAAATTTGAAAAATAAAAGTAAGTGAATTTTTATTGATTTTATTTGATAAGTGTGTGTCTTGCATTTTAGATATTACTGTAGAGGTAGTTTCGTGCATCGAGTGTTGTTTTTTTGTTTTTGATAATGTGTACAGGATACATACATAAGTTATTGATTGCTGTGTGAACGAATTTCGTACATTCTAGAGATTGCTGTACAGCGAGTTTCATGCATCCAGTGATGTTTTTTTTCGGTTAATGTACGCGAAGCGTACATACATAAGTTATTGATCGCTGCGTGAATGAGTTTCATGCATTCTAGAGATTGCTGTACAGCGAGTTTCATGCATCCAGTGATGTTTTTTTTCGGTTAATGTACGCGAAGCGTACATACATAAGTTATTGATCGCTGCGTGAATGAGTTTCATGCATTCTAGAGATTGCTGTACAGCGAGTTTCATGCATCCAGTGATGTTTTTTTTCGGTTAATGTACGCGAAGCGTACATACATAAGTTATTGATCGCTGCGTGAATGAGTTTCATGCATTCTAGAGATTGCTGTACAGCGAGTTTCATGCATCCAGTGATGTTTTTTTTCGGTTAATGTACGCGAAGCGTACATACATAAGTTATTGATCGCTGCGTGAATGAGTTTCATGCATTCTAGAGATTGCTGTACAGCGAGTTTCATGCGTCCAGTGATGTTTTTTTTTCGGTTAATGTACGCGAAGCGTACATACATAAGTTGCTGAATGAATTTTATGTATTTAAAAAATTAGGAATTTAGAGATTTTCTCCAATTATAATATCTGTACTTTGTGGCAAAGAAGTGATTATTTACACAATTTCTATGAGAGTTTCTTTCACGACGTAAACGTTGCTTTTATTTCGTTTTGTTGCAATTTACAAAGTTTAAGGGGTATTTTCTTAGAGATTTTTTATTTGTTAGGAAAAAATTGATTGTTAAATTTGCGAATTCTTTGTAAAAATCGGGAGGAAAGAATAGTTAAAAATTTGTAAAAATGGAAAAATCTGGGGGGAAAAAAATAGCTAAAAATTTGTAAAAATGGAAAAATCTGGAGGAAAAAACAGCTAAAAATTTGTAAAAATGGAAAAATCTGGAGGAAAAAATAGCTAAAAATTTGTAAAAATGGAAAAATCTGGAGGGAAAAAATAGCTAAAAATTTGTAAAAATGGAAAAATCTGGGGGAAAAAATAGCTAAAAATTTGTAAAAATGGAAAAATCTGGGGGAAAAAATAGCTAAAAATTTGTAAAAATGGAAAAATCTGGAGGAAAAAATAGCTAAAAATTTGTAAAAATGGAAAAATCTGGAGGAAAAAATAGCCAAAAATTTGTAAAAATGGAAAAATCTGGAGGAAAAAATAGCTAAAATTTTGTAAAAATGGAAAAATCTGGAGGAAAAAATAGCTAAAAATTTGTAAAAATGGAAAAATCTGGGGGAAAAAATAGCTAAAAATTTGTAAAAATGGAAAAATCTGGGGGAAAAAATAGCTAAAAATTTGTAAAAATGGAAAAATCTGGGGGAAAAAATAGCTAAAAATTTGTAAAAATGGAAAAATCTGGGGGAAAAAATAGCTAAAAATTTGTAAAAATGGAAAAATCTGGAGGAAAAAATAGCTAAAAATTGGTAAAAATGGAAAAATCTGGAGGAAAAAATAGCTAAAAATTGGTAAAAATGGCAAAATCTGGAGGAAAAAATAGCTAAAAATTTGTAAAAATAGAAAAATCTGGAGGAAAAAATAGCTAAAAATTTGTAAAAATGGAAAAATCTGGAGGATAAAATAGCTAAAAATTTGTAAAAATAGAAAAAACCGGAGGAAAAATAGCTAAAAATTTGTAAAAAATGAGAAAATCCGGAAGAAAAAGTAGCTAAAAGTTGTAAAAATTAAAAAATCTGAATGAAAATATTGCTAAAAGTATGTAAAAATGGAGAAATCTCGTAAAAAAACTTTTAAAAACTTTGTAAATAGCAGTAAAACGAAATAAAATCAGTGTTTACTTTGTGAAAGAAATTGGCCTAGGAACTGTGTAAGTAGTGACTTGTCTGCTGAAAAGTACGTGTTCTGATTGGGTGGAATTTGGAGGTTGCCGTTTTTTAGGTTGGCGCGCGTCCGTGCTTGGCGCGCGTCAAAAAAATCGCCAAATCGGGGGTCGCCCTTGTTTGAGGATTTTGCCAAGGGTGCTAATTATTTTTATGAGGGGCAAGAAGGGTGCTATTTTGCAAACCAAAGGGCAGGCAGGGTGCAGTACCCTTCTGAAACTGTCTAGGGGAAACTCTGATTGTACGTAACATTATTGTATGCTACTCACCAATGAAATTACTGATTTGCAGTTTTTATATTTTCTGTAATTACTGACTAATAATTATAATTTTATTAATTCAAGAATAAAAACATAAATAAAGGAAATAATAATAGGGTTAATTGTTTTGAAAGCTGAAATTCTTGGTAACTATTCTATAATCTAACACAGAGGGAAAAAATCATAAAAATCCGATTTAAATTTTAAAAAATCTGATTTTCTTAATTTTTTTTACACTCTAGTAAGTACCATTTCATTAATACAGCCTTTACAAACTGTATTTCTCTTCATAAAGGCATCCAGCGATTTAAACATTTCTATGTTATACATTATTATATTTCATTAAAATTATTTTAAACATTAAACAGTGTTAATTCAATATTTGCTCAGTTTAAATTAGAAAGAAAAACTATATTTTAATTGTTTTTTTTTTCTTTTGTATTTTGAAGATCTCTAACATTTATGAAATTTCATTGTATACTCTTTTTTAAAATAACTTTTAAATTTATTTACTTACTTTAATACTTTTACGGTTATGTTATTATATCTGGTTAGAAATAAAGGTTTTATCTACAATTAATTTTAGACCTGAAAATATCCAGGTTGCAATTTGCCACATGGCGACTAAACAAAAGAATGTGGTCAATAATCAACCACCTTTTTTTTTTTTTTCTAAAAATTTTTAAAAAGTATTCTAATTTTTACATGTTTGACTCACATTTCAAGTGATCAGTTTTAGCAGAGGATCTGTTAACTGTTGTAACCTATATAAGGAATTTTAAAGTATTTAATTTTAATTTAATTCAACAAGAATTAAGATTGTGAAAAAATGGCTACAACACTAAAAGGGTCTACTCGCCACTAGTTGTTAACTAAAACTCTCAATTTTCATGTCTAGTTAATTTGAAAAAATTTTGAATGTTTGTACAAATATGAATATTTTTCTATTGAAATTATTGAATCAATGACCATCCATAATAATTGCAGTTACAGTAGAAGATCTTTATAACGCAAACCTAAAAACATGAGGTTGTGCGTTATATAGAATTTTGCGCTATATAGATCACATTTCACACATCATTAAATTTAGCTTGTAAAACATGGCCAAATATGTGTGAAACATACCAAAATACATTAGAGTATCTTTATATTGCATTCTTTATTACCAGGAGTTATAATATTATAATTTTTTGCATAATATAGATCATTCCACACATTGTTATTTTTACTTTATAAAGATTGTCCAAACATAGCTGTATTAAATCAGCAATTTTTTCAGTAGTTAGCTCTGAATTAAGGAGATAAAGTTAAATTAATGTATCAGATTTAGTCCTCTAGAGAATAGCAACTATTTATAATGTAAGAATTCAGGTGTTTCTTAACTGAAAATTCATTGTTTACATCTGAGAAGTTGTGCGTTATATGGAGAATTGCGTTATAAAGATCTTCTACTGTATTAAGATCTGTCATAACATAACCATAATTATAAATGGTATAAGCACTAAGTAGTGTTCACATAATCTATATTATTATATTAAATCTCTCACAGAAATTTTGCTATTTACATATTATCCGGACCAGGTCAGATACAATTGTGCAAACATGGTGCCAACTATACTAATTACAGTAACCCTTATTTTTTAACAACTATATAGTTTATTTATTTGTCATAGTTTATGGTTTAATTTTTTTTTATTATAATTTATAGTTTACTCTTTTATTATATAGTTTTTTTGTTATTTATTTACTATTGTTCATTTATTTTATATTATTTACCATTTTCAACAATATTATGTACACCTAATAATGTTAAATTACTGTTTTGAACATAATTGGCAAACATTTTTGGCGATCTATCTCCTAGCCAAGAATTTTACGTAAGTACTGGAATTTTTAAAGCAATTATTATTCCAAAAATGTCAACTTTAAACAAAAAATATCTGTAACATCTGATACTGTTAAACGATCAATTCTTGTATAATGTATATATATATATATATATTTTTTTTTTTTTCTTTCTCGAAAACAGCTGTAACAATCAGCACTGCAGAAACTCTATTTGACACCTGGTGCGAATATTTTCGTTCCTTTTTCTATCGGTCATCAGGACCAGAAGTGACATTGTACATTTTTTTTCCATGAGTTATAAGAATTTTTAGCAGTTGCTTTAAAAATTTCACTTTTGATACACTTTTTACTACAAAAATGTGACTACAAAGTAGGGTGTCATGTAAACAAATTTAATCAGATGATTTTTAAAAAATTATTGATTAAAATCATGACTTTTCTAGTTTTTTAAAATGATGTAAAAGCGTATTAAAATCTAAGATATGAACATAATTGGGATCATTTCTATAGCTGACCTTATGAATAAACAAAAAAAGCTTTAAATAATTGTTTAATGTAAGTACAGTAAATTTGTAAATAACAGCAAACCTCTTTGAAGAGCAAGTGTTCCTCTGGCATAAAAAGTATTTAATTTAAAAATAATATTTAAGGGCAATTCCAATCCTATGTTACCATTTCTAGTATTTTATTTTTTATATCAAATAGGTAATATATATTGTTTCTGATAGTATTAAACCTAATTTTTTTAATATTGGCAATGCATTTTATAAAATTTTGACTCGTGAAAATCAATAAAATCCATTATAATCAGCATGGCTTCTTTTTATGTGTTTATTTGTTTGTCCGTTACATGTTAAATGTTGGTCTGTTACAGGTAAGATTACATATTTTTCATAACTATCTTATGGCAACAGTCAAATTTTGTGAAAGATGTATGTTTCAGAACTCCCTCTGAATGAAAATACATTTTTATTATAATAAATTGTAAGTTATTTTATAAGTAATATCGATAAACATCAAGGTATCGAAAAAGCATGGTAATTCCTGTTTGTCTGTTGCATTACCATTTATTTAATCATAATTATTTACATTAAATAATTTATTCATAATAACTATATTAATTTATCTTCTAATATCATATGCTAATTGTAGTCATCTTTGAATTACATAATTATTATTTTTTAAATGAGGTAAGGTAATTTTTTCCTCTATGACTTTTAGTCTGTAAAATGGAATTGCTGTTAATTAAATCTAATATAATATGCAATGTCCTAATTTCCCTTGAGTAGTCAAATTATTTATTATTTTATATAAAATAAACATAGCAAGTATAAACTTCTTGCAAATGGGTCATTCCACGTCAAATCAACAAAAATTTCAATATTCAACCTGACCATTTCAGATTTTAATGAAACTTTCAGGAATCATTCTCCCTGATGATACAAGTGAGAATATGCTTTTAAAAAAATTTTATCTCAATAAATTTTCATACAATTAATTTTTTAAATTTTGAAAAATCATCATTTTTTGGCTTGTATAAATGTTTTCAATTTTAAATTTCTCAAGTTCTATCAGGCGTAGGAAGTTGTTTGACCCCTCATTTTAAAGAGAATTTCATAAGGTTTAATTTGATATGCAAGTTGACTATGCTTGGATTTAAAAAAGTTAATTTAAATTAATTTAAAATTTTTAAAAATAGTGTTTTTTAAAAATTTTGAAAAAATATGTTTTTTGTAATATTATAATCTTTAAATTCTGAAAGTTTTAGAGTGGGATCTCAATGGGATCAACAGTTATACAAAAAATAATGTTTAAAATGAACAAAGCAATACTATCTTTAGCACAATCATAAAGTTTGCAAGCTGCCAACTGTAAATACCAGTCCCAATTGGTGTTTAACATTAGTTTTTTTTAACATAACTGCTGATCCCATTGAGATCCCACTCTAAAACTTTCAGAATTTAAAGTTTATAATATTACAAAAAACATATTTTTTTTTTCAAAATTTTTAAAAAACACTATTTAAAAAAAAAATTAACTTTTTTAAAACCAAGGCATAATCAACAACTTGCATATCAAATTAAACCTTATGAAAGTCTCTTTAAATTGAGGGGTCAAACAACTCTCTACGCTGGATAGAACTTGAGAAATTCAAAATTCAAAATGTTTATACAAGCCAAAAAATGATGATTTTTTGAAATTAAAAAAATTAATTGCATGAAAATTTACTGAGATAAAAAAATAATAAAAGTATATTCTCATTTATATCATCAGGGAGAATGATTCCTGTAAGTTTCATCAAAATCTAAAATGGTCAGGTTGAGTCACTGGTTGATTTGTCATGGAATGACCCAAGTAAAAGAATAAGTTTAAAATCTCTTATTTTCTCATTCTAATTTTTGCAAATATGTAGTATATTGGAGCTAAGGAAGAATGATAATATCTGCTTAACAGCTATTGCAAAAGAATGTATAAGAGAAAAAGAGCTAATTGGTGTAAAAATGTTGAGCACAGCAAGAGCTTCTTCAGTAGAGGTTGAATAAAGGATTTTACATTTGAACTCATAGACATCAAATAAAGAAATCAGTTAGCATTTGTAAAGGCACCAAAACTTCTCTTTTTTTAAAAAAAATTTGAAACCAAAATTTTGAAATCTTGCCCAAAAGAATGTCGTAGGCAAGTGTCTTCCGCCCAAAAAATTTCACCATTTTCCGGACAATTTTGATTTTTGAAATGATTAAGTCTTGTGACCGACTGGTGAATTTCGCAATATTTTCTCGCAACCGATTGACAAATTTTGTGGGGTTTTCCTGTGACAGATTGACGAATTTTGCAGTTTTTTCCTGTGACCAATTGACAAACTTTGATATGTTTTTCATGACTGATTTGCGAATTTCATGGTTTCTTCTTGTAACAGAGTGGTGATATTCACGATTATTTTCTGCAACTGACTGAGGAATTTCGCGATATTTTCCCTTGACAGTTGACGAATTTCACAATATTTTCCCACAACCGATTGGCAAATTTTGCAATATTTTCCCGTGACCAGTTGACGAACTTTGCTGGGGTTTTCCTGTGACAATCAACAAAATTCCTGATTTTTTTTTTTTTTTTTTACGCGACTGATCGA
Organism: Maratus michaelseni; assembly: GCA_963931845.1. NCBI lineage: Eukaryota > Metazoa > Arthropoda > Arachnida > Araneae > Salticidae > Maratus > Maratus michaelseni. The sequence goes on from OZ007596.1 coordinate 45,193,388, forward strand.
CAAATTTTTCAATTTCTTTCCGCAACAAATTGACAAATTTCATATTTTTTATGCGACCAATTTTTCTAATTTCACAGTTTCTTGCGAAAGATTGATGAAATTCATGATTTTCTCAGCAACCGACTGATTAATTTTGCAATATTTCAACGCGATCGTTTAACGAATATCGTGATATTTTTCCATGACTGTTTGGTGAATTTAGCAATATTTTTCCACGACATGCCTGTCCTCCAACCAATGGATTCATTTAACAGCCAAATTGTTAAGGGTTCATAACATTTGGTGAGTTTAAAAATAGATGCTGTATGTATAAAACTGACTTTCTTCCTTTTTTTAATAAAAAAAAAAAAAAAATTACATAATTATTCTGAGTTGTCGATTAATTTTTTTTTTCAATGATATTTTGCCATACCTGTATTAATGTAATTCTTTAATTGTATGTAAAATAATAGTGGGGTTGGGTTTACAGATATTTTTTTTTCTCCCTCCCAAACATTTCAACTCCTTTTCATTTATAAATGTTGTGAGGGAGACTCTTCTCCTAGGAAAAATTGAATTTTAGGGTGGGATGGCGGGATTCGCGCCCACAAAAATATTGTGGGTTTGAGACTCCCACCCAAAAAAATTCATCATTGCTCGGAGAAATTTTGCAATATTTTCCTGCGAATCGGTCAATGGTTTTCGCTATTTTTTTCTGCAACCGATTAATGCATTTTACGTTTTTTCCACGACTGATCGGCGAATTTTGCAATTTTTTTTTTATCGAGTCGCCGGTCACAAATTTTGCAATTTTTATTTCTGCGATTAATTGTAAAATTTCGGGATTTTTATTTCTACGATCAATTGTAAAATATCATGATTTTTATTGCTGCAATCGATCGACGAATTTCCTGATTTTTTCTTTTTTTTTTCATGACAGGTCGACAGATTTTACGATACTTTCCACAAGCAATTGCCGAATTTCACAATTCTTTGCGACAGATGTCAGAAATTCATGTTTTTTGCAACAGATTGTCGAAATTCATGATTTTTTCTCTGCATCAGACTTCGTGAGCAATTCGACTTTTATTAAATGGAAAGAGCACCCATGACCCATGACTCATTCAAGATGATAATTTGATGCTATGCACCATTGTAGTTTAATCCGGTTTTACTTTTTTATAAAAAGCCAGTTTTATTTTGTTTTTGTGATTAACACAGAGATAAAGTGTTTAATATGTACACTCCATCCCCCACCCCCTGCCCTTAACACATAAAAATAGAAACAATATTATTGTTAACATGGTTGTGAAAAGAAATGAGAAAATATGATACAACATAAAATTGCAACCATTAAATGCTGCTTGGCACCTAAAAAAAAAAAAAATTGTAGGTGTCATTTGACACCTTACTTAAAGTTCTTAATTTCTAACCCTGATCAAAATGCTTCTTACCTTTTCGTTGAAGTCGACCATTTGTTTCCTATTTCAGAGTTGTATGAATACTGCCTGAAAGAGAGTATTGCTGATAAAAATCTGATAGCAAAGTGGAAGAAACAAGGCTATGAAAATTTGTGTTGTTTGCGATGCATCCAGACAAGGGATACCAATTTTGGGACAAACTGTATATGCAGAGTTCCAAAGAGTAAATTAGAAGAGGTAATTATTATTTTATTCTTGATTTTCATCTGATTTAAACAAATGTTTAATAAGAATATCCTTTTAGAAGGGGTTAAATAAAGGAATAAGCAAAGAGATATACTTTTGTTGAAAAAAAATTATTTTCCCTAGAAATTCATATATACACAAAGTCATATATACACACATATATTCAAAGTTATAGATACATTCATGATACACTATATTGCCAAAGGTGACCGGTCACTTGCGATTTAAAACGTTTTGTTAACTATCTAGTAAAATACATGAGGAATTAACCTGAAACTGCAAGTGTGTAAACAGTATAGTATAAGTTATATATTTCCGTGAAGATTATTACACGAAACCCTATAGGGGACTGTCAACAAATTAAAAAAGAACGAATATCTTTTGGATAACCCTGTAAAAACTACTGTAGCAAAAGCGTTCAAACTCAAGATTATTAATAAGTGGCTTATTGTAATATACTGTGTTCATTTTTATGAGGATAGCATGTATACTCGTAGAGAAATTAGGTTTTTATAAAAACAGTCCCAAATTTCGCCTAGTTTTTTGTTTATAATTTGCAGAATTCTTAATATAAAAAAAAAGTTCTTTTTAGAAAATATAAAAAACAACATTGTACATAATACTCTGCAATCAGAATTAAAAAATAATAAAAATTCCCAAAAGGAAGCAAAAATATGAGGGGGTTGTATCCAAATATAGTAGTACGTGCAATATTGTGTACGCTATCTTGGCACTAATCAACAGATATTTGATACAACCCCTCATCTTTTTGCTTCTTTATGGGAACAACGGATTTCGAGCTTATTCTATCGACGATAATTTTCAGAATTTTCAAGCTATGATTTTGAGACTTTCACAAAAGTTGCTCTATATACTTAGCTAATACATTATGCATATTATATTTTGATTGCATTCGCGCATGCGCAGTGAAACATTTTTTAGTAAACCTGCTCATTTTTCTTCCAGTTTTTATTATTGTTTAATTCTGATTGCAGAGTTTTATGTACAATGTTGTTTGTCATATTTTCTGAAAATAACTTTTTCTTATATTAAGAACTCTGCAAATTATAAGCAAAAAACTAGGCGAAATTTGGGACTGTTCTTATAAAAACCTTAATTTCTCTACGAGTATACATGCTATCCTGCTTAAAAATGAACACAGTACATTACAATAAGCCACTTATTAATAATCTCGCGTTTGAACGCCTTTGATACATTAGTTTTTACAGGGTTATCCAAAATATATTAGTTTTTTTCAATTTGTTGACAGTCCCCTATGGGGTTTCATGAAAAAATCTTCGCGGAAATATATAATCTATACTATACTGTTTACACACCTGCAGTTTCAGGTTAATTCCTCATGTATTTTTCTAGATAGTTAACAAAACGTCTAAGATCGCAAGTGACCGGTCATCTTTGGCAATATAGTGTGTTTTTCTTTTTTCCTATGAATGGAAAAGAATGAGCAGTTTTTCTTTCAATGATAGCTATAAATGATATTTAAAAGTTTTATTATTATTTGTAAAATAATTTGTGTTAATGTGGGTTTTTTTCACTCAAAAGTTTTGTCATGCCACTAAACTTTTGTAATTCTGGGTCCCTAGGACTGAATCCTATTTTTTCAGCAAAATGTTTCCCTTTTTTACAGTAATAAAAATTTTAATTTGTATCATTTTTAAAGAATTTTCCGTATATTTTTTATAATAAAAAAAAGGGTGTAACAATAGAAGTAGAAAGATTGAAATTATTACTTTTATGAATTTCAGCTTGTTTGTAGAAAAACGGTACTTCTCCATTATCCTGTCGACCACTTTTCATAACAAAAAACTATTGCCAAACTATAGGATTTAACGCCAAAAATGCATTATTGTGGTGTCACATTCACTTGACGTCAGAAGTATAGGTGAAAATTAGCGGTCGCCACTTGCCACATGGCGATTAAAGTTTAAAAGTTGGCGATTAAAAAATCAACCATCGATCGCCACTCGCCAAGTGAAATACACCATTTTTCATGGAAATATGCATCTCTACACTGATTACATCTAATTAGAGAACTGGTTATTTCTTTTTGATACCAAATGCAAACAGATTTCAATGACTTAGCTGTATTTTCAATATTTCAACTTTTTCTCATGTGCTTACTCTTTTGTTGGATTATTTTTTCAAGAAATACAGTTTTGTTCTGCAAAATATATTCATCAGCTTTGATTCCACATGCATTTCAAGTAATTTATTCCTTTTTTCCCACTGGATATGAGCGGATTTTAAGGACATTTCAGTATTCTCAATATTTCGACTCCTGCCACATGCTCACCAGTTGGATTATTTTTCTTCAAGAGATACTGTTTAATCATGCGAAATACACTCATACTCACATACAATAGGTATAAAACTCTTATATCAAGAATCAAGAATAAGGTTGAGTGTGCCTACATTGGGCGTAATGCCCATGTTTACCGTTGATCAATCTGGGTCTATCTAGGCAGTGTTCATCATGATGTTGATACAATTCTGAGACAGTTCTCGCAGGGAGCTGCGGTGGAAAATGCAGGATGAGCATCTGTGGTTGCTTCTTGATCAATGATTTCGTGGTAAGTATAGGAGGGGGGTGGAAGCCCCATCAGAGCCAAACAATTTTCTATTTTTTTATTTTTATTTTTTTTCTAAATTACATGCCAAAATACAAAAAAATATGTTTATATACAAATACAACGATTATAATTTATCTAGATGTCAAGAAAGTTTGAAACATAATAGTGGCCACTAACTTTAAAAAGTGACCACTAATGAAACTGAATCTACCGGCCACTGGCTACTAACTAAATTTCCCAGTTTTCACCTATAGTCAGAAGTGTTAACACGTATTTTGTTAGAGGTAATTTAATCTAAATTTTTATATTTATATTTTCATTAATATCTTAAAACATTTCTTTTTTATAAACTCATTCTATTTTAATATTTAATCAAACCCCCTCCTCCTTTTTCTTATTTTTCTTAAACATTATTAATTAAAACTCTTATTTTCAAAATCCAAACATTTGTATTTCTCTATAAGTCAAGACCACCCAAGTTCTCCCTTTTTCACTATGAGATAGTTTCCACGCAAACAACTTTTACTTGAAATTCTCACGTAGTTTAAGGGATCGTAAATTCGGAACACACACAGGCAGATTGGATATAGTACAATAAGCTTTTATAAGAAGTCATGGGAATAACTGAAGCATTATGGTCAGTTGTATTGTGTGCGACTTTTTATTACCCTCAGTAAAGAGAGTCATAAAACTATTTCGAAGGCTTGTTAGGAAGATGCACAGTTTATTGCTTTCGAGTCGTTGTTTACGAAATAACAGGTGCAAGCGTACACGTGATTTCTTCCTTTTCGTGGGACCCAACAGACGGCTAATTTCCAGGAATTGTAGCTAGGATTTTTCACCTAGCAACAATAATCCAATAAGCGTGTTATTTGCTCCCCCCACTCAACCAATCAGCGTTGACCCTTTTCCCCCCTGGTAGCGTTACCAAGGGAACGAAGAGCTAGTTAGCAGGCAGTCATGTCTTGAAGCTCGGATAGTTTAGGTGTGTGAGGGTGGAGGGTTCCCTCCCTCACCCCGCCGGTTAGGCAGTGGTGATTTTTTTTTTTTGGGAGAGACTTCTCTCCTGGCAGTAGACACAGTGGGTTGATGTACTATGCTCGTTCGTAAAGCAACCTGCTACGACCTAAAAAAAATACTTTTTTTTTTTCTAAAAAGTGCATACCTACGAAGGAGGTATTCTACCATTCTGTCACGATGTGGATGTTCTAAACAGTTCGTTATAGTGACACTGTATTAAGTGCATAGTATTTATCGGGAACGATAAATTGTGAGAAGATACCTGCTGAAATGATGATGACAGCGAGAATTTTATCGAGTGCTCTTGCCGACACTACACATGCTCTTTGTAGTGTATTCTGAGAATCTGTGGACTCTGTGCCGATAATAGTAAGAAGATTAATAGATGTCCTTAATTTTCGTGAATTTCGCAGCTTGTTTAACGCCAGTCTCACCCTCTACAGGGTAACTTTATTCGTGCAATTAATGGTTGATCATCTCATCACTACTACAAAGTATGTCACCAACTTGGTAGTCCTATTATGATTCCCATAGAATAACGCTATGTTCACTAACTTAATTGCAGTGTGAAAAAGAAATACAAGTGATATAACCGCACAACGAATCGCCAATACATTAAATATTCTCTATGCGAGAAGGTTTGTTGTCACCTTCACTCTATTATATCGAGATGTAAGTAAAAAAAAAATTTTTTATCATTATTATGATTTTTAAATTATGTTTTCTGTCTGATATGACTGAACTTATCTGTGTCTTAGTATTTTGATACATATATATATAGGATGATATTTACATCATTTAAAGTGTTGTTAGTAAATAAATGTTTGTTCTTTCTAATTTAATTCCTTCTCTGTTTCCTTTTTTTTTGATTATTTGCTTAATTACTTCAAAAAGTCTGCTTTCAAAATTTTACCTTTTATTAACTTACGAGAGTCAATCTCTCTAGGATTTATATTAATCCTTTTACTTAATTTATTCTATTGATCTAAATATTAATTCTGGTAAAAAAGATAAATAAATAAATTAATTAATTAAAATAAATTATTGTATTCTCTAGTCATGGAATTTCTAAATATTATTTTAAGCATTAAATCTAATAAAAAAATAAACTGCTAATTTACTGGATGTTGTAATCTTTAATATTCAAAATTATTTTATTTAATTAGCTGAGACCTTTTACTATTCTTTAATTAATTACAGGACATACTTATCTGAAATTTTTATATAAAGTAATTTTAACATTTTGATCTAAAGTCTTTTGAGAAGCATTTTATTATAATGAATTACTTATTCAAAATTTAATTATTAACTCATGGTCTCTTAAATAATGATGAAACTATACGATCACAGCTTCAGTGTTGTGAATTCTTGAAATTAATTCTGCATTTTTTTAATATTGGCCAAATATTATTTTGTTTAACCTATCTCATCAATTTTATAACCCCCTTTCTATACTTTCTTTAAAAGAAAGATTTTTCCCTTTTATTCCAAAATTTTCACTTAGTCTAAATTATTATGTTTATGAAAATTCCTTGCTGTTACCCTTCATATTAATTCTTGAATTCACAATGCTGATTGTTGGGGAATTGGATGTAGTGCAAATTGAGGATCTTGTCAGTGCTTTTAAATAATTAATTCTTATACTATTTTGAATTCAAAACTTAGAATTCAAGTAAATTTAAATTCTTTAAATTTTAATTGTTTCTGTTTTATTTAATCCATTTTCTTTTTTCCAAATTTATTTTAGTTTAAGAATAATTTTGTAGGTATGCATATTGACAGGATTCATTTCAATTGTTAGTCACAGGTAATTTGCACTCATTCATTGTTTTTGAAAAAGGTGATAGCATCTCACATAGCAACAAAAAAAAAAAAAAACACAACAAAGAATTGATGCCGTGACACTTACCTGTGTGGCACAATTCAAATTTTTAATGTTTATTTGTGTATACTTAAAGTTAAGGGTATAAGACAACTATTTTTTTTTTCAAAATGTATTGTGCATTATGTCTTTGAGTATATATTATGAAGTGTTAACCCTCATACCTGTGCTGTTCAAAAATTTTTTTTTCATAATACCCCACCCGCACTGAATTTTTAGAAATTTTAACATACCTTTCCCATTTGTTTATATTTATTTGCAATTGATTATATATATTGACAAAGGCGACTAGTGTATACATGAGTGTAGCTCTCAGTAATTTTAGTTAGATTTTGCATTTGTGTAAAAATTTTTGGAAATTGTCCAATACAACCCCTTTTTCTGTTTTGGATGTGGCGACCCCAACCATTTTTTTCAGGACTGCCCCCAAAACCCCAGAAATCAAGGCTGGCAAAATTTTAATGAAAATCCCTATGGTCGTAGAGGTATGGCCAGACCTAACAATAACTACAGAGGCAGTTATAGTAACAGGGGATATCAAAATCAAAGAAACTATAGGGGAAATGGCAATAACCAGAGAAACAGAGGTACCAACAATGGCCAGAGAGGTAATTATAGGAATAGGGGTAATCACAATAATGTAACCCAGCAGAATAACAACACTGCCAATGAACACAATGTTCAACAAAATTTAAACGGGTAATGGCTGAGTCTGGAGTAGTCGGACTAACTCATGAGAAGCCGAACGACAAAACCCCCTCTGTGTATAATGTTTTCCCACCATCAGCATGCAATCTCCCTACCGCAAGAATTGCTGTCGGTGATATTTTTATTACTGCACTGTGTGATACGGGATCAGGTATCAATTTAATTTCTCGACAGGGATTGTGTTTATTCCCAGGTGTAAAAACTGAGGCATGCAATGTACCCATTCTAACTGTGACAGGTGAATGTGTCCCTCTCACTGAGAAAGTTAAGTTATCTTTCAATTTCAGTAATGTCAGCTGCCAAGCCGAATTTTTTGTAGTAGCAGGTAAACTCGCTGATGAATTTACTGCTATTTTAGGTATGCCCTTTTTGAGTGAGTACAAGGCTATCATAAAGTGTAGTGACAAATCTATTAGTCTTGGTATTAATGAGCAAACTTTTTGTAAATATGTTCCAAAAATTTCAGAATGTCATGTAAATATTAAACCGCCAATTATTGTAAATAACAAAATTTCTTGCCTTAAAAATGTGTCATGTCAAACTGAGGGTAATGTAGAATGTTTTTCTAATGTTAGTAATATTTCTGAGAAGAATAAGAACAGTGAGAACAATTGTATGGTAGTAAAAGCCAATGTAAGGGAGAGTAGTGAACAAATAGAGATTCGAGATAGTGAAAAATGTAGTAGCGAAGATAAAAATAAGGTGATTTTAGATAAATGCGAAGGTAATGATAGCAATTCTTCTGTTCAAAAATCTTCTGAAGGTGTTTCAAAATTAGAAAATGTTAATAATACAAATAATCATGAGACCTGTAGTTATATGTGTACTGATAAATTAAATGAAAATAAGGCAATTGGTCGGGATAATATATGTGAAACAAATGGTTGTGATCTTAGTGTAAATAATATCAGGGTTGTGAAAAATAATGAAAATGAAATCAATGCCCCTGTATGCCAAGTGAGTTGTCATGATAGCGAAAAGTCACAATCTAATGATGTCGAAACTAAAGTAAGTGATACATGTGAAAAGTCTAAGATTATTAAAATTAGTTTTGCTGTTTTGAAAAATTTAGTAACTATCCCCCCCCCCAATCTAAAATTTTAGCTCAAGTAAACTGCTCGAGAAGTAATTTTATTGATAATAATGATGTTATTTTGGAACCCCTAGTAAAAAAATTTGGTAATGGTGTTTTATCATCTAGAACAATCTGTTCTCAGGAACACGGGTTATTTATTTCATTTGCTAACTTTTCGGATGATGAGCTTACTTTGAATAAGGGAATGAGGGTTGCTAAAATTCAAAAGTGCATCGATGATTCTGAGTGTAATTCTAATAATTGTAATTATGCCCTTAATGTTAATGTGCCCACTCCACTAGCTGATTTTGATCATGCTGATCTCAGCTGGAGTTCAGATATTAATCTTGACCACTTAGACCCCCCTCTTAAACTTAAAATGCAGGATTTTCTTAATAAAAATAAAGATGTGTTTGCAGCATCAGTCCTAGACTTGCCCGGCTGTGACACTATTCCCCATGTAATAAATTTAACTTCTGATAAACCTGTAAAATGTAAAGCCTATAGAGTTCCCCATAATCTTAAACAAGAAATGGAAGATCAATTAGATATCCTGTTAAAAGCTAATATAATATCCCCCTCCATTTCTGAATTTGCGGCTCCAGTCATTTTGGTTAAGAAAGCAGACGGATCTTATAGATTGGCTGTCGATTTTAGAAAATTAAACAAAAATTTAGTTAAAGATGCATACCCCATCCCTAATATCACAGATTCGGTTGATGCACTATCCGGTTCAAATTTCTTTTCTACACTTGATTTAACAAGTGGCTTTTTCCAGCAAGTTGTGCGTCCTGAGGACAGACACAAAACAGCAATCATAACTCATAAAGGACTATTTGAGTGGTCGAGAAATTGTTTTGGCTTATCAAACTCAGGAAATTCTTTTCAACGACTCATGAGTGCAATATTTGGAGATCTGGGAAATATGGGAATTCTTGTATATATAGATGATATTGTGATTGCTAGCAAAGATGTAGAATCCCACCTTGAAAAATTAACAACTGTTTTTGATAGACTTCGCCAGCATAATTTAAAATTAAAACCCAGTAAATGCCTTTTTCTATCAGATAAAATTAAATATTTAGGTTTTGAAATCCATAAAGGTAAAGTCTCACCCATTAATAAAAATATAGAAGTAATTGAAAAATTTCAACCCCCTGATACCCGCAAAGCAGTTAGATCTTTTATTGGTACAATTTCATTTTACAGGAGATTTATCCCTGATTTTTCTAAACGAGCTAAAAACCTAATTGAACTAACTAAAGAAAATGGTCGTTTTTCATGGAACCCTGCAGCGCAAGCAGAATTCGAAGATTTAAAAGCTGCTTTAATTTCTAAGCCATGTATTGCCCTCCCTGATTTTTCGAAGGAATTTTATCTTTATACTGATGCGAGTGGTGAAGCTTTAGGCGCAGTTTTATCTCAACTGGATGAGAACAACTTTTTACACCCTGTGGCTTTTGCTAGCAGAAAGTTGAAGGACCCTGAAACAAGGTACTCAGCCACAGAAAGGGAACTTTTAGCTGTTGTCTGGGCAACCGCCCATTTTAAGTGTTACCTAGCTAACACCCACTTTTTTATTTTCACTGATCATGCTCCCCTAACTTATATGCTTAAAATTCAGGACCCAACTTCTCGTATGGCAAAGTGGATTTGCACCTTATCTGATTTTACTTTTTCAATCAAATTTATCAAGGGCAAATGCAACAGTGTTGCGGATTTTCTGTCTAGATACACTACTTCTAATGAAATCTCTGTAAATACTGTAAATTGTAATTTTTGTGTACAAATAGCAAAGGAGAATGTTTTTATGCCCCAAACTGATCTTCTTGAAAAAATTCAAGAACTCCAAAAGACTGACAAAAAGTGTTGCCAAATTGCTCAGAAGCTAGATCAAGGAGTGGATATAGCACCAAAGTACATGAAATTTTTCTTCCGAGATGATCTCTTGATGTGCGAGGACACTCGAGACTCTCCCATTTTAAATAAATTGCCCAAACTGGTGGTGCCAAAAGAACTAATCCCCCAAGTGTTCGCACTAACACATGATTCTCTAGCAGCTTGTCATCAAGCCTTCCAGAAAACTATTGATCGCATTCGCGAAAATTTTTACTGGCCAGGTATGTCTGCAGATGTCAAGCATCTAGTAGAATCTTGCATTAGTTGCCAACAAAGAAGAGCTTATAGACCTAAACATCTAGCCCCTTTGCAGAGAATGCCAACACCAGAATTTCCATTGGCAAAAGTGAATTTCGACATAATTGGTCCTTTACCGACAACCTTTTCGGGTAACAAGTTTATCGTGACATATATCGATGCTTTTTCTAAGTGGCCTGAAGCATATGCTGTATCCTCTATCACCTCAGACGTTGTAGCGGATACTCTAGCAGATTTCGTTTCAAGGTACGGTGCTCCTAGCTATATTGTTTCCGACAAGGGTAGAAATCTTATATCAGAAGCCATTGAGAGAGTCTATAAAAACTTTGGAATGAAACATATTCACACGTCAGCTTACCACCCAGCAGGAAATTCTCAGATTGAACGACAAAATAGAACTCTAATTAATGCCCTATGCCATGTTGTCAATGAAAATCAGTCGGACTGGGATACAAAATTAAAATTTGCTCTTTTAGCTCTCAGGACAGCCGTGCATTCTTCTACAAAATTAACCCCAGCCGCAGTAATGTTTGGCAGAAATTTAAATCTCCCCTATAAACTTTTTTCCACCCCCCAAACTTTAAATTATAATGACGCCCCCACCTATTGTGAACTTTTATTCCCTGCTTTGAAGAAAGTGTATGCTGAAGTGCACAGTAGTTTGGTGGAAGTTTCAGAGAAGCAAGAAAAATACAGAGAAAAAACTGCTGTTTCTAAGAATCTTAAAATAGGTGATTCAGTTTGGCTCTTTACACCAGCTGTTAAACCAGGACAATGTAAAAAACTATCTAAATTTAATAATGGTCCCTATACAATAACTGAAAAAATAAATGAGGTAAATTTTAAAATCGCACTCCAATCAAATTTAAAATTAACGCAAGTGGTACACGTCGATAGGCTGACTGAATTTAAAAACAGGCATGTTGATTTCCAAACAAATGACCAACGGCCGCAGAGTCAATTCGATGATCAATCGAATATTCAGAATCCAACTACTCCCATTCACCAATCGATTAACGATAACCCAGAACGGCGGACGAAAAAACGCAGGCGCGCGTTTATCATACCTACAGCATCAGCAGTAAACAGAGATGAAGCATTGCCCATGCAAGCAACAGCCAACACGTTGCCTTCACTAGCCACCAGCAACGAACCCCTTTCCCCCTCTCTTCCTTCAGCCGAGTTCGAGAACTCACGAGCTGAAACCACCCCCTCCCCCTCCACGGCTGAAAATCCAGTTACGGACATGCCAGATATCGCGGTAGCTAACGAAGTTGTTGAAGCTCAATCCTATGTTATTCCTTCAACCAGTCGTTTTCCGACTTTAATCGAATCTCAGTGCAAACCGACTGATTCGATTCCTTCGTCCAGAAATACCTATGGATTCAGGAACAGGGACAAGCGTCCCAATTATAAACTTTAAGTTGTAGTAATTATAGTATTTTTATTTTAATAACCTTATATTTTGTTTGTATAATGTATATAGATAGTATAGAGTTAGTTTTTATTGTATTTTAACGTGAAAAATAAGCTTTTTAGAGTACTTGTACCGTTTGTTTTGGTTAGCGGTAACGATCTGAGCGGTTGTGTTTTCATCACATTTAATGTTCTATATAGCTAATTTTAGTGTAAATAAGGTATATTTCGATAGTTATAGTGCAAATAACCTCTCCGCAGGTATATTTTGGAATTATGTTACGTTTTTTCTCGATTTTTGGGTAATTTCGAGACTTTGAAAATTTTTAGTGCATTTTGAAAATGGGAATCCAAATTTTTTTCCCCTCCCCTTTTATTTTCATGTAGTACTCCCTGTTTGTTAAATACGATAGTATCCATCGATTTGCATATTATTTATATTTTAATTGATGTTCTAGTTAAGTTCTCAGTAGATGAGTATAAGTGGATTTACAGGATAATACTATATTTGAGGGAACTATTAATTTTACTCATTACTAGATATAATATGTAGGTATTTCGTAGTGTAAGGTAGTATTAGTGTACTGTTTTGTGTATAATTTTTTTAACCTGAAAACTTTTGAGGTTATTAATTTTGTTCTTGAGTACATTACTTCATTAAAGTATAGTGGTGTGGTTTTATTGAAAAATTTATAAAATTTTATCTGGTTCTGTGCTATTTTTTTTCCTTTTTTTTAAAGGATTTCTTTTGTCAAAATTTAAATTTTTACTGTATAAATTAAGTTTCTGATGGTGATAATCTTCACCATAGCTTTTGGGTCTTCTTCGCCCCATCATGCTTTTATTTTGGCAATTGTTTATAGCACAGATAAATGGGTTGCTCTTCCAATATGCACAGTGTCGCTGTAAGTGCATATGTAAATACCTTACTTCATAGTTTCAACTTGCATATCAATCAACTGGAGAAAGTGTTTCTCAATTTTTACACATTGATACAATTTGTGTTAACTGAATTTTAATTAGTGAAATGTATTTTATTGTGAATTAACTGTATATTGTGCAAATTGCCTTTTACCCATTTTTTTTGGATTCTTTTTGTTTGTGTTTTTATATGCATATACATTACTAGTTCATATGTTTTTATATATCTGTGTACATCGAGCTAACAATTTATACCTATATTGATATGCATTATTATTGTAATGGATTTGGCGATTCTTTCGGTTGGCAATGTTCTCTCCCAAATTTTTATTTGGTTTAAAAAAAAAAAAAAAAAAAAATTATTTTGGCAATTTTCAAAATTTTTTTTTTTGTGGTTTAGCAAACAGTGTTCAGGTAAATACTTTGAATGGAACCTTCCCGACTGATAAGGTTAGTGGTGACAAAAGCAATGTCCAGCCTTGTGTTCATCTGTTAATTTTTTTTGTTATTCTACAGGTGTGTCTAGGATTTTGTTGACAGGTGAGGAGAGTTTTGTGTATGCAAACTCAGGTTATGCATTCCGGACTGTATACCTTGAGGGGTAGGCTTGCTAAGTGTTTCTTGATAATTCTTCGGACCGAGGTCTGGTTTGTTTGAAATGTTAGGCCCCATTTAGTGATCTCTCCCGCATCCATTGAAATTTTACTCGCACTTTTTACTTAAAAAACAAAAATTTTTTTTTTTTTCAAAAAATTGTGTTTTTTAAATAGAGACGGGGGATTCTTGTTAGAGGTAATTTAATCTAAATTTTTATATTTATATTTTCATTAATATCTTAAAACATTTCTTTTTTATAAACTCATTCTATTTTAATATTTAATCAAACCCCCTCCTCCTTTTTCTTATTTTTCTTAAACATTATTAATTAAAACTCTTATTTTCAAAATCCAAACATTTGTATTTCTCTATAAGTCAAGACCACCCAAGTTCTCCCTTTTTCACTATGAGATAGTTTCCACGCAAACAACTTTTACTTGAAATTCTCACGTAGTTTAAGGGATCGTAAATTCGGAACACACACAGGCAGATTGGATATAGTACAATAAGCTTTTATAAGAAGTCATGGGAATAACTGAAGCATTATGGTCAGTTGTATTGTGTGCGACTTTTTATTACCCTCAGTAAAGAGAGTCATAAAACTATTTCGAAGGCTTGTTAGGAAGATGCACAGTTTATTGCTTTCGAGTCGTTGTTTACGAAATAACAGGTGCAAGCGTACACGTGATTTCTTCCTTTTCGTGGGACCCAACAGACGGCTAATTTCCAGGAATTGTAGCTAGGATTTTTCACCTAGCAACAATAATCCAATAAGCGTGTTATTTGCTCCCCCCACTCAACCAATCAGCGTTGACCCTTTTCCCCCCTGGTAGCGTTACCAAGGGAACGAAGAGCTAGTTAGCAGGCAGTCATGTCTTGAAGCTCGGATAGTTTAGGTGTGTGAGGGTGGAGGGTTCCCTCCCTCACCCCGCCGGTTAGGCAGTGGTGATTTTTTTTTTTTGGGAGAGACTTCTCTCCTGGCAGTAGACACAGTGGGTTGATGTACTATGCTCGTTCGTAAAGCAACCTGCTACGACCTAAAAAAAATACTTTTTTTTTTTCTAAAAAGTGCATACCTACGAAGGAGGTATTCTACCATTCTGTCACGATGTGGATGTTCTAAACAGTTCGTTATAGTGACACTGTATTAAGTGCATAGTATTTATCGGGAACGATAAATTGTGAGAAGATACCTGCTGAAATGATGATGACAGCGAGAATTTTATCGAGTGCTCTTGCCGACACTACACATGCTCTTTGTAGTGTATTCTGAGAATCTGTGGACTCTGTGCCGATAATAGTAAGAAGATTAATAGATGTCCTTAATTTTCGTGAATTTCGCAGCTTGTTTAACGCCAGTCTCACCCTCTACAGGGTAACTTTATTCGTGCAATTAATGGTTGATCATCTCATCACTACTACAAAGTATGTCACCAACTTGGTAGTCCTATTATGATTCCCATAGAATAACGCTATGTTCACTAACTTAATTGCAGTGTGAAAAAGAAATACAAGTGATATAACCGCACAACGAATCGCCAATACATTAAATATTCTCTATGCGAGAAGGTTTGTTGTCACCTTCACTCTATTATATCGAGATGTAAGTAAAAAAAAAATTTCTTATCATTATTATGATTTTTAAATTATGTTTTCTGTCTGATATGACTGAACTTATCTGTGTCTTAGTATTTTGATACATATATATATAGGATGATATTTACATCATTTAAAGTGTTGTTAGTAAATAAATGTTTGTTCTTTCTAATTTAATTCCTTCTCTGTTTCCTTTTTTTTTTATTATTTGCTTAATTACTTCAAAAAGTCTGCTTTCAAAATTTTACCTTTTATTAACTTACGAGAGTCAATCTCTCTAGGATTTATATTAATCCTTTTACTTAATTTATTCTATTGATCTAAATATTAATTCTGGTAAAAAAGATAAATAAATAAATTAATTAATTAAAATAAATTATTGTATTCTCTAGTCATGGAATTTCTAAATATTATTTTAAGCATTAAATCTAATAAAAAAATAAACTGCTAATTTACTGGATGTTGTAATCTTTAATATTCAAAATTATTTTATTTAATTAGCTGAGACCTTTTACTATTCTTTAATTAATTACAGGACATACTTATCTGAAATTTTTATATAAAGTAATTTTAACATTTTGATCTAAAGTCTTTTGAGAAGCATTTTATTATAATGAATTACTTATTCAAAATTTAATTATTAACTCATGGTCTCTTAAATAATGATGAAACTATACGATCACAGCTTCAGTGTTGTGAATTCTTGAAATTAATTCTGCATTTTTTTAATATTGGCCAAATATTATTTTGTTTAACCTATCTCATCAATTTTATAACCCCCTTTCTATACTTTCTTTAAAAGAAAGATTTTTCCCTTTTATTCCAAAATTTTCACTTAGTCTAAATTATTATGTTTATGAAAATTCCTTGCTGTTACCCTTCATATTAATTCTTGAATTCACAATGCTGATTGTTGGGGAATTGGATGTAGTGCAAATTGAGGATCTTGTCAGTGCTTTTAAATAATTAATTCTTATACTATTTTGAATTCAAAACTTAGAATTCAAGTAAATTTAAATTCTTTAAATTTTAATTGTTTCTGTTTTATTTAATCCATTTTCTTTTTTCCAAATTTATTTTAGTTTAAGAATAATTTTGTAGGTATGCATATTGACAGGATTCATTTCAATTGTTAGTCACAGGTAATTTGCACTCATTCATTGTTTTTGAAAAAGGTGATAGCATCTCACCTAGCAACAAAAACAAAACAACCCAACAATTTCTTATGTTATCAAGTGGTTTGTAATTTGGCATTTACCTGTATTTTTCATTATGTTTTACTGATTTATTAGTTATTTGTTAATTAAAATAACAATTGTGTCCTTAAACAGAGGTGCCATGATATTCAAAGAGTAAAAGCTTTGAAAAAATGTTGTGATGCATATTTGCGTACGAACAGTTTCTACTGGCGTCACAAACGTTTATTCACCAGCCAAGAGAAATAATTAAGAAAAATAATGTACATAAATAAATATCCAAGATTATTTTTTCTGTTTTCATTAATATATTGTAAATTTTATTGTTTAAACTTGCTGATAGTTGATACTTTGGTGAGTAGAGATTTTCCGAATTTCTTTTTCTTTTCTTTTCTTTTTGAGATTTTAATGGCAACATTCTTCTATTTGTTTATTTGGCGATATTTTTTTTTAATGCAAACTGGTCATTGGGATAATGGAGAAGTACCGAAAAAACAAATAAAGACATTGCAATTTTTACTCAGATCTTCTTAACATTAGATTTTTTTAAATGAAATTGTTCTTTTCTTTTTATTATTATTCATTAGGTATGTGAATTGAATCATTTAGAAGTTAAAATTCAATATTTACACAAAACTTCATTAAAAAAATAAAAATAACTCCCAAATATTAAATTTAGAAAAACTATTGAAAAGTTATGAATGCATCCAAAAGAAGTGGTAATAATCAGGGGTCTGTCCAGACTTTTTTCCCAGGGTCCTGTTTTTGTGAAATTGTGAACAGCTTTTCATATTTGTGAAAAATCTAGTCATAATTTTGTGAATTTGAAAGGATCGTTATATTTAGGTTCTTGTTTATACATTTTTAAGAAGATATATGGATGTAAAATACATATATTTTCTTTATATGTGTAAAAAGTGACAGGTCAGATTTTACTTTTAAATGATTAATTTGTGAAATGTTCAGTTTAAAGATGGGAAAATTTTGTGAAAAACCTATTTTTAAGATAAAGAATTTTGTGAAGGGTCCTGTTTTAGGAAAAATAGTTTTGTGAAGGGTCCTGTTTTAAGGAAAATAGTTTTGTGAAGGGTCCTGTTTTGAAATAAAAAAAATTGTGAAGGGTCCTTTAAAGGACCTAATTTTTCCTGAACAGATCCCTGAATAATACAATATGAAGCTACCTCTTTTCCATTAATATCTTAAAATAGCAAAAAAAAAAAAAAGATTGTGTATGAAATTGCTATACAAATTCGCCTAATTAATAATATTTTATCATTAATTTTGCAACATAGGTTTAAGCATTTCATCTTTTTTTTTTTTTCCTATTGAATCTCAAAATTTGTGTAAAAAGTGCAGTTTCTTAAAAAAAAAATTCTAAAACCTAAAAAGTATTTTATAAATTTGAAATAAACTTACCATTAGAAATGCAATATTTTGTTATTTTTTAA
This sequence comes from Maratus michaelseni, assembly GCA_963931845.1. Taxonomy (NCBI): domain Eukaryota; kingdom Metazoa; phylum Arthropoda; class Arachnida; order Araneae; family Salticidae; genus Maratus; species Maratus michaelseni. The sequence goes on from OZ007596.1 coordinate 45,211,641, forward strand.
TAATGTATTTATTTTGCATTATACTAATTATTATAACACATGCTACCATAGAGTAAAAACGACATAAAAGTTGTCGCCATTATACAGAGTGTCACATTTGAATATAGCCACAATAAATTCTGTTTTTAGAAAAAAGACAGGAGAAAATAAAAGAATGGGTATACATTCTTGTACCAGTACATGTCATGCCTGAAGAAATCAGGTTGTCACAGGAGGAAATGTTCTTCCTAAGCTTCCAAATACATCTGAACACAGACGTCACAGCATGTTTCTAAAGGTGGCTGCCACAACTTCTGGTGTCACCGGGCCTGGATCTCGTACCAGATATTCTCGAGTAACTCATCCAGTATATGTGATTTATTCATGTAAACACACCCCTTTCTAGATGATACCATAGAAAGATTAAGCCAAATCAGATGCCCTTGGAATGCCCTTGGATGCTTACTCTTCGTAAAATTATTCTGTCTGTGAAAAATGATTAAATTTCAGCCACTCGTGTTCAGCTGTGTTTGGAAACTCAGGGAAGATATTTCCCTCATCTCTTGTGTCAAACTCTTTTCTTAAACATACTGATATGACATGCAGATGTTCTTTTTTTATTTTCTTCTGTACTTCTTTTAAAAAGCACCGTTTTCTGATATACTAAATTCAAGTGAAACATCCTGTACGATGAGCTTCTTTCTTACAGTAGAGATGATTTTCCAATCACCTTGTGTTTGTGCTGTGGCATGTTTGGAGATGAACATAAACAAAGCATGTTGTAGTCACAAAACATATATTAGAGAAAACCTAGTGGCAGAATTGCAGAAACAACTGACAGAGTACATAAAGTTTCTTGCAGAATGATTTTTCATTTGTGAAGCAAATTATGTTTTTGATAGGCTATGGGGAATCCATGCAACAACATAAAGACTGGAATGGTATTGATAAATACAGAGATGATAATCTTCTGCATATTAACAGATCATTGCTTTTTTTATGTACATAATCTATGTCTTTAAAATACAGGCCGATTTTTTTTTTTTTTTTTTTTTTTTTTTAAATCATCTATTAACTTTCTACTGAACCAATTTTAATAATTATTTTTTTTTTAACTGAAAGCTGTTCATTTGTAAATGAGCTTGATTAACTATTTTTTTAAATATTTCCATTTTTATATTTTATTTTTTATTTTAAAAAATCTTAATGAAATTTCTTGAAAATCGTGGCAGTTGTGTTACGTTATTGTGATGTTATTCTCACATTGCTACTATATTGTGTATTTCCTTTTCTATCATTGCTTCGCTGCACGCAAAGCCTAAACTATGGCTTTTTACTGATGTTTGCCATTTCTGGTTCTTCCTATGCAACTTTCTTGTCTTTCCCGCATCTTACGATTTTGCCTTCCATCACTGTTTCCCTCCTCATTAAAAATCTTGGCTGACCATCATTTCCTCTCTGGAGCAACTTCATCAGCATTTGTGCTTAATTTTAATTTCAAACTGTTTTTATTTAAAAATTTGTCATTGTTTATATCTAACAAATGATTTTAAAGATTCCCTTTCTGTACCTTTGTTGACCCCTTTCACTTGGTATTTAAAAGTGTGACTGTTAAAATTTGATGAGAATTTAGTTTGATGAGGCTTTGTTTAAATATACTGTTTTAATGTTTTAAGTAAGATGTAAAATGGGTGATGCCATAGTGTCATTAAGAGCTTGCCGTATTCTTAATTTAAAGCTGTAAAGATGTTCACTGCACTGCTTCTATTCATAAAATTGACTTTGGGAATTATAAACAAGATTCCACCATCTAAATTTTTTATAGATGTGTGGCAAAAGGTGGAATTAAATATCTTCCTATTTTTGAATTTACAATAAACTATGAGTTCAACTATTTCAAGTGTGTTCTTATTCCTACCTATACCTCAGTTTCTATCATGATTATCAGGAAGAATATTTATTATATTTTTCTCTTCATATTTGACCTTCAAGAATAAACTGTAAGTGTTATTGCATTCTATAATTTAATTCCACAATGTAATGCTACTTTTCGATCAAAGCCTAAATATTATTATAAGTTCTCAGATAAATACTTTATATTATATAATTTATAACTACACAACATTCTCAATTCCAGTAATTTTCCTCACAATATTATTTTTATTACCACATCCATTGTTGCTGATAAAGGGAAATAATGTTTCAGAAAAAAGGTAATCTTTATCGATGGCATTTTATAAATTACCATTAAAATTAAAAAAATAATAATAAACTTTAAATTTGCATAAATGATGTTTAAGATCATTTTAATGAAAGTTTAATGACTTTACATTGAAATTACATTACTTTTTAATATATTCACCTGTATTAATTTAAAAAATGGTAATAATTATTTACTGTAATTGTGTGAAAATGAGATTTTCAGGGTGTTTTCATTTCAACAACTTTAAAGTTAAAAATTAAATATTTTCACCAGTAAAAATGATGTAATTTTTAAAAGGCATTCACCTTGAAAAGTACTATGAAATAAATTTCTTCAATAAAAAAATATTTTCATGATAAAATGCAATATTTTACTACAATTGCGTCAAATGACTTAATTTATATTGGTTTCTCATTTCCCTGTTCCAAGATTAAGGTCAAAGGACTTCCTTTTCTTCATTCATTTCAAAGGGTCCTTAATTTTAGAAAAGCGTAATGCTTCTGGCAATAAAAATGACATATTAAAAAGAAAATACGCATTTTCATTCATAAAACTCTTACTACAGTTGTGTCTTAATGATTTTCAATAATATTTCAGAAATACGAAATGCTTCCTGCAATAAAAATTACATCTTAACTAGAAAATGTGAATTTTCATTTAGAAAACTGGAATATTTTGCTATGATATGCCTAATTGACTTATTTTACATTGGTTTTCATTCCTCCTATGCTGAGAATAGGGCTAAAATGTTCTCAGTGATTTTCTCCCCTCCATAGCAAAGTGATCTAAATGCAAAACCGCAGAATGCTTCTATCAGTAAAAATGACGTAATTTTCCAAAGAAACATTATACATTTTCATCCATAAAACTATTACATTTCAATATCGTTTGACTAAATATTTTTTACTAATTTCCATTCTGTGGCTACTAAGAATCAGCCCTGATCTCTGTAGGATGAAGTGCTTCTGCCGATGAAAATAACGTCATGTTTAAAAGTTAATAAAGGATATGTGATCTATTTTTTGCTTCAAATAAATAATAGCAATAATTTTTACATGAATGAAGAAGTATTAAATAAAATAGATTTACCACCCACTAAAATGGAAAAGAATTGGCATCTTCAGAACATGTTATGAAACTAACATGCGGTTACAGATGAAATGTTTCCCGTCACTACTCTGATCGCAGTCACAAATCATACCAAAAGCAGTACAAATGAAATGTATGCTGTTGCAAAGTTCTGACTTTCTCACGAAAACTTACGACTGCCTGGATGCTGTCGTAAACTGATGCTAGCCGGTTGCAACTCTTGAAAATGTAAACAGAACATGTTGCCTTACCTTGTTATCATTTAAATTTGGCTCTCAAAAGGCTCAATTTCTCTTTATTCTCTCAGCATACAAAGCTTAAAATCTTTAAAACTTTACTTTTCTAAAAAAAATTTGACTTATTTGTTTTTGTTTGTATAACAATAACTAATCAGACATCTAAATTTTCACTAAATATCTGTTTCTCCCAAACAACATACAAAATGTATAGAAATTCAATCCTTTTAGTTTTTATGCATTTTTAAATTGCCATTCTTATAAAGTACATTGACCAAAAAATGAAATTTTCATGTTTTTTCATTGAAGATTTTAATTAATAAGAAAAATGACTGTTAAACCATTTTTTTTTGTTTAATTACTGTTAATTTGGTTAATAAAACATGGGAATTTCTTCTGTTTTAGATATTTTTTTCAGCTGTGTTTTTCTTCCCCTGTAAGCTTTAGATATACCTTGTAATTCATGTTATTCAGATCTCTATGTGAAAAGTCTATTAATTATTTGTTGAACATTGATTTACTTTTTTATGTTTACTAATACTTTACTATATTTTACTTTTCTCTGTTTATACTAATACCCTTTGTTAATTCCTTGTGGTGTTATTAATTTAAATTAATTATGTACTTAGAATGATTACTTAACCCCCATCCTTTGTGCATTAATCACGAGTCACATTCGTGATTGATTCACAAGGTATATTTTACTTACCATGAGTTTCACTTGTGATTGATTCACAAGACAAATAAATTTAACCCGGGGCTCACAGCATTAATAAATCTTTCTACATTTCCTACCACTATTTCAAATAAAAAATCTTTGTGGTAGATTCCTTTAACATCTACGATAAGTTTCGTTCAGTAAACACTATTGTTTTAAAATAGTGTTAGCAAAGTGAGAAAATTTTAGGAATGCTGCTAGCCCTGGTTTTCTTTACACGAGTCACACTCGTGATTAATGCACAAGGGATTAAAAATTCTCTTTTGGTCTCAGCAGAGATAAATGATACAAATGCAATAGTCTATTCAAATGAATAAAAGAATGTGCAAATTGGCAGATTTTGTGATTCTTTGGCTACAATCAATGCCAAACAGCCAAACATTGATCGTTGCTTTGGCAGAGATCATTGATTTGCATAAAAAATAATGCAATTTTTTGAAATACATGTTTAATTTGTGCAGTTAATGTATCAACTAAATGTAAGTATTAATTGGTTAGTTAAATATTAAATATTTGTCAACAATTTTTTCCAAATTTTCTGATAAATATTTATTAATTTTTTATATACATATAAAATTGCCAGATAAGCATAAAAATTGCAAATTCTCTTTTATGTGTTGCTGTGTAAATTCTTGGTATGTCTTAAGAAAATTTATTGTTCACTTTATTATCAAAAATTGTGTTTTTTTTTCTTTTGTTCTAAAGAAAACTGACACAGTTAAAAACATTGAAACCTTATGTTTTGCAGATATTGAATCTGATTTTAGCTGTATGGTGTCGTGTAAAATTAAAAACAATGTGGCATAGTTTTTTCAAAGCATGCTCTTTAATCCCAGACAATCCTGCTTCTTAAACAGAAATTAAATGGTTTCTTATTGAATAGATTGATTTGTTTTACTTGTGAATAATACATGAATTTTAATGCAAATTTAACTTAGTTAATAGCGATTTCTTTCTACGAAATAATCTCATCTAAAGAAGTAGATAATCGAAGCTGCAGTGTATATAACACTAACGAATTTGTCTCCCCTCCAAGTATTAATAAAGCTTAAATGCATGGATGCTCTTTGAGACTGTTTTATCAGTCACCATACTGAGTAAAAACACTTCAGTATTTAGGTATTATACAAAATATCTTGCTAACTGTCATCAGTTTGAGTATTTTCTATTATTTCTTTTGTTCATCTTTTTTATATACATTATTTTCTGACATGCTAAAATACTTCAGCATTTAGGTATTATACAAAATACATTGCTAATTGTCATCAGTTTGAGTATTTTCTATTATTTCTTTTGTTCATCTTTTCTTTTATACATTATTTTCTGACATGCTCTCTAGTGACATACAACATGCTGTACTGTAATAAATTCCATATAAAATACTTCTTCCTTTAACACTGTTTACCTCCTAAGATAGAAACCTGTTTTTTAAAAATGGATGTTTTTTTCCAGTTTCTTCTGATTCCATCTTTGCAGGTTTTACTGTATTTATCTTATTTATTGTATTAATTTTAGTAACCTTCTACTATGGAAAAAAAAATCATTTACTTTAAAGCTGTTCTTGAATTTATCTTTTCTTTCAGTCAAGTCACAGTTTTGACCTCATTTTGTACATCAATTGGCTAAACCATTTTATCCCTACGTGCATGAAAATCTCAGTTATTTTAGTTCTTACATTATTGAATAAATTTTATTTCTAGCTGATTATGAGCCATGAAAAGTAACTCAAGACATGAACTTTGTCAATTATTCATTGCGATACTGAGTGATGTGTTTATATATAAAATATAAATAAATTGCATAAATTAAATATTTAGCTCTTAGAATTAAATTTTAATGTAATTCTATTTGGCAAGCAAATGTTTATAAATGCATACCAATGAAATTCATCAAATTGAATGTGAGATGTGAACCTCAGAGAGTCCAATCTTTAAATTGATAAGCATTATTCAATGTTCGTCCAACAGATTTTACAGTATTAATTTTATTTTTAAGAAAATCGGTACTTTTCGGTTAGCCGGGCGCCAGTGAAAAAAATATAAATGTATATATACATATACATATCTATATACACATATGTATGTGTATATATATCATCATCATCATCATCATCATCAACCGTTTTCAATCCACTGCTGGATGTAGGTCTCCCCCAGATTTTTCCATTGTTGCCTGTCTAGTGCTTTAGTCATCCAATTAACACCGGCCACTTTTCTGATTTCGTCACTCCATCTTACTTGAGGTCGTCTTCTTGGTCGTTTTACATCTCTGGGATACCACTGTAGGGTGTTTGTGCTCCATCTATTGTCTTGTCTTCTTGCAATGTGCCCAGCCCATTTCCATTTTAGCCGTTTAATTCTCTCGATGATGTCAAAAACTTTCGTCTGACTTCTTATCCACGTTATTCTCTTTCGGTCTCTTCTGGTTATGCCTAGCATACATCTTTCCATACTTCGCTGTGTTGTTTGTAATCTTTGTACCATCTGTTTTGTTAGTGTCCAAGTTTCTGCTCCATAAGTTAGTGCAGGCAAAACACATTGGTTAAACACCTTTCTTTTTAAACAAAGAGGCATGTTACTCTTCAGAATAATATTGTTCTTCCCAAAAGCACTCCATCCATTTCTTATTCTTCTATTGATTTCATTCATGATACTGTTGTCTGATGATATTTCTTGTCCAAGGTACACATAACTTTCAACATCTTTAATCTCAGTGTTGTTGTAGACGATTTTCTTTTTTGTTGCAAATGAATTGAACATCACCTTAGTCTTTTCCAAATTTATTTTTAATCCCACCTTAATGCTAGCTTCTGCCAAATCTTTTAGCATATTTTGCAATTCTTCAGGGCTATTACTGAAAATTAAAATGTCATCAGCAAACCGGAGATGGCTTAAATATTCCCCATTTATTCTAATCCCTTTGTTTTCCCAATCCAGCTTCTTGAAAATACTTTCTAAGACAGCAGTAAAAAGCTTAGGCGAAATGGTGTCTCCTTGTCTTACTCCTCTTCCAAGCTTGATCTTCGCTTTTCCTTTGTCCAAACGGATGGGGGCTGTTGCTTTCTTGTAGATCTTCTTTATGATATTGATATAAGGTTTGTCTATACCAATGTCCTCCAGAGAAGTAATTACTGCAGATGTGTAGACCGAATCAAATGCTTTTTCATAATCAATAAAGGCAAGGCAGAGAGGTAAATTATATTCTTTATGTTTTCCTATAACTTCTCTTACTGTTTGAATATGCAGGGGTGGAAAATCTGCTCCAATTGCACCGAACTGCTCCAATTTTGATTTCCTGCTACATTCTGCTCCAAAAATAGCAATTTTTTAAAATTCTGCTCCAATCTGCTCCAAAAATGGAAATTTCTTAATCTAAAAAATTAGAATTAAAAAAAAAAAAAACTTCATTAACTTTGTATAGGTTTGGCAACACACTGCTATGATGCATGTAGCTAAGATATACAGCATCATTTAAGTTTAAAAATTATCTCTAACTGAATAATGGATTATACTACATAATCATTGTCTTACATTTCAGTTTTTATAATATAACATATCTTAATCCAAAGAGGATGATTACTCCAAAACACAGCTGATGTACCATCTATCAAAAGTAAGCATTATTGAAAAGATATGCAGCATTAAGACTGCTCTCAAACAAAATATTTTTACCCCTTCAACAATGCAGAAATTTCTGACAAATCTGCAAACTATTTTTAGATGTAAAAGCATGAAATTGGTAAGGCATGACTGCTGAAGTAATTTGAAATTGAATAGCAATTTTTGTTAAATACAACATCTTATGCTATAAGTGATTTTTGAGGCATAAAGACCTTTACAGAACTGTAGCGTCCTAAAATTGAGTTAAAAATGCCCACTTTCATAACGTTATAAAAAATAATCTTTGTTTTTATTGAAAAATAGAAAATGCTATTTGATTTCAATGCTAAGACATAAGTTTGTTCTACTACAAAACCATTAAATTCTGATACAGAACTGCAATTTATTCTGATACAAAACAATTTTTTTATTTTCTACTCCTGTATTATGAGACTCCAAATCAAAAGATTTGTTATTATTATAAAGTGTGCTTTAGCCAATTAGCCAAAAGATTGGTTGCTGTCGTTCTTTAGCAGTGGACTGAATGTCATGAAGATTGTAAAAAACAAATTGCATGGAATCAACAATAATACTGTTGATATAGAAGCATGCACTCTTCACAAAGTCCACAATGCATTTGGCCAAGATTTTAAAATGTGTCTTATTGACATGTACTACTTTTTTAAAAGAAAACCACTGTGCAGTCTAGTGATTACTCACAGTTACAGGTATCACTTGAGTTATTTAAATTTACTATCAAATGTTTGTCAATCTTTTCCTAAAGTGTTAGATAAGTCGAATTATTTTTTTATTTCTAAAAGGGTGTAAAATATTTGTTGTCAGAATATGGTATATTTATTATGTATTATTGGAATGTGGAAAGTTAATTCATCTGTTATAGTCATATTACTACAAATTTTGAAACTCTCTAAGTATATAATTTTTTTTCTTGTTTTAACATTTATTACATTTTATACTGTTGAAATTGTGTATATGCACTATGTTAAAGAAAAGTTCATTAACAAAGCATATTTGCTTTTAATTTGGAGCTGCTACAAAATGTAATTAACCCACTCCAAAATTGTAATTGACGTGCTCCAAAAGTGGCATTTACTGCTCCAAAACTGTAATTGACGTGCTCAAAAACTAGCATTTACTGCTCCAAAATTGCAATTTGACCTGCTCCAAACCTGCTACAAAAATGGATTTTCGATTTTCCACCCCTGAATATGATCCATTGTGCTAAATCCACTTCGAAATCCTGCTTGTTCTCTAGGTTGAGCTGAGTCCAGAGCTGATTCAAGTCTTGCCGTTAAAACTTTGGTGAAAATTTTATAAATCACTGACAGTAAGCTGATTGGATGGTAGTTTTTAATGTTTTCCTTTTCTCCTTTCTTATAAAGTAACACCATCACAGCATTATTCCAATCTTCTGGTACATCTGATTTCTCGAGACATTTGGAAAACAGTAAGGCTAGCATTTTTGCAAATTCTTCTCCTGCTTCTTTGATAAGGTCAATTGTAATTCCATCTTCGCCAGGGCATTTACCTTTTTTCATGCCTCTAATGGCTTGTACAACTTAATCTGTCATCACTGGGATTTTCTCTTCAGTTTCTGTTATGTTTACTAGTGGATCACGTAGGTTGATTTCCCTTTGATCTTCACATTTATATAGATCGTTATAGAATTTTTCGACAATGTGTACTATTTCATTATTGATTTTGGTGATTGTTCCATCTGCTCTCTTCAGTGCAAAAATACCTTTTCTTCCAACACACAGTTTGCACTTAGCTGATTTTAAACTTTTGTTATCTTCTAGAACTTTTTTGACAAGATCACAGTTAAATTTTCTGATATCTTCTGTAACACATTTTCTTAGCGTTTTACATAATTCTGCATATTCAACTCTTGATTTAGGATAGTTTTTCTTCATTTTAAATTCTCTGCATTTCTTCATCAATCTTCTTGTTTCTTCTGTTATTTTCTTTGTTTGCTTTACTTGTGCTTCACCAGCTATCGTCCTTGCAATTTCTTGTAGAGTATTTGTTATTTTCTTGTTCACTACTGTAACATCTTGTTCTTCTTCTAAGATTGATTGAAGTACTTGAAAATGATTTTTAAGTTCTAAATTAAATTCTTCTTTATGTTTCTGGAGATTTATAATATCGACTGATTTCTTTGAGCATTGCAAAAGCTTCATTCTTTCCACTTTAGTATTTAAAAGCAGTTTGCATCTAACTAACCTGTGATCGCTTCCTGTATTGAAGTTATTGAGAACGCTGCAATCCTGAATAAGATGCTTTTTGTTTGTCAAGATGTAGTCGATTTCACTTGTTGAGCCATTTGCACTACGCCATGTCCATTTTCTTTGTGGCTTCTTCTTGAAAAATGAATTCATGATATACATCTGTTCACATTCTGCAAATTCAATCAATCTGTTTCCTCTTTCATTACGCACCCCATATCCATGATTTCCTACTGAGAACTCACCTTTCTTTTTTTTCCCAATTCTAGCATTCCAGTCTCCCATTATTAATTTTATGTAGCATTTTCCTTTTTGATGCATTGAAACTACTTCTTCATAGAAATCCTCAATTTCTTCATCAGTATAGCTAATTGTTGGTGCATAAACTTGGGTAATTTGCAGCTTATATCTTTTTGACACTTGTATAACTAACCTTGCAACTCTGTCTGATGCACTATCATATTCTACGATGTGATTCTTCCACCTTTTATGAATCAGAAATCCTACACCACTTGTTTTTCCATCTTCTGTACCTCTGTAGTACAATACATGTCCACTGGCAAGATCAATCTTCTCTTCACCTTTTCTTCTTACTTCGCATAATCCTAGGATGTCCCAGTTGATTCTTTCTAATTCTTCTTCAAGTTCCTGTAAACGACTTTCAGAAGATAAGGATCGTCCATTATACGTAGCCAAGGTCATCAACTTATGGCAGCCTAGCCGGGCCCGGTGATTCTTAGCACCCTCTGTCTTCATGTCTTTCTGATCGCTGCCGTAACAGGAACATGCAGACTGCCGGGAATTGAGGGCCGTGATTTGTTTTGTGAATTCATGTTAAAATAAGGGGGGAGGTGGCCAAATTCCTCCACGCTGGCCAAGCAGGTTGGAGGAAGCCCATCCGCGTTCGTTCCCCATGCACTAGGCAAGGGTACTAACAGGCTGCACCGATGGAAGGTGCGGATTGGACATTAAGTCTCTGCTCCTAGTCGATTCCTTTAAGTCCTCCTCTGAGGCATTTAAAGGGTTTTCTCCTAGTTAACAAGCAGAGGCTATTTGTGTGTGTGTATATATATGTATATGTATATATATATTTTTTTCACTGGCGCCCGGCTAACCGAAAAGTACCAGAAAATCTAGTGTAAAAATGTCTCTCTTTAGTTTTGTTTATTATGAGTTATGAATTATCATGTAATATGCTAACATTTATTTCTATAGGTTAAAATATTTAATTGTATTCTTGTGATATACTAATGCCTATGATTATTTTTATTTTCTTCAGGGTAAAATTGTTGAATGTGTTCACTGTGGTTGCAGAGGTTGTTCAGGCTGAAGATTTCATATGTGTTTTATGTTTATATCTGTAAATAAATGGGACATTTCTTATCCTTTTTCTTTAATTATGTAAGCATAATGAATAAAAAGTGTTTTATTTAATTTATTATCTTTAATTTAATATTATTTTTCAGTACATTTAAAAACTTGTGTGGTTGAATTTACCAATTTCTTTCTTTTCTTTTAATTTAAACTTTCAGTATAGGTGTAAATAACTTAAAGTGAGTAATTGCTTGAAAAGTCATTAAAGTTTGATTTTAACTTTTCGGGGATGGGTATTTTAAGTATTGATGACGAGAAACTGCTTTTTAAAAGGCAAAACACTACTTAAAATTAGTAAGTGCTTCTTTTCCTGACATTTATTGTTTCTCATGCCATCCAGAAGAACAGCTTAACAATAACTGTGGGGGAAGTGAAACTCTTGACTTATTTTAAGATTATAACCTTTTTTAAAGAAGGAGATGTATTCTGGCCGATATTCAAACCACCTGTCCTCAAAAGGTTAAAGCTCATAGCAATTAAGTTCTCCCATTACATTTAAATAATTAATTTTTAGCAAAAAAATCTCTTTTTTAAAAAAAAAGACTATACAATTAATTATTTTCTGTGATCATTTAAAGTGTGGTTATGACTGTTTTTGTATCAAATGTCAAATTGGAAGTATGTGTTTAATTAACTTTGAATATGAGTTGTGTTCATCAACAAAAAGTCATTCCTTCTTAAAAGATAGAAATCTACTTTAAAATCTAGAAAACACTTCTTTTCATCACAGTTATTGTTAATCATGCCATCCAGAAGCACTTGTTAATAATAACTGTGATGAAAAAAGTGTTTGGTAGATTGATAAGAAGAAACTTTCTGGCTAATATTTAAACTGCCCATCCTGTGAAGGTTAAGTAACAAAATGAAAAAAATATTTTAATATTCAGATTAAGTGTAATACAATATATAAATCTGGAGTTTCTTATGAACTTGGGGTGAATATTTCTAATAGATTTTCAGAAATGAAATCTAAATGCATTTTCTGGCAAACATGATTTTTTATGAACAATGAATTATGAAAAGTGATGTTGTAAGAATAATGAAGTATTAATTTAAATATCTGAAAAATTCTGTAAATTTTACAACTGTTATTGAAAATTAACTTAAAGAAAATATACAAAATCATCATAGTGATAATTTAAATTAGTATATCTATGGAAGTTTTCATTTTCTGCTAATTAGATTGTAGTTAGTTGCATTTTTGGTAACTCAAAGCATATACAGTACAAAGTCTCTAATTTGGACCTTCGGAATTCTCCAGAATCTGGACGTTTGCCTAATCAGCTTTTTTTCGTCTTTAAAAAAAAAAAAAAAAAAAAAAAAAATGTAGTGAAACAAATAAAACAACCGCTAAAAATTGCATACAAAATTTCTAAAACTTCAAAAATCGCAAGGGACAAAATTTACTGTATTACGTTAAAAGTTTGAAACTGAATTCCTTTTACAAATGTCAAAAAATCGTGAAATTTTTTTTTTTAATTCACTGTACGAATTCTGAATACAATTTATTGAAAAAAGGACACCATTTACTATAGTAGAGTAGAAGAGTAAAACTGGATTCCTTTTACTAATGTGGAAAAACCACCGTGGAATGAAAAAAAAAAAATAATAATAAAGGTGACAGGGAGGGAAGTTCAAATTTACTATAGCTGGTTAAAACATTGCAAACGGAATTCTTTTACAAATGACAAAGTGCCGCGAAATGCGAAAAATCTCATTAAAAGTCACGGATGAAAAAATTTACTATATTGAAATAAAAGTTTGAAAAAGATTTTTTTTTTTTGTGAATGTTTAAAAATCAGCACAAAAGTCGAAAATTATCTAAAAATCACATTAAAAAATTAACGAAACATTCAAAAAATGTATTCCGAATACACTTTATTTAAAAGAGGATAGCATTTACTATTTTGGGATAAAAGATTAAAACTGGATTCCTTTTACTAATATGCAAAAATCCCCATAAAGTGGGGGGGGGGCTTAAAATTCTAAAATTGCAGAGGACAAAATTTACTATAGTGGGCTAAAACATTGTAACCAGAATTCTTTTCTAGATGACAAAAATAAAAAAATAACTAAAATAAAAATTGCTAACAAATCAAAAATTGTAACACAAAATTTACTATATTAGGCTAAAAGAATGAAACTGAATTCCTTTTACAAATGTTGAAAATTTGCCGTGGCAAGAAAAAAAAACTTTTTTTAAAAATGCATAAACAAATTCACGAAAAATTCAAAAAATGCTGTATGAATTCCGAATAAATTTTATTGAAAAAAGGTCAACATTTACTATACTGGGATAAAAGATTGAAACTGGATTCCTTTTACTAATGTGGAAAAATCGCCGCAAAATTTATTTTAAAAAAAGTTAAAAATCGCATAAAAAATTAAATTAAAAAAAATTATTGTAATTATGATAGTTTTTTTTTTATTTAACCTTTTGAAAAATATATATTTCTTTATTAAAATATCTGCTTTACTATTATTATTTTTTTTTTAGTATTAAAATGCTTTTCTGTCATAAATCGCGGATTGAGGGAAGGAGGTGGAGGGTATTAGATTACCTTTTTTTTGATAAATAAACAGCAAATGATCCAAAATTCGGAATTGCTGATGTCCGGAGGATTCTGTATTTTGGACTTTGTACTGTATATTTATTTAACAACAACAACAAACAAAAAAAATTCATTATTTTTATCATGAGGACATTTTTGTTAAATATCAAACAGGGTTTGTAGAATCCTTGAAACTCCTTGATTTTACTGTCCTATTATTTCTTAATCAGGGGTGAATATCTTCTGTGTTTTGGCCAGTTTCTGCTTTAAAAAAAATATATATCATCTAAATCCCCCCTTTAATGCAGCCAATACTTGTGATCGTGTGCTTTAGCGCACCATAGTAAAATTGCAACTATCTCCCTTATGCTTTTTCATTGTTTATAAAAACCAATATCTACTATTTCAAAAATGAGAATCTCCCAAGTTTCAGTAGATTCCCATTAAAAAAAAATAATAAATCTACCTACATCATGGTTTGTATGTTTTAGAAAAATATATAAAAAGGCTTGGGGAAAAAAGTTCATTTTCAAGTGCTTGAAAATTTGAAAAAATGGAAGAATTGAATCCTTGAATTTTCAAATTAAAATTGACCATGAAATTTTATTTGATGGCTTCAACAGTATTGTTTAACAAGAAGAAACTTACTTTTAGCTTATCCTTTAACTTACTTTTAATTTTGAAGTAATGTTCTTCAGAAGCAAATCTTTAAATGCTGGTAAAAATACAATATCAAAAGGGAAAAAAAACATCATTTGAGACATTACTTCTGCTTTTCAAGTATTTCTGCTTTTCAAGTGCTTGAAAATTTGAAAAAATGGAAGAATTGAATCCTTGAATTTTCAAATTAAAATTGACCATGAAATTTTATTTGATGGCTTCAACAGTATTGTTTAACAAGAAGAAACTTACTTTTAGCTTATCCTTTAACTTACTTTTAATTTTGAAGTAATGTTCTTCAGAAGCAAATCTTTAAATGCTGGTAAAAATACAATATCAAAAGGGAAAAAAAACATCATTTGAGACATTACTTCTGCTTTTCAAGTGCTTGAAAATTTGAAAAAATGGAAGAATTGAATCCTTGAATTTTCAAATTAAAATTGACCATGAAATTTTATTTGATGGCTTCAACAGTATTGTTTAACAAGAAGAAACTTACTTTTAGCTTATCCTTTAACTTACTTTTAATTTTGAAGTAATGTTCTTCAGAAGCAAATCTTTAAATGCTGGTAAAAATACAATATCAAAACATCATTTGAGACATTACTTCTGCTTTTGTTCTTGTAGCAATGTCACATCTTTTTTCGCTTTAAAAAAATTAAAAGATGAAGCTGTGTTTTCTTATTATGATGTAGGAAATTTCTTTCCATACTATAAATGTAACCTTACTAAGCTAAAATACTTTATTCTTCAAAAATTCTCTAATATGTTGTCTTGAAAGATCTGATAAGAAGGTTTTTGAAATGGACATGCAATGGGGTGTTTCTTTCCCTTATGTATTATACTTATTCTAAAGCCATTTTAATGCATGCAATGTTCTGTATATCTAAACAGTCCTTGAAAATATTTAAATAACTAATTGGAAATCATTGAAAAGTGCTTGAATTTTATTTGCTCTCAAGCGTATGAACCATGTACATCACCTTCTTCCCTTTCTAAAATTCTCGTTTTCCTGTTTTTGCCTTTCTCCTATCACAAAAAGTTTCAAATCTTTAGAGCTCTTTAAATTAAAAAAAATAATAATAATAATATATATCCTATTTGTTACTTTGCAATCTTTAAAGTTTTTATTTATTTTTATTGTTTTGTAAAGTATTTGTTATTGTGATATAACTATTAATTAAATAAGCAGTCTTATAAATTTCTACTGCCACACTGCTGAAAATTCCTCTCCTCTTTCCAGTTGAATGTTTAAAAGTTGTATTTACAAAATTGAAACACTGCATTCAAAAATGTGCATTATAATTAATTCATTAGTTTTGAAATTGTCAGTCCTTTTAGGTAGCTTTCAATACAAAACAGTATAAAGCTACCTATTGCAGCCGTTCGGAGGAAAGCAATTCCGGAAAATTTCGATATATTTTCACCGATCATGACACCCAGACCCCAAAACCACCCTCCGTTCAAATGTTGATTTATATATATATACATATATATATATCTGATCTATGTCATACGATAACGCTCGTATTTATAAATTAATTTGGATGAAACTAATTGTGTGTATTACGCTCATCAATGCCTCGACAGAGTTCGTCGGCCACTAAAAATTTTAAAACTAAAATAAATTTACAAAAAAGTTAAAAATTCAAATTTATTTTTTAATTAAGTGTTAGGCCTTGATATAAGGATTCCAGAGCATTTTTTGTTTTACCTCTATCTTAAAAAATGGCTGAGATAGAGCAGTTTGAAATTCTAGGGTGGCTGACATTTTGAAACAAGACAGCACATTACAAAAAAACGACGATTAATTTATGAGTTTTAGTGAACGCGATTTCTCACGAATTATTTTCTTTCATTGTTGTAATCATTTTCCCAATCATACGCATAAAACTATATATTCATATCCGTTAGCGCCAAACGTGGCGACATTTGACGAAATATCGCTAAATTTGGCGACCAAAATAAGTTTTCATAAATGAAGCCAATTTGGCTATAGCTCAATAATTTGGCGAATTTCTTATTCAAATTCAGTATTAACGAATCTTTTGTAAACGGTTTCTTTGCATTTAGCTTGCTGTTTTCGAGTAACATTAGCTAAATTTTAAAACTAAGATATAGGTAGCTAGCTACCTTTTCTTCCCGGTACAGGACGGAAGCACTTTTTTTTTGTTGTTTTTAGTCCTTGATCTGAAGAAATGTATGCAAACCCTGTCAAATATTGCATTATTTTTTCATAAAATTTAAAAAATTTTAAATAAATTGCATCAAAATAATTTATTTAATAAATGAAATTGCCTTTTTGTAGAACTAATTTCTTTGAAACAATCAGTATTATACACATTTTGGCTGTATTTAAAAAAATGAGCATTTGGTATTTGGGATATCTTAATATTTTGTTATTTTAATATCTTAAAGATACAGATGAGACCAAAAATTTTGTGTAATTATTAAATTGATTTCTTCTGAAAAAAAAATGTGGCTACTACAATAATTAAAATTAGTTAGCAGTTTTGTTCTTTATAAATAGGGGTGCAACAAATAGTGATTTGGCCAAATATAGAATTTAAGACCGGATAACAAATAATTTGACAGCTAAATACATTTTTTAAATTTAATTTTCATTATACATAAAACAAATAATCAAATTGATTTTATTATTTGCATGCATAACAAATCTCAACAGCTTGATGTATTATTTTGTAATGTTTACAACAACTTGAAATCAATCGTATATTCTGTAAAAGATAAATGTTTTACAAGGTATAGCACAATAATAATTTATTTTATTAATGTTATATTTTAAGAAACCATTATGAAGGTCTGATAGAATAAATTCTAATTTTTATATCATTGAGCATGATTTAAACGGGTCATTCCATGTCAAATCAACCAGTGACTCAACCTGACCATTTTAGATTTTGATGAAACTTACAGGAATCATTCTCCTTGAGGATATAAATGAGAATATACTTTTATTATTTTTTTTATCTCAGTAAATTTTCATACAATTAATTTTTTTAATTTCTCAAGTTGTATCAGGCGTAGAGAGTTGTTTGACCCCTCATTTTAAAGAGAATTTCATAAGGTTTAATTTGATATCAAAGTTGACTATGCTTGTTTTTTAAAAAGTTAATTTAATTTAAAAATTTTAATTTTTTTAAAATAGTGTTTTTTATAAATTTTGAAAAAAAATATATGCTTTTTGTAATATTATAAACTTTAAATTCTGAAAGTTTTAAAGTGGTATCTCAATGGGATCAGCAGTTATGTTAAAAAAACTAATGCTAATCACCGGTTGGGGCTCTTGCCAACTTTATGATTGTGCTAAAGATAGTATTGTTTTATTTATTAAAAAAAAAAAAAAAAAAAAAAAAAAATTATAACTGCTGATCCCATTGAGATCCCACTCTAAAACTTTCAGAATTCAAAGATTATAATATTACAAAAAACATATATATTTTTTAAAAAACACTATTTAAATTTATTTTTTATTTAAATTTTTTAAATTAAATTAAATTAACTTTTTTCAAACCAAGCATAGTAAAGTTGCATATCAAATTAAACCTTATGAAATTCTCTTTAAAATGAGGGTCAAACAACTCTCTACACCTGATAGTACTTGATAAATTCAAAATTGAAAACATTTACACAAGCCAAAAAATGATGATTTTTCGAAATAAAAAAATTAATTGTATGAAAATTTACTCAGATAAAAAAAATTATAAAAATATATTCTCATTTGTATCATCAGGGAGAATGATTCCTGAAGGTTTCATTAAAATCTGAAATGGTCAAGTTGAATATTGAAAATTTTTGGTTGATTTGATGTGGAATGACCCAAACATGAAATGTGGAAATATTTACATTTTAATATAAAAAGGCTGTAACGCTTGTTTAAGCACATGCTGCATAAATATACTAAAGGTTGGACACATTTAAAAAAATATATAACTTCAAAAGTAATTAAGGAAATGGCAGGGGCGGCTCATCAGAGGAGGCTAAGCCTCCTTTGTAAATTTCTTAAAAATAAACAAAAGTCAAATTAAAATAGTTCTAATATAAATGAAATTTTAAAATAACAATTTTGAATTGTTTATCAGCATAATAGTTTTAAAAGTTCTATTAGCCCATAATGAATAACAAAATATTCACATATCTTTTATGGTGGCAAAGGCTGAAAATGTTCCAGTTGCAAGTAATTCTGATTACAAGTTAACAGATTCACCGAGGAGCGAAACGTTATGTGCCTATTGAGTCTGGAGACTTCAATTTATTTAGCCTCTTTGTAGATAGAAATGGTAGGAAACACTCTAATTTTAATAAATTTTAATTGTTTTTAATGTTGTACAGTGGAACCCGTTTAAGAAGTTTTCCCGCTTAAGAAGTTTTCTATCCATGGTCCCATTTGATTTTCTATCTATGTTATAAAGGACAAACGTGTCCGTGCGTAACGCTGACGTCATTTTGCGAATGGCAACAGTTTACCAGGAAATTTCAGTTTTGCAATTTTTACTATTGCAATTTTTTTAATTTCTAAACATCTCACATTTTTAATTTTTACACCGTTAAATAGGGAAAAAAATCTTTGAAATGCAATTTGTTTGAAAACTGTATCTTAATTCGCTGATTTATTATGGCTTTTAAATAAAAAAAAAATTGGTATTTTTCACTTTTTTCATGTTTAATGGTTGCCATTGGTAATTTTTCTTCCCCTCTTGGCGACCGCATATTATCGTTGATTAAAGAATTGAAATTAGTATTATTAGTTAAAATTTAATACAGACACGTTGAAAAGTAAAAAGAAAAAAACACTTTTACTGCTTTTATATAAAACGCAAAATAATAATATTAATAATAATAAACGTTTTGGTGAGCGATAATTTTATAAATCAAAATAATTTAATTTAAAAACCAAAGGAATGTTTGTGATACATAAAAATATTTTTTATTATAAAAATTGTAACTCAAAACAATATTTGGCTATTTATCGTTTGCGCCAGGATTATCACGTTCAAAAATCAATTTATGGTGAAGTTTCACTTGCTGTTTTAAATGAAAATTTTAAGGTTTATTTTATTGGCGCGCCAGGACTGACAAAACATGTTTACTTAATGAGTTTTTAAAATGATGAGATCATATAATATGGTTGTGTTAGCTGTTCCATATTCTGGGATCTCAGCTTTGTTATTAGATCAAGGTAGAGTAGCACATTCAAAATTCAAGATACCGCTGAATTTGAACAAAACATCTATGGGTGCCATTAGTAAACAATCTGACCTTACTGAATTAATAAGAGAAACGAAGTTCATAGTCTAGCATGAAGCCCCCTTGATGAGTAAATTTGTGTTTGAATGTGTAGACCGTATGGTTAAAGACATAAAAAACAATGATTCGGTATTTGTTAGAATAGTAGTTGTATTTGCTGGCAACGTTAGACAAATTTTGCCTTGATTCAAACATATAGAATAAAATTCTTTTATTAAATTTTGATTCTAATCTTACGTAATCGGGTCCGTGTCAAGGGAGACTTAGACATAAATGATGTTGTCAATAATAGGGTTTAATAATAATAAAAATCTATATTATAAACCAACACATGTCTGATTATTGTTGAAGTCATTTTTATGGTAACAACGAACTGACTAATAAATTTCGCTTTCACTGCATCTTTTTTAACTTCTAAATATCGCACAATTTCAATTTCTACACCATCGAATCTAAAAAAAAATTTGCAATTTCTTTGAAAACAATTTAATGATTAATTCATATTAATATTTGATGACTAATTTACTGATTTTATGATTTATGGAATGATTTCCAAGCTTGAATTAATTTTAAATCTATCTCTATCACGTGCAGTCCGATTGCGAAAGATTAATCCGTTTGCATTTAAAACAATATAAATAGATTCGCATTTATTTCCGGATAATATTACAGAACGAAATTAAAACTTCATCAAAATATAACTATAAAAATAATATAATTTAAATAAAATGCAAATTTAGCAGACATGTTCTCGGACTACGCGCCTAAGCAGTTGAAATTTTCAGAATAAAAACAGCGAAATCTTGGACTCTTGGCATGCGGTTAATACAAAAGTATCGCTTTATTAAATATCGAAATTTTATTTGAATATATTATTGATATTTTACTTATAAAAATTCTTTACGTTGTTAATGAATTACATTGTTCTTAAATATGAAAAATCTATTAGAATTAGAAAAAAATGGTTTTCGCATATGTTCTGTAACCCGGGAAGCACGGGTTCGATTTCCCTAGTTTCTTTAATGCTGAAATTCACTGTTTCAGAAGTTTTGATTTTGGAACTTTTCCCGCTTAAGAAGTTTCAAGATCCCCGAAAATTGTCTTTTCGAATTTCACTTTGAGGTGACATTTTTTGCATTTACAATGTTCGTTCTTCTAAGAATTAAAATGATTCAAAATATACCTATGAAGAAATGAATTTATAAGCAGAAAAGTAAAGGAATGGAACACCTGTCCTCATAGATAACCATTGTTCAGAATCGGAGGAGGCTTCAAACAACTCATTTGGGAATTTCTTGTAAAGCAAAGGGTTATTTTCTTTGTATGCTTGATTTTAGCAGGGGTAGGGGGATTATCGCTGTGATGAATGTAAATGAAATATGCAAAAGCAAGCGGTATATTGCAAAAGAATACAGTTTGAAATGAAATTCTTTCTTTCGTTTTTTGCTTCCTAAAAGAAGCATTTTCATTGAGTTATTTGTGAGTGATTTTAGAAGCTTCATTCGCAGAAATAGTCAGTGTTTATTGTGTTTATTTATGACGGCCGATTATCTACATCAGGGATATAGGCCCTGAGGGGGAATGTCCTCCGTGGGGGGGAGGGGTCTTTCAGAAATAGTCAGAAACAACTGTTCCGCTGACATTTTTCGTATTCACCAACCTGTTCTGGCAAGCGGCTAGAAAGCTGTTCTCCTCATGCCCGCCGTTTATTGGAACTGGTTTTTCTCAGAAATTCGGGTTGCCAGCCGTCAGCATGAGCTGGTGAATACGGGATTTAGACATCTGACACTGCTCTATAGACATTCTCCTGAGCACAAAAGATATTCAGCTTGCACTAAGAAACTCAATTCGTATGACTAGTTTTGCATATTTTTTTTCGTGGTTTATTTTTATGTTACAGTCCAATAGTAGTCATCTGTGTTGCTCTTCTCCTTGGATTAAAATTTCAACATGCCTAATAGAGGAATAAAACGAAAGGCTTTAACTGTTGAGCAAAAACTGAAAATTTTGAAAGAGGTAGATGAAAATGTGCATCTAACACGCATTCAAATTGCAAAAAAGTTGGATATGCCAGTGACAACTCTGAATGGCATCATTGCTAAACGAGAAACCATATCCTCATTGCAGTCTTCAAATGCAAAAAAAAATATAAAAAGGTAAATATGAAGAAATAGAAGAAAAGCTGATTATTTGGTTTAAACAAGCAAGGTTAGCAAACATCCCTATAAGTGGAATAATTTTAAGAGAAAAAGCAGATGAAATTGCAAAGAAAATGAATGCTGAATTTAATGCATCAAACGGATGGATCGATAGGATGAAAAACAGAGCTGGATTAGTTTATAAATCTATAAATGGAGAAAGTAAAAGTGTCAATATGCAAGAAGCAGATGAATGGAAATCGAATATCTTACCAACCTTAATATCCGGATATAAAGAAAAAGACATATTCAATTTGGATGAATGTGGCCTATTCTATAACCTACTACCTGATAAAACATTCGCATTTAAAGGAGAAAATTGCTATGGAGGGAAATCGAGCAAGGAGCGTTTAACGGTTTTGCTAGGTAGCAACATGGACGGTAGTGAGAAACTTCCACTTTTAGTAATCGGAAAGGCAAAACAACCACGGTGCTTCAAAAATGTGAAATCATTGCCTTGTCAATATGAAAGCAATAAAGCATCTTGGATGACAATTCCAATTTATGAAAAATATCTAAAGAAATTGGACACTAAAATGAGAAAGGAAAAAAGAAAGATTACTTTGTTTGTTGATAATTGTAGTGCACATTCCAAAGATGTGAAATTGGATCACATTAAAATGCATTACCTTCCACCAAATTCTACAGCAGTTTTGCAGCCAATGGATCAAGGCGTAATTAGGGCATTTAAGCAACACTTCAGAAAACGGTTAGTCAAGTGGATTCTTTTAAATCTGGAAAATGGAGAAAAATTTAAAAAGATTAATGTTTTAGATATGATTACATCTGCTTGGGAATCTGTAAATTCAACTGTCATTGCCAATTGCTTTAAAAAAGCTGGGTTTTCAAATGGAGAGATAACAGATGTGTATGAACCAGAGATTGATGAAGATGATTGGAAAATACTGCAGAAAGAATTGAACTTTACTACGTCGTTTTGTGAATATGTTAATGTTGATAATGATGTAATACCGAGCCAGATTTTATCAGTGGAAGACATTTGCGATTTGATGCCAGATGAAAATGGGAATGAATCAAGTGAAACTGAAGATGATCCAATAGTTCCAAGCTACTCAGATGCTATAAAAGGACTAGAAACTTTTCGATGTTATATAGAAAGTCAAGAGAATGTCCCAGACGAAATACATAAAAATTTAAGACAACTTGACTCTTTTCATTTACAACTATTAGAAAAAAAGAAAAAACAAAAAAGTATTAAGGATTATTTCAGTAATAATGATATGTATTAGCAATAAATAAGTAATGTGAAGCTTTGAATAAAATACAGGTAAATCAGTTTGTTATTATTTACTACTGTACTTTCTTTCTTTTAATTATATTAATGCATTAAAAAAATTAATTTTTTAATTTATAACATTATTCCGTATATCTAATTCAACACTTTGTATAATTTTGTGCTATGAATGTCTTCATTATGTAATTACCATTACAATTTTTCCCCTGAGAAGTTTTCCCGTTTAAGACGTTTTATTTACCCGGTCCCCTGGAAAACTTCTTAAGCGGGTTCCACTGTATTTTCATGGATAAAGCTAGGCACATATTTAAAAAATCCCTGACAGCTCGGCCTACAGGCACAGGTAGATTTCAAAGACACAGATCATTAGGCGTCTGTTTATTAGGAATTGCAGAAGAAATTATCTTTTTGTCATGATGCGGCAGTTGGGACTGCCCACTTCGAAATCTACCTGTGTATGTGGGCAGAGCCGGCAGGGATTTTTTTGTTTTTAATCTTTTTTTGCTATAAGTGTTGGTCTTATAAAAAACTTCTCAGTATAAAAGTTGTAGAAAATATTAAGAGGATTTACAATAAATTTAAGCGGATTTGATATCTTGTGAATTGACGAAGTTATGATTTTTTTTCTTCTGAAACCCCTATTTTTTCCCCGTTGAGACCATTTTTAATGAAATCAAAAATATGTCATACATAAATTTTCAGCCCTTTTCCTAGAAGTAATAATAACTTTAAATGGATTTGATACCTATCATAATTAAGAAGTTATGGTTTTTTTTCTGTTTTCACAAAAAGCCCCCCCCCGTCCCCCCCTTGATTCGATTTTGCCCATTAACAAACTTGACCGAGATTTTATGCCCCTTGATTTTATGTATCAGTTTGGAAGAGATTTGTGCAGAATTATTGAAGTTATCGTGTCCATAAAAAAGTTAGATAGATAGATAGATAAAGTTTTGAACTGGGGATGGTTTTGGGTTCTGGGAGTCATGATCGGCATAGATCTGCAAAAATTTTTCAGAAAATCCAATATAGGGGAGAATGTAGTAGGTAGTATTTCTTATGAAATCTACCTAAAAATGCTTTAATATTTGTAAATTAATTAACTATAAAATGCTCAAGATTTAAAGCACTGATTGCATTTTGTAGGGTTTTCCTCTGAAACTCTATAACGATACCCTTTTTTTTGTTGCAGATTTGGATTTTAAGGAAAAAAATACGTAACTTTTTGTATTTAACATTTTCTTCGAAAAATTGTAGATGGCGCTGTATTTGAGTAAAATGCAGTGAGAATCGTTTCCATTGAAAAGTCTGGAAATGGTCGAATAACTCGAGAAATATACATCAGATTGAAAAACGGAAAAATCTATTTAAGGATATAAAAGTTACCATTTTTCTAAAATATTGAACACATATTTTTCCATTTTTCAATAAGATGTATATTTCTTGAGTTATTCGACCATTTCCAAACTTTTCAATGAAAATGATTCTCACTGCATTTTACTCGATTACAGCGCCATGTACGATTTTCCGAAGAAAATGTTCAATGCAAAAGTTATGTATTTTTTCCCGTAGAATCCGAATCTGCAATAAAAGAAAAAGGGGGGGGGGGGTTACCATTTAAGATTTCAAATGTGCCCCCCTTTCCGCTCCAAGGGGCAGAATTGGGAGGACAACTTTGATATCCCTAAATAGATTTTTTTTAAATAGTCAACATGCATTTTTCTTTTTTTCAATCTGATGTATATTTCTCGAGTTATTTGACCGTTTCCAGACTTTTCAGACACCCTGTATATATTTATAGTTGTTTAATTTAAACTTTTATTTTATAGAAAGCTCTTTTAGTGTTTATTCATATGTTTTGAAATTTATTATTTGAAATTTTAATCTTTATGTACTGCATATGTGCAGCAAGCAGCATATTCAGTAATGTAGTAGTGTAAAATTACAATTGATTTATGCTTCATACCAAGTAAATCTACATATTTAAAATGCAAAGGCAAATATTTAAGACCGATTTCGGCTGATATGAGCATGCACAATCATAAATTTAGGGTGCTTTCCTGTTGCTAAACGGAGTGGGAAACCAGTTTTGAAGTGGTTTCATTTCAGAGAAACATTAAGCAAACCAAGTGGTCTAAGTACCAGAAAGAGGAATTCTAGTTCTCTAAAGGAAGTATAGGTTCGAACCCCACTCCTGGCATAAGATGTTTTACTGATACTTTTAGTGTTCTGATAACTAAGTTCAGTAATGTAAATTATGTTTTATTGCAGGAGGAAAAGTTTTAGAATTTGTTTTTTTCTTCATTATTATTAAGTAAAATTTACCCATCTCCAATATATTTTTTTAATTAATGATTTATATTTTAAATTAAAAGGTTTGGCATGTAATTATTGATTAAATAAATGGAAATGATCCAAACTGTTTGATATATTTTTATTACATTTCATCAAGAAGGCATTTAAACCAGAGCTGCCAACTGCTACGAAAAAAATGTAGTTGCTTTGATATGACAGACCTGACATGCAGGGTTGGGTCAGCTTACTCGACCTGATGAAGTACTCTAATTCAGACATTTTTCTCCGGAAGAAATATCTGTTGTTCCATCACCCCCAACCTGCTTGGAATCTTTCAGAAAATTCACTGTGAAGTTCAGAAATTTGGCTTAGAAGATCATTAATTGAATGGGAAGAATTATGTTTAATCAATCCCACCCGCAAAAAAAAAAAAAAAAAAAAAGCAAAAACAAGAGTCTCCTACTTTGTGTGCTTATGCATATACACATGCGTTTAATTGATTAGTATTTGTTCACTTAAAATTTGTAGCGTAAAAAACAGCCACCAACCAACCAACCTCCAGATAAATTTGAATTTGGTGTGCTACTATTTCTCATTTTTAAAGGTTGGCAGGTCTGTTAAATTAAGAAAAAGAAATATTTATATATAAAACTGTGGTGCCATCTATTGGTATTGTAATGCACTTAAATGTTTATATTTGAGAAAACTAGTAACATTTTAACTTCAAAAATTTTGTTAGTTGTAAAAAATTTTTAAGAAAAAACAATTGAAGGTGCTTTTTTATTTTTTCGATCTGAAAGCTGAATTGTGAAAAATATTCTGTTGTGTGTATCTGTGTAAAGACAGTTAATGTGCAGCCTGTCCCCAGCCCAGTTATAAAATGGCAGGTTTTTATTTCTTTTAACTAATGCTAACAAATATTCTGTAAAAATTTCTGACCTTTTTATGATGTTATGAACCTTTTTCTGTGGAACCTTTGAGTTGTTTATCGTCAAGTTTTGACGGGTACTATCTACTAATTTGTTAAAGCGCAAAGCAGGGCTTTTTGTTCTTTTTATACATAAGATGACCTGGACCTACTATCAATAGCATCTCACAGTGGAGCAACCTGTAGATTCTGATTTTTTTTTTTTTTTTATCATTATCCTACTAAAAAGGGAATCACTTTTGGATCGAGACCTGGTGCATTTTGTAGCCCATAAAAGTTAGAGAACCGATAAAATTTCTCTGTTAAAATCATATTTTATATATTTTTTTATACTTTTAATTTTTTTTATTATTCGATTTTTAATTGTCAATTTCATGCCAAAAGTGAGTTAAGTCGCCATATATGTTGCTACGAATCCATCACACACAGCAGACGACTATGGCATTCTGCCAAGGTTACCGGATAAAGTTCTACGGTAACGAATTAAGCCAACTTTTTCCACGCCAAAAATGTAAATATAATGTTGTAATTTTTCAAAATCAAATTAATAGGTTCTTGAAGAAATTTTTAAGCTTTTTTCAATATTTTATACTTATTCACTATTTTGTATTAACTGCTTTAAAAAAAAAAAACGTTTATGTTAATAGTCCGATAAGTAGTCTCGAAAATTGCATTTTCAGAAAATTATGCTCTTCAAAATCACAAAATATGATTTTAACAGAAATTTTATCGATTCTCAAACGTTGTAATATAGGGCTTTAAAATGCACCGTCTCAATGCTGGGTGCGAGCTGCACCAAAAGGGTTCCCTTGTAAGAATAGTGAAGGTTTTAGAAGAACAAAATTATTTATTGAAGTTTTATTTACAGCAGTTTTTTTTTTTATTGTGCAGATGTATACATTTCATACCATATTTGTTTGCTTACAATTAACCTCAATTTATTTCATTTCATTACGTTTAAAAACTAACAATAATGATAACTATTTCTAAAATTCAATTTTAATCTAAAAATTATTAACTAACAATAGAAAATACAAGTATAGATTTACTGTAGTATTTGTTTTTTTTACAATACACTTCAATCTTTTTTACAGCAGTTTATTAGTTTTAAACCGGCTGTATTGATTGCGAAGAACTTATTCACATAGTATTTTACTTAAATTAAAGAGTCATATAAAAGGAAAAAAACTGAAACAAGTTAGTAATGACAGAGAGCAATAAAAATTTAAATAATAAAAATAATCTTGAAAATAGAAATTATTTTTTGTATTCTTAATATATTTTTTAAAGAGTATTTATTATACATTTTTTAGCTTTAATTAAAACATTTTATGCTTCCACATTTTTGACATAGCATGGTGGACTTAGAATGATCTTTAAGAACTCCTGTGTTTAAGGGGCCGCTTCACTAAAACTCCAGATTGCGAAATCCCATGTTAACCTATGGGAAAACTTAAAAGCTTGATTACTCATTACCTAATATAGTAATTATTAAAATACAGTTTTCACCATCAGAAAGTAGACCTCAGATGCTGATGATGTGTGTTTTTAAAAATTGTCTTCTTGAATTTTAAGTATTTTTAAGGTCATAAAATTTCATGAAGTGAAAATTTCAAAGTTTATAGGAATTTTTTAAATACTTAAAATTTGCGGAAACAATTTTTAAAAATGCACACCATTGGTATCTGATATCTACTTTCTGATGATCAAAACCGTATTTTAATAATTGTTTTAGGTAATGAGTAATCACGCTTTTAAGTTTTCCCATAGGTTAACATGGGATTTTGCGATTGGGGAGTTTCAGTGAAGCAGTCCCTTAAGAGGCTACTTCACTCATGCGAAAACACCCGCTCGCTAATGTTAATCCTATGGGGGAAATAATTTACGATATCTCGTTCGCATTTCAATATTTTTAAATGATTTATTTTGCATTGGATAGCTGAGGTCAATCTCTATGCATGCTCCTTTGTACTTTTTCGATTTTGATTACAATTTTTTTTTAATAAGATACTTTCACTTTTCTAACCGGTTTCATAAGTAAAAGTATCCTCAATAAAAAAAACTGCAACAAAAAATCGAAAAAGTACAAAGGAGCATGCATAGAGATTGACCTCAGCTATCCAATGCAAAAAAAATCATTTAAAAATATTGAAATGTGAACGAGGTATCGTAAATTATTTTCCCCATAGGATTAACATTAGCGAGCGGGTGTTTTCACCTGAGTGAAGTAGCCTCTTAAGGAACAATTAAATCTATTATAAAAGATTTGAACATTAAATAGATAAATTTAATTAAAACGTCTCTATAAAACTTGGTTTAATTTAAAGAAATATTTGGTTATTTACTTATTTACAAATGTTGTGGATTTGTTTAATTTCAATCTAATTTTTTATTATGGAGTGCTTAGCATTTATCGTTCATTTACAGATACGTGCAAAATAATTTAATTATAAGATTGACTATGATCGATAATTTATGGAAGTGCATTTTTGCTTTGGTATGACATTTTTTAAAACTTATCTAATTTTTGGTGCATTAGGCGGTTGTATAAATTCTGTGCATGAAGGAATTTGCCCAAACTACCGGATATGGACAGCAATTGCTGAAAATGGATTTTTACCGGATCATTTATTTATTACTTCTTTAGATAGTACTTCATTTCGTTGTATGAAAAGTGAAATTTATTAATAAAATTCTATTAGTGTTGGAAAGTGTTTCACAATTTATGCCTGGTGCATGTTTTTTCATTCTTGTTAATCTTTTCACCATTTCGAGAAATACTCTTGTAATCTGTTTTTCATAGAAATGAAAACACAATCCAAAAGATAATGGGACATATTGTCACACAAATTAGGAATGTAATGAATATTCAGTAGTAGGCAAAATCTTGTTGAATATTTAGCCAAATAAATTCAAGATAATATATTATTTTCTTTTTTGTAATCTAGATTAAATTCTCAAATTTAAACGGTTTACTTTCTGACGCATTGATAAAACCATTTTCATTCTTAAATGTGCAAAATTTAGAGCTATTCTGATTCAAATACTAAGAAATCAAATAGCATTTCCAGTAAAGGATGATCTTTTAGAAAATGGTGTCAAAGTTGTAGATTTAAGTTAATTTTATAGACAAGAGTGTTGTGGAAAGGTTTTTATTGGGGAACAACCGATGTAATACATATATAGAAAAATAAAAATAAACGCTATTCAATTCTAAAGTATTTGGATGTTGATCTCTCTAAATTTCATCCATATATAAAAATGTGTTTGTGAATGTGTCAGAAAAATTCCCATTGTTAAACAGTACTTTTTTTTTTAGAACTTAAACATATTTAACACAAAACATTGTAGCTATTGCAGCATATTCAAGATTATTCATAAGGTTGTTCTCGGATTATGTGTGTACTTTCAATATGTGTTAAGTAGTTACAGAACTTACTGTGTTGTTATGTGTATGCTGGTTCAACTGCCAAAAGTTTTGTTAAATATGTATTTTCTATTTTAACCATATCTCTTTCTAATTTGTACTTGAAGTTATACAATGTAATTTAAGATTGGGAAATGGTATTAGAAGAAGAATCATTCCTATAACTTTGTTGACCAATAGAGACACAGTAAAATTTATTTGACCAAGGGCAATATCAGGAACTGGATATTAGAAGTGAAGAATTTTCTTTGTATTTTAATGGAAATAACTTACCATCCTGACTTATTGAAAGTCAATTTGACATGTATAAGTATAAAACGATAAAATGCCATTTCTTAATTTTTTGTGATAAGTTTTCTAAATTAAAAATGCAATAAAAGTAAGAAAGTACCTTTAACAGTGGTAACAAGTTCCTAGATAAAATGAATATGAATTACAAGTATCTATAGATAAGATTATGCTATTGGCAGGGCTCCCAGCACATTTTAGTCCTCCAAAAGGGGGAAAGGGGACCATTTATATTTAAAAAGGTGACTGAAAACGGATCACATGGCTAAAAATACCGCACCAAGTATATCTAAATATGAATTTTTTTTTTTAATTACCTCAGAATATATGTTAATTGATTATCTTTACAAAGATGTCATTAAACAATGTACATAGCTTTATTTAACACACTTAAATATTCTACTGCAAGATGGGTTATATTTAGAACAGCAAAAAATGATTTGGAATAAAATATAAACAGTAAAAATTAATGCATCTAAGAAAATATTAAATCAATCAATTGTTAGCAGAGTTACACATTAACAATTACAAAAGTATTCTGCATTTCTTGGAATTTAACATGTAGTAACAGTAATTATACAGTACACAGCATAACAGCGCCATCTGTTAAGTAATAAAATTTAAAATTAGATTAACATATATATTGCTATGTTAATTATTAACTCAAACATAAAATTTGGTTCCTTTCTATGCAATGGAAGCTGAGATGCTATAATGTTCATCCGAAAAAGCATAGTATGGCAATGCCCCCTGAGGAATGGTAAAAACCAATATTGAATCAAGATTCATAATTGTCTTACATATTAAATTTAGTGAAATTCTATCCCAAACATGCCGAGATCTGGCTATCATGGATATCATCAAAAATGTGACCCAGTAGCGCCACCTGTTGGGTAAAATACGCCAAAATCTAATCAGCATTAATCTATATATTTAAAACGAAAAGCGCATCCTGTCAAATTTCCACACGAATATCCTCTTTTTGTGAATGCGTCAACTGTTTTTTTTTTTTTAAGGCGTCTCCCCCCTCAGAAACGGGAAACCTGATTGATTAGCCTGTTTAGCCTATGGGTATTGAAAACGGTTGGAGGTGTACCATTGCATTAAGCATAGACTTTCAGATATATTTTTGCTCTGAGGTTGAAAGCTAAAGCTTTTTTTTTTTTTTTTTTTTTTTTTTTTTTTTTTTTTTAAGAACTCATGTTTTCACTATTAAATAAGCATATTTTTTCACAAAATTTTAAAGAGAGCTTGATTTGAATTTTTACCAATTTTTAGCTTTTTTTTTTTTTTTTCCCATGTTCTGCGGGGATTTTTTGACATTTGTGAAAGAATTCCGGTTACATTATTAACTATAGTAATTTTTTTCTTCTGCGATTTTTATACATTTTGCAGTGATTTTTTGCAGAGTAGTAAAAGGAATCCGGTTTCAAAATTTTTTAACCCAATATAGTAAATGTTGTCCTCTTTTTAATAAAGTTTATTCAAAATTTGTGCAGCAATTTTTTGTATTTTGCGCAATTTATGTGATTTTTTACGCGTTTTGTGGCAATTTTTTGACATTCTGAAAAAGAAACCGATTTCAGTCTTTTAGCCCAGTTTAGTAAATTTTATCCTCCTTTCAATAAAATTTATTCAAATTCGTGCAGCGATTTTTGATTTTTGGCTAATTCTTTATGCAATTTGAGTTTTTTCGTGCTTTGCGGCGATTTTATGACAGTAAATTTTGTCTTGTAGATCTTTAAATTTTTAGTGGTTTTTAATGAGGTTTCTAATGCGTTTTTTAATGTTTTTCCACATTCCGCGGCGATTTGACATTCATAAAAAAATTCTGGTTATAATGTTTTAGCGCATTATAATAAATTTTGTCCTCTACGATTTTTTAACTTTTAGCAATTTTTTAAAGTTTTTTGCAATTTGCGGCAATTTTTCCACTTTAGTAATTTTTTTTTCCTGTCATAAAAAGGGGACTAAATGGACCAAAACACATAAAAGGGGACTAAAGGCGACCTTTTATAAAAAATGGTCTTTAGGGGGGGAAAGGTGACCATTTGGAGCCCTGTATTAGTAATTTAGTGTTAGTAAAAGTCATGTTTTGTTATTAGCATCAAGGTGTTTGAAATATCACAAAAATGCATCGAACTGTTAAATGTTTTAAACATACAAATAATAAACATTGAATTTTAATTTGTGTTGAATGTATTTCTATTGTTAAATTAAAAAAATATATATGTAATCAAAATGCATAATTTGAAAAAAGGTTGGCATTCAGCCACCACCAAATATTCGATGTTCTGCTTAAATATTGACCGAATATTCGGTATTCAACCAAATTACTATTCGTTACATCCCTATCATAAATCCCGAACAATGAGCTTCCATTCCATAACACTTATTCAGTCCGCTTAAAAAAAAAAAAAACTTTAGAGGGTTTTTTTTTTTTTTTTTTTTTTTTTAATTGATAACTCACTAAATTTTAATAGAACTGAAGTCTGGGAGGTTTAGAGGCGGAGAATTTATTGAATTCTGTGATCCCCAAAAAAATTTTAGGTTTGGCGAATTGTTACGGACCACTGTAAAAATAGGTACTTACAATTGAGTAAAAAGTACTCAATTTTGAATACGTCACATACTCAAAATAGCTCCGATCCAAATGTACTCAAAATTGAGAAACACGTGGACTCATTTTTGATCCCATGGATGTATTCAAATATGAACTGCTATGTACTCATTTTTGATCCCATGGATGTATTCAAATTTAAAAATTTTTATGTAGTTAAAATTATAGGATAAAAACGAAACCTCCGAGTACAACCTTATAAGGGACAAATACACTTCGGCATCTTTTTTTTCATTTCTGAGTGAGTTTATAGAATTTTACCAACCCTTCCAGCAAGCGGATTCGAACCCATGATGTCTCGTGTACTAGCCCGATGACCCAGACCCCAGCGCCATGACCGCTCGCGGTTTTCGCTCAAATACTGTAACTTATTTGAATCGCGATGGATTTTTCCAATGTTTTTAATATTTTCTTTTCACAACTTTCAATAATTCGCTATACTATTTGGTGCCTTATAACAGACAAATTTTAATTTATTATGTATTATATTCATTAAAAAATTGTATTAAGAGTAATAATTGCTGCTTTTTGCAACAGTACTAACCAGTGTTGATTTCAGACATTTTTCTCCTGGAGGGATTTCTGTGGCTCCGGGGGGGGGGGGGGGGGGGGGCATTGCACTTTTGGCTCATTAAAAGTATAAAATTTCAAATCTTCCGGGGGGGGGGACATTTCAATTTTCCGGGGGATAATGTCCCCTCCGGGCCACTCCCTGAATTCAACAGTGGTACCAACATTTTCTTTTTCGAACATATACTTTTTTTAAATTATTTGCCTGATTATCTATTTATCAATTCTAATAAAAACAACAATTATATTAATCAGACGTGTTTATTACATGCTATTAAAATATATTTTTTTAATGTCTTATTTAATAGAAATTATGTAAATAAATTTTTTATAATAAATTAAATTATTATATTTCAGCTATACTGAGAGCTTTTGCGTACGGTTCGGTTAAACTAAATAGTTAAAAAAAAAGATTTTTAAAGACAAATTTAAAATTAATGATCTTGGGATAGGTAGGTTTAAATCTGGACTTATTGATTTTATTTAAATTAAATTAGTTTAATTTATAAAAGTATAAGCTAAAGAAATAAATTAAAAACGTTATAAAGTTAAAAACTTTATTTTTATAAAAGTAAAGAAAAAATATTAACTAATTTTATAAATTTAAGGAAAAAAAATTATAAACTTTGTAAAATTATAATTTATAAAATAATAAATTTTAGCGTAATTCATAAATTTGTAAGCCAAATCAACTTAGTTTAATACCAATTTGCATAGCTATAATTTGCAAAGATATTATGTTATGAAACTTTTAAATAACACAATATTGCCTCACGTTCAAAAATGTAAAATAAATTTTAAAAAAATTATTGGGGAAAAAAATCATAATTTTGAAGTATACTATCAAGGGGGAAAAAAAAGTAGATGTGTAAAATGTGAGGGAAAAAAAAAAAGTAAATATGTTGTAGTGGATCCACTTTGATGAAAATCCAGAACAACCAGATCCACTTTTCATTTCTCTTATTCTTCGTTTTTCCTTCAAATAATAGCTTTTTAGGCTCCGAAATTTCGTCATTACACATTCTGAAATATACAAGTATGTTAGGTTTGATCATATGTTCATTTTTGATCCAAAAATACTCATTTCGAAATGAGTACATGAACTTACTCATTTTTGAGAGTACATATGTTCATTTTTGATCCAAAAATACTCATTTCGATATGAGTACATGAACTTACTCATTTTTGAGAATGCACATGTTCATTTTTGATCCAAAAATACTCATTTCAATATATGAGTACATGGACTTACTCATTTTTGAGAATACACATGTTCTTTTTTGATCCAAAAATACTCATTTCGATATGAGTACATGAACTTACTCATTTTTGAGAATGCACATGTTCATTTTTGATCCAAAAATACTCATTTCAATATGAGTACATGGACTTACTCATTTTTGAGAATACACATGTTCTTTTTTGATCCAAAAATACTCATTTCGAAATGAGTACATGGACTTACTCATTTTTGAGTATTTCATTTTTTACAGTGACTTATTTTAAATAACCAGCATCTTTAAAAACTCTACCAATAGTCCATAGCTGGCCAACTGTTACACTTCTTTGTTACCACTAAAATTTAATAGAAATTTTTGCCTTACTTAATCGCAGATTTTGGCGATTTAAATCAAACAAATTTTACCATTAAATTTTCGTGGTTTAAAAAAAAAAGTAAAGTTGGTAGCTATGCAATAGTCAATCGAGAAAGATTTCAGCATCCCTAAATGTATCTATTTTCTCGGACTAACCTAATACCGCGTCTGTTTAGAAATAGGAGTCTGTTTCTGATTTCTAATTTCATAACATTTTGAGTGTAATTATTTCTTTATAACAAAAATTTATCCTTACGAAAATAAAATTACTGTATGCTATCATTAAATTTGCTTACGTATTTACTTCAATATTAAAATCAAAGTGGTAGCTGAAAATTTATTTAAAAAATTTTATTTTTATATGAAATTAATTTTTGTCAATTATTTTTACTTTCTTCTATCTTTACAAGAAGAAAGTATTGGATTCATGAAAATTTTTGACTTCCGGTTTTCGGCGTATTTATATGTTAAGAAGGTCCTGAACACGATTTGACTGTGTTTAGAAAATGCCTGTCAGTCTGTCTGTCTGTATGTGACAAAAATTTTGTGGGTGCTCTATCTCAAGAACTAATGCGCGAAATTTAATAAAACTTTATATTCAGTTAGCCCCTAATATAAATTGGTGCTGATTAGTTTTTGGTGAAAATCGCCCGACAGGTGGCGCTGCTATGCTGCATTTTTTGCGATTTCCGCAATAGCTCTATCTCAAGAACTAATGCAGTTATTTTCATCAAACTTCAGACTCAGTTAGACCTTGACATAAATAGACGCTGATTACATGTTGGTGTAGATATCCCAACAGGTGGCGCTGCTATACTAGTTTTTTCATTATTTTTACGATAGCTAATCTCAAGAACTAATGCACGGAGTTTCTTTCATCAAACTTCAGATTCTGTTAGACCTTGACATAAATAGATGCTGATTACATTTTAGCGCAAATAGCCCAACAGGTGGCGCTGCTGTGCTACTTTTTTCATTATTATCACGATAGCTAGAATCAACAACTAATAGACACAAAAAGATATATAAGCTGTAAATTACTGAGCCAAATCTACACAGAACATGGAGCATTCCCACAATACCTACATAGATTTACTAATTTAGCTCTCCAGAATGCATATGTGGGGAATTAGGGTCCCCGAAACACTACCTTAAAGGGAGAAAAAAAAAAAAAAAAAAAAAGGAAATATATGTATATATAATCAAAATAGCAGTGTAAAGGATACCTCTTTCCTGCGACAAAAAAAAAATCGTTCTTTTAGAGTCTAAGAGGGTGGAAGTTAATGAACTAATGGCCAAGGAATATGCCCCACCCCATAGCGCACCAAGTCCTCAAATAGCTTCATCGAGTTCATGAAAACAGCCATAAGGTATATATGGACTGATCACCACTAGAGCGCATTCATGACAACAAATTCAACGGTTACCAGTGATGCAACAGAGTATAAAATCAACAGCGAAATATGAGAAACCTGCAACAAATGAGAAACCAAAATAAATGCAACTAAAGAGAAACAACTGCAACATATGTGAAACCAAAAAGCAACGAGATAAACCTAAATACGCAACAAAAATCAAGCAGCAAAAGAAAAACAACAGGTAACCGAAAATACAGTAGAAAAAAGTAAGGAAAAAGGGGAAAAAACAATCCAACACAGGCAAAAGTAATCATTTTCTTCTATTTTTTTATGTAAAGTTAAATAAACATGTATTAACCCCCTTCCCTTACAGGGTGTTTTATTTTATTTATTTATTTATTTACTTATTATTATTATTATTTTTATCATGTACACTAATGGCGCCCGTTGCATGTAAAATCCGTCGTGGGTGTGAAGTCCACCAAGTTCCCTGTGAATTATACCTCTGGTGGTGCCTAATCAGGTGAAGGTCTCGTCACCTGATCAAAGCTCTAAATTACGAGACCAACTCGCATAACCATGGCATGACGTATGGGTGTGATGCCAAGCCCAGGTCCATACAAAAAGAATAACATCAATTAGCAGCAAAACAAAGTCCTCCACATAGCCGTCCTGCCAGCAATGGCCAGACGCTACGCGGCATCCCTTCAGTGGCGCTACGCGCCCCGGTGCCAGGCACTAAACCCGTTTAAGGTGGTGAAACCTGGCAGGTAGGGGCCTGGTCATCGGTCTCAAAAAAAAAAAAAAAAAGATATAGCCAAAACAAAAAATGTTCCAGAATCCTTGTATCAAGTTCTAACACTTAACGGAAACAAATTTTTTAATTTATAATTTTTTTGTACTTCTTTTTGAATTTTTAAATTTTTTAACCGATTGCCATTTTGAAACAAGATGACGGATGAAGCTGACCAACGAACTCGGTCGAGACCTTGGTATATCTTATACACATACTCAGTCACATCCAAATCGGTTTATAAATAAGAGTTACAGCATGACATATGTCAGATATATATGTATATATAAATCAACATTTGAACGGAAGGTGGTCTGGGGGTCATGATCGATGAAAATATACCAAATTTTTTTGGAATTTCTTTCCTCCGAACGGCTGCAATAGGTAGCTTTTTGTAATGAAAGCTACCTAAAAACATAAAATCGTATGACACACTGTTTACAGGTGGTATTCCATAACGAAATTAAAACTACATTAAAAAAATAAATATAAGAATATAAATAAAGCACAAATTTAACAGACAGGTAATCGAACTACGCACTTAAACTGCTGAAATTATCAGAATCAAAAAGGCTGCTCAAGGTAGCGGAATCTTTGGCGATTTATTCGGCTTTTAACTCCGGACAAGCGGCTTATACGAGAATATCACTTTTAATAAATTCAAAATTTTATTTGAATACATTATTATTGCTATTTAAAATTACTTTTTTTGGTGTTGTTAGATGGCAATCTAAACAAATATATGTTAAATGTAAAAAAAAAAAAAAATCTGAGTTTCAATTAAATATATATATCACCTATACGCTGTAACCCGGGAACACCGGGTTGGATCACTGTGATAAAGATATATCACAGTTTTATCTTTTTTTAATTATTTTATGTTTCAGCTCATCGTATTTCTATATTTTATAGCCTTTCAAGTTTAAATTTGCCGTTCTTTAAAAGCTTTTATCGGCAGCGCGCCGCGCAAGTTGTTTTCTCTGCAAGGCATTCTGCGTTCGTTTCAATCGGCGCTGATATTGAGCTGTGACGTCATCGTCATTCGACGGCTCGCCGCTCCTGCGTTGTGCGCATGCGTCACCGCCGCTCTGGTTCGGTGTGTTTTCGGGAGCTGTTTTTGTTTTGGCGCTGCAAGCGAAAGGGGGCGTGTCTTTCAAATACAAATTAGAGGGTTTCTTTTAATTGTTAAATGTAAATGTGTTTTTGATTTGTTATTTTAATTTTCACGTAATTTCTAATCAACAAATTAGTTTAAATTAATCTTGCGTTAACATTTGTCTACCCCTATGATGGGTATATATACTAATGTAGCGCATTTTTCCAACAGAATTTTAATAAAAATGATGCGGTAAATTTATGCTAAACGTGGTGTGATCTGAGGCCTGCTGGCCTGTGCCGGCGCTCGTATCCGAGAATTGCCGTTGCGCTGATTCTTTGGAGATCAGTTTCCCGTTTTCAAGATTTCTTTAATTGTTCTATAAAAAATGCTGTTGTAAATTTTAAATTTAATATTTTAAAAGTTAAAATTACCAGTTAATTTAATTAATTCTGCATTGATTCTACAAACCTCAATGTATTTCGCCAGAAAGAATATTTAAGGAATTTAGTTAATATTACGATGTTGGAGACAGTACTTTTTAAAGATGTGCAGCTATCATATTATCCTCATCCTTCCTCCTTCCTCAAGAATTACAATAAAGATTTTATGGATCCAATTTTTATAGAGTAATCATTTATAGTCTGCATCTATTTCTTCACACAAGTAAGA
Source organism: Maratus michaelseni (assembly GCA_963931845.1). Taxonomy (NCBI): domain Eukaryota; kingdom Metazoa; phylum Arthropoda; class Arachnida; order Araneae; family Salticidae; genus Maratus; species Maratus michaelseni. The sequence continues at coordinate 45,250,657 of OZ007596.1, forward strand.
ATGTTTAATTCATTTTATTATTAGGAGTGTTTTCTCTTCTAAATTCAAGACCTAAAGAACACATGCACATATTGTGCAGGGTTATTGCCCTTTATTTAAAATCACAACTGCAAATTCATTTAAACTATACGATCTATTCATCCCATCAATAGAATCTTCATCACAATCACCTTGTTTCTATAAATTATATTTATACTGTTTCTAATACTATAAAAACTAAACTCAATATTTTATCGAAATGATTTGAATAGAGATAAATACCCCGCAAAACCAACATTTTTACCGATTTAGTTTACTAATTCTAATAGACAAAATCGCTCTAAAAATTGTTTAATGATGGCACAAAGCTTCTAACGTATATTTTAAAATACAGGAAAAATGCTTTGAAGGTGAAATTTTTATTAATTCATAATTTGGGACATAAAGTGTTAAACTGCAAACTGCGTTTGTAAAAAGTCTATAAACCTATGACTTTGTAAAGTTATATTTTAACCTGTATTATTTTTGATTTATCTCGCGTTAGTTCCTTGGTTACAGCGAAATATTTCTCGGAAAATATTTGTTTCTTCTGTATTTTCAAGGAAGACCGTATTGATTTTACGGTCATTTTTCATCGTTTTCCAATGGACGCGGTTTTTTTTTTTTTTTTCCTTCTCCCCAGAAAATGGACCTTCAGTGGAAAAAGTACATATATCATGTTCGTGGAATTTTCTGATGCCGAGAACAGCGTAAAAGCATTTGTTTTTTACGAAAATTGTTTCAAAAGTTTCCGAAAATTGATGATTCAGCATTTACATATACTTAGGAAAATTCTGGAATTTATTTCTTTATATAACGTGGGTATGACTATCATGATTATTCACCTTGTGGTGATTAATGGGAATTTGGCCGTTTAATTGAATCAAGTTTGTGTATTAGAATTTGTCTTATGAAATAGGCTAATTTTTGTTCACAGGGCTGCCACTGGCGACTATTTTTATATTCTATTCTCACCACTATTTTAAAAAATTAATTTTGTAGTACATTTCTTTTGCAACATGCTGTCAAAGTGTATGTGAAAAAAATTTGTTTTGAGAAAGTGATGCGAGATAGATTAAAAAATAGTCGCCAGCGGCAGCCCTGTGTACATGACAAAAACAACATTACACTGTATAAAAATGTAAATGTTTCTTAACCCTCCTAGTACCATTGGGGTCTTTATTGACCCCATTATTTTTTCTTTTGAAGTTTTTATGTTTCGAACCGGAAAAAAATATAATTTAAACTTAATAAATGAAATTAAATAGACACTTCATAGAAAACAGCTGAATTTAATAGAATTAAATTTCTTGTTTAAATCCTGCAAAACTTAGAACGCTCGTCGAAATTTAAAACTTGGTACTAGGCAGTTAATAAAAATATAACATAACCACGAACGAAAATATACTTTAACAGTTTCCGAGTTACCCCAGCATTCCGAAAAGCGTTCTTTTTATCTTTAGAAAACTCAGAAACCAATATAGTTTCGAGATTCAAAGAAGCATTTATATATATACTAGCTGACCCGCCCGGCGTTGCCCGAGCCCTTGTAATAAACTTAAATCTCTTAAAAAACGGAACGCTGGCCACGGTCTACGACGGCTTCGGAACCGTATACCCGGCATGCTCGTACGCTCTAGAAAATCTTTTATTTCCCCCTACCATCGCCAGGGGAGCATTGTGTTCTAAACAAACCTCTTTCCGAACGAACTTCTGAGACAGGTCCCCGCTGCCTACGTTACTGTACAGTAGGTGCACTACAAAATTGAGCTGGTTTCGAGAAGATTGGAACATTATTAGCCCAGTTATTGCAATAAGGAGCAGTTAGAGAAAATAAACTTGAGTGAGGTGCCGAAGGGAGGGGATGTTCGAGTGTCCTTGAGAAAATGACTAATTAGGAGGCCCACTATGCATGCATAAATATTCGTTCGTTTTGTTAAGCTAGGAACTTAATTACAACGTTGGCTTAAACTCTTATTTGTAAATAGTGGTAACCGCTACTCATAAATTTAATTTAATGTTATAAAGGGTGACTATTAAGTTAAATATAATGTTTGGAATCACTTGCGTTGAAATCGGAAAGATAGTTGCTGATATATAGAAACGGGACATAATTAGAGAAAAAAACCTTGAAGGACGGGCCGGGGGGGGGGGGGGGGGGTTGTTCAAGTGTCCTTTTGGCAAATGACTAATTAGAAGGACCACTATGCATCTTTCAAAATTCGTTCGTTTGCTTAAGCTAGGATCGTAATTACAAATTTGGCTTAAACTATTATTCGGAAATAGTGGTAATCGCTACTCATAAATTTAGTTTAATGTTATAAAGAGTGACTATTAAGTTAATTATAATGTTTGGAACCACTTGCGTTGAAATCGGAAAAATAGTTGCTGAGATATGGAAACGGAGCATAGTTAGAGAAAAAAACCTTGAAGGAGGTCCTGGGGGGGGGGGATGTTCAAGTGCCCTTCAGCAAATGACTAATTAGGAGGACCACTATGCATCTTTCAAAATTCGTTCGTTTCCTTAAGCTATGAATTTAATTACAAATTTGGCTTAAACTGTTATTCGTAAATAGTGGTAACCGCTACTCATAGATTTAGTTTAAAGTTATAAAGGGTGACTTTTAAATTAATTATAATGTTTGAAATCACTTGCGTTGAAATCGGAAAGATAGTTGCTGAGATTATTTTGCTAATAAATTATTGGAACAAAATAGTGCGAGTTACTTTTATTATTTTTATCTTCTTTGAAATATCGTTGCTAGGCAACTGATAAATTAAAGAGCAAAGTAAAAAGAAATGCATTTTAAAATTTGTAAAAACATGAAAATAAAAGTTTTATATTTCCGGAATAGATGCAACAAAATTTCCAATCATTTAAACAATTAATATCTCAATTCTAATAAATGTATCGGCAATTTTTCAAAATTATTGGATATATTTAAAACCTCCATATCGAAAATCAACATCCATAATTTTACGTTGAAATCCATTATTCAAATATGCGATTACCATTTCAGTTAAAAATGAAATTTGAAAATCGTCTGGAAAGCATTATGACCTAAAAAGAAATGTTCTATATTTTTCGAACGAATGAACCAAATGTAACTAAAAACTATACAGCTAATTCCGGGTATCTCACCAACATACCTACCAAAAATCAACCTAATCGGATCATTTTTACGGCAGTTATCGCGGAACAGACAGACAAACAAACAGACAAACAGACGGAAACCAAAAACTTTTCGGGTCTCAACAGTAAGCCTTCACTGACGTTTCGGCAATAAATGTCATGTAAAAAAAAAAAAAAAAAAAAAAAAAACTTAAACCCGACTAATTGTCATGAAGAAAAATATGCCTGGAAAATATTTCAATCAGTGGGACGTATGTGTAATTTGTCATGTATAGGTGGCGCGACGTTCGCATGGCTCCTCTACGCTGATAATTTCAATCCATATTGAAACTATTTAGTTAGAAATCCTTATTTATGCATCGCTACTCCGGTTTATTTAATTACTTCTGTGAAGTATCGATGCAACCAACCAGTGAACCAACCAACCCAAGAGAATAAAAGCATATTTTTAATAAGAGTTCTTTGTGCATTTTAATTAATATTTCAGAAAGTAATTAAAATATTAAAATTCTGACGCTCAGGTGTATCAGGAGAGGGTTTGGACTACCTAAATCTAAATTTACAGACTTCTACGTGCGCTAAATTTTCCTAGCCATCGCCAACAGACAGACAGACAGACACACACACACACAGAGCGAAACTTTCTTTTATTAGTATAGATATAACAGTTTCTTTGACTGCCACTCATTTTCGGAGACGTTTCCGAGTCGTTTTTAGAGTGCATTAATCAGTTTTCTCAAGCAGGAAGATACGTTTTTAGGATGCTATCCATTCTCAAGCATAAACATTTTCAACTGCGTAATTGAATGTATACAAGCAAGAGTAACTGAATAATATTAATGTTAATGTATCATATTTTCTTTTAATTTTTTTTATTTATTTATTATTATTATTATTATTATTATTTGTTAAAACATGTTTGTTGAACCTGAAAGTGTTTACTTGAGCATAGATAATATCCGAAAAACCTACATTCCGGATTGGGAAAACTGATTAATGCACTCTAAAAACGACTCGGAAACGTCTCAGAAAATCAGTGGCATCAAAAGAAACTTCGTTGTTATAAATGCTACTTTAAATCTTGAAAATAGATTGGTTTCTGAGGTTTCTAAAGACAAAGAAAGATTTTTGAAATCGTTAGTAACTCAGAAGAAGTTATTGTATATTTTCCTAGATTGAGAAACATCTGTACTTTTTTACTATGTGTACGAATTTCAATTTCGTTTTCAATTATTTGATTAATTAGAACGATTCGATAAGCAGTAATATACTACATTAGAGTTTTTTTTTTTTTTTTTTTTACTCTTTTTTAACAATTTAGAACTTTTTTATTTTCAATCTTAGAAAGGGACAAGCGTTGTATGATATCCGTCATTTAATTATGCTCTGTTAATGCGTGCTCTAAAATTAGACTCAATAAAGTAATTGATTTCAATACAGAGCAATAATAATTCTGAGCAAATTTAAGCTGATTTTGTTAACGGGCAGGTCAAGTAAGGGTGTCTGTCTATCGTTCTCGTGTCATTTACGTACTTGCTGCATTGATAATTTTTAGGTTTCATTACAAAAAGCTACCTATTGCAGCCGTTCGGAGGAAAGCAATTCGCGAATTTTTCGGTACATTTTTACCGATCAGGACCCCCAGACCACAAAAACCCCTCTCCGTTTAAATGTTAATTTAGATATACATAAAGGGCAGTAAGGTAAAAAAAGAAACGATTATTTCAAACTATGAATTAAATGTTTATTCCGATGATGAAAATAACACTTAAAATAAGTCTTCCATGATTTAAAAACTATCTGCTTTCGCGTATTTACTATACATTTCTCTATAAAACTGCCAGTTTTCATATTTTTATATGCAACAGTTTTTTTTTTTTTTTCTTCTTCTTAATGTAAGCCGAGAAAGAACCCCAGTTACAATAAATTCAATTACGACAGCAGCAGCATTAGTTACTTTTTCTCAGAATATAGAGATACGAAAAATGATGATTATGTATATGTCATATTAATAATACACCAGGGAATAAATATATCGGCGTCTGTCGATTTTTTCCTGTGGAAACATGACTCTGTTAGATCAAGAACAGACTTGCTTGGGTTTCCCAGGATGGGGAAACTTTCATGAATCTTTTACATAAAGCATGAGTCATCATCTCGAAACCAATAGAGGAATCGGGGAGATCTCACAAAGATTGGGGGTATAGCGAAGGAGAAATCTTTGTACTTAATCTTGCTTTTCTCTTGTTACGATACAGCCAGTTTATGGAGACATTAAAATGGAGATGGTCGAATACTGCATGTATGGGTTCTCGCACAATGGAACAAGAGGTCATCCCGGTATACAGATGATGTAACACAAAACTTCGTTTCAGAAGATTAAACTTGTTTCAAGCCTAATGAAAACACAATCGGCAGTGTTTAACAATACAAAGTGATTTTTGCTCCATTCCAGGAACTGGAGAGGAGGGGATAAAAGTCCATTTACAATATTTTCTATGGAATCTCGTTTAAATGTATGGAAAAGTCTGTCAGAGATTATATCGAATTTTGTGTTTTTCAAAGTGTTTAAAACCCATACCCGTACCAGAAAATTTAAACTTATAAATTCAGGTAAATGATTTATGTCAAATTAAGTTATAATTTAACTTATCAAATTTACTTATTATTATAGCTTTCCCAAAATCTGTAAAGCTAAACTATGCATTATGGATGACTGATGAAGATTTTCTTGTTTTTAACAGCCGAAAATATTGTAGAAAAATTTAATTTATACCATGGTTTGATAGGCAAATTAATTTAACCGCTAATTAGTTCTTTGGAATTAAATTAAGAATAATACTTTTAATTTATGTACGCGGATGGATGGAAATTGTATATTTGAATATACTGTAAGAATACAGTAAAAAAGGAACATTTTTAATTCCTTTTATTTTATATTATTTTTTTTTTATCTCGTTATTTTACATATTATCATTTAGAAATGAGGCTTAGAAATCCATATATTTGGGGGGAAATTTTCCGAAAAATTCGAATTCAAATAAATTTTTACTATGTATTTATCAGTTTAAAAACAAGTGGGTAAGTGTGATCGAAGATCGCACAAAGGGTATCGTTCAATATTCCTTTCAAAACACTTTATCCTTTAATTAATAAATCAAAATCACTAATCTATAATTATTAAATCCGTATCCTTTATCAATACACTTTATCAATAAGAACATAGATGGCAGCATTTTAATAAATTAAAAGTGATATAGCAGCACTAGTCATTAACGAGAATTAATAATTTCAAGACGAAACTTAATATTTTAAAATAAAAACTATTTAAAAAAAAGCAAACTATTTAAATAAAATTCAAAAATTTTAAAATTTTAGGGAAAGTTTAAATAAAATTTTAAATTTCTAAAAAAAAAAAATGTTTAAACGAAATTTTAAATGCTGAAATTTCTCAAGAATTTAGTGGATGCTCAAGCAAAATTTAAAATTTTGAATTTTCTCAAAACAAAACAAATTGTTTAATCGAAATTTAAAATTCCAAAATTGCAAAAATTTAGCGAAAGTTTACACAAAATTTTAATTTTTGCAATTTTTTAAAAAAGGAATTTAAAAAAAAAAAAAAAAAAAAACATTATTAATAAAACATTTTTTTCAACAAATTTTGGCCTTAAAATGACAAAAAAAAAAAAAAAAAAAAAAAAAAAAAAAAAAAATTCTGTAAAATCGAATCTATTAGATAATGAAATCTATTCCTGGAAAATTTTTTCAACTCTGACGCCCAACTTCGAAGCAGGAATTATTTGAATAGTAGGTAAATGCGCTGCCACTGAGCCACCTAGCGTACGTGAAAAAGACTAAAATTAGGTTCCGTTTTAAAAGCTAAATAGCAAAAATGGTTGCGTGCCATTAAATTAATTAATTTAATTAAAATAATATAAGACTTTTTCAAACTTCTATTACTTGTCGTGTGATTCGAGCCATTCAGCTATAAGTATGCAAAATTTCAAGTCTCTAACTTATACAGTTTTCGAGAACGAACTCTGTGACAGACAGAGGAGTGAGACGAATGGGGTTTCGTCAAATCAACAAAACACTAAAAATGAAACATTTGATTGGACATCAAACATTTTCAAACCAGGAACCTTTCGAACAGCTGGTAAATGCGCTACCACTGAGCCACCTAGCCAACGCGAAAAAGACTAAAATTAACCCATTAGGACCCTAGGAGGCCCTAGCGTTACCTACTCATTTGTTTCTACCGCTAAAACCTCGCCAGAAACCTTTTAAACAAAGGCGTAAACGTATTTATTATAAAAAAAAATAATATACGTTAAGCTAAATCAATTTTGTTTAATCTGTCAATTGTTTTTAAATTGAAAAAAAAAATAGATTTAAAGTTTTATTTCTTTCAGATTCAGTATAGTTTACTACATTCATACATACATTCACTACCTACCAATTCAGTATTTAGCCAGCACTATTTCTTCACGTAGGCGTAGTTGTCATGGCCGTCAAACATGGCTCAACACTTCTCACAGCATCCAAGCAGATTTATACTCGCAGTAATTTGTAACACATTATGGGTTAAATATTGACATGCAGCAACTCCGAAATCACTACAGCAGAAACTTTCGGAGACAAATATATATGTTCAGAAAACAAAACATTTCTATATAAGAAATCCCATGCCTTTCTGTGCATTTCTCAGAGGTGGAGGGGGACTTTGTGCTGCTATGCGTATTTTCGAAATAGTGAATTTTTACTTTTGGATCATCCGCTATCATTATCTTTTTAATCGTCTGTTTTCGGAACTAATAAGAATAATATTATCTATCTTCGTACGTGATTTCTTTTTACTCTTTTGTCAGCATCCTTTTTTTACTTCTCCCTCTACAATATATCTCTCGAGATTCTTTTGACCTTCACGCAATACAGATGACTGGAATATCTATCTACCACCACTTTCATCTCTCCACACAACTGCCATGGGTCACCCCCCCCCCCCCCTCCTCAACGTGATATCGAGGGAATGCTGGAATGCTTTTACACAACAATGACCCTCCGCGGCTTCGTACATTCATTCATAAAAGTTTTATTCTTCAGGGGCGGTGCGCTGATTACGAGTGTAATTCATTGATCTGACCCCCACTGCTGATTTATGATTATCAAATTGTAAAGGATGGATGGTACTGAAATCGTACAGTGGATGTTCAAATATAAAATTTTCAATTATTTTACAGCATCGTAAACTTTTGAGGACGAAAAATTAACATTTATATATACGTGCAATATGTTTTGAAACTAAATAATTTTATGGATGAAAAATGTCTCGAAAAAAAAAATTGGATAAGGGCAAGGTTGAAGCGAAAATTTGTGTAGTAGATTAGGGAGGAGCAACTGGAATATGTGCCCCGAGCGCCAGTGTAGAAGGGGGCGCCAAAAGAAGATTTGATTCGTCTTTCGGTACAAAAAACAAATAACGAAATTGGGTCAAAAAAGTCATGCGATCGGACAACCGAAAGTAAAATCTATTCGTTGATTTTATACTATTTGCTTTGAACAGGGCCAGTTTTTCAATTAGGTGACCACCTAGGGGCGCCAAAACAATAATTGATTAACGAATTCATCCAAGATACTTAAAATATCAATACACTGTCCTAATTACGTTTGAATTCATCGGTACAGTATTTTGGACGTTATCGTGATGACAAAGGTTTCTTTTTTTTTTCTTTTATGTGTCCCTGTAAACGAACTATAATACTGATAGATCATATTTACTGTCCTAATTAGGTTCAAATTGGATCAGTATTTCTGACGTTATCGTAATGACAAGAACAAAATTATTACAATAGATAGACTTTTAAAGAAATCAACCTACAAATGTTAAGATTAATATATTCTCTACCAGTTATTTCATATTAAAAAAAAAAAAAAAAAACAATGGATCGAAAACCTCTGGTTTTATAAATTTATTTTGGAAAGGAGGTAGCACTGGCAAATTTCATGTTTGCCCGGGTGAAAATAAATCCTAGTTTCGGCCCTGTAGTAGAAATTGTCGTCTTGTAATAGTTGATGCATCTGTTCTATCTCCACAGATCGAGGGCGACGGGATCAGAGTTCTTTGTCGGTTGGCTTGATGTGGTCGTTCCGATATCGTCTGCGAAAAACCCAGGGGTGATTCTGGTCCGAATTTTCCGAAAATTCCGAAAAATTAAGACAATGATTTCCGAAAATTAAAAAAAATATCGGTCATAAATCCGAAAATTCGGACATAAAATGTATCGGTATTTTTCCAAATGATCGCCGAAAAAAATCAATCTCGTCATTCGTTCGAAGAAAAGTCGCCAATTTTGACAAAAGATCGCGGGAAAAACGTGACTTTCGTCAGAGAATCGCGAAAAAACGGCAAATTTCGGCAAAAACATTGCAAAAAACGGCAAATTTCGTCAAAAGATAGCAAAAAAAAAAAGGCCAATTTTGTCAACAGATCGCGGGAAAAACGTGACTTTCGCAAGAAAATCGCGAAAAAACGGCAAATTTCGTCAAACATTGTAAAAAACGGCAAATTTCGTTAAAAGATCGCGAAAAAACGGCAAATGTCGTCAAAAACATTGCGAAAAACGGCAAATTTCGTTAAAAAATTGCGAAAAAAAACGGCAAATTTCGTCAAATAATCACGAAAAAACGGCAAATTTTGTCAACAGATCGCGGGGAAACGTGACTTTCGTCAGAGAATCTCGAAAAAACGTCAAATTTCGTCAAAAAATCACGAAAAAACGGCAAATTTCGTCAAAAACATTGCGAAAAATGACAAATTTCGTCAAAAGATCGCGAAAAAACGGCAAATTTCGTCAAAAAACCGCAAATTTTCTTTCAACAGTTCTCGAAAAAACTGCAAATTTCGTCAAAAGATCGCGAAAAAAACACAAATTTTGTCAAAGGGACTCAAAAAAAAAAGTGGACACCACCCCTCTGTTAACTTTTCAGAAAATTTGCTGTGAATTTCAGAATTTTTTCTTTTTACTCAGAATCACTCCTGGCAAAACCACAGGGGACGGTCAGGTCCATGAGATGTCCATCCTATCCCCTGCAGAGAATTTCTTTTGTTCATTTTATAGGATTTGCTTTGAAACTTTTTAAGATTAACAAGAAAGAAAAATCATGCGTCAAGCATAGATTATAAAACACTTTCCAAAACATTCAGAATATACAAACAAAACTTCACCGTTTAATAAGATGACAGATGATGTCCAATTAAACAATTTGGAAAACGCTAATACATTTGAAAACCCATTTTTAGCAATTACTCTGTAGAGTAGAAAAAAATATCCGAATATTTTTGTGCAGCCTTGTATAGGATCTATAGGGTTGTATATATACTACACAGTATGCCAAAATTTAGCTCAGTTAGGAAACGCATAACACAGTTTAAAATTCTACTTCAGCAATTTCCGTCAATAAACGGAAATGTACTCGAGATCTTTTGCGCTGTCCTGTATACGATAAGTAAAATTTATACACACCAAGTAATCGGCAAAAAATTAATTAAATTTAAAAACGCGTACTTCAAGCAATTAGTTAACAGACAGTACTTTAACTGAATTCTTTTAGTATAAATCAACGATAAATGCTATGCACATCCTATTTATTCTACAGCAAGTATCTTGTATTAAACCTCAGTAATGTTTAACAATTTAATTATATTTGAAATAAGATTACATAATACTCTGCAAACTGTTTTATTCCTTAGACCTTAGACCATTATGTAACAAAATTGATTTGAGTGTCCCTGTAAATTAACTATAAATGCTATGCACACCGTATTCTATAGTAAGCCTCTTGTAGTGCACCTCAGTGTTATATATAAATTTCAATATATTTGAAATCGTGTAACATTATTTAATTAAACTGTAAATGATTTTTCGCTATAGACCGTAATGTAACGGAATTCTTTTCAGTGTCCCTGTAAAGAAAGTATAAGTACCGTGTGGTTATAATATAAGTATCTCTATTTGGAGCTGTCTGTAGCTTGAAAGAATAACCCGAATGAAACCAAAATCTGTACACTTACTACTCGAGAAGGGGGAAGAAGAATGGAACAATAATAATAAAAAAAATAGTAATAGGCAATAATCGCCGACAGATGGCGTTTTTGTGTGTCAAATGTAATGTGTAATGTAAGAACAAAAAATTAAGGAAAGTATTAATAAAAGGGTAACTAACCTTTAGAAAAGAAAACCCCAAAAGAAATAGTTTATGACTTTTGTCGTGCAACTCCATGTAACTGTGCACACAACCTTCCTCTGACAGACCTGAAGTACTCCTCCTGCATCGATCGAGTTGGGTATGCCTTATTGCCTTTATATAGAATTTGCAGGTTGAACCATAAAACGAGTTGTCATACAACAAGAATACTATATAGAGCTACTAAATATATAGGCTGACTCGTCAGGCATTTTCATTCCTGCTGAACCGGTTCACGTAATGTGTTTCAATGGGATTTCCGATTTTTTTTGTTCCAACTGCACAAAAATAAACTGAAATTTTATGTGAAACTTAAGAATATTAATATATAATTAAAATTTATGAGAGTTTTCGAAAGAACTAATATAAAAATAGAATATTTTAAAGGAAATTTATTTTAAAAAGTATAAATTTCTTTTCTTTTTCTTTTTTTTTTATTCACATATTAATTTTTACCAAAATAATAGCTTCTATTTTGAAATTTGAAAAAAAAAAAAAAAAAAAAAAAAAAAACCTAAATTTGTTTAAAGGTAATTTTATTATTAATATTTCATCAAAAGACAGTAATATTAAAAAATATATATAAATAAATATTTTAAACAATTATCCAAATTAAATATTATTTAGAAATGGAGTATATTTTAACTGTTACTTTCGGATATAAATTTGTTTAAGATAACAAAGGATATCTGGATACTATGAAGGATCATTACATTTTCCTCTTGGAAAAAACAGTTCTCATATTATATTAAAGTAATAAAACCTTGCTACACATGAAAACTTTTTAAAAATTACTTTAAATAGAAATTTTTAAATATTTTATCACAAAGTAAAAGGTGAAATTATATTTTTAATATTATTTTTGTTCAATTATACTTTTACATCAGAAATTTAAAAAATTCAGAAATTAAATCAGATTAAGAGAGTCCATCGAAATTTATTTGCGGAAAGGCTTAATCTGTAATGATACTTTCTCTTTTGTTATTCCACTTTTATGGTTAGAGCTTTTAAATAAATATTATGGGGCTAATTTGAATAGAGGGAGGCAATTGTGTATACAAACTTGATTTGATGTTTAATGTTTTTCTGTGCTTTTACTTTATGTGTTTGATTGTAGATGACGTTGTTTGTTGTGTTGTATTTTGTATATATTGTAGCGTCCAGTGTCATTCAGGTTTGTTTTTTGACGATGTATGTGTGCTTATGATTATTGTTTTATACTTTAAACCGAAACATGTCAAGTTTTGAAATTTTGTTTTACATGTATTTGACACCTTGCTTAAGTAAAAGATGTTTTTAATTTGTGTATATGTTTTAGAAAAGGTGAAGTTTTTATGTTTTTAAATTTTGGAATTAAAAAACAGTTTTAATCATTTAATTTTTCGTGGACAAATAAAATTAAACTTTTGGAAATATGTAAGAATACAGTTTAAAAAGTTCTGTTAAACGGATTTTGATGGGAGTTACACTATTAATTAGATAAATTATGGGAAAAAAAAAACCTACACATCATCATTATTTAATTTTTCATGGACAAATAAAATTAAACTTTTGGAAATACGTAAGAATACAGTTTAAAAAGTTCTGTTTAACGCATTTTGATGGGAGTTTCACTATTAATTGGATAAATTATGCAGAAAAAACCAAAACATCATCATCATTTAATTTATACACAAATTAAAAACATCTTTTACTTAAGCAAGGTGTCAAATACATGTAAAACAAAATTTCCAAACTTGACATGTTTCGGTTTAAAGTATAAAACCATAATCATAAGCACACATACATCGTCAAAAAACAAACCTGAATGACACTGGACGCTACAATATATACAAAATACAACACAACAAACAACGCCATCTACAATCAAACACATAAAGTAAAAGCACAGAAAAACATTAAACATCAAATCAAGTTTGTATACACAATTGCCTCTCTCTATTCAAATTAGCCCCATAATATTTATTTAAAAGCTCTAACCATAAAGGTGGAATAACAAAAGAGAAAGTATCATTACAGATTAAGAGAGTCCATCGTAATTTATTTGCGGAAAGGCTTAATCTGTAATGATACTTTCTCTTTTGTTATTCCACCTTTATGGTTAGAGCTTTTAAATAAATATTATGGGGCTAATTTGAATAGAGGGAGGCAATTGTGTATACAAACTTGATTTGATGTTTAATGTTTTTCTGTGCTTTTACTTTATGTGTTTGATTGTAGATGGCGTTGTTTGTTGTGTTGTATTTTGTATATATTGTAGCGTCCAGTGTCATTCGTTTTTTTTTTTTTTTTTTTTTTTTTTTTTTTTTGACGATGTATGTGTGCTTATGATTATGGTTTTATACTTTAAACCGAAACATGTCAAGTTTTGAAATTTTGTTTTACATGTATTTGACACCTAGCTTAAGTGAAAGATGTTTTTAATTTGTGTTTATGTTTTAGAAAGGGTGAAGTTTTTATGTTTTTAAATTTTGGAATTAAAAAACAGTTTTAATCATTTAATTTTTCGTGGACAAAGAAAATTAAACTTTTCGAAATATGTACGAATACAGTTTAAAAAGCTCTGTTAAACGGATTTTGATGGGAGTTTCACTATTAATTAGATAAATTATGGGAAAAAAAAAACCTACACATCATCATTATTTAATTTTTCATGGACAAATAAAATTAAACTTTTGGAAATACGTAAGAATACAGTTTAAAAAGTTCTGTTTAACGCATTTTGATGGGAGTTTCACTATTAATTGGATAAATTATGCAAAAAAAGAAGGGCGGGGGGATTGCGATGCCCAAATTGTAAAACTTGGATCCGATGCTTCAGACATTTTTGTCCCGGAAGGGGGGGGGGGGTGAAGTTCCGAAAGATGGAGGTGCACTTCTAGACTTTAATTAAACATAAAATCCGTATACATATATATTGATTTCTTGATAATTTCATTAATAATTAGTTAAAGAAATTGTTTTTATAGGTATTTTATTATTTATTGATAATTTTGAAATATCAATTTATTTGAAAATGAGTTCTTTAGCGCCCCCCCCCTCCCCTTTAAATCGTTTTTGAATTGCTAAGCTACTGATTTCTTTCAACAAAGAACTTATGAACATAAAAATTTATTTATGTATTCACTAAAAGTAAATAGATTTCTTATAGTGGTATATACACGCATAGACCTTCTAATAAATAGATTCTTTCTCTGAGTATACACGTCATAGTAGCAATAGTCATTAGGGGTGAGACGGGTACAGCCCGGGCCCGAAATGGCCGATTTTTATACCAGATTTCGGGCTCGGGCTCAAAGTGAAAATTTTATTTATTTACAAACTAAAAAAAGAACAGAAAATCATGCTTCAAGCATAGATTATGAAACACTTTCAGAATTACAAAATTTCACAGTTTATTATAATATAAGTAAAGAATTTAGAACTCATTTAAAAAATCAATTTCAGCAATTACTACCAACTAGGGCATCGAACCCGGGCTTCCCGGGATAGAGAATATCGCTGAAAACCATTTAATTTTTGTATTGAAAACTTTAACAGGTTTTTTTAATATTTTAGATTGCCCCCTAGCAACACCAAAGAGCATTTTTATATGAAATATGTCAAATATATATTCAAATAAAATTATGTAATTTATTAAAAGCAGTAATTTGGTATTGGCCTCGTGCCAGAAGTTAATAGACGAAGAAATCGCTAAAGATTTCGTTATATACAGAAGTTTTTGTTATTCTGATAAATTCAGTGGTTTTAAGCGCTTATTTCGATTACATGTCTGTTAAATTTGTTTTATGTATACTATTTTATTTACTGTTTTATGAAGTTTTAATTTCGTTATTGAATATTAGCTGGAAACAAATGGTAAACTTTTTATATTGTTTAAAATACAAACGTATTAATTTCTAATCGTCTGCAAGCGATAGTGACAGATTTTTTTAAAATAATGCTTGAAATTTAATTTAAATGCTATAATAAATCAGTCAATTAAGATACAGTTTTCAAACACATTGCATTTCAAAGGAAGAATTTTCCCCTTACATAACGGTGCAAAAATTAAAAATGTGCGATGTTTAGAAATTAAAAAGTTGCAGTAGCAAAAATCGCAAAACCGAAATTTCATCGTAAAGTGTTGCCATTCGCGAAATGACGTCAGCGTTACGCACGGACACGTTTGTCCTTTATAATATAGATAGTCAGGAAAATATCCGAATTCTTTTGTTCAGTTTTGTATATGATCTACAGACTTGTATGCATACTACTCAGTATGATAAAATTTACTTCAGTTTGAAAATACATCGCACAATTAAAAATTGATATGTATCAATTTTAATTTGTTTAAAATAGCGTAACATCATTAAAATACGCCGCCGTAATATAACGGAATACTTTTGAGTGTCACTGTAAAAGAACCATAAATGCTTCACACTTCATTTTCAATGCTAAACATGCCATAGTAAACCCCAATAACATATATCAATTTCATGTCAATCCAAGTATATTTACGCGATACAGCACGGAAAGACATCCGGCAGACAGACAAACCGAATGCATAAAAACTTTTCAACTGTGTTGGAAAGTGTTAAAAAGACTTGCTATTTGAGAATAAAAAAAATAGCCTAATTTTCTTAGTCTTTTACAATCCTTTGAAAATGGGTTAGAATTGGAAATGAATTGTTATTGATGGAGTATAACGAGAAGTACGCTATCTGATTCTGAAGCTTTGGGGATGTTAGTATAACATAAAGAAGCTTTGGTAATATATCGCTTGTCATTGCGCTTTCTGTTTGAAGACTTTTTCCAGAATGACTGGGAAACAGAACTCGTGCATGTTTTTGTACCATTAGTAGTACAATGATATTTTAAAAAGAATAAGAATCGTGACTTTTGCAGATTTTTGCGTTTGGTTGGATAGGAATAAGGTATTTGCTATTAAACAGGTTTTCAGGGACATGAAAATCACGAAACGCCGTTATTGGGAGAGTATTTAGGATTAATAGTTATTTCTACGTAAATGCGAAAATTATTCTTGAAACATTTTAAAAACGTTATTAACAATCTTCTACAGCATACTTTCGGCATCGGGCTCGGATGTGTGTGTTGAAGGGTGGGGAGGGGGGGGGGGGGATCTCGCCCTCCTGATGACACAAAATATTTCGGGCTCGGATTTAAAATCGTCAGACCCGGTCTCCGCAGAAAAAAGCCCGAACTCATCTCTAGTAAACTTGTCATGAAACAAGACCTCCATACTGTTAATGAGGTTCTTGATGGCAGCTTGCCAAACCATATCCCCATTCATCTAAAAGCACGGATTTTAAGTTCTATAGTGGGATTGTAAGTCCTATCACTGTCAGGAGTGCGGTATCTTGCCACAGCTCTTCCTAGAGCATCACAAACGTTTTCAATGGGAATAAAGTCTGGCGATCTTTCGGGCCAATCCATGCGACGAATATCCTCTGATCGACAAGATGTGTTTTGTACGGATAGGCATTGCCGCCCATAAAATGAAGTCTGTCTTGAAAAGTCTCATATGACGCTCAAGGACATGACATGACGATGACGGTACAGTCACAGTATGCACATCAATGATGTGCAGTGGTGTTTGGCCACCCCAAACAAGGATTCAAGATTGAAGGCTTACCAAAATGATTTTTTTTTTTTTGTATTATGGTTGTATGATAATGTTAATTAAAAAACTACACTGAAAAAAATGAAGTACTCAAAAATGAGTCAATCAATGTACTCATATAGAATTGAATATGTTTGGATCAAAAATGAACCTATTCTTTCTCAATTTTGAAATATCACATCTTATCAAACTCAAGTGAAACGATAATTTTGTACTTTGTTATGATTTATTTCATTCACGAAGGCCTAAAAGATGTTCATTAATAGGAAAACAATGCAATATACCCTGTAAATAAGGAAATAATATTACATTTTTATTCCTCGGAAGGAACTATATCTTGCGCCTTCATTATAATGCGGAAGGTTACATTATTGTTAGAGTCCTTCCTATATTCGAAGGCAGTCGGTCCGCTGTGCGCTGAGTGACATGGATATTTGTGAAAAGAAAATTAGATTCAAGATTTATCCGACAAGTTTGAAAGTAAGTGCTCTCTGTTAAATATTCAATACATTTTTGTTCTTATATTATGTAATCATATGTATCCTCTGTAAATATTAAATTATGCACAGTATTTTAAAATAATTTAAAAGTGCTTGAAAACAATGCTCTTGTCATAAAAATACAGTGGTGGCCAAAAGTGTGGACATTTATTGAAAGTTTCATGTTTTTCAACTTTGTGTGCTTGTAGAATATATTAATTTTCACTTAAATACAAACGTTTATATATCAAATTGAAGCTAATTTAATGTAGAATTTAATAATAAAAACAGTATTACAATATCTGTATGACAAAAAAAGTTATGCAACTGATAGTAAGATCTATGTTAGATTTGCATTTTTTTAAAGTGACACTTACACAATCAATACTTAGTAGGATAACCCTTATTTTTTAAGACAGCTTCACAGCGTCTTTTCATCGAGTGAACGAGTGTTTGGAGTTCATCTTTCGTAATCACATGGTGCCAAGAATCAATTATAGCTTCAATAAGTTGTCTTTTATTGGATGGACGTTTTTTTTTTCGTACAAGAATTTTCAAACATCGCCACAAATTTTCAATTGGATTGAGATCAGGACTGTTTCCTGGCCATGGTAATATATCTATGCCCTTATTTTGAAACCATGCTTTGCATACTTTTGCTGAGTGGCATGGAGCTGAATCCTGCTGAAAAATAAATGGTGCGTTGTTGGGGAAGAGATCCCTGATGGAAGGTATCAATTTTGGTTCCAGGACAGTTTCGATGTATTTTTTGGCATTCAGGATGCCATCAATCACTTGAATTCGGCCCACACCATCTGCAGACATACATGCCCAAATCATGACATTTGTTGGGGTTTTTGTAGTTGCTTCAATGCAATCAGGATGAAGTGCTTCTCCTACTCTACGTCTCACGTATTTTCTACCATCACTACCAAAGAGCGATATTTTACTCTCATCGCTCCAGATTACTTGCTTCCATTGATTTTCTGACCATTTAATGTGTTCTTTTGTCCACTTAACTCGTTTTTCGCGTTGCTTTTGATTTAAATATGTTTTTTTCCTTGGAATTCTAGCTTGTAGTCCAAATCCTGATAACCTTCTTCTTATTGTTCTTGAACTTACTGCAATACCCGCTGCATTCATTTCACATCTAATGGCATCTGATGAAATTTTTTTATCTTGAAGGCATAGCCGTTTAATTTTTCTATCGGCAGTAGCACTTGTGCATTTTTTTCGGCCTGATTTGGCCTCATTTTCCACTGATTTCGTTTTTCCATAACGTAAACAGAACTTTCGTACACCAGAACAAGTCATTGAACCACCAACTTGTCTTGCAATTTCAGCATAAGAGAGGCTATTTTCTCTCAATATGACAATTCGGCTTCTTTTTGTAGATGTCCAATTAGTTCTTCTTGTTGATGACATTGTTTAAAATTAGTTTAATTAAAAAAAAGGAACTTTAAATATTCAAAAACAGCAATACTCTATTTAATTGTACTAGTATGCATCATTCCGCAAAATATTTCCACAACAATAACTCTTTTACCATCCAAATAACCTAAACTATAGTTACAGACATTTGATTGGTCCTCAGAACAGTGTTTGTGATTGGCTAGTACGCTTTTATTACAAAACACGTCCTTATTCAAAACGATTTGTGTTTGTTTGTTCAACTAAAATGAGCATAACTTTTTTTGTAATACAGATATTGTAATACTGTTTTTATTATTAAATTCTACATTAAATTACCTTTAATTTGATATATACACGTTTGTATTTAAGTGAAAATTAATATATTCTACAAGCGCACAAAGTTGAAAAACATGAAACTTTCAAAAAATGTCCAAACTTTTGGCCACCACTGTATTTTATTTGGGTATCTTGATAATAATTTTGCTATTTTTCCTAAATAAATAATCAATTAAATGTTTCTTGTTAATACTTTTGAGCGGGAAATAAATTTCAGTACATGTTTACTTTAATCTGTAATATGGGGTCCACTTGATAAGAAAAATATTTTTTTTTTCATTTAACTTATTTTAGTTTTGAAACTGTTTTATTAAATGTCTTTCAGCCCATGTTTTTACCTTAATTTTGGTTTCCCGCGTGTTACTAATTGGCCATCATGGACGCCATCTTGTCCTGTTTCATATTTTTATGACCAAGAGCATTGTTTTCAGGCACTTTTAAGTTATTTTAAAATGTGGAGACAAAACAATAAGTTGCTATCCAACGTACACTTTATTCCGGGATTTTAAACAAAGATGTAAAAATTAAAATTACAAAAATAAAAAATATTCTCGACTTTTCGGTTTATTTTTTAAAATCATCATCAGGACTTAATTTTCTGTAATACAAAACAGCAAAAAATTATTTATATGGTACATTATCGAAGCTATACTCAAACTGAAAAGAATCAGGGAGTAACGGGAATTTCATGAAAACATTTAAAACAAGTTGGAAATTGTACGTCAAACGTGACAAATGAGGTGCGTTCGTACTATAGCTAGTTATATAAATATTCAGATCTTGATGATTTTTAATTCTGTGAAATGAATTATATCGTCTGCAGATTCATTTCTGTCATAAAATAAGTATTTCGGTCGCTTGACGATTCAACCTCGGAAGCTCCTCTAACGAGAAAGCGCCGATTTTTTTTTCTTTTAATTCAAATTTATTAATAAATATTTTTATTAATATCTCCTAAAGTTTTGATTCGATTTTAAACAAAATTGAAATGTCTCGACAAAATTCTGCAAAGATAATATATCTTAAATTTCAAACCATTAGGTTGGGTAGTTTTTGCGTTGTTATATGCGGACGGACGGACAGACAGACAGACGGACGGACGAAGCGACGACAATAGGTGCTACGTATTTATATAATTACGAACACACCTAATAAATTCAGTGGAGCCATATATTTTATTTTGATTTTTTGCATAATATTTCCGTTAATGCCGTAGCCTATGGTGATCCGTAACGCTCTGCATCGCGCATCATCGTAGGCTACATTAATATATTTTTTAATTTACTTTTGGATAAGAGATGGCGCCACTGAGTTACATCTTTGTTTACAATCTCGGAATAAAGTGTACGTTGCATAGCAACTTATTGTTTTGTTTTTACATTTGAGTGTACAACATAAAGTCCTTATTTATTATTATTTTAAAATACTGTGCAAAATTTAATATTTTCAGAAGGTACTGCTGATTACATAAAGTAAGAAAAAAAAAATTAAATATTTAACAGAGAGCACACAGAGTCCATATTTGAATACATCCATGCTATCAAAAATGAGTACATCACAGTTCATATTTGAACACATCCATGGAATAAAAAATGAGTACATTTATTTCTCAATTTTGAGAACATTTGGATCGGAGCTATTTTGAGTATGTGACGTATTTAAAATTGAGTACTTTTTACTCAATTTTGAGAACCCATTTTTTTCAGTGTAAACTATTTTGATTAATCTTAGACTTTCCAGAGAGTAAATAAAATCAGCAACAAGGCAGTTCTTTGGGAGGTTCTTTTTTTTTTCTTTACTTATCGTTTCTTTTTTAACATTTTCCAACTTAAAAAAGAGTTGAAAAGGATTTATAAATTCGGTTTGTCTTTCCGTGCTCCAACTCGCGTAAATGAAGTGTACTTATACTTTGTTTGCAGGGATGCTCAAAAGAATGCCGTTACATTACGGTCTACGGGGAAAAAAATTATTCGCTGTTTCTTTTAACGATGTTACCCAATTTCAAACATATTGAAATTAATATATATCACTGACTGAGGTTCATTACAAGAGGCTTACAGTAGAATATGGTATGCATAGCACTTATAATTCCTTTACAGTGATACACAAAAGAATTTGGTTAAATTACTGTCTGTTAAAAATAATTGCTGGAAGTGCGTTTTCAGTTGCGGAAAGCGTTTTTAAATTTAACTAATTTTTTGCCTATTACTCGGTGTGTGTAAATTCTATAGATCATATACAGGACAAGAAAAACTCTCTAGTACATTTGAAGGGGAATTTTAAATTGTGCTATGCGTTTCCTAACTGAACTAAAATTTAGAATTTTATCTAGTATACATACAAATCTGTAGGTCCTATACAGAGATGCTCAAAAGAATTCAGATATTTTTCCGTCTATAGATGTTAATTCCTGAAATCGTGTTTTCAAATCTGTTATGCGTTTTCCAAACTGTTTACTTAGACATCTTCTTTAAACGGTAAAGATTTGTAAAAGTATTTTGGCAATGTCTAGGAAAGTATTACATAATCTATGCAATACTAATGACACATGATTTCTCGCTCTTGTTTAATTTGAAAATGAATTTAACGTGGATATTTACTATTTACTCGGGACATGGGATCAATTTCCCATTAAATTATAGCTTTTATTTTCAAGTGCCGTTCCTTCTTGTATTTTTTAGAAAGTCCCTTTGGCGATCACTTCCCCCTAAAACCTGAATTGCAAGTTTAACATCCACTAAACTTACAATCATAATTTTCATACTACACATTTCATCCCTCACTCCACGTGTGCAGAGAAACTTGCTTCTTTCATAAGTTTTTCTCTCCTTTTACACCCCCCCTTCTCCACCCCCTCCACCTTGGAGAGTCTTTCTTTATGTCCCCCGCTCCCCCTTTTGTCAAGACCATCAAAAGGGGCGCACTGAGCTTTGCTATGACTCAACTCATATATATTTGCCAAGACGATCGTTATGGTGTTATGTATAAAGATAGGTGATATTATTGCTCTCTAGGCATATATTTTCTGAGCTAAAATGTCTTTTATGATTTTATCTTCTGTAATTTGTTCTGAAACGTTGGATAATCATATTTCATAGATGAGGCATTTGGGGTGCCAACTACAGTAAGGTCAAATTTACTGTTCGTTTTGACAAACAAAAACAAAAATTTTGTTAAATAGAGGGATCTGAAAAGCAAGCAAAAAAAAAAAACAACGCACAAATAATACAATTTTGTTTTAAATAAGTATAAACGTAAAAATAGTTAAAACAAACAACAACAACAACAAACAAAAAAATTCATTTAAACATTCAATGTTTATCTTGAAAATCACGCCTCAGTTCATGTAGTTCCAAAAAAATTCCCATTACAGTACATTAGTTTGGCGTGGGCACTGACTCGATTATTGAAAATTCACAGCTTTTTTTTTTTTTTTTTTTTTTTTTTTTTACGTTGGTAGAAAGCGCGAGCTAGTGAATTTATTTGAAAAACTAGCTTATCCGCCCAGCGTTGCACAGGTCCGTAAAAAAAAAAAAAAAGTTTGTATAATTTTATATTTTAAACCCTATTTTGTATGAAAAAATTTTTTTTAAAGAAAAGATCGTGAAAAAATATTGATATATTAGTGATAAAAGCGCTCGTAAAAAGACATTGTCTTGTTTTTGCACGTAGGGTCGTCTCATAGTTTTTAAAAAAAGGAGCTCTTGTTCCCCGAACTCTTTGAAATTTAACTATATCCAAGCTCTCTTTAAAATTTCGGGAAAAAATATGCATATTGTTGTGGGTTTTGGGGTTCTTTCTAAAACACAACTTACTTAAACTTAAAAGGCTCATTTATTACTCAATCTTCACTTGACAATTAAATATTTAAAAAAAAATAAGTATACCCTGATTAGCTCCACTGAAATCTGTTGCCATGGAAAAGGGAGCAAATTATATTAAACTAATCAAAATAACCAAATTTAAAACAAACCCGAATAAATTAAGACAACATGATACTTTTGAATTCATAATTTTAAAATAATTCTAAATGTAGAAAGGGCAACAGATTTCTAAATCAAGTAGTATACTGAAATACGAAAGAACACCCAACTCCACTCCAACCCGATCAAGCTCAAAACTCCACACACATTAGATTAATAAAGATGTAATCATCATTCAATTTGGAAAAATGAAGACAACCTGAAATTCCTCCAATGTGAGGACCAAAAGGAGAAAGAGTTAAATCCGTTAATAGAATAGGGATCTGATGATATACAAAAATTTTAGAACAAAATATGGAGATTCTGAACAAGATCAGATTGGTTAACCAAAATCGTATAGTGGCTTATAAACAAGGAATACAATCCTTTCCTTTTTTTTTTTTTTTTTTTTTTTTACTTTTTAAAATAAAACATTTTAGGTGTTTATTTTAGAAAACAATATCTCTGAGAGAGGAAGGTTAAAGCTTAATTTAAACAATTATGAAATTAGAATTAATATTACTGTTTCACTTATTAATCTATCCATCCTTAAATCAAGATCAAAAATACGATTGTATAACATTGAGTGAACTTCAATTAATGTTCATTAAAACAGTCAGTTATGAATTTAAACTTAAGAAATTTTAAAGTCCTAAATTAATAAAGTTGGATTTTATCTCTTTTTTTTTTTTTTTTTTTTTTTTTTTTTTAACACTCACAGAAAGGTTAAGCCTTTCTTATAGGTCTACTGTGAATATAAAAAAATTAATTATTTAGAGATTTATACAAAGAAAAACATATCATCTTTAAGAACAAACAAATCTTTTATTCAAATACTTAAAGTTATAACAACGGAGTTACTTCAAATTATTATAAAAACACAATCTAAACGTTGATCTGTAATATGGGGATTAATTACTTAAATATATTTTAAACCAAACAACACATTTCTAAAATTATCACACTATCATGCTTTTAAGGTTGATCAACTTTGCTGAATTCACTTATTATTTTAATTGCAACTAGGCACAGAGAATCTTAAAAATATAACATTACATTAAAGCTTAACAGTCTAAAGTTTAACAGTCCATCAATTGTAAAAACATTATATAATGGTGTTTTAAAATACACACTTATCATTCTTAATCTCTCCAAATAGCCATAGATAATTTAAAGTGGGAGAACATACATTTATGAGGAAATAAAAAACTACTTACAAAGTTAGAAGGTTTAATCGAATCATCAGTGGGCAGACTCTATTTTCCTTCCCTCTTGAGAAGAAACAAAACTGTGGACGGAGACTATCTGACGTAATTTACACCTCAGGGGGATGGTTTCCTAAATCACCAGAGCATCAGTCAAACCTACCTCACTCCTTCTCAGCATTTCTTGTAACATCCGCGAGCATTTGAGTTGAGTCTTTTGCTTGCCAACTTTGCGATTCAACCGAACACCTCATATATCTCCCGACGACGGAGGTTTCTCGGACTACCCATATCTTCACAAATCCAGCTCCAACACACGCAGCGATCAGTCTTCCTTATTATAAACAAGACAATATTAACGTCTCATAGATAGTTGAGACCTCTCTGGACTGCACAAGGAAAAAAAAACTTAATCTCTACGCATCTGGAATCGTTGACGCTCTTTCTCTGACTATCATTTTCATTTCTTTGACCAGCAGCTTTTCGCTCATTATCAAAAGTGCCGCTACGCAACGTCCACTAATTTTTTGAACCAAACGACAGGTATTTCAGCCAAGCAGCAAGTGTCGTAAACATTCATTCTCCCGCGCTGCTTGAAAAACGGGACCGATCCACTCTGCCAGGGGTACGGGAATGGAAACAAAAGGAAAAATGGACTCTTCCTGAAGACTACAGCTTGCCGCTCCACTCTGCCAGCCGCTTCATGGGGGAAGGAAGCCATGCTTCACCCCCATGGCGTGTGCTGAAGGGGGGTCCTGTGAGCCTCTGTTTACATGGGCGCCAGCTATCCGCCTGATAGCAGAGCCAATTGAAGCCTGTCGTAAACTTACAAAGCCTAATTGCGTATATAGTACACTCATAAGACAACGTAATTCTTATACAGCGCGGACGGTCTTTCTTTTAACCAAAACCAGACTAGGTGACTACAAACACATGATTCAAGGGTATGGGAGAAAACGTACACGACTGCCCAAAACAATATGTGTGGTCTTTTACTGAGAAACCTCCCTCCCTGCTATTTATTTTTCGTATTTGAAAACAGGAAGCAAAGCTAGACTATAAACGTTGAATTTACTTTGCAAAAAGAAAAAAAAAGAAGAAAAAAAATAAAAACTGATTTTATTATTATTATTACAATTACTTTTATTTATTTAAATTTTTATTAGAAACAGAAAAAAGGAGTGCTTTTAAATAAATGTTGAGAAAGTGATTTTAAGGTAATTAATGTAGATTAAAAAAAAATTTGGTTGAAACCAACCGTAACAATATTTAGTAGTGAAAACATGAGTCGATGCTCTAAAAAGGTTGTATTGAAATACGGACGTTCAGTTACTTTTAGCATAGAAAAAAAAAATCGTCTCCGTGAGGCGCAAAGTGACCTGCGTTCGCCGGTGCTTCTAAAAGAGCTAAAAGTCGTATTTTTTAAAACCGATTTCACCGTCAATTAAAAGAAGGTTTCAGCTTTAAATGCATATTTTTGGTTTGTGGGTACCTCTAGAATGGCCTGAAGGGGCGTTGCCATAAGGAGGAAAACGACCCTTTTTATTTTTATTTTTTTCAAAGGTTTAACAAATATTTATGTATTTTCGAATAATTGCGGCATTTGAGACGTAAGAGTACGAACTTTTTCAATATGTTTTTTAATTTTAACTGTACCGAGCAGTTTGGTTGATTTTACGAAAAAAAAAAAAAAAAAAAAAAAAACCTGCCAGTTTGTTTCTTTTATTTCCTCCCGATGCGTAAATCGGGTTCTGGGCATGCGACACTACTGAAAACCTGCTCGCAAAGAAAGAAATGAGTTATTGTTGAGTTTTTAATTAATATTTTGGCAAATCATCAAAGTATTAAAATTCTGAGACACAGGTGCATCAGGAGAGGCCTTGGATTATCCTCACGTAATTTTCAGACTTCTAGGTGCGGTAGATTTCGCTAGCCATCGCCGACTGACACACACACAAAGAGAGACATACAGAGCGAAACAATAATTACAATATTGCTTTTTCCAAAAAACAAACAAAACATTTGGCATAAAATGGGATCA
The DNA here is from genome assembly GCA_963931845.1 of Maratus michaelseni. Taxonomy (NCBI): domain Eukaryota; kingdom Metazoa; phylum Arthropoda; class Arachnida; order Araneae; family Salticidae; genus Maratus; species Maratus michaelseni. The sequence goes on from OZ007596.1 coordinate 45,277,111, forward strand.
AATTGCTCCTCCTGTGGTGGGTGTTAAAAAATACATGTGAGAATAAAACTGTATCAGTTGGTTATCATAGTTACAGAAGATCAGAAGAAATATTTGCCTCCTTAAGAAAACATTGCCATCTTCCCCCCCCCCCCCAAAGAAAGTTCTGAAATGGCGCCCCTGGTTCCCAAAGCTTAATTCATGTAATATCAATTAATAGTAGACATTATTCACTATCGATTGGTACATTTATTTTTCCTATGACCAGGGTTTGACAAATGCGGCCACCAGATTACCACTGGCGACCAACTTTTTTTTTATCTGGCGACCAAGTTATTTAATCTGGCGGCGGATTTTTCTTTTCTTTCTTCTTTTTTATAAAAATTGACCTAAGAAATGAACGGGTGCCAATCCAGTTGCAGGTTTCTCATCTGGAATTGGTTCAAAATTAGGAGACTTGTTTCCATGCAGCTATATATAGAAGCCAAAAAATGGCTAAATAAAAAGCTGCAAAACAAACAAACAAACAGAAATGAACAGAAACAACATTTTTTCTCTCCCTCCCCCTCAATATTAAGAAATAAACTTAGAAACTATATTCAAACTAAAAATATTTTCAACTTTTATTTTTAGTTTCGTAAAAATAAGTTCATCAACTGCAAATTTTAAAGTAATAAAATCAGAATAATTTGACCGACTTCGACAGGAAAATACGCAAAAAAAAAAAAATGTATTCCTACTTCAATGTTTTGCCGATGCTCCCCTCATCATGTATAAATTTTGCAGTACTAAACTATCCGGACATTTGAAGCATGCAGCAATCAGCATTTCCCTCGAGGCTAACGAAACAGAAAGGCTACCGCGGTGCTTTACGCATATCTTTTTTTACAGACCGCCGGAGTCACGTGATGCTCGAATGCACCAATGAATTTGTACGAAAAGAGCATCACGTCATTCTAGCGGTCGGTAAAAAAGATAAGTGGAATGCAGCGCGGTAGCCTGTCTTTTTCGTTAGCCTCGATTTCCCTAACATGTCGTTTAATTCAATTTTTACAATATTTTTTTCTTTCAGAGATCGGTAATTTTGATAAGTTTCATTAGAAAACTTAGATGTTATCTTTATAATTTATGTACTATTTTAAAGTATGTAACTAGCAATTCAAAACTATGCTTATTATTTTTTCTCAATTAATTCATAAAACCTTTTTGTTTTTTGAAAATCAATGGCGGAAGGGAGGGGGGAGGGATATTTCTTATTGGCGACTGGAATTGTTTGCTGGCTACCAGATTATATCAAATTTATACAGCCCTGCCTGTGCCATAAACGGTGCTCAGAATAGCATAGGGTGATGCAGTTTTTTTTTTTTTTCACCATGACTATATGTTCTTGAAAAAATAATTCTTATACTAAAAAAAAAAAAAAAAAAAAAAAAAAAAAAATCATAAATGCTCGAATTTTTATATTCTTCTTCATAGCATTTTTCCATTTTGTTAGTACTGTCATTAAAGAGCGAAACCAGGGCCTAACTTATGCAGGGGCATGCGGGACAGCTGCCCCGGGCTCCCCATTTGAGAGGGATCCTCCCTCTGGGCTCAATTAAGATTTTCGTTAAAAGGGTGCAAAATGATTCCAATGTTATTATATTTCAAATAAAGTGGAGAGTCAAAATACGTCCATTAGAATTAACTTTTAAATATACACTAAAACACTTTCTATTTTGCTTAAAAGACGTCAACATAAACATTAAAGATGTTGAAATTGCAAGATAGAGATAGAGAACTTTTAAATTTGCGTTTTCTTAATATCTGTAAAAGTTTGAATATTACTTCTGGATTTTTGAGAGTCAGCAGTTGGTTTTTGAAGCATAACTGTGCGCCTTTACTAAAGCAGTTCGAACTGCGATGTTTGAGATCTTATATTAGACAGAAATATTCATTGTTAAACTCATTAATTATCAAAACGATGAATGCATATTGGAGAATGGTTAGCAGTTATCCCACTCTGTTATTTGATAAATTATACATGAAAGTTGTTTGCTACAGAGAGTTACAAAATGGTATGAAAGTGACAGCACAGAATAAGAAGATTAATGCGTTACTGGCGAAATTACCAAAGAAGCAACCCAAAAAACGAGTTGAATATATTAATTTATCGGATCGTCAATTTAGTCAATATGAAGATAATATTTTACAACTTGGACCGAAGTTCATTTTTGAAAGACACCTGGATGTTAAGGAGATGATTACCGAATGCGAAAATATTGTACATGCAGCACCGGTGACTTACAGAGAGGAGGTCAGAAGTGTACTTTTTAATGGAGTCAATAAGTTTAATAAACGGTCCAGTGGTCCTGTCAATGCAGTAAATAAGTCAATAAACAAAAAGCAGCATAATAGTATTAAAAAGTTATAATCGTATAATGATATTGCTATTATCCAAACAGATAAATCAAATCGCCTGGCTATTCTTAATAGGAATGATTATATTAGTAAAATGCAGCAGGACTGTATACATAAGATGAAATGTAAAATTGTCAAACGTAATCCATTGAATAAAATTTGTACAAAGATGAGAGATATAGTTGAAAAAGGAAAATGGCCTGATTTTATGAAGGTTAACATCAAGTTGAATAAATTAGCAGTTATACCGAGATTAGTGGGTAGATTGAAGGATCATAAGCAAGATTGACCCCTTCGCCCAATAGTTACTAAATGTCAGGGCCCTTACTTATTACTTGGAACGGGCGTATGTACCATTACTGAAAAGATTGTTACCTCCCTCTACATTCGTTGTGGATTCCACTAGTGATTTTATTGAGAAAATTAAGCAGTTTGAAATTCCTGATGATTGCATTATGGCAAGTTTAGACATTGAATCGCTTTATCCGTCGATTGATACAGGTGAAGTGGCTAAGAGAATCGAGGGTTTTATTGACAAGCTAGAAGAATTTGATGTACCCATGAAGAACATCTTGAAGAGTGGTATGAACTTAATGATTTAACAGTAACTTTTTTATTTTTGACAATATTATTTATGAACTGTCATGTGGTGGGCCAATGGTGTCCCCAGTGTCGGGCCTTCTTACCGAGTTCAAATTACGCCCCCTTGAATCTAAGATTTTTAGCACATTTGAATTACTACTTTTAATATAGCTTCGATATGTAGATGATATTTTTATTGTTTGGAGAAGAGGAGGTGTTAGTTTATCGGCATTCGTTCAGAAGTTAAATGCTATTGATGATAATATTAAATTCACGTTTGAACTTGAGAAGGATGGGAGATTGCCTTTTTTTAGATGTAGAGTTAAAGAGAGAGGGAAATGTGTTGGTTCGTTCTGTTTACAGGAAACCAATAGCTAATTTAAATATCATACCTTTTGATGCGTGCACTCCATATTCTTATAAGTTATCTACCTTCAGGTTCCTAATTAACAGAGCATTCAGGGTTTCTTCTGCAGAAAATTTGGGGGGTGAATTAGATAAAATTAGACTTATCGCTATTGACAACGGATATCGCGTGAATTTGGTTAATAAATTAATTCAGACCTTTATTACTAAAAGGAACAAAGGTATTGGGGAAAATAAAGCGGATAGTGATGTTAAGTTGAAGAGAGTGGTTATGAGTTATTATCCGGGTTTATTTGAGTTTATAAAATTTCCTTTAAAAGCGTTTGGTTTGAGTTTAGTTGCGAGGGATTCCCCGAAGTTAAAGACGGTTTTGAACACGAGAATTGATCCTGTCAGTAAGGGTGACCTTTCGGGTGTTTATGTTATTCCATTTATTAGGGAGGGGGGGGGGGTGTTAGGAATTATTATGTTGGTATGACACAGAGGAAATTCAATGTTAGATGTAAGGAGCATATTGCAGATATTAAGTATGGGAGAGGGAATACTGCCTTATCAAGATTAAATAATAGAGAGAGCATCAACATACTATTTAATGAAGCTAAATTGATTTATAGTTCCAGTTTTTATTTTCAACTTTTTGTGAGGGAATCTATTGAAATTTATTTAAGAAGATCGAAAGCATGTAATGATACGTTGTCATTTAATATTCCGAAGATTTGGGTTGAGTGGTTGAATAATAGAGGAATGCGGTATGTAGATGGATCTAAGAGCGGTGTTAAAATTAAAAGTATAGAGGGTGTTGGTTCTTCTTTCACATAGTGACTATTCAGACTCTCTGGTTTATATATAACTAATTTAATCTCTCGTTTTTTATGTACATTGTATTTGTGGTTTGTGTATATTCTGATGACGATTTGATGAACAAATCGAAACATGTGAATTTTAAATTTTAACATCTTTAATGTTTATGTTGACGTCTTTTAAGCAAAATAAAAAGTGTTTTAGTGTATATTTAAAAGGGTGCAAAATGGTTTAAATTGGCCAAAATTCACCTAAATTCTTACATTTTCAAAGATTTAGGAAGGGAATGTAGCCCCCCCCTCCCCACTTCCAACATCATCAGAAAACTAATCATTGACGCACCCAGGATTGCGCTTTGGGTGGGGCTAGTATATTTTATAGGCTTGTAGGGTCTGGGTTTGGGTCATTTTTCTTTTATAAGATCTAAGGCCAGAGTTAGTTTTTACCGGGACATGGCGGGCACACTTTTTTTTTTTCTTTTTTTTTTTTTTTCTTTTTTTTTTTTTTTTTTGTAAAAATAATAATATTGTACATATTTTGATGCAAACTTTAGCAATTTATTTTGATTTAATAAATAAACGACAAATATTTTTAAAAAATCTGCATATTTTTCTTTTATAAAGCTTTAAAAGTATATTTTTAATAATCATTTTCTTTCTTTCTAAACTTATGTTCAGTTTCTTACTGAGTCTTCATTTGAACCTGTTATGTGATTATTTATGTTGTAATTCCTTATACCATATCTTGCGAACATATAATCTGAAAAAGGCTGGACTGTTTGCAGAACTATGAGTGTTATTCTTTTGAAATAATTTAAAAATTGAAAGTAATGTTGGTTAAGAAATATAGAGATATTTTGAAGAAATTGGCTGGGTCGGAACTGGTTATACTGACAAGGTAACTTGTTCAGGACGAACATTTAGCTTTTACACTGGGTCGATGCCAGGCCAAGATAGCATTTTTCCGGGCCGAGCTTGACCTGGTTCTGAAAATTTCGACCAGTGGAGACTATATATTTGTCTGATACTTTTGATCAGCCTACAGTCAATTAAAATTATGCAAAATCTAGCTAATTTTAAAACATTTTCGACATTTGACCACTGCACTTCATATTATGGCAGTTATGATTTTGAGTAAAATGAAACCTTTTTAATTAGCACGTAACAAACGTGTTTGTATTTTTAATTTAAAAAGACAATTTTAAAATATGATATATTCCGAAGCAAAATCAAAACATTTCTCCAAATTTCCATTTTTCTTAAAACATTTTTTTTTTAAGTTAATCTTGCAATAATTTTAGGAAACTTTAAATCTTTAGTCTAATCTTGGGGTCTGGGAGGGACTTCAGCTCCCTTAGCTTCCCCCGTGGGTGCGCCACTGAAACTAATGTTATAAAATTTTATACCAAAATACTTTAGAGTATCAGGAATGAAATAATAACATAACAAGTGTTGAAATGTGTTGCTATTAGTATAAGTGCATGCCTGCACTTGTCTTTCCATATTATGGAATCGCCCAAATGCATGCTGATGTGATGCAAATATTAAATTTTATAATGTGACAGAAAATTTTATATTATAACAAATCAAGAGTAACTGAAAGACCAGTAATTTACACTTCAAAAGCTCACATGAGTCATTATATTCCTATACAAAAAACAAAAAACAAAACAAAACAAAAAAAATAGTGTTCTGTCATTTGTTAAAGTTGTGATCATCTTTCTTGTGATACTCTGTATACAGATGTAAATACTACTTAATTCGAAAGTTATGTATACATACAATAGGTATTAAGTTTAATACTAGTCACTTCAACATAATTCCCGAACAATTTCCATGGACAGATAGAAGGGGGCCTCCAGAATGATACTTGCCCCAGATAGTCCAAGTCGGGCCCTGAGCGAAACCAATGGTTGAAAGTAACGAAATTACAGTACTCGCTACTTTTTCCGGTAGTTGGTATAGTGTAGCGCGCTACATTTTAAAATAGTCGGATCTATCCGAAAGTTTTCTTCTAACTCATATATATTAATACTTCCAAAAGCGTATTATTTTTTTTTAATTTTGCATTTTAGAAACAAAAAAATAAATATTACTTAACACATATGTTGTTTATTCATTTTTTTTTTATTACACTTCAAGTTTTTTGTCAATAAATGTTTCAAAACCATGTAAGGGAGGGGGGGGGGGAACGTAATGAAGTCTAATCAACGGGTAATATATATATATATATATATATATATATACAAGTGAAAAAAATTTCTTATAACAAATATGCAAATTAAACCTAGGTTAGATAGTTGAGAAATTCAGTATGATTTTTTTTTCAACAGCTACCGTGCCCGTCTTGAATATCGAATAAAATTCGCTATCATAACGCCATCTTCAGGCCGTTTTTCTCTAAAATTTTATACAAAAACTAGACCTATTATATTATATTTAAATATAAAATTTCGTCGCAAAAATATTCATAAATTCTTCACTTAAACTGCAAAAAATCGAGAAAATTGCTATCACAGCGCACCTTTCTGGGGGAATATCCCCATTTTCAACTGAGACCTGAAGTCCATAGTCGAAAAACGTATATATGAAATTTGGTTCAATGCTATCGATAACTTCATATACTTTCCGATGATACAAAAGAACAAGTTGGAAATTGTACGTTAAACGTATGACAAATGAGGTGCGTTCGTTTCGTGCTATAACTAGTTTTACAATGTAAAGAAAAAAAATCATCTTTATTATTTCAGTGAAATAAATTATATCGTCTGCTATAAGGGAAATGAGGATGCCCTTTTTTTTTTTTTTTTTTTTTTTTTTTCCTTATTACGTATGCCATGTTTACAGATGGGAATTATACGACACCATTATATTTCGACACCAGGCACTGCTTAAAATTCACCATGGAGATCTTGTTTTGCGAATGATTACCTCCATGCTTTAATATTTCTATGACTCACGATGAATGAATCTTTTGTTTATTTACTTTAATGTATTGAAATATTCGGTTGTTAACCTATTTTTCATGGAAGTTATCTCAGAATCTAAACATTTTTTAATGTAAAGAAAGAATGTATGTCTCATCTCTCAAGCAAACAATTTTTTTGAACGGTCTTTTTAAAAATGTAATTTTTATGCAATTTTATTCGAAAAAATGATGTTGAATAAAAATGGCCGCTTGGCATATGGAAAAAGATGTGGTTTGCCCGTATTTGTTTTCTCCAGTCACATGACTTGCGCTTTTACTATATAGATTACGTATATAATAGAATAGGATATAATAGAATAAAGAAAACTTTTATTAAAATCTTTTTAAGTTTGGATTCGACTTTCATAAAATTTGAAATGACTCGCCCAAATTCTGCAACGATTATATATATATTAAACTTCAAACCATTCGGTTGGGTAGTTTCTGCGCTGTTATATGTGGACAGACGGACGGACCAGACGACGACTATAAATGCTACGTATTTATATAGGTATGAGTGCACCTAAAAATCACCCAAAAATTGTTATCACAGCGCCCCTTCCGGGGCAATTAATCAATTTCAACTGGTACCTGACGGCCATGGTCAAAAACATATATCGGTCATTTTTAAATAAAGCTACAAAACAGTGTCCAACAACATAATTAAATTTCCAGTTAAAAAAGAGAAATTATTCTTATTTTATACAACTATATGGAACTTTCTGAAGATAATACAATTAGGGATGCACCGAATAGTGATTTTGGCCGAATACCGAATATTCGACCCACAGGTAAACCGAATACCGAATATTCGACCCACAGGTAAACCGAATACCGAATATTCGACCCACAGGTAAACCGAATACCGAATATTCGGCTAGCCGAATAGTAACAGTGAGGCCGAATACCGAATATTCGGCCAACCGAATAATAACTATTCGGCCGAATACCGAATATTCAGCTGGCCGAATATTTTTATATTTCAGAGTTTAATATTTCAGAGTTATTTTAGAGTTACAGGAATTAAAAGTCAAAGTGTAAAACAATCTATATATATATTTCTTTTACGTGGCGCGGAAATAAGGCTGAATTTCTAGATTATCGTTTGGCAACAATCGTAGTTTCCGGCTCCGATATGACGGTCATTATATCACCCTGGCACGAGCAGTGAAACTTAAACTATCCATTATTAAAAATAAAATAACATGTACGTAATCAAAAACGTTTGAGATGATTCCTCATTTTAATTATGAGTAATATCGTTAATTCCAAATGAATTCTCAACTCATATTTAGAATTTATTTACGAATTTCATTCACATGAAAACCGGAGAGAATAAAAATATCAATTGTCTCGAGTGCACCTGCTGCCATCTGTTGCTGTCTTGATGAAATAATTAAAATATCACGTAGTGTTTTTAGGTTCGTCCGTAATTATATAAATACGTAGCACCTATTGTCCGTCCGTCTGTCTGTCGGTCCGTCCGTCCGCATATAACAACGCAAAAACTACCCAACCGAATGGTTTGAAATTTAAGATATATTATCTTTGCAGAATTTTTTCGAGTCATTTCAAATTTTATGAAAATCGAATCAAAACTTTAGAATATATTAATAAAAACATTTATTAAAAAATTTTATTTTAAAAAAAAGGTGCTTTCTTCTTTTAGGATCTTCAGAGGTTTAACCGTCAAGCGACCGAGATACTTATTTTATTACAGAAATTAATCTGTAGACGATATAACTCATTTCACAGAATTCAAAAGCATCAAGATCTGAATATTTATATAACTAGCTATAGTACGAACGTACCTCATTTGCCACGTTTGACGTACAATTTCCAACTTGTTTTAAATGAATTTAAGCCGTGCTGTACAATGTTATAGGAACAATGAGTTTTAAACTAATTGATTTTCTAAGATCCTTTTTTCATAGTATTTAAATAGTTTATGCCCATTAGTAGCAACAATATAAATGCATTTTTAATTGTGTTTTCAATTACTTTTTTTTTTTACATTTAAAACAAATTGTCCATTTCATATGTTAAAATGATTTATGGTAGCACTCATTCCAGCTAGAATTGCTTGGGACCGCGTAGCGGTCTAAATGTGAATTGCTTCGCAATTCACGGGGGTTGGCGAGCGTTAGCGATAATACAATTTGCTTAACTCTCTTTGCACCGTTTACGATTCTTTAATTTCAAACATATGTTTCACTCTTTAAATTTCAAATAGAGACTATTTTTCCGAACGGATGATTTGTGATGAAATGTGAAAAATATTAGAAAGATGTTATGCCTGTTTAATACTGTTGTATTACGGCATTTTCCCAAACGTCTTAAAAATTTCTTCCTTATTCTATTGTCACATGAATAGTACGTTAAATAATTACTTTTGTTAGATTTAAATAAATGACATATTCGTTAAATTTCAGTAAACTTTAGCTTTTGTGATTTGACAGCTACTTTTAATATTATTAACGTAAAAGTAAATTTTCCCAAAAACTGAAGAAAAAAATTCGGACAAGAAAGGGTTAAACAAAACAAAAAAATCTTTGGTGGTTTGGATGTAACATATGGGATTTCAGCTGAAATGGTAATTTTCGACGTTACCTGTAAATCTCCTTTTCCAGCACTAATCATCCTTCGACAAAGAAAACAAAGTTCTGTTTACGAGGGCATGAGTGTTTCGGCTTGATAAATAAACATATTTTTTGACGTCTAGAAACGACTTAGAAATACAGAGGATTTTTTTTTTTTCATAAAAACACGTATTTTGAACTTTTAAAAAACAAATGTTTATTCATTTTTAAAGGCAAATGTGCCGTTTGAATTCGCTTTTCGTCGTCGTGCAAGCGTTCGTGGTATCCGACAATTCTCCGAGTCGTTTCATCTGAAACCTATGAAACTAAAATCATGTTAATAGATATATAGATATCTAATCCTTGATCGATGACTTTTTGAAATTTTTGCATTTTTATAAAATGGCGGACTGTCAAATTAAAGTACTAGTTTTACATAATATTTAACACAGATACTACCATTTTATACACTAGACCTTTTTACAAGAAACCTTTACATAAAAAAAAAAACTGTGTTTTGCGTTATAACTTAAAAAGAGAATAGTCTTAAAACTTTTTTAATTAATAAAGCTTTAAACTTCGTAGCTTCTTCCGTGAATTAAAATAAATTTATAAATTTCTCTTATATTCTATAACAAATTAAAATCAAAGTAATTTTTTGAATATATTATAGAAAAAACATTTTACAGTGACATAGTGTTTATTTGTCAAGAAGGGACTAAAGTAAAACAATACAATATATTAAAATGCTGGCAAATCAGCAAAAATAACTTTCCTGCTGCTTTTGATTTGGCAAGTAAGTTTTTAAATGAACCAGAGAGCAGATGTCTGGAATGGGCGATCCTATTCAGAGGTTGTAAACATACAGGGTGTTCATACATCTTGGAACAAACTTTCTGTGTAGATAATGTGGTCAAGGCAAACATTTTTTGAGCAAGAAACATTATCTCAATCCTCTTATTCCATCAAAAATATAATACATTCAATCAAAAACATAAAATGTGTCACCGCAAGCTGAAACTGAATTTTTGTTTAAAACAACAATGAAGATATTTTAGCGATATTTGCATCGTGTTAATTTTGCTTGTAGAAAATATGATGATATTATTAGAAGTGGCTGAAACGTAGCCAGTGACACAGTATAAGTAGTACTGTTAGCTGCACTCTGAATAAAGAAATATCTAGCTCAGTGTGTTGTTTATATATGAATGGTGGAAACTGGTACTTATTGTGTATTTATATTATAAATATAAACATAATTTTGTTTTATAAATATAAATAAATATAAATATAAATATTTTGCGTTTGACAACCACGAGTATACTCGTGGTTGGCAGCGAATGAGTTAATACATTGTAAAAACTAGACGGAAGCTTTTCCAAAAATTACGAGCAGCAAAAGACATTTTTGTGTGAGAAATGATTTCTTTAAATCTCGAAAATCTATTGGTTTTTGAAGATAAAGGAAATACTTTACGAAACCGTGGGTAAATAGGGAGAAGTTATATTTTCGAAAAACCTTCTTGCTATGCATTTCTCTCTCTCTTTTTTTTTTTTTTTTTTTTATTTTTTTTTTTCCAGTGTACAATGACTTCACACTTATACGCCGATTTCTTCAAATCTCGACAACAATTTACGGGAAATAATATAAACATTTCTCGGTGTACGATAATTTTCTTCCCTTACACGGCGCTAAATTAACATTCTCATTTCCCCCCTCTTTTCCCTCCTTTATTTCTATTTAAACTTTTATTCTTATTATTAATCATTTTAACTTTAATTTATATCAGTTACAATGAAGTTTCATAGTATAATATAGTGTTACTTATCAATTTTAATCTTTTGAGAATATAGTCCGCTATATTGTGCAAATGTAGGTTTAGCTAATTATATATAGGGGTTTTAAAATTCAACCGACAAATTAAGAGGGGTGATAGAAGGCATCAAGAAGATGAAAATTTACCATAGAACATGGGGTCGCAAACCACGTTCAGTGGGAGAAAATCGCAAAAATAGTCATTTGTGACGGGGAGTAGAATAAAAAGGGTCAATAATAAGTAGAAAAAGCATTTATTTGACGTAAAACATGATTACAATGCATTATAGTTCAACGTCAGAAAGGAGACGACGAGACATTTTTATAGGAATATTTTTTAACGCGTCCGGCAATCCCTCGACCGTCGGTGTCAGCTGTGCAATGACCTTCGTGGCCGCAACTTCGAACAATTTCTATAAAAATGTGTCATCGTCTCCTTTCTGACGTTGAATTGCAATGCATTGTAATCATGCTTGACGTCACATATAAATGTTTTTTCTACTTATTATCGGCAGTTTTTGTTCCACTCGACGTCACACCCTTCATAACCGAGGCTAACAAAAAAGACAGGCTACCGCGGTGCATTCCACTTATCTTTTTTTACAGACCGCTAGAGTGACGTGATGCTCTTTTCGCATTGGTGCATTCGAGCATCACGTGACTCTGGCGGTCTGTAAAAAAAGATATGGGTAAAGCACCGCGGTAGCCTTTCTTTTTTGTTAGCCTCGCTTCATAACTATTTTTGCGATTTTCTCCCACTAAACGTGGTTTGCGACCCCATGTTGACAAACGTTTAATAAATAGTTTAATAAATAGTTTAATAAATAGTAAGTTTTCATCCTCTTGATGACTTCTATCATCCCTCTTAATTTGTCGGTCGAATTTTGGAACATCCTGTGTATCAATGCTGGTATATAATATTTGTGTTATATATTATATTATTGATATAATATATTAGAATCTTTAATCACTAGGGGAAAAAAACAACAAAAAAAACAGTATTCTTCTCTTAAAATTTATTTGTCTTATTTTTAACACTTTCCAACATAGTTGAAAAATGTTTAGGAATTCGGTTTGTCTGCTTGTCGTCTGTTCGTATTCTAACTCACGTAAATATACTCGGAATGCCTTGAAATAGATGTATGTTATCGGGGTTTCCTGTAGCATGTTTAGTACTGAAAATGGAGTATGTAGCATTTATGGTTCGTTTACAGGGACACTCGAAAGAATTCCGTTACATTACGGTCTATTGGAAAAATCGTTAGTGGCGTATTTTAATGATGCTACACTATTTCAAACATCTTCAAATTGATACATATCACTGAGGGATATTTTATAGGGATATCATTGATACATATCACAAATTGCACTACAAGACGCTTACTGTAAAAATAGGATATGCATAGAATGTATCGCTTATTTACAGGGACACTCAAAAGAATTTGGTTACAGTACCGAACTGTCTATGAACTATAATTGCGGGTGGCTCGTTTTCAGTTGTGTTACGCGTTTTTCAACGCAACTAATTTTTTTGCATGTTACTTGGTGCATATAAATTCTATAGATCATATACAGGGCTGCTCAAAAGATATCACGTACATTTTCGCTTATTGTGGGAAATTGCTGAAGGGGAATTTTCAGTTGTGCTATGTATTTCCTAATTGAAGCAAATTTTAGCATACTGTGTTTATACACACAAATCTGTAGGTCCTATACAGGACCGCACAAAATAATTCGGATAGTTGGTTCAACTATTGGTAGTAATTTTTTAAATTGGGTTTTTAGATGTGTTATGTGTTTTCTAAATTGTTTACTTATTAATAGGTGAAGTTTTGTTGGAGTATTCAGAATGTGTTGGAAAGTGTTGTATAATCTATGCTTGACGCGTGATTTTTCGCTCTTGTTTATTAATTCATATAAAAACCACAAAATAGTATATTTTTCCATACCTGAATGCTTCTAAAAAATTCAACAAATAAATACAAGTTCACGTGTAAGAAGGGGAGGAGGGGCATGGATTGCCTCCAAAAAAAAAACAACAAAAAAAAAAAAACGATCAGGATCAGGACCCTCAAGTGGTTTAAGACGGCCCTGTTTGAAACTTTTATAACAATGAATACGGTGTAACACTTACGTTATCAATAATTGAAGAAACTGTCCCTTTTGAAACATTGATAAATATCAGATGTGAATTTCGGTAACTTTTCAAAAACCACATTATTTAATAATAAATTCAATTTGATTTTCTTCCAGGAAATCAGCCATTTTCTCCCACGATGCTTCTATTTTTATTAGCACTTTCCAACCTAGTTGAAAAGTGCTTATGACTTCGGTTTGTCTGGCCGTCTGGCCGTCTGCCGTCTGGCCGTCTGGCCGTCTGCCGTCTGGCCGTCTGCCGTCTGCCGTCTGCCGTCTGTCCGTGCTCTAACTCCCGTAAATATGCTCGGATTGCTCTGCAATTTTTATATGTTATTGTCGTTATCTATAGCATGTTCCCTATTTCAACGGAAGTGTGTAGCACTTATAGTTTTATTACAGGGACACTCAAAAGAATTCCGTTACATTGCGGTCTATGGGGAAAAATCATTTGCGGTTTATTTAAATAATGTTTCAGTATTTTAAACGCATTGAAATTTATATATATCACTAAGGTGCATTAGAAGAAGCTTAATATGGAATAGGGTGTGCATAGCACTTATAGTTACTTTACAGGGACAGTCAAAAGAATTCCGTTACATGACGTCTATGGAGAAAAATCGTCTGCGGTTTATTTAAATAATGTTTCACTATTTTAAACGCATTGAAATTTATATATATATCTAAGGTGCATTACAAGAGGCTTACTACAGAATAGTGTGTATATAGCAGTCATCGTTCATTTACAGGGACACAGAAAAGAATTCTCTACTGTCTGTTAACAATAATTCCTGGAAGTGCGTTTTAAGTTACTGAACGCGATTTTAATTTTAACTCGCTTTTTGTCTATTACGTGGTGTGTATAAATTCTGTAGATCCTATACAGGGCAGCACAAAAGTTCGCGAACACATTTCCGTTTATTGACAGAAACTCCAGAAAGATAATTTTAAACTGTGCTACGCGTTTCCTAACTAAACTAAAATTTAGCATCCTAACATATACAAATCTATAGATCATATACAGGGCTGAATAAAAGTATTCGGATATATTTCCGAATATTGTATCTGTTGGAAATTCCTGAAATTATGTTTTTAAATATGTTATGCGTTTTCCAAATTGTTTACTTAGATGTTATATTTTAGCTTATTAAACGGTATGTTTTGTAAAATTATTTTGGAAGCGTTGGAAAGTGCTACATAATCTATGCTTGACGCATGATTTTTCGTTCTTGTTCTGATATTATAAGATTTCGAAAATGATGAAATGCTGTCATTGGCTAAAAGCCAAAATTGTAACTAAATACCTTTTCCATTAATATTTGTCAACAGCAGACGATCATTCTTTTAACTTTGCTTCATTGATATTTTCAAGTCGAAAACAAATAGTCTTGCTTTTAAAACACAATTTTAAAATATATTTCAAAAGAATTTTGAAAGCATCCAAATATGGCTAAGTTTTATATCATGAAATGTTTGCAATGCCATGTACAACATGAAAGGATTTTGTAACTTTATTGGCTGATATAACAAACTTTGATCTCTTTTGACATTGGGATATGTTAACTTAAAATTAAATTAAAATTTTCCTCTTTGTAAGAGATATTTTCATTGTTGAATTTACAGAAAAATATTATTAAACATTTGTTTTCCTTAACTTTAATGTACAGTTGTGTTTTTAAAAACACATTATTTAGTTTTCTGACACTAAGATATTGGAGAATATAATTGTAAGCGACAAATATTTTATTGAAACAAACTATTATGGGTGTTAAGTGTATAGTATCTGATCAACATGCTACACCTTTGCCATATACTGTGACAGACTTTAATATCTACCCTATATTATATACAAAGTGTCCGAGAAGTCTGGAAACGGTCGAATAACTTGAGAAATATACATTGGATTGAAAAACGGAAAATATGTGTTCAATATTTTTGAAAAATCTATTTAGGGATATCAAAGTTGCCCCCCCCCCAACTCAGCGCCCTGGGGGGGAAAGGGGGGAACTTTGAAATATTAAATGATACCCCCCCCGCTTTTTTTATTGAAGATTTGGATTCTACCAGAAAAAATACGTTTTTTCGGAAAATCGTAGATGGCGCTGTAATCGAGCAAAATGCAGTGAGAATCGTAACCATTGAAAAGTCTGAAAACGGTCGAATAATTCGAGAAATATACAGTGTCTCACAAAAGTGATGGGACACTTGTGCTTTATAAAAAGAAACTGCAATAAAATAAATAAACAAACATGTGCAAAAATTTTTTGGGTGTGTTTCATATTTAAAGTTAGTAACAATTATTACATAACATACATTTTGTCAAAATATTAAAATATTAATTTAGTAAAAATACAATTGTTCAGAACGGAGCAAAAAATGGCTCACATAAGTGATGGGACACTTACTTTTCCATCAAATATTTATCCAAAAATTTTACTTTTTAAAAGGTTTTAATATTTTGTTGGATTTCCTTTTACTTTTAAAACATGATTTAATCTTTTTGGGATGGATTCGACTAATTTTTTTGTGATTTCTGGAGTGATTTTACCCCATTCTTCTTGAAGCACCGATTTTAGTTGTTGTTTTGAAGAAATGGTGTGTTTGCGAATTCTTGATTCCAATTCTTGCCAAATATTCTCTATGGGATTTAAGTCTGGAGATTGTGGTGGTGTTTTTATTATTTCAGGACAGTTATATAGCAGCCAGAGTCTAACGTTCAGAGCAGTGTGCTTGGGGTCATTGTCCTGGTAGAATTTAAAATCGTTATGAAGGTTCAATTTTCGTGCTGAAGATTTCAAATTTTGCTTTAAAATATCAATATACTTGTACTGATCCATTATACTGTCAATAAAAACAAGATTACCAACTCCAGCGGACGACATACACCCCCATACCATAACTCCTCCTCCACCATGTTTTACTGTTGGTACCAAGTTCTGTTTGCGAAATTCTTCCCTGGGTTTTCTCCACACCAAGATTCTACCGTCAGAAACAAATATATTAAATTTATTCTCATCAGCAAATATAACTTTATTCCAGTAATCAGAATTCTTATTTATGTTGGATTTTGCGAAAGCTAGTCTGAGTTTTCTATTCTTTTCACTTACGAAGAATTTTTTCCTGGCTACTCTACCGTGATATCCAGCAGATCGAATTACCCTTCTAATAGTCTCAGGATTAACAATTATTCCATATAATGCTTGTAAATCAGCAGCAACTTTTGAAGCACTAATTCTTGGATTTTTTTTAATATTTCGAACGATAATTCGCTTTATTCCATTGGATAGCTTTGATGGTCGGCCAGGTCTTCTTTTATCCTGAATCATATGATTCTTTTTATATCGTTTAATGATATTGAAAACTGTTGAACGACTCAAGTTAACTGTTTCAGCAGTTTTTCTAATAGATTTTCCACGTTCAATATGCAAATTAATAACTAATTTTCGAATTTCAGGCGAAGTTTCTTTTCGTTTAGCATTCATGGCTACACAGAGCTAAAAAACACAAAAATTCCAAAACAAACTGGAGAGAAATACTGCAGACGATTTTATAAATTATTGCCAATTGCTTTTAAGTAAAAATAAAACCCCAAAAAATATTTTTATTGCTTATTTCAGACGATTTTTGTTGCATATATAATGGTGTCCCATCACTTATGTGAGCTATTTTTTGCTCCGTTCTAAACATTTGTATTTTTATTAAATTAATATTTTAATATTTTGACAAAATGTATGTTATGTAATAATCTTTACTAAATTTAAGTATGAAACACACCCACAAAAAAATGTGTACATGTTTTTTTAATTTATTTGATTAGTTTCCTTTTGTAAAGCACAAGTGTCCCATCACTTATGTGAGACACTGTACATTGGATTGAAACACGGAAAAATACTTGCTCAATATTTTAGAATTGTTTAGTGATATTAAAGTTGCCATTTTTCTAAAATATTGAACACGTATTTTTCCGTTTTTTCGAAAATCTTTTAAAAAGGCTAATCTTTCATAATCGGTTTCATATAATTATAGAAATTTCCGTAGAATTAGAATCATATGTTATATAATAAAACGTTCCTTGAAAAATTATATATCTAACAGTTTAAGTTCTATGAAAATCCATTCATCAGAACTCTAGTTATATGCAGCCAGAACGATGTCATATTAGAAGTAAATAGAAGTAGATTGCTATTAATATAATTTACATTTGAATAAAAAAAAAAAAAAAATCCAAAACTGCTATCATACACTTGAAAAAACAGCTTTTAGCTTAAAATCAAATTGTTTGGCGACAAAAGTAAAATCAAAATCGCTAAAAACAAAAGTTAAATCGCCAAAAATTGTTTCAATAGCAATCTTGCACATTGAATAATTTTTTAAGCATTACGAACATTCACAATCATGTTTAAATTAAATATTTTTGCTTCATAATATTATCTCTTAACAAAACTGTTTTTCTTTTTTTTTTCTTTTCCTTATTTTTTTAATAAAATTAGTAAAGTTTTTTTTTTTCGAGGTGTATAGCCGTTTTAATTCTTTCTCCAACGATAATGGTCGCCAAAAAATGAACAATGGTAACCTTTTCGTCCAAAATAACAGAACTTTCCACCATAATTCTATAATTAATCTGGTAGAACGATATGGTAGACACTAAAACCTTACCTGAATAATTATGTATCTAACAGGATAGACACTAAAACCTTCCCTGAAAAATTATGTATCTAACAGTGCAAGTTCCATCAAAATCCCTTCAGCAGAACTGAGTTATAAGCAGTCGGAACGAAATTTCCATTTGTATTTTATATACACTGGCGGAAAAAAAATCCCAACACAAAGAAATTTTTTTTGTAGTGTAATGAAATTTGGACAATGCATTTGTCTAGTGAACATGTTTAATTGATTAGATTTTCAAGATGACAGGTTAATTTAAGCTCAAGAAAATGCATTTCAAATGTGAAATGCTGTTACATTAATAGCCTGTGTAACCTCCAGAATTTGAATGCAAGCCTGCAAACGTGCATGCATTGTGTCATACAGGTGCCGAATGTCACTTTGTGGTGTGGAGTTCCATGCTTGTTGTACTTGTTGTGTCAATACTGGGACGGTCAGTGCTGGCTGTGGGTGATGCTGGAGTTGTCGTCCAATGATATTCCATACGTGCTTACTTGGAGACAGATCTGGTGATCTCGCAGGTCAAGGTAACATGTCGACACTCTGTAGAGCACGTTGCGTTACAACAGCAGTATGAGGGCGAGCGTTATCCTGTTGGAAAACTCCTCCTTGAATGTTGTTCATGAATGGCAGCACTACAGGTTGAATTACCAGACTGACGTACAAATTTGCAGTCAATGTGTTCGGGATATCCACGAGAGTGCTCCTGCTGTCATAGGAAATTGCTCCCCATACCATGACTCCAGGTGTAGGTGGAGCAGTAATAAATACTAAAAAAAAGAAAACTTCCCAGTTAAACTGACGGCATTGAGCTCACAGGCTATTCACACTAACTGTAAATTATATTCTTAATTCAAAGAATTTGGAATAAGCCCTCGAAAAATGAAGAAATCGACAATATATTAAGAGGGGGGAACCATCCCCCGTTTCTCCTTCTTATAATTAACCATTGAACCACTAAAACTAATCAGAGAAGCGCCTTACCACAATGAACCTATATACAAAATTTGAAAAAATCGGATAATTCTGCATGAAAAATCCATTTATCTAAATTAAGGGGGGAGGGGTTAGCCCCCCGTCCCCCCTTTATACTTAACCAAAGAACCCCCAAAACTAATCAGGAAAGAACCTTATCACAATGAACCTATATACAAAATTTGAAGAAAATTGGATAATTCTGCATGAAAAAACCATTTATCCAAATTAAGGGGGGGTTAGCCCCCCGTCCCCCCCCCTTTATAGTTAACCAATCAATCCCCAAAACTAATCAGGGAAGCGCCTTATCACAAGGAACCTATAAACAAAAGTGGAAGAAAATCGGATAACTCTGAATGAAAAATTCATTTATCTAAATTAAGGGGGAGGATTCCCCCCCCCGTTTGCCCCTTTATACTTAACCTGTGAAACCCCAAAACTAATCAGGAAAGAACCTTATCACAATGAACCTATATACAAAATTTGAAGAAAATTGGACAATTCTGCATGAAAAACCATTTATCTTAATTAAGGGGGGTTAGCCCCCCGTTCCCCCCTTTATAGTTAAACAATCAATCCCCAAAACTAATCAGGGAAGCGCCTTATCACAAGGAACCTATAAACAAAATTGGAAGCAAAACGGTTATTTCTGTCAAGAGTTATCGCGTTACGTACGTACATACATACATACAGAACTGGCGGGCACATAAGCTCTCAGGCTTTGATAGCCTGTGAGCTAAAAAAAAATGTAATAAATACAATACAATATAAAAATATAATACAATAATAAAAAAATAAGCAGTAATACGCTACCGCGCATGCGCTGCAGCGTGTTACTGCTTATTTTACTGTTTATTACTGTTAATTGTACGGTATAATACTTGCAGCTGGGTCTGGGATGCCAGTGTTATACTGTAAAATCAAAACTTTTTTTTTTTTTTTTACAGTGTATAGTAGAATTATATAGAATAAAAGTCTGACAACATAACTAGTATAATTTTGAAAGGCTAATTATATCTTTCTCTCTCTATATATATATTGAGATTGATTGATAAACAGATACATATATGGGTAGTTAAATAAATACAATTTCATGAATGTTACATAGTGCTACAAAATGTGGAAGGTAAAATTTATTTTAAAAAATAAACACTGTAATACAATCGGAAATAAATATTCCTATCTTAGATATTCTTAAGTATTCCGTTCATCGTTTACGACAAAGAAATACCTTTTAAAACAAATATTTATATATAAAAAAACAATATTTTAATATTAAGCAAATAAGCTTAAAGCAATTTTACGTGGTGATAATCAGCTTAACCGTTTATTTTTGCGAAGGAGGGAATTTAATATACGAAGAAATTTAATTATGATAAAATGCCGAGCGGAACCTTAAGCCTGTTTGCGCAAGAAAAACAGAAAAAGAATTTTGAATTTTTTTAATCTCGAACTCAGGGTTTTAAGCAGATTAAACATTTTCATCCATCTCGGTATTATTTGATCGTTCCTATTTAGAAATCATCAGTTAAAAAGCATCGATTATGAATTCTCGAACGATATATATGTTGTAATATATTCATACGATCGTGCGTGTCGTCTGGAATAAATAAGTACAAATTACAACGGATTGAGTAATAAACATTGAACGATATAGAAACTATAAAAGCATTAAAAAAAAATCGCTTGGCGATTCATCCTTGGAGGCCGCTATAACACGAAAGTACCAAATTTACAATATATTAATGAAAACAGAAACATAAATATTTCATCCTTGGGGGTCGCTGTAACAGTAAAGTACCAAATTTCTACTTTATTTTTCATATCTGATAATTTGTATCTATCCTTTTTGTAACTTTAACATTTCAGTAACAATTTTGTGCATTTCTATTGCCTATTCAAAGATAAATTCTTCTAAAGTTACAGAATTTCGTTAAAAACGGTTTAAATAGTAAAATGCGAACATCATTTGGTCCATTCTCGATCGAAAGCAACAACCATTTTCCCAATGGTTAATAAATAAATAAGATAAAATAAAATGCAAAAAAAGAAAGTAAAATGGGGATCAAATATACAAAATATAAACAAACATAAAAGTTAATACCAAAATGAAAAAAAAAAAATTATATGGTTGAGCTGAACAAATTTTTCCAAGCTGCAGAGATCATGTGGAATCAGATTTTTCATTAACTATGACCTCGCGATTAAGATAAATAGCTAAATTTTGAAGAAAGTCCAATTCAGAGAGGCTATTGGCATTAAAGATAATTTTAGCATTTTGAAAATCAAAACTATGGCCGGAATCCCAAAATGGGGATCCCGGGCCATAGTTTTGATTTCCAAAATGCTAAAATTATCTCTAATGCCAATAGCCCCTCCAAATGAAAAATCTGATTCCACCATGCTGTCTGCAGCTTGAAAACACTTGTTCAGTTCAACCATATAATAATATATATATATATATATATATATATTTTCATTTTGGTATTAACTTTTATGTTTGTTTATATTTTGTATATTTAATCCCTATTTTACTTTCATTTTTTGCATTTTATTTCATTTTACTTTATCTTATTTATTTATTTTATTTTTCAATTTTTTTCATAATTTTCCTTTTGTTCTGCATTCTAGGTAATTTTCTTCTGAGATTGGCTGATACCTTCTGCTTTCCTATTGGTTGTTCTCTTAACTTGTCTCTCATTTTCTTTCAGTCTTTCTCCTGCCTTCAAAGTGGTTGAACGTCTTCTTTTTTAAGAATTTTTTTTTATGCTTTTATAGTGTCACACCAGTTTATTCAATACTTTAATGTGATATAGAAACTAACAAGAAAGAAAAACCCTGCGTCAAGCATAGGTTATGTAACACTTTCCAACACATCCAGAACAAAACTTCACCGTTTAATAAGGTAAAAGATGGTGCAAGTAAACAATTTAATAAACGCATAATACATTTAAAAACCCAAATTCAGCAATTACAGTCTATAGTCCGAAAAATATCCGAACTCTTTTCTGTAGCCCTGTATAGGATCTATACAATTTATACACACCAAGTAATATGCAAAAAATTAGTTAAATTTAAAAACGCACACCACAATTGAAAACGGACTACCAACAATAATTGCTCACAGACAGTGCTTGAACCGAATTATTTTGTGTATCCCTGTAAAGGAACTATAAATGCTATGCACACCATATTCTATAGTAAGCCTCTTATAATACACCTCAGTGATATATAATATATCAATATGTTTGAAATTGTGTAACATTATTAAAATTCGCTACAAACGATTCTCTTCTATTGCCCATAATGTAACGGCGTTCTTTTGAGTGTCTCTGTAAACGAACTATAAATGCTACATACGTCATTTGTAGTACTGAACATGATGTCATTGTAAACCTCAAACATATATCAATTACATGTAAATCCGAATACATTTGCGCGAGTTAGAGCACGGACAGACAGATGGGTGGTCAGACAAGCCGAATTCATAAGCACTTTTCAACTACGTTGGAAAGTGTTAAAAATCGTGCATTATGCTTTGCTTGTGATATTTTTCCAGTGTTTAACCGAGGGTATTGTTTTTCCACACATGTATTAATTCATTTCAAACTTATGTACGAGCTATAACATAAAGAAATTAATTGTCATGATCAGAGTACCACTAAAATTAATGCGCACAAAAACCTTCAGATGTTTGCTTTAGCTTAAAAATATTGCACAATTTGAGAAGTTATCCACAGGTATTTACACATTTCAGTATTTCAACTCCATCGTAAAGGATATTATACAGTTGTTGTAAGCAGGTTTTTCAAGCGTAATATTTTCTTTTGCGGTGATCGTATGCATGCTTTGTCTTATCGAATTTGAAAATTGATGTAGTAACTTTCAAATTTATATCTCAGTTTCGTCAAACAACTAACATCATGCGTTTATATTTGGTCAGCATTCAGCCATATACGATCAAATAGGCTGATTCTGAATTAACTTTGAAGATACATTTGTAGCGATTTATTTAGGGACAGCGTTACTTTTTTGCTTTCAATCTCTGCAAAAACACAATATCACATATTATAAAAGCACCCCGGTCACGGAAAGAAACCATTGTTGTAGCAATTATTGAGTTGGAGATTAAAATAGTGGAAGATTTTCAAAGTAATTATTGCTTACTTTCATTGTTTGTAAAAAGACTTGTTATATCTAATCTATTGTAAGTATTGAACATCGATCATGACAATAAAGATATAACAACTTAGCTTCTATTTTAGGGATTTCATAGATATTTGTAGTATTATTTATGTAAATTTACGAGTAAGTTCATAAGTATGTTCAATATATTTATACTTCTTGGTTGTAAAGTTTCGCGATATTTGTGAGGTAAATCGTATAATAACTATTACGACAGGCATATTAACGGCCAACTTCATCCACTGCACATCAGGGCGTCATTTGGGGAAGGCTTGGGGGGAGGGGTACGTTGCCCCCTCCAAGGAATTTTGATATTTCAGGATATATCAGTCATCACAATTCAGACAAAAAAGAAAAAAAATGAGAAATTTTACAAAATATAAAGCAACGTGTCGAATTTGATTAAAATAGAAACGTTAGCATTAAATAAAAATTTAAAGCACGGAAATTAATAATTATATCAATAATATTTACTTAAAGCCTTGCTATTGCAGAATTCTCGTGAGGCAGATTTATCATTAATGAGTACTTGGGCTAATTCTTAAAATATATCTGTGAGAATAAAACTGCATAGATTGCTTCCCACCTTTGTACAAGATAAAAAAAAATGTTTGTCCTCCATCAAAAAAAAAAAAACTTTGTCTCCCCCCCCCCCACTTCTGTAAGAAAGTTTTGAAATGACTCTGCTGCTAATCCTAAAATTATGAAATTCTGTAAATAAGTACATTATATAATGCAGGTACCCACAAAAAAAGGAATTTTGAAGAATAAATAAATAAAAGTAATAATAATAAATTCATTTATTCATCTGAACCACTTTTGTACGTAAATAAAACCTGTTAATAAAGCAGGCCTTATTATTATTATTATTATTGTTGTTTTTTCTCTTTACAGAAATTTATCAATATTTTTTTTCTCCTGAAATGTGACCTATATGTGACCTATTAGGATTAACACGGTAATATGATAACATTAATAAGAATCCATTAACAATTCTTAGTGCTTTTGGAATTATTTCAGTAACTAGATATTTACGTTGCAGAGCGATTTAATTGGGTATGATAATGAAATCAGAATCCGATACATTAGGTGACATTTAATTCTGTTTGTGTCCAACTCATACGAATCAAAAACTAAACCGAATAATAAAAAAGCTTTTACAAGGAACACTGTAACTCAACTTTCCCTGTGCGATAATCATCTTTGGTTGCTAGGAAACAACTGTAACCTTGGGAATTAGCTTGAGAAGAATTTATTTTCCAGCATATTTGATTGTAATATATCTTTTAAACCTGTCTGCAACATAAGACTTACGGGGTGATTAATGGGGAAAAGTAAAAAGAGGGAAGGGAGAAAGATTGAATTATAATAATAAATTTAAATAAAGTGAGAATCTTATTTCGTCTTGGTTAGTTCTATATTTAAACTTAGAAGAACATAAAAATAAAAATGTTCCAATCCATAAAATATTCCGTCTTTTCTTCAGCGTTCTGCTATCGCGAAATGGAATCCCATTCCTATATATATTGTATGTGATTGATATAATTTGTAATATTTGCATATACCGAGTGCTCTCAAATGGATTGAATGATTTTAAAATTCAGTAACTTGCAAACGGTGACAGATATTTAAAAAAAAAATCTTCCAGGAGAGTATAATGTATGATGTCAGGAGTTTTTTTTTTTTTTTAAACTGTGATTCCTGATTTTAGTTCGAATTTCCAGCGATAGATGGAGCTGCGAGCAATAGACGTCCAATCGAGGCAGAAACAGAAATCGCCCAGCATTGAGGCGAAGGAAAGAGGTTAAGTATATGGAGAGGGCAGTGGCGGCTAGTGCCTGTCTTTTTTGGGGGCACTAAATACATGCCTGAAACACATATTATTTTCATACCATTATTTTTTACAAGAAAGCTTTTCCTTGCTTAATGACAGAACTTTCCAATAGTAAATAAATGAAGTATTCCTTTTTAATAATAGTGGTAAGAAAAGAATAAATTTAGCAGCCATGCATTGAGTGCCCCAAACAAAGTCAGTCACGAGTTGCCACTGGGAGTGGGTCTCATTCGCCAATACAATCTTGTTCCTAAGAACAAGGTTGTATTGGCGAATGAGACCCACTCCATATATTTAACCTCCTTCCTTCGCATCAATGCTGGGTGATTTCAGTTTTGAGCGACTTTCTCTTAATATAGCTTAATGTACCCCGGCAATAGCAATTTTTGAAGTAAAACTTTGAAACAATCTCTTAGCTTGCCTTAGTTCTCAAAGCTATTTTGGACTTTCAGTGTAATGCCATTTGAATGTAGTTAGTATCCAACTAAAAAAAATTACTTCAAAAGAAGCACAAATTGTAGCGTGCAGCCTGTAAAGCCCATAATACAGGTCATTACGTCTGTAAAATGTTGTTATATATTTTAATTAAGCATTGGTAACTTGTAACCATTCAATTCATAAGGCCCTAACAGTGATTTTTGCAATTGTTACATCTGTAATTATGTAAAAGCCTGATGGCCTCATTTGTAATGTCTTAAAAAAAAAAAAAAAAAAAAAAAAAAAAAAAAAAAAAAAAAAAAAAAAAAAATTGCACTATTTTCCTTTACGGCACTCGGGCCGGATCGGGCCAGGGCCATACTTTTTTCTGAAGGCTCGGGCCAGGCCTAGTGCTTACTCTTTACGGGCCGGGCCGGGCCTTACTTTTTTCCTGAAGGATAAGGCCGTGCCTTAAATTATTTTTTCCGTACAGAGCCGGGACTGGTTTCATTCTTCCTAGTCTTCACGCCCCAAAATTTTCAGTCCTGGTTTTGACCCGTATGAAAATCGTTGTCTCGGCGTGGCCTGGTCCGTTCGAAGGTCAGTAAAATAAGACCTGGCACAAAAATCTTTGCGAAACATGCATACATTTTTAAATCGCCATTATTCTACAATTAAGCATTAAAATTTATTCTTTTTAGAGAGTAGTACATTTATACACTCATTAAAATATGGCTAAATTAAAATATAGTAAAACATGTGAAAAAGGACCTGCTTATGACGGAATCCTATCTTAAACTGAAAAAGTGTTGATCCATGAAAAATGAATATAGTAATACGTAAGAAAAGAATATATATAATACATTTACACCTGCTAAGAAGGCAAATTGTCTATAACTCATTTTTTTTCTTCCCTATGCAATTCCATCTTAGAAGATTTTACTATATAGCATTTTTCTGATTTTTAACACTTCAGTAAATGGGATATGGATTAACAATATTAATGATAACTTAAAACATACATACAACAAATATAGAGATTTATTAAAAAAATGAATATTCCAGGTTGCGGCACCTCTATGAAAATGAAGATTATAAACATGAAAAAAAGGCTAAGATAGGAATTTTTGGTTAGATCTCCTCCTACGAGGCAAATTTTTAACCAAATCGACGTAAAAATCAATGTTTTGTCAAAATTCACTCGGGCCGAGATTTTAACTTTTTTTAGGGCCGGCCCGGGCTCGGGCCGAACTTTTAACTTTTAAATCGGGCCGGGCCAATATATTTTTTGTTCGGGCCGGGCCGGGAAGGGCCGAACTTTTAATTTTTGTATCGGGCCAGGCCGAGCCGGGCTCGTGCCTGGAAATTTCGGCTCGTGTATACCTCTAGGCCTCCCTGCTTGGTTGATTTTTTTTCTTTCAGCGCTATCTATCGCTGCTATGAAACTAAAACCGGGAATAGATGTAAAAAAACCTCCCGATATCCTACATTACTCTGCTGCAAGAATATTTTTTAATATCTGTCACCGTTTGCAAGTTATTTAATTTTAAAACCAGTCAGTCCATTTTAGAACACCCGGTATATTTTGTGTAGGAACTATAGATGGTACATGCACCTTATTTTATACTAAAATTTATTTCTCGAGTTTACATGAAACCATTAAAAATGCCCTTCAAGAAATAACCATTCGAAAGGTCTAACGCAAATCTTTTAAATATGTAATTTTTTTCAGTGTAATTCTGTAGCATATGCATAATATTAGTGAGTTGAAGAAGTCTAATGTCATTGAAATCTAATATTTCATATTCTTGTCGGCTACAAACGTGAAAGTATCCGAATTCTTTTGTGTGAAGCTTGTAAAATAAATATAAATGTTATACGAACAAATTTTCATAAAAAAAGGAATTCTTCAGTAAAGCACTGTAACATACGCATTGACATTTTTATAACGTTCAAAAGTGTTCATGCCGAGATTCGAACCGAAGTAGACCTATGACTTAAATTGCCAGTTCTCTGTCTCTTGAACTACATGGATCGATAAGGAACTCCATTAAACAATGGATACTTAGTATCTACATATCCATAGTTTAATGGAGTACCATTATATGCGGTATATTCTGTTTAGCTTTTTCAGATAACAGGCAAGATGATATTGCCAAAATGTTATCTAAGTGAATTGTGGCGGCCGGTTGTCACTCCAGGTAAGCTCAATAATCAGAGCGTTGGCAATTTAAGCCGGAGGTCTTAGGTTCGATTCCTGGCCCGGACTTTTTTTCACTTAGTTGGCAAAATGGCAATGTATATGATATCTTTATGAATCCGTTATGATGGAGTTAAAAATAATAAAGAGTTCTATAACATACTTTAATTTTGTACTGTTTGAAAGGTTGTAACATCATTGAAATACATTCCACACACAATTACCACTCATAGATAGCAATATATTCTAATCATTTTATAATAGTCTTTATAAAATACAAGTGATACGCGCACTATTTTCAGCAAGAAACGAATAATAAACGTTTGAATAAGTTTTTTGAATAAAACATTAAAATTTCGTAGTAAACATTAAAATTTCCAAGTATATTTATAAAAGTTAAAATTCGGACAGAAATTTGAATTTCAAAACAAATGCAAATATTCTCATTTTGTTTAATATTTGAAATTTTCAATCTGCATTTTTTTTTCATATTATTGTCCTTTATAGCAATTTCATGAGATTTAATACACGCGAATTGTAAATAAAATTACGATTACATACCCTGATATTGATGGAATGTTTATTTTCTATGAATTTTTTTTATTATATCCGGGGGGAAAGGGGTGTCAGCCCCTTTAAACAATCCGATGTATCATTAATTTGATAATCGTAACTGAAGAATTCAGTAGTTTAAATCTTCTATTTAAAACAAATTAAATATTGACTTTGTGATAATGGAAATAATCATTAGTTTGAATAATTATTTTCATAATTTATTAAGCATTGGGGCCATGCGAAGCTTTCGCTGTTCAAGCTTTGAGATTATTTGCTGTAACTTTTTTCTATCCAGTTTTAATTAACAGTGGTTTTTAATCAAACAATATATTTTAACGAAATGTGAGTCTTCGATTATATGTCAAACACCTGTTCAAAAACATTTCGTGTGATACCTCAGTCATCGTTGTGCGTTTTGCA
This sequence comes from Maratus michaelseni, assembly GCA_963931845.1. NCBI lineage: Eukaryota > Metazoa > Arthropoda > Arachnida > Araneae > Salticidae > Maratus > Maratus michaelseni. The sequence goes on from OZ007596.1 coordinate 45,305,987, forward strand.
AATGCATAGAAAAGGGATGTTGTTGGTTTGACCCAAAGGGCCCGGTTTTGCAGCTTTCTATTTCTGTATAGCTGTCATAATCCACTACGCCTTATATCCATAAACCTGACTCCTAAATCTCCTAATTTTGAACCAATTCCAGATGAGAGATTTGTATCCGGATTGGCACCCCCAGAGGTAAAAAATGGATGTTGACATCAGAAATAGTATATACGATTACTGATTATCGTAAAGTGTTCGCAGTTTATTTTAAAATGGCTGCTTCAGCTACTCCCATAATTTTCGATTTGCTACGCTACTGAAAGCTACTTAATTAACTCAGTTAGAGCAAACATGTAACTTGTTTTATTACGCGATTTTATCACTTTATCACTAACATCTTTATACATTCTTGAAACTTTAATCCCATGAGTAATTTGGCGTGGCGGCTTTTATCAGCGTTCAGTAAATAGAATAACTCTTTATGAACGCCAAACGAGTTCTTCGATTTCCTTTAATGTTCGTAATGCAAATGTTTACGAATTTCACAGGTTGTACCATTCAAAGGGATACAATTTTAAAATGTTGTCAATAATTTATATTTAATGTAGTGTGAATAGTTCATTCGCGTCAAAGTAACTTACTGTTTGTTATTTAAATAAATCACATCGAAGCGAAGGGATTTCGAAGATAAAACTACTTCCAGAGCATTTAAACAAGTGGGTAAGGGTGATCGAAGATCCTCAAAGGGTTGAATTTAATATTCCTTTCAAAATACTAAAAAGTAGTTCCCCCCCCCACCTCTCCCCTTCTTTATTAATAATCCCCAATCGCATTATTAAGTACATCGTGGTCTATTAGCGTTTTATTTCTTTTTTCTATACAAAAATCAACATTTTTTGATAAAATACAACTTTGGTTCTAATAACGCGATCTTTATGAAAATTAGATTTCTGGATTCACCGTAAAAAATATATGCATATATGCATAATTTACAAATCGATAAATGCAATATTTAAAAAAACGAAAAACAGTTTTTGTGACAGTGCAACTGGCAATACTAATTTGAAGTGAAAGGTCAAAGGTAGATGTTCTTGCAGTGCCTACGGAGTTCGTAATGATTCCGTTTTACCTGGAATCTAATGTAGATCTGTCTAAGCAGGATTCATCAGATGATGATTCATCAGAAGGATATAATATATAATGTACGTCTTACGCAGCGAAGAACTCTGTAGCAGGAGAAGTCTGATGGGCTTTGACGATTGATAAGCAGACGAAAAAAGCAAGCCCACATCTCACAGAAAAAAAAAGAAGAACGAAAAATCATGCGTCAAGCATAAATTATGAAACACTTTCCAACACAGCCAGAAAACTGTAACGAAACTTCACCGTTAAATAAGATGAAAGAAGATATGTAAGTAAACAGTTTTGAAAACATACAACACATTGAAAAATACAGTTTTCGAAATTACCTTTCCAGTGTCAAAAAAGTAGTCGAATTATTTTGTGCAGCTCTGTATATGATCAATAGATGTGGATATAAGTATGATAAAATTTAGTTCAGTTAGAATATTCACATTTAGCAATTTTCGCAAATCGATGGAAATGCACACGAAATCTTTTGTTACAGCCCTGTATATTATCTGAAGCAGAAGACTTTTGTACACCACCTATTAAGCTAAAAGGCAACTTAAAACTCACTTGCAGCAATTACCAAACGTAAACGACAATGTAACTTTTTTTCGTAGCCCTGTATATGAATATATTTATATTCCACAAACTTCTATCAGTTTACTAAATATAGTTCAGCAGGAAAATGCGTAAACACAATTAAAAACTACGCTTAAGCAATTCACTCCCATAGTCTGTAGTACTTGCAAATTTCCTTGTGTAGCACTGTATATGGTCAACCGAGTTTATAAACACACACGTACTATGAAAAAAAAAGTTAAAAATGCAAACCAAAGTTGAAAACGCACTTATCACACATAGACTGTAAATATCGCACACGTACTGTAACTAATATCTTTTGTGTGTCCTGTAAATAAACGCAATGCACACAAGACAGCAATTTATAGTGCACCTCAGTAATGCATATAATTTTCATTATGTTTGAAATAGTGAAATATCACTAAATTACACAGCAGACGATTTTTCCCCATATAACGATGTATAAAAGAATTCTTTTGTTTGACCCTGTAAGTGAATAATAAATGCTTTGCACCCCATATTCTACAAAAAGCATGTTTTAATGCGCTTCATAATTATATATCAATTTCATTACGTTTTAAATGTCGTAGCGTCATCAAAATGTGCTTGAAACCGATTATTCCCCATTGACTGTAATGTAACGGAATACTTTTGACTGTCCCTGTAAAAAAACTATAAGTGCTACACACTTCTGTTGAAATAGGGAACATGCTATAGTAAACGACAGTAACATAAAAAAATTTCAGGAAATTTGAAGCATATTTACGGGAGTTAGAGCACGGACAGACGGCAGACAAACCGAAGTCATAAACACGTTTCAACTAGGCTGGAAAGTGTTAAAAAGACTCCTTTCAGAGACCATACAATTACAATTTACAGTAAAAAAAATTTCCTAGCACAATTTAAAATAATATAATTACACTTACAATTAAAAAATAAAAAAAATTCCTAAACAATAAATTACAATGCGAATACAGTATAAACGATCAAAAACTTAGAAAAGCTACACTGTAAAAAAAACAAAAAAAGCTGTAATTCTGACAGAAAAATATTGTATTTTTTGCAGAAAAAAACCGTTTTAAAGAAAAACAGTTTTTTCCTGTAAAAAAAATCCGGATTTTGTAATTTTTACAGAAGAAAACTGTTTTAATGAAAACATACACTGCAAAAAAAAAAAAGTGTTGATTTTACAGTATAATACTGCCAGTATAATAATTAGTATAATATAAAATAAGTAGCAGTAATACGCTGCCGCGCATGCGCGGTAGCGTATTACTTTAGTTTTTTTTTTTTTTTTTGCAGTGCATGGGACGAATTTAGCCCGGGTCCGACACGGGCTCATGCTCGATTTTTATACCAGTCTTCGGACTCAGGCGTGCTGGGGCTCAAAGGAAAAATTTTATTTATTCACAAATTGGAAAAAGAAAAAAAAAAACTTATTGTTTGAGGAACAAGGATATAGTCTAAGTTTCTTAGAATGTTTTGTAATCCTTTGAAAATAACGTTGAAACAGAACTGAATTGTTATTGATGGGATATAAGAAGAAATACTCTATCTGATTCTGAAGCCTTTGGGCGGTCAGTGCTAATAACATAAAGAAGCCGTGGAATATCGCTTGTCTCTTGTCTATTCCCGCTTTCTGTTTGAAGTCGTTTTACAGAATGACTGGAAAACAAACAGAACTCGTGTCTTTCTGCCCTAGTTGAATAATATTTTAAAATAATAAGAATTGGGACTTTTGCCGATTTCTGCCAGTGGTTGGGTATAAATAACAAATTGCTGTTTTAAACAGATTTTCAGGAACATGCAAATCACGAAACGTTGTCATGAGGGAGTATTTAGGATTAATTCTTATGTCTATGTAAGAAAAGGTTTTTAAGTAATAAAATTAATCTTGAAACAATTTAAATATGTTATTAACAAGTTTCTACTGCGTGCTGTTGGTATCGGGCTCGGGTAGACTGGGACTCTGAAAAAAGAGCCCAATCATTTCTAATACGCGGACTTCGTTATAACCGGTTTCTTTATCAGGGCCGATTATGATACTTCGGATAACTAGGCATATCCTCCCCTCTCCACCTACAACTACTGTAATTATGTTCGAATGTCAGTATCTTTGTGCATTCCCATCCCCACCCCCACCCCCGTCTACTAAAGGTAAAATTTGCTCAAAGACTTGGGTAAGGTCGAAAATTTTTTTGGGTATTTGAATCCAAGTCCATTTTTTTTTTTTTTTAAGATAGGTTTAAAATTTCCGTTCTAAATGAAATATAAAGACATATACATTAAATTCTTATGAAAAAAAAAAAAAAAAATCAATGTTCAAAACATTTCTCCCAGGTTCAATAAAAATGCCTTTAATAATCTAAATATAATAAAACCAAGTGTAAGGATTCCGGTCCGAACCCATCCAAACATTGAGTGGGAAACAAAGGATTACTTTCCATTCTTGCAGTGAAAAGAGAAATAATGAAACATATTCAGATACGTGGATTTTTTGGACATATATTTTTTTAACTTGCATGTTAAATTTCGGTAAAAATATTTCTACACGTGTACTTTGTTTTAAAAAATCATATGTGCTGTGACATCACTAGAATAGCACCTATTGGATTAATTTTTTCTTTATGCATTATAACTTTATTGCTGCTAATTTTTTTTTTTTCACATTATTTGGATTCATAGTGGGTTAAATATAAAATACGTTTGAAAAGTTTGTGCCGGTCAAAATGATGTTATGCTTAACTTAAAATGTATTTTTACACTGATAAAACTGAAAATAGATATGAGTTTGCCAACATGGGGTATTTTTACTGATTTTTCAATTGTTAATTATAAAAATTAGAAATGGAACCTTTATTGATTATTACTTCATCTTGATTGTATACATTGATTACACGTTAGCGATTGCTTTCTTAAAAAAACTAAATTATACGTAAGATGAATTAAATTTTTAATAAGGAATTCAGGAAAGTAGAGGATTTCAGGGAAAATAAAATTATTAAGTTTAGGGTTATGGTTAAAAAAAAAAAAAAAGTATGAAAGGATTATACGGAACATTAACACGTTTACTCTTAAAACAATATAAATAGTTCAGCGTTTGTTTCCAGATAATATGCCGTAACAAAATTAAGATTTCATAATAAAACACAAATTAGAACTGTACTTACATCTGTTTCCCTTTAACTAAGAAAGATCAGCAATTTCTTCTCTGTTCTGTCATCTTAGTTACATAAAATTAAACATTTGTTGTTAAAACTCTAGAGGCCCATCATGCATTAATAAGCCCCTGAACTTAACGTTTCATGTCAGTTTTTCTTACTGTCGATGAGTATAGTATATAGAAATATTTTTACCAATTATTTCAAATTTTAAATGAAAACCCCGATTTTTACCCACCGTCCTAGAACTGGCACTAGTATTATATAAATTAGAATATTTCCAACGAGCAACGATAACAAAGAATATTTCAAGAGAAATTTTATTACGCATTCCTTTTTAATCCTACATTATCATGCAAAATCTACTTAACCAGATTTTGCACAAGATTTGTTGCTTGGATATTTCGTGCTTAACAAGATGCTTATGCAAATAAGTGTTTGTTCCTCACTTTGTAGTTGTTTTAAGGGAATGCTCGAGCAAATATTTTGATTTGAAATATTCTTAAGACATTTTTAGTTATTATATCTTTTATGTTATAGAAAAAATATAAGTTTTTTAATTAAAACTTTCAAATGTCTTTGAGGCCCTTAAGCCGTGCTTAGGCCATAATCAAATCCTATATGTTTTTTATAACACGTTGCAATTTGCGAGGAATTTTAAAAAGTTTATTGGATACTTCGATTTAACCGGTCTATTAACGGGGTTCTATTGAATTATCTACTTCCCTTTTTTTATAGCTATTATTTTTATTTGTTGAAAAAGTATTTTTATATGAAAAAAAGGTGGGGGGGGGGGGCATAGTAGAATTCGCTTATGGAAGGTTACATGATTTAAATGTATGCTTATCAGTACAAAAACCCTTAACGGCGGGTTAAAAGTTGTGACGCAGCACTTTGTTTTGGCTCTATAAATTTTAAATATGGGTCTTAAAAGCAATGATATCAAATTTAAGGGACGCTATGTTAATAATTTTTTTTTAAATCATAATTTTCTTTTTAGTTTTATTTATATTCACAGGTGCAATTATTATCTTAATATGAAAAAAATATATAGAATTTATTCGCTGATGCTTTTTCATTCACATCTCTCATGAATTCAAAATATGGGTTTTAAAAGAAATGATATCAAAATTTGAGTGACACCTTGACGTGAATTTAATAGGACACTTTTAAAATTCAATTTAAATTATTTTTGGTTTGTCTTCTAAAGTATATTTACACATACAAACAATACTTTTAATTTTTCAATACACTTTTAAATATATTACTTTCACTGAGCCTATATTATGTATTGAAATGTATTTATTTCAATAAATTGATTTATCTTCTGTGCCACGCTATCCAAAATCATAAGTAAAATTTATGTAAATGATTATTTTGCGTCATAGTATCCAAACAAAGGGAAATGTATTCAAGTGGATAATATGACGCAAAATAATCATTTACATAAATTTTACTTATGATTTTGGATAGCGTGGCACAGAAGATAAATCAATTTATTGAAATAAATACATTTCAATACATAATATAGGCTCAGTGAAAGTAATATATTTAAAAGTGTATTGAAAAATTAAAAGTATTGTTTGTATGTGTAAATATATTTTAGAAGACAAACCAAAAATAATTTAAATTGAATTTTAAAAGTGTCCTATTAAATTCACGTCAAGGTGTCACTCAAATTTTGATATCATTTCTTTTAAAACCCATATTTTGAATTCATGAGAGATGTGAATGAAAAAGCATCAGCGAATAAATTCTATATATTTTTTTCATATTAAGATAATAATTGCACCTGTGAATATAAATAAAACTAAAAAGAAAATTATGATTAAAAAAAAAATTAGTAACATAGCGTCACTTAAATTTGATATCATTGCTTTTAAGACCCATATTTAAAATTTATAGAGCCAAAACAAAGTGCTGCGTCACAACTTTTAACCCGTTAAGGGTTTTTGTACTGATATCATTACTTTTTTAAGGTTATTGATGAAAATGTCAATTAGTCAAAATTAAGCATATATAAATTAATCATTAGAATAAAATTTTAAAGAAATGCTAAAAAAGACCCCTTGGACCCCAATCAAAATATGAGGGTGGTGGCCCAGGGAGAGGAATCCAAGACTCAACTTTTAAATTATACAGCGAGAGAGTAACACAATTAGAAGTATGAAAATGCATGGCAAAACCCGATTGTTCCATCTTCCTCCGCCAAAGGGCGCAATCTTTCCAATACAAACATAGCTGAAAATTTTCAGGCTGTCGATGACCTCGTCGTGATCGGTCCCATAGAAACCGATAGGAAAGTGACCCCTGGTGGTGAAACTTGGAACTAAAATCGATATATCCTGTCGATGAATCAAACTACATTGTGATGGGACCTATAGAAAAAGAGTTAGCTACAAAATCTGTTTGTTCCATCTTCCACCACTAGAGGGCGCACTCTGTTCTATACAAACATAGCTGAAATGTTTGAGGCTGTCGATTTCGAGTCGAATGAGCCATACCTGGTCGTGATCGGGCCCATAGAATACGAGATAGGAAAGCGGCCCCTGGTGGTGAATTTTGAAACTAAAATCAATATATCCTGTCGATGTCGAGTCGAATAAATTAAACTGCATTAGATACCAATATTTCTCGGAAAAAATTGCAAATTTCGTCATTTGGCAGCGTAAAAATCATGAATTTCATCGATCGACACAGAGAAAACATGTATTTTGTCGATAGGGGGAGAAAAGATCATAAATTTCGTCGAACAGGCGGATAAAAATCATGACTTTCATTTGTTAGCGCATGAAAAACACAAATTTCATCAAACGCTCGCATAAAAATAAAAAAATTCGTTGATCGGGCATGAAAAAACATTAATTTCGTCAAGTTTGCACGTAAAAATCACAAATTTCATCAAACCGTAGCATAAAAATCAAGAATTTTGGCAATCGGGTGATAAAAAATTTTTTTGTCAATCCGACCCGTAAAAAGTATGAATTTTGTCAATGAGGTGCGTAAAAATTGTCGAGTCGAATGAATTAAACTGCATTAGATACCAATTAGTCTCTGAAAAAATTGCAAATTTCATTATTTTGCAGCATAAAAATCAGGAATTTCGTTGATCAATGTGCAAAAATCATGAATTTCATCAATCAGCACAGAAAAAAATGAATTTTCTCTACAGGGTGAGAAAAGATTATAAATTTCGTCGAACAGGCGCCACAGTGTAAGATTTTGCGAATCTAGCGGGTCAAAATTCAATTTATGAAAATTACTGATATTAATTAAATAAAATTGCACTTACTATAGATAAAATGATTCTATATTATGGAAAAATATATATTTACTCGTTACATTGTACATTTTACGTCATCATTATTACATTATCATAATCACAATAGAAAGAGTTTTCGTCATTTTCATTTATTGACTTTTACGCAGTGTTATTTTATTCAGTGCAGATTTTAAAAATATACAATACTTAACTTTTACAACAAGAAGAGTTTTCTTTTAGTAAATAGTAATTATTAGGTACTGCCATTACTGTCAGTGTCATCATTAATGTTTTCATCCAATCTATAACCAATATGTCAAAGGCATACCATTAATCTTATGTGTGCATGTAGTGTCGATAAGCCGCAAGAAAATGTGTGAGCATTACTCGTACAAATACATTCAAATACATGTTCAAATTATTCATAACATTGGAAGTTGCGTTAAAGATATAGCATTTTTGGGTTGCTTTATTTAAAGATAGAGTATTGCACACTTTGCCATCTAAAATTGTTTCTTCAAATCTGTGCGCTATTTCATTATGTTTGATCATCTAATTCTACTATTGTTGGCACAAAAGCAGTAATTTGATTTCTGAGATTTTCAAATTCTTCCGTTATTGACTGATCAGTTTCCTTGGTGAACTTAAATTTTATGGGTCTACAGTAAGAAGTAGATGAAGGGTGTGCATTTTGACATAATATAAAGTTTTGATTTTCTTCATTACAACCATATAGTTTTAAAACAACCACAGATGGGATTAGAATATTTGCATCTTCAAAGTTGTTTTCATTTGATTTTTGCTTGTATCTACTTCTTCTACCGCTTTATCGACCCCCCCCCCCCATTTAAAAATCATTGTAATACTTTTTAACACAGACCCTTTTTCTTTAGTAAGAATATTTAATATCTGTGTTTGTATAATACAAAGTATTTTTATCGTTAAATCTACAATAGATTGTAATTTAATTTCTGCAATTGATTAAGAAAATATGCAGTTTTCTTCGGATGGATAGCACATTTTTTTGCATCTTTTACCTGCTCATATGATGGATAAATGTTCAAAACTTTTTGTAACGCAAAGTTTCTTATAATCTCGTATTTTCGGCAGCTTAATTTCATTAGTAGTTATTAAAACTAACGCTTCTTCAAGAGAATATTTAAATATCGTGTATCCGGCTTTTTGAACGATCTTTTAAAATTTAGTTGCTTTTTTAGGGCTTACAGATATTTACTTTAACATACCCGCGGCATCCTTTCGTCCAAATTGTCTTAATTTTAAACACGTGGCATGTGTGAGTTCATTTAGTGAGTGTTCTGAGAAGAATGGATAAACCTTTTTATTTCCGATTTCGGTCCACTTGAACAAAATTTTCTTTGGACGTCCAACTTTTTTTCGCGTAGTCATTATTACTTCTGTCTGGTATATAGAGATTACTTATTGTTATATTCGAATCTAGCCATCTCTTATTTTTCTTTAAAAAACGTTCTTTATGCGATGGCCATTTCTCAATCTTCGATTAATGTCGATCATAAACGAATGGATCAGCCGCTTAATCTGGTCTAACATAACATATGAGCAATGTTGAAGTTTATATTTGTGTAATACATTGTCTATCAAGATATTTTTAGAATTCACTGGCAATGATTTATGTCCAGTAACATAATTTATAAATATCTCATAGAATTCTTTTTTCGAAATTAGCACTTCAGTACCTGTAAAAAATTACTTATATTCAAAAGTTGCAAATAGTTGCAGCTGAAATTGATTTATTTTATATGAGTATGCATATATAATGTTTAAAAAAATTACCTTACAGTGTACCAGAGTGTACAAAATTTTTGGCAGCTTTTTTAATTTATCATATGCTATTAAATTTTCAAATAATTTACATATTAACTTACAAGTTTATTTTTAAGAAGTAACACTTTTAAATAACTATCGCAATTGTAAAATACAGAGTAAATACTTTGTTGTAACGATTCCATACACTCATAAAACAATATTTATAAAATAAGTATATTTTTAGCCATAAATATCATATGCAATTACATCTACAACAATCGCCGCTCTAAAAAGGTTTACAGAAAACTTGGTTTTGAGCCGACTTTTGATGGTGTTGTTGTGGAGTGAAACTGCTTTCACTTTATCTCTTTTCTCTTCAATGTGTTAGATGTAATTTAAAATGTCTAAAACTGAAATTATTTAAAATCGATTTTCTGAATTTTTTCCCGCTAGATTAGCGAAATCTTACACTGTGAGGCGGGTAAAAATCATGAATTTCATTTATCAGCACATGAAAATCGCAAATTTCATCAAACGGTCGCATGAAAATCAAAAAATTCTATGATCGGATATGAAAAAGTCATTAATTTCGTGAAATTTGCACGTAAAAATCACAAATTTCATCAAACGGGTGCATAAAAATCAAGAATTTTGGCAATCGAGTGATAAAAATTTTTTTTGTCAATCCGGCCCGTAAAAAGTATGAATTTTGTCGATGAGGTGCGTAAAAATTGTCAAGTCGAATGAATTAAACTGCATTAGATACCAATTAGTCTCTGAAAAAATTGCAAATTTCATCATTTTGCAGCATAAAAATCAGGAACTTTGTTGATCAATGTGCAAAAATCATGAATTTCATCGATCGGCACAGAAAAAACATGAATTTTCTCGATAGGGGGAGAAAAGATCATAAATTTCGTCAAACAGGCGGGTAAAAATCATTAATTTCATTTATTAGCGCATGAAAATCGCAAATTTCATCTAACGGTCGCATGAAAATCAAAAAATTCTGTGATCGGGTATGAAAAAATCATTAATTTCGTAAAGTTTGCACATAAAAATCACAAATTTCATCAAACGGGTGCATAAAAATCAAAAATTTTGGCAATCGGGTGATAAAATTTTTTTTGTCAATCCGGCCCGTAAAAAGTATGAATTTTGTCGATGAGGTGCATAAAAATTGTTGAGTCGAATGAATTAAACTGCATTAGATACCAATTAGTCTCTGAAAAAATTGCAAATTTCGTCATTTTGCAGCATAAAAATCAGGAATTTCGTAGATCAATGTGCAAAAATCATGAATTTCATCGATAGGCACAGAAAAAACATGAATTTTCTCGATAGGGGGAGAAAATATTATAAATTTCGTCAAACAGGCGGGTAAAAATCATGAATTTCATTTATTAGCGCATGAAAAACGCAAATTTCATCAAACGCTTGCATAAAAAAAAAATTCGTTGATCGGGCATGAAAAAACTCTAATTTCGTTAAGTTTGCACGTAAAAATTCCAAATTTCATCAAACAGGCGCATAAAAATCAAGAATTTTGTCTATCGGGCGTTAAAAAAATGTATTGTCAATCCGGTACATAAAAAGTATTAATTTTGTCGATGAGGTTAAAAATAAAGGTAATATGAGTCAAGGGGTTTAACCTTATGAGTCTCCTTATTTTCTTTCTTGTTCGGATGCAAACAATTCATATTTTTAATCTGCATTTGGTCGAAAAATGAATTATCTTTAATTTTAAAAACGAGAAATTCGTAATTACATGTATAAAATTCGATTGGTATTTATTATTGGTATTTATGATTTCAAAATTTTTAATAAGAAATTGTTTTTTTGCTAGTATACAGTGGGCAAAGTCTCTAGCCATGCCAACCAACCAATCGGTTGCTTATGGATCTGCTTATGCTTATATCACTTATTCATATAGTTTAGCTTTGGCTTGGCTGTTATTATTTTGTCTTTGGTTTGCCTCTTATTAGTTTGTCTTGACTGCTAAATTTTTATATTTCACATTTCATAATTTTTATTGCAATACTTCAGGTAAGAATGCTTTTTAACTTGATTATTTCCTGTATTTATAATAAATTTTGTTACTAACATTCTTATGTTTTAATGGGTGCAAAATTTAAGATTGGCGAAAAAGCTACTAAAGGTTCTTTATTTCAATAAATTGTTTTATCTTTTGTGCCATGCTGTCGAAAATTGAAAGAAAAATTTATGTAAAGGTTTATTTTGCATCATAGTATCCAAACTAAGTGAAATGTATGCAAATGGATAGTATGATGCAAAAAAAAACCATTTACATAAATTTTTCTTTGAATTTTCGACAGCATGGCACAAAAGATAAATCAATTTATTGAAATAAATACATTTCAATGCATAATACAGGCTTATTGCAAGGGATATATTTAATGATGTATTGGAAAACTAAAATTATTGTTAGCATGTGTAAATATACATAAGGAGACAAACCAAAAATAAATTAAATTGGATTTTAAAACAAACCCATTAAAGTCACATGAAGGCGTCACTTGAATTTTGATATCATTTCTTTTAAAATTCATATTTTGAACTTATCAGAGATGTGAATGACAAGCATGTGCAAAAAACTTATATATATTTTTTCATGTAGAAAATAATATTTGCACCACTGAATATCAATATAACAATAGGGGGGAAAAAAAGAGAAGATTTTTAATTTATAGCATACCGTCACTCAAAATTTGATATCATTAATTTTAAGACCCGTATTTGAAATTCTTACAGACAAAAGGTAAAGTGCTGCGTCACAAACTTTAACCCGTTAAGGGTTTTTGCACTGATTATAAATACAGGAAATAATCAAGTTAAAAAGCATTCTTACCTGAAGTATTGTAATTAAATTGTGAAATATAAAAATTTAGCAGTCAAGACTAACTAACAAGAGGCAAGCCAAAGACAAACTAGTGACAGCCAAGCCGAAGTTATACGAATAAGCGATATAAGATATAAGCAGATCCATGTCCAGCAACAGATTGGTTGGTTGGCATGGCTAGAGGCTAGAGACTTTGTCCAATGTATACTAGCAAAAAAACAATTTCTTATTAAAAATTTTGAAATCATAAATACCAATATAATAAATATCAATCGAATTTTATACATGTAATTACGAATTTCTCGTTTTTAAAATTAAAGATAAATCATTTTTCGACCAAATGCAGATTAAAAATATGAATTGTTTGCATCCGAACAAGAAAGAAAAAAATTTAACCATAATTTAATTTAATACATATTTTGGAATGTATAATAAACTGTTTTCGTATTAAAAAAAAAAAAGAATCTAAATAGTTTTTCAACGATATGGAGATGCTTTAACTTTTAACTGTAACCGTGATAGCCATGAACATCCTTACTGCGCAATAATAAAAAAGGGTGAAAAGGCCGAAAATCTGTAATGTTAGTCTACCAGAAAAAGCATAAGAAAAGAGTCCGATTTTGAAACTGGATTATATAAAAAACAAGAGTTTTCCTACGTTAGCTCAAAATCTTACACGCTTCATCTAAAACCGATTAATATAATATATTAATTTTAAAAAAATACTTCGAGCCGTTTTGGAGATAACACCTCTGTGCCCATTACACCATTACATCTCCCATTTTCGCTTAAAAATTGGTTTCCAGATCTCAAAATCTACTGCATGTAGAAATCTATAAATTTCAGGATAGAGTTAGGCCATAGATATAAGACTAATGTGAAAAAATCGAAACGGTATGCCTCATATTTACTGAGATATTAAATGTCGGCGTTTCGATTTTCCTTTGATGTCCTGCTAGCTGTATATATGAGAGTGACGGAATCTTCGGTTTTGGGCTTACGGTTTTCGGTTTTTCGCTGCGTCACTCAAGAAACTACCGTCTCTTATGATTAAGTTTTATTTTTTGAATAGGAGTTGTAAAAGATTCTCTCTCTCTCTCTCTCTCCTCGTTAACAACAGAGTGGCCATTATTAAAAGGCGTTGATATAGGTATTGAAGTATTAAGCCTTTAAAAGCAAAATATTTATTAAAATTTTTAAGCATTTCCAATCATCAACTTATTAATCAACATATTAATTATCAAATTATTTCTTATTACTAAAATTATTTTTAAGCATTTAAAATTAGCATTTAAAAAAAAATCATTGTCAGGTTCCCCTGGCAGCTGCAAGACTTTAAAAGCTATTGTTCAGCGATTATCTTATTGTATATGTATCTGTTGTGTACTGTTGAAGGCTTTCTTAAGAAAAATCTTAATCCGGAGGGGAGCGACGCGAATATAATGGAAGAAGTATGTCCTTTGTGATGTTGTCTTTCATAGATAAGATAGATATTTCATCCATTATTTAGGAAGACAGACCCAGTAAGAGGGGATTAAGGGTTTTCAAGGAACCCTTTGGAACAGGCCACGAGCCCCGTAGAGGGAGGGGGTTCTCTGGTGGATGACGAGAGAGTGAAGTTAGTTTGGAACGTAGGAGCGAAGGAGGAAGGTCGTTCAGAGATAGCGCTCTGAGACACGTGTGGAGGGAGATCTCTCGAAAGGAAGAGATATAGCGGGTGTGAGATTAATAGAAATCTCGGTTCTGAGTGAATTAACGTAGCCTAACGGTACACAGAAAGTAGTTTTCTGTAATTTTTTTGATTTAATGTTGAACCGGATAAGTTCCATCCGAGTTTAAGTGTAAATACTGTAAATAAAGTGTTAGTTTAAGTTTAATTGAAAGAGTTAGGTTTTTTTTGTTAATATACATCACGTAACGTGTCCGATATCACGTATTCATATCGATGGTGGCAGCATATCAAAAGACCGGATTATGCTTCGAAGTTGTGTGGACGGAGAAGAGGAATCCGACAATTGTGGCAGCGACGGGATCTGAATCACCGAAGACCAGTGCCAGTTAGCCGTGTTACAGAGAGTTTGTGCCGGATCGCCCAGCGGAAGTGTTCGTGCCCTATCGTCGTAGACCAGTGCCAGATAGCCGTGTTACAGAGAGTTTGTGCCGGATCGCCCAGCGGAAGTGTCTGTGCCCTATCGTCGTAGACCAGTGCCAGTTAGCCGGGTTACAGTCAGTTTATGCCGGATCGTCTAGCTTAAGTGTGTGTGCCCTGTTATCGTAGACCAGTGCCAGCTAGCCTATCGTCATTACAGTGAAGTGAACTAGTGGTTGTGCTGTGTTAGTGTAGTGTTGTGTGTAGTGTTTTTGTGCATAGTGAAGCAAGTTACAGTGATTGTTGACCGAGAGTGCAATATTTACCTGGGTTAAAAGTGAGCAGAGAATTGCCCCAGCGAATAAAGTACCAGGTAAGGTGTTTTGATAATTTTATTCTACTGACATTCTCGAACCTACTGTATTTTTTGTGTGTAATTGATGATAATTTAAGTTTAATGTTGAGGGTAATTTATGATAATTTATGTGCAATATAATAATTAGGATAAATCAAATGAGATATTGACAGCTATTTTACACTATTGTTTTAAGGAAAGGATCTAATATTGTTTACTAGAGTTGATTTTCTAATTTTTCTTAAGCGGATAAGATTAATGATTGAAATTAATGCATTGTGTTAATAGTTGGAAGGACTAATAGAATTTTTTTTTAAATTATTATTAAAGTAATATTTAAATTAAGTGATATTGTTTGTTTTAAGGTTAAAACATGGATAGTAAATAAGGAAGGCAAATTTGTGTAGAATTTAAATTGAATTGAAATAACCTTCAAGAAAGAATTGAAGGCCCAGAAAAAAAAAAAAAAGTGCTGTGGTTTACTTTTTAATGTGAGAACTAATTTTGGAAATTGGAATATTTTATTGAGATTAAATTTAGGAATTTATGTGTATTTCATGCAAATTTTTGTTAGGTGGATATCTTTATGTAGTGATTGGCATCAGTGTTTTACTCAAATTGCAACGTATCAGTATTATTGTGTAAATTGTATTTTATTATTTAATTGTATAAATTTAAAATCTGTATTGCATATTAATCAAATTGAAATTATTGTTACTTTGTTATTGGAAGCAAATTGTGGGGTATCATTGTTTAAGGAAATTTATTATTTTATTATTACTTATTTGAAATATGTTAAATAGTATAATATGTGGAGGTAACTGATGAAGGTAGGATTTGAGGAAATATTAATTTGATATTGTGCTTAAGTATTATTGTAGGGTGGTAATAATTATCAGTAGAAGGTATGGCTTTCTTACTAAAAATAAAAAGGGTGGATCTTCAGGCGATATGTGAAGAGTTAGGAATCGAAGTCTCGGAAGATGATACCAGGTTTAAGCTTATGAAAAAGATAGTGGAGAGCAACGAATATGAAGAGGGGGCCGTTATGGAATTATCTAACACTATTGTTACGGAGCGGTTAGAAAAGTTAGAAAGGGAGGAAAAGTTACAACGAGAAAAGTTAGAAAGGAAGGAAAAGTTACAACGAGAAAAGTTAGAAAGGGAGGAAAATTTAAAGTTACAACGAGAAAAGTTAGATAGAGAAGAAAGGGCTGAAAAATTGAGATTGGAACATGAGTTAGAGTTGAAAAGGATAAAGATTCAAAGTTCGGCAAATAACTCTAATGGGACTAGAGAATCTAATCATGAGAGTAGCCTAGAGAAATTGATTAAAAGCGTTAAAAGTTTGTCTATCAAGGTTCCAGAAGGGACTGAGGGATGGAATCTGTTTTTTAGCAGTTTAGAACGAGCATTCCAAACAAAAAATGTACCGGAAACCCAGCAGGCCAAAATTCTACTAAATATGTTAGGAGATAAGGCCGATAACTTGCTAATATACACTACTAGGGAACAAATTGAGAGTTATGAGAAATTAAAGGAATTAGTTCTAAAGGAACACGAGCCGACACCGAAGGCGTGTTTGGAAAACTTTAAGAAGGCTAAAAGGAATCAAAATGAAACTCATGTATTATTTGTATAGCTTTTAATAGCAACTTGGGAAAATTATTGTAAGATTAGAGGTGCAGATACGTATGAGAAGGTAAATCAGTTAATTGTCACGGATAAATTGTTAAATACTTTAGATGAGAAAACAGCGACGCATATTGGATTAACTCAGCATAGTAATTGGTTAGAAGTTTCTAAAATTGCTAAGGAATGTGATAATTTCTTCGATGCTAAACAAAAATCTTATGCGGTAACTTATAAGGGTTATAAAGGTAAAGAAAAGTATGTAAATAATGGGGATTCTAGAAGGGGAAAAGATGAGGGATTTAGTAGTAATTGGACACAAAATGGGAATAATGAAGTTAGTCCATTTTTTGGTAGAAAACCGGAATATAAGAAACCTAACGATGCGACGCCTACCTGTTTCAAATGTGGTTTACGAGGCCATGTCCAGCGATTTTGTACAAAATGAAATAATGAGGGAAGTAATCAAATTAATACCCGATAAGAACCAAGGGCTAGTATCAATAATGTCTCAATGTGAGGAATTAAAGAATTACCAATGGGGGCGAGTATGACAAGAATCGGAGCAAAAGGGAATTGGAGAACTAAAGTTATTGGAGAGAAGTTAAATAAACTCGGGAAAGTGGAATTTAGTGTAAATGGGAAAATAGCAAAAGGATTAGTTGATCGGGTTGCGAAATTAGTGTCGTTCATAAAGATTTAGTACCAGCAGAGAAATTAAGAGGGGCTGGTAGCATATATTTACAAGGATATTTTGTAAGGCCGTGAAATCGCCATTAATTCAGTTACCTTTAGCTATTCCAAAACGCGGAGAAACTAATGTAATTCATCTGGATGTACTTTGCGCGATAATTGATAACAGTAAGGAACAAGTAATTTTACATCCTGATGTGGCTAATGAATTATCAGGGTTAAACTCAAGAGAAATCATTAAGAGAATCGGTAGAAAGGGAATGTAAGGTAGATAGTAGGAGTAAGGGAAGGAAGGGGAAAGGATTAGAAATGATAATAATAACCGTTATGTCGTAGAAACGAGATCGATAAATTTACAAAGTCATGAGAAGGAAAAAGCCGAGGTGGAGAAAAGTAAGATTGATCAAGTTACGGAAAGTAGTTCAAATGTATTTCAGAAATCCCAAATGAATTGTAAAGATTTAGAGAAAGCTTGGGAATTATCTGAAAATGATAGAGAGTCTTACTATATTGTTAATGGGTTATTATATCATAAAGAGAAATTAGCAGATGAAACTGTAGATCAATTAGTATTACCTAAAATTAGAAGGGAGGAAATTCTAAAATTAGCGCATACTTCCTTATATGGAGAACATCACGCGGTTATGAAAATGTTAGAAAGAATCAAGCATTCATTTTATTGGGAAAATATGGCGAAGGAAGCTAAAACGTTTTGTGAATCATGTGTAGAATGTCGATTAACGAGGGAAATGAATGGGAATGATAAGGAGAAAGAGAAAACAGGTCAACATGCATATATAATTGAGTTATTGGACGGGAGTAAGAGACTGGTGTATCAAGATGAAATGAGGGAATTTGTGGCTAAAAATAAAGTAGTCGATATTGTTTTTGATAGTGATGGGGAGTTTCAAAACCGTGCGAAAACTTTTTTGTTAGATAGAGAACAACCGGGAGTTAAAGACATAAAGGGATTTGAAATAAAAGGTTTAACCAATATTCAAGTTGGGGACATAAAATCAATCTTAAGGAAAAACAAGGAATTATTTATGGGTCCTATACAACTGGTAGAAACGGAGAAAAATCGGATTGGTCGTAAACCGGAGAGGGGTAAGATAAAGCAGAAATGGTACAATGTCTTTATTATGTACAAAGAGGACTTGGACAGGCAAGTGCCTGATTGGTTAGAGGAAGATTTAATTAGGACATCAGAGGCAGAAGTTAGCCATTCAAGTGGGTATACTACGAAAAGGGATGTACCTATTAGGTTAACTAGGAAGGACTGGAAGGAAAAAGTAGTACTGCCACCAGTAATATCAGCCTAAGGACTGACATTGAAATGACATAATACTAGTGTAACTTTATTTTTTTTGTGTGTATTTATAATCGTATTTGCATCTTGTGTTTATAAAAGTGTATTAGTATATTGTGTAATTTTTTTTCTGTAGTTATCACATTAGTGATTTGTATATGGTTCATTAGAGATGTCAGTATGTAAATTTCAGACACATTGAAATATTTATGTAATTGTAGTAATGAAGAAACCTATCAAGGAACTGTTGAACTCTTCTCAGACATTACATAGTTTTGAGGAAAATTAGCCCCTAAAAGGCATATTTTCCGCTCAGGTGGGGGGTGTCAGGTTCCCCTGGCAGCTTCAAGACTTTAAAAGCTATTCTTAAGGGATTACCTTATTGTATATGTATCTGTTGTGTACTGTTGAAGGCTTTCTTAAGAAAAATCTTAATCCGGAGGGGAGCGACGTGAATATAATGGAAGAAGTATGTCCTTTGTGATGTTGTCTTTCATAGATAAGATAGATATTTCACCCATTATTTAGGAAGACAGACCCAGCAAGAGGGGATTAAGGGTTGTCAAGGAACCCTTTGGAACAGGCCACGAGCCCCGTAGAGGGAGGGGGTTCTCTGGTGGATGACGAGAGAGTGAAGTTAGTTTGGAACGTAGGAGCGAAGGAGGAAGGTCGTTCAGAGATAGCGCTCTGAGACACGTGTGGAGGGAGATCTCTCGAAAGGAAGAGATATAGCGGGTGTGAGATTAATAGAAATCTCGGTTCTGAGTGAATTAACGTAGCCTAACGGTACACAGAAAGTAATTTTCTGTAATTTTTTTTATTTAATGTTGAACTGGATAAGTTCCATCCGAGTTTAAGTGTAAATACTGTAAATAAAGTGTTAGTTTAAGTTTAATTGAAAGAGTTAGGTTTTTTTTTGTTAATATACATCACGTAACGTGTCCGATATCACGTATTCATATCGGTGGTGGCAGCATATCAAAAGACCGGATTATGCTTCGAAGTTGTGTGGACGGAGAAGAGGAATCCGAGAATCATTTTTAAACTTACACAATTAGCAATACAAAATAAGAAGTAATTTTACCAATACAAAATAAATTAGGGGAGAATGTATTTCTTACGAAATCTACCTAAAAACAATAAAACTAATCGCTAAAAATAAGTAATAAAATTAATGAATTAATTAAAATAAATAAATTAGGAAAAATAAGCAATAATATTAGCAATGAAAAAATAAGGTCTTTTTAATGCTTATTTTTAAGTATTTAATATTAAAAATAAAAAATTATTATTATTAAAATTATTTGTAAAGCATTTAAAAATAGCAAATTTTAAGTATTTAAAAGCATTTATTAATCATTTAAAAAGCGTGAAGGTATATGTATTGAATGCAATGTACAGTTGTGGGGGGGGGGGGCAGTATCCCTCCCCCTCCCACGTACGCACACACACACATATTAAATCTACTGGCACCAACCGATTGGTAATAACATATACTAAAATGTAGCAATACAACATGATAAAATAAAAAAAAAAAAAATAAAGTAACACGAAAAATATTTTAGCGTTTGATCAAATATTTTTAATGTAAGCGTTTATGAGAAAGGGAGATTAAAATATAAATATTACTTCCAAGCATAATTAATATTTTATTTTAAGGGGTGCCTTTCATTTTGACCAAATATGTCGAATTTCAGATTTTTATCCTGAAATGAACCTTAACATATGTAGAACATTATGCCCAAATTTTTTTATCATCTCATAAATAGTAAACGAGATGTGGTTAATTTTTACATGTCTGTCTTTAATATATCTTTTTTGTAAATGAAATGCTTAAACTTATCTTTCACAGTTCGTTTTTTTTTTCTTTTTTAAGGTTTTGTTCATCTCACGAAACCCTATTATTCCCGCTTCGTTATCTGTCCGTCACAGAGCCGGTTCTCAGAAACTATGTAACTTACAGTCATGAAATTTTGTGTACTTATAGCTAAATACCTATTATGAAGCTCAAAATCATAAAATTTGAAAAAATCGTATTAGTTTAATATAAAGAGATAAAAAACAAAAAATCTAACAGGCTTTTCCTATTAAATTTAAGCATTTTTCATTATAGCAGTTGCCAACAATTAAAAATCCACAATAAAATTCTTTCTACAGTAATTCACTTTCTATTGAGAAGATTTCCACGTGAAAAATGAAAATGAAATAAAAAGTTTCACCAATTGAAAAAAAGATTAATAGGACGTCCTATTGGTAATAAAATGGAAATTTTCAAATATTTCTCAATAAAACGAGGAGTATGAGTATGTGTAAATACAGAAAGCAGCTTAACAGGACGTCATTAGATAATTAAAAAGAAAATTAATCTGACGTCTAACATTTTGAAGGCCTCTCTCTATACACCCGTGACTACAACATGTTTAATTTTGAAATTGATTTTTTTTTTAAATATCGCATTTCGTTCACATGACAGATGTTATTATAAATTTTTATATTATAAATACATTTTTTTAACCAAAAATAGAACCGACTTCAAAAACTACTACAAATTTAAAAAAAAATCTTTTTAGATAATAGTTAATAAGAAATTAAATTAAGAGCATTGTAATTACCATGCATATTATTATATTTATGTACATTAATTTGATTTTTTGGAGTCGGTGCCAGCCAAGCCATGTTAAAGCCATGTTACCATTTTTAAACATTTCATCTGATGTTATATTAAATGTGTATTTTCAAATGCGATTAGCAACTAATATGTCGACAAACATTGCTTTGGAAATTAGTTAATCATTTAAATCATTGTATTTTCTACCATTTGATGAGTTATATGTATTTTTTTTATTGTCTCGTATTTATGTAGATATAATTTATGCGCGTGTTACGATTTATATTGCGTATTTTGTTTTGAATTTTGTAATTTGCTTGGCTGGCACCGACTCCAAAAAATCAAATTAATGTAGATAAATATAATAATATGCATGGTAAATACTATGCTCTTAATTTAATTTCTTATTAACTATTATCTAAAAAAAAATATTTTTTATTGTTGTAGTTTTTGAAGTTGGTTCTATTTTTGGTTAAAAAATTTATTTTTCGCTTTTTATTAGTAGTTTTTGAAGTCGGTTCTATTTTTGGTTAAAAAGTTTATTTTTCTCTTTTTAGTAGTTTTTGAAGTCGGTTCTTTTTTTGGTTAAAAAGTTTATTTACTTATTTATTACTTTAGTGATATCCATATTTACATTAAACCATATTGTTGTACGAAAAACATATTTTTAGAAAAAAAAAATTTGCCGTCCGTCTATCTGTGTGTCTGTAAACGCTCTATCTCCCGAACAAATTTCGAGACTTGAAATTTGGTATGTATACTAGTATGTAATAATGGAAAGAAGCTTATTGAATTTCAGTAACCTCGATTATCCGGAACTATTTTTTTCGGACTCTCGAAATATTCGTTCTGATAAAAGATATATAAAATTTTTCGAAATTTTTTATTTTAAGGAGTGAATATAAAAGACAACGAAAAAAAAAACAAATTTTGCATAAAGAATAAAGTCGGTCGGTTAATGAGTTGCCGAGATATTTGGAATCCTATTTTCCACACTCTTTGATTTTTCGTGACCCTGTATTTCATTCAAATTTCAATTCAAAGATATATTTTAATTGGAAATGAGACGCTTAATCCGACGCAGTAAACCGTTAGTTAATAGGATTATCAATTTCGGAGTTATAAGGATGTTTCTCTTACGCAATTCAGTAATAGAGCATTTAAAGTTTAAGACGTCATCAAGCCACGATTTTATTCGAATTGCAATGCATTTTATAAATAGTTTACACGTTTTATTTTAATACGTTATATTCTGCATATCCATGATGGGTAAGTATTACGGTGGCCCCCAACGACTAGTTTACTTAGACATCATCTTTCACCTTATTATATCGGTAAAGATTTGTAAAAGTATACTGTAAGTTTTGGAAAGTGTTTCATAATCTATGCTCGACGTATGATTTTTCTTACTTGTTTGATTAGATTGAAATTAATTTTTATAGATGATCTAAACGTTGAAAATTTCTAAAACTCGCAATAACTTTGCATCTCCCCAAATTGTGCGGTTTTAAGAGTATTGTTTTATTGAGGCTGAAATCAATGCGTGTCGATTTATCAGCACCATTTAACAGGTTTACGCCACTGTTTTTTAGACTAAACATTTCCTTTTTTTATCGGTACTTAATCATATTACGAACCTGCAGAAACATGCACAGGAAACTGATATTCTTAGGAGCTCGCAATTTATTACATTAAAAAGAGAGGACAGAACGAGTTTTACTCGACATTTCGTTAACTTTATTTTTTTTCTTAACCCCTCCCTTCCATAACTGGGTTTGTCTCAACTTTAGCGATCAATCTCTTTAATTTCGCTTTTTTTTCTCCTCTCATAATCTGCCGACCCATTCGGTCATTAAGTCTAAGGGGGGGGGGGGGGGGGGAATAACGCGCAGTTTTTATAAGCTACTTCTCGTCATATTTCCGCGAAACAAGTTCAAGGTTGCTTTGATGGGAAAGTGTCAAAACGTTAATAAAGAGATTTTTTTTTCCTTGTTTAAAGAAAGGCATCTCCGATTTTTTTAAGTTTCAATTGAGTGATCAGCGTTTTATAGAACGAGATACAACACAAAACGAATGAGATTTATTTCATCTAACTTATAGTACAGTAAAATTAATTATGTTTTGTTTTGTTTTGTGAAGCAGTGAGAGGCTATCATTCCTACTTTGAATATTTTATACATAAACTACCAGGCTTCGCCCGCTACCGTAGTCGGTTTCTACGATTGAACCTTGAATCAAACGAACTATATCGGTGAATTTGGCCTTGTGTTTTAGAGCAATACTAGCTGACCCGGGCCCGGGGCCCGGACCCGTGATAATAAATAAATAATAATAATAATAAAAACATCAAGTTTTTATTATTTTATATAACCCGATTTTGTATAAAATTATATTTTTAATTAAAAAACTCGCAAAAAAATACTGATATTTAGTAATAAACATTTTCTTGTTTTTTTTTTTTGCGTAGGGTTGTTTCATAGTTTTAAAATAAAAAGTTATTTTTGTCCCAACTCTTTGAAATCTTTATTGGTAATAACAGACCGTGTAAAATTTTCGTGAAAAAATATTGTTATCTAGTTGTAAAAGAAATGTTTTCTTCTCCCTTTTTAACACTTTCCAACCTAGTTGAAAAGTGTTTATGACTGCCGTATGTCCATGCTTTAACTCCCGTAAATATGCTCGGATTGCCCTGCAATTTTTATATGTTGCTGTCGTTATCTATAGCATGTTCCCTATTTCAACTGAAGTGTGTAGCACTTATAAATTTTCCACAGGGACACTCAAAAGAATTCCGTTACACTACGGTCTATGGGGAAAAATTATTTGCGGTTTATTTTAATGATGTTACACAATTTCAAACACATTGTAATTTATATATATCACTAAGGTGCATTACAAGAAGCTTAATATGGAATAGGGTGTGCATAGCACTTATAGTTACTTTACAGGGACAATCAAAAGAATTCCGTTACATTACGTCTATGG
Organism: Maratus michaelseni; assembly: GCA_963931845.1. Taxonomy (NCBI): domain Eukaryota; kingdom Metazoa; phylum Arthropoda; class Arachnida; order Araneae; family Salticidae; genus Maratus; species Maratus michaelseni. The sequence goes on from OZ007596.1 coordinate 45,330,415, forward strand.
AGAAAAATCGTTTGCGGTTTAATTAAATAATGTTTCACTATTTTAAACGCATTGAAATTTATATATATCACTAAGGTGCATTACAAGAGACTTACTACAGAATATTGTGTGTATAGCAGTCATCGTTCATTTACAGGGACACACAAAAGAATTCTCTACTGTATGTTAACAGTAATTCCTGGAAGTGCGTTTTAAGTTGCTGAACGCGATTTTAAATTGAACTCACTTTTTGTCTATTACTTGGTGTGTATAAATTCTATAGATCATATACAGGGCAGCACAAAAGTTCGCAAACACATTTCCGTTTATTGACAGAAACTCCAGAAGGAGAATTTTAAACTGTGATACGCGTTTCCTAACTAAACTAAAATTTAGCATCCTATGTAGTTTAGTTCGAATATGTAGTTCCTATGTAGTTTAGTTATACGAATCTATAGATCATATACAGGGCGGAATAAAAGTATTATATTTTTCCAAATATTGTATATGTTGGAAATATATGTTGGGAATTCCTGAAATTACGTTTTTAAATATGTTCTGCGTTTTCCAAATTGTTTACTTAGATGTTATCTTTCAGCTTATCAAACGGTAATGATTTGTAAAATTATTTTGGAAGCGTTGGAAAGTGTTACATAATCTATGCTTGACGCATGATTTTTCGTTCTTGTTCGTTTTCGCGTCGGCTTCTTTAACATAGCAATAAAAAATTAGTTCTCATCTTCTGAACTCTCTGACATTTCAATCGGTTATAAATATAATTGTATCCAAGCTCTCTTTAAAATTTTCCGAAAAAAATATGCATATTTAGTAGTGAAAACATGAGTTCTTAAAAAAAAGCTTTAGCTTTCAACCTCAGGCAAAAATATATTAGAAGGTCTATGCTTTCAATGCAATGGTACGACTCCATCCGTTTTCAATCAACTGTTTTATATTTCCCTAGGTCAAACAGATGAGGGCTAATCAATCAGGCTTCCCGTTTCTGAGGGGGGAAGTCTTCAAAAAACGTTGAAGCATGCGCAAAGAGACCCTTTTCGAAAAGAAAAATAAAGTTGGAACTTGTCACAATGCGCTTTTCGTTTTAAATATATATAGATAGACCTTTACCTGGCATATCCTTCCGCATTGCTGGAAATGATATGAACGCCATTGTGCAATAATGTTTTCTAATATGACAGACAAAATTTGCACTGTTAAGGACCAAATCATTTAGTTGATCATTTACAGTATGATTTGTCAAAGAACGATAGAACGATATGCAATATACTAATACAATCCCTGGAAAATTATCTAACTAACAATGCAAGTCTTATCAAAATCCGTCTAGTAGAACTTTTAAAAAAGTCTAATCTTTTATAATCGGGTTCACCTGACTGTAGAACTTTCCCTCATAATGCTATAATTAAGCAACGTAGAATAATATGTTTTATACTAAAACCTTCTCTTAAAAATTATCTCACTAACAGTGCAAGTCCCATTAAGAACCATTCAACAGAACTCGCCATAAGCAGCTGGAACAAAATTGCCATTTGTATTTTATATATCATAGTAGATTAATAAATTAGTTGTACTACTTTCCTTGGAAGAGTAGAAAAAAAAAGCCATAAATTTTTCAGTGCGTACTCTTCATATGTGAAACTTAAGGTGCTTAAGGAGTCTGGCACCCCTTTTTCTGCTTAGAAAATTTCATTTAACTCGCCAACGCCCATTGTCACTTCACTTCCAGGAAATGGTCTCAGCAATAAGAAAAAAAAATCATTCCACCAGTATTTCATTCCTCCATTATTTATAAGCCCTAGATTTCGCGAGTAGTGTGATTTTGTGCGTTTGATGCCACCTGGGTTGGGCTGTGGAGGAGGGTGGTGGTGAAGTTGGTGTCCGCGCTGGGGGTCGTACCGGTGTGTGGTGGGTACTGTAAAACGAGGGCGATTTTGATTTTTTTTTATTTTTTTAAATTTTTTATTTTAATTTTGGGGACAGAAATTTTTCAAGCAAATATTTTTTACTTTATTTATTTATTTATTATTACTATTTTATTTATTTATTTATTTATTTATTTATTATTATTATTATTATTATTATTATTGCATAGAATTGTCTACTAGAGTACGAGGTTGGTTGAAATAGTTTTATTTTGGAGAATTAGAATTTTTTCATTAATTTAAATTTTTTTTAAATTTTAATTTGGGGACTTAGAAAATTTCCAAGTATTTTTTTTTTTCGCGGAGAATTGTGGGTACTCTAACACGATGTGACATTCAATGTATTTATTTAAGATGAGATAGGAAAAAATGTCGCAAAATTTTATTTAATGTTTCCAAAAGAATTTTGAGAACTTAGAAAAAAATGTCGATACATTTTTTTTTTTTTTTTTTTTTTTTTCGTAAAATGTGTGTACTCTATGATGAGATGAAATTTTTTCAGAGAAGGTTTTAGTATATAAAACATATTATCCTACGTTGCTTAATTATAGAATTATGAGGGGAAGTTCTACAATCAGGTGAACCCGATTATGAATGACTTACTATTTTTTGATAAGATGGAATTTTTAAAAAGATTAATTATAAAAATTAATAAAAAATATTAATTAAGAAATTAATGATGGAACTTAAGAATTTTCACGAGATTTTTTTTCACGTAAAATCTGAGTACTTTAGCACGATGTGAGATTCACTATATTTACGTGTGGAGAGTCAGAAAATTTTGTTTTATTTAATTTTTCGAAAATAATTTTGGAGAGTTAGAAAATTTTCACAAGATTTTTTTTTTTTTTTCTGCGGAAATATTTTTAGAATTGGATGAATGCATTATCGGAATGTTATGCGAAATAAAATATAGTTTCTTAGGGGAGTTTACCACCTAGTGCGAAAGTGACAGTCAGATTATAGGTTTAAATGGTTAAATTTAGGTGAGGAGAAGGAAAATTTGTGTGAAAGATCTATTTTCATGACAAAACATTCTGTGAAGGGTCCTGTTTTAAGGTGCAAAGTTTTGAGAAGGGTCCTATTTAAAGGCGAAAAGTTTGAAGTGTCCTGTTTTGAGACGAAATATTGTTGAAAGGTATGGATAGAGCGAACATATCCCACCGAAAAATAAAGGGAAAGGCTATACTGAATAAAGTGACAGTGTTAAAATGCATTTTAAATAATTGCATACTGAAATAAACAATTAACGCTACTTAGGAAAATATTTTACATTAAATGATACTCTATATTCATGATTACCTTAACATCAAAATAAATATTTTATTATACTATTTTTAATCTTGAGTTTATAGTTAAGGATATGAATACAAGTCATGAATCAAAGTTGACGACGTTACGTTACTATCATTATTTTATTTTTGCTTTACTCATAAACAACATGTTATATACTCACACATATTTTATGAAAACATAACGAATTTTTTTTAAATGTAGGAGACGTGGTCATCTAAAAGGTGTATTGTTATCATTGTAAACAAAAAGAAAATTTTGTCGACTGTACAAATACAAACTGCGTACTTTTTTTTTTTTCAACTTAACAAAAAATCCGTATGTAAGCGTAAATGAAGCAGACACTTTGGGGCTTGCAGGTTTCGTACGGACTCCTGGAATTTTCAGGGAAATTACCAGTATTTTCTTATCGAAAAACCCACCTCATATAATCGCGCTATTATATAAGGCGAGTTTTCTAAGAGTTATTTTCCTGAAAATTCAAGCAGTCAGTACGAAACCTGGGCTTGTTTTCCTAAGACACCTGGCCATTGCACTTTATAGCTTTCATAGTGAATGTATTCTATTAATACACAAAAGGTCATCCCATTCTTTGTTTCCGACCGCGGAACCTCCTCTTGTTAGTTTTTACTTTTCACGCATTACAAGTTACATTAAATATTCAGCTGTATCTATCTATTCTATATCTATAATAATAAAGATAGATGTTTGTGTATATGAATGCTGTTTTCCGAAGAGACCGCTGCGCTCAGAGCTACAAGATTCGACCTGCTTGTCTAAAGTTATACACCTCGAAGCCAATCTTTTATTTTTTTTAATTAATTTCTTTTATTTAATTTTTTATGTGATTTTTAGCTTTTTTTTCGCATTTTACGGCGATTTTTTCACATTAATAAGAGAATCCGATTTCAATCTTTCTGTCCAATAGAATAAATTTTGTACACTTTTCAATAAAGTGTATTCGGAATTTGCATAGCTATTCTTGAATTTTCCGAGAATTTTTTATGCAATTTTTAGAGGTTTTTTTAGTGGTTTGCTGCTGTTTTTTTTCTCATTCGTAAACGAAATTCGGTTTCCGTCTTTTAGCCCAATATAGTAAATTGTGTCATCTGCGATTTTTTGAAAATTTTGTGAATTTTGTATACGATTTTTAGCGTTTTTTCAGTTTTGCAGCGATATTTCAACATTCGTAAAACGAATCTGGTTTCAATTTTTTAGTCCAAAATAGTAAATCTAGCTCTTTTTTTTTCTTTTTTTTTTTTTTTTTTTTTTTGTCATTTTAAAAATTTTCACGTTTTTTAAAATACGATTTTTACAGGGTTTTTTTCGCGCTCCGCGTTGATTTTTTTAACACTTGTAAAAGGAATCCGGTTTCAATCTTCTTTCAACCCGTTAAATTTTGTCTTCTGTATTTTAATTTTTCACGAAACTGTTATGCAATTTTTAGCATTTTTTCGCTTTTTTTTGGAGGGTTTCCTTAACATTTGTAAAAGGAATCCTGTATCATTAATTTAGCCCAATATAGTAAATTTTCTCCTGTATGATTTTTGAATTTTTTACGAATTTTTTATGCAATCTTCATTGTTTTTTTTTTCACATTTTCTGTAGATTTTTTGAAATTTGAAAAAGAACCCGGTTCCAATCTTGTAGCCCGATATAGTAAATATTGTTCAGTGAGATTTTTGAATTAATCACGAATTTTTCATGCTTTTTTGGCGTTTTTTCGCATTTTGCGACGTATTTTTGACATTCGTAAAAGAACCCGTTTTCAATCTTTTAGTCTAGCATAGTAAAAATTTTCCTCTGCGATTTTAAAATTTTATGAGATTATTTAGAGTTTTTTCGCGTTTTGCTTCGATATATTTTGGCATTCCGGTTTCAATCTTTGAGCCCAATACAATAAATTATGTTCTCTCCGATCTTTAAAAATTTCCCAAACATTTTTATGTGTGTTTTAGCGTCTTGCGCGATTTTTTTTTTTAAGTGAAAATAATTCTCCAGTAATTTTCGTGTCCCTGTCGTGATTAATTTTAAGTTAGGAGAATGCCAAATGAATTCCTATAGCAACGTGGACTACGATGCTGAACATTTGAGTTTAATCTGTGTCGAAATAAACAATCACAATAAGTCAGGGTACTTTTAATTCGAGACCGGAGTGGGTGTAGCCCCCGCCCACGGATGTTCCTGGAAGGCAGTGGGCTCATCCCCACAGTATCGTTAAATTCCAGATTCGTTTGGGAAAAACCGACTACGAAGCTGGAGAAGCTTCGGTAGTTTTAAATAAAACATGCAAATGTTTGAAAACCTTAATCCTGAATGAATTGGCTTATTGTTTCTGTGCCATATTTCGTAACTAATCTGAAAAACTTTTCTTTTTCGCATTTGTTTTTCCTATTGGACTTATTTGATTCATCTGAGGAGTTTTTTCGTCGATGATTCAAATTCAGACGTATTTTTCGGTCTGGATTTTTTTCTTTTATAAGCCGGTTCAAATTTCCCCTTTGTTCTGCTCTTCGTAGAAAGGTAAAAAAAAAACCGTTTTGAAACAGTTCATTAATTGAATCTAACATCCTTAAAATGTTTTACACATTGATTTATCACTTCGTTCATGTGTAAGATGTTTAACTTTTTGAAGCCCCTTTTTCTTAAGGCTGTTCTGAAATTTAAAGGAGCTGCTTTCAGACGCATTTTTTTAATTCATTTTTGTTCTGAAAGGCATGAAATGGGCAGGTATTGTTGTTCAGAAACTTTGTAATCGAAACACGTTTTCCATTTTTTTTTTTTTTTTTTGTAAAGGCAGAAGACTTTTCAGGAAACACTGTCAAAGCCAGCGTTTTGAACCGAATTCCTGATATGCTTCAGCGCCATCAGAATGGAGAAAAATGTGTTGTCACCTGACACGATTCGCTTATAATTCGATAAGTAATGTATTTATCAAAAAATGGAAAACTTATTTCGATTCCAAATCGCTTCAATATTCAGGCCTACCAATTTTATGCCTTTGCGTTTAAAAATGATTCAGATATTGTGCCAGAAAGTTTCGTGTTGTTCAGCAGATCATTTGAGAACCACCTTAAGGGATTTTCATTAACATTTTAAAACATAAGATACATTCGAAAATTTTGTATTGTATTGACCACTTATACACACACGTACACATACACACGCACACACGAACACATGCATGCAAACACCCGAAAAAAACTCAAATAAACAAAGTAAATACTGCATGTAACTTGTTACGAGTCCCCGATAGGAAGTTTAATTTGTACTGCAAAATGAGAAAAGAGAGTAAGTAAAAATAGAAACAGAAACGAAAGTAGTAGGATACCGGGGGTTCTGCAGCCACGGGCACATCTGCAATGTGAAATGGTGAAACTTTACAATTCCACAAATAAGTATAGCAACAATCCAACAGTAGGGGATAAACAACGGTCTGACCCCATGAGGATCAATGATGTGGTGGTGGTGGTGGAAGTGGAATCATACTATAGTACGATGTGAAAATAACACTTTAAAACGTAGAAGGGGTCTTAAGGGTGTACTACAGGAGGAGGGTATAAATGTGAGGGTGCTAACTTTTGTAGGGGCTTATTTTTGAAGGGGTGGCTAACTTTTTTTAAGGGGACTTAATTTTTTTTTTTAGGATCAAATTTAAATGTTAGATTGAAGTTTGCTATAGGATGGGGGTATTTTTGAAGGGGCGGCTAACATTTTTTAAGAGGGCTTATTTTTAAGGGGGCTTATTTTTTTATTATTATTATTATTTTTTTTTTTTTAGAATTGACTTTCAGTTTGAAGGCGAAACGGAAATCAAATTTTTTTTGGTGGTGTCCTCTGTCGACAGGAACTGGAGTTTTTTTTTTAAAGTTTGTTTTCAAGCTTGAATTTTTAAAAAAAAGCATGTTATACTTATGCACAGGCTATGGGTACCCCAACATATATTAAAAAAAATTAATGTATGTTGTATTAGCTGTTCGAGACAGGGGTTTCATGAACACCACTTCACTCACTGTGGCCCACATTGTGCAGAAATATACATAAATTTTATATGCAACTGTTTTATCTTCATATATTATATACAGTTTAAATTGCTGTAATAGAATATTTATTAGTACATTTTATAATAAAAAAAATTGAATAGTTTAATTGAATCTAGAAAAAAGAATAAACAATAAATGTTTTTGATACCGACTAAGGGCCCCCCCGGTATATATTAACCCTTTAAGCGTTTTTTTGTATACCATCTAAAATGTACTATACAATATTTCTTTCCATTTAACTATGTCAAAAATAATTTCATTTAATTAAACTTTTTTTTTAATAAGTGCTTAGAGGGTTTTATTATAAAATATATACCGTATTATCTAATTAAATCAGGGGTCGCATGGCAATCACTTCCCTCATTGTGGCCCAAAATGTAACAAAAACAATTTTTTTTTTTTTTTTTAATTACTGAAAATTAATTTTCTATTAAATTAAGCATTAATAATTAAATGTATACTATAAAATGTTATACAAAACTTTTCTAAAATTTTAGCATCAATATTATTTAGAAAACATAGGAAAGAGGCGTAGTTTAAAAAACAAATTCAATTCTATTAATAATTTTCCCAATGCAATACATGTAAACCCACTTTTCGTTTTTTAACGGGTTTTGACATATCTAATGCAGAATCTTGTTTAATGTTTGTTGACAAATATTTATTTTTAATAAAATTTCGCGGGACATTCATTTCGTTTAATGTTTTTAATAATTCGTTCTGTGCCTTGATCGGTTTTCTTTTATTCACAGAAAACAAAAGATTAAATAAATCTGCCAAGTTCATTCGTGGATAGGTTTTCCTTCGAAACTCACAGTCAAATTTTTATCCTATCGAAATTTTCTTGGATGTACCATGACAAACTGATCTATTGCTTCGATAATTTAGGGTAGCTTTAACTGTTCAAGCTATGATATAATGGTGGTTAGATTTCATATATTTGTGTTTGGAATTTTTAATTTTGCCTGTTCAGTTTAAATTATATTGTGAAATGAGTGTTTATTTTTGAAAGATATTGTTAACTTTTTGTGATTATCTTGTAACAGACTGCTTTCATTAAAGTGACCACGAAGGGCACTCCCCCCGGGCCTATATCTCAAGTGTAGATAATTGGCCGTCAATAATCAACTCAACTCAACTCATTAAAGTGTATTTTAAAATTGTAAACGACAATTTTGAAATTTTCGTATGTTTGAAAAAAAAGCACAGTAAAAAAATAAAAGTATTAAAAAATAATAAGAACAACTGTTCAAAAATATAATAACAACTGAACAAATGTTCAAAAATAATAACAACTGTTCAAAAATAATGAAAACTGCTTAAAAAATAATAACAACTGCTAAAAAAATAATAAACGATTAACTTTACACAACCAACATTTAAAAAAAGATAATCGAATCTAGTTTTTTCTAACATGACTTATTTGAAATATTCACTTTTTCTAGTTAGATTTATAACACATAAGTGATTTATAACACATAAGTTACACATAAGTAAAATATTATTTGTAAAAGCACTAAATACGAGATTAATAAAAAATTTTAACTTACGAAATGTATGAACTTCTGATACAAAATTGATTCGCCAGTAAAATATTATTTATAAAAGCATTAAATACGAGAATTTTTAACCTACAATTGTATGAACTTCTCTTATATAACCGTTTCTGGATCGATGTGTAAGAATTAACTGACTATTGAACTTCTAACAGAGTATAATAAAATAACCACGTAACTTTTTAAACCAATAAAATGTTAATATTTTTAAACGAGTAAATATAATTGTTAACTTACCATACTGCTTACAAAGGAAACTGTAATAGAATTTTCATTAAATTGAGATTTTTTTTTTACCAAACTACTTGCAATGGAATTTAGATTAAAAAAATTTCTTACCAAACTGCTTATAATGGAATCTGAAATAGAATTTTAGTTATACATTTTTTAAAACACACGGAAATTTTGAAAAAGAAAGTTCTTTTGAATAAATTCATAAGAAACTTTTTTTTTTTTTTTTTTTTACCGAAATGCAGTCTTAGCTAAGGACTTTGTCTAAAGATACTTTGTCTTTGTTAAAAGACAAAGCGTCTAAAGACAAAATCCTTATTTCCCAGGATGCACCACGAGGAGGTTAACCGCTACATCCCACATATACACACACATTTACACATACACACACACACACACACTTTTTTTTTTCTAACCTTCGAAATTTTTTTCGAAAACAGCTCTGCGGCATGCAGGACAAATGGTTTTTTTCCTAACAATTTCCCATAAACAACTGAAATGGAAAAAAATGCCCACATGCGCATAGCCGTTCGACATCAAACTGTTTTCCATCGAAGCATATATAACACACAATTTCATCCGATTTAGGAGGGTTTCCATGCTTCCCCTTATTCGCCATGAGAGGTTCTTCACAATCGGGATCTTTTGCAGTGTCGAAGACGCAGACCGTGGGGCACCTGTTTGTTGGGAATTGCGGAAGAAATTACCTTTTTGCCATGATGCGGCATTTGGAAACGCCCACTTCGAAACCTAACTTGTTTGCAGGCGGAGCCGGCAGGGATTTTTTTTGTTTTTAATTTTTCTTTTGCTATAAGGGTTGGTCTTATAAAAAATTTGTCAGTATAAAAGTTTTAGATAATATTAAGAGAATTTATAATAAATTTAATCGGATTTGATATCTTCTGAATTGACGAAGTTATGAATTTTTTTCTTCTAACCCCCCCCCCCTCTCCTTGGGGCCATTTTTAATGATATCAAAAATCTGTCATACATAAAATTTCGGCCCTTTTCCTGGAAGTAATAATAACTTTAAACGGTATTTGATACGTATCATAATTAAGAAATTATAGGGGGTTTTCTGTTTTCACAAAAAGTCCCCCCCGCGTTGGTTCGATTTTGCCCAGTAACGAACTTGAGGGAGATTTTATGTATCAGTTTGGAAGAGATTTGTGCAGAATTATTGAAGTTATCGTGTCCATAAAAAAGTGATATAGATAGATAAAATTTTGAACTGGGGGTGGTTTTGTGTTCTAGGGGTCATGATCGGCGTAGATCTGCAAAAAAATTTCAAAATTTCCAACTTAGGTGAGAATGTAATAGGTAGTATTTCTTACGAAATCTACCTAAAAAATAAAACAAGGAGAGTACAAAAGTTAGAAAAATTAAATAATTTTGTGTGTTAAAAATACTGACAACTCCCCCCCCCCAAAAAAATAAAAAATAAAATAAAAATAAAATCATCGAACGACATTTTCAAATTTCAGAAAATGTCTAAGCTGATTTATAGCTAAAGGAGTACTTAAAATATACCGACTGATAAACAGAAAAAAAAAATATATTTTTCATACTATAGTAAAAATAAAAATTAGTAGCTTCTTGCTTAAAATTCACAAAGTCATTGATTATCAGGCTTAAACTACTATTTGAAAATGGCACATAAAATGCACAAAAATTTTAATCAAAAACTTCTTTTTTAAGTATATATTTTTTACTGTGCATATTAGATGCATCATTGTATCAACGACCTTTTTTTTTTTTTTTTTACTATAAAATAGAAACAGTGTATCTGAAGTAGTATGGTCCATGGAATCTAAAATTAAATAGAATGCTTAAAAGGGTAAATTTTTTTGTCAAATTTCAAGTCAAATTTTTATATTCTGAATTCAAATTAATAAATTTATCACAGTTATTTTAAAGAATAATAACATTAAGTGATCATAATAATTTATTTGAGGTAAATCTATAAAATATAATTAAAATTAATTTTGATATGATTAAAAAACACGTATTTTTAAATATTTCTTCCTCACTTGAAATGATATTCTTCTGACGACATGCTCAATAACATTTTTGTCTCATTTACTGACCAACGAGATGAATTCAAACACAAATCCATACTTAATAATAATTTAAAAAAAATATGGGAAAATTATAATAATAATAAATAAACAATGGTAAGTAAACGTAATAAAACAATTAATGCAAATAACAGGAGAATTATCGCTAGGAGCACTAACGTAAAACGTGCAACGTGCTGTTGATAAGCAGTTATTCCGGTGAAGTGGCGCTGTTTGCCTGTTTACCCGCGCTGCCTCATTGGTAAAAGCCGGATTACTGACCAAATCCCTTGCAGGTCTGATTTCGGGGAAAAAATGACCTAGGCTAGTTTCACCTTCAAGCCGGTTTGTGCATTGGAAATGGTGTAAGGGGTAAAAAGACCGTTCATAGGGGTGTTGGAAAAGGCATTGGAAACGCGGCTTGTGTATCCCTTAGACCATACAATAAACTAGACCCCACATTGGTAACCTTTTCGAGACCGGCATCAGAGGTGGTGGTGGTAGATTTATTCTGCCAAACTGGTTTTTCTCCCGCCAAAATCTACTTGGAGGAATTTCCCCCTTTTCCCGCCGAAACTTTATATTGCGTCTGTGCTCTTGTTGTTTTTCTAGAGATTGACTAATATTTTAAATTCCAAACAGTTCTTTTAAGAACTTATTAAATTGAATTAAATTATTATTTTTTTCTTTTTCTTTCTTTTTTTTTTTCTTTCGGGCTATAAGAGTTGGTCTTATAAAAACACTTGTCAAAGTAAAAGTTGTAGATACTTTTGAGAGGATTTATAATAAATTTAAGCAGATTTGATATCTTGTGAATTGACGAAGTTTTGAATTCTTTTCTTCTGAAACCCTATCCCCCCCCCCCCCTTGAGGTCATTTTTAATTATATCAAAAATCTGTCATACATAAATTTTCGGCCCTTTTTCTAGAAGTATTAATAACTTTAAACGGATTCGATACGTATCATAATTAAGAAGTTATGGGGATTTTTCTGTTTTCATCCCCCTCCCTTTGGTTCGATTTTGCCCATTATCGAACTTGACCAAGATTTTATGCCCCTTAATTTTGTGTATGAGTTTGGAAGAGATTTGTGCAGAATTATTGAAGTTATCGTGTCCATAAAAAAGTGATCTAGATAGATAGATAAAAGTTTTGATTTGGGGGTGGTTTTGGGTTCTGAAAGTGATGATCGGCATAGATCTGCAAAAACTTTTCAGAAATTCCAACATATAGACCAGTCAATCTAGGCTTCTGCCTGGAATGTTTTGGAGAAGTTTTTTTCTCTTTCTTCCTTTATGGTTTTGGGTGTGCTGAACACGAATTTCAACTTTGCCACCTCGTATCTGGTCTGCTTAAAAAATTATAAGCGAAAAACCATGAAAAAAATCGAAGTTTTTTCGGTTTTTACCTTGTATTCCAGAAAGGGTTAAATATTTTTGAAACAATTATTGTACCAAATTAAACTAGAGAATATTTCCTACATTTTTCATATACAACTTTTTTTTCTAAGATGAATAGTTTTGGCATACGAGTAAAATGAATTTTAACGATGTAATTGAAATTCCATCATCGGAGGGCAAAAATGCGACCCAATCATTATGCATCCCTTTCAAACAGCAATTTGAAGATGTTTAGTTATTTCAGGTTGCATTTGAAATATGTTTACATTTTCTTACCAAGTTTTAAACCTTTTATAGCACTAAGAAAATAAATTGAAATCAGGTGATTAGGAAAGATATAAAAACACAATCACTCTGCATAGATGAGAGTACCAATTTTTATTTTTTTAGTAATCTGATTTAAGTACAATTATAAGTATTGTAAGTTTAATATAATAATAACATACGTGGAAGATTATAAACAGGAAAAAAGAGGAATGCAATGTTGTTCTCCAATTAATGCCGTTTTGGTCGCTTTGAAGGGCCTGGTTGATGTTCTTCAACAGGAGGTTCATCAGTGCCTTCCTCTTCATCATCATCACTTGAAGGCTCAGGTTGTATGTCCACTTGACTTAAAATATCCTGTATTGGGTCGTCAACTTCTGCTTCCAAGTCATCTTCGGCGATGAAGGAGCTGACATTGTCACAATGGCCATCGCAGTTCAGGCAGAGGAGCGAACAAAATAAACCTGCTTTCCTACAGCCGCACATTCCACTACAGTTTGTTTTCATTTACAGGATATTTTTCGCAGAATATTTTCTGGTGTGGGAGGTTTAATAGTTGTTATGGGTATGATACCTCTCTTGGATTTATTCCAGCCCCATTCCTCAACATTTTTACAGTTACCTAGCCATAGCTGTACTTGGTGGTAAACTCGCAGACAGTGATATCGAGCTGCATCTTCTGTTGGAGGGAGCTATGCAATATTTGCAGCGGTCTTAAAAGCAGATTTTATGTAGCACCTGTACCTCAGGCTGTTTAGGGAAGGTGTTGCTTTCCCTCTGAATCCGTACAGGTGTACCAGAAATAACAGTCCACCTTTAATAACATCGTCGGCTACAGCACTAGGGATTTTAAATATATCGACCACATGTTGTAGGTCGGCAAATTTCTTCAAAATTTGAAGGTATTTTGTTTTCCTTGCAGAAGTGATATTGCATTCACTCATGGCATGTAGAAATAGGATGTGTTTGGTAATTAATTTATCAATTGCACTCAAAGGTGAATAGATCAGGGGACTTTTCCCTTTTCCTGGTTTTAAGAAATAAACATTGGGAAAATTGCAAAGTACAATTAAGATTATCAGAAGGTATACATCTTCACCAATGACTATCACGTTCTCATGGTTAGGTGCCAACTTGAGAGCAGTGTTGATAATGAGTGTGTCGGCATCTTCTTTTACCTGCTTGCAAACCATATTTTCAGAGCCAAATCTACACATCAGAACAGGGCAATTAAACGGTTTTTGTTCTTGTCGTTTGCAAGAAATTTCCCCTGAGAAACCGTTGGCATCATAGTCTCGTTAAAAACAACTTCATTAGATACCGTTTTGTGAGATCGTCTATCACGCTCAACAAATTTAGTGCTCATTTCAGTAATGTTTTCTGGGTATCCATCAAAGATTACTAGAGCGTTCGCTGCGAACTTCGACTTAACAAAGTCCACATAGCTATCACAAATTGATCCAAATGATTGACCCCCCTGCCATAAAACTCTGTGCAGTAAATACCCGCCATGTATGACATATATACATCTGCTCTCAAAAGTGATGTCTGGTGGGAGTGGAGTGAATTCTTTATACAAAGAGGATTTGGCAGTTTTTCGCATTCCGGATTCGTCAAAAAGAGACAATGGGTAGGCAGAGAGCTCGTAAGTCAAACATTCTTAAAGTTCTTTGTCAGATTACTTTGTTACACTCATTCTTTGAAAGAGTGCTGTCGGGTTGATGTGAATTTTTACTAATGGCTGCACTCTTTCATTACGCTTGATTGTAACGGAATGAAAATCGCTGTTAATGATTCCTGATATGCCAACTTCCTGTGCCTTATGACAGTTTATTCTCTCATCTCCAACAATCCCAGTAGAGATTGAAATGAGATCATTTGTTTCTCGGAAAGGAATGTGTTGGTGAACCCATTCCAATAATTTATTCATATCAGCGTTGTCCCGGGCAACTCTGGAGTTTCTCATCTCTACATGTTGTTCAGAAGCTGTAAAATCTGTCCCGCTGAACTCTTCAATTTCTTCGCATATTCGTTGAAGTGACGTCATACCCATGGTCAATATTGCCAAAACTCCTTCACTGACCCCACGCCCATGAGTGAGTCCACTTGCTGTTTTCATGGTCTTTATTAAAGATTGCTCTATCGTCGTGTCAGTCCATGTTCCTGACCAGAATTTGTCCGTACGGCGAATGGCGAATCCCCCATCAGTTGTGAATTTTTCAAAGTCATCAGCAGTCATTTTTTCCTTCAAATGATGCATGTCTTGAAGATATAGGTAAGAGTACTTGGTATACAAATAGTGACCCCTAGCGTGGAAGTATGACAACATTCTGTATCTAGTTTGAAGATGCAAATCCCAATCACCATTTCTTTCAGATTCAATGAATTGTTTGACAATAGTCACCATATAAAAGTATTGGATCCACAGTTTTGCTGTAGGGCCTTGCTGCTCGAGTGATATCATGTGCGTGGTGCCATGGGGGGGGGGGGGGTTTCAAGGACACTCTCCCACGTGTTTTGTATTCACAAAAACATTACATTCAGCGTTTTCGCCCTGCGATGATGGAACTTCAATTATATCGTTAAAATTCATTTTACTCGTATGCCAAAACTATTAACCATAGAAAAAAAACTGTATATGAAAAATGTAGGACGTTTTCTCTAGTTTAATTTGGTGCAATAATTTTTCCAAAAGAATTTAACCCTTTCCGGAATACAAGGGAAAAACCGAAAAAACTCCGATTTTTTCATGGTTTTTCGCTTATAATTTTTTAAGCAGACCAGATACGAGGTGGCAAAGTTGAAATTCGTGTTCAGCACCCCCAAAAACATAAAGGAAGAAAGAAAAAAAAACTTCTCCAAAACTTTCCAGGCAGAAGCCTTTTTAGGTCTAAATTTACTGGACTAATAGGGGAGAATGTAATAGGTAGTATTTCTTACGAAATCTACCTAAAATCATAAAGTAGCCATTTTGTATTTGAGAAGGTTTTATAGCACGTAATTATGACAGCAAATATTGTTTAGAAGTCAACATCTTCAGTAGTCGCCTGTGGTTATTATTTTCAATAATTGTAAAAAAAAAAAAAAACAGTTGAGAGTTAAACTTAATTTTTTATAGCATTCAAAAGTTGCAAATTATTTCTTCTCAGAAACTTATGCAAAATAATAGTTATTTTAACAGAGAAACAATTACACAAGTTCTAACTTAGTAGATATGAAATATCCTGAAATTTTTATTTTTCATACAAAAAAAAAAAAAAAAAAAAAAAAAAACTGTGCATTTGTATTTTTTTTTCTATACATGCGTATATGTTATCTATTGATGTTTTCCTTTTGATTAAAAATATTGTAATACATTTATACTTTCAATTAAAAAAATATATATGTATATATGAAAGATTGCAAAAAATATGCCTTTAAATTGGAACATCAAAAGCAAAACAAAAATTCTGGATTGCAGCAAAAATATGTTCTATAGAATGTATTGTTAAATAAAGACAGTATGTGATTTCTAGTTTTCAAAACCTATAAAATACATTATCAAATCAAATAATATTTTATAACATGTCACTGCTAACTTTCCACAAATTCTTCACTTTTGTAAGAAAAAAAAAAAGATACTGTAAATACTGTTCGATTTTCTGTTATTTTAATAATGCCTGCAAAATTTAATGCATTTTTAGAATTAAAAAAAAAAAAATCTGACATTAATTTGTTACATTTCGTGAAATGATTGTGTCAAATTGAAGCTTTCCAAGCTGAAATCTCGAAATAATTTGTGTTATCGTACTTAATATCTTATATCACTAATAAAAAATATATAATTTAAATAACATTTATTACAAGGACAAAGCCATTTTATAACATTAAAATAAAATACAGCAGCAAAAATAGAAAAAGAAAATCCATCCAGAAGATTAAACAATCCTTTTTTCACCATGGGTGGGACTGTCATAACTTATTTCTATCCTTCCTCTTTGAGATTAAATCCTAGAAGGAGTAACAGTTTCGTTTCGCTTTGGTTTGTTTACGTTTATTTTTATTGCGAGAATGAAATCGAAGTTGCCAAGAAAGCGATCACCGCCAAAACAGACATTTTTTAAAGCGCCAATCCGAGCTGATCCTGAAACCGGATTTTCAACAATATAACAAAGAGATGTGGTCTCTAGTAGATTATTCCTCTGAGGTGTATCCCCAATTTAAAAAAACAATACTTATGCAAATAATGCTGACATGGTGTTACCCAGTCTGTTTGGGATGTCCTTTTCAAAACAAATGCAAGAAATCTAAAAGGAAAACAAAATTATATAGTTTTTTGTATGTTATAAATTTTTAAAATGAAGATTTTTTTTTTTTTTTTTTTTTTACTTTTTGACTGTCTGAAGAAGTTATTGAAATTTCCGCATTTCCAAAACTTTGTAAAACGTCTTCAAGTATGGGGTGGGGTTTTACTTCAAGTTTCTGAAACTTGATTATCATCTTCAGAGCTTGAGAATGACTCGTCATATCTTAATTCCTATGCATCAGGAAATCTTTCTGAATCATCAAGTGTGGAATCCGCTAAAAATAGTTCTGATGAATTTGACAGTAAGGAGGGGAAAAGAAAAAAAAATAATAATAAATTTTTATACTTTTTTATATATATTTTTAAAAATTAATTCGCTTACATTCATGCCAATCGTATCCGGAAGGGACGAATCATCATCATCATCACTACTGATTGTGATTGTTAAAACATTCTGATTATATATAAAAAAAAAAAGGTAAGCACTTAACTATAAATATATTTTAAAGATTTAGTTTAATATTTGTTTTAGAATAGTTAAAAAAGTAACAATTTACCTCGGCCAATTGATTTAGTTCTGCATGTGAAGTTTCATGATCCCATAAGGGGTTTTCATTCGCCCACTCATCTGCAAGCTGTCGCAGTTTAATCTGTTATAAAATATCAAAAAATATAAACTTTGAAAACATATGGCATTCACAGACTAAATAAGAATTAATTTCTTTAAAAGTTTTCATGTCACTTATTAAAAAAGCAAATGCTTATACAATATTTTAAAAAATTTAGTGTATGTATATAATAATACAGATTTTTCTACCTAGAAAACAGAATATTATACATACATTTTAAGGAATATTTAATCGATTTTATAAAAATATTCATTAAATAAATTTTAATCATAGTTGTTTAATAAATGTTATAATTAAAATCGTGTAATTTTAAATTAACTATGTCATTTAATAAGGGTTATCCTATTTCAAATGCATTTTATATTTTAAAAGTAATTTTTTTTTACCTCTAATAAAGTATCTGTGTGAAAGTTCTCAGTATTGATGGTTAAAGAATCCTCATCTAAAATCTGTAAAAGAATAAGAAAGAAGTATTTTAAATTAATACTTTTAAATTTTAGTTTAAAAAAATAATAATAAAACAGACTTATTCTTTACCATATAATCTTCATTATTTGCCTCATAATCTTCATTATTTACCTCATAATCTTCATTATTTACCTCATAATCTTCATTATTTACCTCATAATCTTCATTATTTGTATTATAATCACAGCGAGGTTTTTTTTCTAGGAAATTTGTATACTAAAATAAAATATATACTTTATAAGAAATATATAGTTTTGAATTTTGATTAGATAGTATAAAAAAACAATAAATAAATACCTCATTTTTACGTTTTATCTGTATATTTTCATTGCAACATTGCATGGTGTTTGAAGACCCGGCAACGTGACAATAACAATCAGAGATTGATCTATATTCTGCTCGATTAGGGTTTTCAACTTCTGTATTTAAGTTTGTATTTTCCCAGTTTTCCATATATATATATAACTCCACATCGTCACTGGTTATCTTATTTTCATTAAACTTAAAAAAAAAAAAAAAAAAAAAAAAAAAAAAAAAAAAAAAGTAAGCTAATGTTTATACAAGAGTTAAATAACCTTAAATAATGTGTTATAAAATTTAAACTTTATATCTACATTCTTGAATTAATACATACTTTAAAATTTATTCAAAAAATAAGATATTATTTCGTTTGTAGACAAAACAATTTGACGTTTAAAATTTATGTAAGAAATGATCGTTATTGTAAAATTTATGTTTCGAGAATTAATACTAAACATTATACCACTTGTATAAAAAATAATAATAATCTGTTATATTATTAGTTTCTACATTCAGAATATTTAAGTTTTAGTATTGAACATACTACTGTTAAAATAAGATTTTATTTCGTTTGTAAAAAAAAAAAAACAATTAAAAAAAATTATGTAAGAAATGATCGTTATTGTAAAATTTATGTTTCGAGAATTAATACTAATCATTACATCACTTGTATAAAAAATAATCTGTTATATTATTAGTTTCTACATTCTGAATATTTAAGTTTTAGTATTGAACATACTACTGTTAAAATAAGATTTTATTTCGTTTGTAAACAAACAATTAAAAAAAAAAAATATGTAAGAAATGATCGTTATTGTAAAATTTATGTTTCGAGAATTAATACTAATCATTACATCACTTGTATAAAAAATGACCTGTTATATTATTAGTTTCTACTTTCTGAATATTTAAGTTTTAATATTGAACATACTACTGTTAAAATAAGATTTTGTTTATAAACAAAACAATTTGACATTTAAAATTTTTGCAAGAAATGTAAATAATGTAATATTGTAAAATTTATGTTTCGAGAATTAATACTAAACATTGTATCACATTAAAAAATATATCACATATATCATATCATAAAAAAAAAAATAGTTTCTACATTCAGAATATTTAATTAGTATTGAACATACTACTTGTTAAAATAATCTGCTATATTATAAAAATTTAGTGTCTACATTCAGATTATGTAACACACAAAATAAAAAACACTACTGTTAAACTTACCTTGAAATTTTTACTTTTTCTTGTTTTCGATTTAAAACAGATCTTATTACATAAAATTAAAGTTTTTACAAAAATATCGATAAACAATTCTTTATTTTTAACTTTTGAACTAGATTTAAAATTAGTGATTTGAAAAGAAATTGGACAGTTTTTATTTAAAATCAAACATTTAAAATAAATATATATTTATGCGACATAGAATTTAGTTTCTATATTCAGATTATGTAACACACAAAAGGAAAAACACTACTGTTAAAATTATAAAGTGTTTTAAACTTACCCCAAAATTTACTCCATAGCTAAAAGCTAAACAGTATATAATATTTTAAGCTTGTGAACCTCATTTTTAAACCCTTTTTATCGCAAATTATCTTATCACTACAAACGAACGGGTTCATCAATTTAAGATGTGAATTATTTACAGTTTGATAACAACCGTATCAATTGCAATCCATTGTTTTTAATTGATAATATCTTAACTTTTAAGTACTCATGCTTGCTTTTTCTTTATCTCAAAACTAACTTTTCCTTAGGTGAACAAACATTTGGATAAGCGCGTTGTTTTCTTAATCTCTCACCAGAAAATGAAGTTTAACTCTCTTTTCAATTTGATAATTAACACTGAAAAAATAAGGTCTATTCAAATATCTGTTGTTTTTCAGGAGATAAAGGATAGTAACACATGAACTGACTTTTGTGACTGTTTATTTATTTTTTCTGATGAAAGAAAATGTACTTGCTTAAGATTTTTTTATTACTATCTCACAGATAATCATTTATCGCAGTCAATGCGAGATTACTATCTTACAGATAATTATTTATCACATATTAACTAAACGAAAAGATATTCACTTATAGTTTTGTTTCAAATGACAGAAGCTGATGACCATGGAATACTGAGTAAAGCTTCCCATGGAATACTGAGTAAAGCAAGCAACGATAAATGATTATCTGTGAGATAGTAATCACGCATTGACTGCGATAAATGATTATCTGTGAAATAGTAATCAAAAAATCTTAAGCAAGTACACTTTCTTTTATCAGAAAAAATAAATAAACAGTCACAAAAGTCAGTTCATGTGTTACTATCCTTTATCTCCAGAAAAACAACAGATATTTAAATAGACCTTATTTTTTCAGTGTTAATTATCAAATTGAAAAGAGAGTTGTTAAACTTCATTTTCTGGTGAGAGATTAAGAAAACAACGCGCTTATCAGAGTGTTTGTTAACCTAGGGAAAAGTTAGTTTTGAGATAATGAAAAAGCAAGCATGAGTACTTAAAAGTTAAGATATTATCAATTAAAAACAATGGATTGCAATTGATACGGTTGTTATCAAACTGTAAATAATTCACATCTTAAATTGATGAACCCGTTCGTTTGTAGTGATACAATAATTTGCGATAAAAAGGGTTTAAAAATGAGGTTCACAAGCTTAAAATATTATATGCTGTTTAGCTTTTAGCTATGGAGTCTACAAATTTTGGGGTAAGTTTAAAACAATAATTTTAACAGTAGAGTTTTTCATTTTGTGTGTTACATAATCTGAATATAGAAACTAAATTCTATGTCGCATAAATATATATTTATTTTAAATGTTTGATTTTAAATAAAAACTGTCTAATTTCTTTTCAAATCACTAATTTTAAATCTAGTTCGAAAGTTAAAAATAAAGAATTGTTTATCGATATTTTTGTAAAAACTTTAATTTTATGTAATAAGATCTGTTTTAAATCGAAAACAAGAAAAAGTAAAAATTTCAGGGTAAATTTAACAGTAGTGTTTTTTATTTTGTGTGTTACATAATCTGAATGTAGACACTAAATTTTTATAATATAGCAGATTATTTTAACAGTAGTATGTTCAATACTAAAACTTAAATATTCTGAATGTAGACACCTTTTTTTTTTTTCTTTTTTTTTTAATAATATGATATATGTGATATATTTTTTAATGTGATACAATGTTTAGTATTAATTCTCGAAACATAAATTTTACAATAACGATCATTTCTTGCAAAAATTTTAAATGTCAAATTGTTTTGTTTACAAACACAATCTTATTTTAACAGTAATATGTTCAATACTAAAACTTAAATATTCTGAATGTAGAAACTAGTTTATTTTTATTATTATTATTTTTTTTATACAAGTGATACAATGCTTAGTATTAATTCTTGAAACATAAATTTTAAATGTTAAATTGTTTTGTTTGCAATTAATTAATAATTATAATAATTTTGTGTGTATATTAATAATTAATATTTAATTAATAATAAGTAGTAATTATTAACAGTAGTATGTAAACTAATTTATTTTTATTTTATTTATTTTTTTATACAAGTGATACAATTCTTAGTATTAATTCTCGAAACATAAATTTTACAATAATGATCAATTCTTACATAAATTTTCTAAATTTTAAATGTTAAATTGTTTTGTTTGCGATTAATTAATAATTATAATAATTTTGTGTGTATATTAATAATTAATTAAAAATAAGTAGTAATTATTAACAGTAGTATGTAAACTAATTTATTTTTATTTTATTTATTTTTTTATACAAGTGATACAGTGCTTAGTATTAATTCTCGAAACATAAATTTTACAATAAGGATCATTTCTTGTATTATTTTAACAGTAGTATGTTCATTAGTAAAACTTAAATATTTTGAATGTAAAAATTAATTTTTTTTAATAATATAACAGATTATTATTTTTTATGCGAGTGATACAATAACGATCATTTCTTCATAAATTTTAAATGTCAGATTGTTTTGTTTACAAACGAAATAAAACCTTATTTTAACAGTATTAGGTTCATTACTAAAACTTAAAAATTCTGAATGTAGAAACTAATTTTTTTTCTAATATACAAGTGATACAATGTTTAGTATTAATTCTCGAAACATAAATTTTACAATAACGGTTATTTCTTGTATAAATTTTAAATGACAAATTGATTTGTTTACAAACGAAATAAAATCTTATTTTAACAGTAGTATGTTCATTAGAAAAACTTAAATATTATGAATGTAGAAACTAATAATATAACAGATTATTATATATATATTATATATATATAAACTTATTGCAAAAATTAACCATTGAAACAGAAGTAACTGACCAAATGCAATGAAATTATTACCCCAAATATCTATGTCAAATTACACATTATAAAACATAGTCCTAACAAATGAAGTATTTATTCAAAAAGTGAAATATAAGTAAAAAAAAAAAAAAAAAAAAAAAAAAAAAACACAAATGTAAGCTTATAATGTAATTCACTTTTTCAAGGGCTGGGAAACCACATTATAAGCAAAGAATGATTGTTTTCTGTAATTGTCACAAGCTTAAAGCCAAAATTTTGTGACAATTCCAAGCCCTAGCAATCATTGGAAAGAAATTGAAAAAAAAAAAAAGGATACCTTTGAAAATAGAACACTACAAATCAAACGGAAGAAAATAAATCCATTTATAAACAAATAAATACAAAGGAAGACAAAGAAAATCTATACATTACAACATCAATTTGTCCAGAATCCGAAGCCAAAAATGTTTTGTGCTAAGCACATGGTAAAGTGAATAAGTGAATTCAAACGTACAAGTTAAAATTACAGTTAATTTTCTAAAAGTAGCAGTTATTAATTTAACCATTGTGATTTTAACTATTTCTAATTTAAATTATAAAAATACAAATAAATAATATAAAAACTATAAATTCATTTACTAAAAATATTTTTTAACTTAAATAATTTTAATATATATATTATATTATTGGAATATTTAAAAATTTCACTTGTATTCCAAGTTTTCAGGTAAAAGAGAAAAAAAAATTGTGAAAATTTATATGGTGCTGCCATCTGGTTTTATAATAATGAACAATAACTAAAAAATAATACTAAAGAATAATAGTAATAGTTTTTTTTTAAATCATTATATGGTGCTGCCATCTAGTTAAAGATTAAAACAATATCTTTAATAACTATTAATTATTTAGATTAAGTAAATTTTCCAGTATAAAATTATTTTATCTATTTATTTTTACGTATGTCAACATTTAAATAATTTATATTTATTGTGTAATATCATTTTAACAAAACATAAATAAACCCATAAAATCTCAAATATTATTGTAGAAGTCAAATTTAATTTTCATTTTATAAATAATTATATGCAAGCTTAAAAGATTTACCAATATGACAACACGCACTTATTGGAACTAACATCTTGCAAAATATTATTAACCCTGAAAAATAAAATTAGATTTTCATTTTATAAATAACTATGCAAGTTTAAAAGAAATACCAAAATGGCTACACGCACTTAATGGAACTAACATCTTGCTAAATATTATTTACTCTGAAAAATAAAATTAGATTTCACACACTGATAGCTAAAAATAACAAAACATTTCCAATATGTTAACCTCACGTATTGGATCTAATATCTTGCAAAATAAAATAAAATAAAATAAAATAAAATAAAAAATAAAAACGCATTTAACTATATTGTTAAAAGTTCTCTACCTGGCAAGGAGAAAAAAAACCCCAGTAAATCTCCAATATGGCAACGCACTTATTGGAACAATATTATATTTAAAGTTCTCTCCCTATAAAAGGAAAAAAAAAATTAGAATTTACTATTTAAATTTTTTAATTTTTTTAAAAATTTTTAAATTTTTTAAATAATAAAAGATATTTAACCAAAATATTCCCACTCAGCTCTCACATAAAGGAATTCAGTCTTTAGCCAAATATATCAGTAATCAAAATGTAAGTGATTTAACAGATAGAATGTGCAAACATATAAACCCCAATGAAAGCAAAATTTATATTCGTAAAATTGACTTAACTAAATAAAAGGGATAGCCATATTCTACTGCATGTTGAAGAATAAGTTTTAAATTTTGAGTTTTAAAATGATTAGAACAAAGATTGTTTATTCTATGTGCAAAATTTAGTAAAATATTTACAAATACTGATTTATGTATACAAGACTTATAATTAGTAAATAAGTTAACTTTAAATGTGAAATCATTTCTTTTGTCATAAATGTCAAACAAAATTTTATTATCTTTAAGAATTATCTTAAGATCAAGAAAATTAATTTCATTATTTACCATAAGGTTGAAACTATAATTTAAATTTTTATGATATTTTATTGGTAGTAAATAATTTGAATTATTATTAAAATAGAAGACAATTATATCATCTATATAACGGTACATTTTACAATTAGCAATATGTGAATTACGTTCATAATAATATAAATATAATTCTGCAAGAATTGAAGAAACAATGCCACCCTGTGGTAATCCACAGCATTGAATATATATAGTCTCATTAAAAACAAAATAATTATGATGTAGAATAAATCTAGTTAAAGTTTTAAAGTAATTTTTAAAGAAATGTTATTTTTTATTTTATGGTATCCTTGTATTCTTTGTATAATAAATTGACAATCCTGAACATATCCTTGATATCAATATTATTAAATAAGTCATTAAAGTCAAACGTCTTCATGTAAGTTATGTTATTTAAATTTTTTATATTATTGACAAGTTGAAAACTATTTTTTATGCTAAACAAATTATCTTTTAGTTTTGTAAGTTCAAACTATTTAGTGAGAATAGTTAATAGAAATTTACTTGCATTATTATTATACGTATTACAGCCTATAGTTACAGTTCTAAATTTTATAGGAGTTTTATGAAATTTAGGTATAACAACAATATATGGATAATTAAAGTTGTAATTTTTAATTTTTAGCAATTTATAATATTGAAATATATGTCGATTATTAATAATTGTATTAAGATTAGTTTTTTTTTAAAAATTTAAACTTGTATTTATTGCATTAGATATTAGCTGTGAATAATATTTTTTTGCAGATGAAAGCATAGTTGTTTGGTGATTTATCAACATAAGTAATAATAAATTTGTTTTGTAAATTCTTTATTTCACTATTTAGTTGTTTAACATTAAAATTAAAATTTTCCATATTTCTGAAAAGTTCAACAGTTAAATTACTTAATACATTTAATTTCCATTCTTTAAAAAATTCAATGGGTTTATTATAATCTATTGAAATTTTATATATAAAAAGGTCAAGATCCAGATTAAATTGTTTTAATATAGAAAAAATATTATAACATGATGGTGTTCGAAATTTAGTCCCATTAGTCATAAAATTGCGCAGATAATCATTCTCAACAATATTAATATCCCCTGTAATAATGTGACCATGTACCTTATCTACATAATTACTAAAACTAGGATTATTACATAAGCACGGAGGTTTATCATTTGATGTAAGAAATTTTGCAAAATTATTGTAATTGAAAATCCTACGTCCAAGTGTAACATTGTATTTGTATGATTTATGTATTGTAAAATTTTTTATGGGGAATTTGCTATTGTTATTAATTACATTGTGTATATTAATTTTATTAAGTACTATATTGGAAAAAGTGATTATAAGTTGAGTATTGTTAGTTTTTTTATAAGTATTTTTTGAAATTTTTACATTAAGTTGATTAATTCTATATAATAGAAGATCAAAATATTCATCACTAAAATGTGGTGATAAATTTAATGTTAAAAATACTTTATAATAATTATTAAGATTTTTCTTTTTGATTGAAAAAAATATGTTTCCTTATATCAAACCAATTGAAAGTATTAGTGAATTCATTTTCCATATTAGATAATTGCTGTATAATATCATTACTAGAAACATACTGTGTATTAGTACCATATTTACCCCTTTTTGTACGTGTAGTTTTTGTATTTATTTTATGATTTAAATTAGCATAAGTGCTAGTATAATGTTCATGTTTATTAGTATTTGTATAAACAATGTTTGTGCGATTAAATAACTTAGAATTTAGACCATTATATATATGTCAAATTGTTCACTAGAAAAACTTAAATATTCTGAATGTAGAAACTAATAATATAACAGATTATTATTTTTTTTATATATATACAAGTGATACAATAACGATCATTTCTTGGAAAATTTTTAAATGTCAAATTGTTTTGTTTACAAACGAAATAAAATCTTATTTTAACAGTAGTATGTTCAATACTAAAACTTAAATATTCAGAATGTAGAAACTAATAATATAACATATTATTTTTTATACAAGTGATGTAATGATTAGTATTAATTCTCGAAACATAAATTTTACAATAACGATCATTTCTTACATAATTTTTTTAAAAATTGTTTTGTTTACAAACGAAATAAAATCTTATTTTAACAGTAGTATGTTCAATACTAAAACTTAAATATTCAGAATGTAGAAACTAATAATATAACAGATTATTTTTTATACAAGTGATGTAATGATTAGTATTAATTCTCGAAACATAAATTTTACAATAACGATCATTTCTTACATAATTTTTTTAAAAATTGTTTTGTTTACAAACGAAATAAAATCTTATTTTAACAGTAGTATGTTCAATACTAAAACTTAAATATTCAGAATGTAGAAACTAATAATATAACAGATTATTATTATTTTTTATACAAGTGGTATAATGTTTAGTATTAATTCTCGAAACATAAATTTTACAATAACGATCATTTCTTACATAAATTTTAAACGTCAAATTGTTTTGTTTACAAACGAAATAATATCTAATTTTTTGAATAAATTTTAAAGTATGTATTAATTTAAGAATGTAGATATAAAGTTTAAATTTTATAACACATTATTTAAGGTTATTTAACTCTTGTATAAACATTAGCTTACTTTTTTTTTTTCTTTAAGTTTAGTGAAAATAAGATAACCAGTGACGATGTGGAGTTATATATATATATATATATATATATATATATATATATATATATATGGAAAACTGGGAAAATACAAACTTAAATACAGAAGTTGAAAACCCTAATCGAGCAGAACCTAATCGAGCAGAAACCTAACCAAGCAGAACCTAATCGAGCAGAATATAGATCAATCCCTGATTGTTATTGTCACGTTGCCGGGTCTTCAAACACCATGCAATGTTCCAATGAAAATATACAGATAAAACGTAAAAATGAGGTATTTATTTATTGTTTTTTTATACTATCTAATCAAAATTTAAAACTATATATATCTTATAAAGTATATATTTTATTTTAGTATACAAATTTCCTAGAAAAAAAAAACCTCGCTGTGATTATAATACAAATAATGAAGATTATGAGGCAAATAATGAAGATTATGAGGTAAATAATGAAGATTATGAGGCAAATAATGAAGATTATATGGTAAAGAATAAGTCTGTTTTATTATTATTTTTTTAACTAAAATTTAAAAGTATTAATTTAAAATACTTCTTTCTTATTCTTTTGCAGATTTTAGATGAGGAATCTTTAACCATCAATACTGAGAACTTTCACACGCATACTTTATTAGAGGTAAAAAAAAAAATTACTTTTAAAATATAAAATGCATTTGAAATAGGATAACCCTTATTAAATGACATAGTTAATTTAAAATTACACGATTTTAATTATAACATTTATTAAACAACTATGATTAAAATTTATTTAATGACTATTTTTATAAAATCGATTAAATATTCCTTAAAATGTACGTATAATATTATGTTTTCTAGGTAGAAAAATCTGTATTATTATATACATACACTAAATTTTAAAGAAATTAATTCTTATTTAGTCTGTGAATGTCATATGTTTTCAAAGTTTATATTTTTTGATATTTTATAACAGATTAATGCTGCGACAGAGCTTGCAGATGAGTGGGCGAATGAAAACCCCTTATGAGATCATGAAACTTCACATGCAGAACTAAATCAATCGGCCGAGGTAAATTGTTACTTTTTTAACTATTCTAAAACAAATATTAAACTAAATCTTTAAAATATATTTATAGTTAAGTGCTTACCAATTTTTTTTTTTTTTTTTTTTTTTTTTTATATATATATAATCAGAATGTTTTAACAATCACAATCATTAGTGATGATGATGATTCGTCCCTTCCGGATACGATTGGCATGAATGTAAACTAATTAATTTTTAAAAATATATATAAAAATAGATATAAAAAGTATAAAAATTTATTTTTTTTTTTTTTTTTTAAGAGAAAGATTTTTTTTTAACAGGTAAGACATTTTTTTAATCTAAATTTCATTGCAAGTAATTTGGTAAAAAAAAATCTCAATTTAATGAAAATTCTATTACAGTTTCCTTTGTAAGCAGTATGGTAAGTTAACAATTATATTTACTCGTTTAAAAATATTAACATTTTATTGGTTTAAAAAGTTACGTGGATATTTTATTATACTCTGTTAGAAGTTCAATAGTCAGTTAATTCTTACACATCGATCCAGAAACGGTTATATAAGAGAAGTTCATACAATTGTAGGTTAAAAATTCTCGTATTTAATGCTTTTATAAATAATATTTTACTGGCGAATCAATTTTGTATCAGAAGTTCATACATTTCGTAAGTTAAAATTTTTTATTAATCTCGTATTTAGTGCTTTTACAAATAATATTTTACTTATGTGTAACTTATGTGTTATAAATCACTTATGTGTTATAAATCTAACTAGAAAAAGTAAATATTTCAAATAAGTCATGTTAGAAAAAACTAGATTCGATTATATTTTTTTAAATGTTGGTTGTGTAAAGTCAATCGTTTATTATTTTTTAGCAGTTGTTATTATTTTTTAAACAGTTTTCATTATTTTTGAACAGTTGTTATTATTTTTGAACATTTGTTCAGTTGTTATTATATTTTTGAACAGTTGTTCTTATTATTTTTTAATACTTTTATTTTTTTACTGTGCTTTTTTTTCAAACATACGAAAAATTCAAAATTGTCGTTTACAATTCTAAAATACACTTTAATGAGTTGAGTTGAGTTGATTATTGACGGCCAATTATCTACACTTGAGATATAGGCTCGGGGGGAGTGCCCTTCGTGGTCACTTTAATGAAAGCAGTCTGTTACAAGATAATCACAAAAAGTTAACAATATCTTTCAAAAATAAACACTCATTTCACAATATAATTTAAACTGAACAGGCAAAATTAAAAATTCCAAACACAAATAACTGAAATCTAACCACCATTACATCATAGATTGAACAGTTAAAGCTATCCTAAATTATCGAAGCAATAGATCAGTTTGTCATGGTACATCCAAGAAAATTTCGATAAGATAAAAATTTGACTGTGAGTTTCGAAGGAAAACCTATCCACGAATCGAACTTGGCAGATTTATTTAATCTTTTGTTTTCTGTGAATAAAAGAAAACCGATCAAGGCACAGAACGAATTATTAAAAACATTAAACGAAATGAATGTCCCGCGAAATTTTATTAAAAATAAATATTTGTCAACAAACATTAAACAAGATTCTGCATTAGATATGTCAAAACCCGTTAAAAAACGGAAAGTGGGTTCACATGTATTGCATTGGGAAAATTATTAATAGAATTGAATTTGTTTTTTAAACTACGCCTCTTTCCTATGTTTTCTAAATAATATTGATGCTAAAATTATAGAAAAGTTTTGTATAACATTTTATAGTATATATTTAATTATTAATGCTTAATTTAATAGAAAATTAATTTTCAGCAATAAAAAAAAATTGTTTTTGTTACATTTTGGGCCACAATGAGTGGAGTGATTGCCATGCGACCCCTCATTTAATCAGATAATACGGTATGTATATTTTAATAAAACCCTCTAAGCACTTATTAAAAAAAATTAATTAAATGAAATTATTTTTGACATAGTTAAATTGAAAGAAATATTGTATAGTACATTTTAGATGGTATACAAAAAAAACGCTTAAAGGGTTAATATATGCCGGGGGGCCCTTAGTCGGTATCAAAAACATTTATTGTTTATTCTTTTTCTAGATTCAATTAAACTATTCAATTTTTTTATTATAAAATGTACTAATAAATATTCTATTACAGCAATTTAGACTGTATATAATTTATGAAGATAAAACAGTTGCATATAAAATTTATGTATATTTCTGCACAATGTGGGCCACAGTGAGTGAAATGGTGTTCATGAAACCCCTGTCTCGAATAGCTAATACAACATACATTAATTTTTTTAATATATGTTGGGGGATCCATAGCCTGTGCATAAGTATAACATGCTTTTTTTATTCAAGCTTGAAAACAAACTTTAAAAAAAAAACTCCAGTTACTGTCGATAGCGAATACCACCAAAAAAAATTTGATCTCCGTTTCGCCTGCAAACTGAAAGTCAATTATATAAAAAAAAAAAAAAAAAAAAAAAAAAACTCTTTTAAAAAATGTTAGCCGCCCCTTCAAAAATACCCCATCCTATAGCAAACTTCAATCTAACATTTAAATTTGATCCTAAAAAAAAAATTAAGCCCCCTTAAAAAAAGTTAGCCGCCCCTTCAAAAATAAGCCCCTACAAAAGTTAGCCCCCTCACATTTATACCCTCCTCCTATAGTACACCCTTAAGACCCCTTCTACGTTTTAAAGTGTTATTTTCACATCGTACTATAGTATGATTCCACTTCCACCACCACCACCACCACCACCACCACCACCACATCATTGATCCTCACGGGGTCGGACCGTTGTTTATCCCCTACTTCCAACATATATACAGTTTAAGGTCAACCCTCTCTTAAGCTGCATTTATTCGCAGTCTAAGCAAGTCATAAATAATTCGACTTCCCATTCTTTTTGGAAGGATTGTGTGGTTATTAACAAAAGAAAAGGTATTCTCAATAAAAAAGAGGCGTTGGACGTCTGTGACCGCCATTCCCTGCTTGACCTCTAAGTTTTAGACATACTAAGAATGTCATAAAACATTAGTCCGCATTACCACAAAAGAGAAGCCGAGGGTAATTCTGGCAGTCTGTTTGAACCTTTTATCGCGACAGTTTTTAACTCACAAGCTATTAAAGCTTGAGAGTTAATGTGCCCGCCCGTTCTGTATGTATGTATGTACGTATATACGTAACGCGATAACTCTTGATAGAAATATCCAATTTGCTTCAAATTTTGTTTATAGGTTCATTGTGACACGGCGCTTCCCTGATTAGTTTTGGGGGTTCATCGGTTAAGTATAAAGGAAAGAATGGGGGCTAATCCCCCCTGAATTTAGATAGATGGGTTTTTCAGGCAGAATTATCCGATTTGCTTCAAGTTTTGTATATAGGCTCATTGTGATAAGGTACTTCCCTGATTAGTTTTGGGGGTTCAATGGTTAAGTATAAAGGGAGGGAACGGCGGACTAATTTACACCCCCTTAATTTATGGTCGATTTCTTTATTTTTTCAGGGCCATTATTCTTTGAAATAAGAGTATAATATGCAATTAGTGTGAATAGCCTGGTCAGCTCAATGCCATCACCATAAGTTTAACTAGGCGCTTTCCTTTTTAAAATATGAAACCATTTGAAATGGATCACAATTTGTGTAATTACTAAAATAGGTGTAAAAATAAAAAAGTCCTTCCGGCCTGTACCGGGAGGAAAAGGTAGCTTTCCTATATCTTCGTTTTAAAATTTTAGCTTATGTTACTCGAAACAGCAAGCTAAAATGCAAAGAACCCAATTACAGAACATTCGTTAATACTGAATTTGAATAAGAAATTTGCCAAATTAGTCAACTATAGCCAAGTTGGCTTCATATATGAAGACTTATTTCGGTCGCCAAATTTGGCGATATTTCGCCAAATGTCGCCAAGTTTGGCGAGAATTTGGCGCTAACGGATATGAATATATAGTTTCATGCGTATGATTGGGAAAATGATTACAACAACGAAAGATAATAATTTGCGAGAAGTCGCGTTCACTAAAACTTATAAATTAATCGTTGGATTTTTGTAATGTGCTATCTTGTTTCAAAATGTCTGCCACCCTAGAATTTCAAACTGCTGTATCTCAGCCATTTTTTAAGATAGAGGTAAAACAAAAAATACACCGGAATCCTTGTATCAAGGCCTAACACTTAAGAAAAAATAAATTTGAATTTTTAACTTTTTTGTATGTTTATTGTAGTTTTAAATTTTTAAATGGCCACCATCTTGAAACAAAAAGGCGGACCAAGCTGGCCAACGAACTCGGTCGAGACATTGGTGAGCTTAATACACACAATTAGTTTCATTGAAATTGATTTATAAATACGAGTGCTATCGCATGACATAGATCAGATAGATATATATATATATAAATATATATGTATATATATATATATATATATATATATATTGTTGTGAGCTCGGGGTTCGAAAGGACTGATGCCAAGATATAAGAACAATAAAAAGACTTTATTCACTATAAACAGTGCAATACGATCGCAAATATCTTCTGAAAATTACAAGATATTCAGTAATCTTCAAATCCAATAAAAGCGCAGCAAAATTTCACATAGAAACAATGCGTTCAATACGACGTATCAACGACAAAATCGATCCGAGTAACACAGTTCTCAATGCAAAGCCTCTCGTATGAATTCAATCGCAGTTGACAGACAACTAACTGAACTGAACTGATGGAGGTCCTTATATAGGTTTCAGAGATCTTTCCAGATTATTCCAGAGCCTTCAGATGCTAGAAATTACCAGAAAGTGCTTTAACTTTCGATAGAGAACCTAAGCGAGAAAGGATCCCAATGTATAGGTATAAGGGGGGTGTGGTTGCACAAAAAGTCGCCAAATCCGTCGCCAACTTGGCGACATTTGGCGATATATCGCCAAATTTGGCGACAAAAATAAGTCGCCAAAACTATCGCCAACTTGGCGAAAAGCCCATTCCTTGGCGATTTTCCAATAGAACTCCATTATAAAACCGATGCTGTAAGGTTGTTTTTCTTGCAAAGCACCTGAGGCCTTTAGCATTGAGTTACATGATGCTCAATAGGAAATACATTAATAATACTGCAATTTTCACAATAATAAAATAAAATAAATTAAAAAGAATGAAATATTTACAAAATTCATAACATTGCCCCCTCTCAAGGACTGCACGTCCAGGGCAGTTCAACCTTTGATCGGAAAGCAAACCCGTTACTAACAAATGCTATACTATTCAAAGCACTTAAAGCAAATATGGAAAATAACAATTAAACACATTCATAATGATGAATTATAAAGCATAGACACCATTACATACAAGTATTTAAATAATAATAACAATAATAATGATAATGCTAAGCAAAATAAATAATTACATTAATTTATATACAAGACCATGGTCATACTAATTTACATTATTTACATTACACTATTTACAAACAATGAACTAAGTACTATGGCCATAGTATGGAGCCAGCCTGTCGTAATGAACGACTCTAGGCTTCGAACTTGGTGACTTTCGGATCCGAATTACGACATCGTTCAGTCTGTTTAGGACTGTATAAGGACCGTCCCAGTGCGATTGCAGTTTGGGAGAAAGTCCTTTACGTCGAGTCGGATTATAAAACCAAACCTTGTCACCTTCTTTGAATTGATGTCCCGTGGCTTTCGTGTCGTACCTGGTCTTCATCTTCTCCGTCTGTATATTGATCCGCTCTCGAGCCAAGTTGTGGACGTCTTCAAATCGTGCCTGGAGATTCTGCACGTATCCCTCTGGCGATGAAGGCGCATCTGGAGGGCGACCAAAAAGCAGATCACAAGGTAGACGAAGATCACGACCGAAAAGCATCTGAGACGGGGAATAGCCGGTCGTTTCATGGACGGCGCTGCGATAGGCGAGGAGAAACAAGGGAAGTTTTTGGTCCCAGTCTTGTTGGTTTCTTGAAACTAGCAGTGAGAGATTGTTGAGGATGGTACGATTAAACCTCTCAACCATGCCATCCGACTGTGGATGTAAAGGCGTCGTCCTAGTTTTGTCCATTCCGAGAAGTTGACAAAGACCCTCAATCACAGCAGATATGAAATTTCTCCCCTGGTCAGAATGCATTTGAGGGGGACTCCATACCTTGATATCCACTGGTGTACCAAGGCATCCGCAACCGTAGAAGCTTCTTGATCACGGATGGCATAAACTTCAGGCCATTTCGTGAAATAGTCCATGACAACAAGGAGGTATTTGTTGCCATCAGCACTTCTTGGCAGAGGACCTAGGATGTCAAGGGCGATGCGTTCAAAAGGTGCTCCTACATTGTAGAGATGTAGTCTTCCTCGGCTACGTTTCTTTGGTCCTTTCCGAGCTGCACATGCATCGCAAGATTTGCACCATTGTTCGACGTCAGCTCTCGCCTTTCCCCAGAAGAAGCGCTCTCGGACTCTGTGTAATGTTTTCATGACTCCAAAATGGCCACCAGTGGGACTGCCATGTAATTCCTTGAGGACCTCTGGTATTCGGGATCGAGGAAGTACCAACTGCCACCGAGATGTTTTCCCATCTTCCGATTCGAATTTTCGGAACAGGACACCATTCTTGACGTGGAGGGAGTTCCAAAGAGCCCAATATTGCTTCGTCGTAGGACTGTAAGTCGAGATGTCTTTCCAACTGGGCTTCGTGCTAGAAGATTCTAATAACTCCAAGATTGGTTTGATGTCAGAGTCTGCCATTTGATCTTCTCGAATCTTCTCATCACTCCAGGGATATGGTGGCGTTGATAGTGAAGTCTTCGTCTGGCGTATGACATGTTCGGGATTATACTTGTTCTCCGCTCTGGAACAATAGCGACAACTTTCGGGACACGGTCTTCATGATAAGGCATCAGCATTTCCATGCGATGAGCCTTTACGATGCCTGATGTCAAAGTCGTATTCCTGGAGTCGTTGTATCCATCTGGCTACTTGGCCCTCTGGGTTCTTAAAATTCATCAGCCATGTTAGGGATGCGTGATCAGTACGAAGGAGAAATTTCCTGCCATAGAGATAGTGATGGAAGTGTTCTATGGCTTTTACTATAGCTAATAACTCCTTACGAGTGACGCAATAATTCCGCTCTGGTTTCGACAAACATTTGCTCCAGTATGCTACGACTCGTTCTTGGCCATCTATTTCTTGGGAAAGTACAGCACCGACACTTTCATGACTAGCATCCGTGTCCACAATGAATTGTTTGTCGGGGTGTGGATAGGTTAGGACTGGAGAGGATGCGAGAGCTTCTTTCAGCTGCTGGAAGGAATTCTCGCATTCTTGTGTCCATAGAAACTTCTGCTTGCTTTCAGTGAGCCTATGCAAGGGTCTTGCGATGTTGGAGAACCCCTGTACAAACTTTCTGTAATAACTGCATAGTCCCAGAAAGCTTCGCAACTGATGGACATTTTCCGGACGTTTCCAGTGCTTTACTGCAGACACTTTTTCAGGATCTGTTCGAACACCTTCAGCTGAGATGATGTGTCCTAAATAGTT
The DNA here is from genome assembly GCA_963931845.1 of Maratus michaelseni. NCBI lineage: Eukaryota > Metazoa > Arthropoda > Arachnida > Araneae > Salticidae > Maratus > Maratus michaelseni. Next base: position 45,366,438 of record OZ007596.1, read on the forward strand.
TACTTCTCGTTGGAAGAACTTGCATTTCAAAGGGTTCAGCTTTAAATTCGCCGCTCTTAGTTTCGTTAACACTTTTCGAATATTCGCTAGATGTTCTTCAAACGTGCGGCCACCAATGATGACGTCATCTAGGTAGATGAGACAAGCTTCAAAAGTCAGACCTTTTAACACTGTCTCCATGAGGCGCTCGAACGTTGCTGGAGCATTGCAGAGCCCGAACGGCATAACTTTAAATTGCCAAAGTCCTTGTCCAGTAGTAAATGCGGTCTTCTCTTTGTCATCAGGATGGATCTCTACTCGCCAATATCCACTCTTCAAATCCAGCGTGGAAAACCATTTATGTCCTGAAAGAGTATCTAGCGTGTCGTCTATTTTTGGTAGAGGATAGCTGTCCTTCTTCGTGATATCGTTAAGTTTACGATAATCCACACAAAATCTTGTGGAGCCATCTTTCTTTCGGACCAACACGATGGGAGAGGCGCACGGACTTGATGACGGTTCGATGATGTCACTATCCTGCATCTCTCGTAAGAGCTTAGAAACCTCTTCTTGTTTTGCGAACGGCAAGCATCTTGGATGCTGTTTAATCGGTGGATGGTTGGCAGTATCAATTCTATGACGTGTCAGTGAAGTGCGACCTATATCATTCTCGTTTTGTGAAAACACATCCTTAAATTCCTGGAACAGTCTTTCTGCGGCATGTCTCTGTTCAGGAGATAAATTTTCCTTTCGTCCAATTACAGGTGTTAAACTTGTAGGCGGCTCCGATAACGTCAAGCTCGGGTCTTTGCAAACACAGGTGACTGGAGCACAGGTAGCAAGCACTTCACCCTTCTGGATAATTCTAGACTTTTCACTTACATTCGCCATCCTCACGGGTATCACATCTCTCGACAGATGTACCAGCGCTGATGCTATTAGCACTCCTTTTGGGCTCTTCTCAGGATATCCAACCAAGCCACATTGAAAAGTACTTTCGTTCTCAGTTAATCCAGGTATCATCATTTCGGTTCGAGGAGGGATGATAACATCTGCCTTGGCTGTGATCCGTTGAATGAACCCGGACTCATTTCCAAGTTTGAAAATAGTGACATCTTCTTGAGCAGAGCGTAATTCATTATTCTTAAAATCCAATGCAAATCCATGCTCTTTTAAAAAGTCCAGTCCGAGTATGAAAGGATCTGAAATATCGGCCACATAGACTGTATGGCGATAAGCGGCGTTCCCAAACTTTATTTTCAGTGTCATTCTTCCATGTATATCGATCTTATCTCCGGTCACAGTTTGAAGAATAACACGCGGCGGGGTCCAGAAGAGTTTTTCTTTCAGCCGCTGAGCTAGATCTTTCCGAATGATGGTCACATTGGCTCCTGTATCGATGATCATATTACAGGGCAAATCATTCACACTTCCGACTAGAAAAACTCCGTTCTCGCCGCAACTTCTTGCAGAAATTTCACATACTTGAAAATGGGGCTTCTCAAAATCTGGCAACCTCCGCCCCGCAAGATGGCCATTAATCAGTTTTTCTGCTCCTCCTTTAGCGGGAAAGGTATTACCTTCGGTGCTGGGTCGTCTTGGGCAGTCGATATGGATATGGCCTTCTCCACCGCATTTCCAGCACTTGATCTTCCTGTAAGGTTTGTTGGCCATTAAGGAGTTCATCTGCCTCATCATGTCCTTCACCTGCTGCTGTAAATGCTCCACAGCTCTATCCGACGTCTCAGGCATGTTGGCTACTCGCACAAAGTGTCGATCTTTCCTTGTAGCTTGCTGGGCTGCCTCGAATTTCAGGGCATAAACTAAAGCCCCTTTTAAGTCACTGAGATCTGCAATCCGGAGTGCTTTCTGGATCTCAGAGTCACGCACACCATCAATAAAATGCTGCAGAGCCAAGCTTTCTCTAATTTCAGTCGGACAGTCAGGATAAGCAAGATGTGAAAGTCTCTCGACATCCGTAGCAAGATCTTGCAGGGATTCAGTGGATTTCTGCTGTCGAGATTTGAGCTGGAGTCTGCTATATTCCTTCATGCATTTCTCGCCAAAGCGTAATTCTAAGGCACTGACGAGCGTTTCAAAATCCAGCGGTTCATTTGCAGGCAAAGTCTGTAGGACATCGGCAGCATCAGCTCGTAGAGAAGCAGCTAACTGGCAAGCCTTTGTCAGGGAATCCCATCCATTGGCGTCCGCTACGATCCCAAATTGTGTCTTAAAAACTGGCCATGAGGATTTTCCGTCATAGGTCGAGAGTTTAATAGAGGCCCGGGGAAGCATAGCTTGATACTTGACATCTTCGGGATAGTTTTCGGCAGTTATCTTTTGTTTCTTCACATTTTTCCAACTCCTTTTCTATACTCTCTACCCTTTCTTCTACGGTGTTGGCTGTCTTTTGAACTTTTTCCTCTATTTCCAGAAATCTTCCTTCAAATTTGTTTTCCACGCTGTCAATTCTTTCATTTAAAGATGTTATTTTATTATCTATTAATTCTTTCAACTCACCAAGGTTGGTTGACATATCCTTCTTCATTTCTTCCGACATCTCTTTCATTTCAGCCTGGTTTGCGGTCATTTTCTCATCTATCGCTGACATTTCCTTCTTCATTTCTTCCGACATCTCTTTCATTTCAGCCTGGTTTGCGGTCATTTTCTCATCTATCGCTGACATTTCCTTCTTCATTTCTTCCGACATTTCCTTCATTTCAGCCTGGTTTGCAGTCATTTTTTCATCCATCGCTGACATTTCCTTCTTCATTTCAGCCTGGTTCGCAGTCATTTTCTCATCCATCTCTCCTAATTTCTCCAATAATTTAGTCAGTTGCGCCTCCATTGCTCTGGTAATCGGCATTCAATCCCACTTCTGACACCAAATGTTGTGAGCTTGGGGTTCGAAAGGACTGATGCCAATATATAAGAACAATAAAAAGACTTTATTCACTATAAACAGTGCAATACGATCGCAAATATCTTCTGAAAATTACAAGATATTCAGTAATCTTCAAATCCAATAAAAGCGCAGCAAAATTTCACATAGAAACAATGCGTTCAATACGACGTATCAACGACAAAATCGATCCGAGTAACACAGTTCTCAATGCAAAGCCTCTCGTATGAATTCAATCGCAGTTGACAGACAACTAACTGAACTGAACTGATGGAGGTCCTTATATAGGTTTCAGAGATCTTTCCAGATTATTCCAGAGCCTTCAGATGCTAGAAATTACCAGAAAGTGCTTTAACTTTCGATAGAGAACCTAAGCGAGAAAGGATCCCAATGTATAGGTATAAGGGGGGTGTGGTTGCACAAAAAGTCGCCAAATCCGTCGCCAACTAGGTAGCTTTATACTTTTAGGTAGCTTTCAATACAAAAAAGTCCTTCCCGCCTGTACCGGGAGGAAAAGGTAGCTTTCCTATATCTTCGTTTTAAAATTTTAGCTATTGTTACACGAAAACAGAAAGTTAAAATGCAAAGAAAACGTTTACAAAAGGTTCGTTAATACTGAATTTGAATAAGAAATTCGCCAAATTATTGAGCAATAGCCAAATTGGCTTCATTTATGAAGACTTATTTTGGTTGCCAAATTTGGCGATATTTCGCCAAATGTCATCAATTTTGGCAAGAATTTGGCGCTAACGGATATGAATATATAGTTTTATGCGTATGATTGGGAAAATTGTTACAACAATGAAAATTTTTGTAATGTGCTGTCTTATTTCAAAATGTCAGCCACCCTAGAATTTCAAACTGCTCTATCTCAGCCATTTTTTAAGATAGAGGTAAACCAAAAAAATGCTCTGGAATCCTCGTATCAAGGCCTAACACTTAATTAAAAAATAAATTTGAATTTTTAACATTTTTGTATATTTATTTTAGTTTTAAATTTTTAAGTGGCCACCATCTTGAAACAAAATGGCGGACCAAGCTGGCCAACGAACTCGGTCGAGACATTGGTGAGCTTAATACACACAATTAGTTTCATCCAAATTGATTTATAAATACGAGCGTTATCGTATGACAAAGCTCAGATATATATATATATATATATATATGGATATATCTATATATATAAATCAACATTTGAACGGAGGGTGTATTTGGGGTCAGGGGGTCATGATCGGTGAAAATATATCGAAATTTTTCGGAACTGCCTTCCTCCGAACGGCTGCAATAGGTAGCTTTATACTTTTAGGTAGCTTTCAATACAAAAAAGTATAAAGCTACCTATTGCAGCCGTTCGGAGGAAAGCAGTTCCGGAAAATTTCGATATATTTTCACCGATCATGACCCTCAGACCCCAAAACCACCCTCCGTTCAAATGTTGATTTATATATATAGATATATCCATATATATATATATATATATATATATATATATATATATATATATATATATATATATATATATATATATATATATATATATATCTGACCTATGTCATACGATAACGCTCGTATTTATAAATCGATTTTGATGAAACTAATTGTGTGTATTAAGCTCACCAATGTCTCGACCGAGTTCGTTGGCCAGCTTGGTCCGCCATTTTGTTTCAAGATGGCGGCCATTTAAAATTTTAAAACTAAAATAAATATACAAAAAAGTTAAAAATTCAAATTTATTTTTTAATTACGTGTTAGGCCTTGATACAAGGATTCCAGAGCATTTTTTGGTTTACCTCTATCTTAAAAAATGGCTGAGATAGAGCAGTTTGAAATTCTAGGGTGGCTGACATTTTGAAACAAAACAGCACATTAACGCGATTACTCGCAAATAATTTTATTTCATTGTTGTAATAATTTTCCCAATCGTACGCATAAAACTATATATTCCTATCCGTTAGCGCCAAAATTGGCGACATTTGGCGAAATATCGCCAAATTGGGCGACCAAAATAAGTCTTCATAAATGAAGCCAATTTGGCTATTGCTCAATAATTTGGCGAATTTCTTATTCAAATTCAGTATTAACAAATCTTTTGTAAACATTTCTTTGCATTTTAACTTGCTGTTTTCGTGCAACATTAGCTAAAATTTTAAAACGAAGATATAGGAAAGCTACCTTTTCCTCCCGGTACAGGCCGGAAGGACTTTTTTGTATTGAAAGCTACCTAAAAGGTTCTAAAACATTAAAACCATTTTAATGTGTTAAAAACATCCATCGGAGTCCCGAGCGCTTTCAACCAGAAAACCTGGCCATCATCAGAGGGTGGAAATGAGATTTATTTTTACACCTATTTTAGTAATTACACAAATTGTGATCCATTTTAATGGTTTCATATTTTAATCGATACACAAAGGTGAATTTTGTTCCAATTTTATAATATTTTTCTATATATTAAATGCTTTTCTTTTTGTTTATCTTATTCCGACGATACGTCTATAATTTTGTTACCAAACTATTGCCTGTGTGTAGATGCCGGGGTCGGAAGTAGCGCGCTACAAGCAGCGAAGTGGCTATCGTTTACAGTATTTTGTAGTATAGCGAGCTGCATTTTGAACAATGTAGTATATAGCGAGTAGCGAGATACAAAAAATCAATAGTTTGTAGCGAGAACTGACGCTACTTTTAAACCTTACTTCAAGTGGGAAATGTGCCATTCTAGAAATCACGTAGCCCTAAATTGCTTCTTTTGTGCAAAATTTGTTCTGTTCAACAATTTGAGAACCTCAGAGGCAAATCTCAGCTGCAGTTTATAGCAACGCATCACATGAAGTCACAGATTTTTACCATTGACACTTGCTGCTAAAATCAAGTATTAACCCGCCAAAGGAATTTATTTTTTTGCTGGCAATAGTCATCTATATTTACTTGTTTACTTGTTATTAGGTCTACATGTTGGGACAGTGCCTCCCCGGAGAAAATCTGTTGTTTCCCGGTGAAAATTGCCAGTTAGATTACAGCGAATAAATTACTCTCTTTAAATTTTTGTACTCCCCCCACCGCCACTGGGATAAAAAGACCTGAAAGAAATATTGACTTCGCCTCGCGAATTGTTGATGGATGGTGTGATGAGTTATATGAACCTCCAGCAAGAGTCTCTGGTGCACCAGGCCTTTATATTCCAGGCAAATTCTGCTAGCAGATCCAACCCGAACCTGTCAAAAAATAAATAAATGAATAAATAAATATTTTAAATAAATTTTAAATAAAAAATTTAAAAAGAATCGTCAAACCGAAAACGTTCCGGACCTGAAATATTCAATCTCTCCTCCCCCCCCCCCCCCAAAAAAAAAAAAAAAATAAATAAATAAAAAAAATCCATATTTTAATACAATTACGAAAAAGCAGCCTATAATTTTATATCTGTAATATATTTTTGAATAAAAATGAAACACATATACACTCATTAATATTCAAATATGCAGTGTTTTTTTCATTTGAAAAATATTTAGGACGGTCTTATGAAATGTCTGGTCAACCCGAACCCGACGCGAAAGAATCAAAACTCAATCGGAACCCGAAATGTTTAAAATCAATCTGACTCAAACCCGACACGCATCGGATAATCCGACCCGATGGAGGACTCTAGCTGCTAGAGAAGAACCGAGTTCGTCTTCTTTCCCTACTTTCCCTTATACAGATTATATTCAATTTTGTATAAAGGGTAATTCAAAATTGCACGTACAAACTTTAAGAGTGAGTAGAGCATAGTAAAATAAAGAATTTTTATCCATATATTTGCTCAAAAATACGGTATATCTCGCTTTAATCCGGACATCACTATTGCTCACGACATTATCTATATATTTAAAGCTAAAAAAGAATTTTTTTCAGATTTCACATGAAATTGACCTCAATACGCATGCTCCAACTTTTTTCTAAAGAAGGAATAGAAGGGGAAATACCAGGGGGATTCTCCTCTTCTATAGTTTGTGAGTGGGCTGGGTCTGAACAAAAGGGCACAGGGAGCGGTTCAAACACACACAATGAGAAACCCATTCATCATTCTCCCCCACTTCCAATGGGGAAAAAAGCTGTCTCTTTCTTTGAAATGGCAGCTTTTCCTTCAGATGAATTTTACAAGCAGACATTTTGTTGCCTGGGGTCTGGATCAATTTTCGTTGACGAGAAACGCTTCACCCTTCGAACAAAAAATAAATCAACAATCAAAGTTTTTTAAAATACGTTGATGCAGTTTCTGCAGGATTCTAAATGAAATTTTCTTTTTTCCTTTTTTATTTAAATCCGAGTTGACCGGTTCCGAAAACAGTGGGTCGCCCAATCCTAAGTTCGTATAATTCGAGGACCGTTTGGAATAAACCGACCAGCGTAGCGGGCGAAGTTCCGCTAGTTTATTTTGAAAGCAATTTTCAACAGTGCTTTGTGTGAAATGCAGTGACATCATGTAAAGTGTACAATATTTCGGTAAGTGAAACCGTGTGTACTGTACTGCCACTTGCATTCGGAAATGCGGAGCGTCTATTTCATTTTTCATCCCCAGAGTAACCATGGTTACTCTGAGATTTCATCGTATTTGGATATGGGATAGTGGGCACTTCTACAACTTTTTCGTGATATCGCTACCTTTTACACAAATAAAGGAAAGTTCATTTCAAATTTCGCCATCTTCATTGTTGTTAATGTTATGCAGATCCGAGTTCGTATCAGAATGAGACACCCTATATTTTTGACTGAATAAATTTATTGTGACTTTAAAATTCTTTGTGTAACAATAAATACTAAAATTGTGACTTTTATTGTTCCTTTCCAAAAATTGTCTCTTATAATATGCTCAACCAGTGCGTGTAGTTTTAAATTACCCTGTGTATATATTTGTCTCAACTTGTTGCGATACCATCAAAAGTGTTAAGTTTAGTTGTTGGCAGCATGTTTTGAATGGAGAAAAACATCACTCGATACATTTTTTATCTGAACCAACATTCTTTCAAGAATTCTTTTTCATTCATACTATAATCTCGGCCCTCATCAACGCAATTCCTCCACTGCTTGAGGGTGGGGTGGGTTGAGGTGTTCTGCAACTCGATACAGGTGAAGGGATCGTGAGAAAGGAAGGTCGGTAAGACAAGGTCACGTGGGCGTCATCTTCATCCTCAGAGATGGCCGGAGGGCCTCGCCGTTACTGGACGTTCATCACATTTATTTCTCCACTTCTCGGCAGAAGTGATTGTCAAACGAAATCATTTTCCTTTTTTTGTTTTCGTTTCTGCAGCATCCTGTGTCGGTTTGATTATGCTCCTCGGAGCAGAGGTTAGAGATCAGGCTCGAGTCTTATATACCATAGCATGTCGGTCATGATTTTCGTTGGAGATATGGTCAAGGCCTCGTGTCAGATTCAAATGTGCTGGACTTGTTTTGACGGATGCTCGTAAATAACGGATTTTTTTTATTTATTTTTTTATTTTGCATGCCATAATTTTTAAACCTGTAGTCACAATTAACTGGCCGGGTGGTTTGAGCAATAGGTATACATAAAAGGGAAAACTAAAAGAATGCAATGACGCATTACAGATACGCAGTGCATGAGTGACTGACTATACACGAATACAAACAATGCCGGCGCAACCCTGGCAATGCAGTTAGTGGGGCCCAACGTATACTGCAATACTGGACTGATAAAATTTATTTTTAAACTGTAGGTATCATAAAATCATATATTAATATAATACGAGCAAATCTTATGTGTGTGTGTATATATATATATAATATACATACAGTAATCCTTTAACATTCGCGAGTTTTGATTATTCGCGAATATGAAAATGCGGAAAAATTTAACAATCGCGAGAATCTGGTTTGATTATTCACGAATTATTATTATTATTATTATTATCTCTTTCTCTTTCAGAATTTAAAGTGGTTAAAGATTATTTTCCTGTTTTCTGAGTACTATTTATTTACAAATCAATTTCCAGTTGTCAACTGAAAAATGAGCGAGTATTGTAGGAAAGAAAATAATAACAACAGCAGAATACTCATTGCAACGGGGATATCAGAAATGGTAAAGGGGGGCAAGGGCATCTACAATCTATTCATTTAAAATGTGCAGGTTCTCGTAGAGATGGAGCTAAAGCTGCACTTAGATAAAAAATAAAATAATTTCTGAAGCATTTAGCTGTATTTAAATATCGTAGTTTAATATTGTATTGCATACTGACTCACTAACACATTATCATCTCTTTGAGATTTACAAATAGAGAGAGTCGAAATTACTTTATGTAAAAACCTACACTTTTTCAGCTGTAATTATTTCTCCAGTCAGTTAATTTGAACTATCTTCAAGCAATAAATTTCATATTTATGAATATCTGTAAATATTCACCTTCTACATATATGTTATACAGAATGTATTGTTAATACATATTATCCTTTAGTTCTTTGAAATGCTGTGCCACTCCAATTAAAATTTTATAGAGCGTAACTCCTTTTTTAGTGTAGAGAGGTAGACTCAACACTGTTAAAAATAAATCCGTCAATTCACGGTAAAACTACTGGCAGCAAAGTTGCCGGACTTTTTCCGTTCCGTTAGTACATTTTCCGTTTTGAAAGATAAAAGAAGGGTAATTTATTTTTTTTTATTAATTTTTTATTTTTTATTTTATTTTTTATTATTATTTTTATTTTTATTTTATTTATTTATTTATTTATTTATTTATTTATTTTTATTTATTTTTATTTTTATTTATTTATTTATTTTTGTAAATAAACTCGGTTTTAAGAAATGTCATCTCTATTTGTGCTGCCATCTATTGATTATTACGGGAGTATTTAATTTAATATTTGATATAATGGAAGAACATTTTCTGCCAGACCTGAGTATTGAACGGACGTTAGCGGCTTGAGCTGAGTGCTTTACCGCAAGACCAGCGGGTCCTTGCTAGAGTGAGAGTAGGAAACGATTATACGGGATGTCTTCAAATCGCAGCTTGGGACTAAAACAATTTGGGGTTTAGAAAACTGGTAATTTTGAAGTTAATTGCGGGGATATTTCGTAATGAGATGATGGTTGAAAACTATACTATTAATAGAGAATAAAAACATGAATTATATATATTCTTAATTTGATTGTTAGATGTAAAATATAAATATTATATTTTGAATTAAATTCGATATTTTTTTTTGCTTTTTTGCGAAAATCGATTTTTAGTCAACTATTATATATTTTTTAAATGTGTTCGTTTAGAATATATTTTCAGTGTGAGTGTTTTTTATAACTTTAAAAAATAAATTGCGAATAATTTTAAAGGAATGAGTTTAATTCGAAAGCATTACTTTTTTTTGTTGCTTTTTTAAATAGAATCGATTTTTTTTTTTCACTTAACTTAGCTATTATATATATATATATATATATATATATATATATATATATATATATATATTAATCTGTTTGTTTAGAATATATTTTAAGTGCGAATACTTTTTTATAACTTTAAAAAATGAATTTCAAATAATATTAAAAGAGTAGAAAAAATTAATTTTTGCTTTTTTAAATTCGAAAGCACTATTTTCTTGTTGTTGTTTTAAATAAACTTGAAATTTTAATTTATTGAATTTTCAGTTTTTCTGTGTAGCAACATGTCAGTTTTTGAAACATTGAAAATAAACATGCAGCAAATAACGGAATATCTCCGTTGGCTGCTTTTTTCTCCGTCCGTTCCGTTGTTTTCAGGAAAAATGAGGAAATTTTCTGCAGATATACGGGATAGATTCCATTTTTCTAACAAAACGGAAACTTTCTGATCAAAATTCACGGAAGACAACCTGTCAATAAACGAAATTTTTTAACAGTGAACATTCGCGGATTTGACATTGGCGAGGTTTTCCTAGAACGTAACCCTCGCGAATGTTAAGGGATTACTGTATATATATATATATATATATATATATATATATATATATATAAATTTTATCTTAAAAACGGTTCTAACGATTTTGACGAAATTTTGTATATTACCCTTTTCGGGAACGAGAAGACGATTGGGCAAGGTCATATATGTTCGAGAAAATTCGATTAGTAGGTCATTTTAGAGTCACTATGAGTCAGGGTCAAACTAGGTATATCTAAGAAACGTTTACCGCTAAAAAAAGGCGCTACATTAGCTTGGCTATATGCAGGTAATTAGTGGGAAAAAGACAGTTCGATTGCTAAGGTGGAAATGTGGAGGAGGAGTGAAGAGGGAGGCGTGGTTAGAGAAAGATAGATGACAGGTGAGTGATTAAAATGTGACAGGTAGGTGAGTGACAGATCGGATAAGAAGTTTGTTAAGATTAATGAGGTTAATGAAGATGAAAGTGGTGAGATCGTAGGAAAATATATTTACGAAGAACGGAGCGTCGCAGACATGACCTTCTCTCATAAAATCCAAGCACAGACTAAATGAGTTGAACAGTGTCACGAGGGTATATGACATCATCTCCTAGGGATCGCTGCGATCGGCGTTCTGATTGGTCGAGAGCTTTTCCCCTGAGAGGTGGAGGATGACAGCACGATGTTGTTGTGAGTAGGATGCAAAGATTTAGCACGTGACATCCGAGCTTAGTGCTGCTAATTAAGATCATGAAGAAATTTTAATTAAGTAATTTTTTAATTAAGTAATTTTTTTAATTAACTATTTTTTTTAATTAATTAAGTAATTTTTTGAAATTAATTAATTAATTTTTTTGGCAACTCTTTTGAAAATGATTTTTAAATATCGTGAAATTTAGAAATAGATTACTGTAATGATAATAATTTAAGTGAAATAAAGTAAGGACAGTGTTGAACAAGTTTTATAGAATCAAAAGTTTTGAAAATTAAAAAAACAATTCGTTTTTTAATTTTTGAATGTACAAGTTTTAATGAATTAAGTTAAGGTTTATTTTTTTACATGAAATGTTTTGCTGAAAAGAAACAATTAGTTAAAACATTTTTTTAATTATCAGTTACAAATAAATTTACAAAATAGGTTTTGTACCAATGTGTAAAATAATTATATTTTTTGAAATAACTTAATTTTTTTATGAAAGTAATACAAAAGGTTTCACCATTCAAATAAATTATGTTAAGTATGTAAGTTATATATGTGTTGATACATTTTGTCTAAATGTATGTGAACTTGTCGGGATTTCTGTAACAAAGACATCACCAACTCTATATATATGATGAAAGTGTGTTCTCATTGTGACCGCTACCTTACGCATTGGCCCTTATTTCACTTCCATTTAACGCTATTGTTAGAAAAACTAAACTTGTGGATTTAGTTCCAACTTTAAAAGAAAATAATATTATATGAATGAATTTTGTAAACGAGTACTTTGAGCAATAACTTCATGTTTTTTAAAGACACTTTCTTAAAAAGCATTACAGAAACACTTTAAAATGTTTAGAAACATTTGTGTAACTGATTCATAAAAAAGTTTTTAACAAAAATTTTCTATTAATGTTTTGAGCAGTCAATTTGTTGTTATAGACTAAACATATGTATTTTAATAGATGACAGCATATGTTTATAACGAGAAACAACCGCTCAAACACGAAAGCAACCGCTCAAATACTTATAACGACCGCTCAAAACATGTTTGAGCAGTCAATTTGTTGTTATAGACTAAACATATGTATTTTAATTGATCACAGCATATGTTTATAACAAGAAAGCAACCGCTCAAACAAGAAAGCAACCGCTCAAACACGAAACCAACCGCTTTAACAAGAAAGCAACCGCTCAAATGCTTATAACAACCGCTCAATTACTTATAACTACCGCTCAAATACTTATAACGACCGCTTAAAACAGGTTTTGAGCAATCAATTTGTCGTTATAGACTAAACATATGTATTTTAATAGATCACAGCATATGTTTATAAGGATAATTCGCCCGCTCAGTGCTTATAATGACCGCTCAAATAGTTATAGCAACCGCTCAAATACCTATAACGACCGCTCAAATACTTATAACAACCACTCACATGGTTATAACGACCGCTCAAAACATGTTTTGAGCAGTCGATTTATCTTTATAGACTACATATACATGATATACATATGTTATATACATAATATACATATGTTACATATGTTTTATACATATGTTATATATATTTTATACATATGTTACATATGTTAGATATGTTTTATACATATGTTATATATGTTTTATACATATGTTACATATGATTTATACATATGTTAGATATGTTACATATGTTTTATACATATGTTACATATGTTTTATACATATGTTACATATGTTTTATACATATGTTACATATGTTTTATACATATGTTACATATGTTTTAAGCATATGTTAGATATATTACATATGTTATATGTTTTATACATATGTTATATATGCTTTATACATATGTTACATATGTTATATGTTTTATACATATGTTATATGTTTTATACATATGTTATATATGCTTTATACATATTTTTTATTCATATGTTATATATGTCATATACATGATATAAGTAATATACATGTTAATGTACATATGTTAACAAGTCTTTAAAAAGTATCAAACTTTTTTTCATATGTAATAAAAAATATATATATGTATCAAACTTTTTTATATGTAACAGAAAAAATATTAAACTCTTTTAAAATGTAATAAACAAATAACAAACTTTTTATATGCAACAGATTTTTGGCAAGTAAAGAAATATTTTGTCTAAAAAAATTGTCAGTTTAAACTTTTTTTTTTGTTTTCATTGAAAAAGGTCAACAGAATTATTTTTTTAAACGTTTAGAAACAGATTCAAAGCAATGTTTTGAACAAATATTATAAGTTTAAAATCTAAAAAAAAATTACTAGATAACTGTTTAAATAATATACATATGTTATATATGTATGTTAACAAGTCTTTTGAAAAAATATCAAACTGTTTTATATGTTACAGAAAAAAAAACATTAGGTGCTTATTTAAAACACATACTTAATCTTAAAAAAAAATATATATATATATCAAACTCTTTTTAAATGAAAAAAAATATCTAACTTTTTTGAAAATATTAAACTTTTTTACATATAACAGAAAAAAACATTAGAGAAACCGATTTAAAAAATGTTTTGAACTATTATTATAAGTTTAAAATATAAAAAAAAATTACTAGATAACTGTTTAAATAATATACATATGTTATATATATATGTCAGCAAGTCTTTAGAAAAAATATCAAACTTTTTTTAATATTTAACAGAAAGAAATGAACAAAGGTTGTATTGGTAACTAAAAATATTTTAAACAAAAAAAAAATCTCTAAAAAAATAATCCTATGATAGTAAAAGCACAAAGTATTCTTTAACAATCCATCGGTTTCAAACCAAATGATGTGATGGAAGGAAATTTCAGGATGAAAGTTATTAGTCAGCAAAACAGAATATTTTAAAGAACAGTTATAAATATATTGCTAAACTTTCACTAAATATTTTAACAAGTGACATATTTTTTTCTTTTTAAATAAAGATATTTACTTACAAAAAACGGAGCTTTTCACTTGTACGCCTAACGAAGTCAACAACTAAACGTGACATGAATGAGATATATTCTAAAGAGCTTTTTAAACATATTATCATAAAAATATCGCCAAATGATTGACAGAATATAGCCAAATGACTAAACTATCTCCAAATGATTGGTAAAATATCGCCAAAATGTCGCCAAGTGGTTTAAGTTCTTGTCTCTGATAAGCAATTAATCACATGATTATTCTGAAACAAGCACCCTCTATAATTTGATTACTTTAGATCATGCGAGACAATTTCGTCAGATGGATTACAGTTTTAATATTCATGTGGAAAATATTCAGTGACTGTTGAAAACACGTGAATAAATAAATAAATAAATAAATAAATATATATATATATGATACATTCCTGTCGAAAATTGGCACATTATAGACGATCGCTATTGCTGTCGACTTGAACGTTCTTTCCACCAGACAATCGGAACATCTCAGTCCGAAACCAGTAAAATTACCTGATAATCATATCGAGGTAGCCGCAGTCGAGATCGTTGAAATGTAGTCATGACACCCGGACAGGGCATCACTTCGAGTCGCTCACCATGAAGACAAATCTCGAAGTATATCACATCGGAAATCGTAATGTATTTGCAGTCGTAAAAATTGAGCAGAGGTAGTGAAATCCAGAAGAAATATCCCCAAAACATTAAAAAGAAGACTTAATAACTTAATAGATGAGCAGTGGCTTTATTGTGATCACAGAGATGAAAGCAACTCCACCAACTTTCGCTTCATAAAAAACTGAACACATTTGAAGATCTTGAAGAATTAGCAGAGCTTGAAGAACATACTACCTATGCATTAGTGTAGACTCCCCAGTGACGGCAATTAGATGACAACCACTAATTCGTGTAAATTCTGTCTCCGAAGCCAGTGTAACCGTATAAATACTTCAAAATTTGGCCCAAAGGTACAAAACGCGCGAACAAGCTGGTCCACTCGCATCCATGTTCGGAGGGCGCTAGGGGGATAAAGAAGGCGGAGTTTTCTCGCTAATGGATGAAAAAATGAGGCCACGAAGACGTGTCTCTGACGTATGATTAAAACTCTTTAACAGAAGCGGCAAATTAAAAAGGTAAAAAGGCCTTTGGGCGCGAAAACCGCTTGGAATCACGGGATGCCGAATGAATTAAATAGAAATAAAAATGGTATTACAAAAGTTCCAAAGAATAAAAATTAAATGTCTCAAAAGAAGAAATTAGGCAGGTGCGTTTAGAGGCAGTGTTGCAATTTAAGAGAATAAGGTTTTAATAAATACGTGTAGCTTTTAACAGATTAAGATTTTTAGAATGATAAATAAAAGAATATTTTGATTAAGTTATGGAATAAAATACAAAATAGATTTAAGAGATATTTTAAAAAGAGAGGGAAAAAAGAATTGAAGAATTTGGAATAATTTAACTAAAGAAATAGGGCGAAAATTTTTTATTATTACATATCCCCCCACCCAAAAAGACGAATGAACCGGTAGGTCATATGACCTGCAAGTTCATTGAAGGGAAATGTTACACGGACTTGGATTACAATTTATCAACTGGAGGAAGTCAAAATAAGTACATTTCCAAAATTTATTCATTAATACCCAATAACATTAGATTTAATAACTATAACGCGAATTGGTGGAGTTGTTAATAAAAATACAATTACAAGATATTAATCTTGTTAACAATGACATAAAAAGCTTTAGAAAATATTAAACAAAATAAGAAAAGAATTCTAACAATTTAAAATAATAGATAACATACTTCCAGAGTATCATCTTACAAAATTTGTTGCAAATTGCTTGTAGAATTGTTGCTTAATTTGTCGTTCAGTTCTCGTCTGAGTGATAATCCATCCAAAAAAGTTATTTGCATACCTCACAAACTGAACAGTTTACAAATTGAAAGAGAAAAATCCTTCAAATTTTAGATCTTACTGATCTTCCTTATGAAAGTCTATTTCAGAATTAAAGTTCATCTGAATGCTTTATATTTACTAGCAACAACTCGAAAATAGTACTAAGATTAATATTAACAACAATAAAACACAAATAATACAATAATAATAATAATAATAATAAGAAGAAGAATATCAACAATAAAAATTTTAAAATAATAATACTTAACAATAACAATAATCATAAGTTAATTTTCAAATATTAAACTTATGTTTGTCTGAAAAACTCAGTCCTGAATGGAATGCTAAGAAAAACTTAAGAGAAATGAGTATTTTGTTATGGTATAGTTTGTCTGACAAATGGTAATTACCTAAAAAGGCAAATAGGTAATGTAAGCAGTATAAGAGTTTTTTACTCAACATCAAAATTACTATTACCATTATTACCTTTATAACTTCCATTACCTTTACTACTTTATTACTTGTTTACTTCTAGAAGTAAAAATTTATATATCTCAACATATTCAAATTCAAGTAGTATTCAAATTCAAGTAATATTTAATCTCAATATCAAATTATAAATAGTATAACTAATAATAATAATATTCAACAATAAGTTCAGCAATAACAAGCATTATAATTCAAAAATATCACACTCTTTCTTTAATTACTTTCTTAAGTATATAATTAATATCTCATCCATATAGTAGTGAATGAGGTATGAAATATACTCCATAAAATACATAATACAAAAAAAGGAATAAATAAGAAAAATTCGTGAAAACAATCATTATTGTGTAGATGATGGTTATGTAACTATCTTGCTTTCAGTCAAACAAGAAAACATAAGTTGTGAAATGAAAAAATGGGACCTTGTAGCATATTAAGAAAGGTTGGACAATTCTCAATTAGTATTAAGATATCATATTTGATTAGTTTAAGATATAATTTAATCCAGTTTATTTTATTAGTTTAGTTAATACTGTTTAATTTATTATTCTAATCTAATCCAATTCAGTATCAGAAACTCCTAACTTAAATCAACTAAATTACGCCAGCATAAAAAGTTGACTCAAGTGGAAACTTCAACAGTGACACTCTCGTGTGCACAATCAAGAACACCACGGTTATACAGAAGAGAATTGATTAGTTAATTATTAATTTATTTTATTTCGTTTATTTTTGGATTATATTAAAATCAAGACGAAACTATAAATTTAACATTAGTTTGTTGTTGGTTCTCATGGGATAATTTTAATTGATCAGGAGGATAATAAGGGCGTAATTTTGATACATGTACTATTTCAGTAGGTTTATTTTGAATTTGTCTATCAATTTCAAAATTGACATCAGATAACTTATTAAGGATTTGATAAGGACCACTAAAGACTTGTGCAAGTTTTCTGGTATTAGGATATTGGAACTCTTCATAAATTACAAGATCTCCAATCTCAAATTTTGGTTCTAGATAATTTCGATCATAATATTTTTTACTTCTCCAATAGAATTCATCAGTGCGTTTTTTAGCAAGTTTAAGGGCTTCTTGAACAGGAGGGTAATAATTTTGTTGAAGAGGAGAATCATAGGGTAATTGACCAAAAAGTAAGTAAGCAGGAGGGAATTTAGTGATAGAATGAGGGGTATTGTTATACTCATTAACTACTTCTGTCAAAATTTTTGTTCAAGGAATTTTGGAGTTAGTAGAATTGACTTTACACTTCAATCTAGTAACTATTGTCTGGTTCGCTCTCTCACATTTGCCATTCGTTTGAGGATGATGTGATGTGGTTAAACGTTGCTTAATATTGTGGTTTCGCAGAAATTTTTTAAATCTAGATGAAGTAAAGGCTGCATTTCTATCACTTAACACTTTTTGATGGGTCTGGATATTAAGAATTTTATTAAAACAGAATAATTGTTGTGGTGTTTGAATATTAAAAACTTGGTTTAGACAATTAGTATAAGTTTCTGTGGTAACACTTTTTGAGGGGAAAGCCCAAACATATCTAGTAGCATGGTAGATGATGATGTGTAGATATTTTTTGGGGGAGTTATAATAATTGAATCCTCCCACAGTATCAATAGAAAGACATTCAAAAGGTTGATCTGTGGTGGGCATAGCTTGTAATAAGCCAAATTTTTTCTGTCTGGGTTTTTTATTCTTTTGACAAATATCACAATGTTTTACAAAATTGGTTATATCTTGCGTCATGTCAGGCCAATAATAATTAGGGGAGATTAAATTTAACATTTTTTGGATACCAGGATGACCAAATTTTTCATGAGCAACATTTAGTATTTTTCTCCTTAAAGACATGGGGACTACTATTTTTCTAAAACCTTTCTTTTTTACTATCATAAGTCCATTTTCCTTTAGATAATTTTTACCACACACATTATCTTTTTCCTGCCTCTCTATAATTTCTTTAACGTCCAGAAGAAAAGTAAGTGGTTGAATAAAATGTGAAATTGGATTTCTCGACAACATGTCGGCTTCGACATTTGTGGATCCCTTTTCGTAAACTATATTATATTCAAACATGCTCAACTTCAAAGACCATCTAAATAACCTGCCTCTCAAATGTTTAGTATTTTTTAACCATACAAGAGATGCATGATCAGTATGAATGGTAAATTTTACACCATGAAAATAATGATAGAATTTGTCTAAGGTGTCAATGATGGCAAGACACTCTAACTCGGTAATAAAATAATTCTTCTCATAACTTCTCAATCCTCTAGAGTAATAAGCAATTGGATGTAAAAAATTATTACTATCAGGTTGTTTTAAGACTGCACCTACTGCCACCTGTGAGGCATCAACAAACATATGGAGGGGTAACTTAGGGTCATAAATTTTTAAGATAGGTTTGGCTATTAAGGCATCTTTTAATTTTTGAAAAGAATTTTGACAATCTGTATTCCATTCCCATAATGTATTTTTTCTGAGTAATCTGTTAAGAGGGACTCGAATTTCGGCATATTTATCTATAAACTTGTGATAAACATTGATAGATCCTAAGAATCTCTGAAGTTCCTTTACATTTGAAGGGGGTTTTAGTTTTTTTATTACTTCAATATTAGCATTAGCAGGAGTTAATGTGCCATTCTGGATGGTATATCCTAAGAAGTTAATTTTATTTTGGACAAAATTGCATTTAGAGAGTTTAAGTTTAATGTTTTCGCGTCTACATAATTCAAATATTTGGTTTAAATGTTGCATATGTTCTTCTAATGAGGAAGAAAAAATAATGATATCATCAAAATAATGGCAAGCAAAGTCTATTTTGTATTTAGTAAGTATTCTTCTAAGGGTTCTATTAAATATCGGGGGGCCTAATTTAATCCCGAAGGGCAGAACTAACCATTCAAAGAGCCCAAAGTTGGTAGCAAAAGCCAATTTTTCAGTATCGGATGGATGTATGGGTATGTGCCAGTAGCCAGAGGCTAAATCTAAAGTTGAAAAATACTGCGCACTACTCAGTTTATCTAAAATTCCATCGATACGAGGTAGGGGTTCTGCGTCATTTTTCATTATTGCATTTAATTTTCTATAGTCAACACATAATCTAGTTTTTTTACCTTCTTCTCTTTCCATTACTAATGTAACAGGGGCAGAATAGGGACTATTGCTCTCTTTAATTAAACCAGCATCTAATAGTGAATGAATTTGATCCGAAATCTCTTTTTCTTCTAAAGGGGAAGTTCTGTATGGCCTCAGAGATATTGGTAGGTCAGAATTAAGAAGAATACGTTGCGGTTCGATATTAATTCTCCCGACATCAAATTTATTTTTAGAAAATATATCTAAATAATCCCTTATACTTTCCCTTAAAGTTTCATTTTCTATAGAATTTATTTCCCCAATTAATTTAGAATTATCAACATTAGATGGAACAAAGGATTGAGGAGATATGATCTTTCCATAATCGGGTTGCACTCTCTGATAATCATAGTTAACATTAAAATGAAGTAACCTTAATTTATCACTGGATATGTTCTTAGATTCATTTAAAACAAGGTCTCCTTGTAATACTCTACATGTAGCACAGTCAATAATTAAATTAAACTTACAGCATTCTTTTAAACCTAGTATAGCATAATCTAAATTTGTATTAC
Source organism: Maratus michaelseni (assembly GCA_963931845.1). NCBI lineage: Eukaryota > Metazoa > Arthropoda > Arachnida > Araneae > Salticidae > Maratus > Maratus michaelseni. The sequence goes on from OZ007596.1 coordinate 45,386,897, forward strand.
ATATTAAAAATCTAATATTTTGTTGCACATTACCTAATTTAAACAATAAATTACAAGCTTTATCTATTACAACAGTTCCTTTGGCTTGGCCAATAATAACAGGTGGAATATTTATAACTTTAGCATTTAAGAATTTAACAAATTTAAAAGGCAAAATACTTATGGTTGAGCCAGAGTCAATCACACAAGGTAGTTCCCTGTTATTTACATATCCTGATACAATTAACTGTCATATATTATCAGTAGATGGTTGTGGTTGACTAAGAGGGGGTGCAGAAGATTGCAGAGGCCTAACATTGAATACACAATCCCTCTCCCAGTGATAAGCATTTTGGATACCTCTATTTAAACACATTCGACATGGTCGACTAGGAAGCCTTCTTTGATAATGATTGACAGGCAATCTGGGACTAACGAACCTGGACGTTGAAGGGTTAAAATTAGTTGCTGCTTGGAAATTTGGATTCCTGTAATTAGGTTGAGGGCGAATCCAATGTCTAGGTGAATTAATTGGTTGAGATAAAGGTCTGGAATTTTGAGACATATTTCTAACATTACTATTATTGTTACTGCTAGAATGAGATGGAATGACAACAAGTTGTTTAACTAATCTATACCAATCGGTAGTAGATTCAGGAGGATTTACTATTAAATAGTTCTGGTATTCAGGTTTTAAGCCATCTGTCAATCCTTGTAAAATAATAGTTTCACATAGTTTAAGTTGTCGACCTATCTCTATTTTCTGACGGAAATAATTTTCTAAGCATGCAATTTCAGCGAGGCGAAATCAGAAAAACGGGGGACTGTTACTTTCAGAAATTTTTCAGTTAAGATCTCAGCAATTTTTTCATACTCTTTACAATCTAGACATTCATTAACATACACCTTTAATGCTTCGCCCTTCAAATATTTGGAAATATTGTTGATTTTCCACTCTTTTTTATCTGGAGGGGCTGATCCTTCAAAGTGTCTAAGCCAAGACACAACATTCATCCCACTTTCTGGGTCAAAAATAATAACATTAAGCTCTTTTTCAGCCATTTTGGTTTGAGTACCCTTACTTTCAACAATAACTTTAACAAACCCTGACTTTAATAACATGTAAAAAAAATAACAATGTATAAAGAATTCTTTAACTTAACAACAACTGTAAATATCTAACTCTTAATAATTTAAATAACAAACTAAATAATATTCAACAGTAAAAAAGTCCAATTCATATTAAAATTCATTTCAATTAAATAGTAAATGTAAACTACTACTATAATCTTTCTATAAATAGATCCACTATATATGAATATCACAATTTAGAATGAAATAAATAAAACACTTTTTTAAAATAAGTATCATTATTTCGTAAAAACAATTTTTTTGGCTCTTGAATTGTACTCTCAGAATATAGCATCAAAAAACAAAAGTAATAAAATAAACAAATAAATTAACTGCACAATAATTTTACCCTTTCAATGTTACTCAACTTTCTTTTGAGATAACATTTTTCTTTCTTTTTTTTTTTTTTTCTTTTCACATTAAGAAACTTCAAAAGCTATTTTTGCGATTATTATGCAATCAGTGATGTAAGCTGTAATTTCAGATAATCTAATAAATTTTTATGCATTTTTAGAATGGCATAGAATATGTTCCAATACATGTTACTTGAAAAGAGATTACTCATATATTTTTTCAATAAATAGAAATTATTTCCTATGAATAAATATCACCGAATGAAAAGGGACTATAATTAAATGATAAAATAAGAACATAAAATGAAGTTACTCTTGTAAAATGAAGTAATATAGGAATAAATATCAGAGCAGTTCAAAACTTTCAGTAATATTTGTGAGCTTAACCAAATAAAATTAATTTTTTAACAATACATAAGAATAAATATTAAATTTCGTAAGTTCTAAATGTTCAGGATAAAAGGAACAAAATTCTTCTAAAGTATTCTAAGAACAATTTTTGTTCTATATAAGCCAATAATAACAAATCAATAAAATAAGAAATCAATAAAAATAAAAGAATAATTTAACTTACAGACGTCACTTCTGGGATAAATTTATAAACACTTATGAGTGATAATTTGACAACTAATCGGTAGTTGTTCTCCAATATCACTGGGAAGTCTCCAAAATGTTTTTATACACAGGTCATCAGTTATCCTGACCGGCTTTTTTGATACATTCCTGTCGAAAATTGGCACATTATAGACGATCGCTATTGCTGTCGACTTGACCGTTCTTTCCACCAGACAATCGGAACATCTCAGTCCGAAACCAGTAAAATTACCTGATAATCATATCGAGGTAGCCGCAGTCGAGATCGTTGAAATGTAGTCATGACACCCGGACAGGGCATCACTTCGAGTCGCTCACCATGAAGACAAATCTCGAAGTATATCACATCGGAAATCGTAATGTATTTGCAGTCGTAAAAATTGAGCAGAGGTAGTGAAATCCAGAAGAAATTTCCCAAAAACATTAAAAAGAAGACTTAATAACTTAATAGATGAGCAGTGGCTTTATTGTGATCACAGAGATGAAAGCAACTCCACCAACTTTCGCTTCATAAAAAACTGAACACATTTGAAGATCTTGAAGAATTAGCAGAGCTTGAAGAACATACTACCTATGCATTAGTGTAGACTCCCCAGTGACGGCAATTAGATGACAACCACTAATTCGTGTAAATTCTGTCTCCGAAGCCAGTGTAACCGTATAAATACTTCAAAATTTGGCCCAAAGGTACAAAACGCGCGAACAAGCTGGTCCACTCGCATCCATGTTCGGAGGGCGCTAGGGGGATAAAGAAGGCGGAGTTTTCTCGCTAATGGATGAAAAAATGAGGCCACGAAGACGTGTCTCTGACGTATGATTAAAACTCGTTAACAGAAGCGGCAAATTAAAAAGGTAAAAAGGCCTTTGGGCGCGAAAACCGCTTGGAATCATGGGATGCCGAATGAATTAAATAGAAATAAAAATGGTATTACAAAAGTTCCAAAGAATAAAAATTAAATGTCTCAAAAGAAGAAATTAGGCAGGTGCGTTTAGAGGCAGTGTTGCAATTTAAGAGAATAAGGTTTTAATAAATACGTGTAGCTTTTAACAGATTAAGATTTTTAGAATGATAAATAAAAGAATATTTTGATTAAGTTATGGAATAAAATACAAAATAGATTTAAGAGATATTTTAAAAAGAGAGGGAAAAAAGAATTGAAGAATTTGGAATAATTTAACTAAAGAAATAGGGCGAAAATTTTTTATTATTACATATATATATATATTATAACGTGTTTATTTATAGAATTTGTGTTTTTATGTTTTTACTATAATTATAATTTTTAATTAACAATACTCATTAAGTATTTTTAATTATTAATTGTTTTAAAGCATACTAGTGTTAACCAATTAGTTAGTTAAACAATTTATTGAAAAGTTGAATATATTAAACTTTACAACTTTTTTTTTTCAGTGATTAATGAAACCTTTGTTAAGGGACTTGTGTTGATAGCAATACACATAGTTAAACATATTAGTAAACTAAGAATGTTTGAAATGATTTTACTCAAAATAACGCAAATTTGCTTTTAAGGAGAGAAATTTAAACTAAGATTTTAAAAGAACAATCCCCAAAAATAAAATTTGTAACCTGATTCGACCTTGATATAAGGTTAGTCACGGTTATACAAGGATAAACAGGTTTAGACAAGTTTAGACAAATCAAAGCGAGAAAGACAAGTGGGCAGAACAAGTTAGCAAGACAAGAATAAAATGTACAAGTATCATACATTTCTAAAAAATTAGTTTAATAAGTACATTTAAAACGATTTTTTTTCTGAAGTTACGCTAAAAATGTGTTTTGTAACATTTTAGCAAACAATTTGGGTGTTGTTTGAAAGAAGTGAAAAACTATGTTTCAAATGAAAAGATGTGTTACATTTTTTGAATTAAAATAATAAAAAAATACATACTTTTTGATGGGAGAATCGTGTTGTGTGAATCTGCTGTTTGCAGCTAAGACAATTGAGTTATTTAACAAAACCTAAATAACTTATAAAAAATGATAGTTTACCAAAAAAATGTGTTTTACTGCTAAATAGCGATACTTTTAACGTATGGTTTAAATTGTTTCACCAAAACCATTCACTATAAAACATGTCACTATAAAAGTCAGCAGTTAGGCTTACCGTTATAATGAGTTTACCGAGAAAACAAAAAAACCCATGCCGTGATCGATGCAACAAATGACCGCATGAAAAACATTTAAGGTCCGGTAGCTGCGTGTTCGAGTGTCTAGCAAGAGCTTAGAATCATGCAACCTTACTTCGCAAGAGCTAGTCAGCAAATGACGTGTGCAAACAGGTCTGTTATCTCTTATCTTGATCAGAGATAAGCCGACCAGCATGTAGTCAACAGCAAAAAAGTAATTTTGCCGTTGTTGACATACATATTTTAAACTTATAATAATAGTTCAAAACATTTTTTAAATCTGTTTCTCTAATGTTTTTTTTCTGTTATATGTAAAAAAGTTTAATATTTTCAAAAAAGTTTAATATTTTCAAAAAAGTTTAATATTTTCAAAAAAGTTAGATATATTTTTTTTTCATTTAAAAAGAGTTTGATATATATTTTTTAAGATTAAGTATATGTTTTAAACAAACACCTAATTTTTTTTTTCTGTAACATATAAAAAAGTTTGATATTTTTTCAAAAGACTTGTTAACATACATATATAACATATGTATATTATTTAAACAGTTATCTAGTATTTTTTTTTAGATTTTAAATTTATAATATTTGTTCAAAACATTACTTTGAATCTGTTTCTAAACGTTTAAAAAATAATTCTGTTGATCTTTTTCAATGAAAACAAAAAAAAAGTTTAAACTGACAATTTTTTTTTGACAAAATATTTCCTTAATACTTGCTAAAAATCTGTTGCATATAAAAAGTTTGTTATTTGTTTATTACCTTTTAAAAGAGTTTAATATTTTTTCTGTTACATATAAAAAAGTTTGATACATGTATATTTTTTATTACATATGAAAAAAAGTTTGATACTTTTTTTAAGACTGTTAACATATGTACATAACATGTATATTATTTATATCATGTATATAACATATATAACATATGAATAAAACATATGTAACATATCTAGCATATGAAAAAAACATATGTAACATATCTAACATATGTATAGAACATATGTAACATATGTATAAATCATATGTAACATATGTATAAATCATATGTAACATATGTATAAATCATATGTAACATATGTATAAAGCATATATAACATATGTATAAAACATATATAACATATGTAACATATGTATAAAACATATGTAACATATGCATAAAACATATGTAACATATATATAAAACATATGCTTAAAACATATGTAACATATGTAGCATATATATAAAACATATGTAATATATCTAACATATGCTTAAAACATATGTAACATATGTATAAAACGTATGTAACATATCTAACATATGTATAAATCATATGTAACATATGTATAAAACATATCTAACATATGTAACATATGCATAAAACATATCTAACATATGTAACATATGTATTAAACATATATAACATATGTATAAGACATATCTAACGTATGTAACATATCTATATTATGTATATACATATCTAACATATGCAACATATGTATATTATGTATATACATATCTAACATATGTAACATATGTATATTATGTATATACATATATAACATATGTATATCATGTATATGTAGTCTATAATGATAAATCGACTGCTCAAAACATGGTTTGAGCGGTCGTTATAACCATTTGAGCGGTTGTTATAAGTATTTGTGTGGTCGTTTAGGTATTTGAGCGGATGCTATAACTATTTGAGCGGTTGCTAGAATTATTTGAGCGGTCGTTATAAGCATTGAGCGGGCGAATTATCCTTATAAACATATGCTGTGATCTATTAAAATACATATGTTTAATCTATAACGACAAATTCACTGCTCAAAACATGTTTTGAGCGGTCGTTATAAGTAATTGAGCGGTTGTTATAAGCATTTGAGCGGTTGTTATAAGCATTTGAGCTGTTGCTTTCTTGTTTGAGCGGTTGCTTTTGTGTTTGAGCGGTTGCTTTCTTGTTTGAGCGGTTGCTTTCTTGTTATAAACATATGCTGTGATCTATTAAAATAAATATGTTTAGTCTATAACAACAAATTGACTGCTCAAATCATGTTTTGATCGGTCGTTATAAGTATTTGAGCGGTTGTTATAAGTGTTTGAGCGGTTGTTATAAGCATTTGAGCGGTTGCTATTTTGTTTGAGCGGTTGCTTTCTTGTTATAAACATATGCTGTCATCTATTAAAATACATATGTTTAGTCTATAACAACAAATTGATTGCTCAAAACATTAATAGAAAATTTTTGTTTTAAACTGTTGTTCTAAAAACTTTTTTATGAATCGGTTACACAAATGTTTCTAAACATTTTAAAGTGATTCTGTAATGCTTTTTAAGAAAGTGTCTTTAAAAAACATGAAGTTATTGCTCAAAGTACTCGTTTACAAAATTCATTCATATAATATTATTTTCTTTTAAAGTTGAAACTAAATTCACTAGTTTAGTTTTTCTAACAACAGCGTTAAATGGAAGTGAAATAAGGGCTAATGCGTAAGGTAGCGGTTACAATGAGAACACACTTTCATCATATATATAGAGTTGGTGATGTCTTTGTTACAGAAATCCCGACAAGTTCCCATACATTTAGACAAAATGTATCAACACATATATAACTTACATACTTAACATATAATTACTTGAATGGTGAAACCTTTTGTATTACTTTCATAAAAAAAATTAAGTTATTTAAAAATATATAATTATTTTACACGTTGGTACAAAACCTATTTTGTAAATTTATTTGTAACTGATAATTAAAAAAAATGTTTTAACTAATTGTTTCTTTTCAGCAAAACATTTCATTTAAAAAATAAACCTTCACTTAATTCATTAAAAACTTGTCCATTCAAAAATTAAAAAAACGAATTGTTTTTTTTTAATTTTCAAAACTTTTGATTCCATAAAACTTGTTCAACACTTTCGTTACTTTATTTCACTGAAATTATTATTATTACAGTAATCTATTTCTTAATTTCACGATATTTAAAAATCATTTTCAAAATAGTTGCCAAAAAATTAATTAATTAATTAAAAAAAATTACTTAATTAATTAAAAAATTTACTTAATTAATTAACAAAATTACTTAATATAAAAAATTACTTAATTAAAAAAATACTTAATTAAAATTTCTTCATGATCTTAATTAGCAGCACTAAGTTTGGATGTCACGTGCTAAATCTTTGCATCATACTCACAACAACATCGTGCTGTCATCCTCCACCTCTCAGGGGAAAAGCTCTCGACCAATCAGAACGCCGATCGCAGCGACCCCTAGGACATGATGTCGTATATCCTCGTGACACGGTTCAACTCATTTAGTCTGTGCTTGGATTTTATGAGAGAAGGTCATATCTGCGACGCTCTGTTCTTCGTAAATATATTTTCCTACGATCTCACCACTTTCATCTTCATTAACCTCATTAATCTTAACAAACTTCTTATCTGATCTGTCACTCACCTACCTGTCACATTTCAAGCACTCACCTGTCATCTATCCTTCTCTAACCACGCCTCCCTCCTCACACCTCCTCCACATTTCCACCTTAGCAATCGAACTGTCTTTTTTCCACTACTCAGGTAACTGCAATCCATGTTGGCAGTATTTCGTTATAAGTCCTTATCTATGCATCGTTACTCTGATTTATTTAATGTGTTCTGAGAAGATATTCTACACAACCAACCAACCGAAGAAAAAAGCGTATTTTTAATGAGAGCATTTTAATTAATATTTCAGAAAGTAATTAAAATATTAAAATTCTGACGTAATGCTGCACCAGGAGAGTGTTTGGACTACCTAAATCTAAATTTCCAGCCTTCTAGGTGGGCTAGATTTTCTTAGCCATTGCACACAGACACACACACCTACAGAGCAAAACTGTCTTTTATTAGTATAAATATAGATATGGTACTTTCGTGTTATAGCGGCCCCCACAATTACGATTATGCCAAGGTTGCAGCTATGATTTCGCCAAGATAATCCCAAAGCTTATATATGCATCATAATATCCGCAAATATATACTCCAAATATTCATATATGTGCCATATACGTCATTATATAAACATTATTTACGTCTTATGTGTCACATATATATATCATATATACGTCTTATACACATGTCTCATATATACATCATATATGCGTCATATATCACTATAACTTGGCCATTACCTCACGAAATATTATGTGCAGTTACTTGTTATTTCGGAATCGTTACACGTATTTTCGGAAAAATATTCAAAGCGATGTATTACTCTGAAGAAGTCAGAAACGTTAAATTCCATACCGGAAATGTTTTCGAATAGGTAGTGTAAAATGTTGGTTACTGAAAAATTTGGAAATGTTACACTCATTCCGTGTAAAGTTTAAAAATGGAATTCGAAATGAAATAACATTTGCGCATGCTCATCTACTCCGACCTATTGCACATGTCATTATCACGTTATTTCTATTGTTCTTTTGAGGAAATACAGCTTAAAACAGATGCAGATGCAACGTATTTATACGAGCTGTGAGTATTCTGTTTTATAATTTCTTTTATTTAAGACAACAATATGCTTTTTAAAAAAAATTGATATTATCAGATTCTGTTTTATTGCATATTAATATTACATTTGCATTTAATCTTTTGTTGTATACACAAAGTTAAATAACTCGTTCGATAGTTTCTTTATAATCTTGTTCCATGAATTTATAATAAATATTAGATATTTGATTGATGAATAATAATGTAGTACTAGTATTAATGAAGTACAGATAGCACCGTATATACGTCTTTAACATCTTTTCGTTTTGAGATCGGTTCCGTTTCATAACTTTTCTAATGATGAAATGTATCGTTTATATGACAGAACAAATTCCTAATTTCACTTATACTATACGTTTTTCCTTCATTTTTTATGAATCAGATATTTATAAATAAATATAATTGAAAATTTGATTTATAAATCTATAAATAATTCTTTTTTAAAATCCGGTCTCGTGAATTCCATGCTGTAAACAGATACATATGCATTATGAAAATGCTTTATTTCCCAAAATAGATGTATTATTTTTAATACCTTTAAATAAATATATTTTTTAATCTTGTAAGTATAGATATTATGTCAAAAGATTTCGTATCTGTAAATAATTATTTTATTTTATGAACTGTATACTTATAAAAAGATATTTATTTTCTCAGGTTATCTCAGCACTTCTCAAGTTATACGAATAAAATAATACCTTTAAATGAATATATTTAGAAGCATGAGAGTTGTAAAACACTATATTAAAAATATTTACAAATAGACAAACATTTTTATCAATATATCTATTTATAAGTATACAATTCGTGAAAATAAAATAATTACCACAGATATAAAATATTTTCGAATAGTATAACTATTTACAAGATTTTTTTAAAAAAATGTTGAAAGGTATTAGTAAAATCTATCTATTTATAAGTATAGGGAAATTAAATATTTTCATTGAGCATCTATTTAGAGGATGGAACTCATGAGGCTGCATTTAAAAAAAGAATTATTTATAGATCCATAAATCAAATTTTCAACGTTATTTATTTACAAATATCTGATTCATAAAAACTGAGTGAAAACGTATAGTATAAGTGAAATTAGGAATTTGTTCTGTCATATAAACGATACATTTCAATCATTAGAAAGTTACGAAACGGAACCGATCTCAAAACGAAAAGATGTTAAAGACGTATATACGGTGCTATCTGTACTTCATTAATTCTAGTACTACATTATTATTCATCAATCAAATATCTAATATTTATTTTAGATTCAATGAACAAGAGTATAAAGAAACTATCGAACGAGTTATTTAACTTTGTGTATACAACAAAAGATTAACTGCAAATGTAATATTAATATGCAATAAAATATAGTCTGATATAATATTAATTTTTTTTAAAGCATATTGTTCTCTCAAATAAAAGAAATTATAAAACAGAAATACACAGAAACATTTCCGATGTATGCAGAAACCTTTCCTATGTATACAAAAACATTTCCGATATATGCAGAAACCTTTCCGATGTATACAAAAACATTTCCGATATATGCAGAATCGTTACTGAATATCTGACTGAAATATAAAGAAACGTTTCCGAAATGCACGTAAATGTTTCCAAAATATACAGAAACATTTCTGAATATCTGACCGAAATATGCGGAAACTTTTACGAATATGTGACCGAAATATGCGAAAACATAACAGAACCGATGGGCCACATTGCTGCCCCACCATATAGAGTAACGTTTCCGAGTTTTTTTTTTTTACAGTGTGGTAGCTTGGCGATTTATCCTTGGGGGCCGCTATAGCACGAAAGAACCAAATATATTTTCTCTCAAGTATTATTTTCTAGAATAAAGAGTTTGCTTTGTGAAGCAGGGCCAGACTTTTGCCTAAGTATGCCTGGACCTTGGATCCCTAAATTTCTGAAGCCCCCTAAATCGACGTAGATCATTTAAAAAAATTTCTTTTATTAAATTATGATATGTTTGTTTTCAATGTGGATTTATTTAATAATCGTTAAACTTATTTTAAATGTTGAACAATTCTCTCAATTGCACACAAACGACAGTAAGCTTTAAATGCATACAGTACTAACTGGCACGTAAATGGGAGCAAGCAGGATGTCCCTAAAATGTATGATATGCCTTGCGGCCACATTATCTTAACCCTTTGTATCACCGCGAGCATATCTGCAACACACCCAAAAGTCATTGTTACTTATACAGTGGCTTTAAAAGACGATTTCATTTACTGCTGCCATCTCCTAGTGGCGCAACCAAGGGGTAATGGGGGGGGGGGGTCGGGATTAAAACTCTGAAACACAATTTGGGTCGAAAGATTCTTAGGTATGTGCCCAAATTGGGTCATACCTGTTTTGGTTACTACTGTGTATCCAGTATCCATTTTGGGCACTGTTAAATACCCATAAAAAAAAAAAAAAATAATAATAAAAATTAGTATATATACCCTCTTTGTTGTAATTATTAACAAGGCGTGAAAGACCTTAGTGCGAGCGAAATGCAGCTGTAAAAACCACAGAACCGATTGCCGACCATGTACTGTAATGTATCTATTAAATAAAGTTTTAGCGATGATAAATTAGATAAAAGTTACCAGCCAAAGCATTGACATAAATGATTTAATTTGAACAAACGAAAAAATAATATATAAAATAATTTAGCACGAAATAATTCAATTTAGAAGTTTAGAAACATATTAATATTTAAATAAATTAACCTAACAATATATGAGTATCATCATAATATCTGTAACCAAAGTGTCTTCCCTATAAATAATTTCTCTATAAATAAGTTCGTTGAAAACATTAAAAGGTAATAAAATCATCTTTAAAAAAAAAAAAAAAAAGTATACTTTTTTATAATATTTGTAGTTTTGCATTAACCCCCCCTATTCTTTTAATATTTCGAGACACTAGCCGATAAACTGATTAAGAAACGTGTTTATGGGTATTCGTATGGTAAAAATAAAAGTAAACAGATGGAATGCAATTTACTTTCATTGTCTTCGCAACTTTCCATCGACAACATAACAACATATTTTAAATTCTCTTCCAAATTCCAGGCACGTAATCTTAAAGAATCCGCGCCCAAAAGATAGCTCACACGTCATAGCTTTTGTATACTTACTAATTGTAATACGCAACGAAATCCTTGCATGCTTTCACAGGTTGATGACCATTTACGCGATGTTGTGTTATCGATTTCATTAGGGCCAAGAATTGACCATCCCGAATAGTCGTGTCAACGATCCTAATGGCCAGTTTTCGAAGAGAGAGGAATCCGTTTGTGATGTCCACGCATCAGCGATTTCACCGAACACAAATTGACTGACCAGAAATCAGCTGTGCGCGAGCATCCAGGTATGAAGCAGTAAAGGAGACTTTGGGAAAAGATGCAGTGACCTTTGTTACGAAATTTACCCGAAGAAATGCTTTTCTGGTATCGTTCTAAACTTTACAATTTGCGTGCCGAATTGACACAAAATTTTTTTTTACAGTCAAGTTTTTAAAAATGCAATTCACTTAAACGTGTTTTAGGGGGGGGGGGGGGGGGAATCCTCGCGAAAGTTTTTGTCACATTTACGGATTCTCTTTCAACATTTTCCAACATATACCTCTTTTAATTTCTAAAAGGCGTAAAATAAATCTTTATAAACAGTAAAATAAGTTTTATTAGACTGTTGATATGTTTCGGCTCCATTGGAGCCCTTATCGAAACAAGTAGGAATATTCTACAATTGCACGGTCTATGAAGTTATTATTTGAAACCCGAATCATTCAGTTTTTTAAATTACACACTTTATTGTTTATTTCCATAGTTGTAACCATGGAGTAACTCGAACATTCATTAATTAGCCTTAATTTATTATACATTCCAACATAATTTAAAAGTGTTTAGGACTTCGGTTTGTTTAGCCGTCTCTCTGTCTGTCCGTGCTCTAACTCACGTAAATACACTCGGAATGCCATGTAATTGATATATATGTTATTGAGAATTACTGCGCTGCAAAAAAAAAAAAAAAAAAAAAAAATGTTGATTTCACAGTATAATACTGGCAGCTCAGCTGCTAGCATTATACCGCAAAATTAACAGTAATAAACAGTAAAATAAGCAGTAATACCCTGTAGCGTGTTACTGCTTATTTTACTGTTTATTACTGTTAATTTTACGGTATAATAGTGGCAACTGAGGTGCCAGTATTATACCGTAAAATTAACATTTTTTTTTTTTTTTTTTTTTTTTTTTTTTTTTTTTGCAGTGGTGTAATGTTCGGTATTGTGTGTGAAAATGAAGCATGTAGCATTTATAATTCGTTCACTCAAAATAATTCCGTTACATTATGGTCTATGTGGAAAAATCGTTTGCAGTGTATTTTAATGATGTTTGTTATACTGTCTCAAATATATTGAAATTGATATACATCAGCGAAGTGCACTGCAAGATACTTACTTTAGAATAGGGTGAGCACAGCGTTTATGGTAATTTACAGGGATATACAAAATAATTCCCTTACAGTACTGTCTGAGCGATAATTTCTCAAAATGTGTTCTCAGCTGTGTGGTATGCGTTTTTAAACTTAACTTTTTTTTTTTTCATATTGCTTGGTGCATGTAAACTCTATAGATCATATACAGGGCTGCACGAAATAATTCGAGTACATTTCCATTTATTGACGAAAATTTCTGAAGAGGAATTTTCAACTGTGTTATGCGTTTCCTAACTGAACTAAATTTTAGCATATACTACACAGAAAAAAATAAAACCCAATTTGTGTCGAAAGATTCTTAAGTATGTTCCCAAATTGGGTCATGCCTGTTTTGGTTACCACTGTGTATCCATTTTGTTCACTGTTAAATACCTAATTAAAAAAAATAAAATAAAATAAATAAATGGGTATTTAACAGTGCCCAAAATGGATACACAGTAGTAACCAAAACAGGCATGGCCCAATTTGGGCACATATACCTAAGAATCTTTCGACCCAAATTGGGTTTTATTTTTTTCTGTGTATGTATGGAATTTTGTAATCGTTTTTTTATTCATTTCCTGATGAGCTTAGAATTCTAAAAAATATATACATAGGTTTGTTTTCGATAACGATGCAGCATGTTAATATTTTTAGAACTTTATTATACAATAATAAATAAATTTTATGGCTTTTTCCGTTAATATTTTCATTCACTATACATTTTAATAGATTCTATAGTCGTTTAACACGTTAATAAAAGTCCTTGACAGATTTTAAAATTCCATAAAAGATCAAGCAATTGGCGTACGAGAGTGCGGTTTGGACGAAAATACTTCTTATAATATGAAATTTTGTTTAAGCAAATAATAATAATAAAAAAATTAATTAAAGAAATTTCTCATAGGTGTCGTACTTCTGCAAAGCTACCGAAGAAGTAGAATGCCTTTATACATAACAGTGGCGAAAGGAGCACAATGCGTATGCACAGTTTTTGTTCAAACTATGGCAACTCACATTCCAAAAGTTAGCAATACTCGTCTATCCCTCCTCACTCGCGTTTATAACTCAGAAGGGTTGTTAAGTTCTGGAATGTCGGTTGCCATAGTTATGTATAGTTATGTATGTATGTTGCCATAATTTCGCCATTGTTATGTATAAAGGCATTCATTCTACCTATTCGATAACTTACCAGAAGCAGCGCCTGCTATGAGAAATTTTTGGAACTATTTTTTTTTTATTTGCTTAAATAAAATTTTCAATCATAAGAAAATTTTTCGTCCAAATCGTACACTCGTACGTCAATTTCCAAATTTTCTATTGAATTTTAAAGTGTGTCAAGGAGTTTTGGGGCACCCTGTATGTCTGAATGTTTTACCTCAAAATGCATGACATAATCGAATATTTGTAGTAATTGTGCAGACAATTGCACATACCTTAAAAAAAAAAAAAAAAAAAAAAAAAAAACTTCAACAACACATTAAAGGCCCATATACAGGGCTGCACGAAATAATTCGAGTACATTTCCTATACTATACAGAAAAAAATAAAACCCAAATTGGGCCATGCCTGTTTTGGTTACCACTGTGTATCCATTTTGGGCACTGTTAAATACCAAAAAAACAAAACAAAAAAAAAACAGTGGTATCCAAAACAGGCATGGCCCAATTTGGGCACATACCTAAGAATCTTTCGACCCAAATTGAGTTTTATTTTTTTCTGTGTATGTAGCATAATTCGGATACTTTACCAGTTATAGATGGTAAATGCTGACATTGTGTTTTCATACGCGTTATGCATTTTCCAAATCATCTGTCACCTTATTAAACGGTAAAGTTTCGTTAAAGTATTCTGAATTGGAAAGTGTTTCATAATCTATAATTGACGCGTGATTTGTCTGTCTTGTTAAAAGTATTTGAAATCAAATAGGTTTTTTCTTCTTTTTAATTTTTAATTTTTTATAAATGAATTAATTACATTTTGCGTTATAAACAATTGTTGTAAAACTATTTTTATCAAGCTGTCCAGTCATGAAATTCGGTTCAAAATGCCAACTTTGACAGCATTTTCTAAAAAATCATTTGCCTTTATCGAAAAACGGAAAAAACTATTCATTAATAATTTCATAATTATCAAATCCTATTCAGATTAATAACCTACTTTCTAAAGAAGAGCAACTGTCAATCTCATGCTTTTACGAACACAAGTAAATTCAATAATGTGTCAGAAACCAGTCAGTTTGGATTTAGAAACATCCTTAAAAGTCACACGAGTATTGGTCTTGTTTGAATGTAACGATAAACGCATAAGGCATTCTTCAAATTACCTATACATTCAGCATTTCTTTACGCACTATCTTAACCGAATTCATTTAGCTTAACCTTTTTACTAACACATGTGCGATATACTATCGACTTAATTATAGCGTGCAATATATTATACACGTATCATTAGTGTGGATATTTTATATTTTGCTTATATAGCGCGCAATATATTATCCACATTATTAGTGTGTCTAATGTATTATCCATATTATTACCGTATTGTATTATTAGTGTTGAATCTATATATTTAAAACGAAAAGCGCATTCTGTCAAATCCACATTCACTATTCCACACAAAAATCTTCTCTTTACGCATGCTTCAACGTTTTTTAGAAGGCTTCTACCCTCAGAAACGGGAAACGTGTTTAGTCCTCAACTGTTTAGCCTAGAGCTGTTTAGCCTAGGGGGATTGAAAAGTGTTGATTGAAAGCGGATGGTGAAATATGCCCATTGCGTTGAAAGCTTTCTTTCTTTCTTTCTTTCTTTTTTTTTTTTTTTTTTTAAATAACTCATGTTTTCACTACTAATGCTTTTTTTTTCGTAAAATTTTAAAGAGAGCTTGGATACAGATATATTTATAACTGATTAAAATTTCAGCGAGTTCGGAAGATGAGAACTTTTTTTCTTGTTCTTGCTATGTTAAAAGAACCGACGCGAAAACAAACAACAAACAAAAAAGCGAGAAGAAAACATTTCTTTTACAATTCGATAACAATATTTTATTCACGAAATGTTTACACGGGCTGTAAAACCATTTTATTTATAACCAATAAAGATTGCAAAGAGTTCGCACAAAAACAACAAGAAAATGAGCGCTTTTATCACTAAACATCAATATTTTTTCGCGATTTTTTCATTTTAAAATAAGGTAAAGCTAGGAGAGTCTGCGCACAATTCAAAAGAATAACAATAAAAAATCTAAATATTAATTTTTTGCTAAACTATCCATGAATAATTTTTACTTCATTTGTTTTTTATGCATTTCCATTGCTATTTTGTTGTAATGTTGTAATTTAATAGAATAGTTGTAATAAAACCAAGAAAGTTATTTTGCGCAATCTGCCCTTACAGGGTTGGTGTGATTGCGCACATGGGTAGGAGAGATTGTTACTAACAATATCTACAATTAAATTATTAACAATAATAACTACAATTAAATTGTTAACAATAATAATTACACTTAAATGACATTGTTGTAAGGTTTTTGAGAACAAATATTATTGTATTAGGAGTGAATTATTTCAACCTAATGATTAAAGAATCAGAAAAAGGAAATAATTTTAAAAACGATTAAAAAATTTTAATTGAACGGGAAAAAATTAAAGAATCAGAAAAAAAAGTCCAGATAAGATTACACAATAACACTAAGTTACTTGAAAACACGTTTAACTTAAAATTAGTCCATTTTCATTTTTCATTTTTTATGTAAATTTATCAATAAGCTGCGTAATCTCTCCTAGCATGATTACTAATGGGAACAATGCGCCATCTCTCCTAAGTAGCAGATGCGCAAACTCTCCAATTTCAGTAGGAGAGATTGCGCAACCTTTTATATAAACATGGCCGCTACTAAAACGAACCGTTGATGTTCACATTGTTAGTCTAGATTAGTAGCTTATGAGAAATCGTTTAAGTTTAAAATATTTTGTACTACTGACTTGTATAGAAATTCTGATCAATAGCTATAAAAATTCAAGCACTTACTTTGGGAAAACAAAACAAAATAGCAATGCATTATCATAGACGCTCAAAACAATCAACGTGTACTTTCAAGTAGACACTCCACTAGTGCTGTTGTACAACTACCTGGAGTCGCTGCGCTCTCACTCTACTCCTTCCCCCCATACCTCTATGTGCGCAATCTCTCCGACCGCGCCATCTCTCCTGGCTTTACCTTATAATTTCGTAAAAAATCGGGTTAAAGATATAAAATAATAAAAACTAATTTTTTTTTTCAAATTTATTATCATGGGCGCGGGCAACGCCGGGCGGGTCAGCATATATTAATTACAATCCCTATCAATTTTCGATGAATTTGTTCAGATTGAAGCCAAAGTTTTTTACACATGAGAAAAAAAAAAATTCAACATTTATTTGAAATGGCTTAATTTCAAAATTGGAGAGAGATTCCGTTTATTTTGTATGCTACAAATTTATATTAATCATTTTCCATAGATTCCATGGTAATTTGTTTAGTCACAAGCACCAAAGTTT
Source organism: Maratus michaelseni (assembly GCA_963931845.1). Taxonomy (NCBI): domain Eukaryota; kingdom Metazoa; phylum Arthropoda; class Arachnida; order Araneae; family Salticidae; genus Maratus; species Maratus michaelseni. The sequence continues at coordinate 45,404,631 of OZ007596.1, forward strand.
GCACTAAAATCCGGATCTACTTTCTGACTCTATTACTAAGTCAGGTACTTACATATTATAAGGGACAGGTGAGATACAACTGCGCAAATTATACTAATTACAGTAATCCACATTTTTTTTTTTTTTTACAGCTATATAATTTATTTATTTGTTATCGTTTATATTTTATATTTTATTATAATTTATAGTTTATTTTTTTATCATGATGTATAGTTTCTTTTTATTATAAGTTTATTAGTTTTTTTTTTCTGTTATTTATTATTGTTCATTTATTATATTATATTTATTTATTTATTTTATATTATTTACCATTTTTAACGATGTTATGTATTTAACAAGAAGATGATCAAAATTACAAGTTGGAAATTGTACGGCAAACGTGACAAATGAGGTGCGTTTGTACTATAACTAATTTTATAAATATTAAGATCTTGGTGCAATAACTGTTGCACTCTTATGCAGAAATGCATGAATACAAAATTTATTTTATGTGCAGATTTTCATATTATAGATATTAATTTTATTTCATAAAATTAAGTTTCAATACACTTTTACAAACCATTAATTACAATTCTGAGACATTAAAATTATACTATGCACAAATATCCAATACAAGACAACGTAAAGAAAAAAAAAATCAACGTTATTATTTCACTGAAAAAAAAAAAGAATTATATCGCTTGTTATTATGACAGGATTAATTTTCGTAATAAAATAAGTACATTTTAAGTTGGCAACATTTTATCTTTTGTTGACGTTTACTGAAAACTCGAATGGGAAACTTAAGCCTAGCTTTGAAAATTTCAGAACTTGGTATCCATATTTAAACTCTTTTTCCGTTTAATATCAATTTCTCCGGAAACATATCTATCCAAAAAACGGTCGGTAGATTATAAGATTGCAATAATTAAACAATTTTAGTATACAAATTCGGTTTTTAAATTCAGTCATACGAAAATAATAGGACTCCATCTTAAATAGGACATAATCACCATGACAACCTAGAATCATTACCTATCATGGGATATCATTGGATTAATTACGTATGATAGGATTCAATAGAATGAAGAAAACTTTTATTAATATCTTATACCCTGTTCACATCGGACATTTAAGTTATCTTAGACCGCCATTTTTGAGGTGGTACCTCCCCGGAAGTGAATACCTGTCCACACCACCAAACGCATTTAAGATAACTCACTCAACATCACCGTGTCCAGTGCCCATGCGCATATGTTAAAAGCAAACTCAACAGCCAATCGGCCTCCAGAGCCAATCAGAGTGAGCGGTACTGCCTGTATCTAGCAATGGGAAGTTCGAACTCACTAAGTGAGTTTCTGGAACTCACTCAGTGAGTTCAGCGGTCTAAGATATCTTAACTATCCGATCTGAACGTAGTATTAAGTTTTGATTCGATTTTCATAAAATTTGAAATGACTCGACAAAACTCTGCAACGATGATAAATATTAAATTTCAAACCATTCGGTTGGGTAGTTTAAGCGCTGTTATATGCGGACAGACGGACGGACCAGACGATGACTATAGGTGCTACGTATTTATATAATTACGAACGCACCTAATAATGTAATATTACTGTTTTGAACATGTTTGGCAACGATAAACAAGATTGGCAAATTACACCATTTCTGGCGATCTATCGCCTTACGTAAGTAGCTGAAGTCATTCTTAATACAAATGCATGAAATTTAGAGGTTTTCTTCTTTTTTTAATTTAGTTGACATGAAATCGAACATCATTTCTCCTTTTCCTATAAAGGAAAAGTATCTTTCAGAAAATATTTTTAGAGATGATTGTTACCCTGTGCACTGCCACAAAAAAAGGAGATTAAAAAAACAAACAAACAAAAAAAAAAAAAAAAAAAAAAAAAAAAACAGGACAGTTGTTTTTACAAATAGGAACATAAAAATGCAGTAAACCCTTTGAAAACGGAACCTGTATATAACGGAATCCTATGTGAAACGTATAAAATTCATGGTCCCCTACCCATGGGGTAATTTAAGTATAATTTTTTTTTCATTTATTTTAAAGTAATATAAATGTCAATAAATGTGACACTTACACCGTTTCATTATAGGTAAAAAAAAAAAAAAACACATTGCTTAAATAAAACCAACAAAAAAAAAAAAAAAAAAAAAAAAAGAAAGAAAGAAAGAAAGAAAATAAAAGAAAATAAAAGAATATACAGTCATCTGTTCTTAACTGTAATATTTTAAAATTACGAACATGCTATTTATGCTATTTTTATGCTCAAATTGCCCGAAAAGGGTATGTTTAACTCAAATGCCCTTAAATAGTAATGTTTGTAAATTTCATGCTGGTACGCATACAAAAATGACATCGAGAATGTGTCGAAATATTCTCCTTCTTGAGCCGAGTACAACTGAAAATTGAGAACACATTTAAATAAGTTGATTAATGAAATAATATATATTTATATATATAAATAGACGAGTGTGTCTTTGTATTTCACTTTACAGCCACAACTACCCAGCGCAGACCACTGGTGTTTGTGTAGGTAATGGCCTCGAGTCTCCTCTCATCGTGGCACTACCATAGAATTAAGAAGAACTATTCCTACTTCCATATGGGCACTGCTATGGTAGTTGCATTGTCGCTAGCTGTGGGGGAGATAGAAAAAAAGTTTGAAAGTGATCAACCTAGGGCATTTTCATATTTCGACCAAAGTGTTCTAAAAAATGTTTGGAATCTTCTTCAGTGAGAATTGGTTCATTCAACTTAACATAAACTCATTAAGATATAGATAATTAAGTAAGATGATTTCGCACAACCCTACCGGTGGAAATTGAAACTAAACGATATTGCAGCGCGTGCGTAGCACGCCTGCTATACAATGCCGTAGGCAGCGGGGACGAGTGCCGGAGTTTCGTTCGGAAAGAGATTTGTTTAGAACAGAAAGCGTACCGAAAAAAAACAATTTTTATTGAAAGCGCAAAAGAAAGTTACTGATTTCCGGGCAACGCCGGACGGATCAGCTAGTAAATTATAAAAATTGACAAAAAGTAGGTTCCCAGTCATTTTTTCCCAGCCTCATTTCGAATATTTTCATAATTTGTATTATACATTATGAGAATAACATTAATAAGCAACCTTTTCAGCTCTAGATTTAAACATACGACGCAACAATTGAAGCGTTTATATGATTAGCTTAACAGTAATAGTTATCATTCAGAAAAAGGAAGTTAGAAGACATTAGAATTGTCTGTTGCAAGTCCTTGGACTAGATAAGCATCTCAACTCAACATGTTTGTTCTCCTATTTTAGTTCTTAATGATAGTCGAGACGTTCACTACTTGTTCTTTACTTAACTGGGGAAGTTCTTACACAAGGGTGTGGACTGATGACTACGAACACTTGTTCTTTGAAGGAGATAAAGTCAGAACACACCCTTTAGTTAGCCAGTTTTTTTTTTAAAACATATTTTAGTCTTTATTTTTTGTGCTTTCTGAATAGCTTCATTTATATGATAAACAGAGCTTATTATTCCGTATATGAACTACTATGAGAATGTGTAACGCTATGGGAACAAATTTGGTATTTTGAATTGTTTTTTTTAGTTTATATATAAATTATCAGAAATAGAATAGAAACTTTATTAACATAGCCCGTTTGTTATCTGTTCGATTATATCCAGTGGCATGGTCAAGGGGAAAGTCCATGAAATTTCGGACCCCTCCTCCCCCCCCACAACTTCCAATAAAATAAAATAAAATAAAATAAAGAGAGAGCGAGATAAAGTTAAAAACTGAGCTTTGTTTATGGATTTTTTTGTATATAAATAAGATATTTTTTCCAAGTTCTTTAACACTAAACATTAGGACATTTATTTTTGTTGATTCTTTAGTTTAAGTTACAGTCGCTATATTAAAACTGCGATTTTATATAAAAATAACCCATAAACTTTGGATGGGAACTGCCTTTATGTAACTTAAAATTTTAAATTATTAACTACTACCCAGACGGGTTTTCCAAACGAACCTAATGGTGGTGGTCCCACTGCCTTCGTTCAGCGTAGACCCGGGCATCGCCAGATTTCGAGGGCATAAATCGTTAATACGGCGATCATTATTACGACCAGTAGCCATATTATCAGGGTTGTGCGCTTCGCGCTTGTAAACCGTTATTACGACAGTCACTATAACGGGGGTCCTCACTATAACCGGGCGTTTATCGTCCATAAATCGTCAATAAATTGATCAGTATTTAAATCGCAAATTGAAACCGTCAATAAAAAATATAAACCTCCTTTCTTAGGCTTCGCAGAAACGAAAATAATTTATTAACCGGATCCTGTTAATATAGCGATCAATATTTAAATCATACTAAATTGAAACTGCAAATAACAAAATTTCGTATCCATAAACCGTTAATACGGTAATTTATAATACAGTGGTAAAAAACACCAAATGGCACATATATAGTTTTTTATTTGATATTTTCGCATGGGAAAAAAATATATACGTATAAATAAATCTTATACTTATTGAAAGAAACAAAATGGAGGAAAACCGTTTTAGAGTTTGGCATTTACTGAAATTAAAAGCAGTAGAAGAATATTTGAAACTATTAAAAAGTTAATTAGTAACCACAAGATATATGTGTCTCATTTTAAATGAAATCATAAAAATTAAATAAATATGTCTATATAAAAAATGGGGCAACAGAATTTATTAGAGTGTAATTCCAAGCAAGACTTTTCAGAATTTGAAAAGTTAAGTTCTTTAGAAAAACGACCAATTTTGAGAGCAAACATGTTATACATCTTTTCAAAATATATCTGTATTTTATTATTATTATTATTTGTAGGTCGTCTGCGTTGCCTGACGATAAAAAAAATTCGGTTCTGTATGGATTAATTTGCTTTTTATAAAAAACATGGAATATGACTTTTTTGCAATGAATAAACTTATAGTGCCTTCAAAAATTTCGTTCAGTGTATTATTTTGTTCTGAAAGGAATTTTCAAATGTCTTGTAGGCTTGAGTTAAATAAAAAAAATTCCAGTTCTTATAAAGATAAAAATAGCAAGGGCAGCATTCAAGAATATTCCTTATTGGCTCGGGTAAATGTACTACTTATCAAAATTACTTTATTTACAATTAATAAAACGTTTTTAATTTCTTAATTTCCGAATCAAGTCACTTTTCAAGCATAGAACTTTTTTTTAAAATAAATAATTTACATAATTTATCCGTTTGCACCTTTTAAAGGCTTGGACGAATAAAATGCAGATGCACACCTTTTAGAAAGGGATTAAGCATCCTTAAGACGAGGCATCATAGTCCAAAAATTCTGACCTTTTTAGGAGCGTTCGTAATTATATAAATACGTAGCACCTATTGTCGTCGTCTGGTCCGTCCGTCTTTCCGCCCGTCCGCATATAACAACGCAAAAACTACCCAACCGAATGGTTTGAAATTTAAGATATAGTATCTTTGCAGAATTTTGTCGAGACATTTCAAATTTTTTAAAAATCGAATCAAAACTTTAGAAAATGTTAATAAAAACATTTATTAAGAAATTTGATTTTTTTTTTTTAAATCGGTGCTTTTTTTAATAGGAGCTTTCGAAGTGGAATCGTCAAGCGACCGAGATACTTATTTTATGACAGAAATAATTCTGCAGACGATAGAATTCATTTCACAGAATTAAAAATCATCAAGATCTGAATATTTATATAACTAGCTATAGTACGAACGCACCTCGTTTGTCACGTTTGACGTACAATTTCCAACTTGTTAATTATTTTGTGGCATTTTCTCTATTTTGTCAGTGGAAAAATCATGTCGGAAATAGTTATGAATATTTCAAGCTGTATATTCTGTTACTAAATGTTTTAGAGATTGCAGCAGAGAATGTTTTATAGAAGTTTATTTTCTTGCATTAAAGCTATTCTGGAATAATTAATTTCCTTTCACTGGAAAACAGATTCAAGACCAAGATTTATGAATTAATAACCGACCAGAGTTACTCGTTACCTCGTTATTCACTATTATTTTCAATTGTTGACACGAATGCTACATATATCTAATAGTAGTAAAATAAAGGGGGTTCAACGGCCACAGGCGCATTCCACAATTTGCAGCTACACATCTGATGTGCAGCAGACTCCTCTTTCATAACACCTTTATGGTTTTTCCACTTTTTGAATTACAAACTCTCTTTATTGCAATAGTTTTTTTTTTTTTTTTTTTTTTTTTTTTATCTCATTTGTTTTTTTGTCCAATATTTTGTTAGAAAGGTTTGTGTATAAGAATAAGGTTTTAATACACGTCTTGTATTTTATTAAAAATAGTTCTCTTGTGTGTGTGAATATATGTACATATGAATGTATGTATAAAAATCATAAGTTAACAAAAATGTTTTAAAAAAATTTACAAGTTTAAAAGATATTTAAGAAATTTACAACTTAGTAAAAATGATTTGGTAAAAAATTTCAAGTTAAAAAAAAATAATATGGTAATAAAAAAGTTACAAGTTAATAAAAATACATATATGTTTATATATGTGGATGGGTGTACGTATGGGTAAGAATAAGTTTCAATAAAGTTTATATATGTAGCATTTTACTAGAAAGGTTTGTGTATAAGTTTTAAATAAGTACACATATGTAAAATTAACATTTTTCTATTAAAACAAAACAATTTACAGAAAAGGTATATTTACAGGCAACACATATTTACACTAGAGTATTTGCATTTCAATTTGATATCATTTTGCAAATAACGGCAAAGTAAAAACAAAGACAGTAGAGAAAAACGTTAAGATCATCTCTATATACCATCAGAAACATATTTTACTCCCAGTCTTCAAACATGAAATACCATCTCTTTATCCCCAAGAGCCATCAATCTGTTGAACTGCATCAAGATAAAGTAAGCAGCCACACATCACAATAATCCACTGTTAATTTCCTGGAAAAAATGGAATGAGAAACTGGTATCAGTTCTGTACCTTTCACTGATATACCTTCTAAATCTCCTGATGTATCAGCCACGGATTTTTGCGCTTTTGGACTTTTAAAAATTGCCTTATCCAAACGTCGACCTACAACCCTTCATGGAATTTGGAAAGCTGCTCAAGAGGAATGGGCCAAAGTACCACTTCCGAAACTACAAAAGGTGGTGTTGTCATGGAAATTACGGTTTAGAAAAGTAGTTCAAAATAAGGGTTACCAAACTGAACTTTTAAAACACAAATATTTTATGTAAAATAGTTCAGTAACTACCACGAAAATTGTCTTAAAAATATCCGAACACCCTCTATAGTCCTGCTATTCTTTTTCAGAAAAGTTCCACTTTTAAATTTTTATACGGTCCCTGAAATTTTAAAGTTATATTTAGACAATTTTTCCTCTCTGCTAAACCAACTAAAACAATATAAATTCCTTTTTTTTCCCCCTTTTTCCTACGGCCCAAATCCCTCAATTTCTGATACTTTGAGTTTTAAAATTTCGGAGCTTTCCAGCACTAAAACGCGTTTTAGTGTCGGAAAGTTTTGAAATATCCATAAAAGTCAAAAGTATCAAAACACGGGGAGTTTTGAGTGTTGAAAAAAAAAACAAAAAAAAAACGGAATTTATAGTGTTTTACTTCTAAATATAACTTTAAAATCAAAGGGACCATTAAAAAAAAAAAAAAGTGTAGCTTTTCTGAAAATGAATGGCAGGAATAATTTCATCTACATAATCTTAATACCTACCTTATTTCGAACAGTTTTGCTATTTATGTTGTCTACGTGTCTCCAACAGGTAAATCAAGTTGGAAATTGTATACGTCAAGCGTGACAAATGGGGTGCGTTCGTACTGTAACTAGTTTTGGTGAAATGAATTATATAGTCTGTTATTACGATATGATTCATTTCCGTAATAAAATAAGTACATTTTAAGTTGGCAAAATTTCATCTTTTCTTGACATTTACTGAAAATTCCAATGGGAAACTTAAGCCTAGCTTTGAAAATTTCAGAACTTGAAATCTATATTTAAACTCTTTTTCCATTTAATATCTATTTCTCCGGAAACATCGGTAGGTAATTTATAGGATTGCTATAATTAAACAATTTTAGTATACAGATTCGGTTTTTAAATTCAATCATACGGAAGTAATTAGAACTCCATCTTAAATACGAGGTAATCACCATGGCAACCTAGAATCATTACCTATTATGGGATGTCATTGAATTAATTACGTATCTGATAGGATTTAATAGAATGAAGAATGTGACTATAACTTGGTCATCATATAGATTATATAAAATGTCATATATGACTATAACGTCATACACACTGTAAAATTTTTTTTGTCAAATTAACGGAAAAAAACTGTCAATTTTGGAGCCAGTTTAAAACCGTTTAATTTACAGGAAATATCTGTAATTTTTTACGTGAAGTGACTGTTTTTTAAACAGTTTCATACTGTTATATTTACAGAGATAAACTGTTAATTTAACAGAAATATTTTGTGGTTTTTACAGAGAAAACCTGTAAATTTTACAAGAAAAATCTGTAAATTTTACGAAAAAAATCTGTAAATTTTACGAAAAAAATCTGCAAATTTTAACAAACTTCCTGTTTTTTTAACAGTTAAATGCTGTTGCATTTACAGAGATAAACTGTTATTTTAACAGAAATATTCTGTGATTTTTACAGAGAAAACCTGTAAATTTTACGAGAAATATCTGTTTTTTTAACAGTTAAATGCTGTTGCATTTACAGAGATAAACTGTTATTTTAACAGAAATATTCTGTGATTTTTACAGATAACGCTTGTAAATTTTACGAGAAATATCTGTAATTTGTAACAAACTTTCTGTTTTTTTAACAGTTAAATGTCGTTGCATTTACAGAGATAAACTGTTATTTTAACAGAAATATTTTGCGATTTTTACCGATAAAACATGTAAATCTTACAAGAAAAATATGTATTCTTTGCAGAAATCTCCTGTTTTTTAAGACAAATACAGGGCGCTCTAAAATTATTGAAACACGCTTTAATATTTTATCTGTGGGAGATTCGTAGGCAATGTAAATTACAAAATTGTTCAAAATAAGTTAGAATACAAAATTATTTTGATGAAATGGTTTTGCCATTAATTTCAAAAAGTTACACTTGAAATTTTTATCTGATGCCTGGGTCTTATTTTTAGGAAAGTATTATCCTTGTTCTGACAAGTACAACAGTCAAAATTGCATTATTCTATGACCAAAACCCACAGAGTTACACTTTAGAGTTTATGAAATTTCAGAAGTTTCTGCCTCTAAACACAGACAGATGATTTTTAGTGCCAGAAAACTCTGAAATTTCATATAATTCCAACTTAGTGTACTTTGATTACAGAAGAATGGAATTATTACTGTTGTACCCATCAGAGCAAGGAGAAAGTATTTCTAATTATAATTTACATGAACCAGGATCCCTATAAAAATTTAAACAGTAACTTTTTCAGAACTAATTCATCAATATAATCACAATTCCTACTTTATTTTGAACACTTTTGCAATTTACTTTGCATGCATATCTCCAACAGGTAAAAAATTAAAGCATGTTTCAATCTTTTTGGGACATCCTGTATGCTTATTTATAAACAAATGTGCTAACTTTGGCATAAAAAGGTGAACATTTTGCTAAAAAAATAATTTGGTGAAAACTGCAATATATTTAAAAGCAACATTTGTGAATTTATCACTCAAGGTTGGTGAGGCATCCCCTTCTAGTAAAAAAAATACAAAAAATTTTCAAAATATAGCAAGTATATCTTTTACATACTCACATCGACAATTTTTGATAAAATATTCAACACACTCACCAGTCTTTGAATTTGAGTAACACTATTTCCAAATAGTAATTCTGCAACTTAATAAAGCAGAAATTACTACTTGAAATAGTGGTATGAAAATTCAAGGACATTGTGGAGCACACTCTTATTCCAAAACGAGAATTCTTGTTTCCTGACAAGAGAGCATAATTTTAAAAAAGAAAATTCTCATTTCCTGATGTAAATGCAAATGTGTGAAAATCTCTTCTCTATCTCTATAAAAGAGTAAGTGTCTGTCTGCCTGCCCGCGGATTTCTCCGTAATTATACCACCTAGGACTCAGAAATTTTTGTCATGTGTAGATGTTATCACCGGACAGTATACCTCACGGTCGGATTTTTAAATTTTAATCTAGATTTTTAAAAAAAAATTAAAACGTGTATATGGAATTTTGGGTTCGAGGCTATTTCAAGCTCCTCCCATGAAATAGCCTCGGCAACACCATCCGTGGCAACGAAGCAGCCAGCCAATGAGAGCAGGTGCAGCATCCAGGATCTAGCCACAGATTAAAGATATTCCATTACTCTATGGATCTAGCTACCAGCGACGATTTATTTACTTTCTGTTCAGTGAAGTGTAAGATGAAATTGGCCTAAACCCAGTGACAGAACTATCTTCGTGTGTCTGCAACGCTAATAATATTTCAAAAATAGTTTGAAATATGCAATATATATCATATTAAGTTCCCGATAGTTAGTTTTGTCACTGGGGTTTAGGCCTATTTCATCTTACACTTCACTGAACAGAAAGTATATCTTCATGTAATCTGCAACGCTTATAATATTTAAAAAAACTATTCTTGACTGTATTTTTAGTTAGTTTGTTTCATTTTTTAACATTATTAGTATGAAAATATTCAGTAAATAATTTGTGCAACGCTTATAATATTTTAAAAAACTGTTTTTGACTGTATTTTTAGTTAGTTTGTTTCATTTTTTTAGCATTTTTAGTATGAAAATATTCAGTAAATAATTTGAGTTCTTGGGCGGTTAGGAATCCATTGTGATTTTTTTTTTACCTCATACTTACAAATTAAATATTTTTGATGGAAACAAACAATTTACATTAAATTTTTGAGTAATTTATTGTTTACAATTTTTTTCCTGTAATTGTTTTGGACTACATTTTTAGTTCCCGAGATTGATGAATTCATAACATGCGATAAATTGTTAAGATGTATGTTCTCATTAAGATTTGTTATTGAACTCCATTTAAGAACCATTTTTAACTCCATTTAAGAAGTTTCATTTAAGAACTTTTTTAGTCGCCGAAGAAAAATATTCTTAATGAAACAGATTTTCTGAGCTGTTTCTATATATTCATGATTTTTTTTGTGGGGGCGTTTTTGAGTGATGTTTATGATTTAAGAACTTTTTTAGTCGTCCAAGAATCTAATGTTTTTCTTGAACTTTACTTTGAATAAAATGAAAACATTCAGTAAATAATTATTAAATCTTAATCACCTGAGAACGGATTTTTTTTTTCCAAATTTGTTTCTTTTGTCACTTTATAGAATGCATACTTTGCGACGATCGGCGGTAGCATCCAACCACCACCACCATCCATAAATATCATATAATACAATTCTAATACCGTGTAAGCGCCCCCCCCCTGGTTATTTTACGATTTTCCGTCGCATTTAGGGGGGCGGATTAACGAGATTTGACGGTAATTATTAAATTGTTTTGATGAACTGATTATAAATTCCCAGTCCGTGAAATATTTATGATGTGCATTTTGTGACATGAGTTTCATAAGAATCACTCACATATAGGACAAAATTAGCACTCACCAATCTGCAAGTAATACTAAAAATTTGTCGATTGACTGTTTTGCCACCACTGGCCATCTTAATAGTCACACTCGCCAATTGTGATGATTGATTGAAAAGAGATTTTTTACCCCTGCTGTCGTTTGGTTATTTTCAAAACCATTTGGTACATTTCACAATTACCCCCCCCCCCCCAAATCATTTGACAAATTGTGATTTTTTTTAAAAAGCTATTTGCCGATATTTGCATCCCCCCCCCCCCCCCGAGACCATTTGAGGATTTTTGAGATTTTTTTCAACTATTGATTGATCAATTTTGTGATTTTCCGTTTTCTCACATTATGAGTTTCATCAGAAAGTAAAACAATAAATAAATATGAATGATTTGCGGAGCTGTTTCAAAATAATTATAAAGAATAAGTCTTTAAAAATGTAAAATCAATGTTATTTCTGGCCGAGTTTTTTTTTAAAATAATTATAAACCATTTTAATTTGTAAGCATGTTGTAAAAAAATCACCATTTGTGACAAATTTTGTGTTTTATAAGAATCGCCCAAGAACGGACATGCAAATTTATGTTGTCATCGCACTCTTTATAATTATTTTTGTTGAGGGTTTTTGGGCGATGTGATTGAATTTTTGATAGAAACAGCTCCGCAAATCATTCATATTTACTTAATGTTTTAACTTGCTGATAAAACTCATAATATGTGAGAAAACAGAGATTTTTTTTTTTTAAACTTCATATTTATACAAATTAAATTGTGGAAGACAGAATAGGTTTGTTTGTGTAGAGGTTTGTGTGTGTGCTGTTTTTAATAAAGACAGTTGCATTTTTCCCGCGACCCTTTCACGAAAGTTTTTTCTGTGAACCTTTCACAAAATCTTCATTTTTTCCACAATCCTTTGACGAATTTCGTATTTTTTCTGCGATCCTTCGATGAAATTCAAGTTTTTCCTGCAATCATTTGACGACATTTACTTTTTTTGTGATCCTTTAACGAAATTCGTGTTTTTCCACATACTTATGTCGAGATTCATGTTTTTTCAGTGATCCTACGACGTAATTCGTGTTTTTTTTTTTTTTTTTTTTTTTTCAGCGATCCTTTGACGAAATTCACATTTTTCCTGTGATCCTTTGGCAAAATTTGCGTTTTCTCCGCAATCCTTTGATGAAATTCGCATTTTCCGTGATCCTTTGATGAAATTTGCTTTTTTAATGATCGTTTGACAATATTCGTGTTTTCTCTGCTGCCTTTTGACGAGATTCATGTTTTTTTAGCGATCCTTGTACGAAATTCATGTTTTTTTCAGCGATTATTTGATAAAATTCGTGTTTTTCTTGCGAACCTTTGACGAAATTTGCGTTTGCCAGCGATTCTTTGATAAAATATGCTTTTTCCTATTATGATAGGGAAAAGCGGATTAGGATAGGTAGATAGGGAAACCCCATTATCAGATCGTGACATTAGATGTAATTAAGAAACATTTGTATATTTGTAATAATTAGCGAAAATGGCGAGATAAAGGGGGTGGGGTGGGAACGACTTTTTATTAAATATCACATTTATTCTACATCAACTTCCTCTCACCACCAGGGGGTGCTTTGCTATCTCTGTTTCTATGGGCTGGATCACAACGGAGTATGGCTCTTTCCACCCGACATCAATAGAGCTTACTGATTTTAGTTTGGATTTTCACCTCAGGGGGGCGCTTTCGTATCTTTGGTTCTATGGGCTGGATCATGACGGGGTATGCCTCATTCGACTCGACATCGATAACCTTAATGAATTCAGTTATGTTCGTATAGAACATATTGTGCTCCCTGGCGGTGGAAGGTGTAACTAAAGGATTTTGCAGCTAACTCGGGTTCTATGGGTCACATCACGACACGGTTTGGCTCATTCGACACAACATCAATAGAGCTTACCTATTTTAGTTCTGAATTTCACCACCAAGGGGTGCTTTCCTATCTCTGTTTCTATGGGCTGGATCACAATGGGGTATGGCTCTTTCCACATGACATCGATAGAGCTGACTGATTTTAGTTCGGATTTTCACCACAAGGGGTGCTTTCCTATATCTGGTTCTATAGGCTGGATCACGACGGAGTATGGCTCATTCGACTCTACATAGATAGAGCTTTTCGATTTTCACCACCAGGGGTGCTTTTCTATCTCTGGTTCTATGGGCTGGATCATGAAGGGGTATGGCTCTTTCGACTCGACTTACAGTAATATATGGGAGTGTGTATGGCACGCCCAGTGTTTGCTGTCTAAGGTAGTGGGGCCCCCAACATTAGATTTGTTTAATAATAAAAAAATGTTCAATACTGATTTCAGGTACATTTAAGGTTGTGTTGGCACGGGCAACGCCGGGCGGGTAAGCTAGTCACTTTATAGATTTCTTGGAAATTAGTTTTTGTATTTTAGCTATAGCCTGTAAATGAAAATAAGAATAGCTACAGGAGATATATATATATATATATCAGGGGTGATTGTGGGTTCATGAAAAAGTACCTGAAATTTTAGCGAGAAAACGTTTTTGTATGGAGAGAGGGGGGGGGGATATAAAATTTATTACATGGAGGTCAAATTATGAATTTTAATTATGTTTACAAATCATATGGAATTTATATTTTAGTCTTATTGTATGAATTTAACTATGAGAAAAAACAGAATTTCGGTACTGTATATGGAAAAAAAAATAAAACGAATTCGAGTATATAACCCACAATCACTCCTGATATATATATGTAAAAAATCATTTAAAAAAAAAACTTTGATAATCAAAATTTATTTATATTTGAGTTTTTAGTTGATGTTCCTACTATATACTATACTCGTAGCTGATAACTAAGGATTTTTGGACACCAGTAATTTTGAAGAGTTATCTTTACCTTATTTAATTGTAGAAATCTGTGATTACATAAGATGAAGATTACTCTTCAAAATTACTCGTGCTAAAAACTAGTCAGAAGTTGGCAGTTATCACTACATTATGAAAAAACACTATGTCAGATAACTTGGAGATACATACCGGTCGCTTGACGATTAATATTCGGAAACTGCTATAACAAGGAAGTACCGATTTTTAAAAAATTCAAATTACTTAATAACAGTGTTTATTAATATCTTTTTAAGTTTTGATTCGATTTTCATAAAATTTGAAATGACTCGACAAAATTCTGCAAATATTATATATATTAAATTTCAAACTATTCAGTTGAGTAGTTTTTGTTTTGTTATATGCGGACAGACGGACGGACGGACCAGACGACGACTATAGGTGCTACGTATTTATATAATTACGAATGCACCTAAAAATGAAATCGCGTTTCAATCTTTTTGGGACACTCTGTATAGTACTACTTAATGTTTTAAAAATAGTCATTCTATCGTATTTTGTATACTTCTTCTTTTCGTTAAAACAAAGATTTTTTTTTTTAAAGAAAAAAAAATAATTCTATCGTATTTTGTATACTTCTTCTTTTCGTTAAAACAAAGATTGTTTTTTTTTTTTTTAAGAAAAAAAAAAAGGAGGTTGGGGGGGTAAAACCGCATACCTTATTATTATCTGCTTCATAAAAAGCTAGAATTTCCCACAAAATTTAATGAAACTTTGCATAAATATTCTGCACGTATCCTTGTGCCATGATATCATTTTAAATACAGGATGTGTTTGTTCATCACATATTTGTTAATAGAGGATTACTTATAAAAAATCAAATCATTCGGTCTTACCCCCATCCCATCTGTGAGTTAAAACAGCATGAATATATGTTAATATTACAGGAAATGATAAAGCTTAGACCTTTTTTTAAAAAAGAACATTTTATTTTACAATTTTAACTTCGGAATTGAACTAATAATATTTCAATTACAACTTTTTATCATTTAAAGGTTTATTTTAAAGGGATTTATTATTTAAAGGTAAAGAGATAATTAATTTCATTACAATATGAGAAATTGCAGAAAATAATTTCAACTCTTTATGAGCTTTATAAAAATCATAATCACTCTTGTTCGTGCAGTTTTGACTTCCTTTTCTCCAAAAACAGTTTATGGACTCTTCAGTTATTATTTACTTTGTCCTTTTTTATCCTAACGTAAGAATATCCGGTTTTACTCCAAGAGAATGGACGGTTGCAAAGCAAGCCATGAAATTGCACCTATAAATGCTTAGCAACCGTTTCATGGACAGAAATAAACACTTATTAAATATCCTACGCACAATAATATAAATAGTTTCAATAACTTTAAATGTGCTCACACACAATAATATAAATAGTTTCAATAACTTTAAATGTGCTCGTATTTAAGAATTTTAAAAACTAGCAAATATCAAAACGAAATAGGATCAAACAAATTTTCTAACACGCACATTACACAAATGTCAGAATGGAGATACCATAATAACTGCTTCTTCTTCTTCTTGCCTAGAGTATACTATTTCAACGATTTTAGACTCATTCTAGGGCTCACAGTGGAGTATTTGAGGCAAAATCCTGGCCAAAATTATTTTTCATGTGTTTTAAAGTTAAAACCATTTACTATTAGTAAATACACTTAATTAATGTTATATATGCATAAATGTATGCATGTATTTATTTATTTAAATATATAATGCAACGTTTACTTAATTGTTTACTGTTTAGAAGAGGAAAGTAATTGTTGCTAGGTTTGTTTTATTTACAAGTAATGTTAAATTAAATGTGGTTATTTTACCAACAATAAATTTTCAATTATTTATAAAAACCGATGCATATAATATATATATAACTTGCATTTAGTATTTACCAAAGTTGAGTCTCTATAGTATACAGATGCTGGTTTTGAGTGTTTTTAATAGATTTGCAGTCCTCCCAAAAAACATTGATATCTAAAAATAGCAACAAAATGCGGAACATATATATATTTTTTAATTTGCCTTCAAAACTATAACAAATACAACTATAATTCAAAAATGATCCGACAAACACCGATATAGCTTTAAAAAGCTATGCATATATAAGATAATATATTTCAATAAATATATTTCAATAAATTAGATCTAAAAAGGCTTGATATTAAGCCATTTTCAATTTTAATTATTTTTTATTAAATGAAAAGCAAAATTATTTAAATGCACATGTCAAAGTACATGTTTAAGCACAATAACAAAACTGAAACATAACAAAATACTCCACTGGGGGCTGTTTTGGTCAAAGTGTCATATCCAGTTTTCACCCATTATACAGTTTTTTATCCTATACTTTGTGACAGGTACTCCTAAAATTTAAGTGGAAGAGTTCTTGCATAATCTATTAACTGGCTTATGAGAATTATTTGTTTTAATCAAACAACCGTTCCAATAAACGAGCTCGAGTTTGTTTTTACGCTCGTTTTTTTTTAACTTAACTTGCTTTTTGAATGTAAAGATGGAATTTTGTAATCGATTTTTTAACCACCTCCTGATAGGCTAGAACTATAAAATATTATGTACACAGCTGTGTTTTCGATAGACAATACAACATGTTAATATTTTTAGAACATAATTATACAATAATAAATTAATTTTAAAACATTTTCCCGTTAGCTGGCCACAGGAACGGGTGATAAATCGCTCAATTTTCTTTAGGATTACAACTGAATGCGAATTACAACAACAATGAAGTTAATGATGCGCCAAACCACTCTCGCCAAAATAGGCCAACTGTGGCTGTGAAACTGCAACGGCGAAATGTTTTAAACACTAAAAAGTAGAAAATATAAATAAATAATAAAAAGTGTAATACATTTTAAATAACGCTTTTATCTATTAATTAGTTTAATATTAATTAAATAATCATCATATGTTTGGAAAACAATTTAGAAATCCTGAATTGAATAGATAGTTTAAATAATGTTACTTTTCTCACGTTGCCATATCTTATAGGAAAAGAAAATCCAAAGAGCAAAGATTATAATATTTTTAAAATAAATTCACGAGTTTGCAATTTCTACCATAAGCATCAATCAAAGCACTGAATTTTCAGTAATCCAGACCCACGCCAAAGTTAAGTATATTCTAACGAAAATGTTTTGTGTAAAAACATGAGCTGCATACTCATGAAATGAGGCGTGATTTTCAAGATAAAAATTGGAATGCTTATAAAAGAGTGTTTGTTAAGAAAAGCTATTTTTACTTTTATACGTAATTATTTCTCTTAATTCCGACGAGATTTTTTTCTCTCTTTCTAAAATTTAAGGGTTTATTTATTTATTTATTATGTGACATATATTGATTGCTTAGTATCAGACCCCTGTTTTATTTTTTCTTCAACTTTTCACTTACGGTGGCGTCATTTTTTTACCACTGAAACTACCATTTCTGATTTTTAAAAATGTCTGCTGCTTTTCCTAGAGCTATCCCATACAGTACTTAATTATCACGGCGCGAAACTTCATTCAGTTTTCGTTCCTCGAAAATAGTATCCTGCCATTCATCAAACAGTTTCCATGAAAAATGATGAAAAAAGAATGTCTTTTCGTGTTTAAAAATCATCTATTCCCGAAAACGACGCTTGATATTTCCGATACTTATCACGAAAAATTGTTAACTCGTTTTCTTCCTGCTTCACATAAAAATTATTTAAAACCTTCACCATTTCTTTCATATATTTTTATAGGGAGTCAAAATCATATATATATAGGGATATAATATAGGGAGCCCAGTTATCATATATATTATTTGTGTTGTCAACATCCCTTTTCCTATGCATTTTACAAAACGCACAACACTGAATGAGGTATCATTCGGAAGGTTTTTGAACCGGCTTCTGACATAGTACACTCACATTTCGTTAAAAAATGTCTTTTTTTAATTAAAAATTGCATAATCATATAATAAGATCACTAATAAAAATTTAAATGTAGATAAAAATGCTTAAGTGATACAAACAGAACACAACAGGGTTTATAAAAGCCTTTTAATATAAAGATCGACGTATGTTTCAACGCTCAAACGGCGCCATTACCAAGAACTACAACGATAAACAAACTATTCTTGCTTTTTTTTTTAAAGCAAACTTGAAAAACAAGTTTATTTTTAAAAAAATGTTCAAAAATCAGTGAAAACAGGCCCGGGCCGATCCGATCCGATCCAATTTCTATAAAAAAAATTGCGATTTTTCTTAACATACAATTAAGATTCTTTTGATGAAATGGATACATATTTATGCGAAAATTTTACAGTATAGTTTACGTTGCTATATGTTCACAAGTTATAGAGTATAGAATAGCATCAATAATGGTCACTTAGACTCTTAGTAGACTTACATTCAAATAAAGACATTTAAAAAAAAATCCCTGACTGCTCGCCCTACAGGCACAGGTAGATTTCGAAGACGCAGACCGTGGAGCGCCTGTTTGTTGGGAATTTCGGAAGAAATGACCTTTTTGTCATGATGCGGTAGTTGGAACCGCCCACTTCGAAGCCTAACGTGTTTGTAGTCGGAGCCGACAGGATTTTTTTTTTGTTGCTATAAGGGTTGGTGCTATAAAAACTTGTCAATATAAAAGTTTTAGATAATATTAAGAGGATTTATAATAAATTTAAGCGGATTTGATATCTTGTGATTTCACAAAGTTATGAATATTTTTCTTCTAAAACCCCCCTCCCCTCCTTGGAGCCATTGTTAATGATATCAAAAATCTGTCATACATAAATTTTCGGCCCTTTTCCTAGAAGTAATAATAACTTTAAAATGATTCGATACGTATCATAATTAAGAAATTATGGGTTTTTTTCTGTTTTCACAAAAAGCCCCCCATTCCCCCCCCCTCGGTTCGATTTTGTCCATTAACGAACTTGACCGAGATTTTATGCCCCTTGATTTTATGTATCAGTTTGGAAGAGATTTGTGCAGAATTATGGGAGTTATCGTGTCCATAAAAAAGTGACATAGATATATAGATAGATAGACAGACAGATAGATAGATTGATAGATAGATGGATAAAGTTTTGAACTGGGGGTGGTTTTGGGTTCTGGGAGTCATGATCGGCGTAGATCTGCAAAACTTTTTCAAAAATTCCAACTTAGGGGAGAATGTTATAGGTAGTATTTCTTACGAAATCTACCTAAAAATGAATGTAGTTTAGAATAAAAGAAAAGAAGAAGGTTAAAAACATGATACCTTTTGAAGCTGTATAATTAAAGAAAAAGTAGATTTTTGAAAATATTTCTCTATAATTTATTAAAGTGTATTCCTTTAACATAAGTTCATTATCACAATTACTATTTGTACGAAACAAATTGCTCGCTCGAGACGCCCTAGAAACAATTAAGCCCAGTTCCGGCCCAGTCCGAGTATGTAGATATGTAAGCCTGAACCCGGTCTACCCAAGTATGCTGAAAATATTAAGCCCGATTCGAGAAAATTCACCGCTTTTATTTACCTTAGAAAGCGTGCGAACTAGTGAATTAATTTTTAAAAATATATAAAATCTTTGCTCTGTTTCGTGTTTATGATATGGCAACAGGAAAGAAGAAAAATATAGGATTTCCAAATTGTTTTCTCAACGTATCCTAATATTTTAAACAATAATAAACTATTAAATGATAAAAGAGTATTTTAACAAATATATATTATACTATTTTTTTTTAATTATTATTATTTAGATGTTATTTTTTACCTTTTTGTGTTTGAAACATTTCATTGTTGCAGTTTTTACAGCACCGAGCACCTGCATCGAGCTAACGGAAAGGTCCTTAAAATTAATTTATTAATTGATAATTAAGTACTAAAAATATTAACATGTTGTTTTGTCATCGGAAACACACCTGTATACACAATTTTTATAATTCTAGCATAATAGAATGTAATTGAAAAATCGATTACAAATTTCAATCTTTACATGTAAACATCAAGTTAAGTTAAATAAACGAGTTTAAAAAAGGAGGTAATTTAAAAGTTAGGTAGTATTTATTAGCCACTCTAGCACGTAAATAAAGTTTGCTAATAAAATCTATATCCCTATTAACTGGAATTTTCCATTTCAGATTTTAAAAAAATATATGCTTTTCAGAATTTACTTCTAATTATCACGGAGCGAAGTTTCATTAAATTTTCCTTCCTCGAAAATTTTATACCGTCATTCATCAAGCAGCTTCGATGAAAAATGAAGTAAAAAATGGTTTTTCCTGTTTAAAAATCTACCTTTTTTGAAAACATTTTCGATACTATCATGAAAAATTGTTAACTTGTTTTCTTCATGTTTCATTTAGAGTTTTCATAAGGTTTTAGGGAAATTTATGAAAATCTATGAATTAAATGAAAGATTTATTAGCTTATTTAGGAATTCCATTAATGAAAATTATGATAAAACTTTATGAAAACATTTTATTATGCTTATATATTACTTATTCAATTATCGATTTTACAGTTTCTCACCAACCTAAAAATAAAAGTAAAAATAGTTAAAAAAAAAAAAAAAAAACACTCTTTTATAAGCATTCAATGTTTATCTTAAAAATGATGCCTAATTGAATGACTGCAGTTCACATGTATTTAAAAAAAATGTCGGTTGCAATACGTTAATTGGGCGTGGGCTTCCATTATTGAAAAATCACAGTTTTGTTTACACGTGATAGAAAGCGTCCACGAGTGCATCTATTAGAAAAATTATAATTTTTGTTCTGTTCTTTTTTTATGGTATGGCAACCGGAAAGCAAAAAAAGCATTATTTAAACAATTTATTCAGGATTTCTAAATTGTTTTCTCAACATATAATCATAATTAAATCATTATCAAACTATTAAATGACAAAACAGTAGTTATATATATATATATATATATATATATGTTACACTCTTTGTATTTAATTTTTTTTTTTAGTGTTTACTTTATTTCTTTGTTGCTATTTCACAGTTTGGCTTTTTTTGGCGAGAGTGGTTTGGCGCCTAATAAACTCCATTGTTGTTGTAACGCGTATGCAGTTGTAAACATAAATAACATTTGGCGATTTATCACTTACGCCCGGTTAAAGGTTAAGATGCTTAAAATTAATTTATTAATTTATAATTAAGTTCTAAAAATATCAGAATATTGTATTGTCATCGGAAACATATCTGCGTACATAATTTGTATAATTCTATTGCATGTCAGGAAGTGAGTGAAAAATCGATTAGGTGATTCTAACCTGGTATCGGATGTTCTCCCAAGTTAAAAGTCAAACATCCAAAATCTTTTATTGAAAATGGTTTTCTGCGACTTGGCCGTTGATGCATTGTTGAAGTTTTTAAGGTATGTGCAATTGTCTGCACGATTACTGCAAATATTCGATCATGCCATGCATTTTGAGGTAAAACATTCAGACATACACGGTGTCCCAAAAGTCCTTGATACATTTTAAAATTCAAAAGAAGATTTGGCAATTGACGTAACGAGAGTGCCATTTGGACGAAAATATTTCTTATGATTGAAAATTTTGTTTAAGTAAATAAAAAAATAGTTCCAAAAATTTCTCATAGACGGCGGTGCTTCCGGAAAGTTGTCGAATAGGTAGAATTCTTTTATACATAACAATGGCGAAAATTATGGCAACATACATACATAGCTATCAATAACTATGGCAACTCACATTCCAGAACTTAACAACCCTCCTGAGTTGGATTAAACGAGTGAGGAGGGATAGACGAGTATTGCTAACTTCTGGAATGTGAGTTGCCATAGTTTGAACAAAAACGGTGCATACGCATAGTGCACCTTTCGCCACTGTTATGTATAAAGGCATTCCACTTCTTCGGTAGCTTTGTAGAAGTAACGGCACCTATGAGAAATATTTTTAACTAATTTTTTATTATTATTTGTTTAAATAAAATTTCAGATCATAAGAAGTACTTTCGTCCAAACCTCACTCTCGTACGCCAATTCCTTGATCTTTTATTGAATTTTTGAATGTGTCAAGGACTTTTGGGACACCCTGTATAATTAAAAAAGCATGTTAAACGACTATATAACCTATTAAAATGTATAGTGAATGAAAATAGTTAACGGAAAAATGCCTTAAAATTTATTTATTATTGTAAAATAAAGTTCTAAAAATATTAACATGTTGTATTGTCATCGGAAACAAACCTATGTATATATTTTTTAGAATTCTAGCTCATCAGGAAATGAATAAAAAAACGATTACAAAATTTCATACATACACAGAAAAAAAATAAAACCCAATTTGGGTCGAAAGATTCTTAGGTATGTGCCCAAATTGGGTCATGCCTGTTTTGGTTACCACTGTGTATCCATTTTGGGCACTGTTAAATACCCATTTAAAAAAAAATGGATACACAGTGGTAACCAAAACAGGCATGACCCAATTTGGGCACATACCTAAGAATCTTTCGACCCAAATTGGGTTTTATTTTTTCTGTGTACATGAACCAAGTTAAGTTAAATAAATATGTGTAGAAAAGGAGGTAATTTAAAAGTTAAATAGTATTTATTAGGCACTCTATCACTTAAATAAAATTTGCTAATGAAGTCTACTTCCCTATTAACTGGATGTTCTACTTCTGACTTTTAAAAAATGCCAGATTTTTAGATCTATCCTACACAGTAATACTTGTAATCATCACGGTGCGAAGTTTCATTAAATTTTCGTTCTTCGAAAATTTTATACTGTCATATATCAAACAGTTTCGATGAAAAATGAAGTAAAAAAAAATATCTTCCCTGTTTAAAAATCACCCTTTCCCGAAAACGCTATGTGATATTTCCGGTGCTATATCATGAAAAATTGTTAACTCGCGGTTTCTTTATATTTCCTTTAGACTTTTCATGAGACGTTAGAAAAATTTATGAAAATTTATCAATTAATTGAAAGATTTATCAGCTTATTTAGGAATTCCGTTAATAAAAATTATGATAAAATTTCGTGAAAACATTTTTCTATGCATGTACTAAACAAGAAAGGAAAATCATGCGTCAAGGATAGATTATGAAAGACTTGCCAACACATTCAGAATACTGTTACAAAACTTCACCGTTTAATAAGGCGAAAGATGGTATCTAAGTAAATTGTCAAGGTCAAACAGGGCGGAGAGGTCTGCCTTTCGGCTTAAGCACAACTAGCCCCGTCCAGCAGGTTTGTTTACTATTCGGCAACAAATTTCGGCACTATCGATACTATCCCAGGGTATACAAATTCGATACTATCCCAGGGAGCGATGCCCGGGAGGACCACATGGGAAAGGGACCCCTCACTAATGAAAATTAACTGTCAAAGATTACAATGTCAATCACAAAGCTATCCAATTAAAATGGACGAGACAAGTTAGATACAATAGTGAGCTGAATGCACAATTGTGATTGTAAATAAATATAAGGAGATGCAGAGCTTTTACAAGATAATAATTAAAGTTGAGAGAAAACTGTAAATACAAAACAATACTAATATCTCACTTATTGACCGATAAACAATTAATAAATACGATATTGACAAAGAAAGTAATCATAGTTTGAATAGTACCATCGAGTGTATAAAAAGACTTATTATAGGGGAAAACTTGAATAATTATATAGGGGTATTTTCAGTAAACAGTTAACACAATTTAAGTACAGCAATAATGCCAGAAAACAAATCTGAAAATACAAGTACTGTGTACTAGTACTAAGGATAATAGGGAATAACATATTATACAGGAATATGTACATGTAGTGAAAACAACCAATACAAATCAAATGCCACCATGAGATTAGAGAACTAGTACTGAAACACAAATTCCAAAAATTCAAATTTGGATGATACAGAAAAAATAAAATAAAAAATTAAAAAACAATTTACTAATCGTACAGAACAATACTAAATAATACTTTGTGATATTCAGCAATAATTATACTATGTAAAACTGAAAAGCAGTACAAAATAATACTATGTGATACGGAGCAATAATACTACCATGCAATAATACTGTAAAGATGCTGAAGTAGATAATAATAATGTATAAAAGTGCCTAAGTAAACAATTTGGAAAATGCATAACACATTTTTAAACTTAATTTCAGCAATTACCATCTAGAGTCCGAAAAATATCCGAATTATTTTGTGCAACCATGTATAGGATCTATGGATTTATACATGCACTACATAGCATGCAATAATTTAGTGCAGTTTGGAAACGCGTAACACAATTGAAAATTCTCCATCAGCAATTTTCGTCAATAAGCATGCCCTCACATTTTTTTGTGGAGACCTGTTATAGAATCTGTAGAATTTATACACATAAAGTAATATGCAAAAAATTAGCTAAATTTAAAAGCGCATACCACAAATGAAGTCTTTCTTTAAACAATTATCTCTCAGAGCCCGTACTGATAAAAACCGAATTATTTTGTGTGTCCGTGTAAATGAACGATAAACTCACACATCCTATTCTATAACAGTAAGCCTCCTGTAGTGCGCTTCAGTGATTATGTCAATTTCAATATGTTTGAAATAGTATAACATCATTAAAATATACTGCAAACGATTTTTCCGCACAGACGGATGTAACGGAATTCTTTTGATTGTCCCCTGTGTAAACGAACATTAAGTGCACACTTCATTTCCAATACGGAACATACCTTAATAAACCTTAAAAACATATGCCTTTTACATAGCAATCCGAGTATATTTAGTATTATTGAGATAGAGCGCGGACAGACAGACAGACAGATGGACAAACAGGCGGACAGAGAGACAGACAGACGGACAAACAGACGGACCAGACAGATAAATCGAATTATTAAACATTTTTCAACTGTGTTGGAAAGTGTTTAAAACTGGAGGATTTTCCCAACACCTTATTGTGTTCTAATCAGATTTTGCCTAGTTTAAGTGTTTTCAACATAAAAGAAGAGTATTTCAGTTTATTAGTTAGTCCATTTATTTATCCATTTGTCCATCTACGAAATAACTTTCTAAAAATATTTGCGTTTGATTTACATAAATTATCATAGCAGATAATATTAATCATTCTATTGATTTTCTTTTTTACTCTTTATTTGCTTACATTACATAATCAGATACATTATTATCTACGGTCTATATTGTGTGATGTGCGTTTTGATGACATTCTTCACCCTTTGGGATGCTCCAAAAAGATTTTGATACATTTCTCTCAGTCCAACGCAAATCTCGCCAACAGTATTTTTCTCGCAAAAAGCAGCTTTTATTTTTCGTGTGCGTAAATTAGAAGCAATGCTTTGATATTGGGGGAAAAAAATGTTTCGGTTTATAGTATATTATTTATTTATTTATTTATTTATTTATTTGTATTTCACATGAAATAAGTAAAAGGATGTATTTTAAATGAAAATAATATCTTTTAAATGAAATGAATGCAATAAGGAATGATGTCAATGGGAACAATATTTGGCGATTTATCATCTGCGCTTGGCTAACATAAAAGTATCGAGGTTTTAAAGTACCATTTAAAAAATATTGCAAAATCAATTTAACACAGCCATTAGGAATAGCAGAATTAAGTATGCGCTATATGAATGCATGCTTCAAAACCATTGTCAAACCTACAAAGCAAATAAATAAATAAAATAATAATTTCTTGTTCATTTACAACTGTATAGCCTTCTTACTTTTAAATATAAGGAGTAAAATGTTTTAGTTCAGAAAAATATCAGAATTAGAAAGTATATTTATGGAAATACTAGGGGGCCTACCCCCTGCGAGCTACGCTCGCCAACCCCCGCTCAGACTTCGAGGCCTCTAAAAACATGACAGCGTGCTTTGTTTTAAAAATATTGGTAAATCTGTAATTGGGTTGCCATGCTTTTAACGTTTTAATGGGGCATTTTTTGATTATCATGGCCTCATACACAGCTGTTGCGACAATACTGACGACTGTTTTCGGGATTGATAAGTAAAATCAATTACACCTTGAAAACCAGCTTGTATAAAATGGTTAGGTTTAAATCGTGACTACCTCTCGGACTTTTATAACAACGATCTGTATTCTATTCTTCCTTTGCGTTTAAGGATGAGAAAAATTCCATCTGCTTGTGAATAACACTAAGAACCACGGTATTGAAAAGTACTATGTTATAGACATTTTCAGTAACAGGTTTTAATTTTATCTCTATTTTAGTGCACCATCATGCATAATTTCATGTTATTTTAAATATGTAAATTATTTATTTTAAGTAATACGTATATACGAATTTTCTAATAATTATTTATCATATAAAATTAATTAAATATTTTGTGCATGCATGCCTGCATTTATTCGGCATCAATTGATGAGATATTTAAACAAATTTGCTATCCGCGATAATTTTACACCTTGTTATGTCACTTGAATATTGTCCATAAGAAAATCGGGTACTTTTCCAGTATAGAATCCTTTGCTTTTAGGTTTGGCGTAATTCGAGCTTCAAAAAGGAATAGATTCGTTAATATACATAGATTTGTTGCCAAAAGTTATGAAAACAAACCCAATGAACTTTTGGTGCTTTTCTATTATAGGGGTCTTGACGCTTTTTTAAAAAGATTGGCGCAATTCGGGCATCAGAAAGTGAGATTTGGTGCCAAATGACATAAACAGCCATGGAAACAAATTCGACGATTTTTTTGTTTATATGCGTATTTTAATTATACGTATATTATTGTTTTTTCTATACAAATTACTTCTGATTATATATGAAATAGGATAAATGACATTTTACGCTAAACAAATTGTATAAATATTTTTTTGCTCCTTTCTTTTGCGTTTACCTAAATGACGTTATTTGAACGAATTTATTCAAAATATTTTCAGTTTATAAATTAAATTAAGTGCTGACAGACGATTGAATCCTGACGATAGAAATGTGATTTTTTTTTTTCAAATTTTCCTGAAAAACATAATTTAATCACAATTTTACCTCTATTATCGATTGAAATAAAAGATAAATTCAATTTCAATTTGAAAATGACAAAAAAAAAAAAAAAATCAATAATCCCTATCGGGATCCTTTTCAATTTTTTCCCTTTTTTGTCACAAAAAAAACTGAGTAATTAGTTGCCATCATTACAGAAATGTCATTAAAATTATAAAAAAAATTAATATCTCGAAAACTAATTCCAATTTCAAAATTCTATTACCAGTTTTGACTTCCGCGGATTTTTATGGACAAATGGTATTTATTTCCCCATCAAGCGTTTAATATTTTATTAAAAATAGCCCTGAAACATAATCAGTCGTTTAATCAGTCGTTTCATAAAATCGTTTCATAAATTCGTTTCATAAAATCGTTTCACAAATTTGTTTCATTAGGATTTTATATATATAGGGTAGATAAAGGTTTCTTTCAAAACTTCAGGAAATTTTCGCATGTTTTTTGCTGATAGCATGCAAGGCTTTTCCACCAAATTTAACGCTGTTTTCAGGAAACTTGACAAAGTACAATAGGAACAATACAATACTGCAATTAGAATGTAAATATATTAAATATTTGATGAAATATGAGCATTTGTATCACATAATTTTGTAAGTGCGCATGCGCGAACGACAACAAAAATGTTTTTGAATAATTTGTTTTTTAGCTGTATAGGCCAAATCATATAAAATGGCCAGTGGAATATCGCGAATATAGCATCCTGAATATGAGAATACATTGTCATTCAATTTTGGTTGCAGAAATCTAAGAGGGGGTGCCAAAAATTCATTTCATTTATATAGAAGAAAGTTTTGTGGTGGCCACAACATACTGGCTTTAATTTGCTAATAAATAAAATTTTCATTTTGAGCCCGAAAATGGTACAAAAGTCGGACACCGGGCTTGTGCTGAGCCTATCTCATTTCTAATATAAAGTCGTCGCGTGCCCCTTAGAATCTCCTTGAGTACCCCCAAGGCGTAAGCGTACATTACTTTCAACAAGTTGGAAATTGTACCTCAAACGTGATAAATGAGGTGCGTTCGTACTATAACTAGTTTTATAAATATTCAGATCTTGGTGCAATAGCTGTTGCACTCTTATGCAAAAATGCATGAATACAAAATTGATTTTAGGTGCAGATTTTCATATTATAAGATATTAATTTTATTTTATGAAATCAAATTTCAATATACACTTTTACAAACAATTCATTACAATCATGTTACATTAAAATTATACTATGCGCAAACATCCAACACAAGACAATGTAAAAAAAAAAAATCATCGTTATTATTTCACTGAAAAAATGAATTTTATCGTCTGTTATTATGATATGATTCATTTCCGTAATAAAATAAGTACATTTTAAGTTGGCAGCATTTTATCTTTTGTTGACATTTACTGGAAATTCCTATGGGAAACTAAAAGCTAGCTTTAAAATTTTCAGAACGTGAAATCCATATTTAGACTCTTTTTTCATGTAATATCTATTTCTCCGGAAACATCTATCCAAAAAACTGTCGGTAGATTATAGTATTGCTATAATTAAACAATTTTGTGTACAAATTCGGTTTTTAAATTCAGTAATACGGAAATAATAGGATCTATCTTAAATAGGACGTGATCACCATGGTAACCTAGAATCATTACCTAACATGGGATATCATTGAATTAATGACGTATGATAGGATTTAATAGAATGAAGAAAACTTTTATTAATATCTTTTTCAGTTTTGATTCAGTTTTCATAAAATTTGAAATGACTCGACAAAATTCTGCAACGATTATATATTAAATTTCAAGCCATTCTGTTGGGTTGTTTTTGCGTTGTTATATGCGGACAGACGGACGGACCAGACGATGACTATAAATGCTGCGTATTTATATAATTACCTAAAAACACTGATTTAAAGGCTTCTTTTTTTGTTTGATATGTATCGATTAACAACTTAAATTGCTCTGTTTTACTTTTTTAATTTTTCACTCAATACTAGCATTTTTCTACCACTTAGCAATTCCTATTTCTGATTAAAAGAAATGATCTCCTTTTTTCAGAATCATCTGATACATTATTTAATTTACAGGGCGCGAAAGTTCATTAAATTTCCGTCGGTGGGAAATTTTTATCCTGTCATTCATCAATCCATTTTGGTGAAAAATGCAGAAAACAGATTTCCGTGATTAAAAATTACTTTCTTCGAAAACGCTGCTTGGTATTTCCTGCTGTAATATGAAAAATTGTTAACTCGCTTTCTTCCTGTGTAATTTATTATAGATTTATAAGATGTACGGGAAATTTAAGGAATTTTTCTAAGTAAAGAGAAAACTTCATTAAATCTTTTTAAAGTTCATTTAATGGAAATTAAAGATAGATTATTTGATTTTAAGTAAAATGTTTTCTATGCAATGTGTGCGGTATTAAATAATTAATTGGTTTAACACTTTCTACGTAATTAGAAAATTATCTTTTGGGATTTTTTTCATTAAACTCGGACCGGGGATAATTTTTATCTGAAGACTCAGGCCAGGTCTCAATTTTCTCGGGATGGGCGCGGGCCTCACATTTTTTTTCTTCAAATTCGGGCAGGACAGGGCCTGTGTTTCATTCTTTCTTGGCCGTGTCATCTGAGAATTTATTATTATTTTTTTTTATAACGGGTAATATCATGGAATCTTTCCTCTTTAATTATTGCAGAAAGTGAACAATAAAACAACATTTCTTTTTTTTTTTTTATTTATTTTTTTTCTGCATTTTTTAAAAATAGTTTTATAAATAGAAGGTAAAATATGTAGGTTAATCACGTGAAATTTATTTTGCCCGAATGCTGTAAAACGGTATTGCACTCGGGCAATAGTGTGATGGATTTCTCTTTTAAAATCTTGCATGTATATACTCAAATCTTATATGACTAAAATCCTGGATATTTAAATAGATTGAAAAATATTAAAAAATAAATTAACAACGTGAACTAGCACAAATAAAACATATAAACTGGCAAACAGCTGTTTCGGAGCCCCTAAAGCTCCATCATCAGTGCCAATTCAAAAGATTAAAACCGATTTAAAATCCTAAGCCATGTCAATTTGCCTGCGTCTTTCGCACGCGCCAAGATGGAATGGCGGCGACCTCTTCAAAAACAACAGCGGAGTCAGAAAACACATGTGACGGAGAGACCAATAGGAGCGCCCTGCCAGACCGGGCGAGTTTAAGTACGGAGGCGAATAAAGGGGGGGGGGGGCGAAGAGAATGAATTAAGTGAAAAGCCCCCTTTATTCGCCTCCGTACTTAAACTCGCCCGGTCTGGCAGGGCGCTCCTATTGGTCTCTAAGTCACATGTGTTTTCTGACTCCGCTGTTGTTTTTGAAGAGGTCGCCGCCATTCCATCTTGGCGCGTGCGAAAGACGCAGGCAAATTGACATGGCTTAGGATTTTAAATCGGTTTTAATCTTTTGAATTGACACTGATGATGGAGCTTTAGGGGCTCCGAAACAGCTGTTTGCCAGTTTATATGTTTTATTTGTGCTAGTTCACGTTGTTAATTTATTTTTTAATATAACGACACAAAGTTAAATCCACAAAATTTTTTTAGATATAAATAGATGCTTAGGCAAACAAACTGGTTTCAATTGTTAGAGTAACAAGCTTTTTTTTTTTTAGTAGAAACAAAAATCTGTCATCTTTTGTCTTTATCACTTTTTGAGAGGCTGACTAAGACGAATGCTAAAAGTTAATAACGAGTAGAAGGTGAGAAGATTTAGATAATTAGTTATTTATTGTTGGTAGTAAGTAAAAAATAGGACAGAAAATGAAAAACAAATCATTTCGGGTAAGACTAGATTTATTTCTTTTTATTTTGAAGTACATCTATCAGATTTACGTTATTTATGCGTTTGCAGTGTATTTTAATGATGTTACATTATTTCAAACATATTGAAAATGGTATTACATCACTGAAGTGTACTATAAGATCCTTACTATAGAAAAGAGTATGCATAGCATTTATCGTTTATTTACAAGGATACACAAAAGAATTCGGTTAAAGTACTGCCTAAGAGTAATAATTGCTGGAAGTGCGTTTACAATTGTGGTATGCGTTTTTAAATTTACTCACTTTTTGCTTATTACTTAGTGTGTATAAATTCTATAGATCATATACAGGACTGTAAAAAGAATTCAAGTGCATTTCCGCTTATTAACCGAAATTGCTGAAGGGAAATTTTCAACTGTGTTATGCATTTCCTAACTGAACTAAATTTTTCCATAATATGTGGTACATATTATAGATCATATATACGGGGCTGCACAGAAAAATTTGGATATTTTTTTCGACTATTGGTGGTGTTATGCGTATGGGAATGTGTTATGCGTTTTTCAAATTGCCTACTTAGGCATCATCTTTTACCTTATTAAACCGTTATGTTATCGAAGTGTTTGAAGAAGTGTTCTGAATGTGTTTGAAAGTGTTTTGTAATCTATGCTTGACGCATGATTTTTTCTTTCTTGTAATGTACTTTTATTCATTTTTTCATTAAATCCCCTTTTGTATGTAATCATCTAAGGAAACATTAATATTGTTAATCTATATTCCATAGCTTGGAGACATAAAAATCTGAAAAACGCTATAATTTAAATTTTTGCATAGAAATGAATTCCTTTAAGAAGAATTTTAAATGTATAAAATCTTGTGGTTTAAGAATACCTACAATTTCTTTTTCAGAAATTGAGCTATGCCGGATCTGACCTGATTTCATTAATTTTTGTGCTGGGCCGGGCCATAAATGCGAAAACGTAAACAAGTTGGGCTGGGTCCGGGCCAGTAACAGATTTTTACGTACTTCAGCTGTTGTATTAGGCCGAGTCTGGGTCTGGGCCTGAAAATTGCTTGGATATATTGATACACACACTTTCCATTTAAAATAGAGATGAATTGTCGGGGAGGGACCATACAATTTTTGTTTGAAGTACCAATTTGGT
This sequence comes from Maratus michaelseni, assembly GCA_963931845.1. Classification (NCBI taxonomy): domain Eukaryota; kingdom Metazoa; phylum Arthropoda; class Arachnida; order Araneae; family Salticidae; genus Maratus; species Maratus michaelseni. The sequence continues at coordinate 45,437,103 of OZ007596.1, forward strand.
AGCTTATAAAAGAATATTGTTGAGAAATGATGTGGACTATTTATAAAGAAATTAAAAAAAAGGAACTTGCAAAGCAAATTAAAAAATAAATAAATTTATTTCTGTATTGTTAAGCCCGAGAAGGGACAGATATTAAAATTATTTTATTTAGTCAATGCTGCAATAATGTTGCATTTTTATATTAAATCTTGCTCAGTCTATTTAATCTTAAAAAAGTAAATTTAAATTTGAAACATGATATTAAAGCAACTTTAAAACATTTCATTTAGTTGAAATGAAATCTAAATAAATCTTCAACTTTTTTAATTATTTGAACTTCTCATGTTTCTTGTCTGTTAGAATTTGCTACAATACAAATTTTGCATAATGCATGTAAAGCTGAAAAAAAAGTTGAAGATTTATTTAGATTTCATTTCAACTAAATGAAATGTTTTAAAGTTGCTTTAATATCATGTTTCAAATTTAAATTTACTTTTTTTAAGATTAAATAGACTGAGCAAGATTTAATATAAAAACGCAACATTATTGTAGCATTGACTAAATAAAATAATTTTAATATCTGTCCCTTCTCGGGCTTAACAATACAGAAATAAATTTATTTATTTTTTAATTTGCTTTGCAAGTTCCTTTTTTTTAATATCTCAAGTTTTTTAATAACAAATTAATATGAAGCAGATAAGATTCACACGAGGCAAGTATGTAAAAGACTGCACAGATCAAAATCAGTATTGGTAATGTGAAATATACAGTTCAAACATTGATTTTTCTTGAAACAATTAAAAAAATAAAAGTAATTTTTTACAATATATATATATATATATATATATATATATACATAACGGACTTCAACGGATTGTTTCTCATCTTCATAATGATAATAATAAACAAATCATGTTCATTTTTGCAAATAATTTTATTCCATTGTGCAAAATACGTTTGCAACCACTTTGGAAAGAGACGGTGGAAGATGGAACAGTGGAAGAGTAAGTGGTGTGTGAAAGCTATCGATAAAATGTTATGTTGTTTTATCACAGAATAAGAAGTATAAAAATAATAACGAGTATATATGAACAGAATGTTCTTGAATATAATTGTAAACTGGGAACGTGTCAAGAATTTTTGTTATACAATGCAAATAATAAGAAAACTAGCTGGCTTTGCCAACTAGCGCGCCCTTAACTTACATCGGTGCCTCGAATCTGGTAAAACCTCGAACCGAACGAACCTCCGACCCGGGTCCCCGCTGCCTTCGGCACAGGATGATCCCTTAATTTGCACATCAAATAGTATAAACCTCTAACTGAACGAACCTCCGGCTCGGGTCCCCGCTGCCTGAGGCACCGTATAGCAGTCGTGCTGAACACATGCTGCATAATATAATTAAGCGGTCACAGACCTTTCCAACGATATATCACATGAGGGGTGTGTGCAAAATTGAGAAAAGTACCCCCTTGGGGAAGCAAAATGGGGGATGGACACCGGAGATACATAATATGATTAAGCGGTCTCAGACCTTTCAAACGATATATCACATGAGGGATGTGTGCAAAATCTAGAAATGTACCCCCCTTGGGGAGGGGCAAAGTGGGGGGATGGACACCGGAGATGCATAATATGATTAAGCGGTCTCAGATCTTTCCAACGATATATCACATGAGGGTTATCGGAAACATTTAGAAAAGTGCCCCTCTCGGGGGTGGCAAAGGGGGGGGGGTATGGACACTGGAGATGCATAATATGATTAAGCGGTCACAGACCTTATTTCCAACGATATATCACATGAGGGATGTGTGCAAAATTTAAAAAAGTACCCCCTTGGGGAGGGGCAAAGTGGGGGGATGGACACCGGAGATGCATAATATGATTAAGCGGTCTCAGACCTTTCAAACGATATGTCACATGAGGGGTACCGGCAAAATTTAGAAAAGTGCCTCCCTTAGGGGGGCAAATTGGGGGGATGGACACCGGAGATGCATAATATTATTAAGCGGTTATAGACCTCTCCAACGATATATTACATGAGGGGTTTCGGCAAAATTTAGAAAAGTGCCCCCCTTTGGGGTGGGGGCAAAGTGGACGGATGGACACCGGAGGTGCATAATATGATGAATAAGCGGTCGCAGGCCTTTCGAACGATATATCACATGAGTGGTGTCGGCAAAATTTAGAAAATCCCCCACCCCGTGTCGGCAGAACGAGCTCACCCCCACCCCTCCCCATAATTTTTGACGCGGCTTCATTTAAAAAAATTATGTTATGTGTTATAAAATATGGTAAAGTTTAAAACAGATCGCTTTATTGTATTTCCAAATTGTGTTCGCGCTCTTACATCGATCCTTTTAAAGAAGTATATTTTTATTTCATACCAAACTTCTCTTTTGATAAAATTGAATGTAAATTTCCATAAAATAAATTATGTGCACGGGATTAACAGTTATTTTCTTGTACGAAGATTTTTAAAAATGAGATATTACTTTTAAAATTTTTTTTAAATATTATGCAATTTTTTTGGTACCGGGATCGGCCGGGCTCGTGCTCTAAAGATGCAAAATGTTTCGGGCTCGGGCAGGCTCGGATTTAAAATCGTGGGGCTCGGGTAGGCCCGGGCTCCGAAAAGAGATCTCTAATACACACACAAGATTTGCTCGTATTATAATATATGATTTGGTTACGCTATTTCCACCAGTGACGCTATGCATGCAAGAATAAATTTTATTGTATCAGTATTACGTAATTCTAACTTGAAGCATGGTAGGCATATGAAAAAACATAAGAAAAATGGATTTTAAAGTTTTAGTTAGGCAATGTTCCACCATGGGCTCTACCAGTGTAAAAAATCATGCGAAAATGTTTATTAAACATAAATTTTATCATGGCATTAATCAAATAATTTATACAAACCCGTAAAAAATAAAGTTTTAAAAAAATTAGTTACCCTATTTCTCGCCAGGAGACTCTATAAACACAAAAGAAAATTGTATTGAATCTGTGCCAACTACTTTCAATATAGCTATTATACAATGAAACATTAAAACAATCAATTTTATTTAAATTTGGTTACCTTATTTCCTCCCAGGGGGCGCTATAAACGAAGTAAATTGTGTTGAACCAGTACAATCTATTTCATAATAACCATCTACGCAATTAATATATAATAAGACGTCAACTTTCTCCCTAGCGAAATCTCCTATAAACTATTTGACTGAAAATTTTCTCTTGTATGTAACTAATATTCATACTTATTAATCACTATTGGTGAAAATTATTTTAATTGTTTGTTATAAATATGACGTCATATATACAATTGCTTCCTGTATTTATTCATATTGATGCTCCTTGTATTATGAACAAATGTATACTGAAATGCTTTTTTTGTTACAAATGTGGCGACATACTCATCTGCTTTTTGCTTGAATTATAACCAAATATTTGAAAATGTCCGTTTATTTAGAGTATGATGTCGTGTTGTTCCATTTTTTTAAAACATAAAAAATCTAATTCAGTTTTATTTTGATCGTGGAAATCTTTCAATTGAAAAATTATTGCTGTGGTCAAATTATTATTATGGTTTTTGAATTGTTGGCAACAATAAAGAGACATAGTTAAATTTTATAGGAAAAACGTCCATTGATTCCCAGTGAAAATTATGAAATTTTGAATTATTAAGAAAAATATTTGAATAACGTAAATAAAACATAGCTTATGTTACTTCCTGGATTATAATTCATCTATATGCAACGATATTTAATCCATTTTGATCCTGACGTCAGCCAAAGAATTAAAACTATTTCAAATTTCAAATTTTATTAGAATTAGTACACAGTTAAAATTTTGTGGCAACGCGTACAAAAAGTGGGAAAAACTCTAGTAAATTAACTCGTTCAATGGGATTTACTGTGTTAAATTAACATTAAGATGTCACACTGGAAATAAATAAGTATTGCGCTGCCGCGCAATACTTAATACTAAAATGCCTCACCGCTCGGCTAGCCTTGATAGGGCGTCAAATCCCATCAGAAAAGTTTTCCACAATTTTGAATGTTAGAGGAAGGAGAATCTTTGCTTCGTACTCTTCTTTCTCCCACCAATTATTACAGATTATATTTGCACGTATATAACATATACACATTTACGGTATTATTCGATATTCATGCGGGTATCCCTATATGTAAAAAGTGCTTACGCATGGATTATTTTTCATCTACTATAGCTGACCTCACAGGATTGTAACGGACCTAGGAACATTAAGTTCTTAAATATGCCTAAACTCAGAGTTGAATTCAGATTTTTTTCGGGGGGGGGGGGGGATTTCTGCAGCTCCCGGGACGTATACACTGTGAAGTTCCCGGGTGGGGAGAGATTTCACTTCTAGACTATTAATAAACATGAAATCCACATCTTCAAGGGGAGGACATATTGATGCTCTTGGGTGGAGAGTAGCCCCCCGGGCCACCCCCTGACTTCAACACAGTCAAGGTTAAAGTCAAACCGGGCGGGGAGGCCTACCTTTCGGCTTAAGATCAACTAGCCCCGCCCAGTTCAACACAGTCAAAAATAATCTTACCGTTTCCCAGAGTTACTTTACATATATCCCGATTTCACCACGCTAGTCCGTTTTTCCAAACGAACACCACGTGTCGAATAATAATTAAAAAAAAGATCTCCCGACCGCGAGGTCACCTGCGTAGTCATGGGAAAGGAATTCGACGATAAAGAGGGTTGCTTAGCAAATCCACGCTGGATTTTTTTTCCCCTGGCTATTTTCTTTGCGCTTCAGAGAAAAAAAATCTATGTACTTACTTTCTTTAATGATTAATTTTAAAAAAAAATATTTCATATTTTTTGAAAATTTTTTATATTGATTCCTAAAGTCTGTTACATACAGGGGTGTAAAATATAAGATTGCATGAATAAGGCTATCAAATGGACATTGTTTGATAAAAAATAAGCTTCTCACTTTCGGCAAAATTAAAACTTTATTTAAAAGAAAAAAAAATCGCGAAAAATTTAAAAATTGTTGCATAAATTCCGAATAAACTTTATTGAAAAGAGGACAAGATTTACTACATCGGGGAATTGAACCTACATTGAATTTGGGTTGCTTTTGTGACTGGCTAAAAATCGCCGGAAAACATTGAAAAGCGGGATTGTTGAAAAAAAATTCCCGTTCAAGAAAAAAATAACAAGACTTATATCATCAAAAATTCAAAATATGATCCTCAGGTGCTTTATAACTTGTCTTTGTCTAATGCGAAACCAAATTTGCAGCAGGTCTCGAAATGTACCGGAACAAACCGGAACAATATTCCGGTTCGTGAAATTAGGACAAATATCGTTCCTGTTCGTGAAATTGTGGTAAATATCACTCCGGTGCGTCGTGCAATTATTTAAATATATTGCCACTCACCAAGTAAGAAACGCAAATTAATTTCAGAAGAAAATTCAATAAGAGACAAGGATTGAATTGCCATATTTCTTGTCTAAAAAAAAAAAAAAAAAAAACTGAAAAGATTAATAGATAATCATAATTGATTAATTATGGAGAATGATGCCTTAGGTATAGTCGCTGCAAAAAAAGGGAAATATTTAGGAATATTGAGTAACAAAAATTTACGGCTTTCTAAAGTATGGCAAAACTTTTCTGTTCTAACTATTTGTCTATGAACATTTTTTAGGTGCGTTCGTAATTATATAAATACGTAGGACCTACAGTCGTCGTCTGGTCCGTCCGTCTGTCCGCATATAACAGCGCAAAAAACTACCCAACCGAATGGTTTGAAATTTATTATATATAATTGTTGCAGAATTTTGTTGCGGCATTTCAAATTTTATGAATAATTTATCATTCATATTTAATTTTATCATTCTATAAATTCCTACCATGGAGTAATTAATTCAATGATATCCCATGATAGGTAATGATTCTAGGTTGCCATGGCGATGACGTCCTATTTAAGATAGAGTCTTATTGTTTCCGTATTACTGAATTTAAACCTGAATTTGTAAACTAAAATTGTTTAATTATAACAATCCTATAATCTACCGACAGTTTTTTGGATAGATATTTCCGAAAATATAGATATTAAATGGAAAAAGAATCTAAATATAGATTTCAAGTTCTGAAATTTTCAAAGCTAGGCTTAAGTTTCCTATTGGAATTCTCAGTAAATGTCAACACAAGATAAAGAGTTTCCAACTTAAAATGTACTAATTTTATTACGGAAATGAATCATATCATAATAACAGACGATATAATTCATTTTTTCAGTAAAATAATAACGATGATTTTTTTTTTTTTTTTTTTTTTTTTACATTGTCTTGTATTGGATATTTGCGCATAGTATAATTTTAATGTAACAGATTTGTAATTAATTGTTTGTGAAAGTGCATTGAAACTTAATTTCATAAAATAAAATGAATATCTATAAATACGAAAATCTGCTGCATTTTTGCATAAGAGTGCATCAACAGCTATTGCACCAAGATCTGAATATTTATAAAACGAGTACGAGCGCACCTCATTTGTCACGTTTGACGCGCAATTTAATTTCCAACTTTTTTTTATTATTAGATTCTTGGATACATTTTTAAATTATTTTTGTATGCTTAGAAATAAATTGGTCTATACTTAAAAAAAAAAAAAAAAAAGAAAAGAAAGAAAGAAAGAAAGAAAGAAAAGAAAAGAAAAGAAAAGAAAAGAAAAAATAGACAGATAGCAGATTTTTTTTTTTCATTTAGAACCCTGATTTGCAATAGATAGCCATAGCCAACAGACAGATACACATGTTTACACTGAATCCAGCGATCCGTCAATGAATACAAAATGCCATTCAACTTGGTTGTGATAGAGGGGACAGTATGACGAAACACTGCACATGGTAGATGTTTTTAATTTGATTTTCTTTCTTAAATATTACGAAACTAAAACAATTTTCACTGATTTATATTTTTTGTGTAACATCTTAATATAGATGTCATTTAATGATGGTCATTTGAACAAAATATGTCATTTTTTCCGTGCAACATTTGTGAGCTCGAAAAAATAATTAATCAATTACATTGTAATTATACTGTATTTGACATTTTTCTTTTATTAATTTAGATTTAATCCTGGTCACTACACTGTTAAAAATTTGCAGCAAACTGTCCAGTCATTTGACCGTTTTTATAGAAAACGGTTACATAACAGTAATTTAAATCTATTCTGACCATATTATTGCCTATATTATGGCCAGAATGGAGTTAAATTACGGTTATATAACTGTTTTCTATAAAAACGGTCAAATGACTGGACAGCTTGCTGCAAATTTTTAACAGTGTATTTTCTGTTAACCTTATTTTTTCTTCTAATTAAAAACGTTGAATGTAGTTAACTTCATTACATATCTCTCCAAATATTACGAAACTACCACAATTTTCACTGATTTATGTTTTTTATGTAACATCTTAATATAGATGTCATTTAATGGCTGTCATTTGAACAAAAGATGTCATTTTTTTCGCCATTTATTTAACATCTGTGAGCTCAAAAAATAATTAATCAATCACATGTTTCCTTTATTAATGTAGATTTAATCCTGGTCTCTATTTTTTGTTAACCTTTTTTTCTTTTTTTACTAATTAAAAACGTTGAATGTAGTTAACTTCACATATATTATCTCACAAAATATTACTATACCCCATTAATATTTCCAAATTCAACATTTAATATAAATAACGGGATTGATTTTTTTTTTGTTTCAATTTTCCTCTTCCAATTTGTTTCATGTCGAAATCTACCTTCAATAACGTTTCGAAATATAAGGAACAACCTTTTTAATAGCTTCTACTCTCCATCTAGTTACTCTGTTAACTTCCAAACAAAAAGTATTTCAGGGAATGTTTTTTTTCATTCAGTCTTCTCTTACCGTTTTCACTGATTTCATCCAAACATAAACCAGAAGATGACAGGAAAAAAATTAAAAGAAAAGGGGAGGAGGAGGGAGAAATCAAAACTATTTTATCAATGAATTTCTACCTTAAAACTTCACTAATGATTGTTATAAAAGGCTTCGTTTATATTTTTTCTCATAGGTATTGATACATTTCTGATTTTTTCAGGATTTTCTGATGGATATTTATTACGGAAATTAATAATATCATAATAACAGACGATATAATTCAGTTTTCTCAGTGAAATAATAACGATGTTTTTTTTTTTTTTTTTTTTTTTTTTTTTTTTTTTTTGTACATTGTCTTGTATTGGATATTTGCGCATAGTATAATTTTAATGTAACAGTTTTGCAATTAATTGTTTGTAAAAGTGCATTGAAACTTAATTTCATAAAATAAAATTAATATCTATGAAAACCTTCTGCATTTTTGCATGACAGTACATCAACAGCTATTGCACCAAGATCTGAATATTTATAAAACTAGTACGAACTATTTTTATAAACGTTTGATTCATCTAAGCACTTGATAATACATTCACAGGGTTATTAATATAATCATTCCAACATTCCATGATCTTTGCTAAGTCAGTTATAAAGAGAAACGTCTAGCGAAGGAGTTTTCAACCTTTCAACCATCAAGACCTTGTTTTCAACAGAAAGAAGGTAAGTCGCTGCTTAAATACATTAATTTTAAATGGTATGTATAGTGTATGAATATTATTATTATGTATGGTATTTTTAATGGTATGTATAGGTATTTTAAATGTATGTAATATATGTATTTTAAATTATTCTTATGTATCTCAAATTAAATGAGTGAAAGGACCAAGGAATATTACTGAATAAAGGATTTAAATAATTATTAGAAAATCAATTATTTGTAGAAAAGAAAAATTATATTCAATGGTTGGATACGATTGGATACAATTGATACGAGCCTTGAACTCCACTGTAAAAGTAATCAGTTGCATTACCAAAAACAAATTGATTAAGTCTAGGTTTTGCCCAGTGCAAAAAAATGTTTTGTTGATGTAAAATTAAAACCTGCAGATTTCTTGCCATATTGATAGTCTGAAACATAGCTTCACCTAAGTAAAAATCTAAAATGTAGACTGCCGTCATTTTTTCCCAGCAATTAAACTAATATTTCCATCCATCCTGGACTTTTCTTTGACATTGAAGGTAACTTCAAGTCTATCAGGTGTAGCATCGGAACCTCTACTTGTATCGAGAATTATATCAATGCTTTTAAAAGTCTGCAAAGTTCCTCAACTATGATACTCCAACCATTGAATATAATGGTACCTAGTTGAAAATGCTTTCCTCTGATCATTATGAGAAAAATTATAATTTGATTTTTCTGAATCTAGGGATATTGGAAACAACTCTTAAACTACCTTTTCGGGATTTGTAAATTGTTTTCTAAACGTATATAGACATAATTTAATTAATAATAAAGTATTTTTTGATAAAATAATACGCTTTTTTAATTACCAAATGGAACCCGTCAAAACTTGACGGAAAACAACTTAAGGTACCACAGAAAAATAGTTCATTACTGCTTTAGAATGTTAATATGTTTTACAAAATAATCTATAGTGGTAATTCAAATAAATAAAAAACCTCCTCCTGTTAAATCTAGGGAGGGAACCCGCAATTAGCAGAGTTACACTCACAGGATTTCTGTCATTTCTCTAATCTGACACTTATCTATTAAACAACACAACAACAATAAATTTTATATGATTGTCATTATCCAACATTCCGTGCACAAAATGCATTCATATACACTGCGTGCTTTTCCATCTATTGATTCAATAATTATTTTGTCATTATAGTGTATATTTCTTAGTGTAAACTAACAACATATTATACAGTAAAATAACTTTTATAAGATTGTTGACATGTTTCGGCTCACTCCGAGCCATTATCAAAAACAAATGAGAATATTCTATAATTGCACGGTCTTTGAAGTTGCTATCATTTAATTTCCATGTACTTTTTAAAAAATTACGCACGTTATCTTTTATTTTTACTTGGTTGTTTATTGCCATATTTGTAACCATGGAGTAACTCGAGCCACAATTTCGGTAAGTTAAAAGATGCTGCACCGTTACATATTGTATTTTTGTGTGTTACTATCTCTATGGTTTCTCTTATTATGGATGGATAGTATAGACTGAAAGGAAAAATTATTTTACTTTTATTGAAATTTATTTGGATGGTTTCTTCTAGAAATTTCAATGAAAGTAAAATAATTTTTCCCTCCAGTCTATACTATCCATACATAATAAGAGAAACCATAGAGCTTGTAACACGCAAAAAAAGTATATGAAAATTAAATGATAGCATTTCAAATCATAACTTCAAAGACCGTGCAATTATAGAATATTCTCATTTGTTTTTGATAATGGCTCGGACTGAGCGGAAACATGTCAACAATCTAATAAAAGTTATTTTACTGTATATTAGGTTGTTAGTTTACACCTTTTAGCATTTAAAAGAAATATTATTACTACAAGGTGTTATAATTTATTATATTATAGTGCATATAAATGCATTTTGGGAGCAATCAATGCCAAATAATGACAATGGTATACAATTTACTGTATATTAGGTTGTTAGTTTACACCTTTTAGCATTTAAAAGAAATATATTATTACAAAGTGTTATAATTTATTATATTATAGTGTATATAAATGCATTTTGGGAGCCAAATAATGACAATGGTATACAATTTATCAGTGTTGTGTCGGTAAATTGGAAAATCACTTTTAAATTATTTGCATTAACATATGCATACAAATATGATGCACTTATATGCACAAATGCATATCCTAAAATTATCTTCCTGTATACTACATAAAATGTTTTTCTGTGAAGATTCTGCCGTATTTGAATCTTTCGAGAACTTTTGCATTAACTGACACGACATCGATAAATCGTACATGATTATCATTATCTGCCATAGATTTCATGCAAAATTCATTCATTATTCACTACACTGTTAAAAATTTGCAACAAACTGTCCAGTCATTTGACCGTTTTAATAGAAAATGATTACATAACCGTAATTTAACTCTATTCTGACCATAATATGGACAATAATATGGTCATAATAGAGTTAAATTACGGCTATAACCATTTTCTATAAAAACGGTCAAATGACTGGACAGTTTGCTGCACATTTTTAACAGTGTATGACGACAAATCATCGAAATCTGTGGTTGGAAAAGCACATAGTACATATGAATGCATTTTGCGTGCACCGATGTCGGTTAACGACAAACGTATGCGATATATCGGTGTTGGTTAATCGGACAGCAGATTTAGTTCTTTAAATTGATTTACAAGAGATATGCACCAGACAAATCGCCTACATGCATAAATATATATACTAAAATTTATTACCACACAACATTAACTAAATGTTTTTATATAGGCAACTACTGACTACAATATTAAAAAAAAAGTTTTAGATATGCATTTTATTTTATTTTAATATGTTTTAATTTTTTTTTCAAGTAACGATGTACTGAGTACCTACTTTTTCGCCGGTGTGCCATGTACTCAGTCAAATACAGAGCTTGTAAATTAAAAACACTCATTCGTGTATGCACAAAAGGTAAAACTCAGAATATAAGAAAACTGTTTGTTACACACGCAAACAGCATACACACATGATGCGAAATTTTCTGCACAGCTTGAAATCGTATCATTTTGAGCATATATGTTTTAAAATTTTACTTTTATTCTAAATTTAATAAAACATACATATAATTTAAAAGAACTTTTATATATGATAAACAAAATACAACTAATGAAATAAAATTAATTGATTCTTCAATCCATTATCGCTGTTTCTGATATGAATTCGTGACTATTGTTTGGTATAACAATTTTGAAATTAAGAATGTAAGTTTATTGAATATGAAATTTCATATTTTGTAATTTTACCTTATCAACTCTTCATTTTAGAAATTATTTATAGTTTACAAAAATTACAAAAAGTATGAATTCACTTTTCTTTACCATTTTCCATGTACAGAAAATTTACAATTATTTATAAACTGTACCGTTAAAATTGCTTTTTGAAAAGAGATAAACTGCACAAAATGCATGCTTTTTATGAAATGTTACAGAACCAAAATATATATGTACACACATCTATATCAAAAATCTTCATCTGCTAAAAATGTGGCATTGGCCGAGTACATAAGCAAAATTTGTCTGAATACTGAATACTCGTCAAATTGGTCAAGTATACCGAGTATATATGTACACCTCTATTGTTAACTAAATTTATTGTATGCATTTAATAAAGATGAATTTAAAAAATTTAAACAATGAATTTTTAATGAGAGAAGTGGTATTTAATTATCTCAAAGATATTTTCTTTTTCCAAGTTAATATTTTCACGTGGGAGATGTATGATGATCATGTCATCATAGAGTAATATGATTACATTTTGGATTTTGCATGCAATAAACGCCTGATAATGACAACTGTGTAATATTTTAATATTTATCGGTGTCATGTCAGTAAATGAAAAAAAAACATTCTTAAGAAAACCATTAATACAATATTCACGGATGTGAATGATATAATTCAAAAGCATGTTTCCAACTGTAATAATTCAACAAAAGCAAGTTATGAGAGGAATAAAAAGTCAACTTCTTTGACATTGTGCAGTTTTTCAATACACAAAGATACAACTTTTAAAATTTGATTCATTTTTTTATATAACTATTATTTTTCACTGTCAATAAGTGTGATATTAATTTGGGGAAAAAACATATATGTAAGAGATACTGTTTTACTATTAGTTATATTGTTTCAGAAGTGATACACTTAAGAAAATTAATTCTTATGAGAATATTCACGGTGCGACTATGCAGTTTACCCCTGTTTGGCACGAAATCAAAATATCGCCAAATTGGTATAGATGCGTTTGTTTCTTGTCTCCCACAGTTGCAACCTACAGGAGATGCTATGCAAGATTGCAAGAGCATCAAATTTAAGATGACAACAATCAAAATAAATCAAAACAATGTTTTTAAAAACATAAATTGTCAAAAATACAGTAATGAAACAGTTTTTTCACTTACATTAAAATCGATATTTGTTCTAAGGAGTGAGAACATGTATTAATTGGTTTAAATAATATTTATGCATGAATTTTGTTAACTATATTGTACTGAATATAAAAGACGAAAATCGCGATTTCTTTCTCAAGCGATTGACAAAATTTGTGATTTTTTTCGTGATTGTTCGACGAAATTTGCGATTTTATTTCGCAATCGTTTGATGAAATTCGTGATTGTACTCCGCAATCATTTGACGAAATTCATAATTTTATCCTGAGACGAATTAAAAAATTTACCAATTTTTCCTCGACCGTTTGATGAAATTAGCAGGTTTTTCCACGACTGTTTGTCGAAAGTCGCAATTTTTTCCTTGAGTAATTGACAAAATTTTGAGATTTTACTCATGAATCGCTGGACGAAATTCTCGTTTTTATTTTTTTTATTTTATTTTATTTTATTTTATTTTATTTTTCACGGCATACATAAATTACTTATTTATTTATTTATTTATTTTAAATTTCCGTGGAAATTCTAAAAATCGCGTAGAAAGCAAATATCTGTATTGTATGTTGATGTTGTTTTGGAAGTTTGGATTACAATAAATATTAGGATTTTTTTCATTTTATTTTTATTTATTCTGGTTTGTTGAATTCTTTGGATTCACCATATAATGTTCACTAAATTGTACTGGATAGAAACTGTTTATGTTTATAGTGCGATCAGTTCTTTTTTTTTTTTTCTTCTGGAAATATATACGTGGCCTGGCTTATTTAGAGACTCCAATTTGTTATGTAGGCTTATATAGAACATTTCCTTTGATTAAGTTAAAAGATGAAAAAAACACCAGAATTAGCTATTAAAAAATGAAGTTTCAGCTTTTCCAAGTGGAAATGAATCCCTGCGCAGAAAAAGAACCACAAACAATTAATCTGATCATTAGTCCAATCTCTGGTGTAGTAACTCCTCTATACCGACCCGATAAAAGATGGTGAGTGGTAGCGAGATCGGATCGCTGGCACAGAGAATTTCTCGTATAAATTAGAAAATAGAATTTATTGCATACCAATATTAATTCTAATGAAAATATGTACAAGAAAGTTAATTACAGCATTTAATTATTTTTCGTGAGTCAATCGCTTATAAATTAATGACCTCTTGACTCCAAGTGTAACTGAAACAAACAAAAGTCTCTAAACATTACAGACAGTCGTGACTACAAAACAAAGTTCATTCGGACCTAGGCTCGTCCGTTCCTTTTCTTCGGAAGATCTACTAATGCTCGTTAATTCTGAGTCTAAGAACTCTCACTCTCGCACTTGGTGTGCTTTTTCACTTCGCTGGGATTTTCAGCGGATACCTGCTGTATCAATTCTAGAGGTCGGACCTCACTAGCGCTTACACCACGCTGAGTTAGAAACTGACGTTTCTTTTTCCCTTCTCCAGAGAGTCAACACTCTCCTTTTCGATCTCTCCAAAAACTGTCCTCTCTCAGTTTTTCATTCTCGCAGGAGAACTTCTTCTGGGGGCGGGGGCTTTGTCGAGGCGGGCCCCTCGAAACTCTCCAGCCTCTTAGCAGCCTTGAGATCCCTCTGTTTCGTTTTCACTAAGTCCGTCATTGGACGTTCTAAGACAAAGGGCAAAGTTTCGGGCACAAACCTAAAAATCGTGTGCAGAGATCGCTTCTCTCGCAGATGAACTCTTTCCCACGAACTCGGCAAGGATCAAAGCATAAGACCCCTTTTTGGGTAACGCCTCACCACTTCATCACTGTCCGAACTTTCCGCTCACAGTACAATAGAATTCGGCGTCTGCTAGTCTTCAAGGCAAAAATAGCGAGGGAAGGTATGCAGTTAAGTGTACTCACAGGAAATGCTAGAATGACACATAGTGCAGCTGGATGTCGAAGTTCAATTCTTTACAGAATGACACATAGTGCAGCTGGATGTCGAAGTTCAATTCTTTACAGCACCTCCTCCTCAAACGATTCTTAAGGGTGAAACACTAAGAATCTCTAAGAGTCGGATAAAGAATTGCAAGCTCAAATTACATCAGAGTGGCAAGAAATAAAACATACATGAATAAGATAATACTACCTTCCTTTTTTTTTCCGCGCTCTGATAAGAAATCATGAACATATAAAGAAATAAAAACACAGTGAAATAAAAAATAAAAAATCTTAAAATAATTATATACAAAAGTTTATCAAGAAATCTCCTTAAACTCGACTCAGACAATCAACATGCGGAATGTCTTTGCCTGCGCGATGAGAAATGGCATAATTATAAGGTTGCAGAGCTAAGGACCACCTTAATAATCTGGGATTATTTCCAGAATTTTTTTTTAGAAACACCAAAGGATTGTGATCGGTTTCGATAGAAAAGTTTTGTCCATCAATATAATGCCTTAACTTTTTTATCGCAAAAATAATCCCTGCACACTCTCTTTCAGTGGCGCAGAAACTTTTCTCACTATCAGTAAATTTTCGACTTAAATATATTATGGGGTGCTCTTCCGATCCCTCTCTTTGAGCCAAAACCACGCCAATACCTAAGTCACTAGCATCAGTTTGTACTATGAATTCTTTCTGAAAATTAGGAGCGTAAAGCACCGGTTCTTCAGTAAGTTTCACTTTCAAAGTCTCAAAGGCTTTTCCCATTTCGTCGCTCCATGCAATCTTTTCTTTTTTATTTTTCCCTTTAAGCGCCCTCGTTAATGGTTCTACAATCACTGCATAATCTTTTATGTACCGGGAATAATATCCAGCCATTCCCAAACATCTACGAATTTCAGTTTTCGATTTCGGAACCGGTAATTCCTTAATTGCCCTTACTTTCGCCTCAGCTGGCCTCCGTCTGCCCTCACCTACAATATGCCCAAGATATTTTACGGTTTTCTGAGCGAACTTGCATTTCGCCATTTTGATTTTTAGTTTCGCGTCATTAACACTTTTTAATACTATTTCTAGATGACGCATATTGTCCTCCCAACTATCTGAAAAAATCGCCATATCATCTAGATACGGTAAACAGAAATTCTTAAGTGCGTTTATTTCCCGCGTTAAGATATCTGCTAACTCCACCCGTTTTCTGTAAGGCTTTACTAAACTCACGTGAGAAGTCTGAGATTTCTGTCGCCTCCCAGGAACATTCACAATATCAATTGTTTCCGTAATTATTGACTCCTTTCTTCCCGGCCCTATCCAACTATCTGACATTTTATTTGGCTTTCTGGTAGTTAAAACTAAAACCTCATCTTTCACATTAAGCTTCCGTTTTACCGCCTTTCTGTCAAACCAAAATTTCCTCTTATCTCGTTTTTCTGACACATTTTCAACGGCTAAAACTCGACCTCTTTTTAACCTGTTCGTGAGATTAAACACACATCCCTTCACGAATTTATTTTCCTCCGTTTCTCTTATCCATTCTCCAAATACTAACGCTTTCAAAAGCTTCCTAACTTTTCGATGCCAACATGCAATACTATCGCTTATTGTGCGACACACTCTCGGATTTTTCAATTTAACACCGAACCTTTTTAGAAATGCGGTAGTTAAATCGCTTATCAATCTTTTCCCAAGGTCCAAGTATTTTGACACATTTCCTTTAACCTTCCCTTTCCCAAAGTGTAATGACACTTTTTCTAGGCACGCGCCAAAAATATCTACCTGATAAGGCATTGGGACAAGCACCTGCTTCCTCCCACTCACGCGATTTTCTCTGGCTTTTGCCACTATCAAAGAATCTCCTGCATTACAAAGCGATTCTTCACCTTCCGTTTTTTTACTAATCCCTTTGAGAGATTGATCTCTGTCTAAATCAATTTGACTATCTTTCCCTCCAATTTCTGCTAAGATCGAAGATCCCTCACATATCGGCAAAGGCGATAATCCCTTATCCACACTGACCAGTTCAATAGGGTTTTCTAGGTTTTCACCCTCTAGTTTTGAATTCAACGCTTCCGCTTCACTGCACTCGCGAAAAATTCCCCCTTCTTTTTCTTCCTCGGAATTCAAAGTTTCCGCTTCCACATTCCCGCTAGAAATATCCTCTTCTTTTTCTTCCTCGGAAATCATAATTTGTTTATTTACCGGATTCGGAGCTGGGCCACCCTTTTCCCTCGTTTGAGCGCGTGTCAAAACTGCATTCATCAATTCGGATTTTTTCTTCGCCTGTTCTAACAATTTCTGAGTGCGATTACCCAACAAATAGTAGTACATATCTGAATTTCTATTGTTAACTCCTGCCTTGGTTTCAATGACCCCCACACCTTCAATTTCTAACGTGACTTCTGCTATAGGTAAACAATACAATTTCCTGTCCACCGGTGTTTTAATCCAAACATGATCTCCATTCAAATTATCTTGACTGACTAAATCGTATGCAATGATATCAATTTCACTCCCAGTGTCAGTTAAGGCAGTTGTCTGAATTCTATTCACTAATACTTTACTCAAATAAGGGGAGAAGGTTTCTTCAAGTGTCGGTTTACTTATTAAGTGACCGACCCGCGCAACATCTCTCTTTTTAATTTCCGGACAATCTACTTTGTAGTGCCCGCTTCGAAAACACGCATGACACTTAACTTCTCGCCTTTTTTCGTAAACCCTTTCCCTTTCTTTATGATCATCGCGATCCCTCCAGTTAAAGTTAGTCTCCGGATTTCTGTTACGGTTTCGCCCATTTTCAAAAGTCCTGGGTCTTTCAAAATTCTTCTCTAAAGGGAGTTTCGTATTCCAAGTTTTTTTTGACGGGCGCTTGATTGCCTCGTACGCATCTAAAAGCCTCACTAACTTTTCGGGATCTTTAATCTCCGCCCAGTTATCTATAAAATGTTCGCGCATTTCTGGAGACGCTCTCCGTTTGATTTGGTCCGTGACAAGCAAATTTTTCAAACCCTCAAAATCCGAAACTTGTAAGCATGACAGCCAACCTTCTAAAAAACTA
Organism: Maratus michaelseni; assembly: GCA_963931845.1. Classification (NCBI taxonomy): domain Eukaryota; kingdom Metazoa; phylum Arthropoda; class Arachnida; order Araneae; family Salticidae; genus Maratus; species Maratus michaelseni. The sequence continues at coordinate 45,455,067 of OZ007596.1, forward strand.
TTAAGTTCGAAAATCAGATCCTTCCAAACTGAATTAGGATTTCGTGGATGTTGACTAAATTTTTGTCGATATGTCTCTGCATTCAAACGATAGCGTTCTAACAGTTTTTCTTTCACATATTGAAAATCATCAATTTTGTCTTCGGGTTCTCTCAAAATTAGCTCGGCCATTCCCACAGGTAATAATGATAGTAAGTTCGTCACCAACTCATCCGAATTTAGATTACATTTTTTTGCCTGTCTCTCGAATAAATTCAAAAACAACGAAATATCCGAATTCTTTTCATCAAAGCGATGCATAATTGTTTTTAGGGGTAAATGATTCGTTCTAACTGAGATGCTACTGGATGCGGTACTCCGGTCATCTGACTCTTGTGTCGCTTTTAATCTAGCTAACTCATGTTCGCGTTCTTTTTCTTTTTCTGCTTTCTCCCACAATCTTTCTTTCTCTAACTGAAGTCTATCATTCTCTTCCTTCTCCGCCAATAACTTATTTTCCCTGTCTTTTTCTAACAGTTTAATTTGCGCTAAGGCTAGCTCTTTATCAAATCCCTCTGACGACTCTATTTTTTTTATAATTTTCGGTACAGTATCATTTTCCTCTAAAATGACCTCAAATTCGTAAGCTAACGTTTGCAAATCAGCTTTCCTAAAATATTTAAGCTCCGACATTTTTAAAGTATAAAATTAGAAATTATCTTTCCCACAAATATAAAACAATACAATAAGATTAAATCAAATCCTACCAAGTGCGTCAAAATATTACCAAAATATACGCTCATAAAAGAAATACGCTTAGCAATAATATAGGAAATATGCAACATATAAAGATAAGCAACTCTATCCTAACGTCTACATTCACCTTGGTATTTGGTTATAAAATACATATGGGATAAATTCTACACAAAACAAAAATTTCAAATTCAAAAAGCACAGTAAAAATATTTTAAATTGCAAAAGTCTCATTCAATTCCCTTTTTTTTTTAAAATCAATGGTGGTCTTAATCTCTGCATCCACTCTTAAAAAATTTAGAATAATTCACAAAAAACATATAAAATCAACTCTGTTATCGTAAAATATGAAATGCGTTCAATACTTTTTTTTTTTCAATGAACTCTCATTTATAGATTCAGTTAAAATTTTGTAACACTGCACAATTCTTAGTTTGCATTAAATTAATTCAACAATAATTTAATTTTTAACTACAAAATTTGTCTATTAAATAAGTTACAGTTATATCGGAAATATCTCATCATACTTTTTTTTTTTCTACCGGAAAAATTTCTCAAAATATTTACTCTCACAAAAATAAACATACAACTTTTTTTTTTTAAGCCTACAACACCTACACAAACACTAATAACAATTAAAGCCACTCTGAGTATAAAAAGAGCTTACCTCCATTACTAAGAGTCTTTCAGGGCGTCAGAAGCACAGACTTCAGAGATTCTCAGGAGCACAGACGGGGTTTCTATCACACTTTTCGGATGGGGACTCTTCCGGATGGGGGAACACTCTCCAGAATTCTTGGTAGATTTCTCTTTCTGATGGGGGAACACTCTCCAGAATTCTTGGTAGATTACTCTTTCTGAAGCTGTGTTGATCCACAGGGGCGTCTAAGGAGACTCAGGTCACAAGTCACAAGGAGACTCTCTCTTGGAGCACTTTGATGATTTAAATTTCAGAGTCCACTCTTTGTCTTTGAAGATTGTCATTAATTTTTGCTAATTAATCCATCACCGCAAGCCACCAGTTGTAGTAACTCCTCTATACCGACCCGATAAAAGATGGTGAGTGGTAGCGAGATCGGATCGCTGGCACAGAGAATTTCTCGTATAAATTAGAAAATAGAATTTATTGCATACCAATATTAATTCTAATGAAAATATGTACAAGAAAGTTAATTACAGCATTTAATTATTTTTCGTGAGTCAATCGCTTATAAATTAATGACCTCTTGACTCCAAGTGTAACTGAAACAAACAAAAGTCTCTAAACATTACAGACAGTCGTGACTACAAAACAAAGTTCATTCGGACCTAGGCTCGTCCGTTCCTTTTCTTCGGAAGATCTACTAATGCTCGTTAATTCTGAGTCTAAGAACTCTCACTCTCGCACTTGGTGTGCTTTTTCACTTCGCTGAGATTTTCAGCGGATACCTGCTGTATCAATTCTAGAGGTCGGACCTCACTAGCGCTTACACCACGCTGAGTTAGAAACTGACGTTTCTTTTTCCCTTCTCCAGAGAGTCAACACTCTCCTTTTCGATCTCTCCAAAAACTGTCCTCTCTCACTTTTTCATTCTCGCAGGAGAACTTCTTCTGGGGGCGGGGGCTTTGTCGAGGCGGGCCCCTCGAAACTCTCCAGCCTCTTAGCAGCCTTGAGATCCCTCTGTTTCGTTTTCACTAAGTCCGTCATTGGACGTTCTAAGACAAAGGGCAAAGTTTCGGGCGCAAACCTAAAAATCGTGTGCAGAGATCGCTTCTCTCGCAGATGAACTCTTTCCCACGAACTCGGCAAGGATCAAAGCATAAGACCCCTTTTTGGGTAACGCCTCACCACTTCATCACTGTCCGAACTTTCCGCTCACAGTACAACAGAATTCGGCGTCTGCTAGTCTTCAAGGCAAAAATAGCGAGGGAAGGTATGCAGTTAAGTGTACTCACAGGAAATGCTAGAATGACACATAGTGCAGCTGGATGTCGAAGTTCAATTCTTTACAGAATGACACATAGTGCAGCTGGATGTCGAAGTTCAATTCTTTACACTGGGATAGGGGCAAGAGGGGGGCATTACGGTGCATTTCTGTTGTACCAACACCATTGTTGCTGAGAGTCATTTTTTAGTACTCGGTATTGGGCGAGTACATGGTCAAAATTTGGCCAAATATGGAGCACTAGGTACATCTGTAATTCATATTCACAAAAAGTACAACTAACTGTTTCACAAAAAGTACCACTGATAACAAAAAATAAAATTGATAAAAACACCAGAAAGTAGTTTTTATAAAAAAACTTAAATAAAACATTAAAAAAAATCTTAATAAAAACTTTTATTTAGCATAACTTTTAGGTTTTATGAAATTTAAAGTAGCAAAATACTGCAACGATCACACATTTAATGTATGATTTTTCACTATTAAAAATTTAATCTTTCAGTTTCAGAGTTTCAGAATTCAGCCTTAATTTAACAGCATTTTTTTTTTTTTTTTTTTTTTTTTTTTTTGTAATTATGATTAAATTTGATTGAAAAAACTATTTCAATCGTATTACGCGATAAAACAGGTCATGCTACAGATCATCTGCTAACAATAACAGACAACAGATATATTTAGAGAAAAAATTAATTAATCGTACTCATAAAAAATGCTGTGTATCAAAATATTTCAATCGTATTACGCGATAAAAGAGGTTAACAATAACACACAACAGAGATAGATATTACCAGTAAAAATGTACAGACCGTACTCACAAAGTTTCCATCTGGTGAAATTTCGCGAACATTATAAAAAGCTGTAGCGATCACACCTCGCTTGAACAGTATAAAGTGAGGTAAATTAAAATAAAAGTACAAAATGAACACACAAAACAATCAAGAATAAATAAATATATAATGAAAAAATATCTAATTTTGTAATCTAGAACTTACCGAAACAGCATGTTTGCACGTCGTCGTGCAGTGATACGGCTCGGAAGTAGGAATGAATCTTCAACGACAATATGAATCAATCCTGAAAAAATCATCGCTTCGTTTCTGGAAAGGAAAAATCCTCAGCTCATTGGCCGAATAGTAGCGGTCGCCAGTAGCATGGAGATAGTTATCCGTAGACATGGCATGGCGCCGAGCAAGGCACTTTCTACGGTGAATCGTTCACTTTATTAAGAATGGACATTCCGGAAGAAGACCTTCACGCATGCGCGTTGATCCCGATTTTGTGTGAAAAGTGGAATTTGACGAAAAACCATTTCTGTTTTAATATATAAGATTACTCTCTTTTTTTTTTTTTTTTTTTTTTCTCCTCTTTACTGCAAAAATATTGCATCTTGTTAATGTCACAGCCAGTTGGATTTTTTTTTTTTTTTTTTTTTTTTTTTTTTTGCGTGCGTGGTTTGGTTATAATTCGCCTAAAACAATGGAGTTAATAATTATTAACTCCATTGTTTTAGGTAGATTTCGTAAGAAATACTACCTATTATATTCTCCCCTAAGTTGGAATTTTTTAAAAAAAATTGCAGATCTACGCCGATCATGACTCTCAGAATCCAAAATCACCCCCAGTTCAAAACTTTATATATATATATCTATGTATATCTATCTATCTATCTATCTATCTATCTATGTCACTTTTTTATGAACACGATAACGTCAATAATTCTGCACAAATCTCTTCCAAACTGATACATAAAATCAAGGGGCATAAAATCTCGGTCAAGTTCGTTAATGGGCAAAATCGAACCGTGGGGTGGGGGGGGGGCTTTTTGTAAAAACAGAAAAAAACCCATTATTTCTTAATTATGATACGTATCGAATCCGTTTAAAGTTATTATTACTTCTAGGAAAAGGGCCGAAAATTTATGTATGACAGATTTTTGATATCATTAAAAATGTCCCCAATGGGGGGGGGGAGGTTTTAGAAGAAAAAAAATCATAACTTCGTCAATTCACAAGATATCAAATCCGCTTAAATTTATTATAAATCCTCTTAATATTATCTAAAACTTTTATATTAACAATTTTTTTTATAAAACCGACCCTTATAGCAAAAAAATAAATAAATAAATAATTAAAAAAAATCTTTGTCGGCTTCGCCTGCAAACAAGTTAGGTTTCGAAGTGGGCGGTTCCAACTGCCGCATCATGGCAAAAAGGTCATTTCTTTCGCAATTCCCAACAGACAGGTGCCCCACAGTCTGCGTCTTCGAAATCTACCTGTGCCTGTAGGCCGAGTCATCAGGGATTTTTTTGTAATTCGTAAACAGTCCTAACCATAAAGAATATTTGGTGATTGATCACCTGTGGCGGGTTAATGGAAAAATGCCTTAAAATAAAGTTATTAATCTACAGTTAGGTTCTAAAAATATTGAAATTTTGTATTATCATCAAATACACACCTTTGTCTATATTATTATTATTATTTTTAATAATTCTAGCATATTAGGAAACGTGTTAAAAATCGATTGCAAAATTCCATCTTTACACTCTATAACCAAATTGAGTTAAATAAAAGAATGTAAAAAGATAAAACTATTACAAAACTGATGAAAATTCAGGAAAATGTAAATAAAATATATACAGTTTTTTTTTAAGAAGTTTATCGAAATATTTTTAACTAAAATTAATTTAATTAAAAGATGAATTTATTTAACTTTATTCTAATGGAATATATGCTAGTTATGTTCTTCATAATTCCATTGCCCTAAGGAAATATAAAAGAATAAAATTTCTCTAAATAATACAATTACGAAAACGTCACCGCTTAAACTTCTTTAAATTGGATTTTTTTTCCTTCTCCTTTTTGTATTAGCATTCCACATCTGATAAATTCCCACTCGAACAAAACAAGTTTGATGTTCCATCCCATATCTCCTTCATATTCAATTTATTTTGCTTTATTAATTCATAACAAGCTAAACGCGGTTGTGAAACGATTTATTGCATAGAGAAAACAACAGTTAATAACCATAAATCTAGTTGTTTATGCAAAACGCTGTGGTGATAAGAAAAAAAAAAGTAATAGATTTAAAATTGGTTTACAAGTAGCGAGAAAAATGCCATTTATTATTAATGTTACATCAAAAATAGTTGAAGTAGAAAGAATATATATTATATGCATTATATTCTAAACATTTTTTATTATTATTATTATTTAAGTTGCGTTGGGGTAGAAACAAAGTAGTTACATTAGAATACTTTTTAATGAAATTGAATTTTATTTTTGAAATTGCCATGCATAATTGATAAAAACGTATTTGATGTATTTTAAATAAGATAAGTGTGAATTTATTTTCACTTAACTTTTGAAAATCAATTATCTTTCTCGCTTATAGGATTTTAAAAATTTTATTTGATCTGCTAAGTACGTTTGACGAGTATTATTCACGGTAAGAAAATGCTGAAAGTCTTTTCTTTGTAAAAAAAATAATAATAAATAAATAAATAAAAAGGGGGGGGGGGGAAGGTTAAAACCTTACTTGCTAATAATGCGCTACGATAATACAAATAATTTGCTTAACTAATAATGCGCTACGATATTTTCTTATATTTTTACTAAAATAATTTCAAATTTTATAAAGTAGACTAAAAATGTTTTTAATTAAACATACTTTTCATTTTAACTGATTTTTAAACAATAATCCCACATAACTAAAAACGGAACCGGATTAAGTTTTAAGAACGATTCATTATCATCTGAACTAATTAAAAAAAAAAAAATATATATATATATATATATATTCTGTACATGGTTTGACTTTCACCATTTCATTTTAAAAATAAATAAGTCAAATTCATGTGAAAACAACCAACAAATGTTAAGGGATCAAGTAAACTATAAAATGTAAAAACTTAGCGAAGATTTTAAAGTTTGCAAAATAGCGGGGTACGGGTGCGAACCTAGGAACCCAACTACTTTTAGTAAACTTCTATAAAACCTTCTGGATTGTGTTTTTTTTTTATAAGGTATATATTAAAAAGTTTACAATATAGTGGGGTTCGGGGGCAAACCTTGGAACCCAGCTACCTTGAGTAAACTTCTATAAAACCTTCTGGATTGTGCTTCTTTTTTAAATAAAGCACATTAAAAAATTTACCCATTAAAAATTTCCGATTTTTATTAAATAATAAAATCAATAAATTCAAAATTACACTATGCTGGCAATAAGTACAGGAAATTTTGGATTTTAGGCGTTTTGATGAATATCCAGAGAAATATTTGACAAAATGTTCTTAAACTTTGGGGATTTAAAGAACACGTTTGAACTCATATTTTTAAATGAATATTTGATCACGAGGGTTAGTTGAGGGGACCAACAACAAATTAAATATAAATAGTAATATTTGAGATCACATTGTATCATAAAATCTCAAAATTATCTGTAACTGTGACAAATGGTTATGTAGGCCCTGTATGATGTTATGTGAATTGAATTCCAAAAGATTCACTTAGCAAGCAAAACAATATTGGGCCAATATTTTTTTATTGGTTATATCTTGGCCAAAACTGGATATGTCTTAAATCTATCTTTTCCAATAGTGGCAATATTAGACCGAAATATTACCTCAACATTGGGGGTGCTTACAGCATTGGAGTGTGCTCTCAAAGATGCATACCAAAATTTGAAAAAAATATTTCGTCATTTCATTGCAAATATCTCTGATATAAAGTCAATATTTCTTCAGTATTGGCATTTCATTGAAAATATTTCTAATATAAAGCCAATATTTAACAATAGTGATATTTCCTTGGAAATATTTTCAATGTATGCAATATTGGCGAAGTATTGGACCTCTATAACAATATTTGTATGCTGCTATGGTGATTATAGTTTGACTAATATTGACAATGTTAGTAAGGCAGATTACCTCAACATTGGGGGTGCTTACAGCATTGGAGCGTGTTATCAAAGGTGCATACCAATATTTGCAATAAATATTTCGTCATTTCATTGCAAATATTTCTGATATAAAGCCAATATTTCTTCAATATTGGCATTTCATTGAAAATGTTTCTAATATAAAATCAATATTTAACAATAGTGGAATTTCCTCGGAAATATTTTCAATGTATGCGATATTGGCGAAACATTGGGTATCAGTATAACTAATATAAACAATATTTGTATGCTGCTATTGGGATTGTAGCTTGACCAACATGTACAATATTAGTACGGTCAGTATTAGTACGACTGTTGGCGCAGTATTAGCAAGAAATATTTCGCTATTTCATTGCAAATATTACTGATATAAAGCAAATATTTCTTCGATATTGGCATTTCATTAAAAATATTTCTAATTTAAAACCAATATTTAACAATAGTGATATTTCCTTGGAAATATTTTCAATGTATGCAATATTGGCGAAGTATTGGGGCTCAGTATAACTAATATAAACAACATTTGTATGCTGTTATGTTGATTATAGCTTGAACAATATTGACAATAATAGTGCAGTCAGTATTAGTGCGATTATTGGTGCAGTATTAGCAAGAAATATTTCGCTATTTCATTGCAAATATTTCTGATATAAAGAAAATATTTCGTCAATATTAGCTTTTCCTTGAAAATATTTCAAATGTTAAACTCTTTAACCAATTATTTTTATTTCATTGGATGGATATATTTCTGATGAATGCATGGTATTGGAACATTATTGGATCACAATATAAGCTTTCTTTTTGTTACATATTTCATGCCTGAATATTTAAATTATGGATATACTTTCTGAAACTAAACTTATATTTGCTTATAGATAAGTTTAAAAAGTTTTAATTTTGCATAATCTGAAACTCGTTTCCATTTCGAGAACTGAAATAAAACATTTGCTTAAAAAAAATATTAAAACTCGCGGTTCGAATGTATATAAGATACGAAACTTAAATTATGTTATCTATAATATAAAGCAAAAACATGTCTGTGAGTAACGCTGACGTCATATCGACGATGACAACACATGACCCATTAATTTCCCATTTTTCGCAAATTTATTAACTTCTAACCATCGCACAATTTCAATATTTACATCGTCCAGTAGGGAAAGAAAAAATGTACTTTCAAATGCAATTTTCCTGAAAACTATATCTCAATTGACGGATTTTTTATGGTTTTTAAAATAATTTTCAAGCATGATATTTAAAAAAAAAAACTCTCTCTATGAAGTGCAGCCAGATTATGAAAGATTGCCCGTTTACACTTAAAACAATATAATTAGTTCAGCATTTGTTTCCATCTAAGATTCAATAACAAAATTAAAAATTCGTGAATAAATAAATAAATAAAATTAAATAAAACATAAATTTAACGGATATTTCGAACTACGCACTTAAACACTGAAATAATCAGAATTAAAAAAAGATGCTGCAAATTGTGAAACCTTTGACGATTTCTTCGGCTATTAACCCTTAATTTCAAAGCTTTGTTTGAATATTTGGTATTTTTCATATAAAAATGCTTTTTGGTGCTCTTAGTGGGCAACTAAAAAACATTAAATGTAAAAAATCTATTACAGTTTTTTATTAAAATGGGTTTTCATCTATGTTCTGTGGCACATCCGTCAGAGGGGAGCCTCAGTTGTATCTCCTGGTATTTTTACAGCAAAATTAATTTTAAAATATTATTTTAAATTGGGTCAAATAAATACTTTTTATTTGGCAGAAAGTTTATTTCCTATGCGATTGATATTCTATTCTTGTTCTTACAAAGCTGGAAAATACAGGGTGCGTCAAAAAAAAAAAAAAAAAAAAAAAAAAAAAAAATGTATGTACATACACTGTTTAACAGGTCATAACTTTCTAATTTTTGTTTCTTTTCAAAGTGTCATTCATTGGAAATAATGAGTGGACCAAGTTTAACTTTTGAAAAAAGAAAATTTATTTTAAAATATTGTTGTAAGTATGAAAATGTAGCAGAAGTACAAAAACACTTTCGCAGGTAGTTTAAGGCAGATCCACCTATACGCGACTTACAATTACAATTCATCAGATAAAAGATAAGTTTGAAACGAATGGATGACCACACAGAAAAAAATAAAACCCAATTTGGGTCGAAAAATTCTTAGGTATGTGCTCAAATTGGGCCATGCCTGTTTTGGTTACCACTGTGTATCCATTTTGGGCACTGTTAAATACCCATTAAAAAAAAAAAAAAAAAAAAAAACTTTTTTTTTTTTTAATGGGTATTCAACAGTGCCCAAAATGAATACACAGTGGTAACCATTTTTTTTTTAAATGGGTATTTAACAGTGACCAAAATGGATACACAGTGGTAACCAAAACAAGCATGACCCAATTTGGGCACATACCTACGAATCTTTCGACCCAAATTGGTTTTTTTTTTTTTTTTTTTTTTTTTTTTTTTCTGTCCATAGACAACGCTCCGGAATCGCAACCGAGCAAGAATGCGCCACAACACCAAAATGAAATGTTTGTTGAAGTTTGTAAATCAGTATTCCACCGTTATAAGCAGTGTATTCACCAGAACGGTAATAATTTTGTACATCTGCGGTAGGAGGGAAAGGTTATACATTTTACGTAGATTCTTTTGAAATTTAAATATTAATGATATGCGAATAAAAACTGGAGTTATAATCATTCAAAGTGTGCATACATTTTTCTGATGCACCCTGTATTTAATAAACTATACCTGACGTATGAGTTTACTTTCTAGTTTAAACAGAATAGAATAATTTGTAGTTTAAGGCAGTTCTCAATTTTAAACTAGCAAACGCATTCCTGAATAAATTTTTCTTCGTAAACGCATAAAATTGGCAAATGTTTTTATTCAGAAACTATGAAATTAAATAACGTTTTCCATTTTTCGATAAAGACAAGGAGAACTTTTAGAAAATGCTGTCAAAGTTGACTGTCGTTTTGTACTGAATTTTTCGACACGACAGCGTGAGAGAGATCGTTATGAGACGACAGTAGTAAGATAGTGGGGGTTCAACGGCCACAGGAGCGCTCATTTGAGGAATGAGGATTCCTCAATGAGGAATGAGAATGTCATAATAGGGAATAAGGGGGAGGAGGTACCTTCACAACCGATAATACAATGTTCAGAATCATTCTTCTCTTTACAACAATAATTTCTGGTCCATCTAGTTATGTATCTGATATTTTGTAGAAAGGTTTGTGTATAAGAATATGTTTTAAAAAGCAAGTATATTATATATTTATTATAAATAGTTCTATGCGTGTATGTGTGCGTGTATGTGTGTGTATGTATGTGTGTGACAAATAGTTCTCTTTGTGTGTGTGTCTATGTGTGTATGTGTGTTTGTGTGTGTTTGTGTGTGTGTGTGTGTGTGTGTGTATGTATGTGCACGTGACAAATAGATCTCTTTGTGTGTGTGTGTATGACTATCTGATTATTTATGAAAGTTTTACAAAAAATTTTCATGTTTTTATAAAGAAAAAAAATATGCGGTAGTTAAAAAGTTTCACATATTAAAAAAAAAAAAGAATCTTTTAGAAAAAGTTTTGCATTACTTTAAAAAAAATTATTTTATTAAAAATTTTATCTTAACAAAAAAAAAAGTTTTACTATAGTTAAAAAAAGTTTTCACTCATTTTCGATTTAACTACAACAAAAGTTTGTGTATAAAGATAACGTTTCACTAGTAAGGTTTAAAAAAAGTACTCAATAATAAAATCAACAATTTTTATTATAACAAAATAATTTACAGAAAGGTATTTACAGATCAAAATATACATCGCGATTTTGCGTTAGCAATACAAATCAACATTTTCTTCTTTATTACAAACGGTATTAATGTCATAATGGCCATATGCTAAACTGCTTATTCCATCACCCAATAAGTAACGCTTGTCGTCAAAGGGACTTAAGCTAATTTTATTTTGAGTTAATGTATATAGGCGATGGTCATCTTGGGCAATTCTTACCTGTTTCTCCATACTTGTTTTTTGTTGTTGGAGGCACTCCAAGTAGTCTTCATGTTTAATTTTCTGCCGAACAATCTGCGTAGATACGCCTTTTGCACGCTTCTTTTCATCTTTAACAGATTTTAGAGAATACATTTTTGATTTCAGTCCGACAAACTCAAGGGCTAATTCACCATTAAGTTCATCCTTAAACTTTCCGAGCGTCTTCTTATTATCCTCAGAGTATAGACGATGAGATTTCGGGTATTCAGAAAAGTCAAACAACTCACGATGCTGCTCCAGATCCTTATAAATATTATTGGTTTGAATATGATACGTTAGGGAATCTGTATCCGTAAAGAGTAAAACTGCACGATCTTTGTATGTTTTCTTTATAAAATTGTAATGGAAATCATACATACAAAGTTTAGATAGTTCGAGTATAGAAAATCCAACATAGATGGGTCGGTTCATAAGTATGCTAGTTTTTAATCTCTCCACAGCAGTCAAGTCTTCATCATAAGTTTTAAACGATTTAAAAGTAGGCGATGCTACTAATTTTTTGGCTCTTTTTTCACCGTTACAAAGCACAATATTTCTTCTTTTTCGTAGATTTTCCATGGTTTTACCAAAAACAGAATTGTTCATTAACTTAAAAAAGTCTTTCTCAAAAGAAGATTTTGCTTCTTTCCTTTTTTCGGTGTTGAAATTAATATATTTCTGCAACCATGGTCCCTGTTTAAATTTTAAAGCTTTATGCACAGCTGTAATTTTTAAACCAAGTTCTAAATAAAATTTGAGATTACGATAATGGGTTATATAATTTCGTTTATTATTTAAATTTGGTATAAGTTTAGGAGTTCCGACGAATTTTCTATTGTTGAGTAAGCTTCTTGCATGAGAAGATAGCATCTGATCCTCTACAGTTACTCTCTCAGGGGCGACAGGGTATTCATTATGCAAAGGATGTAAATGTTTCGGGTATTCCAAGTCTACCTCGAAAAGATACCCAATTTCGGAACTATCAGATAAAGATAGAACCCACTCTTCTGTCATATGACTTGTTTCACACCATTCAAAACCGCCGTAGGGTAAAAATTGGCTCATAGCCCACCCGTATAAGTTATTGGCATCCCAATACATAATGTAGCTGGGTGCCTCATTTTTCTTATAATCGGGCGTACAAGGGATGTTTGCTCGGGCATATCTTTTACTTATCATGCTAATGCCGCCTCTTATTCCATTTTCAACCATAAGCAACATATCTATATCACTGAGTAACTCTAAAGGTGTATCAGACATCTTCAAACAAGCCTGCCATGCTAGCCCAGGTGCTGTAAACAGGTGAGCAGGGTCAATTTCATAATACTGCTGACATAATTTCCTAAAGTTTTGAAACACGTCAGCCAGTAGTAGAACATCTGTCTTCACATAAAGGTTGTGATAATCACCAAGAGTCTTGATATCAAATGTTTTCCATACATTCTGGGTGTGTTGGTATTCCTTTTCACCTATAGGCTCATTGGTTAAACTATTAAAAAAGGCAGAAGGCGGAGGAAGCTGCTTCTCAGTAAATTTTTCAAAGCAAGTAAAATAATCATAGGGGTAAACCCCTTTCCGTATAAGTAAAGATAAATTATTATTTCGGGGGAAATTTTCTTCAAGTATAGCGAATTGATCAGGTTGAAGGTTTTTAACAAGTTTTTCCAATGACGTAGGCAAAAATTGGAAAGAGTCTATGAACACCATCTGAATATAAGATGTAGGCTTTCTGATTTTAAAGGTGATATAGTTTTCCATAGAAGTAGCAATAACATCGATTTCATGATCTTTGAATTTTCCAAGCTTTGTCATAATATGATGACCGTCATAGTTTTTCAAGTTATGGAATATAACAGGAATTGTTTTACACTGCTTATAGTTCAAGTTGCATTCCACATGTGCAGCTCCTCTGTATGCACCTGACAGGTGATCATGGTCACGTGTACGTTTCTCATCTAAAGTTTTCTTACAAATGTGACAAAACTCTGCTTCTCGAAATGCCTTTTCTTCCTTGGGAGAAAGCTTCATAGGTTTAACATTTAGTAACTTTTGACCTAAAATTTCCTTCTCTTGCATCATTCGGTTTAAAAAATGATCAACACAGTTTCTACCACGATATACCTGTGCTTTCTTCACACACGTTCCATCGGGTCCAATAACCACATAGGCATAACCACATGGCAAGTGATAGGTTGTTTTCTCGGTATAGGATGCTTTAGAAGAGGGAGGGGCTGATGAAATAGGTATAAGCAGACTCTCAAAATCCGCATAAATCGTATAGGCAACAGGATGTTGTAAACGAATACCTGTAAACTTTAATATATTATCATTTTCACTAGGCATCTTTATAGCTTGTGCAACATGTTGAGAACAATATTCATTATGCTTATCCAATAGATCTTGTCTTGAAAATCGATGTAAACATCGATAACAATAATAGCCAGCGGCTCTATGCTTGGTAAGATCACCTAAAAGTCTTGAAAAACTTCTTATCAAACAATAGTGTTGTTTTTCACCGTCACCAACCAATAACAAATTAACCACATCTTGATCTTTCTTTTCAGATATATACAGGGGGCAAACTTCATCCTCTTCATAACCAAACACATTAACCCGTAAATTGTTGAGTTGCTCAATAACAGGTATCTTCTGAAGGGGTACAGGGCATTCTACACTACCTAATTTAATATCATGTTCATAAGGTCGATAATGTGAAACACGTTCAGGTTTTTTTGTATAATCCAAGTTCAGTTTAAAAGCCAAAAGACACCATACTAAACATTTGTTATCTTCGTTTTTTATATTCAACACTGCTTTTTTATCATCGAGTTTTTTAGACAAAGGAATATAGGAACTCGCAGCGAGGGGGTGATATTTAGCAATCTTGAGTTCTAAATGAAGAATTTTTCTAAGTTTCCAGCCAGAACCTCTTTGTACAAATTCTTCAAAGGATTTAATAATCTTCGAAAATCCTTCCTCAATATGTTGTGAGATAGTATCTTCTATAAGTTCGGTCATACACGAACATCGAAAATAACATTGAATTTCTTCAAACTCCTCATTATCAGTTAGACGTTCAAGTGATATTTTTTCCACCATATACCATTTAATTGCACCTTTTTCATGAATTTCACTTATTAAACGTTCTTGTATTTCAGTTTGTACATGTCTATGAAATACCTCTAAATCATTTTCCTCACGTTCATCAGGATGCAAAATCACTGTTTTAAACACATTAAGTGCATCAGAATACTTTATGTTTTTCGACTTTGCATTAGATGAGCTCATTTTACGTTTTACACTCACAAGAGGTGTGCGGGGGTGTTGAGTGCGTACATGTTGTCTCAGTTCAAATTTTCTTCCAAACACTTTATCGCAATCACGGCAAGGATATGTTGAATTCCGATGCGACTGTAAATGCTGCTTCAAATTATCCCTCCGGGTGAAAACTTGATCACATTCATCACACTTAAATGTAGACTGTCCATAGGCATTATGGATTTTCAGGTGTCTTAACAAGTTCGATCTCCTTCCAAAACACTTTCCACAGGTTTCACAAGTAAACGACTTAAGATGAATCTTAGCATGTTGTTTTAAATTAAAATATGTTGCAAAGACTTTGTCACAGGTGGGGCAAACATGCTTCTTTTCCACATTCGTAGGGGTCACAGTCTTTAAAGAAACATCCTCTTCAACTTGTTGATTAAAATTTAAAGAACTTTGAGACATAGTATCCTTTTCTGGAAAAACTTCAGAGAATCCCTCATGCTGTATCAATCCAACACTATCATGTGTTTTTAAATGTCTTTGTAGGTTTGATCTTCGATAAAAAGACTTCTGGCAGCTATTACAAGTATATAATTTCTCGCCAGAATGAATTTTCATATGGCGGTTCAGATTAGAAATGCTCGAAAAATCTTTACCGCAGGTAAAACAGCTAAACATCTTCTTAGCAGATACAGAATCTCCCACAATCGGGGTTTCATCAATAGGCATATCAACATCCATAATATAAAATCAATAAAAAAAAAACTTTAACTCTTAATAGCAAACAACAGCGATTCGCACTGATAAAAAGCGGGAGCAATTTAAAACACGTTTAACCACTAGCGATATGAATCCTCAAATGATAAAAATCCTAATTTCCCCCCGTCTATTTATACCGACCCGAAAGCAAAGTTGAGTTGTAGTATTGCTTGATATGATTGTTATCAAAACGCGTCATACGATTTCGGGGGCCTATAAGTTTCTTTCCCCTCTTTATAATATAGCATAATTAAACAGATAAACCCGAATGTATACAAATTTAAATTCGTAAATTATATTATATCACAAAATATAAAAAATCCTACAAAATAAAAATAGAATTTAGCACTTACCCCAAAAACACATCCACTTTAGTTGTTAGTCTGCACTTAACTAATCTTTCTTCCTTATCTTTAGTAGGGGGCGCTGCCATCGCCGCGAGAGGCACTGCCCGTCTTCCGGTTTGTGACGTCATTTCCGGTTTGAGATAAGAATAAACCTTAAATACACGCGTTTAGTCATTCTTCCTTCCCTCTTTCGCGCTAGTAGTTGTCAGTTTCTTGTTTAGACGTGTTGGATGACATCATTACGTGTTTGCTATAAGAACAAAATTATCCCCTTATCAACAGGTAAAAAGCTGCGCTTCAGTGACGTCATAAGTGTTATGACATAGCTGATAACGGTAAGATTAGCTGATAAAAATTTGTACTAATCATCTATTTCTCTTCAAGTCATTGCATGAGACGGTTGAGCTCCAACAGCTGTATATAAGGTAAGAGTAATTTATATATTATAATAGGATTTTAAATTAATTTAGTAGATGTTACAATTTGATATTTAAAAAATTTCATGCTAAACGATATGATTATATGTTGTTCATCATACTAAATCCACAAATTTTAATTCGAAATAAATATTATTAAAACTATAATCTAAAATAAATTAGCGAAAATGCATAACAAATTTCAACAAAAAGAAGCTAATTATAAAAGGAAATGTACAAAGTTTATAAATTTACACATGTGTTAAACGCGTTTACAAACCTTATCATGGGCAAAAGTCTAATTCGACTAGCCTATTTGTTATAAGTTTAACTATAATTCAACATGTAAGATATTTGTAAAAAGGAATCTTATGATTTTTAAATTTCATAGTTCAGTTTCAATCATATTGTAAAAGGTAAATTCAAACTTTGAGATGAATCTATAGTAAAATACTTAAATTAAAATGTATTTTTGATAGTTTAAGAATTATAAACTACAACTTTGACTACTTTTTAAAATGTTTACCCAGTAGGAAACTACAATAACATGTTTATGCTTGAATTTTTCTGATAACATGTCTGTGTTCGAATTTTTCTGATAACATGTCTGTGTTTGAATTTTTCTGATAACATGTCTGTGCTTGAATTTTTCTGCTAACATGCCTGTGTTTAAATTTTTCTTATAACATGTCTATGTTTAATTTTTCTCTTCTTTTCAAATGTATAAACTTTTACTATACGTGTCTTTCGATTTCATTGAAGAAAAAAGTGATCGATCAACTTTATCAAACCATTTTAATGTTAATATTTTTAAACAAACGCGATAATCAGATAAAAATATTTGTAGCTAATTCATATTATTCCACTAAACATTGCAAAACAAAAGAATCTTACAAAAATTTTATACTTCAACATTCAAAAATTGACAATATTCACATCTTAATACTAAAAAACAATCCTTATCTTACAGTATTTCCTGTAACAAAATCTAAAAATTTCATATCAACAAGACCCAAGTCAGAAACTTTACCTAGGAACTTAATACCAATCTTTAATCATAAAGTGATAAAACTGATATATATATATATATATATATATATATATATATCTGGTAATAATTCAGTGTACCTGGATGATTCTACTGATCTTAGCATTATGCCAGTAGAATTATGAAACACTGAATTATTATTTAAAACACATGTGGGTGCATCCAGGCTGATGAGTACATGTGCATGTGTTTTTCCATGTCCAATTCATATTTAATTCTCATGTGGTCCAATTTTCCATTGTGTATGGTTCATATTTAATTTGTTAATCCATTTGTGTTTACTTTTCTTTTTTTAATATTCTTTTGGTATGAGTAAAATTTGGCCAATTACCATTGAAGCATCAGCTATGGTAATATTATGTTTGCACATGTTAATTATTAGCTATGTGGTATTCTGTATACACAGTATCATTGATTATCTCTTTGGAGATTTAAGTAGAATAGAACTTGATATGTTTTTTGAAATTCATAGATATTATAATTATATATATATATATGTATATATATATATATATATATATATATATATATATGTAGTATTAAAATGTCTTATATATTTAGATTCTAGAAAAAGTCGTTCAGTAAAGTTTTTTTGTATTTTAAGTATTTTAATAGTAATATTTTTAAAATCATGATTTTTGAAATGAGTATATTCAATATTATGAGTTGTTTGAAATTTAGAATTTTTATATTTATCAATATGAGAACGATGTAAATTTAGCCGCTTATGTAATTTTTGACAAGACTGTCCAATATATTCCATGTTACACGAATTGCATTTCAATGAATAGATTACATTGTATGCTTTGCAAAATTTTACCAAATTAAGATTGTTATTATTTGAAATCTGTGACTTATCAGCTAATGGACATGTAAGACAACGCTTAGATTCACATACTCGAAAACATAGTACAGGCTTGGGACAATAGAATAGGTTATCTGATAACGATCCAGGAAGATCCCTAATAATCTTCCTGTACCGAGCATTAGTCCTGGATCCACCAAGGCCTAAATTGCCAGTATCTAACATTTTACTAATAACTGCCATATTTGTTTGATAGCAATAAAAATTGCAAGAAATACATATTAAATATATCTATAACATATTTAAAAAAAAAAAAAAATTGTTATGAATCAATCTTAATATTACTTGAATATCCATAAAAAAAAAATAATAAAAAAAAAAAAAAATAAAAAAATTAAGATTGACTGTTTAATACTTGATTAAATATAATAAAGCTATATAATAAAACTATTTACATATATACATAAAGTCCCATTAAGCAAACTAACATCAAAAGACAATATAAAAACCCCTAGCAGTCATAAGTCAGTACAAAATTAATGTTGGTAAAAAAAAAAAAAAAAAAAAAAAATCATTAGAACCTGAATAAGATTTTATAAAGATGCCCTTGAAAATTCAATAGATAAACAAATGATACCAGGAAATAATAGTAATACTAAAATATTATTATTATTAAATTATTATTAAATACACCATTAAAAGCGCAATGCAGCTATAATAACTATGTATTTCAAACAGAAGTTAATCAAAGTGATTTGTGAGCCAATTAGGCTAAATTATGGTATCATATAAAAATCAATATTTTAACTAGCTAATTGTTGAAAAGAATATTGAAAAGAATATGTAAAAACCATTCCATACCAATTTGCGCAATGCAGCATAATTTTATAGAATGTTAAATAATTATAATATCTATGAATTTCAAAAAACATATCAAGTTCTATTCTACTTAAATCTCCAAAGAGATAATCAATGATACTGTGTATACAGAATACCACATAGCTAATAATTAACATGTGCAAACATAATATTACCATAGCTGATGCTTCAATGGTAATTGGCCAAATTTTACTCATACCAAAAGAATATTAAAAAAAGAAAAGTAAACACAAATGGATTAACAAATTAAATATGAACCATACACAATGGAAAATTGGACCACATGAGAATTAAATATGAATTGGACATGGAAAAACACATGCACATGTACTCATCAGCCTGGATGCACCCACATGTGTTTTAAATAATAATTCAGTGTTTCATAATTCTACTGGCATAATGCTAAGATCAGTAGAATCATCCAGGTACACTGAATTATTACCAGATATATATATATATATATATATATATATATATATATATATATATATATATATATATATATATATATATATATATATATATATATATATATCAGTTTTATCACTTTATGATTAAAGATTGGTATTAAGTTCCTAGGTAAAGTTTCTGACTTGGGTCTTGTTGATATGAAATTTTTAGATTTTGTTACAGGAAATACTGTAAGATAAGGATTGTTTTTTAGTATTAAGATGTGAATATTGTCAATTTTTGAATGTTGAAGTATAAAATTTTTGTAAGATTCTTTTGTTTTGCAATGTTTAGTGGAATAATATGAATTAGCTACAAATATTTTTATCTGATTATCGCGTTTGTTTAAAAATATTAACATTAAAATGGTTTGATAAAGTTGATCGATCACTTTTTTCTTCAATGAAATCGAAAGACACGTATAGTAAAAGTTTATACATTTGAAAAGAAGAGAAAAATTAAACATAGACATGTTATAAGAAAAATTTAAACACAGGCATGTTAGCAGAAAAATTCAAGCACAGACATGTTATCAGAAAAATTCAAACACAGACATGTTATCAGAAAAATTCGAACACAGACATGTTATCAGAAAAATTCAAGCATAAACATGTTATTGTAGTTTCCTACTGGGTAAACATTTTAAAAAGTAGTCAAAGTTGTAGTTTATAATTCTTAAACTATCAAAAATACATTTTAATTTAAGTATTTTACTATAGATTCATCTCAAAGTTTGAATTAACCTTTTACAATATGATTGAAACTGAACTATGAAATTTAAAAATCATAAGATTCCTTTTTACAAATATCTTACATGTTGAATTATAGTTAAACTTATAACAAATAGGCTAGTCGAATTAGACTTTTGCCCATGATAAGGTTTGTAAACGCGTTTAACACATGTGTAAATTTATAAACTTTGTACATTTCCTTTTATAATTAGCTTCTTTTTGTTGAAATTTGTTATGCATTTTCGCTAATTTATTTTAGATTATAGTTTTAATAATATTTATTTCGAATTAAAATTTGTGGATTTAGTATGATGAACAACATATAATCATATCGTTTAGCATGAAATTTTTTAAATATCAAATTGTAACATCTACTAAATTAATTTAAAATCCTATTATAATATATAAATTACTCTTACCTTATATACAGCTGTTGGAGCTCAACCGTCTCATGCAATGACTTGAAGAGAAATAGATGATTAGTACAAATTTTTATCAGCTAATCTTACCGTTATCAGCTATGTCATAACACTTATGACGTCACTGAAGCGCAGCTTTTTACCTGTTGATAAGGGGATAATTTTGTTCTTATAGCAAACACGTAATGATGTCATCCAACACGTCTAAACAAGAAACTGACAACTACTAGCGCGAAAGAGGGAAGGAAGAATGACTAAACGCGTGTATTTAAGGTTTATTCTTATCTCAAACCGGAAATGACGTCACAAACCGGAAGACGGGCAGTGCCTCTCGCGGCGATGGCAGCGCCCCCTACTAAAGATAAGGAAGAAAGATTAGTTAAGTGCAGACTAACAACTAAAGTGGATGTGTTTTTGGGGTAAGTGCTAAATTCTATTTTTATTTTGTAGGATTTTTTATATTTTGTGATATAATATAATTTACGAATTTAAATTTGTATACATTCGGGTTTATCTGTTTAATTATGCTATATTATAAAGAGGGGAAAGAAACTTATAGGCCCCCGAAATCGTATGACGCGTTTTGATAACAATCATATCAAGCAATACTACAACTCAACTTTGCTTTCGGGTCGGTATAAATAGACGGGGGGAAATTAGGATTTTTATCATTTGAGGATTCATATCGCTAGTGGTTAAACGTGTTTTAAATTGCTCCCGCTTTTTATCAGTGCGAATCGCTGTTGTTTGCTATTAAGAGTTAAAGTTTTTTTTTTATTGATTTTATATTATGGATGTTGATATGCCTATTGATGAAACCCCGATTGTGGGAGATTCTGTATCTGCTAAGAAGATGTTTAGCTGTTTTACCTGCGGTAAAGATTTTTCGAGCATTTCTAATCTGAACCGCCATATGAAAATTCATTCTGGCGAGAAATTATATACTTGTAATAGCTGCCAGAAGTCTTTTTATCGAAGATCAAACCTACAAAGACATTTAAAAACACATGATAGTGTTGGATTGATACAGCATGAGGGATTCTCTGAAGTTTTTCCAGAAAAGGATACTATGTCTCAAAGTTCTTTAAATTTTAATCAACAAGTTGAAGAGGATGTTTCTTTAAAGACTGTGACCCCTACGAATGTGGAAAAGAAGCATGTTTGCCCCACCTGTGACAAAGTCTTTGCAACATATTTTAATTTAAAACAACATGCTAAGATTCATCTTAAGTCGTTTACTTGTGAAACCTGTGGAAAGTGTTTTGGAAGGAGATCGAACTTGTTAAGACACCTGAAAATCCATAATGCCTATGGACAGTCTACATTTAAGTGTGATGAATGTGATCAAGTTTTCACCCGGAGGGATAATTTGAAGCAGCATTTACAGTCGCATCGGAATTCAACATATCCTTGCCGTGATTGCGATAAAGTGTTTGGAAGAAAATTTGAACTGAGACAACATGTACGCACTCAACACCCCCGCACACCTCTTGTGAGTGTAAAACGTAAAATGAGCTCATCTAATGCAAAGTCGAAAAACATAAAGTATTCTGATGCACTTAATGTGTTTAAAACAGTGATTTTGCATCCTGATGAACGTGAGGAAAATGATTTAGAGGTATTTCATAGACATGTACAAACTGAAATACAAGAACGTTTAATAAGTGAAATTCATGAAAAAGGTGCAATTAAATGGTATATGGTGGAAAAAATATCACTTGAACGTCTAACTGATAATGAGGAGTTTGAAGAAATTCAATGTTATTTTCGATGTTCGTGTATGACCGAACTTATAGAAGATACTATCTCACAACATATTGAGGAAGGATTTTCGAAGATTATTAAATCCTTTGAAGAATTTGTACAAAGAGGTTCTGGCTGGAAACTTAGAAAAATTCTTCATTTAGAACTCAAGATTGCTAAATATCACCCCCTCGCTGCGAGTTCCTATATTCCTTTGTCTAAAAAACTCGATGATAAAAAAGCAGTGTTGAATATAAAAAACGAAGATAACAAATGTTTAGTATGGTGTCTTTTGGCTTTTAAACTGAACTTGGATTATACAAAAAAACCTGAACGTGTTTCACATTATCGACCTTATGAACATGATATTAAATTAGGTAGTGTAGAATGCCCTGTACCCCTTCAGAAGATACCTGTTATTGAGCAACTCAACAATTTACGGGTTAATGTGTTTGGTTATGAAGAGGATGAAGTTTGCCCCCTGTATATATCTGAAAAGAAAGATCAAGATGTGGTTAATTTGTTATTGGTTGGTGACGGTGAAAAACAACACTATTGTTTGATAAGAAGTTTTTCAAGACTTTTAGGTGATCTTACCAAGCATAGAGCCGCTGGCTATTATTGTTATCGATGTTTACATCGATTTTCAAGACAAGATCTATTGGATAAGCATAATGAATATTGTTCTCAACATGTTGCACAAGCTATAAAGATGCCTAGTGAAAATGATAATATATTAAAGTTTACAGGTATTCGTTTACAACATCCTGTTGCCTATACGATTTATGCGGATTTTGAGAGTCTGCTTATACCTATTTCATCAGCCCCTCCCTCTTCTAAAGCATCCTATACCGAGAAAACAACCTATCACTTGCCATGTGGTTATGCCTATGTGGTTATTGGACCCGATGGAACGTGTGTGAAGAAAGCACAGGTATATCGTGGTAGAAACTGTGTTGATCATTTTTTAAACCGAATGATGCAAGAGAAGGAAATTTTAGGTCAAAAGTTACTAAATGTTAAACCTATGAAGCTTTCTCCCAAGGAAGAAAAGGCATTTCGAGAAGCAGAGTTTTGTCACATTTGTAAGAAAACTTTAGATGAGAAACGTACACGTGACCATGATCACCTGTCAGGTGCATACAGAGGAGCTGCACATGTGGAATGCAACTTGAACTATAAGCAGTGTAAAACAATTCCTGTTATATTCCATAACTTGAAAAACTATGACGGTCATCATATTATGACAAAGCTTGGAAAATTCAAAGATCATGAAATCGATGTTATTGCTACTTCTATGGAAAACTATATCACCTTTAAAATCAGAAAGCCTACATCTTATATTCAGATGGTGTTCATAGACTCTTTCCAATTTTTGCCTACGTCATTGGAAAAACTTGTTAAAAACCTTCAACCTGATCAATTCGCTATACTTGAAGAAAATTTCCCCCGAAATAATAATTTATCTTTACTTATACGGAAAGGGGTTTACCCCTATGATTATTTTACTTGCTTTGAAAAATTTACTGAGAAGCAGCTTCCTCCGCCTTCTGCCTTTTTTAATAGTTTAACCAATGAGCCTATAGGTGAAAAGGAATACCAACACACCCAGAATGTATGGAAAACATTTGATATCAAGACTCTTGGTGATTATCACAACCTTTATGTGAAGACAGATGTTCTACTACTGGCTGACGTGTTTCAAAACTTTAGGAAATTATGTCAGCAGTATTATGAAATTGACCCTGCTCACCTGTTTACAGCACCTGGGCTAGCATGGCAGGCTTGTTTGAAGATGTCTGATACACCTTTAGAGTTACTCAGTGATATAGATATGTTGCTTATGGTTGAAAATGGAATAAGAGGCGGCATTAGCATGATAAGTAAAAGATATGCCCGAGCAAACATCCCTTGTACGCCCGATTATAAGAAAAATGAGGCACCCAGCTACATTATGTATTGGGATGCCAATAACTTATACGGGTGGGCTATGAGCCAATTTTTACCCTACGGCGGTTTTGAATGGTGTGAAACAAGTCATATGACAGAAGAGTGGGTTCTATCTTTATCTGATAGTTCCGAAATTGGGTATCTTTTCGAGGTAGACTTGGAATACCCGAAACATTTACATCCTTTGCATAATGAATACCCTGTCGCCCCTGAGAGAGTAACTGTAGAGGATCAGATGCTATCTTCTCATGCAAGAAGCTTACTCAACAATAGAAAATTCGTCGGAACTCCTAAACTTATACCAAATTTAAATAATAAACGAAATTATATAACCCATTATCGTAATCTCAAATTTTATTTAGAACTTGGTTTAAAAATTACAGCTGTGCATAAAGCTTTAAAATTTAAACAGGGACCATGGTTGCAGAAATATATTAATTTCAACACCGAAAAAAGGAAAGAAGCAAAATCTTCTTTTGAGAAAGACTTTTTTAAGTTAATGAACAATTCTGTTTTTGGTAAAACCATGGAAAATCTACGAAAAAGAAGAAATATTGTGCTTTGTAACGGTGAAAAAAGAGCCAAAAAATTAGTAGCATCGCCTACTTTTAAATCGTTTAAAACTTATGATGAAGACTTGACTGCTGTGGAGAGATTAAAAACTAGCATACTTATGAACCGACCCATCTATGTTGGATTTTCTATACTCGAACTATCTAAACTTTGTATGTATGATTTCCATTACAATTTTATAAAGAAAACATACAAAGATCGTGCAGTTTTACTCTTTACGGATACAGATTCCCTAACGTATCATATTCAAACCAATAATATTTATAAGGATCTGGAGCAGCATCGTGAGTTGTTTGACTTTTCTGAATACCCGAAATCTCATCGTCTATACTCTGAGGATAATAAGAAGACGCTCGGAAAGTTTAAGGATGAACTTAATGGTGAATTAGCCCTTGAGTTTGTCGGACTGAAATCAAAAATGTATTCTCTAAAATCTGTTAAAGATGAAAAGAAGCGTGCAAAAGGCGTATCTACGCAGATTGTTCGGCAGAAAATTAAACATGAAGACTACTTGGAGTGCCTCCAACAACAAAAAACAAGTATGGAGAAACAGGTAAGAATTGCCCAAGATGACCATCGCCTATATACATTAACTCAAAATAAAATTAGCTTAAGTCCCTTTGACGACAAGCGTTACTTATTGGGTGATGGAATAAGCAGTTTAGCATATGGCCATTATGACATTAATACCGTTTGTAATAAAGAAGAAAATGTTGATTTGTATTGCTAACGCAAAATCGCGATGTATATTTTGATCTGTAAATACCTTTCTGTAAATTATTTTGTTATAATAAAAATTGTTGATTTTATTATTGAGTACTTTTTTTAAACCTTACTAGTGAAACGTTATCTTTATACACAAACTTTTGTTGTAGTTAAATCGAAAATGAGTGAAAACTTTTTTTAACTATAGTGAAACTTTTTTTTTTTGTTAAGATAAAATTTTTAATAAAATAATTTTTTTTAAAGTAATGCAAAACTTTTTCTAAAAGATTCTTTTTTTTTTTTAATATGTGAAACTTTTTAACTACCGCATATTTTTTTTCTTTATAAAAACATGAAAATTTTTTGTAAAACTTTCATAAATAATCAGATAGTCATACACACACACACAAAGAGATCTATTTGTCACGTGCACATACATACACATACACACACACACACACACAAACACACACAAACACACATACACACATAGACACACACACAAAGAGAACTATTTGTCACACACATACATACACACACATACACGCACACATACACGCATAGAACTATTTATAATAAATATATAATATACTTGCTTTTTAAAACATATTCATATACACAAACCTTTCTACAAAATATCAGATACATAACTAGATGGACCAGAAATTATTGTTGTAAAGAGAAGAATGATTCTGAACATTGTATTATCGGTTGTGAAGGTACCTCCTCCCCCTTATTCCCTATTATGACATTCTCATTCCTCATTGAGGAATCCTCATTCCTCAAATGAGCGCTCCTGTGGCCGTTGAACCCCCACTATCTTACTACTGACGACGATTGCTCATGACGATAAGTCAAGACTTTTGCAGTACATTTATCAAAAATTAAAAAATGGTATTCGATACAAAATCACTTCTGTAGTCGTCCATACCGGTCAATTTCAGGCTTTTATGCTTAAAAATGAGTCTGTGGATATGCCAGAAAGTTTCGTGGTGTTGAGCTTGGGAAAAATGTGTTTTTGTCATGCAACTACACTCGCAAACAATTTTAAATCTATGGGAGCGTTCTTTTCGAATTTCTCGTTTGCATTTCCATATTTTTAAATAATATATTTTTAACAGAATAGATGAGGTCGAACTCTAATCGGGCATTTTCTTACTTTTCCTATTTTAATTGGAAATTTTTTTAGGTCATTTTCTATTTCGAAACCAATTTTGAAAATAAGAGTACCTTCATAAATAAAAAAAGAAAAAGAAATAAAAAAAAAAACCTGCAATCCAAATCGAAAAAGTAAAAAAGGACCGGTTAGAAATTAACCCCAGTTATTCTATGCAAAGAAATATATATTTATTAAAAATCATTTAAAAATAATGAAATGCAAATGAGAAATTTGAAAAGAACACTCACATAGGATTAACATTAACTTGCGAGGTTTGTTGTACGACTAGCGTAGGCTTTTAACTATAATTAATAATGCGTCAAACGAAATGTCCTTATAGCCATTACAGAGAACAAAAATTTCCTACAAATCAAATTGAGGGTTATTTCACAAAAATGTACAAAATTGCAATATATATATATATATTTATTTATTTATTTTTTTTTTTTTTTTTTATTTTTTTTTTTTTTTTTTAATATGTTATAGATATATTTAATATGTATTTCTTGCAATTTTTATTGCTATCAAACAAATATGGCAGTTATTAGTAAAATGTTAGATACTGGCAATTTAGGCCTTGGTGGATCCAGGACTAATGCTCGGTACAGGAAGATTATTAGGGATCTTCCTGGATCGTTATCAGATAACCTATTCTATTGTCCCAAGCCTGTACTATGTTTTCGAGAGTGTGAATCTAAGCGTTGTCTTACATGTCCATTAGCTGATAAGTCACAGATTTCAAATAATAACAATCTTAATTTGGTAAAATTTTGCAAAGCATACAATGTAATCTATTCATTGAAATGCAATTCGTGTAACATGGAATATATTGGACAGTCTTGTCAAAAATTACATAAGCGGCTAAATTTACATCGTTCTCATATTGATAAATATAAAAATTCTAAATTTCAAACAACTCATAATATTGAATATACTCATTTCAAAAATCATGATTTTAAAAATATTACTATTAAAATACTTAAAATACAAAAAAATTTTACTGAACGACTTTTTCTAGAATCTAAATATATAAGACATTTTAATACTACATATCCTTATGGATTAAATCAATTAGTATACAAAAAATCACATCCTGTATTTTCAGATTTAACTAAATATGAAAATTATAAAAATCTTTATTCCGGATTAAATTTTTCAAACTTAAAAAAAACTTCTAGATCTGGTAGAGGTAAACATAATAACAAAAAATTCACTGATGATATTGTGATTCAACAGGAGCTCGATTATCTTGAGGCACAATTTTGTAATGATTATTGTTGGCTTGCTATAAGAAAACATGTTTTTAGTATAAAAAAGAAATATATAAACCAATATTTCAAGGTATTTAAAAAGAATCAATATTCTCCACATTTTTGTGATATCTTTTATGATATTCTACATTATAGAGCAAACCTATTAAATACAAGTCTTTCTAATAAACCTAAATATAAAACTAATAATACACAATTAATTATAAATTTTTCCAATCATGTATTTAATAATATAAATTTACACAATATAATAAACAACATTAATAATAATTTTCCAATAAAAAATTTTACCATTCACAAGACATTTAAATATAATCGCACACTTGGACGTAAAATTTTTAATTACAATTCTTTTGCAAAAAATTTGGTCTCTTCAAAGAATTACCCATGTTATTGTAATGACCCAAAATATCAAAAGTATATAAATACAACACATGGTCATATCATTACTGGTGATCTTAATATTGTAGAACAACCTATTTTACAAAACTTAATGCATAATGGCACAAAATTTCGTCTTCCATATAAGTGTAATATCAAATCCATAATATTGCAGTTTATTCAAGATATTGATTTGTTTATATATAAAATTGCTGTTGATTACAATAAACCAATCGAATATTTCAGTGAATGGAGATTTTCTGTAATTGATAAATTAAAAAATGAAATTATAAAAAATTATCATCATATTACACATGCAGCTTTTAAAAACATAAATAAACATATATCAGAATTACAAAACAAATTTATAATTACTTATGTAGATAAATCTCCAAATAATTATGCTATCATTTGTAAAGAATACTATAAAGTGTTAATTCACAATGCAATCAACACAAGTAATATTTTTAATAAAACTAAATTAAATATTGAAATAAATAACAGAAAATTATTAAATTATCACAAATTACTAAAAATCAAATGTAATAATTTTAATTATCCTTATCTTGTTATAATTCCAAAATTTCATAAAAATCCTATTAAATTTCGCACTGTTACCATCGGTTGTAACACATATAATAAAAATGCAAGCAATTTACTACTTAATATTTTAAAGCAGATATATGATATAACGCTAAAACATAATAACCAACATTGCCTAAAAAATAGTTTTCAACTCATTAATAAAATACATAATATCAATCCGGTAAAATTCATAAAAACATTGGATTTTAATGATTTATTTAATAACATTGATATAAAAGACTTACATAAAACAATGTGTATATTATTTAAAGAATTTAAATCTCAATTAAAATTAAAAGAACATATTTCAGTAAATTTTTTTAAAACTTTACTAAATTTTACATTGCATAATAATTACATTATATATGACAATATTATCTATAAACAATGCCAGGGAATTCCGCAGGGCGGAATTGCATCTAGTATTCTCTCTGACCTTTACTTATATTATTATGAAAGAAATATAAGTCCGAACAATGATTATGTATTTTATCGCTATATTGATGACATTATCATATTTTATTTCAATGAAAAAAATTGCACATCACCACTCAATTTTTATCCTACTCAGCTTAAATTAAGCGAAAATGATTTAATTAATAATAATATAAACTTTCTTGACTTAAAAATTAATATTACTAATAATTATAAATTAATTTTTGATATTTATGATAAGAGATTTGATTTCCCATTTAAAGTAAATATTTTTACCAATTATGCTTCATGTTTACATAAATCTGTTTATAAAAATATAATTATCAATTATCTACATCGTATAAAATACTTATGCTCAGATATAAATAAAATCAAAAATATTAGATATATTCGAGATCAAGCAAAAATATATGGATATCCTATTTTTATGATAAATTCAATCATCAACTCTTTTAAATAACATTTATTATATAATTTAAATATAAACATGGTATGTAATAAATTATTGTTTTAGTGTGCGATAACATATAACAAAAGATATAGAAAATAATAATTATATCATACATTATTACAATTATAACATATTAGGAAATTTAATATTTAATATTTGTTTGAACATTATATACACTTTATGTAGAAAATTACAAATATAACATACATAATTACAATTATAACATATTAGGAAATTTAATATTTGATTGAACATTATTTATACTTTGTATAGATGTGATTGTGCGTTGCCGATCACCTCTGTTTAAGGTATTATTGATGTGCAGTTTTCATACATTTATAAATTAACTTATACAATAACAAATTAAATTATACAATGATAACATTTGTGATTATAACTCATATATATATATCTATTTGCAATATATATAAAAATAAATATATATAGTTTTTATTTTTGTCTATGAATAATTAAAATTAACAAGTATTTTAATTACTGCATTGCATTAATTTGATTGAAAAACAGTAGTAATACTATTAATTATCAACATTATAAATTTTGAGATATTTTGAATTGTTTATGAATTATTTAATTAGATATTTAAATTAATCTATAAATATAAAATATATTTACAATGTAGTATAAATTAAACATTAATTATTTAAAAACAAGTCTAATATATATTTAAGTAGTAGTAAAAATAAAACATTAATTATTTAATAAATGTCTATAATATCAGTGGATTAACACAGCTGGCAGCAAAAATAATTTGAATTAAAATAATATCTCTTTTACATAATATATTCTTGTTAAGA
Organism: Maratus michaelseni; assembly: GCA_963931845.1. NCBI lineage: Eukaryota > Metazoa > Arthropoda > Arachnida > Araneae > Salticidae > Maratus > Maratus michaelseni. Next base: position 45,485,891 of record OZ007596.1, read on the forward strand.
ATATCTGAAATGCTGTGCAAGTTGAATTAATTCTGTGTAGATTTATTCATATAGTAGTATTATATTTTATTTGAATTTTAAGTAAAACTACAAGTTAGTATTGTTTTTTAAAGTTTATTTATATAAATAAATCTAATGAAGTGAGTATGTAACTAATAAAGTGGATATTTAACTAAATATTAATTATGAACTATTATAATACCAATAGATGGCGACACTTTACCTTTCAGGTAGTTGCAGATAATATTGTTAATATTATATTTAATTTAACTATAGAGGGAGCTATTGATTGTATATTAATTTTACTTTCAGGAATTAAAATTGGATGGAGTAATATATATTCACGGATATAAATTTGTTATAAGTGTATTAAAACCAGAATTATTTTGAGTGTTTTTGAATCATTTTGTGATTGGGTGTCATTTATGGGGTTGTGTTTTAAAAAAAGTGTGCTCTCAACTTGTCTTACAAATCATTTCTCTTAACTCGACTTAGTTAACATGTATGATGCATTGCCATGTGGATGTGAATATTATGTAGACGTTGTGACATTTTAAGGATTCTGTATAATTATTGTGAGTAATATATTTTATCTACACTTTACGCGTTCATATTTCCAATATTATTATTTCAAAACTGTTATCTCGTGGTAATTTAGTGAGGTGTTAATTACAGTTTTTTGGATAATCGATGTGAGTGAAATATATTGTATTTTCTTAATGGTTTTTTATTTCCTATTTAAATATTTCCAAATTTTAATATTTCCAATTGTTGTCTGGTAATAATTCAGTGTACCTGGATGATTCTACTGATCTTAGCATTATGCCAGTAGAATTATGAAACACTGAATTATTATTTAAAACACATGTGGGTGCATCCAGGCTGATGAGTACATGTGCATGTGTTTTTCCATGTCCAATTCATATTTAATTCTCATGTGGTCCAATTTTCCATTGTGTATGGTTCATATTTAATTTGTTAATCCATTTGTGTTTACTTAATTGCAACTCCAATTTATAATTTTTTTTTTTTCCCCCTTTCTCTCTATTTCTTTTTTCAATATTCTTTTGGTATGAGTAAAATTTGGCCAATTACCATTGAAGCATCAGCTATGGTAATATTATGTTTGCACATGTTAATTATTAGCTATGTGGTATTCTGTATACACAGTATCATTGATTATCTCTTTGGAGATTTAAGTAGAATAGAACTTGATATGTTTTTTGAAATTCATAGATATTATAATTATATATATATATATATATATATATATATATTAAGCGAGTAAAAAAATCTTAAAAATTGCATGGATGTTTTCATGTATGCTTAATAACCTTATATTAGTGATCAAAGTTTTCTATTTTATTTTTCACATGTTTTTGATTTTTTAACATTCTGACATGGCCACGGAGGCCACGGGAAGGGACATTTCAAAAATTTAAATGAATACATTATTGAGTAATTATTGGGCGTAGTTGGTAAACATTTTTTTTTTATAATTAAGCTGTTAAGGGCCCTTCTCACAAAAAAGGCAAAATTGACTAAAAAAAATTGTTTTAAACTTTTGAATTTATAGAATGTAATTTTTTTTTTTTTTTTTTTTAAATTGCGTATCAGGATTTTATTATTTTTCAAACTTTTTTTGTATCTGATACCTCCTTATTTTGCACACAATGTTTGAATGTTTGATAAATGATCGATAAACTAGACAATATCAGTAAAATTGGATATGCCAAGACCGCTAAAGAGAGTCAAAATTTCAGTTTTAAATTTTTAACTACTTTGGTTTTCAGTTTGCTAAAATGGTAAACTTCTTTTTATTAAATGCCATGTTAAAGATGTCTAAAATTTCTATTATGATTATTAATTAGCTTTTTCTTGTCTTATTTATTATGACCATCACGGAGTATATATGCACTCTGAACTTAGCCAAACTCCAAATGAAACTAATAAATTAGAAAACACTCAACAATTTCGCAACACAACAAAGAGTTATATCTAAACAAGAAAGAAAAATCATGCGTCAAGCATAGATTATGAAACACTTTCCAACACATTTAGAATACTGTAACGAAACTTCACCGTTTAATAAGGTGAAAGGTGTTGTCAAAGTTAAACAGTTTAGAAAACGCATAACATATTTGAAACGTATAACCCAATTTCAGTAATTACTGCTAATAGTCGGAAATTTTTCCGAATTGTTTTGTGCAGCCCTGTAAATGAACTATAGTTTTGTATATACAAAGTAAGATAAAATATAATTCAGTTACACAGAAAAAAATAAAACCCAATTTGGGTCGAAAGATTGTTAGGTATGTGCCCAAATTGGATCATGCCTGTTTTGGTTACCACTGTGTATCCATTTTGGGCACTGTTAAATACCCATTTTCAAAAAAAAAAAAATATATATATATTAAACATGTGAAATTCAATATGTTTGAAATACAGTAACATCACTAAAATAGACCGCAAACGATTTTTTCCGTAGGCCGTAATGTAAAAGAATTCTTTTGAGTGGCCCTGCAGATGAATTGTAAAAGCTACATACTTAATTTTCAATACTGAACATGCCATAGTAAACCTTAATCACCTATATCCATTGCATTACAATCTGAGTATAGTTACGCGAGTTAGAGCACGGACAGACGGCAGACAGACAGACAAATCGAATTCATAAGCATTTTTCAACTTTGTTGGAAAGTGTTAAAAACAAAAAGGCTTTCTTTCTCCCTGATAATTCTGCCTGCACTGGTATCTATGGCATTATTTTTCAGTGTCCACGGAGGTAGACTATTTTGGGACAAATTTTATAAGTTAATTGCTTAGTAAAAATGAAACCATTTAAAAAATATATTAAGTTAGAACTTAACTAAAGACTTTTAATTATCTATTTTTGGGTGGGAAGAAATGAAAAGAATTTAAATTGTTTAAATGTCAGTGAACTGAACGTTGAGTTTTAGATGTAAAGACACCCACGGAGGGCGCTTTCTACTTATATCCATTAAAAGATTAATGTTAAATATTAAAATTATTTTGTCAGAAATGCATATAATAGCTTACTTAAAATTTAAATGTACATATGAATTAATGAAAATACAAGGAAATTTGCTACATTTCCCAGTATTTATCCCTTCGGGACCGTAAAGCATTTAGGGACTATTTACCACCCTGCTTAGTTCTTAAAACTCTCCTCTGCACATATACCTCAGAAAATGTTGAGAAATCGGCCCTGTAGATAATTCACAGAAAACCTTCGTTAGTTTGAATTCCAAGAACTTCAAAATGCCTTTATCTTCTCGTAATTGAAATGTGCCGTAATGCCGATGTTTACCTAGTAACGCGCCGAGGGAAAATTAGAGGAAAATTTAGGGGAAAAAAGAGACTTATTGATAAATAGATATTTTCAGGAGAGATGAAATGGGGGATGTCCCAATTCCCATTAACGAGAATTCGGGGTGAAAAGAGTCTTATTCTTGGTATTGAGCAAGTGTAAGAATTTTAAAATGTTAGGAAATTTCGGGAAATAAATTAAGGAGACGAATTTCAAAATGCCAAGCTTCGAATTTTAAAGTTTCGAGAAATAAATTCAAAAGTTCTTCAATCTTCTAAGAATTTGAGACATCTATTAAAAATTTCTCGCAGTTATTCTGTATTGTTATTACTGTTATTTGTAAAAGGAAATTCTACTGATAATATATTTTTCTTTGTCAGTAATTCGTGCGCATTGCAGAAATACGCATGGATGCGCGTATGAACGGTCTCAATTTACATGAAATATATATATTACAGTAGAGCGCCGATCATCCGAAATCCGATTAACCGAAATGTACAATTATCCGAACACACATTATGTTTGGTCTGATTTTTTTTTTTTTTTTTTTTTTTTTTTTTTAAGGACGGATCTTAAAATTGAAAACTTTTCCAGATTTTAAATAATGATGAGATTGTATCATCTGTTCAAGATGAAAAAGAAATGGAAGAAAATGAAAACGAATGTTATGAAAATGATCCAGGCCCATCACACAATGAAGCCTTTGAATGTTTAGAAACAGCTATGAAATGCTTGGAACGACAGAAGAATGCTCATCCTATTCAACTTATGTATTTAAGAAAAATTCGTGATATGACAACATTGGAACAATCCAAAAAACAATCCAAAGATTTTTTGCTTAAATTTAAAATTTTGCAATTCAGAAGATAATAAAAAAGTCCAATTTTTTTTTTTTTTTTTTTTTTTTTTTAATCACAAAAAATTAAAAAGATTTAAAAAAAAAGACAAAAAATTAAAAAGATAAAAAATGACAAAAAATTAAAAATTAAAAAAATATATAAATATAAATATATATCTATAGCTATACTTATAAAAGAAAGTTTCGCTCTGTGTGTTTGTTTGTTTGTTTGTCTGAGATGGCTAGCAAAATCTAGCCCAGCAAGAAGTCTGCACCCAGAAAAAAATTTTGTTGAATCAACAAAAATTTGGTTGACCCAACAAAACTTTTTGTTTAAATATAGGTCAATGGAAATTTTGTTTGAATCAACAAAAAACATTTTTTTTTTTTTTTTTTTTTTTTTTTTTCTCAATTCCAAAAAAAATTTTGTATCGTCAGCAAAAAAATGTTTTGTTAATTCAAGTAAAATGGTTCAATTTTACTTGAATTTTGCTAAAACAACCAAAATGTACTCAATAAAACATGTTTTGTAGTTTTAATCAATTCCTTTTTCTGGGTGTGAAAATTTAGTTGTGGATAGTCCAAGATCTGGCCATGTGCACCTGAGTCTTAGAATTTTAATATTTTGATAATTACCCAATACATTAATTATAATCTCATTAAACATCGTATCGAAAATGCCATCTTTTAAATCAAAATGGCTAAAGAAAAGAACAGCTGTTCTGGATTTGCAAGCGGAAATGAATGAATTCGAAATTATTTTATTAATTAGCGAATTTTAAGAAAACTAATTAAGATATCAATTTGAAAATTTCTGAGCATATGTAAAAAAAAAATTCTGCATCCGACTATGCCATTTTTGAAAAATTCGGCCGGTAATTTTTCTTAATTTATGTAAAAATCTGCCGGCGCCAGTAAAAAAAAAAAAATCCCGGAAAGTTTCAGACAGGGATCTGCTTTCATTAAAAACTGAACTACAAAGAGACCTGTTTCTCTGGCCGATCCCTCCATTTAGTTTGCGAAAATGAAAGGAAATAATTGCCAATTTTTACTAATGAACAAAAATTTAGATAACTAATTAAGATATAGATTTGAAATTGAGGATGGGAAAGGGTGTCATCTGCCGGCTATTTTAGCGTAGCGTCTTCGTTATGTTCTAATTATCAGAAAAATGTAATTATTTTTTTAATGATCGCGTTAATGTAGGTGAAGGTGGTTTTCTTGAACAAATTATTTGTTACATTTGCGGGTATGGGGAGGGGGTTAACGCCTTGCTCTGAGATTGCTATTATCTCGGGCCCGGGCAGCACCGGGTGGGGTAGCTAGTATATATATATATATATATATATATATATATATATATATATATATATATATATATATATATATATATGACAAAAATTAAAAAGATAAAAAATAACAAAAAAATAATAAAACAAAATAAAAATATCAGCACTAACAGCTGCAAGTCGTACACATGGTTAAAATGTGTAAGAAAACTGTGTACACACAAAATATTTTTTTAATCTATACCTATCCATACACTGTTATATTTTTAAAAACATGCATTCATTCCATAAAAAACTGTTACAGGTAAAAATAAAATGCATTTTAATCATTTTGGCATAGTCAGGAACTTCCTTACTATTGCCTGTCCAATCATCCGAACATTTGCTTATCCGAACTAGCGCCAGTTTCGACAGGTTCAGATAAATAATCGGAGCTCTACTATAATTTATTTCCATTTACGCAGCACTTAAAAAAATTGTGAGCTTTCAGTGAAATTTCTCAGAAAAATGGATCCAATGCCTCAAGTCTCATTATTAAAATCTGACTTTATGTATGCCTGTGTTTCACCTCTCTTCTTCCGAGAATCTGGGAAACTGAGAGCTGAAATGAACATCAATTATTCGTAAGGATCCTCAAATGCTTATAATAGAGCTCTAAATTTTAAATTTTATAAAGCACTACTTTATTATTACACTCTTTTATTTAAGTCAACTTGATTTTTGTATGTAAGGATGGAATTTTGTAATCGACTTTTAAATCACTTATGTACACAGGTGTGTTTCTTATGGCAATACATCATTTCAATATTTTTAGAACTTAATTGTAAATTGATACCTTAATTTTAAGATATATTTCTGTTAGCCCGCGCCAGGAGAGAAATCGCTCATTATTATTTTTGGTTACAATTATATACGAGTTACAACAACAGTAAGCTGCAACAACGAAAAACGCTACATCAAAATATTTTAAACACTCAACGTAGAAAATACAAATGAAAAATTAAGACTGTAATATATATACATTTGAAAGATATACTTCTTAACTGTTAAATTAACCTTTTTCGTTAGATACAATTTTTGAACATGTGCTAAGAGGATTATAGTTAAAAAATAGGTAAATATTTAATGTAAGTAGTATAACACTTTTCTTTATTTTCCTTTTTTTCCCCCTTTTTATTCAAATTGTTTGTATGATTTATAATATTCCATCTTAAAAGGTTTTTTTGTTTTTCAATCTTGTTTCAACGATTGTTCGGGCAGCGAGATAACATGATTTTTGGCATAAAGCTGGTGTAATCTACAGAAATCAATCGTTCTCTGCTTATAATTGTAGATTCCCTGCCCTTGAAAAAGTGAATTACATTATAAGCTTTCATTTGTGTTTATACTCTTGTTTTTTTTTTTTTTTTTTTTTTTCCCATTTGTATTAAAAATATTTCATTTATTAGAACTACACAATTTAATTTGTAATTTGACTCTGCTATCTGGTATTGTGATTTCATTGTGTATGGTCAATTTCTTATGTTTCAATGGTTTAATTTTACATTAACTTTATATATATATATATATATATATAAAACTTTTATATATAGTTATTGCATCAAATCTAACCTAATCTCCTATTTAAAGATAGGTAATCATAAAGAGTATACAGAATACAATTAAGTTAATACAAAAAATTAACAAGTGCAAACATCAGATTACCAATGCGCCATTTCAATGATGGCATGCAGTCAAAAATACTGAAAGTTAAAAAAAAAAATTTAGAAATAAATATATATATATAATATGCTATATAATATAAGAAAATTCGAATTTGAATATCAAATGAAATTAAAATGGAATTCGAAATGAACAAAAAAGACATGTGCAAAGCTTAGTCTTCAGTCTGGCAGAACCCTAAACATGTCTAAAAAATAATGCAATATTATAAAACTTTAAGTAAAATTTAACCATTGAAACATAAGAAATATATATATATATATATATATATATATATATATATATATATATATATATATATATATATATAATAACCATTAAACCACATAAATAATCAACAATAGATAAACCGATAATTACAATATAATACATAAAAATATCAATAAATTTAAGATTCTCAAAATTAAAATAAGTGGAAAAAATACTTAAAGATATGTAGAGAAAAAAAATCATAAATCAATTACATTTTACTTATATCAGTGGAATATTGCCCTTGAAAAAGTGTTCCTCTATAGTATAAGTTTACAATTTCTCTTGTAATAATTTTCACTTTCTGCATATTGGATTTTTTCTCTACATATCTTTAAGTATTTTTCCCACTCATTTTAATTTTGAGAATCTTAAATTTATTGATATTTTTATGTATTATAGTGTAATTATTCGGTTTATGTATTGTCGATAATTTATGTGGTTTAATGGTTATTACTTACAAAAGTTTTATTATAAATATATATATATATATATATATATATATATATATATATATATATATTCCCTGCTCTTGAAAAAGTGAATTACATTATAAGCTTTTATTTGTGTTTATACTCTTGTTTTTTTTTTTTGTTTCATTTGAATTAATAATATTTCATTTATTAGGACTACATAATTTAATTTGTAATTTGACACTGCTATATGGTATTGTGATTTCATTGTGTATGGTCAATTTTTTATGTTTCAATGGTTAAATTTTACATTAAGTTTATATATATATGTATATATATATATATATATATATATACATATATATATATATATATATATATATATAAGCCCAAAAAAGATTAAAAATAAACTAAAATAAAAATAAAAATAAAAATAAAAATAAAATCCATGCGATACTGCAAATGATCACACAGATTAAATATGCAATACATAATGTGCTATATATATATATATATATATATATATATATATATATATATATATATATATATATATATATATATATATATACTGTAAATGCGCTTTAATCATATAATAGTTTTATATTAATTGATTTATGATTATATGTTGAGAAATTAATTTAGAAATCCTGAAAAATATAGTTTAAATATTGCATTTTTTCTTTCCTGCTGCCACTGCTTAAAACAGAAATAGAGCAAATAATAATAATAATAATAATAATAATAATAATAATAATAATGAATTCACTAGCTCGCCCTCTCTATCAAGCGTAAGAAAAAACAGTGAATTTTGCATAATCGACGGTGCCCACGCAGAGTGGCCTTTTTTTTAAAATTCAGAATTTTGAATTCACACCAGAAATTTATGATTTAGGACTTTTTATTTTTTTATAAATAAAACAAGAACGAAAAATCATGCATCAGGTATAGAATGTGAAACGCTTTCCAAAACTAACAGAATATTATTAATAAATTCCATTTTTTCATACCATGAAATGGGATATCTAAATAATCTAAAAAGCAATTTAATTCAGATATAACTTAGTAATTATCCATTTTCAACAATTGTTGTCCATATCCGGTGATTTGTGCAAATTTTGTCAAGCAGCGCGGTATGTGATTTACAAAATTTATCACACCACGTAATATATTAAAAATCCGTCCAAAATTCATATCACAGCGGAAAACCCACTTCCAGCAATTACACTAGTTTACATGACTTTTGTTCATGAAATGAAAGATATACGGTTACGTTACTTTGGGTATCTAGAAGATTTTTACAAAAAAACTACATCCAAATAAACAATAGTCACCAAGAATATTTTAATAAACTTTTGTTTCAACAATGAAAGCTTAAAATAACGAGCTCTTATTTAGTAAAAAAGTCGTTTGTAAATTCCGGTGTCAGTCAGTAATTTCTCATTTTACGAATAGAATTTGTTTGTGCCGGAAAGGGTTAAACAATTGCGGGTAGATAAAAAACAAAGACCTTCATATTTCAAAATTGTGACGTGCTACAAAAAATTAAAAAATATTTTTTTAAGTACCGTCCATAGCCTACATAAATAATTAAAAAAAAGGAACCTGCAAAGCAAATTAAAAAAATAAATTTATTTCCATTTTGTTAAGCCCGAGAAGGGACAGATATTAAAATTATTTTATTTAGTCAATGCTACAATAATGTTGCATTTTTATATTAAATCTTGCTCAGTCTATTTAATCTTAAAAAATTAAATTTAAATTTGAAACATGATATTAAAGCAACTTTAAAACATTTCATTTAGAAATCTAAATAAATCTTCAACTTTTTAAAATTATTTGAACTTCTCATGTTTCTTGTCTGTTAGAATTTGCTACAATACAAATTTTGTATAATGCATGTAAAACTGAAAAAAAGTTGAAGATTTATTTAGATTTCTAAATGAAATGTTTTAAAGTTGCTTTAATATCATTTTTCAAATTTAAATTTAATTTTTTAAGATTAAATAGACTGAGCAAGATTTAATATAAAAATGCAACATTATTGTAGCATTGACTAAATAAAATAATTTTAATATCTGTCCCTTCTCGGGCTTAACAAAATGGAAATAAATTTATTTTTTTAATTTGCTTTGCAGGTTCCTTTTTTTTAATATCTCAAGTTTTTTAATAACAATTTAATATGAAGCAGACAAGATTCAAACGAGGCAAGTATGTAAAAGACTGCACGTATCAAAATCAGTATTGGTAATATGAAATATACAGTTCAAACACTGATTATTCTGTAAACAATTAAAATAATAAAAGTAATTTTTAACAAAAAAATGTATATAACGGACTTTAACGGATTGTTTCTCATCTTTATAATGATAATAATAAAACGAATCATGTTCATTTTTGCAAATAATTTTATGCCATAGTGTAAAATACATTTGCAACCACTTTGGAAAGAGACACTAGTAAGCGTGTGTGAAAGCTATTAATAACATCTTATGTTGTTTTATCACATAAGAAGCAAAAAAATAATAATGAGCATATATGAAACAACTGTATTCTGATTTTGTTATAAAATGTGTAGTTATGGAGGATGAAATTTTCAGCAAAATATTTCTTTTTGTAGCTGAATAAATATTTTACCTTATATTGACAATTTCTTAATTTAACATTTCTGTAGAAGCAAAATGTAAACATCTGCAAGATTTTTTACAAAACGTGTACGATCTGTTATTTTCTTATCGTCACAAACAGTCCATTTATTGATCTCGTTTTCATTTGTTACAATAATTTCATAACAATAATTTCATTAACAGCACACATTTGATCTTCTTTTATGTAATACGATTTATACTCACAACAATCTATGTTTGAAAATAATTCCTTTGTAGAACTGCCCTGAGAAGAAGCAAATATATGAAGAATATGCAATAACCTTCGAACTGAATTCTCTCAAATGTTACAGAGAGGTCCACATTTCTACATTAGAGTTTTGGGATGATGACCATCAATGTTTTTCTCGAAATGTAAATCACCTAAAGGAATATGTTCTATTTTAGAATTGGAATGACTACTATAATTATGATCTAAATGTATGTGAACTAATGGGTGATATGCTATTTCCCAAAAATAGGGTTCTGCATTGGAGTTGTGAATTCTTTCGCCACCAATTATTTCACATAAATTTTCTGCAGTGATATTTTGAGTTGATTTTGATAACATCTGTTGAAATTTGTTTGAAAAATTTTCTGAAGCCGATGAACTCTTTGCATACAAAACATTTTTAGTATGAATAGCTTTACGCGCAAGTAATTGAGCTTTTATTTGAGTTTTTAGAAATTGAATATTTGTTCTTCTGCTTTGCTGAGCTATGTTTGATTTATAACTCTCTAGCAGATTTTTCACTAAAGCAAGCTGTCGATATCTTGAAGGATTAATTTTCTTAGAGGTGAGAATCCTATTATGATTTGAGTATTTTTTTTCCAGTATTTTAGCTTATATTTATTAGCCTTTGATTTATTTCGCAAACAATATGAAGTATTACGCTTCTGTATCTGGCTTTTACATTTTTTATAGTATGCGGCTCTTTTATTTTTGATAATTTCACGATTTCCTCGATAATATCGTGAATATTTATTTGATGTATCACTTAACGGTTCAGACAGAGATACTCTTTGTATAGGGTTAGGATACTCTTCAGTTGGGCCATTTAAATCAATGAAATGCCGAGAGCAAACATACCAGTCTCTAGTCATCGTTTCTGTATAAGGAAAGGGCATCTGACGTCACTGTTGGTTAAACTACTGTTGGTTTGGCAGAAAAACCTGTTCGTTCTTTACGGCTCCTACAATACACATGAGATGGTGGGATTTGATTGGTCTATGTTAAACTGGTCTATGATATGATTGGCCTACGTCGCCATGACGATTCCTGCAATGATAGCTTCGACAAAAATGCAGTGGTAGATTGGTTGATGGAACTGTTTGTTTGTAAACATGCCCTTTCCTTATTTGTTATACCACAAGCAGAAAGCCATTCGTTACATTTACTCAAGTTTTTCTGTGGTTTAGGAAAAGGGAAAAACAAAACTCCCAGCATATAGTCTTTGTAAAAGTATCGTGCATCACTCTTGCAACCAGAAAATTTGCATTTTTTCACCATGTTGAATTTTAGTAATCATCGATTAAGAGAGAAATTTAAAAACGCATTTCGTAACATCACAGTATCACTAGATAAGTAAATATCGAACATTCATCCAATTTTGATAAAGACAGTAACATCTAAATTAAAGTCCAAATACTGCTTAAAGTGATAAAAACATAACACGGAATATTTAAAATACCTTTTTAATGTAGATCGTTCACAACTATTGGTGACATCTTCGTATCTTAAAGATAAATACAATATTCTCGTATATTTTTGAAATAGTAAACATATACCACGAGATCGCATGTCCAAGGCTAGCAGGTGCTTAAATTGGCCAAAACTGGGAAACGTGAAAAATTATTATTTGTTTTTATTTTTATTGCTTCTTCAATCTATCGATCATCGCGTGCCAAATTTTAGCTAATTGTTTTAAATATTCCGTGTTATGTTTTTATCACTTTAATCAGTATTTGGACTTTAATTTAAAGACTCCACGTTTACTACATTTAGAGTTTTTTGATTGGAGGATTTATTTTTTTACAGAATTAGGTGTTTTGAAGAAAATTTGTGGAAGCGCGTACAAAAAGTGGGAAAAACTCTAGTAAATTAACTCGTTCAATGGGATTTCCTGTGTTAAATTAACATTAGGATGTCACACTGGAAATAAATAAGCCTTGCGCTGCCGCGCAAGGCTTAATATATGTTTCATTTCATGAACAAAAAAAAATTTTGTTTTTGTAAACTAGTGTTATCAATCATAGTCAATCCTGTAACAGAATTTTCTGATTAATTATTAAAATAAATCGGTTAAGTGAGAGTATAACTCGCAATCAAAGGGTTCCGTACATTGAATTTATTAATTAATAAACTCTTAGTACCCCTAATATTTTCAAAATTTAGTTTCAGTAGATTCGGAAGTAGGAGGGGGGCATATTTTCCCATTACTTTCGACGATATCTCTGAAAAAAAAAAAAAAAAAAAAAAAAAAACCTAAAATTAAAACAAATATTTTTTGAGTTCGATTTTACGAGATCTTTCGAACGATATCCCTACACCATATATAAAATTTATTTCTCAAGTAACTTAATAAATATCTCAGCTAATTACCGACAATTTTTTTTCGAAAATCATTCATTATCAAATATCCTTGGATGATTCTGCGTCGATAGATACCTCAAGCGCCCGTCAACTCCCCCGCTGACCGCCCGAAAAGTAAAGTTTGTGTGTAACGGAAAAATGCGGTTTTTTTTTTTTTTTTTTTTTTTTTTTTCAAAAACTATGTTACCTATGAAAATCGCTATAGTTTTCCTGCAAGGTTTAAATAAACTCCTACTACCCCCTAATTTTTTCATAATTTTTGTTTCAGTAGATTCGGAAATAGAGGTTTGGGTTGGGTTGGGTTGATTATTGACGGCCAATTATCTACACTTGGGATATAGGCCCAGGGGGATTGCCCTTCGTGGGGGTCTTTCTAAGGGAACCTAACCCGTATTTACGCATGGATAAATCCACGGCTCGAAGAAAACCACGAAAACTCCGAACGATTAGGCCGACGGGCGCGATTGGGATCGAACCCCGCACCTCCCGTCTACCAGCTTCGAGAGCAGAACCTCTCAGCCACTGGTGGGGCCTAATAGAGGTTTGGAGGGAACATTTTTTTGCAGTGCATTTACGACGATATCTCTGAAAATATAATACGTAAAATTAAAACAAATATATTTTTGAGTTCGGTATTACGAGATCTTTCACACGATAGACAAAAAGAAAACTTTTTTTTTCGAGTAACTTAATTAGCCCCCTAAAATTTTCCTAAGCATATTTGTGAATGGCTAATAATCTGTAAAATATGTGGGTAAAAATGCTTTATAACTTTCCCAAGTTTGAACTTTCCACGTCCCATAGTTTACGTGGAAAAGAGCTCAGACAGACACAGGAGTGATCTTATAAATGGTTCCGTTTTTACTTTTTAAATTTACGGAACCCTACAAAAAGTAAAATAAAATCAATTGTAGAATATTGAAATAATTATGCTACATAGAACAGATATCAAGCTGTCAGTGATAAAAAGTGTATGCATTTGTGTTTTTTAGGGAATCAGAAATAAATATAAACGTGACATGATGCTAAATTGCACTTTCAGTAGAAAAAGTAAAGATTCCTGACGCCCCTTAAGCTATTTCAACATAATTTTAAATTAATTGTAAATAACAGGACAGATTTTGTCTCCTCATGAAAATATGTAAGACAACAGTGAAGGTCTTAAATACTTTTTATGTACATCTCAAACATGGATTAAACATTAAAGATTATATGTGCTCGGGCCGCACATAAAAGGTCGTCCGGTGACATACGACCTGCGGGCTGCAGGTTGAGTATGGCTGGATAGAAAGGTGTGCCATGATCTTTTTATGATTTTCAAAGTTTTTTTTTTTTCTTTCCAATCAGCGATTTACTGAAAAAAAAAATCTTCAGAAAGGAAAAAGAAAAAAAAATAATGTGTACTTTTAAAATACTTTTTGTTTTGCTTAAGAGCATTTTTTTCACGACTGACGAAATAAAAGTTTCTTCGCGGTCCTCCCTCCCCCTCCCGCCCTCTGTGAACTGGATACAAGACACATTAAGAGGCTAATTCACTCACGCGAAAACACCCACTCACTAATGTTAATCCTGTGGGGGAAATATTTTAAGTTATCTCGGTTGCATTTCATTTTTTTTTTTTTTTTTTTTTTGGTGCATTGGATAGCTGAGGTTGATTTCTCTGCAAGCTCTTTGTACTTTTTCGATTTTGATTACAAGTTTTTTTTTTTTTTTTTTTTTTTTTTTTAAGATACTTTCACTTTCGGAACCGGTTTCGAAAGGGAAAGTATCCTCAATTAAAAAAACTGCAGCCAAAATCGAAAAAGTAAAAAAAAGGACTGCATAGAGATCGACGTCAACTATCCAATGCAAAAAATAAAAAATAAAAATTGAAATGCGAACGAGATATCTTAAAATATCCCCCCTCCCATAGGATTAACAATAGCGAGCAGGTGTTTTCGCGTAAGTGAAGTAGCCTCTTAAAACTCTATTATACGGGAAAGTGCTTTCTCCTGCTTAAAATGAACGTTTATTATTTTTACACTTTTTTATTTAACGTAGCTTGGAGTATGTTTCCGTGTAAAGATGGAATTTTGTATTCGATGTTTCACTCTAAAAAGTCTCATTATAAAATATATAATTCAAACAATAAAAAAAAATGGCAGTTTGGGGTGCTATTACAATATTTTCAAATTGAACAATCTCTCCTTAATAAGTACAGCTGTAATAAACAGTCTTAAACACTATCTATTCAAATTAAAAATATCTACTTTTAATAATAATTTTAAAAAATGACATCAATAAAGATATAATAATCCCCATCATTTCTCGAATAACTCAATTGAATTTATTACAGAAAAGTCATTAAAAAAATAATAATAAGTATCAAAGTAAAAGAATTTAAAAAAAAAAAAATACACACTTTCATAAGCATTTAATGTTTATCTTGATAACCACACCTCATTTCACGACCATGTAATTCATGATTTTTCCAAAAAAAATTCCATTTCAATGCATTAAGTTGGCGTGGGCACAGGGTTGCCAGTTTGGCCTTTTTTTTTTTTTTTTAATCCGAATTTCCAAATTCACACCGGTAATTTCGAAAAAAAGAATTATTAGTTTGGGAAGTCAGAAAATGTCTCTCATTAAATAATTTCTGGTGAAAATGAAATTTCTGAAAAAAAAAAAGTTATATATATATATATATATATATACATTTTTTTTTATGTGTATTTAACAGTGCCCAAAATGGATACACAGTGGTAACCAAAACAGGCGTGGCCCAATTTGGTCACATACCTAAGAATCTTTCGACCCAAATTGGGTTTTATTTTTTTCTGTGTTCAGCTTCGAAAAATATATGAGATATTTCAGATATACGTCAATCATTACTAAAATGATAGTAATTTTCTTACACATGTTGATGAATTTTTTTTTTCGATTTTTGCCCTTAATATGGATTGTATTTGATGTCTATAACTTTACTAATTAATCTTTACTTTATAAACGGGAAGCCCACTTATTTGACAAATAAAACCATTATATTAACGTGCTTGAGTAATATAAAAACCTAAGGAGGAAAATTAGCTCGCATGGGACTTTTTAACCATTGGTTACAGCTAAGATTTTAAAACTGCATCGAATGAGTTGGTTGATTTGAAATCGCAACTGATTTAAAGTGAATCTAGATAATTTATCAGATGAAAATTAAAATCCAACACTTGCCTTTTCATTTGATTTTTAAAGTCTACCATCTTCTTAAATGCATAATTCCAGATTTTCAACTAATGTATCCCAAATTTAGTTAAATAAAAAAGTTAAATGAAAAATTAATATTTTGTTACCTGTGTTATTAATGATATAATAAAAATAATTTCGGTGTTTATAAAAACACGTTCACCAGTGCAGATGGAACATTACATTATTTGACAAACTGAATGGCGAACAGAAAATTTAAAACGAGACTAAAAGAACATATGGAAGTTATCAAATATGATAGAATAACTACAGCTTTGGACAGACCACATAGGCCTTTGCAGATTGATTTCAAGAATAGTAAAATATTTTTTCCATCAAGAGTTTATTTCCCATCCATTATCCGTGAATCAATAGAAATATATTTGCGAAATGAGAACATATGCAATGAATCAGCCTCTTTTGAGTTACCTAAAATTTGGCACGAGATGATTTACAAATTAAAAAAGCAATAAGTAAAATAATAATTTTCACATTTACAATTTTGACCATTTTATGCCCCTACACAGCAAAAAAAAAAAAAAAAAAAAAAAAAAGTGTTGATTTTACAGTATAATACTGGCATCCCAGCTGCTAGTATTATACCGTAAAATTAACAGTAATAAGCAGTAATACGCTGCCGCGCATACGAATAACATGATTTATTACATTTAAGAATTTTAAAACTTTATAATAAAAAGTTTTATGACAGCGGGGACTTGCTCTCTACTTCTGTCTATATTTATAAATCCTTAAAATAGAGGGGAAAAGACAAGCTGTGAATTAGCCCCATCAAAAAATTTCAAAGCTCCCTCTGATTTTGCCGACTGGTTATGACCCTGTTGCATTAGACATGTGATCTCGTGATTTGTGTTTATCATTTTGAAAAACTTTGCGAAAATAGTTTATTTATCATTTTCCATCTTGAAGAAGTCGCCGTTTGAGCGTATGAAACATGTCATCTATATATTAAAAGGTATAAATGCATTTTTGTGTAAAGTTTTTATTACTTTAAGCATTAATTATATATTTAGTTTAACCCGAGTTATTATTAAAATTACAGACAGAAATAGAAGTCTTAAGATTAATTGATTATTTCATGGGTGATCAACATTTTACTAAATCAGATAATTTTATGTAAATTGTAATTCATTTTACATTTTTATTTCTAATAATAGTTCAGTTAAACTTGATGTTTTAACTTACATTTTTTTATTATAATTAATTAATAGTTAAATGGGACGCCATCCCCTATTATAACCCTATTTTATAAGATATCTTTAAATTTATATGTTTTATTATTTTTTCTTGTCATTTGTACAGAAAAGAACACAAAATCTAAAAATTTACAGATATACATTTTTCCTCCTCAATTCATACACCTGAAAATTAATTGAAAAATTAATTGTAATTTACTTATATGCATTTTTCATTAATTAATTTCCAGGAAATATGAAAAAAAAAACATTAAATTTTTCTTTTTGAAATATATATTTTTAAAATTACTTATAGTTTTTTTTCACTCTTTTTTATACATTTGAATTGTTCTGTGTTCTGTAACAATAAAGAAAAATATTCCTATATACCACAAACATTATTTTAAACTTATTTTGTAATTTTTCAAAATTTCAACAGTGCCATTTATGTACTATGTTTTCAAACTTTCCGAAACATTATAAAAATATTTCTAAAAGTTCGCCTAATTAATGTACATGAACCAGCTTGAATTATTCGAACATTTCAACGCATTGAGTATTTCGTTCTAGTTCTAATCCTACTCTATATACAATTGTATCTTCACAGGAATGCTTGGTGTATTGCGGTGAAAGATAAATACTTATCAACTTCAGCTCAGCAAAGATCCTGTTTCCAAAACCGAGCGATAGATGGCGCTTTCTTTCATTCATAGATCTTCCTCCATCTGTGGGGAAGAAGTGGCGATGTTTACGCAGTCGCGCATCTGCGCTCCTTCGTGGTGGATCATCTTAGGATTCTCTGTGCTTCTCCATGTGATGCTAGTCGATCGATCCCCTCTAAACAACCAACAAGATGGCGGAATTCAACCGCTCCCTTAGTACCCCTATCGAAGCTCGCAACCGATCCCGAAACCATGTATCCTGTCCTAGGTGCAGGGTTGATCCTAGTCACATATCTCGCCAATTCTGGGAAGCAACTCGACCTCAGCAACAGCAGCAGGATCTGAGCAATAACAACATTCTGGAGGTGAGATCGGGTGGATATCCCGATTTGTGTAGGCGATCTAACCGATCCTACACATCTCCCGCTTCTGTGCACCAATATCAACAACAGAGACCGGCACCAGCAGCAGCAGCAGCTAATACCACTACAACTGGAT
Organism: Maratus michaelseni; assembly: GCA_963931845.1. NCBI lineage: Eukaryota > Metazoa > Arthropoda > Arachnida > Araneae > Salticidae > Maratus > Maratus michaelseni. The sequence continues at coordinate 45,504,540 of OZ007596.1, forward strand.
ATTACACTTCAGGCAACAATGCAGGATTTATTCGTTATTCTAGTGATACCCATTCGACCCGATCAACTGGTGATACATGGAGGATCAGGGGAATTTTAGAAGATCACCCACCTGACGTCACCCGGCGGGCTGAATCGAGTATGGGTCGGCTTCCGGATGTAACACATCATACTCAGTCGACCTTGCCCATCGTGCATGCCAGAACTCGATCGGTGCCCGTCGGTGGGGTCTACGATTCTAGAGTGCCATCAAATAGCTCGTATGACATTCACTTACAGAATCAGCCTCCCATGGTGTCCCGGAGCTCTACTCAGGGCATACTCTGCCCTAGAAACCACCAAGATACCATGTCGCACGCATCATTGCCGGTTGCTAGCAATAATGCCAACAACAATAGTCGCCACCAAGTAAACACCGTGACCCACAACAGACCCGAACACCACCACACTCTCCCGTCTTCTTCCCTCACAAATTCACACTGGAAGAGAGAACAACAAACATCGACAAACAACAACTGTTCGAGTCCTTGGGTGACTATGGATAGACATGTAAATAGGAGTTCAAACCTGGACAGACACTTGGCACTGGACAGACAGTTAAATGCCAGTGCTTCCAGTAATAGCTCGAACAACATCACCAATAACAACAACAATAATAATAATATTAATAATAACAGTCTTACGTGGTCCAACCAACAGCAAAACTCTAGTTCAAATTCTAACAATAACAGTAATAGTACCGGCAGTTGTTGGAGGCCTAGTACTGTGACTGCACCCTCACAAAATGTACTGAATCCTTGTCCTCTTCCAGATTTAGTGACTCCGAGAAGACAGGCACGTAAACAGTGTTGTGGCTTACTAGCTACCCATAGTGTTGCTATTAGGTGGCTGGTTGTGGTGATTGCATTTCTAGGACTTTTGTGTTCAGTTGTCGGGACTATAGTAGGTGTAGTGAAAGCCACCGGACGGGAACACCTGACAGTAGCTCTTCTTTTAATAGGTAAGTCTGTGATATTTATTATTTTTCAAAAACTCACACTTGCTGTCCAATCAATGTTGGGGTTTTTATGTTTAATTACACAGTTTTTACAGAAAAGTTTAAACTGTTTTTTGACTGTAGTAGTAATATATTTAAAACCTTTTTGACCTTTTTATTTCAGAAATTTAAATAAAGAATAATAATTTAAATTACGCTTACTTAAAATGTAATAGTAATCGCATTTATATTGCATTGATTGGTTTTTAATTATTTATTATTTACGGAAATAAGTTTTTTGTATATTGATTTATTTTTCGTATAATGAATTTGAGATGTATAAAAATTTAAAGAATATTATTAAAGATTCTATTTTTATTTTTAAAAAAGAAAAAAACATCTTTCTCATTTTATTTCTATGAGCATAAAAACTTCGTTTTTTTTTTTTTTTTTTTCAAAAATATAATGTGGAATTGCCATAAAAATATTAAAAACAAGTAAAGAAAAAAAAACTATTCTTGTTTATTTTATCTAAACCAAAACATTTTTTTTTCTTAGTTTTCTTAGAATTAGAAATGTCTTAGTTATTCATTCTGGAAAACAATAATTTCGGTATTAAAATTCGTTATTTTATATTTTATTTTATTTTAATGTTATTATATTTCGTTTACATTAATGTAAACAAACATCTAGAAATCATTGTGTTCGCTTAATTATTTTCTAAATATTCATTTGTTGTACAAAACACTTTCTGAGTTAAATGTGAATGAATTGCATTTAAAATCTTTATTCACAAAATTCTAACAATGATACTTTTTAAAAACATTTTAATGATTTAAATAGAATATTAATGCATTAAAATGTTGATACGCTAATATGTTTTTTGCAGAAAAATTTGATTTGAAATTGTTTAAATTTGAATCATGCTGACTTTTATTTTAGAACAAAAATTGATGGAATACATGATATAGAATTTTTATTTTATAGAGATATTCGTGCTGCAGTTAGACACACACACACACACATATATATATATATATATATATATATATATATATATATATATATATATATATATATATATATATATACATATATTTACTTAGTTCTTATTATTATTCATTATTAAATTATAACTTCTATTCTACTATCGCAAAATCTCTATATTAAGAAACAATGTCACAACATTGTTTTCTAAAAGATATATAATTTAATAATTTTTTGTGGAGAAAAAAAAAACCTTCTTTTAACTGTAACGCCCTCTATAATTATACAATGTCTTGATTTAAAATCGTCGCTCTATAGTACATAAAACTGTACCAAAATTTATTTTGTTATAAAATGGTATACATTTTAAATAATTATTTTTGATTTTGTGTTATTAATTTAAATTCTCGTATATACTTTTAAAATAACGCGTAAGTCTTCCATGCTTATTTCGATGTATCACCATTGATTTACGATTGATCATGAATTTATCTTCGATTAGTGATGGGCATAACGATTATTTTGATTATTCGAATGAATCATTCAGGCATGTGCAGAAGCATATCTGTCAAACTTCAAATTTTTTTTTAAATTCAATTACTACCAGAAATTTTGAAAAAAAAAAAAAAAAAAAAAAAAAAAAGTTTCTAAAATTAATTCTTGCTGAAACCGGACGCCTTTTTTTTTTTTTTTTTTTTTTTTTCCCCTATGTCTATATTTAAAACACCAATTAGAGCTGAGACTCGAATTTCGTTGCGCCTGTAAATCTATCTACCTCTCGAATCCAGTTACATTGCAGGGAAATGTATTCCGGAGCTGCTAAAAATTAGTGATGGGCATAACGATTATTTTGATTATTCGAATGAATCATTCTGGCATGTGCAGAAGCATATCTGTCAAACTTCAATTTTTTTTAAAATTCAATTACTACCAGAAATTTTGAAAAAAAAAAAAAATCTGCAGAAACTTTTTTTTTTTTTTCAAAATTTCTGGCAATAATTGAATAAAAAAAGATTTGAAGTTTGACAGATATGCTTCTGCACATGCCCGAATGATTCATTCGAATAATCAAAATAATCGTGTTATGCCCATCACTATCTTCAATATGTTGCATAATATTTCTAAATAAAATTAATTCTTGCTGAAACCGGACTCGATGTCTATATTTAAAACACCAATTAGAGCTGAGACTCGAATTTCGTAGCGCCTGTAAATCTATCTACCTCTCGAATCCAGTTACACAGCAGGGAAATGTATTCCGGAGCTGCTAAAAATGTCGTCTCTGAAAGTTGAAACTCGCTTGCGTTTTACAAAGAACAAGCGACTGTAGATAGAAATTAGTTCACTTATATATATATATATATATATATTTTTTAATTCACATTTGTTTTCATGAGATAATTATTTGAATTAAAAAAAATAAAAATACATATTCATTTTTTTTTTCTTGTGATGTTGAACAATTCTAGCTTTATACTTAGTTTATTTTAAACACTGAGTATATTACTTTTTTTTTTTTTTTTTTTAAATATCCAAGGAACATAAAGTGTTATTTTTTTTATTAGTTAGACAAACAAAATTTTTTGTTGTTTGCATTATGTATTTTCTTAGTTAGTATTTAAGTATTAATTTTCTTTTCATTGATTTGAATTTAAAAAAAAAAAAAATAATACACATTCAACTTGTTTATTATTGTTATTATTAATTAGACGAACAAAATTTTTCATCGTTTGCATTATGCATTTTCTTAGTTAATTATTTAAGTAATTAATTTTCTTTTCTCGTCTAAATTAAATATTTAGGTGTTTTACAGTAGAATTTAAAACAATACATTATTCTTATCTATTATTCTATTTTAGATAAAAATATTTGTGATTTGTAAAATGCATCTTTATTATTATTATTTTTTTCAAAAATTATTATTATTATAATTTTTTTTTTTTAATCACAGACGAAAATTTTCAAATTGCGTTTAAATTTAGCTTTTTTTTAATAACAAATAAATAATAAATAAATGGAATTGAGTCTTTTGTTAACTGTTATTATTTTAAATATATATATATATATATATATATATATATATATATATATAATAGTTTCAAAGCAGTTTAAAATCAATTTAATTAAATTTTTAGATATTATTTTTAAATATTTAGATTAAATTGGACGAATAAATATTACAGTTAATAGAATCATTACCTATGTTTCTAATAACTTAAACTCAATGCTTAAATATTTAAAATGACTTTAAAATTTGTAACTAATATGAATTAAAAAACCATATTACTAGTTTTAATTCAAGGATTAAATTTTCGAATAGTATATTGCTAAAAATAACTTTTTGAAAGGTTTTTTTTTTTTTTTTTTTTTTTTTTTGTAGATTATGGTATTTTGCAATATGAATAAAATTTATAAATCTGTATTTATTTAAAATTATCCAATTTGCTGTAGAAATTCTATGCCTTTAAATGCTTAAAGCTGTTTTCGCATGTATTATATATAAATATTTCGAAAGTAGAAAGCTTGTTATTATAAAGTTAATCATAATAAACAGTGGAACTACCTTTTTTTTTCTTCTCTTTCCCCTTTTTATGCTTATAAATAATTAATGTAATTTATAGGAATGAAAATTATCCTTTATGATTTTCCCGTAAATCTAAAGACAAAATTTTAGTATTTTCGCCCGGTATAATTTTTTCTTTTTTTTTCACCCCCATAATTAAATAGTTATTTTATAAATAAATTGCCAAATTAAAAAAAAAAGGGGGGGGGTATTTAGTAATGAGAATACTTGTAAGATCGCTGAAGTATGTACCACAAAATTACAAAAAAAAAAAAATTATACAAATTGTGAATAGCACTTACAAATGTAATTTGTAAAATTGTGAATACCATTCAAATAAATACATTTTATAACAAATTAGGGCTAAAAAATGTAGCTTTTAATACCGTAACTGGTTTGGGGAAAAAAAAAAAAAAAAAACGAAAGAAAGATATTTGAAAAAAACACTTTTTCTATAAAATTGTATGCGATTTTATAGAAAAGGTTCATTTTCATTTATTAAGTTTCATTTTAAAAAATATAAAAATAAAATAATTATAAAAAGCGGAATTATACATTTCCTACTACTAATGTTTAACATTTTTACGAATTTTCTATAAACTTACATTTATATAATGTTTGTTTATCATATTACGTAATCTCGTCAAATTTATTGATTTTTTTTAATATATATTTTCACAATTAATTAAAATTATATTTAAATAGAGTTCAAAGAACGTAAAAATAGTTTTTACTAAAACGGTCAAGGCTGGTCATATAAAACTTAAGAATAGTTTAAAAATAAACCTTAAGTATACAATATAATTTGATCAATAAAAGTATACTGGGGAAAAAAGTTTTATTTGTCTTAGCATGCTGAGGCAGCATCTCGCCTTAGGAGAAAGCAGCTGTAAGGTATGGGAGGAAAATAAACGACTCTGCAAGAAATTTTTGTGGGATAATAAATAAATAAAAAATGTACAAAATTATTGAACCAGATTTTTTTTTTCGAAAATTTCGCCTACCGAAAAAAAAAAAATAGTTTAAACATAGTTTTAGCTAAGGGAAAAAATAGTTTCCCCTTATAGTATAGATATATTGGAATGCTTATATTTTGTTTATCTTTTGAGTGTAACTAAATTTTTTAATCGATTAAACGGTGCTGTATTATCGAAAAGCTTTTCATCTGTGTTATTATTAGGAATCATCTGCATTGTTATTCAACGATCATATATTATTATTATTAATTTAACCTTCATTGAAGAAAATTATTTTGTATGTAGTTGTTTATAATTAGAAGAAAAAATGCTTTGGCAATAACCATATTTATCATGAAGGAGCCTGTAGATCAGCCATACTCAACCTTTTTTTCCCGCGGGCCGCAAACATATGTTTGGAATGTTCGGCGGGCCGCAACACAATTATATTATAATGTAAAAAAGGGTAATTTAAATAGTAAGATTAAAAAACAGTAGTATATAACAAATCTATATAATAAAGTTAATATAATCAATATGATTGAACGTTTGTCGAAAAAGAAATATTACCAAAACTTTTAACACCACTATTTCTAAACAATAAACTTTGTGTTAGATTTCAATTACAAATGATGTACAAATAGTGGTATAAAACATTTTGCTGGCAATTTTTTCCACGGTAAACGTTCAACCCTAATAAGCATTTTTAGTAATAATATAACAATGTAGCAGTTCCAATAAGGTGATTTGCTTTAATTAATTAATCGTTTTCTCAATACATAAACTTTTTTTTAAAGTGTAGAAATGTATAGTGCAAATGTAATAAATTTGCTATAATATTGGTTTAGTGTTGAAGATTAAGAAATGTATATACCACTACAGCACAAATATAACTACATGTAAAAAGAAATTTTGACTAAGGACACGGTATTTAAGATAATTTTAAATAACAGGACAGTTTTTGTCTTCCCATGAAAATATATAAAAGAACAGTGAAGGTCTTAAAAACTTTTATACACATCTCAATTAATGTAATAAATAGAAGTTGATTATGTATCTCGGGCCGCAAATAAAAGGTCTCCGGGCCGCAGATTGAGTATGGCTGCTGTAGATCCTTAGCATTTTAATCGGGTAATTGTGGGCTCATCTGCTTGCCTAATGATTAGTGTTCAGGTTACCAGCCAAGAGGTGCTTACTTCGAATTACTGTTTTGGCGTGGTTATTTGACTTTAGGTAGTGGCTCGGGTTCTATTTTGAAGAGAGGTCCCCAGTCTGCTTATTAGCCGAGAACAAAAGACGAATCTAGTTTCCCAAACAAACCTGCAATTCGGGAGTAAACACCAGCTCAACGCAATAGCTGCCAACTTTTACGACTTTTTTTTTTCCTTTTACCATTAAAATTTAATAGTAAATTTTGTCTTATTTTAATCGCTGAAATCTGCGGATAAATAAGAAAGTAATTTCTATTAAATTTAGTGCTAACAAAACTAGTCGCTGGGGGCCACCGTAATACTTACCCATCATGGATATGCATAATGTAAAATATTACAACAAAAATGTGTAAACTACTTATAAAATGCATAGCAATTCAAATAAAATCGTGGCTTGATGACGTCCTAAACTTTAAAGGCTCGATTACTGAATTGCTTGAAAGAAACATCCTTATAACTCCAAAAATAATAATCCTATTAACTAGCGGTTTATTGCATCTGATTAAGCGTCAAATTTCCAATTAAAATATATCTTTGAAGTGAAATTTGGATGAAATACAGGGTCATGAAAAATCGAAGAGTGTGGAAAATAGGATTACAAATATCTCAGCAACTAATTATCCGATCGACTTCATGCTTTATGCAAAATTCATGTTTTTTTATTGTCTTTTATATTCATTTCTTAAAATAAACAATTTCGAAAATTTTTATATACCTTTTATCAGAACGAATATTTCGAGAGTCCGAAAAAAATAGATCCGGTTAATCGAGGTTATTGAAATGAAATAGGCTTCTTCCTATTATTACATACTAAGTACATACCAAATTGCAAGTGTCTATCTCAATTTTTTCGGGAGATAGAGTGTTTACAGACACACAGACGGACGGCAAAATTTTTTTTCTAAAAATATGTTTTTCGGAATCTCCAGTGTCTGAAACGTGTAAATCCGTCAAAATTTTTTTTTCGATTTTCAAAACGATTACAAGACTTACCCTATACTACGTATGATGGGTAAGTAAAAATTGCCGTCCGTCTGTGTGTGTGTCTGTGTGTCTGTAAACGCTCTATCTCCCGAAAAAATTGAGATAGAGACTTGCAATTTGGTATGTACTTAGTATGTAATAATGGGAAGAAGCCTATTTCATTTCAATAACCTCGATTAACCGGAACGATCTTTTTCGGACTCTCGAAATATTCGTTCTGATAAAAGGTATATAAAAATTTTTGAAATTGTTTATTTTAAGAAATGAATATAAAAGACAATAAAAAAAACATAAATTTTACATAAAGCATGAAGTCGATCGGATAATGAGTTGCCGAGATATTTGGAATCCTATTTTCCACACTCTTCGATTTTTCATGACCCTGTATTTCATCCAAATTTCACTTTAAAGATATATTTTAGTTGGAAATTTGACGCTTAATCAGATGCAATAAACCGCTAGTTAATAGGATTATCATTTTTGGAGTTATAAGGAGGTTTCTATCAAGCAATTCAGTAATCGAGCCTTTAAAGTTTGTGACGTCATCAAGCCACGACTTTATTTGAATTGCAATGCATTTTATAAGTAGTTTACACATTTTTATTTTAATATTTTACATTATGCATATCCATGATGGGTAAGTATTACGGTGGCCCCCAACGACTAGTCTCCTTCGCATTCGTTGATAATAATAATATAGTAATAATGTATTATATTTCGCTTGAATCATGCACCTCTTTATCTGGAAAAAAAAAAAAAAAAAAAAAAACTAAATAAAATAAAATTTTATTGTGATTAGGCGTAATACGCACTAACAAACTTTCCTTTTCATGTTTTTCATTCCTTTAAAACGAAAATTCTAAGTAGCGGTGAAACAAGACTCTTCTGTTATGTAAGCCCCACCCTCGATGTGTTTTTTCCAAGATATGTAATACCAAATGGCGTTTTTCCCCTTTGAGTTTAGCCTTGTGTATCCAGTTGATTTATTTGAACTTTTTTGAAATATTGCCTCACTGTCAAATTTATGTTTTAAGATGTATTTTGTTGATGGAATTATTATTTTTTTTTTTTCAATTGAAAATAGTGTGTTTCATGATTATTGGAGAAATTGCAGAAAATATTATTTCTGATTCATGTTTGAAATATATTTTATTAAAATTTTGAGGTAATGTTTCACAGATTAAACACCCTTTCTTAATAATAATAATAATAATAATAATAACATAAATATAAAAGTGAAAATAGTTTTTCTCTTTTTTAAACACTTTATAAATATAAATTCCTAAAAATCCCTCCTAATTTCGTGACTGCAGTTTATGTTGTTCCAAAAGGATTTCGTTAGAATACGTAAATTTGGCGTGGGTCCCGATTATGAAAAATTCACCGCTTTGATTTATGCTTGGTAGAAAGCGCGAACTAATGAATTTATTTAAAATATATATATAATTTTTGTTCTGTTTCTTTCTTAAGCTATGGCATCAAGAAAGAAAAAAAAATACCAGTTAAACTGTCTATTTGTGATTTCTAAATTATTTTCTCAAGATCATAATTATAATTTAACACTTGAACTATTAATTGATTAGAGTATGTATAAAAATTATATTACCCTCTTATTTTTTTATTTTTATTTTTTTATGTTTTCTATTTTTTAACGCTTTAAATATTCCGGGTCTGCAGTTTCACAGCCAGTTGGCATATTTCGGCGAGCGTGGTTTGGCACATAATAAACTCCACTGTTTTTGTTAATAGCATATAGTTGTAACTTGTAAACCATAAAGAATATTGACAATTTATCACCCGCTGCCGGCTAACCGAAAAATGCCTTAAAATTGATTTATTAATTTATAATTAAGTTCGATCGGAAAAAACACCAGCGTACCTAATATTTATGATTCTAGCCTATCAGGAAATGAGTTAAAAATCGATGAAAATATTCCATCTTTACATACAAAAACCAAGTAAATAAAAGAGTGTAATAAAAAAAAATAAAAAAAATGCTTTTATACTTATTGATAGGAATTTTATTAACAAACTTTACATTACATTTTTTCACATTTACTAAAAAAGTAACATTTATGTGTTGTAAACAAAACAAACTAAAGACTTACATTATATATATATCATCACTGGTCAAAAATTAACCCTTAAGAGGCTACTTACTCACGCGAAAACACCCGCTCGCTAATGTTAATCCTATGGGGGAAATATTTTAAGATATCTCGTTCGCATTTCAATATTTTTAAATGATTGTTTTTGCATTGAATAGCTAAGGCCGATCTCTATGTAGGCCCTTTTTTACTTTTTCGATTTTGGTTGCAGTTTTTTAAAATTATTATTGAGGATACTTTCTTTTTCGAAACCGTTTCCGAAAGTGAAAGTATCTTAATATAAAAAAAAACTTGTAATCAAAATCGAAAAAGTACAAAAAGGGCCTGCATAGAGATCGACCTGATCTATCCAATGCAAAAACAATCATTTAAAAATATTGAAATGCGAACGAGATATCTTAAAATATTTCCCCCATAGGATTAACATTAGCGAGCAGGTGTTTTCGCGTGAGTGAAGTAACCTCTTAACGAGCGAATGCTGATATATAAGCAACCACCAATTTTTATTGTGCAAATGTGTTGTTTCGAATTATTATTGCTTCCGCACCACTTTTTGTGGCAAACTTTTTTTTTTGCATTATTTAATTCCTAAAATTTTAAGATTAGATAAAGCGAAATTTTCTCTGCAAAAATTACTGGTTTCCAATTGGTAACAACACATTTGGAAAATAAAAAATCCCTGGTGGCTCGGCCTACAGGCACAGGTAGATCTCGAAGACGCAGACCGTAGGGCGTCTGTTTGTTGGGAATTTGTTCGGAAGAAATGACCTTTTTGCCATGATGTCGCAGTTGGGACCGCCTACTTCGAAGTCTAACTTGTTTGCAAGCGGAGCCGGCAGGGATTTTATTTATTTATTTATTATTATTATTATTATTATTTGCTACAAGGGTTGGTCCTATAAAAAACTTGTCAGTATAAAAGTTTTAGATAATATTAAGACGATTTATAATAAATTTAAGCGGATTTTTGATATCTTGTGAATGGACGAAGTTATGAATTTTTTTCTTCTACCCCACCCCTTTCCCCCCTCCATTGGGGCCATTTTTAATGATTTCAAAAATCTGTCATGCGTACATTTTCGGCCCTTTACCTAGAAGTAATAATAACTTTAAAGGGATTCGATACGTATCATAATTAAGAAGTTATGGAGTTTTTTCTGTTTTCATAAAAAGCCCCCCGCCCCCATTTCTCCCTCCTTGGTTCGATTTTGCCCATTAACGAACTTGACCGAGATTTTATGCCCCTTGATTTTATGTATCAATTTGGAAGAGATGTGTGCAGAATTATTGAAGTTATCGTGTCCATAAAAAAGTGACATATATAGTTTTGAACTGGGGGGTGGTTTTGTGATCTAGGAGTCATGATCGGCGTAAATCTGCAAAAAATTTTCAAAAATTCCAAATTAGGGGAGAATGTAATAGGTAGTATTTCTTACGAAATCTATCTAAAACTGGTTGTCGCGAATAAGGCGGCTTTCGTTTCTTAAGGGTTAATAAAATAGAATACTTAGTCTTTAAATTATGTTTAAGTATAGTTATGACAAAATTATTCTCCCATTATTAAATGCTAAAATGAAATGAATTCGGAAAAGATTTAAGAATCTACAATTATACAATTCGTTTTAAGGTACTCATGTCTACATATGTAATTTTATTTCCAACTTCGTGATTAACACTTGGCACAAACCAGGTACCACGTCACACAAAATCGAATGTTATTTTCAGAAAGTACATTCTATATTATATTTCTGTTTTGCTACGTTGTATAGCACTCCGTTTGCATACTAATCAGCCAAGTGTTAATAGGGGTGTGTGCAGCTGTATAAAAATTGTAAAAAAAGAAAAATAAGGGTTTACATCTGTCCCGCTCACCTGGCACGCATGCGCCGCGTGCCAGCCTGCCATATGCAGCGGATTTCCCCGACAGCTGATATTCTTTCGATTGTACTTTTTTTAATTCCGGTCCCGATGATTACGCTCTGCTAGAGATGCTGTCCGTATGCAGCCTTGGAGAGTGAGAAATAAAATAAAAAAAAGAGCCACCATTATTGATATGCATGCTATCGCAGGGTCAGGTAATTAACGAAAGGACTGAGAAAAACCGCTATACACACAATACGTGAGGGAATGCTCGCTTTTGATTGATAGAATTGGTCAGTTTTTCGAAGAGTCATTGTTCTGGTGAAGGGAAAGAAATGTGTAGTACTTTACTAACACTTTATACAGACGTAGCATACTTTTTTAACACTTTCCAACGTAGTTAAAGTGTTTATGAATTCGATTTGTCTGCCTGTCTGTCCGTGCTGTAACTCGCGTAAATACATATGGAATGTCATGCAATTGATATATGTGATTGTGGTTTACTATGGCATGTTCAGTATTGAAAATGAAGTGTGTAGCACTTACAGTTTTTGTACAGAGACACTCAAAAGAATTCCGTTACATTACGGTCTATGGGAAAAATCATTTGCGATTTATTTTAATGAGATTACACAATTTTAAACAAATTAAAATTGATATATATCACTGAGGTGCACTATAAGACGCTTACTATAGAATAGGGTGTGCATTACACTTATAGTTGCTTTACAGAGACATTAAAAAACTGTTACATTATGGTCTATGGAGAAAAATAGTTTTCGCGCATATTGAGCCGCATAAACATATTGAAATTGACATGCATCACTAAGGTGCATTACAAGAGGCTTACTATAGAATATTGTGTAGTGTGTATAGCATTCATCGTTCATTTACAGGGACTCACAAAAGAATTCTGTTCTGTCTGTTAACAATAATTGCTGGAATTGCGTTTTCAGTTGCTAAGCGCGTTTTTAAATTTAACTCAGTTTTTCTATATTACTTGGTGTGTGTAAATTCTATAGATCATATACAAGGCAGTACAAATGTTCTCGAAAACATTTCCGTTTATTGACGGAAATTTCAGAAGGGGAATTTTAAACTGTTCTATGTGTTTCGTAACTGAACTAAAAATTAGCATTCTATGTAGTATATATACAAATCTGTAGATCATATACAGGGCAGCACAAAACAATTTGGATATTTTCCCGAATATTGTTGGCAATTCCTGAAGTTGGGTTTTTAAATATGTTATGTGTTTTCCAAATCATATTTCCCCTCATTAAACGGTAAAGATTTGTGCAAAAATTTTGGTAGCGTTGGAAAGTGTAACATAATTTATGCTTGACGCATGATTTTTCGTTCTTGTTGTTAATTGTAATGCATCAGTTTGTAAGATAATCTGTTGGTGGAAAATACTGAAATTTTAATCTACTTTCACAGTATCATATATATTATTTCTGTTGTCAACATACCTTTTTCTATGAATTTACGAAACGCATAACAATAAATGAGGTGCCATTCGAAAGGTTTTTGAAGCAGCTTCTGACATACTACACTCACATTTCGTTAAAACGTTTTGATTAAAAATTGATGTTCATTAAAAATTAATTAAATCGGCATTGTTTTCATAAATGAAATGAAAGTTTTTTTTTTTTTTCAAATTAATGTTGCCACAGAAATAAAATACCGCATGTATCATGCTCAGCAATGATTAAAAAATAAATAAATAGTACAATAAAGATAAAGTGGGACATTGTTCTTGCACCGGTTTATTTTATATGTATGATAAAAAAGCTAAATTGAAATTGAAATGTTTAGAAGAAAAAGACACCATCGATCGATCGAAGCAGCGGTATTTCACTTGTAGCATTAAAAGGTATGCTTTGTTATAAATCGTGTTTTATATGCATTCAATTTATTTTTCTTTGTCTCATGTTTAACCCGAAGCGTATGACGTCATCCTCTAATGCAGTTAAAATACGATGGTTATTTTTTTTTCCTCTAGAAAATTCATAAAAATATTAAACATTAGTAGTAGAAAATATATAATTCCGCTTTTTATAATTATTTTTATATTTTTAAAAATGAAACTTAACGAATGAAAATTAACTTTTTCTATAAAATCGCATACAATTTTATAGAAAATGTTTTTTTTTTTTTTTTTTTTTTTTTTTTTCCAAACCAGTTACGGTATTAGAAGCTACATTTTTGAGCCATAATTTGTTATAAAATGTATTTATTTGAATGATAATCGCAATTTTTTCAAAATAGATTTGTAAGCGCTATTCACAATTTGTATAAAATTTCTTTTGTAATTTTGAAGTATAAATACTTTAGGAAGCGTCCTTACAAGTATTTTTATTACTAAAAACCCCATTTTTTTTATTTGGCAATTTATTTATAAAATTATTATTTAATTACGGGAGAAAAAAAAAAACCTAAGGAAAATTATACTGGGCGAAAATACTAAAATTTTCTCTTTTGATTTATTTGAAAATCATAAAAGATAATTTTCATTTCTATAACTTTACGTTAATCATTTATAGGATGTAAGGTGTATGTGTATACCATGCATAAGCATGGAAGCATAAATAATGTATCTAAATAGAAAAGTATTCAGCATAGCGATGGGCAGAACGAATGATTTTGATATTCAACTGAATCATTCGGGCATGCACAAAAGCATAGCTTACCAACCTTCGTGTTTTCTTTCAATCAATTACTACCAAAAATTTTGCAAAAAAAGAAAAAAAAATCCCATTTTAATTAGAATTTAATTAAAAAAAAACCAGAAAAATAAGATTTTTTTTTTTTTGCAAAATTTCTGGTAGCAATTGGTTAAAACAACGCAAAAGTTGGTAACTACAATTTTTTTTTTTTTTTTTTTTTTTTTTTAAACAAAACTTCTGGTGGTAATGGATTAAAAAAAAATTCAAGTTGGCAACTACGCTTTTGCGCATGCCTTAATAATTCATTCGAATGATAGCATCATTCATTGTGGCAATCACTAAATCAGCATGAAGGTACAAGTTGGCACAGAAATAAAATGTGCCAATCCAATTTTGATACACCATCTCTCTTTTTAACTTTATCATTCATACTGTTTTTATGCTCTACTCTTATAAATCGCTTTAAACATTTTTTTTTTTTTTTTTTTTAATGTTCGAAATCTGCGTGGATAATAGGATTTACTAAAACTTCCCGTGGTTTTTGGTGTCCATGAACGTTGAATTTCTTGGGTAAAAGTGGTTTTTAGTTTTTATCTCTTTTTTACTAATCAGAAAACAATCGAATTTTTAGATTCTATTCATCGATTATTTTGTTGTTTTTGAGGATATCGTTTGTTCACTTGTGCATTTACTTGGCGTTGTAGAATTGTATAAACACAGCATAAATCGGTTCTATCTTAAAGTTAGTTTCTTTCTTTAAAACACAGAAAATCTGAAATCTTTATAGAAAAAAAGATAGGGCGAGAGATTTGTAAAAATATCTTGGAAGAGAAAAAAAAAAAAAAAAAAAAAGAGAAAAGAAATCTACGAAATCTGCGATTTTATCTTCAAAATCTTGAATTGTCATCGAATTTCTGGAGGAATGCTTTTTTGAACTCAAAGGAATAACTAGATAAGCCAAGCCGGTGCTGGAGATAGTAAAAGCTTTTATCCATTTTCCTGATTTTTATTTTCTTCTTAATCGTTAGAGTTAATCAGCTCTAAGTAGTCAGTTTAGCAGTACTTTTTTTTTTTTTTTTTTTTCATTTATCGATGATGAATTGTCGTTCCTATTTTAATAGTCTATTCAAAAATTTTACCTAACATTACTTAGAAACTGAATTTTTTTTTCTCTTAATTCTCTTTAAAATAAGCACTTCTTTACAGTTAAAAAACATAAGCTTGGCCTATAAAACGAAAAAGACTAAATATTCCTGGAATTCTGGAATAATTAAAACGTAAATTGCAAGATTAGGAAAGAAAAACTAAGAATAAAAACGAGATAGCAAAGGTCGATCCAGGCAAAATTTGGGGCCTATTGAGCTCCAATTAGGCCTATTAGGCCCTATAATAGCTATAAGCCCTATTTAGCTAATTATAAATTAGCTAAATAAGCCCAATTAGGCCTATATATCTTTACAAAGATCTATTTAATAAAATGAGCCTTCAGAAAAATCAATTTGATAAAATGGGCCCTTTATAAAATTACTTTTACTAAAATAGTGATTTACAAAATTCTATTCCATGAAAACTTACTATTTATTAATTATTTATTATTTTGTGATGTTTTAAATTGTGTAATTTGTAAACAAACAAGTTCACCAGAGAGGAAAAGTTCAGCAAACTGATTAAAAAAAGTTTTTGTTAATAAATGCTTGGTTCGAATTTGAGTAACTGGATTTCAACTTTCGTTACAAAATGTTATTTTTCACAAAAATATAATAAATTTCACGGAAATAACCTTTATTTTTCACAAAATGGGCCCCAAGAAGAAAAAACCTGCATCAACCCTTGGATAGTTTGTATTGGCAGGAGGAAGATAATACAAACCTCACATTAGGGATATTTCATTTAATAAATTAAATTATTTATTTATTTATTATTATTATTATTATTATTATTATTTGGGGATCGAAAATAAGGTGGAGGCTTCGGGTGATATATAAATGGGTCTACAATAGAGGAAAAATCTTGGATTTACGTTTAAAATTTGTATAATTTTTTATTACAGACGAAATCATTGAATCGTAGAATGCAGGTATCAGATTAAGAATCAATTAAGAATCTTTTATGTAATTTTTGTTAAGCGAACAACTAATTTAACTATTGTTTATTTTTCATAGTACAGCAAGAGCAGCCCCTTGTTATATCATGCCTCGCTATCGTTCATTTAGATACATCACCCTTTTTCTGTATTTTCAGAAAAGAAAAGCTGTAATAAATTGTCTACATTTTAAAAATAACTACCTTTAACAACAATTGAATGTAGTTCAATATTGTTCATTTCATTAAGAAAGGTGCTACATGCGTATAAATTAACGTTTTTAGGCGAATATAAAATTTACTTTAAACTATCATTTTTCTTATATACTTTATTTCAATGCCCTCGCTTATATCATGTTTTCGGATATATTGCGCTTTTTTTCTCTCCTGACATATGTGATAGAACGAGGGGCTACTATATTATATAATAATTACGTAATAATAATAATAATAATAATAATAATAATCTATACTAATAAAAGAAAAGAATTTGCGATGACTAGCGAAATCTACCACACGTAGAAGTTTGAAAATTTGGATGAGGATAGTCCAAGGCAGGTCCTGATACACCTGGGGCTCAGCTTTTTCATTTTTTGACAATTAGCCCAGATAATATTTAAAAACTTTTTTTTTTTTTTCCTTTGACAAATCGGTGAGCAAGTAAGGCCCCAGACGATCGTTTGGAAAGATTTTCGTTTAAGTATATAAAATAATTCAACCTTGATTTTAGGTATATTTAAGTTTATTATCACGGGCAGGTCAGCTAGTAATGATAATAAAATTTATATTGTGGTCATTTTAAGTTAAATAATTATGCTTCATCGCAAATATCTTAATACTTTTCAAAGCGTATTACTGATCTAAAGAAGTTGGGGGGAGGGGCTAGAGAATTTTATAATAGTAATCTAAACTAGTATATTTTTTAAAATGATGTTACTGGCCGTCGTCTACTTACTAAACAAATTTCATTACTTTTACGCACAATATAGAAACATAAATAAGCCCACGGGGGTGACTGGTGTCGGACAAAGTCAATCCTAACAACTTGGGCGTTACGGGTCTCGCTTCCTGGATTCAAGAAAGGAAATCGGACCTTCGTTCGAGTTGGGTGCTTTTCACGTTTCTCTAAAAGAAGAAAAAAATCCCATCCGAGTTGTGCTGAGCTGTAATACGAATCATGCTGTGTTTAATTATTGTCTCGAATTTGCCCACATGATTCTTCTCATTAATGTTGGCAGGCCGCCCACTTCAAGAAAAGAAGTCATTATCCTTTCAGTTACGGTTGCGGTCCGGCGAATAACAAATTAGTAACTGAGCGGGCGAGGTCGTCTGAGAGAATTCTAAATAAACTGAGCGAGGTGATGAAGATTTAATTTTATAAAGAGATTAAATTTGTCAGAAATGTTAGAGTGTTGCCTTGTGCAGAGTTAAGGCTGTTCTCAAATTTAAAGGAGCTACTTTCTGACATATTTCTGAATTCATTTTTGTTCGGAAACGCATGGAATTGTCAGGTGTTCTTATTTAGAAACTATGCAGTCGAATGGAGTTTTCCATTTTTTGGTAAAAGCAAAAAGATCTCAAAGTTGGCGTTTTGAACTGAATTTTCGGACGCCACAACATGGGAAAGAGAAAAACCTGTCGTCACGTGACAACAACGCTTATAACTCGATAAGTAATTTATTTATATAAAAAAAAAAAGGAAAACATCATATTCCAAATTGCTCCAATATTCAGGCCTGCCAATTTTATGCCTTTGCGTTTAAAAAATATGTCAGAAAGTTTCCCGTTGTTGAGCAGAGAATTTGAGAACCAACGACCTTATGCCTGTTAGTCAACATCCCAATTCCCCTCGCTAATGTTAAACCTATGGGCATCGAACTCATTTGTATATTTAAAATATCTCCTCGGGAAATTAATATTTTTAACTTCTTTTACTCTTTTTAAAGAATGTCTTTTTTAAATATTTTTGAAATATATACACTTATTTTTATTTGGAGTGTTAAAATATTACTCACAACTCTCCAGCTTTTAACACATAAAATATTAACTGGTATACTGTGGTATGCGCTGTATACCTTCTGGATGTTTGTTTTTTAAATCCGTATATCCCCGGTTTCTCAAGTAAGGCTAAGCATATTCTCTCTGATGTCTTAACGACTACGACACTGCTTACAAATTATTAGTTATTTTATACTTGGTTAATAGAATGTAAGTGGATCACTTTCACTTAAATGTCATCTCTTGAAATAAAAATTACCAATTAGGTTAATATGGAACTAAATATTTTTTGTAATATGGCGCAGTTCTTATGTTTCATTATACCGAACTATTTATTGCTTGCCAGAAAATTATTTTTACATTTGCTGCCTATTTTCTTACTTAGTAGTACATCCGACTATTTTCTGTTCCATATTTATTAAAAAAAAAAAAAAATCCACGATACTTATCCCAGAAGTTTATCCTGTAACTCACGTCATTTCCACTACTGGAAGTTAAAAAAAAAATTCGCGCGCTTTTGCCTCCTGTTCGCGGATAAAATAAGCTTTATATGTTTTCTATTGATAGCGAATTCGATCAGTGTATTAAACTAACGATTTTTCGCGCCACTTTTCCTCTCCTTTTCAGCACCTTTGTGATTGAAATAGCGCGCCAAAAAAACCTCCTGTTGCAAAATAATCGTCTGAGAGGGGGACTCCGAAAGTCATGGGAATCGTCTGCTGATGCTATGAGGCCATGGACAGGTATCTGCACGATTACCTTTCGCGGCATGTCTGACCTGTGACCCCAGAGTTAAAACTCGACTGAATTTAGGAGCTCCATCTTTCTATGACCACTGTTCTTTTGTTGCATTTTTTGGCTTATTGGTTTTATTCTTGTTCTGCGAAAAGAAAATAACGTACCGGATACGTTTTTTCCCCCCTCCAATTGTTACTTGTCTAATAATATTAGGTAAAAATATTTTTTCTATCTTCATTTGCTTGTACGGTGTTAAATTTAATCGTAACCGTAATTTCCCAGGATCAGCGCGCAAAATCAACATTTTAATTATTCTAGATCGATTTAATGTAAATGAAAATTATTGAGAATTACGATTCTTCAATTATGAGACAGTGTAGGGGTGGGGTGGGGGGATTATGGAGAGGAGGCCACCCATAGTTAAACGCCTTCGATGACCACTGTTCTTTTGCCGCATTTTTTGATTTATTTGTTTTTATTGTTTCGCGAAAAGAAAATAACGTACCGAATCTGCTTGTCTTTTTGTTCTCTCTCCTCCCCCCCCTTCTTATTTATATTTGTCTTGATAACTAATCGCTCAAACTAATTACTGATGCCATTACTACAAAATCAACATTTTAATTATTTTACATAGAAGATTTAATGTACTGAAAATTATAGAGAGTTGCGATTATCAAATTATGAGGACGGGAGGAGATGAGGGAGCTCTGCCCCCCTCACAATGAAAAGTTTTCACAGAAAATACTAAGTATTACTGCATGTAATCGTATTCTTCGTTACAATTCATAAGAGTTAAATCTCCTGTAACTATTCGAAATTTTACTGACAGTAATACTAATATGAAATAAATGAAACTGTGGGATAAAATTTTCTATTAAATAAAACAAATTCAAAATGCCCCCTCCCCCCTTTCTTATGCCTCTGACCCCCACAGTTAAAACTATGTTCAAAACTATGAAAATTCAGTTATCCCTGTTCTTTTTTAACACTTTTCAACGTAGTTGAAACGTGTTTAAGAATTCGGCTAGTTTGTCTGTCTGTCTATCTGTCCGTTCTCTAACTTTCGTAAATATACTTCGATTCCTCCGTTATTGAGATTTACCATGACATGTTTCCTATTGAAAACGAAGCATATAGCACCTATACTTTGTTTATAGATGCACTGAAAAGAATTCCATTAAATTATGGTCTATGAGAAAAATCGTTTGCAATGTATTTTAATACTGTTATACTATTTCAAAAATAATTAAATTTATATGCATTTCTGAAATGCATTAAAAAATGCTTTCTGTTGAATATGGATTGCAAAGCATCTATCATTCACTTACAGGATCACACAAAAGGATTTAATTTCATAATGGTGTATGGGGAAAATTTGTTTGCAATGCATTTTAATGATGTTACACTATTTAAAACATAATTATAGTCAATATAAAAATAGTTTTATTTTATTTATATTTCACCTTTTACGTTTTAACGGGGCTGAAATGATTATATTGTATCATCGAAATTTTTGCTGCAGTTATGATTGTTAAGACTTTTTAAAACCCCAGTAAGAATGATGAATTACCCTATATATTTCCGTTTTCATTCAAGCGCTTTTAATTTAAAATTAAAAATGCGTTTAATATACAGGTAGATAGACCATAATGAATTTTTTATAATTCAAATTCCACCTCTCTCTCTTTTTTTACTCCTTTCGTTAAAATAGTGATTTTATAGGTGGACCAAGGGGGGGGGGGTCCATTATTGGATCACAGACCTGCTAAAATTGTACTGCGATAATAAAAGACTCAGATTTATTATTTAGAATTTTCATGTAAAAATTTCAATGTTTGATTGATTTATGAACTCTTTAATTGCGTGATTCAAAATACGGAGTATATTCTGAATTACGAAATCAATTTTAGGACAGTCTAAAGTTATTGCATTCAAATGCAAAGTTTAGTGAACCTCGGGCAATTCATTACACGATACAACTTGTTCTAACTTATATATGAATTTTATTCAGATAGCTGTGCCACAAATGGCCTTTACAGGTACAATTTTTGCAGATACAAAATTCAGATTACAGCAACATTTCAGACTGGGATTGATTTATGAATTCCTTTATTACGTGATTCGAAGTACGGAGCATATTCTGAATCACGAAGTAAGTTTTAGAAAAATCTAAAGTTATTGCATCCAAATGTAAAGTTTAGTGAACCTTGGGCAGCACATTACAGATACAACTTGTTCTAATTTATATGAATTTATGAACTCTTTTATTTCGTGATTCAAAATAAGGAGCATATTCTGAATCAAGAAATAAATTTTAGGACAGTCTAAAATATTATTGCATTCAAATGCAAAGTTTAGTGAACCCCTGACAACTCATTACACGATACAATTTGTTCTAACTTATATATGAATTTTCTTCAGGTAGCTGTGCGGCTGTGCCTTCGTCTGAAAAGTTTTCTCTATATAATAAAAGAGTTATAAATGTCAGCTGTCAAACTCTTTTATTCACTTTACGAAAAAAGGCAAATAATGTAAGAGCATTGGACTCTGAATTTCGTGTCTCGACCTTCTACAAACATAGATAGCGTGATTGGTAAAAAAAATAAAATAAAATAAAAATAAAGTAGTGCTGGCCGACATAGTTGTTGCATATTCGACTTTCCCAGGCTCCTACAGCCCAGAGGGTATAAAAACGAACAATTATTCGTCTGCATCATTCTTTCCAAGGTAAAAGGACGCTTCGTTTGGCTTCGTTCCGGAAATGACAGACGGCAATTTTCTACACCCTATCCTATTAAAACAGTCCACCCCTAAGTATCTTTTCCTTCACTAATTGATGGTGTCGTAAAAGTGTTTTTAAAGCTGTTATAGTATGTGGAGGATTGTTTTGCTAAAAATAATGGATTTTACTATTTATCGTTTGCGGTTTCTACTGTGAGCTTAGTTTAGAAAAAATCATAAAATATTATATTTCTAATATTATTATTTTCTTCAAACTACCACTACTATGAATATAGGAAACTCAATCTCATGTATGGTGATGTAATAGAGTCCTGAAGACGTACCATTTATTTTTAATCAGTGTTGGTCATTTTGCCGGCAAAATTGAAAAAAAAAAAAAAAAACTAGGTAATCATATTTTCAGAATTTTCTCTGAAGATAAAAAAATTCTTTAGATAATTTAATCAACATAGAACTGAAAACAATTGCACGAAATCTCATAACTATATCTTTCAAAGAAATTTAGATATATCAATTTGAAAAGACCGAATTTTGAAAACATATATTCCGTGATGTAGGGTAGATGTGCCAGTAATGGACCGCCTTCCAGTAATGGGCTACCTTCAATATTTTCGGTTTATAATAAAATAACCAATAAAAATTCAGCTTTTTTTGTTTCATTAATATGCTTTTTTTAGATTCTAGTTTTAAATACAATCATAATATCAATTATCTATTACTTTTTGTAGGGTGTCCATTACTGGAATTTAGGGTGTTTTGATTTATTTCTGTTATTTACATTTAAATTTCGATTCACATTGGGAAATGTGGGCATGGTTAAATATTGTTAGTAGATTAATATAATATTAAGAAATGTGGAATATAATAATTATAACTATTAATTAAAAAATAATTTTTAAAGAAATTCCTTAAGGGTGCGTCCATTACTGGCACATCTACCCTATATGGATTTAAAATTTTAAGTAACTCTTAAGATAGCAGCAGACAATACAACATAAAGAGGCTTATATCTTTTGATGAAATTATCGTATCTACATGCGGTTTGTGTCATTTTATTTAAAATATCTAGCGTATTAAGTTTAAAAAGTAAAAATGTGATATTTTCGTGTCCCGGACTACAGCATCCAAAAGCTTTACAAATAATTTCAAATGATATTCTCTGAGTTTTCACCAATAAAACATGCACTGGGGTTGCGTAATTAGTTATTCGATAATTAAAAGCATAAATGTGTAAAAAAAAAAAAAAAAAAAAAACACTCGTAAGTAGCCGAAATTAACAAACTAGAAATATTTATTATTAATGTGTTGATCTAAAACATATTAACTGCAAATTTTAATACTTATGATCCCAAGGTACTACCTGAGCAGCGCTCTCTTTTCCTAGTAAACATTATTTATTCATATAAACTCATAAACTTATTAAAAACGGATCTAATACAAATTAACATGAAATAAATTCTTTTGGGTTTTCTCGCAGTTAATCCAATTAATACACTTTTGTCCTGTATTCGTTTCAATTACATTTCCGATTAAAATGTAAGGAGCATTTTGCTCTTTTCCCACAGTTCTTAGCCTCCCTCTAGATTAGAATAATAAATAAAATTCCCTTTTAATATGAAAGATCGATTAAATGCAATTACTGTTTAATCCAGTGTGCTATAATTATGTATATTAAGCTTGAAATAATATTGTTTATTGGCCTTAAGAATTCTCAGACGCAAGGGAGGAAAGTATATTCATTGAAATCCGATCCCGGAGGAGTAAAGAAACGTCTGTTATTGTGGTAGCGTTCATAAAAGTTTTGCAATTACTGATCTAATGCATTAAAACTATATCTTTGGATATTAGCTTACAATGAAAAGATAAGAAATGAAGTTGAAATAGTACAGCGGCTAGGTAGCGCTATTATTATTATTTATTATTATTATTACTTTATGTATTTGTCTTTTGAATTTACGAAGTTTCGATTGAATAGGGAATTTAAGGGTTAAATAGGATTAAATAGGGAATTTAAGTTGAAAAGTTTTAATTTTACCATTTTTACTTACTTTATGAATTTGAACGTTTGCTAAAGGTTATTATCATGGTACTTAAGAATTTAGAATACACGGTAGGTCCCAAGAGCGAGATGCGCAGTAGTTCACCTAATTCTTCAATAATTCAGGCTGACTCACGCCGCCATTTAATTGCCCGTAAGAGAAGAACGATTGGCCACGACACTTCTAGCCGCGTGGGCAACAATCGCTGATTGATATAAGTAGGAAAAAAAATGTTTGACGAATCAGCTTGTATTTTACACCCAGTCCATGACATCACTGGCACCCAGCGTTCAATCTTAGAGCTCTACTATACTATCCCAGGCCCTTATTATCGCATGGGCAAATCGGGACTTTGCCCAGGGGCCTCAGACCTCAAGGGGCCCCCAAATCCATAAATTAATTTATAAATTATTCACTTTTTTCTCCCTCCAATTCCAACTCTGAAAATTTTCAAATACAAAATACAAATTTCATCTTTAAAAGATTCTACTAAACTTTCTGAAAAAAAAAATTCATTTTGAACTCACAGAGCTCAGTACTTTCGCAAAGCTAACTCCAAACACTCAGTAGTAAAGCACCGCTTTAGATGCAAGCACAGAGCATAGGGCATAGTAGCTATATGCTTTATTAGCTAAATTGCCATCTTTTTAGATTTATTGAAAAAACACTTTCCCCTTGTGAAGTAGAATCTATTTGATTTGATATTATGTTGTGTGTAGCACAACTTAAAAAGATGTAAAGAAAAAAAAAGATAACTTGATTAACTCATACATACATGTTAGAGTATTTGACACTCTTCTATAAGTTGAAGTTATTTAATTCACCTTAAAGTAATATAGCAAGTTGCTAAAGCTATATAAAAGAGTTTTGTTCTGTACTAAGAAAAAAAAGAGTATTTTTATTAATTAAGGTACTTAATTTATAATTGACAAAACTAAGGATTTTTCTTCGATTTAAAATCCCAGGTGCGAAAATATTGTTTATGCATTACACATATGACTCACCATCAGTTTTATTTGAATAATGTTGCAACGATTCGAATGGGGCCCCCTAATTTATCTTTGCCCAGGGCCCCAATTAGTCATGATCGGGGCCTGTACTATCCCTTATAGGAGCCTTATTCAAACTCTCCCTGTGTTTTTTCATTTACATTCACATTACTCTCTTTCTCTTTTCGCGATAAGTATTATTTTTCACATTCACAACACCATTTTATGTCTTAATTTTTGAAAATAATTTTTAAATTAATTAAAATAATTAATAATGCATTTTAGATTGTACTAATTCTTCCAGATACTCTACTTGAATTTCATTTTTTGAATTTGAATTTTATTTCATCGTTTTTAGCACATAATACTGTATGAAAACCATTGCTGCACATATTTAAAAGATCGGATAATTTTTCCGTTAATAATTCGAAAGAGTCTGTTCTGTTTACTTTTAAAAAGCAGATTTTTTAAAGAAAATAAAGGTACAACACTACTTTATCTGAAGCCAAAAAAAAAAAAAAAAATTAAGGTATGGTATAAATCGGTTACCATATTAAAAATATACAGCTTTAACTACTTACTTTACTATTACTTTCCACTAACGGTAATACTGGAAAATTAATCAGAGAATTGTCGAGATTGATGAAAGGAAATACATTTTTTTTTTCTTAAAGGAAAATGAATGTGATCAGCAGGATAAATCTAATCCTGATTTATTTCTTCTCTCCTAAGAACTACAATACAGTCATACATCCCTGATAAATCATTCAGACATTAGATTATCTATACCAATAAAAGAAAGTTTCGCTCTGTGTGTGTGTCTGTTGGCGATGGCTAGGAAAATCTAGCCCACCTAGAAGGCTTCAAATTTAGATTTAGGTAGTCCAAACCCTCTCCTGGTGCACCATTACATCAGAATTTTAATATTTTGAAAATTAAAGTAGTTATCAATTAAAAACTGATCAAAGATCACAAATGAAAAAGTCATTATTCTGAATCTAGCTGGCGCATGTGCAGAAACCAATTTCCGTATCTTCCGGAACAGAAAAAAGAAAGCAGAAGACATTCCGTTTTTTTTTTTAAAAGTATTTCTAAATTCGCCATGGACAAACGGCTAAAAATACGGAAAAACCGTCTACATATTCTAAAAGAACATACTTTTACGTCTCAAACGATCTGGTTGGTTTGAAAATTTTTACATTTAACCCTTTCAAAAAAAAATAATCAAAAAGCATCGAATTCATGTTTTTTATTTTCTCCCGTTTTCCGAGCCTTGCATCTACCGGAATACAAAAGATACGGAAAAATGAAGGTCACCAAATTAAAGATCTGTCTTTGTCCTTTTCAAAGCCACCTTTGGTTGTTTTAAAAAATGCAAAAATTAACCCTTCGGAAAAGTATATTTTCTGTATGCCGTTTTGCGATTTTTGCAATTTTGGCAGTTTTTAAAAATTCGCATCGGCGATTCAGAGACAGGTACGGAAAACTAAAAATACCAGACAATATCTACATTTATTCCTTTTTCGACATCTGTATTTGTTTTTGAAAAATACGAATATTAACTCTTCAAAAAAAATTCGTGCGCAGGACTCTCTTTTGAGAATTCCGATTTTCTGCTATATATTAAATCTGGCATCAGCTTTCTAAAATAACCAAACAAAAAGCAAACACACCTAAAGACATCTACGTTCTATCGGGTTTAGGCAGAAACCTTTCATTTAAAAAATAAATCACGTTAACCCTTTCGATAACGTTTTTAACCGTAAGTCACTTTCGCTTTTTTAACTATTTCTCCTATCTTTAAAAATCCGAATTGGCGTTTATAAACAAGATACGAAAAACTAAAAATACCGCGCCTAATCTATATCCCTTTGTTTTTAAGAATCTGGTATCCGTTTTGAAAAAAATTAATTTTAACCCTCCGAAAAAAATTCCTTTCCAAAACTCACTCACGCAAATTTCCTTTTTTTTGGTCCAGATTTAAAAATCGGCATCGACTCGGGAAATGCAAGTACGGACAAACAGTAGACTCCAGATCATAGACACGTTCATTTTCTTCAAAATGCACGGTTGGGTTTTAAAAATATCTACATTAACCTTTTAGAAACCGATCGATTACGTAACCCACTTTCGCGTTTTCCGCTATTTTGGCAATGTTTACCCGTAGTTAAATTTCAATTCTACTAGGAAATTTGGTTGGGTCAAGTGTTCTGAAAAGGCCTCTTCCAGAACAGACTGCGCCCTGGCGGTGGAAAGTGGAACTACAGGAGTATATCTGGTTCTATGTATCCGATTACGACGGGGTTTGGCTCATTCGACTTTCTATCTATAGCCTTAAATATTTTAGCTGCACTTTCGACCGCAAGGATGCGCTTTCCCATCTTGGGTTTTATGAGCCCGATTACGACGGGGTTTGCCTCATTCGATTTGATTTCGATAGCCTTACAGATTTCAGTCATATTCGTATAGAACAGATTATTATTTCGGGCCTGGGCAACGCCGGGCGGATTAGCTAGTATTAAATAAAAAGAAAATTAAATAAGAATATTTTGCGCCAAACAGAAACTTTGAAATCAGAAAAATCTCGTTGTAAAGAAATTATAAAGCAATATAAATCCCATTTTTCAACATTGGAAAAAAACAAACACACAAAAAAACACCCTTTATTTTAAACGGTAAATATTGTATTTGTAACAATGAAGATAGCCCGAGAAGAAAACTTTTTCAATATGTAAGAGATGTAGAGATGATAGTCTCTGCCTAGTGGTCAAAGCTTAAGAAAAATTTTTCAAAAATATTAAAAACAAAAAAAAAAAAAACACTTTATTTTAAACGCTAAATATTGTAACAATGAAAATATCCCGAGAAGAAAAATTTTTCAATAATATGTCGAGATGATAGTCTCTGCCTGCCTAGTGGTCAAAGCTTAAGGAAGAATTTTCATAAGCATGCAATATATATATATATATATTTATAGTAGTTGTTTTTTTTAAATTTGAAATGAAAGTTAAAGCAGATCTGTGGTATGAGTCATACACTGCAAAAAATAACTGTTGATTTTACAGTATAAAACTGGCACCCCAGCTGTCAGTATTATACCGTAAAATTAACAGTATTAAACAGTAAAAAAAGCAGTAATACGCTGCCGCGCAAGCAGTAATACGCTACCGCGTACGCAACGCTACCGCGTTAAGCAGTAATACGCTACCGCTACCGCGCATGCGCGGTAGCGTATTACTGCTTGCGCGGCAGCGTATTACTGCTTTTTTTACTGTTTAATACTGTTAATTTTACGGTATAATACTGACAGCTGGGGTGCCAGTTTTATACTGTAAAATCAACAGTTATTTTTTGCAGTGTAGATAGTATAATAGAAGATAAAGTTTTAGGAGGATTCTCTCTACTGTGCAAATTGTGATTGTTGAAGGACTGATCGGGCAACAGAAATAAGTTACGTTTATAAGTTTAATTAATAAATTTGTCGATAAAGATTTACTTTTAAGCATTGTGATAACTATTGAACTGACAGGATTCCGGCGTTTGTAAGAGATATGGGATCTTAAATGAAACCAAAAAAAAAAAAAAAAAAACATATCAGATTAAGAACCAAGAAAGGGCGAATAGCAATAAATTGACATAACAAAAGAATAAAAACCCATTTTTGTATTTTCAAATATATTTTGTGATTTTTATTTATTTGAAGGTATTGAAATAATCTCTATAAAAGACCATTCCTCTGATATTTTTCTATAATTTTATAATTTAAATTTCTTCTAATTATATAATCTAATTATCTAATCTATACTAAACATTTAGGGATATATACATTTTTTAATCATAAACAAAATATTTGATTGTTTAAATTTTTTAAACAATTATATAATGATCTGTTAAACAATAATAATAATAATAATAATAAATCCGAATAAACTTTTCTTGCGTTTACTTAAAGTCACTCTCATTAATCGTGAAAAACATCAATATTTTAAAAATATGTAAATATAAGTTATTTTCTCAAAGCCTGGATAGTTTGAATTAAAGTGAAATTCCATTATGTTGTTTTTAGTAGTCGATCTAGTATCTTAATAAGGTCAATTTGCATACCATACTCCATTTTTTTTTTTTTTTTTTTTTTTTTTTTTTAATTCTGGACAATTTCCGAAAAAAAAAAGTAATAATGTAATTTCTATGCCGAGAGTCGTTCGGAAGACACCCTTAAATGTATTTTTAGGTGCGTTCGTAATTATATAAATACGTAGCACCTATTGTCGTCGTCTGTCCGCATATAACAACGCAAAAACCACCCAAACGAATAGTTTGAAATTTAAGATATATAATCGTTGCAGAATTTTGTCGAGACATTTCAAATTTTATGAAAATGGAACCAAAACTTTAGAAGATATTAGTAAAAATATTTATTAAGAAATTTGAATTTTTTTAACAAATCGGTGCTTTGTTGTTATAGGAGCTTCCGAGGTTTAACCGTCAAGCGATCGAGATACTTATTTTGTTATTACAGAAATTAATCTGCAGATGATATAATTCATTTCACAGAATTAAAATTTGAGTTATTGAATATTTATATTACTAGCTATAGTTGAACGCACCTCATTTGTCACGTTTAACGTACAATTTTCAACTTGTTACATTATACCAACGTTTCCTTTTTTATCTCTCGTTAAAACCGGGCTTATGTTACATCCGAATTCGCTATAAACGAGTTTAACTGTAATACGCATATAAGCACGTTAAGTTGTTCTCCTTCCTTGCCTAACCTATTATCATAAATCCAACATAATCCAACGTGTGTTTTGACATTTTTAAATGCTTCTAAAGTTCATTTATTGATCTCCTCGGGCGTTTATTTCGAAATATCACTGTTGCTACTCCATTCTTCCCAAAACTTCCGACGAAACAGCTTATATATAAATTTCTGGTCTGTAACTCATTCGAGAATGTGTTTGAATCTCGTTATAATAACATTCAAAACCTTTAACAACCGGTATTTTTTTTTTTTTTACAAACCCTGTGGTAAAATAACTCTGTTCATCCAAGCATGAAGGACATGCCAAACTTTTCGTGATACTCGACAGATGAAATAATATCTTCACGTGCTACAAGTTTATACACCTTTTATTAATGTTATTTCTAGTGTAAGGAATATATATATTTTTTCTTTTTTATATGAAAATTACAGAAAAGTTAATGGAATATGACGATTTTGTCATGGATGGGAAAGTAGGAAATTTTTTATTTTTTTTTGGGGGGGGGGGGGAGAGTTTTTTTTTTTTTGGCTGGGATTTTCTGGTGCCTGAATTTCCCCATTACCAAGGCCTTGTCGACTTCAAGGATATATATATATATATATATATATATTCGTCAAAGTTGTTATTTTAGTGAATGGTAAATGATATTGCACTCAGAAATATAAGCTGTATAGTTTAAGGATTTTTTTTTTGTTTTTATTATGTTAAATTGCACCATAAACCTTTTCCCCGTCTCTGCATTTTTTAATT
Source organism: Maratus michaelseni (assembly GCA_963931845.1). Classification (NCBI taxonomy): domain Eukaryota; kingdom Metazoa; phylum Arthropoda; class Arachnida; order Araneae; family Salticidae; genus Maratus; species Maratus michaelseni. Next base: position 45,534,957 of record OZ007596.1, read on the forward strand.
AGAAAAGATAAATAGTGCAATAAGTGTAAATTACTGCAAACATTGCAATTTTGTTAAAAAAAAAAAAAAAAAAAAAAAAAACAGAACATTTAGTTTCGATTGTTTACATTTTTCGTGAGCGTGACTCAAATTTCACACCAAGAAACTCGCAAGCCAATGTTATACGTATGGGAGCGTTCTTTTCAATTTCTCGTTCATATTTTAATATTTTTAAATGTCTTTCTTTTTTTTTTTTTCCCAATAGGATATCTGAGGTCTGTCTAATGTTATAGGTTTGTATATTTTAGATATACATACATTTGATAGTGAAGACACTCACTTTCAGAACCGGTTCCAAAAAATAAAAGGGACCTCATCAGAAAAAAAAAGGGGGGGACAAGGGGGCAGGCTTGGAGACATGCAGATGCATAAATTAACCGAAACATTTTTCACTTATTTTGCAAAATGTTGAAAATAGTTTCGCTCTTCCTTTGAAAGGAGATGGGAAGAAAAGCATTTATTTTTGTCAAACAATAATGTCAAACATTTCTTTTCTTTTTTGAAAGATGATTTGGTTGTTTAAATATAATTCAGGATCTACACTTACTGCCTCGCTGATTGATTTTTGTTTAGAGATTGTTAAAAATTAGTGTAACGTGTTAGTTTTGCTTAAGTATGCCAAACAAGATCATAAACCATTTAAAACTAGTCGGATGTGCCAATCCCAAAACTTTCTTCTATCTCACACAGGTTTCACATATACTAAAAACGAATCAGCACCAATTTATATATCAAAGACTAACTGAATCTAAAGTTTCATTAAATTCCATGCATTAGTTCTTGAGATATGACTATCGCTAAAATTGTGTAAATCCTGAAAAATGCAGCATAGCAGCACTACTTGTTGGGAGAGTTACACCGAAACCTAATCAACAACAACTTATGTCAACGTCTAACTGAATCTAAAGTTTGATGAAATTCGGTGCATTAGTTCTTAAGATATAGTTTATCGTGGAAATCATAAAAAAATAGCATAGCAGCGTCACCTGTTGGGCTAGTTACACCAAAACGTAATAAGCATCTATTTATGTTAAAGTCTAACAGAATCCGAAGTATGATGAAATTCTGCGCATTAGTTCTTGAGATATAGCTAGCGTGAAAAATCATAAAAAAGTAGCATAGCAGCGACAACCAAAACGTATATTTACGCAAGTTAGAGTACGGACATCGTACATAAAACACGCAATAATATCATTAAAATACATCGAAACGATTTTTCCCCATAGACCGTAATGTAACGGAATTCTTTTGAGTGTCCCTGTAAAGTAACTCTAAATGCTACACACTTCATTTTCAATACCGAACAAGCCATAGTAAACATCATTAACACATATCAATTGCAAGGCAATCTGAGTATATTTACGAAAGTTAGAGCACGGACAGATAGATAGCAGACAGACAAACCGAATTTATAAACACTTTCCAACAAAAAAGAAGCACTCAAATAAAAATAAAAGAGTAGCATTTTATTGTTGGAATAATTTACTGTCTTACAGCAGCAATAGCAATTAAAATTTTAATGAAAATTTGCATATTTGACTATTTATTTGAGCATATGGAAAACTGAATTCCTTTGCAAAATCTTTAGCAAGTTTTGATTAAGCAATGCCTGCATGTTGACAGATAATTATTTCCTTATTTACTTTAAAGCCGCAACCAGGTTTAATCCCTGATGAAATGTATATTTTTGGATAGATCGTTACTGAAAGAGTAAAAAAATACAAACCTCTGTGATGGGGAATTATTCTTAGCTCTGCTAATTTTTATTTATTTATTTATTTTGGGGTGGAAAGTAGAAAATTCTACATCTATATTGCACAGCTGGTATCTGTGTCAGTAAGGAATTTAAAAAACATATTCTGAAGTACATGTAAAATACCAAAAATAAAACGAATCACCGTTTACGTTTTAAAAGAAATTGTCTCTGAAAAACTGGTGAGGGCAAAAGTATAATTGTGAATTCATTTTGGTGTAAGATATAAGGGCATACATAATTAATAATGAACTTCTAACAATATATTTTAATGACTGATCCTAATTGTGTTTCGTATTCTAGTCGAACATGCATTAATTATAACTATTACTCTAGGTAACTTCGCAATTATTAGTGTAACAAAATATAGAAATAATTCATTAAAACATATATATATATATATATATATATATATTATGCATTTATATTGAGAATTGATTGCAAGATACCTCAGATTATACAAATAATGTGGTGTTAAATGTATTTGCGTGAGTTGTAGATGCAGATATTTGTATATTTTAAACATTTCTCCCAGATTAAAAAAAATATATATACATATTCTGTAATTATATTATGAGAAAGATTTTCAAAATGCTAACATTGGATAAACTGTACAAATAGAGTGAAAAATAAATCATAGCACTGACACTGAGCTATGTAAAGCTTTGTGATTTGTTTTAGTATTTATTCTAAAAATAAAAAAGAATGTAATATTATTCTCTCTCTAAAAAAAAAAAAAAAAAAAAAAAAAAAAAAAACTGAGCTATCTCGGAAAATATTGTGTTATTTCCAAATCTGAAAATAAATTACTTTTTCTGAGAAAAGAAAAAAAAAAGTCGCTTTCAAGGAAATAATTGATAAGACTTCTCGAAAAGGTATAAAAATACAGCAATCTTTCCGGTTAAATATATTGATAAATTGTTTTTTTACACAGAACCCTCCCCTCGCCCTCCACCGCATCGTTTTTCGCTACAATCCCCATGAGAGTCGTAAAATCTTTTCCCCGTTCGAATCCAGAAATCTTTTTTTACAATGACAGAATTATGTATATCTGACACAGAAAAGAGCGATAAACCTAAATATTCTCCTAACGCCTACAAATCTCTCTGCATAAATTACTGAAATTTATAGTCTGGCTCTGAAATTTTTCCAAAAGCATATCTCGGGGGTGATAAAGAGTTACCGCGGATTTCCAACAAAAGAATCTGGAAAAGCACGCACCACAAATAAGCGATATAATAATTACAGCGGATGGTCTCTCTTCACCTAAACGATAACTTTGCAGGTGCTTTATGATGGTAACCGAAAGATAAAGCCAGAGGGCACATGAGTAAACTCGGCTTTCGCTTTATCCATTCACCATTACCTGCTCGGGAAAGGAGGGGTTGTCGGCGAAAAATATTCCATACGAGGGTCAAAGTTGAGGATGAAAGAATGTTGGAACGCCGCAGTGGGGAGCTGAAGTTCCTTCATTCCCACGTCGGTATTCTGGTTTTAGAAGAAAAGAGCAATTTTTTTTTATCACTTTTTTATTATTATTTTTTTCTTCATGTGTATATTATATTTGTGTTGTTGCATTTTTGAAAGAAGTTTTGAGCTGGCGCGTCCAAGCATGTTTGAAATTTATGGGGGGGAAGAGGCGCTGAAAATGTGGAATAATATGCTAAGTGAAATGTCTGCAGCGACTGATTTCCCACTGCGTATAGGGTCCCCAGTTGAAAACAGGCCCCAAATTAATTGAACGAACAAAATAACATTGAAATTATAATGTATGTGCATATGTTTAAAATTCAATTTGGAATATCAAAACAAACTTTATAGTTAATTAAAAATATATAGAAAATTCCATATAGTAAGAACGTCAAATTCACCTTCTTAAACTTGGAAAAACACAATGCAAACGCATTGATAAAAATTTATTTGTTACTATAATAGGTGAAAATACTAAAAACATAGTTTTAAAACATTAAAACTATTTATCTATATTATAAATAGTTTTAGTTTAGTCTAAAACTATGTTTTTAGTATTTGCATCTATTATAGTAACAAATAAATTTTTATCAATGCGTTTGCATTGTGTTTTTTCCAAACTTTATAGGACAAATTACTGATACTTAACTTGCGGCTTATCCACACTCAGATGAGTTGGGTTGGATTTGGAGATTGATTGGAAATTGCCTAAAAGTTAATAGTTTTGTATGTTTTTCTCTATTTTTAAACTTAAATCTATTTTAGACTTAAAAACTCAATTCACATCTCACTTGACACGTAGCTCAGGTTTAACTTAAAACCTTAAGTTAGAAATCAGAATCTTCAATTCCATTGTAAGTCTCTACAGAATGAAAACACAATAAATTTAGCATTGAATTTTTTCAAAAATATATATAAAACAGTGCACATTAAAAAAAAAAAAAAATAATAATAATAATAATAATTTCATTTTTAAGAACTACAACAACAAAAAGACAGAGAGAGCTAGAAACAACAGACGCAACACACCTGCTTCAGTTGATTTTGATTTTCTTTATGTTAGTTTCTGTATTTCATATATTCATCAGAACATTACTTTTTTCATATATGGAATAATGAATTCGTTCATTTCTTTTATTTTTCTTCGAGTATAATGTTTATTAGCCCTGTTTAGACGAAAATATTGACACGTGTGAATTTTATGTATTTCCCGTTCTTGATTTAAAACGTAAACATCATTTATTTAGTAAAAATTTGTTTGAATTCGCACACATAAAGTTTTTTCAAATATATTTACTGCAAGTTTTATATCCTACTCTAAATAAACATATCTTAATAAAACAAAATAGAGTGTATTCGTATCCTCCGTAGATATATCTTTTCAATGACCCTACTATTTAGAAAAATACCCCCTCACCTAAATCTTTAGAAAATAAATTAAACATCAAGTAATGAGACAACTAATACGATTATCTATATAAATCTTAAAAGGTGATAGATGAACTATGAATATCAATATAAAATTACTTTGGTTTAAGTACTTTTTATGGAAATTTTCACACTCAGAAAGTAACGTTTTCCGTAGAATTACCCACCCCATATACAATTTCTAAAAAATTGTAATTATATACCCAGCCGAAAGAGTATCCAGGTTTTTGTTTCAGGGGTGGGAGCGCGGGGGAGGGGGGGGGGGTGATTGCTGAGCAGGGACGAATTCACGTTGTTATGGAAATAGCTTAAATTGTGCGTGTGGGTTTGATAATAATAATAATAAACACTGATTTTTGTTTACGTGTGTAACCATTTTCAGCTCTTCCCCTTCTGCACTGCACTGCACTGCACTGCACTGCACTGCAAAAAAAAAAAAAAAAAAAAATGTTGAAAAAATTCAGTTGTTTTCTTTCATATTTCAAAGATACGTAATAGCTTTTTCCATCTTTATAAATAAAGCATTTTGCAGAAAATTATGTCAAAGTTGAGCTAAATTATTTATCAGAGAGTTAAAACATTTTGATAGCAGCTATTTTTCAGGGTTCGTTGATTTAAATCAACTTGATTTTAATCTTGATTTAAATCATGATTCAAATCAACTTAAAAAAAAAAATTCAAATTTAGGTCACGATATTTTGTAATAAATATTACGTTTTTACAAAACATTGTAAATTTAAAGAGTGGGAGAGACTAAGAACTCAAAATCCATTTTTTTTTTTTTTTTTTTTTTTTTAAATCAAATATCACACTTTAAAGTAAAAATCCTAAATTTAAAAATAAGAGAATTTCAGCTGAAAGATGTTAAAAGATTAATCCATATATTTACCCATTAAAAAAAATATCTAAATCTTGTATACATTTTTTAATACAAAAACGTGGATACTTTTTGCGAAGATAGGTAAAACGTTAAAATAAATAAATATAGGGTCATTCAAAAGTATTTTTGATATTTATGTAGAGATCTCATTACGTCTTTGTGCACATGTAAATAATAAATGGTTCAATATTCCAATGCAGTTCATTTACGGAAAGATCTAGAGAAAAAAAATATCGTTCAATGAAGTATGGTGTAAAAGCTTTCAATGTTCGTTACAAGCATGCATTGAGCCCAACACATTTTTTATCCCATCTTTTGTATCCCCGTTTATGCAGAAGAGAAATTAATAAGCTTTGAGAAAATGTCAGCGTCAGCATTATTGTTTGCTAAAGATAAATACTGTACTTTGGTGATGCCTATTATATTAAAGTTTGAAGCAGAATCTGAAACATTCAAAGAATTTTTGTTTGAATCTAATATAGTGAAAGAACTCAGTCCTTTAGAATGGTGGAAGGCACGTGTTATGGAAAAGCCTGATACTAAAAAACTTATAGAATTTATGATCAACCAGCTTTTTACTGCAATAGTTTCATTTGCTTCAGTTGAACGATTGTTTTCTACTTTTGGTTTGGTACATTCGAAAATTAGGAATCGCTTAAGAACTGATAAAGCAGCTGAACTCTTTTTTTTTTTGTACCAGCACTTTAACAAAAATGAAAATTTAACATCTTAATTTGCTTCCAAAATTGTTTAAAATTTTTATGTGATGCAGTTAATTATATTTTAACTACGATACTTAAAGTTAAAGTGATTTTTAGCACCCGATTTGTAGTTTTCCATGCATTTTATGTAATAAAAATATTTTAATAGCCTAAAATGTTACCTATTAATCATTTATGTATAAATTATGTAATAATATTAATATATATTGATAATACTTGTAGCATGCATGTGTGTGGATCTTTTTTATTTTATAAATTAAAAGAAAAGTCATAAAAAAATATTGTGTGAGGTTTTTTAACAAATTAAAAAAATCTGATTTAAAATTTTAAAAAATCCGATTCTTTTGATTTTTTTTTTTTTTTTTTTTTTTTTTTTTTTTAATTTATAAAGAAATCACGAACCCTGATATTTTTCTGGTTGATCGACAAAAACATGTAAGATTAAGTTCGTACTGAAATTCAAATTTACTACACAATCACAAAATCATTTTCATTCACAAATGCTGAAAAAAAATTCAGTTGTTTTCATTGATATTTCAAAGAGACGTAATAGTTTTTTTCATCTTTATATAAAAATAAAGTATTTTGCAGAAAATTATGTCAAAGTTGAACTAAATTATTTATCAGAGAGAGAGAGAGTTGAAACATTTTGATAGCGGGTATTTTTCTGGATGATGAAACTAAAACATTTAGGACTTATGAAATTCAAATTTACTACACAATCACAAAATCATTTTCATTCACAAATGCTGAAAAAATTCAGTTGTTTTCATTCATATTTCAAAGAGACGTAATAGCTTTTTTCATCTTTATATAAAAACAGTCAAAAATGATGTTTTAAATTTAATTCTTTCAGGGGCAAGTAATTCTGTTTCTGTTAACAATTATGAAAATTTTTATTTCAAAATAAGGAAATGCAATTTTGCAGCTTCCTTCCCCCCCCCCCCCCCCTTAATGTTATAAAAGTAAAATTTTGTTCTAAAATTTCGGTACAAATCTGGATTAAGATTAAATGGTATATAAATAAATATATATATATCCCACCGCCCTTCAGGGAATTAAACAGAGTTCTAAACCAGGAAACATTATGAAAATTCCAGGAAAAAATTTCGTAAAATGAATTATGGCAAATTAATATTATTTTACAAAATTTCAGTATTTCATTTAGATTAAAGACAAGTTTAAAGAATAATAAGATGTTTGATAGCAACCAATAAATAAAACATCGGTTTATCTCCCCTCCCATTCATTGGATAAGGTCAATAACCAACATATTTCAGAAAAGTTTTCTCTTGAGAAAAAAGCCGCAAGGCGGCTATGAAACAGTTAAGGCCATTTTTGATCCCACTGTTAAAGAAATGATGCCATTCTTAAGAATCAAAAATCTATCTTTTAAAAAACCAGTGAAATGAAGCAAATGATTTTATTCGTTTCTTTCTCACAGTAAAACAAAATGAAGTCAACTATATCTTCCTCAAAAATTAGCGAAACAAAATGGTTTTTATTTCGATAGTTCAGTATTATGCAAGAGTGGGAATTTTTTATTCTATCACCATGACGTCTGTGTCGGTTACTATGGGAACAGAAATCAACCACCCAAAATTTGCCGTTGTCATGGTCCCAAAATGAAGTTCTAGGATAAAATGCAACAAATGTTGGGAGTTTTTTTTTTTATTATTATTAAAAGTTGGGTGGCAGCATCCCAAACAATTTAGGATCGCTGCATTCATATTAATTTTCCCTTTCTCTATAAACAATGCCAAGCAGTTCAAAGAAATATTTCAAGTTGCGAAAGCCTTTATTAAAAGTTAATAAAGGGGAAATGAGGGATATTCATTTTATTTTATGCAACAATAGAATAAAATTTATTTTGAAAGTGTTTTAAATTATTTGTTTTGTAAGTTAAGAATTAAAAAAAAAGTCTAATTTAGAAAGGAGTGTGATTAGAGAGTTCTATAAAATTAACGATACTCATGAATACACAACCTTTAAATAAGGTTATTTGCATTCATAGCATATTTAAGAAAAAAATGGATTTTAGATTTTCGTTTAACTTCAACGTAGTTTATTATGCAATGCATGATTATTGTTATTATTTTAATTATAAATAGCCATAAATTCCTTGTTAATATTTATAAAAATTCTAATTAATATACATTATAAGAATTTCAATGGTATTAATCAATGTGAAGAAGTTACAAAAGTCAGATTATAAAAGTAAGAAAAATAAGTATAAAAGTAAAAATAGTTTTTTTTTTTTTCATAAGTACACTACAGAATTTACACAAAAGTAATATGTAACCAATTAGATAAATTTAAAAACGCATACCACAATTAAAACGTACTTCCAGCAATTATTGCTTGTAGACAGTACTATAATCGAACTCTTTTGGTGTGTCTGTAAAGAAACCATAAATAAGCACACTCTATTCTGACAGATATTTAAAAAAATTCTTGCTAGAGAGTAATGCATAATGTCAGGAGTTTTTTTTTTTTTTTTTTTTACTGCGATTCCAGATTTTAGTTCGAATTATCAGCCATAGATGGCGCTGCGAGCAATAGACATCCAATCGAGGCAAAAGCAAAAATCACCCAGCTTTGATGTGAAGGGGTAGTAGGTTCAATACATGGAGTGGGTCTCATTCGCCAATAAAATCTTATTGATGGGTGCAAGTTTTCCGTCCACAGGACGGAATTCCGTCTTTTGAAAATTGCCGAGGTCGGAAAAAAAATCGCCGTTTTTTAGAGATCCTTCGTCGAAATATGCCGTTTTTTGTAGATCCTTCGACGAAATATGCCATTTTTTGTAGATACTTCGACGAAATATGAAGTTTTTTCGAGATCCTTCGACGAAATATGTCGTTTTTCGAGATCCTTCGACGAAATATGCCGTTTTTTCGAGATCTTTCCACGAAATTTGCCGTTTTTTTCCGATCCTTCGACAGAATTCACTGTTTTTCGGACTTTTTCACGAAATTGTCCGTTTTTCCGTGATCCTTAAACTAAAGTAGCAGTTTTTTCCACGATCCTTCGACGAAATTGGCGCTTTTTCGGCGGCCATTTGACGAGATTTGCGTGTTTTCGTGATCCTTTGACGAAATTTACCGTTTTTTTTTCGAGATCCTTCGACAAAATTTGCCGTTTTTCGACGAATTTTGCCTTTTTCTTGAGATCCTTTGACAAATTTTGCCGTTTTTTGGAGATCCTTTGACGAAATAGGCCGTTTTTTCGTGATCCTTCGGCTAAATATGCCGTTTTTTCGAGATCCTTCGGCTAAATATGCCGTTTTTTCGAGATCCTTCGGCTAAATATGCCGTTTTTCGAGATCTTTCCACGAAATTTGCCGTTTTTTTTCGATCCTTCGACAGAATTCACCGTTTTTTCGGCCTTTTTCACGAAATTGAACGTTTTTCCGTGATCCTTAAACGAAATTAGCAGTTTTTTCCACGATCCTTCGACGAAATTGGCGCTTTTTCGGCGGCCATTTGACGAGATTTGCGTGTTTTCGCGATCCTTCGACGAAATTACCGTTTTTTTTTTCGAGATCCTTCGACAAAATTTGCCGTTTTTCGAGATTCTTTGACAAATTTTGCCTTTTTCTTGAGATTCTTTGACAAATTTTGCCGTTTTTTCGAGATCCTTTGACGAAATATGCCGTTTTTTTCGAGATCCTTTGACGAAATATGCCGTTTTTCCGAGATTCTTCGGCTAAATATGCCGTTTTTTTCGAGATCTTTCCACGAAATTTGATGTTTTTTTTTGCGATCCTTCGACAGAATTCAGCGTTTTTTTGGACTTTTCCACGAAATTGCCCGTTTCTCCGTGCTCCTTAAACGAAATTAGTTTTTTCCACGATCCTTCGACGAAATTGGCGCTTTTTCGGCGGCCATTTCACGAGATTTGCGTGTGATCCTTCGACGAAATTTACCATTTTTTTTTTTTTTCGAGATCCTTCGACAAAATTTGCCGTTTTTCGAGATTTTTCGCGAATTTTGCCTTTTTTTTTTTGAGATTTTTTGACAAATTTTGCCGTTTTTTCGAGATCCTTCGACGAATTTTGCCGGATTTTTTGAAATCCTTCGACGTTTTGTCTAAGTGGGCATCGTATGTGCATTCGGAGAGGAGGTCTTGGTGGAGAATTCAAAGTATTTTCAGTCTTTGCCACATCTCAAAGTCAAAACATGTGTTATCTGTGCACACGTATGCGCTTGGACGGGAGGGGGGTGACAGGTCAAAATATTTTCAGTCCTGGCCACATTTCAAACTTGCACCCATGATCTTATTCAGAATCGGGCCCTAAGAACAAGATTGCACTAGAGAATGAGACCCACTCCATGAATTGAACCTCCTACCCCTTCACAGCAATGTTGGATGATTTTAGTTTTCGCCTGGATTGCACTCCTATTGCTCGCAGCGTCATCTGTTGCTGGTAATTCGAAGTATCGAAGTAAAACGAATCAAGAATCGCAGTAAAAAAAAAAAAAAAAAAAAAAAAAAAAAAAAACCTGACATCATACATTACTCTAATGCAAGAATTCTTTAAATATCTGTCACCGTTTCGAAGTTATTGAATTTTAAAATCAGTCAGTCCATTTCAGGACACCCGGTATATCAATTATATGGCAATCCGAGTATATTTACACGAGTTAGAGTATGGAAAGAGAGACAGACGGCCAGACGAACCGAATTCGTGTACTTTTCAACTATATTTTGGAAAGTGTTAAAAAAGATTATTTATTTCTATATAAAACCACTACTCTCAAAACAGCAGCAGTTTTTTTTTTTTTTTTTTTTTTTTTTTTTTATCAAGCACTTATAGAATGCTAAAAAGGGTAATTTAACCGAACTTAATGTATCATTTGCCAATAATATTGTAAAGTGTATTTTTCTTTCATATTTTCAACCTGTAAAAGATTTTTTTTTTCTTTTTTCGTCAGTGACTTACTAGGAAATGCTGCAGTAGCGAAAAACAATTTTATTTCTATTCTTAAAAAAACTTTTTTTGTTTAGGAGCACTTTCCCACGATTGGCGTAATAACAGTTTCAGCGTTTCAATGTTTTCCTGTGAACCGATGCAAAACATGTTAAGTGCTGCTAGCGGCAGAAGCTCTCTTTTAAGGAGAAATGCTTTTTCCTGTGTAAAATGTGCTTCTAGTTTACTCATGCTTAAATCTGTTTATTCAATAAGGAGAATGTGTGGATAATTAAATGTCTTTTCGGTGCTCTGATAGATAAGAAACGCCCCTAGTTTTTACGTATATGTTTATTATCACTACCTTTACTTCTTCATCTTTTTCAGGTATATTTGTTTACATAAAAACAGGATAATGTTTTCATATTTTCGATTTCCTGTTGTACATACAATGATAATGCATTTCTGTATGTGGTTTCCTGTTTGTTCACGTTTAGTTGAAGGGAAATTTACAAGAAATTCTGAAATAAACTAACAATTTTGCAGGTGCAAGAAATGTGATAATCTTTTTTTTTTTTTTTTTTTTGGCGAGAGAACTCAATTTTCCATGCATATTTTCTGGTAACCTATTCATAGTTTCATAATATACACAAGCAATTCTTTCAATATTTATACAATTTATTTAATATAAAGAAGCCGTTTATCTATATTTTTATATACAAAAAAAGTAATTTGTATCTAAAAAACCATATATATATATATATATATATATATATATATATATATATATATATATATATATATATATATATATATATATATATATAAACAAGCATAAAAGTGTTGCCCATGATACGGAATTAAGCCTCCTAATTACGATAAGTGTTAAAACAAAAATAAAGAAAAAGTTACATCTCCATCTCATAGAACTTACATCTGGACCATTTTCTGTGCCGCTCACATCTGGTTAACTGACAGTAATGATGCAAATTTATTGTCTCTTAGGAAAGACTGCTTATTCCTTTCGCCTCTGCAGAACATTTGTACAAAACAGTGACGGACACTTATAAAGACAGTTTAGCTCAACTTCTTTTTAACGAGACTTTGACTGAGTCTATTTTATAAACACTTGAATTTGACTTTAATGATGCAAAATGGCCAATTTTAGATAATGATGTTTATCACGCATATAACCTTTGAATGTAACCCATTTTTTGAGAAAAGCACGTGTGTATTTTCGTATATATGTTTTTTGCTCACTTCTTGCTTGAACACCCGACTAAGAGGGTGCAAAATGTTCAGTCTCAATTTTATCTTATATTAAATTCTTTCCTTTCCTTTCAAATGTGTGAAGATGATTTCCTCTACATAGTGTACCACTACGATACTACGGAATACATAATTTTACAGCAGTGATCATCTATCTAGTGAAATCGTATAATTTCTTTTTCCAATTGGATACACGAATAAAATAATATTCACACAACAACAAACAAAGTTGTTTCAAATGGATTAATCAGATATAGAGTTCACGAAGCTACCAAACGGTAAGAACATTCTTATTTATTTCTATAAGATGTTGTGAAGAAATATGATTAAGTAGTTAGAAATAAAACATAGGAGGTAATTAACCGTTCTCACGCCTTAATACTCGTTAGGTAAAATATTGTCTAACAAAAAGTTCATCAGGTTTGTTTTCATACTACTTATGTCATTTGGCAACAAATCTCACTTTCTGAAACCCGAAATGCGCCACGCTTTTTAAGGAAACGCCAAAGCCCCTATAGTGGAAAAGAATCCTCCTCCCCCTCCCTTTTTTTTTTTTTTTTTTTTTTGTACAGGATAATGAATGTACTGTGAATAATACAAATTTATAAATATTTCGTTAGAAACCGCATTTGTGAGATGGCAGTTTATAAATTTAAAACATTGATTTAAATAATTATCTACAAGTCTCTTTCAAACCGCAGCATTCACCTCTTTCGCATAGTTCTCAGTTCTCATCGATTTCGAAACTTTAAAAAGGCTTAGAAAAGGAACAATACAAAGAAACTTAAACTGTTTTGTTGGCAGATTTTATGATACATAAATGGTAAAAATTAATAAGTTTTTTTTTAATTATTATTTACTTTTATACTGAATACGATATATTTAATAGATTATCTAAATGATTACATACATTATTTTCTTAATATATACTTACATACATTGATCTTCCTTACATCCAGTTTATATACTTTCATACAATAGGCATAGCAACCAATTTTTCAACAATTAAAAGTATGAAGAAGACTGATGAAGAATCTTCCCTAATTTTCTTTAAAAAATGTGTGTGTGTATATAAGTATTACTATTATTTCCTGGTATCATTTGTTTATCTATTGATTTTTCAAAGGCATCTTTATAAAATCTTATTCAGGTTCTATTGATTTTTTTTTTTTTTTACCAACATTAATTTTGTACTGACTTATGACTGCTAGGGGTTTTTATATTGTTGTCTTTTGATGTTAGTTTGCTTAATGGGACTTTATGTATATATGTAAATAGTTTTATTATATAGCTTTATTATATTTAATCAAGTATTAAACAGTCAATGTTAATTTTTTTTTTTTTTTTTTTTTTTTTATGGATATTCAAGTAATATTAAGATTGATTCATAACAATTTTTTTTAAATATGTTATAGATATATTTAATATGTATTTCTTGCAATTTTTATTGCTATCAAACAAATATGGCTGTTATCAGTAAAATGTTAGATACTGGCAATTTAGGCCTTGGTGGATCCAGGACTAATGCTCGGTACAGGAAGATTATTAGGGATCTTCCTGGATCGTTATCAGATAACCTATTCTATTGTCCCAAGCCTGTACTATGTTTTCGAGAGTGTGAATCTAAGCGTTGTCTTACATGTCCATTAGCTGATAAGTCACAGATTTCAAATAATAACAATCTTAATTTGGTAAAATTTTGCAAAGCATACAATGTAATCTATTCATTGAAATGCAATTCGTGTAACATGGAATATATAGGACAGTCTTGTCAAAAATTACATAAGTGGCTAAATTTACATCGTTCTCATATTGATAAATATAAAAATTCTAAGTTTCAAACAACTCATAATATTGAATATACTCATTTCAAAAATCATGATTTTAAAAATATTACTATTAAAATACTTAAAATACAAAAAAATTTTACTGAACGACTTTTTCTAGAATCTAAATATATAAGACATTTTAATACTACATATCCTTATGGATTAAATCAATTAGTATACAAAAAATCACATCCTGTATTTTCAGATTTAACTAAATATGAAAATTATAAAAATCTTTATTCCGGATTAAATTTTTCAAACTTAAAAAAAACTTCAAGATCTGGTAGAGGTAAACATAATAACAAAAAATACACTGATGATATTGTGATTCAACAGGAGCTTGATAATCTTGAGGCACAATTTTGTAATGATTATTGTTGGCTTGCTATAAGAAAACATGTTTTTAGTATAAAAAAGAAATATATAAACCAATATTTCAAGTTATTTAAAAAGAATCAATATTCTCCACATTTTTGTGATATCTTTTATGATATTCTACATTATAGAGCAAACCTATTAAATACAAGTCTTTCTAATAAACCTAAATATAAAACTAATAATACACAATTAATTATAAATATTTCCAATCATGTATTTAATAATATAAATTTACACAATATAATAAACAACATTAATAATAATTTTCCAATAAAAAATTTTACCATTCACAAGACATATAAATATAATCGCACACTTGGACGTAAAATTTTTAATTACAATTCTTTTGCAAAAAATTTGGTCTCTTCAATGAATTACCCATGTTATTGTAATGACCCAAAATATCAAAAGTATATAAATACAACACATGGTCATATCATTACTGGTGATCTTAATATTGTAGAACAACCTATTTTACAAAACTTAATGCATAATGGCACAAAATTTCGTCTTCCATATAAGTGTAATATCAAATCCATAATATTGCAGTTTATTCAAGATATTGATTTGTTTATATATAAAATCGCTGTTGATTACAATAAACCAATCGAATATTTCAGTGAATGGAGATTTTCTGTAATTGATAAATTAAAAAATGAAATTATAAAAAATTATCATCATATTACACATGCAGTTTTTAAAAACATATATAAACATATATCAGAATTACAAAACAAATTTATAATTACTTATGTAGATAAATCTCCAAATAATTATGCTATCATTTGTAAAGAATACTATAAAGTGTTAATTCACAATGCAATCAACACAAGTAATATTTTTAATAAAACTAAATTAAATATTGAAATAAATAACAGAAAATTATTAAATTATCACAAATTACTAAAAATCAAATGTAATAATTTTAATTACCCTTATCTTGTTGTAATTCCAAAATTTCATAAAAATCCTATTAAATTTCTCACTGTTACCATCGGTTGTAACACATATAATAAAAATGCAAGCAATTTACTACTTAATATTTTAAAGCAGATATATGATATAACGTTAAAACATAATAACCAACATTGCCTAAAAAATAGTTTTCAACTCATTAATAAAATACATAATATCAATCCGGTAAAATTCATAAAAACATTGGATTTTAATGATTTATTTAATAACATTGATATAAAAGACTTACATAAAACAATGTGTATATTATTTAAAGAATTTAAATCTCAATTAAAATTAAAAGAACATATTTCAGTAATTTTTTTTAAAACTTTACTAAATTTTACATTGCATAATAATTACATTATATATGACAATATTATCTATAAACAATGCCAGGGAATTCCGCAGGGCGGAACCGCATCTAGTATTCTCTCTGACCTTTACTTATATTATTATGAAAGAAATATAAGTCCGAACAATGATTATGTATTTTATCGCTATATTGATGACATTATCATATTTTATTTCAATGAAAAAAATTGCACATCACCACTCAATTTTTATCCTACTCAGCTTAAATTAAGCGAAAATGATTTAATTAATAATAATATAAACTTTCTTGATTTAAAAATTAATATTACTAATAATTATAAATTAATTTTTGATATTTATGATAAGAGATTTGATTTCCCATTTAAAGTAAATATTTTTATCAATTTTGCTTCATGTTTACATAAATCTGTTTATAAAAATATAATTATCAATTATCTACATGGTATAAAATACTTATGCTCAGATATAAATAAAAACAAAAATATTAGATATATTCGAGATCAAGCAAAAATATATGGATATCCAATTTTTATGATAAATTCAATCATCAACTCTTTTAAATAACACTTATTATATAATTTAAATATAAACATGGTATGTAATAAATTATTGTTTTAGTGTGCGATAACATATAACAAAAGATATAGAAAATAATAATTATAACATACATTATTACAATTATAACATATTAGGAAATTTAATATTTAATATTTGTTTGAACATTATATACACTTTATATAGAAAATTACAATTATAACATACATAATTACAATTATAACATATTAGGAAATTTAATATTTGATTGAACATTATTTATACTTTGCATAGTTGTGATTGTGCGTTGCCGATCACCTCTGTTTAAGGTGTTATTGATGTGCAGTTTTCATACATTTATAAATTAACTTATACAATAACAAATTAACTTATACTATGATAACATTGGTGATTATAACTCATAAACATATCTATTTGCAATATATATAAATATAAATATATATAGTTTTTATTTTTGTCTATGAATAATTAAATTTAACAAGTATTTTAATTACTGCATTGCATTAATTTGATTGAAAAACAGTAGTAATACTATTAATTATCAATATTATAAATTTTGAGATATTTTGAATTGTTTATGAATTATTTAATTAGATATTTAAATTAATCTATAAATATAAAATATATTTACAATGTAGTATAAATTAAACATTAATTATTTAATAATATGTCTATAATATCAGTGGATTAACACAGCTGGCAGCAAAAACAATTTGAATTAAAATAATATCTCTTTTACATAATATATTCTGGTTAAGAATATCTGAAATGCTGTGCAAGTTAAATTAATTCTGTGTAGATTTATTCATATAGTAGTATTATATTTTATTTGAATTTAAAGTAAAACTACAAGTTAGTATTGTTTTTTAAAGTTTATTTATATAATTAAATCTAATGAAGTGAGTATGTAACTAATAAAGTGGATATTTAACTAAATATTAATTATGAATTATTATAATACCAATAGATGGCGACACTTTACCTTTCAGGTAGTTGTAGATAATATTGATAACATTATATTTAATTTAACTATAGAGGGAGCTATTGATTGTATATTAATTTTACTTTCAAGAATTAAAATTGGATGGAGTAATATATATTCACGGATATAATTTTGTTATAAGTGTATTAAAACCAGAATTATTTTGAGTGTTTTTGAATCATTTTGTGTTTGGGTGTCATCGATGGGGTTGTGTTTTAAAAAAAGTGTTCTCTCAACTTGTCTTTCAAATCATTTCTCTCAACTCGACTTAGTCAACATGTATGATGCATTGCCATGTGGATGTGAATATTATGCAGAAGTTGTGACATTTTAAGGATTCTGTATAATTATTGTGAGTAAAATATTTTATCTACACTTTACGCGTTCATATTTCCAATTTTATTATTTCAAAACTGTTATCTCGTGTTAATTTCGTGAGATGTTAATTACAGTTTTTTGGATAATCGATGTGAGTGAAATATATTATATATTCTTAATTGGTTTTTTATTTCCTATTTAAATATTTCCAAATTTTAATATTTCCAATTGTTGTCTGGTAATAATTCAGTGTACCTGGATGATTCTACTGATCTTAGCATTATGCCAGTAGAATTATGAAACACTGAATTATTATTTAAAACACATGTGGGTGCATCCAGGCTGATGAGTACATGTGCATGTGTTTTTCCATATCCAATTCATATTTAATTCTCATGTGGTCCAATTTTCCAATGTATATGGTTCATATTTAATTTATTAATCCATTTGTATTTACTTAATTGCAACTCCAATTTATAATTTTTTTTTTTTTTCCCTTTCTCTCTATTTCTTTTTTCAATATTCTTTAGGTATGAGTAAAATTTGGCCAATTACCATTGAAGCATAAGCTATGGTAATATTATGTTTGCACATGTTAATTATTAGCTATGTGGTATTCTGTATACACAATATCATTAATTATCTCTTTGGAGATTTAAACAGAATAGAATTTGATATGTTTTTTGAAATTCATAGATATTATAATTATATATATATATATATATAAGGCTGATACAAAAATTGGTAGCATTTTATATTTGAGATAAATAGCATACTAAAATGAATCAATAACATATTCTTCTGCGCAACAAAACAATGGTTTCTTTCTATGATCTGAGTGTTTTTACAATAAATGATACGTTTATCTGGCAATTGAAAGCAATAAGCAACTCTATCGCATAAAAAAAATTATTACCCAAATTCTAGTATAGCATGCTTTCAAACAGTTCGTAAACTCTCATGAAGAATTTTTACTCAAATGTTTCCAAACTCTGACGATTATAATAAAAAGGTTTTTTTTTTATGATTTTCAGAAATCTTGTATATTTTTCTATTGTAAATATATGCTCCTATTCTATTATAAAAACACGAGTTTCTTGCAATTGCCAAATTCAATGTGCCTGTTCCCTCTTCGTACCTGTTTTGAGCTAGGTCACCGCGCAGTTTCTAACACACACGAGTTTAAGCTTTTATTCTGTTCTGTTCTTTCATGGAAATCCAGTTTACCACTGTGGCCAAGTTCACAACAACATCTCTCTTTCTTTTTTTTTTTCTCTCTCTTCATACCTTTCGTCCATTTTATTTCGAACGGGGGCGCACCTCACCGTGTGAAAGGGACACCGCCCTTGATGAATAATAACTTTTCTGGAGATCCCCAATTATCGCTGTTGGAAGTTTTATTAGCTGCTAAAACTTAAATGAGTATGTTCTAAAATGATAGGAGGATTACGCTGGCGATAAATATTAATAACTGCTGCCAGACGAAAATTCCTTTTTGGAACATTTCTTGCAGACGATTCTGGGAAAAAAGAAAGTCACATTTCATTGCTATACTTGTAATACATTGGTATATGATGGAAGTAAATACGTATGTTTGATTATAAACATATAAGTAAGAAAAGGGCGAATTTAATTCGGGGTGTTCAGCATGAAAGTAATTTAAAATTTAAAAATGTCAATACAAATTTCCCAGTACTGCAGATGTTTTAATTATTTTCCCTACTTTTTCCTCAATGCGCTGTGCCTGGCTGTTGTGTAAAAGAATAGGGGTTTAAAATTTATCGCAGTGCTCATTATTTTAATAACTCTTTCTTTTACCTCAGGAAATAATTCTAGCAGACGATGATGAGATGGTGACTACATGAATTTTTTCTCATTAAAAGTTTATATTTTTATAACATGGTTTTTCTGTTTCTCTCTATATCTGTTTTCTCATAACGAATTTACGCCAAAAGCCTTTAAAAGGTTGGTGACTTTATAGACAATAATAATAATAATAAATATGTTTTAAAAAAAAGTCGAATTAAAAAAAATGCAGTTTTGAGACTAGTAGTATGTATAACAATCCAAATTTTTGAGTTAAACCCGAATTGTTTCCTATTCGACATTTATAGGAGAAAGTTTAATATATGAAAGTGTTCTTTTTTTTTCTCTTTAAAACATGTGTCACATATCAGATCAATGATTTCAACCGTGTAATTTGTGCAACCGGTCAGCTCTAAACGTTCAGCTCCTCAATATTCCTTAAAGATTCTTTATAAATCAAACTTTTCATATTCAGTTTACTGGTTTCCATTAGCATAAACCAGGGGTCTGTCCAGACTTTTTTCACAGGGTCCTGTTTTTGTGAAATTGTGAACAGCTTTTTATATTTGTGAAAAATCTAATCATAATTTTGTGAATTTGAAATGGTCGTTATATTCAGGTTCTTGTTTATGCATTTTTAAGAAGATATATGGATATAAAATACATATATTTTCTTTATATATGTAAAAGTGACAGGTCAAATTTTACTTTTAAATGATTAATTTGTGAAATGTTTGGTTTAAAGATGGAAAAATTTTGTAAAAAACCTACTTTTAAGACAAAGAATTTTGTGAAGGGTCCTGTTTTAGGGAAAATAATTTTGTGAAGGGTCCTATTTTGAAATGAAAAGTTTTGTGAAGAGTCCTTTAAAGGACCCAATTTTTTCCTAAACAGATCCCTGCATAAACGCATGCTAATGGAAAAGTTCTAAGGTTTTTCAACGTTTATATATAGTTTTAGATGCAATCACAATGCGGTGCTCTCTCTCTCTCTCTCTTGGAATAACATAAAAACATATGCAACATAAAATGGATTAAATAACCACCCTGTATAGTAAGAATTTCAATAACAGAATAAAATCAAAATTTTAAACTAGGAACATCCCAATCCTTTCTAAAGAATGATAAACAATTTTCTTCTTTTAAAACCGCACCTACGAATTTTCTAAATCGCCTTAAAGCTTGTGAAGAAAAATGCATAGATACATTTCCTAATACCCCTATTCCATTCGCTTCAGTTTAGATGCAAACGTCGCAGACGATTATCACGCTATCCTACCATTATCGTGAAATGGAACGAAGTTATTCTATAATGCTGAAGCTTATTGTTCCGTGAGTTAACCATTTTTTTTTTTCTCTTCTCCGAAATTCGAAAAGCTCGCCATATGGAACTCAATCACATTAGTATATATGTGTTCGAGGAAATGTATTGCAAAAATGTCGGTCGTTAGTTGAAAATATATGTTTAAATATTTGTTTTGTAGATAGTGAAGTACTATTTATACATTTCTTGTAATTGATTAAGTTCCTGTTTTTTTCCTGCCAAAAAAGAATAAAATGTCATTTATCATTTAGTAGCTATTATCACTGAGCAGCTATTATTTTCGTTTGTTCAGAAAGTTTTACTATTAAAAAATATAGGATACTCCAATTATGGGAGCATCTCCCATTTAAATGCATATTTATTCACTTTTAGTTGAATCGAAATTATAAAAGACTTCTCATTAATGACATAGTCACAACTTAAGGCTTTTATTTTTTAAAGTTTGTTGCCGTACTCTAAGTTGCATATATTGTAACTATGTTGTATGCTATATATTGTAAGTATACAATAAACTTTTATATTTATATAAATATTTTGTTGTACACTCTACTATATTATAAATTGTTGTATGTATGTATGTATGTATGTATGCACGTTGTAAGTATTGTAAGATATATGAATGTAGTAAGATGTAAGTAAACGTGCACGCATGTAAGCAAGATGTATGTAAATATATTATATCGAGAATTATAAATAATGGGGGGTAATTAAAAAAAAAATAAAAAATATATTTTTAAAATATCCTATTTTGGTGTATTAACTAAATACATCCTTTACTTGTCTATTTGTATATCTGTTTTTGCTTTCGTCAAGTGCTAAGTCGACAAAATAACTTGAGTTTATATACTTGACTTAATTTGTTATAACTTGAGTTAATTTGTTTCAGAAGAAGACATAATATATGTTCTAAACAATCAGACTAAGCACTTTAGAACCGCAATAAATAAATAAATATATTAATTTTTGGTTCATTTTGATAAATAAAATCATCCTTTTAGTGTAGATAATGAAATTAAAACAATCTAAACCAAGTTATATATATCACAAACAGTTTTAATCCTGGGATTAAAAAAAAAGATAAGAGGTTTTCAATAAAAAAAAACTCCAAAAAACCTTAAAACCGGGATCTATGCATTCGTTATTACCATGGAATCGTTCGTACGCAGCAAACTTTACCCTGCCTGTAAAACACACTTTCCGGCAACGTACAGCAATGCAGGAGAGAATGGGAGGGGAGATTTGTCAACTCTTCTTTCTAAACATGATTTCCCCCAGCCTTGATGACAATGCAATAAATACATCATCGATTTTTGCAAAAAACCTTCATTTCTGTTTTGTCTGTCTTTTCGTCCTTCCTTTCTTCATTTAATTTGTAAAAAATGCTGGGATGCTATCATAGTTTTAAAATGTTATGAGAAAGGAGTTCAGTATTCTTCCAACAAAAATAATAATGCAGTCGAGTTTTTTTTTTTTTTTTTTTTTTGAACTAACGATTTTCACGGGAACATAAATATATATTCTTTATAAATAAAGTTTCGTAAAAAGTTTTTTTTTTTTTTTTTTAAATTGAGTATAGAAAAAAATAATAACGGAGAAAATTAGCTGAATAAGAACTGCTCTTAATTTAAAATATAAATACCATACACACATAATTTTTTTTTCTTATATTTTTGCTTTCATACTTACATGCATACTTATACAGTTATACACATACAGCTTGCACACAACAACACATTATCAACAAATGAAAGTAATAGCATTTTTGCTAAAGAGGAATTTTCCAAAATCTTGTTTCAACTAAAACTTTAAAAAAATATTAATTTAATTTGAGAGATCTTCCATAATCGAAGTGTCTTGCGTTTGACAACAATGCTTTAACTAAAAGCGAAATTAATAGCCACTGTGATGCTAATAAATATAAAACTCTATTGTGCTACAATTGCATTACATTTAATTTAGACCACTTTCTGTACCGTAGAAGTTTTTTTTTTTTTTTTTTACAGTTTTTCAATAGAGCGCTTTGCAGGGCATTACAGAAATAATTCGTTGTAATGAATTTTTCATTCTATGGTATTTCGCTTTAATGGAATGCGGTTGCATATTAAATTAATTTTATACAAGACCCCACTAAAATAAAACGGGAATACGTTATTATTTAAATATTTAAAACGTATTTATAATAACGGATAAATCATTTTTGTGTAACGTGTTTTACGTATTGCTTCAATTATTGCTAACTATGTTAATTAAAATGATTCCGTACATTCTGTATCTGGTAACTGATAATTAAATCTGATAAAAAACATTCATGTGAAAAAAGGACCAAGTTCTCTTTAGAATTGTAGCTAAACAATATATATATATATATATATATATATATACACACATACACACACACACCTAGTATAGAAAAGAATAATATTAAAAAAAAACAAAAACAAAAAAAAAAACTTACGGCCTAATGAGACAACAAGCACAAACATAAAATTCAAAAACTAATCAAAATTTTATACTTGTTTTCTTTTAACAAACTGTCTTATCTCTAGACGATGCTAAACTACTATAAATTTCTGTTGAAAAATTACTCAGCAGTAATATATAGAACTAGACATTATTAAATTTGAAGATAATTTTAGCCTTTTTCCCCCCCGCACAATTATTTAAAGAGGAAAACAAAAAAAGAGAGAAAATAGAAAGGCAAATTACATAAAACAGTAAAAATTAGCCCAACGTCAAGAATAATAATAATTTTTTTTTTTTAAATGCTGACAATATTTGAGGAAATAACATATATGTTTTTTTTTTTTTTTTTTTTTTTTTTTTTTTTTCTGAAGAATTCACAAGTCATATTTGATTTTCGTGTTATTGGGTTTAATTTTGTAGTATCATTTCATTTGAATTTCATGCTGTCTTTTTCTTAGTTTTTCACTCATGTGATGTCATTTTAACTATATACATACAACAATATAATAAATTAAAACACCTTGTAATAATATATTTCTTTTAAATGCTAAAAGGTGTAAATTAACAGCATAATAAATACAGAGTAAAATAACTTTTATTAGGTTGTTTGACAAGTTTCGGCTCACTCCGAGCCATTTTCAAAAACAAATGAGAATATCCCATAATTGCGCGGTCTTTGAAGTTATTATTTAAAATGCTATCATTTAATTTTCATGTGCTTTTTTAAAAATTACTCACGTTATCTTTTATTTTCACTTGTTTATTTTCATATCTGTAACCATGGAGTAACTCGAGCCACAATTTCGGTATTTATTTTCATATCTGTAATCATGGAGTAACTCGAGCCACAATTTGGGTATCTGTAACCATGGAGTAACTTGAGCCTCAATTTCGGTATGTAACGATGCCGCATCTTTTAGCTTACCGAAATTTTGGCTCGAGTCATTCCATGGTTACAGACATGAAAATAAGCAACCAAGTAAAAATAAAAGATAACCTGCGTAATTTTTAAAAAAGTACATGATAATTAAACTATAGCACTTCAAATAATAACTTCAACGACCGTGCAATTATGGAATATTCTCATTTGTTTTTGAAAATGGCTCGGAGTGAGCTGAAACTTGTCAAACAACCTAATAAAAGTTATTTTACTGTGTATTTATTATGTTGTTAATTTACACCTTTTAGCATTTAAAAGAAATATATATATATACATACATATAGAGCAGAAATGAAAAATGCGATATCACTTGTAAAAATTCCATAAATATGAGCTGTCCTACATATAGGACGATGTTAAAATATGGGTTAGAACAAAACTACGCATGTTTACTTTATGGAATCAGTCGTATTCTGCAGGGCTTCTTACTCTGCC
Source organism: Maratus michaelseni (assembly GCA_963931845.1). NCBI lineage: Eukaryota > Metazoa > Arthropoda > Arachnida > Araneae > Salticidae > Maratus > Maratus michaelseni. The sequence goes on from OZ007596.1 coordinate 45,559,749, forward strand.
TGTAAAACATATTTTTCAGCAATGCACGGCTACTGATGGAAAGAGGAGCGAAACATCGTGTGCATTTTTTTAAAAAATTATTATTGAAAACGGCTTAGAGTCCTCTGCATTAGGTCGAGAGCCCGATTTTACCCGAACCCAACCCGACCCGCAGTTCGGGTCGGGTTGACTTTAAATGCTTCGAGTTCGGGTTAAGGTTTGACTATTTCGAGGACGGGGTCGATTTCTGGTTGAACCGATTTTTCAAAAGAGTGTCCTGTTTTTTTTTTTTTTTTTTTTCCAAATGAAAAACTATATTTAAATATCAATGAGTGTATAAATGTTCATTTTTATAACAAAAAGATCAAATTAGTATTAAAGATATAACATGTATACTACTTATTCACAATTGTACTAAAATAAGGATTAACTTTTTTTTTTTTTTTCACTTCGGATTCGGATTCGAATATTTCGGGTTGAAGTGTGTCTGGTTCGGCTCGACTTTAAGCAGAATTTTCGGGTTCGGATCAAACGGCTTCTTGCAACTTGATGTAAAATGTCAAACGCATTTAATGACTTAAAATTTTCTGTGTTACTGTAACAAAGACTTTTAACTTCACGAAATCAATTGTTATGTAAAAAAAAAAAATGCCTGTATGTCAACAAACGCACCTATTTGACCTTTAATGTCTGTGCTGACGTCATTTGTACCGTAGCGGAATATGGAATGGTGGTATTTAAATACATTCTACGTCATTTTCAGAAGAAGCCTATTTCTGTCCCGATATGTACTAAAAGGTCATGAACTTTCAACTACACTAAGCCCTATTATTCCGGTTCTCTCTAACGGGGCTGATTTCATAAATCAAATGGCGCTGCTTTTAATAAAAGCTGTGAATTAATTTTCATTCACACATGCATGGGTCATGAGAAATGAAGATTGAAAATTTTCTAAGGATTTGTAGAAAATAAATGTTTATTTATTTATTTATTGTCCATAAAAGTTACGTAATGGGGATAAAACCCTTAAATGAATTGAAGCTTTAAATTCTATTTCCTGGAACTTAAATCAAAGTTATAGTTACCTAACAACCAATCTCTGTAACAGAAAATGCAAGGCGGGAGGCGAAACATCAAAGACTTTTATTAAAAAAAGTCTGCAAATTTTATTCGAGTAATATTTACTATTTTAACCCTGGGTCTGGAACATGTTTTTTTTTTTGTTGTTGTTGTTCCGACTTTCGTTCTCTTAAAATTAAAGAAAGGGGGAAAAAATATTATTTCGATTCGTTTCTCGTTCATGATTCGGTTTCGAATGAATGTGCCAACTTTTATTTTTATTTTATTTTATTTTATTTTATTTATTTACTTATATATGTAAAAAAGCATGAATTTCTATTATGTTTTATTCAGCTTTGTTAATATCGTTCAATAGAACGTTAAAATAATAATTATTATGTTGCAAAAAGAAAGGAAAAAAAAAGAAAGAAACAGAAAATGAAAAAAAAGGGAAATTAATTCAGAAATTACTTTTTATTTATAATTTTTAGCGCAATAAAATAAATTCTTATGCAAGTTATGTATTTTGGATTATATTAAAATTACTACCTAGTAAAATGAAAACTGTTTTTTACATCCCCCCCCCCCCCCCGTTCCCTTGCGATTCCTTGTTAGCAGGTTTTAGGATATATTCAATTACACGGTTTCGGTTATTTTTTAAATATATATTTTTTCCTAACATTCGATTCATTAGAAATGTACGAAAGCAAAGTAAATTTTTTTTTCATAAAATATATTTAACAGTATGACCGAGAATAAAAAAATGTTATAAATAAGATAACTCTTTTTACATCGTAATCTCTTTCGATCATACAGAGAAGACGGGGAGGCAGATATAACGATTGGGACCTTCGCCAAATCACAACGCGGAGTTTCTTGACATTTTGGCAGTCGTTTGGAATTTCTCTCTTTTTTAACTACTGTTTTTCGTCACGGTGCATTATTTATAAGAGTGTAACATTTTATAGCACATTTTTGCCACCGCAAGTAACGTGGTATTTTAATACCCAATTTTAACCTCCATCAAAAAAATATATATACCAAAGGAAAGTTCTTTCAGTGATAGTTGTTAATGCAATTTACGTAATTTGTGCTTTAAGCTCTGTAGGGGTGTTGTGTTTGTTTGCAAGTTACGAAATGCAGTGTGAATGGGTGAAGTTATTTAACCCCCTGACTGCTTATCTCGCGATTTCCATGGGCAAGATATTCGTAGAAAAATTTATATAATTTACAATTTTTGAATCAATTTTGTATTAAAAATTTCACAGTCAAAGGTTGAAAATGAAAATGACAAATTTACTACATATTTCATATACAGGATGATTTGAAATATGTAATAGTATAAGAGATAAAGGTCGATTAGATATTGGTCGAAAGGATTTTGAAAAAAAAAAATTGAGCAGTCAGAGGGTTAACCTTACGAACGGTTTATAATAGCATAAAAACACGGGCGGCCGGTGTACTGTATGCGCCAAGGCATTTATTTTAAAGCCTAAATTACAACTTTTAGTGATATCCTTGTTTAATGCAATGCCCAGCCCAGTAGTAATATAAAAGTAATAAACACCAAATTGATAAAAACAAAGACTTTTAATTTAATTAGAAATAATATAACACAGATGATTTGTAGTAAAAAGAAAAAAAAACCACTGGAGGCCAACATATTTTTATATTTGTGGAATATTGCCCTTGTTATTATATATATATATATATCAGTTATTTCTGTTTCAATGGTTAATTTTTGCAATAAGTTTATATATATATATATATATATATATATATATATATATATATATAATGGTCTTAATTCTAAATTATTTAATCGTACAAACCTTGTTTATACTAATACTACTAAACATGAACATTACAGTAGCACTTATGCTATATTAAATCATACAGCAAATACAAAAACTACACGTACAAAAAGGGGTAAAAATTGTAATAGTTCACAGTATATCTCTAGTAATGATATTGAACGGCAGTTATCTAATTTGGAATATGAATTCAATAATTCTTACAATTGGCTTGATATTAGGAAAAATATTTTTTCGATCAAAAAGAAAAATCTTAACAAGTATTATAAAGTTTTTTTATCATTAAATCTATCGCCACATTTTAGTGATGTTTATTTTGATCTTTTATTATTTAGAATTAATCAACTTAATGTAAAAATTTCAAAAAACACTTACAAAAAAACTAACAACACTCTACTTATAATTACTTTTTCCAATATTGTACTTAATAAAATAAATATACACAATGTAATTAATAACATTGAGAACAAATTCCCCATAAAAAATTTTACAATACATAAATCGTACAAATACAACGTTACATTAGGACGTAGGATTTTCAATTACAATAAATTTTCAAAATTTCTAACATCAAATGATAAACCTCCTTGCTTATGTAATAATCCTAATTATAGCAATTATGTAGATAAGGTACATGGTCACATTATTACAGGGGATATTAATATTGTAGAGAATGATTACTTGCGTAATCTTATGACTCATGGGACTAAATTTCGATTACCTTCATGTTATACAATTTTTTCTATTTTAAAACAATTTAATCTGGATCTTGACCTTTTTATTTATAAAATATCAATAGATTATAATAAACCTCTTGAATTTTTTAATGAATGGAAATTAAATGTTTTAAGTAATTTAAATGCTGAACTTCATAGGAATTTGGACATATATAATTTTAATTTTAAACAACTAAATAGTGAAATAACGAATTTACAAAACAAATTTATTATTACATATGTTGATAAATCACCAAACAATTATGCTTTCATCTGCAAATATTATTATTCGCAGTTAATAACTAAAGCTATAAATACAAATTTAAACTTTAAAATAACTAATCTAGATAAAATCATTAATAATCGACATATATTTCAATTTTATAAATTACTAAAAATTAAAAACTATAACTTTAATTATCCATACATAGTTGTTATACCTAAATTCCACAAAACTCCTTTAAAATTTAGAACTGTAACAATCGGTTGTAATACTTATAACAATAATGCAAGCAAATTTTTATTAAGTATTCTCACTAAATTGTTTGAACTTACAAAACAAAAAGATAATTTGTATAGCATAAAAAATAGTTTTCAACTTGTCAATAATATTAAAAATTTAAATAACATAAAATACATGAAGACGTTTGATTTTAATGACTTATTTAATAACATTGATATTAACGATATGTTCAAGATAGTAAATTTATTATATAAGGAATACAAGGATTCTATTAAATTAAAAAATAAAATTTCGTTAAATTACTTTAAAACATTAACTAAATTTATTCTCCATTATAATTATATTGTTTTTAATGATACTATATATATACAAAGCTGTGGACTCCCTCAAGGTGGCATTGTTTCTTCAATTCTTGCAGAATTGTATTTATATTATTATGAACGTAACTCTAATATTGCTAATTGTAAAATATACCGTTATATAGATGACATTATTGTCTTCTATTTTAATAGTAATTCAAATTATTTATTACCTATAAAATATCATAAAAATTTAACTTATAGTTTCAATGTTATGGCAAATAATGAAATTAATTTTCTTGATCTTAAGATAATTCTTAAAGATAATAAACTTTTGTTTGACATTTATGACAAGCGAAATGATTTTACTTTTAAGGTTAACTTATTTACTAACTATTTGTCATGTATACATAAATCAGTATTTGTAAATATTTTACTAAATTTTGCACATAGAATTAATAATCTTTGTTCAAATAACTTTAAAAATCAAAATTTAAAACATATCCTTCAAATTGCACAAGTTTATGGATATCCTTACTATTTAGTTAAATCAATTTTACACATATAAATATAGATTTAATTTGGGTTAAATGTCTGTATTTTTTTTTTTTTTTTTTTTTTTTTTTGTTAAAATCTCCTTGATAAAAATGATAATCAACTTTTGATTGTTGATATATTTGGCTAAACTATGAATCCTATTGTGTGCGTTGCTGCATAGGATTATCCTAGTTTAATGTCATTCATATTTTAAAATTTAACGTTAATTTTCAACTTTTGACTGTTGATATATTTCGCTAAATTATAACTCATATTAAGAGCATGTGCTGCATAGGATCATCTTAGTTAAAAGTCATTCATAAATTAAAATTTACATGTGGGCAAATTCTATAATTGTTGTTATGATTATATGGAGTTAATATTATTGGGGTTGTAACAAAAGTTAAAATTATCAAGGATGTTACAATGGGTTAATCAATACAATATAATATTAATATGTTAAACATATTTAATTTTAGTAAATATTAAATATTTATTAAATATAGTACACTAATAAACATATCTCTTAGTTTTATATTATTTATTTTATTTTATTATTAGATCATTTAATTTAATTAATATTTATGTTTTTTATATATTTTTTTTTCATGGTAGATATTATTTAAATAGCTGGATTTAAATTATAATAAGTGCATTACCATATTGAATAATCTATGTTATTTCTAAGTATAATACTAATTTATAAAATGAAAGCATCATATGGATTCTACATTAATGTTTGGGTTAAATTAAGATATATTTTAAATGGGTTAGTTAAAATATAAATTATATTATACTAGTAACTCTTATTCTCTATATATATCATTAATATTAACTAGTAAAATTAATATATTTACACTACATTACAGCTGCATATAAGTAATTATACATACAATATTAAAGTTTTAGTAGAATATCTGTACACCAGATGTCAGCAGCAATGTATTTGATAGTATGCTAAAATAGTCTAATATTTTTACAATAGATAGCAGTAGTATAGCTTATTTAAAATATTAAAACTTGGAAATTTAGTATGGAGGTAATAATATCTATGAAATACTTTCAAATTATCAAGTAATATTATATATTTTAATTTATTAAATTAAAATTAAAATAAAATAATTAATGGTTTTTATTTATATGTATATCATAATTTTTTTTCTTCATTTTTTTAAATGTTGTAATCTATTTAGTTAAATAGAAATAACTGTAACTGTAGGTTACAATTTATGATCTGAAGGATTCTCTATTTAACTGTGAATTTAACCTCTTCTTTTGGATACAACTTTGTACATGTGCTCACAATATACTAAATATCTTGGGATATTATCAATATAAGTAATATATATATTTTTTAATTTTTTTAATTCTTTTTCACACTCCTTTTCAAATTGTATGTATAATTTATAATATTCCATTGTAAAGGTCTTGTTATTCAATATTGTTTCAGCGATTGTTCGGGCAAGATATGGCACTATATTTAGCAAAAGCTGGTGTCATATACAGAAAACAATCGTTCTTTGCTTATAAATGTGATTTTCTTGCCCTTGAAAAAGTAAATTACTTTATAAGCTTTTATTTGTGTATATACTCGTGTGGTTTATATTTCATTCCTTATTTTCTATTTATTTAATTTTTTTTTTTTCTTTTTCTTAATTTGAATTAATAATGTTACTTTTATTAGGACTACAATTTTAATTTGTAAATTGACAGGGCTCTTTGGTATCGGGATTTCAGTGTATGTGGTCAGTTTCTTATGTTTCAATGGTTAAATTTTACTTAAAGTTTTATATATATATATATATATATATATATATATAAAATAAACTTTTGTAAATAATAACCATTAAACCACATAAATAATCTACACTAGATAAACTGATAATTACAATACAATACATAAATATATCCAAAAATTTAAGATTCTCAAAATTAAAATAAGTGGGAAAAATACTTAAAGAATGTAGAGAAAAAAACCAATTTGCAGAAAGTGGAAATTATTGCAAGAAGCAAATGGAAACATATATTACGAAACACGTGATCAAAGGCGATATTCCACAAATATAAGAAAAATGTAATTGATTTCTGTTTGAGTTAATATAGCCATGAGCCAAATTTATTAACTCAAATTGTCCGATCAATTACAGAGTCAAGTTTATATATATATATTTTAAATAAGAAAGAAAATGGAATAAATGACACAAACACACGGATGGCGTATTTCACACACCAGTGGTGACTTACAAATAAAAATAACGAAAGAGAACTTCGATTTTAAACATTGGTTGAATACTGAAGGGTCTTTGGATTTGGAAAGAGGGTAAATGAGATGCAGGTGTTAATCATGTAATTATTTTGTAATTCGCAGCTGTTTTTTCACTTGGTGGCGTACGCAGTTCGCTGTGTGTTATTTTTATGATTAAGGTAATACAAAAATTGGAATTGAATGGTCTTTTCTGTCGATAGATGAACTTTCGATAGATGCGAATCGGTAAAAAAGTATTTCAGTGGAAATTATGTAAATATTAGAGTGGTGTGGTTGACAATGATGTATATACGAATGTCTTGATAAGCAACAAATTGAAATTGTTTGTCTCCCACGCCTTAAAAAAGGAAAAAAAAAAGAGTCTAAAATCCAGGTTATTTACGATACCGCTTAATGTTTTCTTTAGCAGTAAGCATCACTGTCTTAACTTTTAATCGCTTTCTATGAATTACTCTAAGGTCTGATAGTTTTACTTAAGGCTGTTTAAAATTAAAGTCATGTGGTTTTCAGATAGATTTGCAAAATTTCGTGCTTATACGCACTTTGCAGTTTTAAATATTCCCATTTATATTTTTAAGAAAATTTTCCGAATGTTTAATCTACTTGTAAAAGTTTTTATCTCTTTCATAAAATATTGCCTAATTAAGCTTAATAAAATTTGTATGTATTTTTTTTCAGCCCCCCCCCCCCTCCCCCCACACACACTCTCTGTATCTCATTCATTCATTCATTCATTTATTCAATTAATAACTTTTATAGTGATGAGTTTGAATAGATTGATTCTTTACTATGTTTTTTTTTTCGTTAATTGGATTTTACGAATTGTATATGACTTAATGTAACATTCGTCTAAGGCCAGTCTTACGATTCTACATGTACATTAAAAATATTAAATATTTATGAAAAATAAATTATTATATGTACAAGTAATAAATTATTATATATACAAGTAATAAATTATTATATATACAAGTAATAAATTATTATATATACAAGTTATAAATTATTATATATACAAATTGTAAATTATTATCTATACAAGTAGTAAGATAGTGGGGGTTCACCGGCAGCAGCCGCAATCCGCAATGAGGAATGGGGATTCCAGACTGAGGAACGAGGATTCCTCAAGGAGGAATGGGAATAAGGGGGAGGAGGTACCTTCACAACCGATAATACAATGTTCAGAATCATTCTTCTCTTTACAACAATAATTTCTGATCCATCTAGTTATGTATCTGATATTTTATAGAAAGGTTTGTGTATAAGAATATGTTTTAAAAAGCAAGTATATTATATATTTATTATAAATAGTTCTATGCGTGTCTATGTGTGTGTGTGTGTGTGTGTGTGTGTGTGTGTGTGTATGTGTATGTATGTGCACGTGACAAATAGATCTCTTTGTGTGTGTGTATGACTATCTGATTATTTATGAAAGTTTTACAAAAAATTTTCATGTTTTTATAAAGAAAAAAAATATGCGGTAGTTAAAAAGTTTCACATATTAAAAAAAAAAAATCTTTTAGAAAAAGTTTTGCATTACTTTAAAAAAAAAATTTATTTTATTAAAAAATTTATCTTAACAAAAAAAAAAAAGTTTCACTATAGTTAAAAAAAAGTTTTCACTCATTTTCGATTTAACTACAACAAAAGTTTGTGTATAAAGATAACGTTTCACTAGTAAGGTTTAAAAAAAGTACTCAATAATAAAATCAACAATTTTTATTATAACAAAATAATTTACAAAAAGGTATTTACAGATCAAAATATACATCGCGATTTTGCGTTAGCAATACAAATCAACATTTTCTTCTTTATTACAAACGGTATTAATGTCATAATGGCCATATGCTAAACTGCTTATTCCATCATCCAATAAGTAACGCTTGTCGTCAAAGGGACTTAAGCTAATTTTATTTTGAGTTAATGTATATAGGCGATGGTCATCTTGGGCAATTCTTACCTGTTTCTCAATACTTGTTTTTTGTTGTTGGAGGCACTCCAAGTAGTCTTCATGTTTAATTTTCTGCCGAACAATCTGCGTAGATACGCCTTTTGCACGCTTCTTTTCATCTTTAACAGATTTTAGAGAATACATTTTTGATTTCAGTCCGACAAACTCAAGGGCTAATTCACCATTAAGTTCATCCTTAAACTTTCCGAGCGTCTTCTTATTATCCTCAGAGTATAGACGATGAGATTTCGGGTATTCAGAAAAGTCAAACAACTCACGATGCTGCTCCAGATCCTTATAAATATTATTGGTTTTAATATGATACGTTAGGGAATCTGTATCCGTAAAGAGTAAAACTGCACGATCTTTGTATGTTTTCTTTATAAAATTGTAATGGAAATCATACATACAAAGTTTAGATAGTTCGAGTATAGAAAATCCAACATAGATGGGTCGGTTCATATGTATGCTAGTTTTTAATCTCTCAACAGCAGTCAAGTCTTCATCATAAGTTTTAAACGATTTAAAAGTAGGCGATGCTACTAATTTTTTGGCTCTTTTTTCACCGTTACAAAGCACAATATTTCTTCTTTTTCGTAGATTTTCCATGGTTTTACCAAAAACAGAATTGTTCATTAACTTAAAAAAGTCTTTCTCAAAAGAAGATTTTGCTTCTTTCCTTTTTTCGGTGTTGAAATTAATATATTTCTGCAACCATGGTCCCTGTTTAAATTTTAAAGCTTTATGCACAGCTGTAATTTTTAAACCAAGTTCTAAATAAAATTTGAGATTACGATAATGGGTTATATAATTTCGTTTATTATTTAAATTTGGTATAAGTTTAGGAGTTCCAACGAATTTTCTATTGTTGAGTAAGCTTCTTGCATGAGAAGATAGCATCTGATCCTCTACAGTTACTCTCTCAGGGGCGACAGGGTATTCATTATGCAAAGGATGTAAATGTTTCGGGTATTCCAAGTCTACCTCGAAAAGATACCCAATTTCGGAACTATCAGATAAAGATAGAACCCACTCTTCTGTCATATGACTTGTTTCACACCATTCAAAACCGCCGTAGGGTAAAAATTGGCTCATAGCCCACCCGTATAAGTTATTGGCATCCCAATACATAATGTAGCTGGGTGCCTCATTTTTCTTATAATCGGGCGTACCAGGGATGTTTGCTCGGGCATATCTTTTACTTATCATGCTAATGCCGCCTCTTATTCCATTTTCAACCATAAGCAACATATCTATATCACTGAGTAACTCTAAAGGTGTATCAGACATCTTCAAACAAGCCTGCCATGCTAGCCCAGGTGCTGTAAACAGGTGAGCAGGGTCAATTTCATAATACTGCTGACATAATTTCCTAAAGTTTTGAAACACGTCAGCAAGTAGTAGAACATCTGTCTTCACATAAAGGTTGTGATAATCACCAAGAGTCTTGATATCAAATGTTTTCCATACATTCTGGGCGTGTTGGTATTCCTTTTCACTTATAGGCTCATTGGTTAAACTATTAAAAAAGGCAGAAGGCGGAGGAAGCTGCTTCTCAGTAAATTTTTCAAAGCAAGTAAAATAATCATAGGGGTAAACCCCTTTCCGTATAAGTAAAGATAAATTATTATTTCGGGGGAAATTTTCTTCAAGAATAGTGAATTGATCAGGTTGAAGGTTTTTAACAAGTTTTTCCAATGACGTAGGCAAAAATTGGAAAGAGTCTATAAACACCATCTGAATATAAGATGTAGGCTTTCTGATTTTAAAGGTGATATAGTTTTCCATAGAAGTAGCAATAACATCGATTTCATGATCTTTGAATTTTCCAAGCTTTGTCATAATATGATGGCCATCGTAGTTTTTCAAGTTATGGAATATAACAGGAATTGTTTTACACTGCTTATAGTTCAAGTTGCATTCCACATGTGCAGCTCCTCTGTATGCACCTGACAGGTGATCATGGTCACGTGTACGTTTCTCATCTAAAGTTTTCTTACAAATATGACAAAACTCTGCTTCTCGAAATGCCTTTTCTTCCTTGGGAGAAAGCTTCATAGGTTTAACATTTAGTAACTTTTGACCTAAAATTTCCTTCTCTTGCATCATTCGGTTTAAAAAATGATCAACACAGTTTCTACCCCGATATACCTGTGCTTTCTTCACACACGTTCCATCGGGTCCAATAACCACATAGGCATAACCACATGGCAAGTGATAGGTTGTTTTCTCGGTATAGGATGCTTTAGAAGAGGGAGGGGCTGATGAAATAGGTATAAGTAGACTCTCAAAATCCGCATAAATCGTATAGGCAACAGGATGTTGTAAACGAATACCTGTAAACTTTAATATATTATCATTTTCACTAGGCATCTTTATAGCTTGTGCAACATGTTGAGAACAATATTCATTATGCTTATCCAATAGATCTTGTCTTGAAAATCGATGTAAACATCGATAACAATAATAGCCAGCGGCTCTATGTTTGGTAAGATCACCTAAAAGTCTTGAAAAACTTCTTATCAAACAATAGTGTTGCTTTTCACCATCACCAACCAATAACAAATTAATCACATCTTTATCCTTCTTTTCAGATATATACAAGGGGCAAACTTCATCCTCTTCATAACCAAACACATTAACCCGTAAATTGTTGAGTTGTTCAATAACAGGTATCTTCTGAAGGGGTACAGGGCATTCTACACTACCTAATTTAATATCATGTTCATAAGATCGATAATGTGAAACACGTTCAGGTTTTTTTGTATAATCCAAGTTCAGTTTAAAAGCCAGAAGACACCATACTAAACATTTGTTATCTTCGTTTTTTATATTCAGCACTGCTTTTTTATCATCAAGTTTTTTAGACAAAGGAATATAGGAACTCGCAGCGAGAGGATGATATTTAGCAATCTTGAGTTCTAAATGAAGAATTTTTCTAAGTTTCCAGCCAGAACCTCTTTGTACAAATTCTTCAAAGGATTTAATAATCTTCGAAAATCCTTCCTCAATATGCTGTGAGATAGTATCTTCTATAAGTTCGGTCATACAAGAACATCGAAAATAACATTGAATTTCTTCAAACTCCTCATTATCAGTTAGACGTTCAAGTGATATTTTTTCTACCATATACCATTTAATTGCACCTTTTTCATGAATTTCACTTATTAAACGTTCTTGTATTTCAGTTTGTACATGTCTATGAAATACCTCTAAATCATTTTCCTCACGTTCATCAGGATGCAAAATCACTGTTTTAAACACATTAAGTGCATCAGAATACTTTATGTTTTTCGACTTTGCATTAGATGAGCTCATTTTGCGTTTTACACTCACAAGAGGTGTGCGGGGGTGTTGAGTGCGAACATGTTGTCTCAGGTCAAATTTTCTTCCAAACACTTTATCGCAATCGCGACAAGGAAATGTTGAATTCCGATGCGACTGTAAATGCTGCTTCAAATTATTCCTTCGGGTAAAAACTTGATCACATTCATCACACTTAAATGTAGACTGTCCACCAGTATTATGGGTTTCTGAATGTCTTAACAAGTCCGATTTCCTTCTAAAACACTTTCCGCAAGTTTCACAGGAAAACGACTTTTCACTAATATGAATCTTAACATGCTGATTTAAATTAGAATATGTTGAAAAAACTTTGCCACAGGTGGGGCAAACATGCTTCTTTTCCACATTTGTAGGGGTCACAGTCTTTAAAGAAACATCCTCTTCAGCTTGTTGATTACAATTGGAAGAACTTTGAGATATAGTATCTTTTTCTGTAAGAACTTCATCGAATCCATCATGCTGTAACAATCCAACACTATCATGTGTTTTTAAATGTCTTTGTAGGTTTGATCTTCGATAAAAAGACTTCTGGCAGCTATTACAAGTATATAATTTCTCGCCAGAATGAATTTTCATATGGCGGTTCAGATTAGAAATGCTCGAAAAATCTTTACCACAGGTAAAACAGCTAAACATCTTCTTAGCAGATACAGAATCTCCCACAATCGAGGTTTCATCAATAGGCATATCAACATCCATAATATAAAATCAATAAAAAAAACTTTAACTCTTAATGGCAAACAACAGCGATTCGCACAGATAAAAAGCGGGAGCAATTTAAAACACGTTTAACCACTAGCGATATGAATCCTCAAATGATAAAAATCCTAATTTTCCCCCGTCTATTTATACCGACCCGAAAGCAAAGTTGAGTTGTAGTATTGCTTGATATGGTTGTTATCAAAACGCGTCATACGATTTCGGGGGCCTATAAGTTTCTTTCCCCTCTTTATAATATAGCATAATTAAACAGATAAACCCGAATGTATACAAATTTAAATTCGTAAATTATATTATATCACAAAATATAAAAAATCCTACAAAATAAAAATAGAATTTAGCACTTACCCCAAAAACACATCCACTTTAGTTGTTAGTCTTAACTTAACTAATCTTTCTTCCTTATCTTTAGTAGGGGGCGCTGCCATCGCCGCGAGAGGCACTGCCCGTCTTCCGGTTTGTGACGTAGTTTCCGGTTTGCGATAAGAATAAACCTTAAATACACACGCTTAGTCATTCTTCCCTCGGTCTTACTCGCTAGTAGTTGTCAGTTTCTTGTTTAGACGTGTTGGGTGACACCATTACGTGTTTGCGATAAGAACAAGGTCACCCCTTATCAACAGGTAAACAGCTGCAGTGACGTCATAGGTCATATGACATAGCTGATAACGGTACGATTAGCTGATAAAAATTTGTACTAATCATCTATTTCTCTTCAAGTCATTGCATGAGACGGTTGAGCTCCAACAGCTGTATATAAGGTAAGAGTAATTTATATATTATAATAGGATTTTAAATTAATTTAGTAGATGTTACAATTTGATATTTAAAAAATTTCATGCTAAACGATATGATTATATGTTGTTCATCATACTAAATCCACAAATTTTAATTCGAAAGAAATATTATTAAAATTATAATCTAAAATAAATTAGCGAAAATGCATAACAAATCTCAACAAAAAGAAGCTAATTATAAAAGGAAATGTACAAAGTTTATAAATTTACACATGTGTTAAACGCGTTTACAAACCTTATCATAAGCAAAAGTCTAATTCGACCAGCCTATTTGTTATAAGTTTAACTATAAGTCAACATGTTAGATATTTGTGAAAAGGAATCAAATGATTTTTAATTTTCCAAGTTCAGTTTCAATCATATTGTAAAAGGATAATTCAAACTTTGAGATTATCTATAGTAAAATACTTAAATTAAAATGTATTTTTGATAGTTTAATATTTATAAACTACAACTTTGACTACTTTTTAAAATGTTTGCCTGATAGAAAACTGTGATAACATGTCTATGTTTGAATTTTTCTGTTAACATGCCAATGCCTGAATTTTTCTGACAACTTGTCTGTGTTTGAATTTTTCTGATAACATGTCTGTGCTTGAATTTTTCTGCTAACATGTCTGTGTTTAAATTTTTCTTTTAACATGTCTATGTTTAATTTTTCTCTTCTTTTGAAATGTATAAACTTTTACTATACGTGTCTTTCGATTTCATTGAAGAAAAAAGTGATCGATCAACTTTATCAAACACTTTTAATGTTAATATTTTTAAACGAACGCGATAATCAGATAAAAATATATGTAGTTAATTCATATTATTCCATGAAACATTACATAACAAAAGAATCTTACAAAAATTTTATACTTCAACATTCAATAATTGGCAATATTCACATCTTAATACTAAAAAACAGTCCTTATCTTGGAGTATTTCCTGTAACAAAATCTAAAAATTTCATATCAACAATACCCAAGTTAAAAACTTTACCTCTGAACCTAATACCAATTTTTAATCTCAGAAAGATAAAACTCAGAATTTTTTTAGAAAGTTACTTCTAAAACATCTCATAGATGGCGCTGTTGAAAAAATCAACTCAAAGTTGTTTAAAAAACATTAATAAAATAAATCTAACTTTAAACTATCATCAAACTCCCCAAAAATCACTTCCAATTATAAATATTCTAAAATAATTAAAACTTATAAAATCGCTCATAGGGGGCGCTGCTGCGAAAAAATCATTTCGAAACTTGTTTAAAATACATTAAAAAACTAAATCTAACTTTAATCTATCATCAAACTCCAGAAAAATCGCTTTCAATTAGAAATATTTCAAAATAATTAAAACTTCTAAAGCCGTTCATAGGGGGCGCTGCTGCGAAAAAATCATTTCGAAACTTGTTTAAAATACATAAAAGAAAAAATCTCACTTTAAACTATCATCAAACTCCAGAAAAATCACTTACAATTAGAAATATTTAAAAATAATTAAAACTTCTAAAACCGTTCATAGGGGGCGCTGCTGTAAAAAAAGCATTTCGAAACTTATAAAAAATAATTCATTACTTGATTGCATCATTTTCATAAAAAAAATTTCATCAAAATATCAATAAACAAACAGTAGTAGAGGAATGAGCGTGTAGCCCAGCAGGATCACTTCCGATTCCACCTCCAGGAGCCTCACCTCCACCACGCTCACAGCTCCTGCTGGACTGAAACATACATTCCTCTACTACTGTTTGTTTATTGATATTTTGATGAAATTTTTTTTATGAAAATGATGTAATCAAGTAATGAATTATTTTTTATAAGTTTCGAAATGCTTTTTTTACAGCAGCGCCCCCTATGAACGGTTTTAGAAGTTTTAATTATTTTTAAATATTTCTAATTGTAAGTGATTTTTCTGGAGTTTGATGATAGTTTAAAGTGAGATTTTTTCTTTTATGTATTTTAAACAAGTTTCGAAATGATTTTTTCGCAGCAGCGCCCCCTATGAACGGCTTTAGAAGTTTTAATTATTTTGAAATATTTCTAATTGAAAGCGATTTTTCTGGAGTTTGATGATAGATTAAAGTTAGATTTAGTTTTTTAATGTATTTTAAACAAGTTTCGAAATGATTTTTTCGCAGCAGCGCCCCCTATGAGCGATTTTATAAGTTTTAATTATTTTAGAATATTTATAATTGGAAGTGATTTTTGGGGAGTTTGATGATAGTTTAAAGTTAGATTTATTTTATTAATGTTTTTTAAACAACTTTGAGTTGATTTTTTCAACAGCGCCATCTATGAGATGTTTTAGAAGTAACTTTCTAAAAAAATTCTGAGTTTTATCTTTCTGAGATTAAAAATTGGTATTAGGTTCAGAGGTAAAGTTTTTAACTTGGGTATTGTTGATATGAAATTTTTAGATTTTGTTACAGGAAATACTCCAAGATAAGGACTGGTTTTTTAGTATTAAGATGTGAATATTGCCAATTATTGAATGTTGAAGTATAAAATTTTTGTAAGATTCTTTTGTTATGTAATGTTTCATGGAATAATATGAATTAACTACATATATTTTTATCTGATTATCGCGTTCGTTTAAAAATATTAACATTAAAAGTGTTTGATAAAGTTGATCGATCACTTTTTTCTTCAATGAAATCGAAAGACACGTATAGTAAAAGTTTATACATTTCAAAAGAAGAGAAAAATTAAACATAGACATGTTAAAAGAAAAATTTAAACACAGACATGTTAGCAGAAAAATTCAAGCACAGACATGTTATCAGAAAAATTCAAACACAGACAAGTTGTCAGAAAAATTCAGGCATTGGCATGTTAACAGAAAAATTCAAACATAGACATGTTATCACAGTTTTCTATCAGGCAAACATTTTAAAAAGTAGTCAAAGTTGTAGTTTATAAATATTAAACTATCAAAAATACATTTTAATTTAAGTATTTTACTATAGATAATCTCAAAGTTTGAATTATCCTTTTACAATATGATTGAAACTGAACTTGGAAAATTAAAAATCATTTGATTCCTTTTCACAAATATCTAACATGTTGACTTATAGTTAAACTTATAACAAATAGGCTGGTCGAATTAGACTTTTGCTTATGATAAGGTTTGTAAACGCGTTTAACACATGTGTAAATTTATAAACTTTGTACATTTCCTTTTATAATTAGCTTCTTTTTGTTGAGATTTGTTATGCATTTTCGCTAATTTATTTTAGATTATAATTTTAATAATATTTCTTTCGAATTAAAATTTGTGGATTTAGTATGATGAACAACATATAATCATATCGTTTAGCATGAAATTTTTTAAATATCAAATTGTAACATCTACTAAATTAATTTAAAATCCTATTATAATATATAAATTACTCTTACCTTATATACAGCTGTTGGAGCTCAACCGTCTCATGCAATGACTTGAAGAGAAATAGATGATTAGTACAAATTTTTATCAGCTAATCGTACCGTTATCAGCTATGTCATATGACCTATGACGTCACTGCAGCTGTTTACCTGTTGATAAGGGGTGACCTTGTTCTTATCGCAAACACGTAATGGTGTCACCCAACACGTCTAAACAAGAAACTGACAACTACTAGCGAGTAAGACCGAGGGAAGAATGACTAAGCGTGTGTATTTAAGGTTTATTCTTATCGCAAACCGGAAACTACGTCACAAACCGGAAGACGGGCAGTGCCTCTCGCGGCGATGGCAGCGCCCCCTACTAAAGATAAGGAAGAAAGATTAGTTAAGTTAAGACTAACAACTAAAGTGGATGTGTTTTTGGGGTAAGTGCTAAATTCTATTTTTATTTTGTAGGATTTTTTATATTTTGTGATATAATATAATTTACGAATTTAAATTTGTATACATTCGGGTTTATCTGTTTAATTATGCTATATTATAAAGAGGGGAAAGAAACTTATAGGCCCCCGAAATCGTATGACGCGTTTTGATAACAACCATATCAAGCAATACTACAACTCAACTTTGCTTTCGGGTCGGTATAAATAGACGGGGGAAAATTAGGATTTTTATCATTTGAGGATTCATATCGCTAGTGGTTAAACGTGTTTTAAATTGCTCCCGCTTTTTATCTGTGCGAATCGCTGTTGTTTGCCATTAAGAGTTAAAGTTTTTTTTATTGATTTTATATTATGGATGTTGATATGCCTATTGATGAAACCTCGATTGTGGGAGATTCTGTATCTGCTAAGAAGATGTTTAGCTGTTTTACCTGTGGTAAAGATTTTTCGAGCATTTCTAATCTGAACCGCCATATGAAAATTCATTCTGGCGAGAAATTATATACTTGTAATAGCTGCCAGAAGTCTTTTTATCGAAGATCAAACCTACAAAGACATTTAAAAACACATGATAGTGTTGGATTGTTACAGCATGATGGATTCGATGAAGTTCTTACAGAAAAAGATACTATATCTCAAAGTTCTTCCAATTGTAATCAACAAGCTGAAGAGGATGTTTCTTTAAAGACTGTGACCCCTACAAATGTGGAAAAGAAGCATGTTTGCCCCACCTGTGGCAAAGTTTTTTCAACATATTCTAATTTAAATCAGCATGTTAAGATTCATATTAATGAAAAGTCGTTTTCCTGTGAAACTTGCGGAAAGTGTTTTAGAAGGAAATCGGACTTGTTAAGACATTCAGAAACCCATAATACTGGTGGACAGTCTACATTTAAGTGTGATGAATGTGATCAAGTTTTTACCCGAAGGAATAATTTGAAGCAGCATTTACAGTCGCATCGGAATTCAACATTTCCTTGTCGCGATTGCGATAAAGTGTTTGGAAGAAAATTTGACCTGAGACAACATGTTCGCACTCAACACCCCCGCACACCTCTTGTGAGTGTAAAACGCAAAATGAGCTCATCTAATGCAAAGTCGAAAAACATAAAGTATTCTGATGCACTTAATGTGTTTAAAACAGTGATTTTGCATCCTGATGAACGTGAGGAAAATGATTTAGAGGTATTTCATAGACATGTACAAACTGAAATACAAGAACGTTTAATAAGTGAAATTCATGAAAAAGGTGCAATTAAATGGTATATGGTAGAAAAAATATCACTTGAACGTCTAACTGATAATGAGGAGTTTGAAGAAATTCAATGTTATTTTCGATGTTCTTGTATGACCGAACTTATAGAAGATACTATCTCACAGCATATTGAGGAAGGATTTTCGAAGATTATTAAATCCTTTGAAGAATTTGTACAAAGAGGTTCTGGCTGGAAACTTAGAAAAATTCTTCATTTAGAACTCAAGATTGCTAAATATCATCCTCTCGCTGCGAGTTCCTATATTCCTTTGTCTAAAAAACTTGATGATAAAAAAGCAGTGCTGAATATAAAAAACGAAGATAACAAATGTTTAGTATGGTGTCTTCTGGCTTTTAAACTGAACTTGGATTATACAAAAAAACCTGAACGTGTTTCACATTATCGATCTTATGAACATGATATTAAATTAGGTAGTGTAGAATGCCCTGTACCCCTTCAGAAGATACCTGTTATTGAACAACTCAACAATTTACGGGTTAATGTGTTTGGTTATGAAGAGGATGAAGTTTGCCCCTTGTATATATCTGAAAAGAAGGATAAAGATGTGATTAATTTGTTATTGGTTGGTGATGGTGAAAAGCAACACTATTGTTTGATAAGAAGTTTTTCAAGACTTTTAGGTGATCTTACCAAACATAGAGCCGCTGGCTATTATTGTTATCGATGTTTACATCGATTTTCAAGACAAGATCTATTGGATAAGCATAATGAATATTGTTCTCAACATGTTGCACAAGCTATAAAGATGCCTAGTGAAAATGATAATATATTAAAGTTTACAGGTATTCGTTTACAACATCCTGTTGCCTATACGATTTATGCGGATTTTGAGAGTCTACTTATACCTATTTCATCAGCCCCTCCCTCTTCTAAAGCATCCTATACCGAGAAAACAACCTATCACTTGCCATGTGGTTATGCCTATGTGGTTATTGGACCCGATGGAACGTGTGTGAAGAAAGCACAGGTATATCGGGGTAGAAACTGTGTTGATCATTTTTTAAACCGAATGATGCAAGAGAAGGAAATTTTAGGTCAAAAGTTACTAAATGTTAAACCTATGAAGCTTTCTCCCATGGAAGAAAAGGCATTTCGAGAAGCAGAGTTTTGTCATATTTGTAAGAAAACTTTAGATGAGAAACGTACACGTGACCATGATCACCTGTCAGGTGCATACAGAGGAGCTGCACATGTGGAATGCAACTTGAACTATAAGCAGTGTAAAACAATTCCTGTTATATTCCATAACTTGAAAAACTACGATGGCCATCATATTATGACAAAGCTTGGAAAATTCAAAGATCATGAAATCGATGTTATTGCTACTTCTATGGAAAACTATATCACCTTTAAAATCAGAAAGCCTACATCTTATATTCAGATGGTGTTTATAGACTCTTTCCAATTTTTGCCTACGTCATTGGAAAAACTTGTTAAAAACCTTCAACCTGATCAATTCACTATTCTTGAAGAAAATTTCCCCCGAAATAATAATTTATCTTTACTTATACGGAAAGGGGTTTACCCCTATGATTATTTTACTTGCTTTGAAAAATTTACTGAGAAGCAGCTTCCTCCGCCTTCTGCCTTTTTTAATAGTTTAACCAATGAGCCTATAAGTGAAAAGGAATACCAACACGCCCAGAATGTATGGAAAACATTTGATATCAAGACTCTTGGTGATTATCACAACCTTTATGTGAAGACAGATGTTCTACTACTTGCTGACGTGTTTCAAAACTTTAGGAAATTATGTCAGCAGTATTATGAAATTGACCCTGCTCACCTGTTTACAGCACCTGGGCTAGCATGGCAGGCTTGTTTGAAGATGTCTGATACACCTTTAGAGTTACTCAGTGATATAGATATGTTGCTTATGGTTGAAAATGGAATAAGAGGCGGCATTAGCATGATAAGTAAAAGATATGCCCGAGCAAACATCCCTGGTACGCCCGATTATAAGAAAAATGAGGCACCCAGCTACATTATGTATTGGGATGCCAATAACTTATACGGGTGGGCTATGAGCCAATTTTTACCCTACGGCGGTTTTGAATGGTGTGAAACAAGTCATATGACAGAAGAGTGGGTTCTATCTTTATCTGATAGTTCCGAAATTGGGTATCTTTTCGAGGTAGACTTGGAATACCCGAAACATTTACATCCTTTGCATAATGAATACCCTGTCGCCCCTGAGAGAGTAACTGTAGAGGATCAGATGCTATCTTCTCATGCAAGAAGCTTACTCAACAATAGAAAATTCGTCGGAACTCCTAAACTTATACCAAATTTAAATAATAAACGAAATTATATAACCCATTATCGTAATCTCAAATTTTATTTAGAACTTGGTTTAAAAATTACAGCTGTGCATAAAGCTTTAAAATTTAAACAGGGACCATGGTTGCAGAAATATATTAATTTCAACACCGAAAAAAGGAAAGAAGCAAAATCTTCTTTTGAGAAAGACTTTTTTAAGTTAATGAACAATTCTGTTTTTGGTAAAACCATGGAAAATCTACGAAAAAGAAGAAATATTGTGCTTTGTAACGGTGAAAAAAGAGCCAAAAAATTAGTAGCATCGCCTACTTTTAAATCGTTTAAAACTTATGATGAAGACTTGACTGCTGTTGAGAGATTAAAAACTAGCATACATATGAACCGACCCATCTATGTTGGATTTTCTATACTCGAACTATCTAAACTTTGTATGTATGATTTCCATTACAATTTTATAAAGAAAACATACAAAGATCGTGCAGTTTTACTCTTTACGGATACAGATTCCCTAACGTATCATATTAAAACCAATAATATTTATAAGGATCTGGAGCAGCATCGTGAGTTGTTTGACTTTTCTGAATACCCGAAATCTCATCGTCTATACTCTGAGGATAATAAGAAGACGCTCGGAAAGTTTAAGGATGAACTTAATGGTGAATTAGCCCTTGAGTTTGTCGGACTGAAATCAAAAATGTATTCTCTAAAATCTGTTAAAGATGAAAAGAAGCGTGCAAAAGGCGTATCTACGCAGATTGTTCGGCAGAAAATTAAACATGAAGACTACTTGGAGTGCCTCCAACAACAAAAAACAAGTATGGAGAAACAGGTAAGAATTGCCCAAGATGACCATCGCCTATATACATTAACTCAAAATAAAATTAGCTTAAGTCCCTTTGACGACAAGCGTTATTTATTGGATGATGGAATAAGCAGTTTAGCATATGGCCATTATGACATTAATACCGTTTGTAATAAAGAAGAAAATGTTGATTTGTATTGCTAACGCAAAATCGCGATGTATATTTTGATCTGTAAATACCTTTTTGTAAATTATTTTGTTATAATAAAAATTGTTGATTTTATTATTGAGTACTTTTTTTAAACCTTACTAGTGAAACGTTATCTTTATACACAAACTTTTGTTGTAGTTAAATCGAAAATGAGTGAAAACTTTTTTTAACTATAGTGAAACTTTTTTTTTTTTTGTTAAGATAAAATTTTTAATAAAATAAATTTTTTTTTTAAAGTAATGCAAAACTTTTTCTAAAAGATTTTTTTTTTTTTAATATGTGAAACTTTTTAACTACCGCATATTTTTTTTCTTTATAAAAACATGAAAATTTTTTGTAAAACTTTCATAAATAATCAGATAGTCATACACACACACAAAGAGATCTATTTGTCACGTGCACATACATACACATACACACACACACACACACACACACACACACACACACACACACACATAGACACGCATAGAACTATTTATAATAAATATATAATATACTTGCTTTTTAAAACATATTCTTATACACAAACCTTTCTATAAAATATCAGATACATAACTAGATGGATCAGAAATTATTGTTGTAAAGAGAAGAATGATTCTGAACATTGTATTATCGGTTGTGAAGGTACCTCCTCCCCCTTATTCCCATTCCTCCTTGAGGAATCCTCGTTCCTCAGTCTGGAATCCCCATTCCTCATTGCGGATTGCGGCTGCTGCCGGTGAACCCCCACTATCTTACTACTTATACAAGTTATAAATTATTATATATATAGTGCATCAAAATAATGTAATTAACGATAATAATCTTAATAAGGAGAAATACAGACTAATAATAATAATAATAATATTTTATATACGGCTAGTCTTACAAAAAATAAATAAAAGTTTTTGGCAATATACAAAGTCACGGAATTAGAACACCGAAGCGAAATACCATGATAGATTAAAAAAAAAAACTTTACAAAATTTTATTAAAAAAAGTACCAAGTTTGACCCAGAAAAACAGTGCATCTCAGCGTTTTGAGTTATCCTTTTAATAAAAATCTATGAATAAAACCCATAGAAGTTTTTTTTGGCCCCTATTAATAAAACCATTTTTAATTACACGCCATTTGCCAGATTTCTTATTATGGCAGCCTGACAGGTTTATGACAAGATACTTTACTTGATCGTCTGCTTTTTTTTTAATCATAACTTTTAATTGGAGAATTTATGCATTTTCATAAAGACGGGTTACCGTCTTAGCCTTTGTTTGAGATTTTATGGCGAAGTTAGCAGTTTCCCTTTTTATTTTTGCCGTAATCAAAAGTCAAGGCAACTGCTTTTATCATCTTCTCCGGGGAACAGAAAAAAATCTTGCCATGTGTTCATGCATCTGACGTTAAGTGAAGAGCGGGAAGAAAACTGAAAATTGGATTAATGGTTTTAACGTTATCTTGCCGAAAGAAGAATAAAACAAAATCCTGTGCCATTTTAAGTTACTCCAAACAAACTCCTTCGTAAATGTTTTAGAAAATAACATTAATAGACAGAAAAATAAATAAAGCTAAGAGTTCTCTATCTTGTTTTCGTGTCGAATATTCAAAAATTATAATATTATGAGTTTTTCCTCCGTGTACTGTTATATAAATTAGTTTAATCTTAACCACTACACGTGCTTTTAGAGTATTTTTCTACAAAAGTGAAAAAGGAAGAAAAAAAAAACCGTAGGCATTACAATTTCATTGAGTTTGAAGTAAAATAATAGTATTAAAATCTAAACATATAAATAATTTGTAAGTGTTCACTGAAGATTATTATTATTATTATTATTATTATAAAAAATATGTCAAAATAAGAAAAAAAGAAAGTCACACACCTTCCAGATTGTTCCGTGAAAAATATTGCTATTTTCTCCCCTTTTAAAGACTTGAGTTTATAGTAATCAATCTCTTTTCTCTAGACTAGATGATCTTTGAGTCGGGGGGGGGGGGGGGGGAGGGACTAGAAAAATTCCTGCAGTGTGGTTGTATATGAAAACGTACGGCATTCACCAGAAAGTGCTTTTATCAAATAATAGCAATGCTGAATCTCCATTCATAATTTCTCATAAAAATGGTCATTTTTACAAAATTTCCCTTTTCTGTCTTTCTTTGTTATTTTTTTTCTATTTAACTAGCTTTTACAAACATTTAAAACTGAAATTCCTTCATATTTTAATGTGGAACTTTTCATAGAAAACAGAGCTACACATGTCATGATTTGCTGATCACCTTTATTTTATTTTATTTTATTTATTTATTTATTTTTTTATCGTCAAAATGTAAAAGGTCAATATTAATATAAAAGTTAGTCTAATCAGTAATAACAACTGCTAATATACTATTAAAATATAAGAAAAATATTTATTAAAAAAAGAAAATAAAGGAAAAAAAAGATTTATACAAAATGCTGCCCCCCCCCCCCCTTAAAACTGTTAAGTTTTTGTTATTACTGTTATTAAATTCACATATTTTGATTCCTATGAAAACTTTTCATGTAGCTTTTTAAATCCGCATGCCTTAAAATCCGATAATGACTTGGCCTTATGTTTCTTTTGCCACTAATAACTTGTTAAATATTTTCTTTCTTTCTTTCCCCCTTTTTTTTTTCGTGTGTGTGTGTGAGAGAGAGAGAGAGAGAGAGAGAGAGAGAGAGAGAGAGAAATGATAATTGAGAAGGGACAATTTATCTGAGGTCTTCAACATGTTTTCTCATACACACAAAAAAATAAAACCCAATTTGGGTCGAAAGATTCTTAGGTATGTGCCCAAATTGGGCACATACCTAAGAAGAAATTTGAAGATTTGAAGAAATACAAAATTTAAATTTTTATACGGCCCACGTACAAAAATTCCCCAATGAGTAAAATGTGCCCCATACACTAAACAAGAACGAAAAATCATGCGTCAAACATACATTATGTAACTTTCAAAATAATTTTACAAATCTTTACCGTTTAAGGTGTAAGGTGATATCTAACTAAACAATTTTAAAAACGCATAACATATTTAAAAATCCAATTTCAGGAATTACCAACAATATTCGGAAAAAATATCCGAGCTCTTTTGTGCAGCCTTGTATATGATCTATAGATTTGTATATATACTAAATAGAGTGCTAAATTTTAGTTCAGTTAGGAAACGCGTAGCACAATTTAAAATTTCCCTTCTGCAATTTTCAACAATAAACGGAAATGTACTCGAGAACTTTTGTACTGCCCTGTATACAATGTATACAATTTATGCACACCAAGTAATAGACAAAAAATAAGTTAAATTTAAAAAATCCCTGACGGCTCGGCCTACAGGCACAGGTAGATTTCGAAGACGCAGAACGTGGGGTGCCTGTTTGTCGGGAATTGCGGAAGAAATGACCTTTTTGCGGATGATGCTGCAGTTGGAACCGCCTACTTCGAAACGAAACTTGTTTGCAGGCTGAGCCAGCAAGGATTTTTTTTTTTTGCTATAAGAGTTGGTCCTATAAAAAACATGTCAATATAAAAGTTTTAGATAATATTAAGAGGATTTATAATATATTTAAGCGGATTTGAAATATTGGGAATTGACGAAGTTATGAATTTTTTTCTTCTAAAACCCCCCCTTCCCTCCCCCCCTTAAGGCAATTTTTAATTATATCAAAAATCTGTCATTCATAAGTTTTTGGCCCTGTTCCTAGAAGTAATAATAACTTCAAACGGATTCGATACGTATCATAATTAAGAAATTATGGTTTTTTTTTTCTGTTTAACCCCCCCCCCCCCCCCTTGGGGCCATTTTTAATTATATCAAAAATCTGTCATACATACATTTTCGGCCCTTTTCCTAGAAGTAATAATAACTTTAAACGGATTCGATATGTATAATAATAAAGAAATTATGAGGATTTTTCTGTTTTCACAAAAAGCCCCCCCCCCATTTCCCCCCCCCCTTGGTTCGATTTTGCCCATTAACGAACTTGACCGAGATTTTATGACCCTTGATTTTATGTATCAGTTTGGAAGAGATTTATGCAGAATTTTTCCAGTTATCGTGGTCAGAAAAAAGTGACATATATATATATATATATATATATATATATATATATATATATAAACTTTTGAACTGGGGGTGGTTTTGGGTTCTGGGAGTCATGATCGGCGTAGATCTGCAAAAATTTTTCAAAATTTCCAACTTAGGTGAGAATGTAATAGGTAGTATTTCTTACGAATTCTACCTAAAACGCGTTCAGCAACTGAAAAAGCATTCCCATCAATTATTATTAATAAGCAGTACTTTAACCGAATTCTTTTGTGTGTCCCTGTAAATGAATGATGAAAGCTATCCGCACAATATTCTATAGTTAGCCTCTTGTAAACCATGTTAGTGATATATATCAATTTCAATATGTTTGAAATAGTGAAACATTATTAAAATAAACTGCAAACGATTTTTCTTCATAGACCGTAATGCAACGGAATTCTTTTGAGTATCCCTGTACAGGAACTACAAGTGCTATGCACACCACATTCTATAATTAGTCTCATGTAGTGCACCTCAGTGCTATACAGTCGAACCTCGTTAACATGAACCTCAAGGGGAATCAAAATTTTGTTTATGTTAACAGTAATTCATGTTATCAGTATCAAATCTTTGTACTCGTTCTTATAGGGGACTATGAAAACAATTCATGTTAAAAGTAATTCACGTTAAACGTGTTCATGTTAACGAGGTTTGACTGTATATCAATTTCAATATGTTTGAAATTGTGTCACATCATCAAAATAAACCGCAAATGATTTTCCCCATAGACTGCAATTTAATGGAATTCTTTTGAGTGTCCCTGCAAAAAAACTAGAAGTGCTACACACTTCATTTTCAATACCGAACATGCCACAGTAAGCCTCAATAACATATATCAATTGCATGACGATCCGAGCATATTTAAACAAGTTAGAGTATGGGAAAAATCATGTCGGATGATCGCGTTTCAGGAGTTGTATACAAATTACGAAAGAAAACAATGATTGCATAAATAAATAATTGTGCTACTTCACAGAAAAAAATAAAACCCAATTTGGGTCGAAAGATTCTTAGGTATGTGCCCAAATTGGACCATGCCTGTTTTGGTTACCACTGTGTATCCATTTTGGGCACTGTTAAATACTCATTTAAAAAAAAAAAAACGACCCAAATTGGCTTTTATTGTTTTCTGTGTTATTGGTACAAAAGTATCTAAACTGCATAGAAATAATAATTTCACGCAACGATTACAAAGCTTGTTCAAATTGTTTACATTATGTTTACATTCCTGTCAAACATTTCTAAGCTGTTTCAATGTTCATTGAGTGTGTCATTTCCATGTTTTATTGTGTAATACATAATGTAAAATTTTAAGGTATTTTTCAGGAAGCATAGTTTTGTAAATTTGTAAGTAAAACCAAAGATAAGAAACATATTTTATTTGCTTATGATGCATTTTTGCGTCGCGTGATCTGCACTCTAGCTATGTAAAAATTTACATTTTAATTTATGATTAACCCCTCACCCACTTTGTTTAAACATATCTCTGCGACTTCTTATGATAAAATGCTGAAATTTTCTACATGACCTTATTATTGTATGGGGGTGGGGGGACATTTTACTCATTGGAGATTTTTTTTTTTTGAACGAGGGCCGTATAAAATAAATTTTGTATTTCTTCAAATTTAATCCCGTGAAATTTTTTATCGATTTCATAAAATTCTGTACATTTTTTTTACGTAACTTTGTAATTTATAATTTATGTCTATGATCAATACTTAAGGAATAAAAGCCGAAGTTAACGTTTTGGGGACATCCTGTATATAAAATTCAAACAAATGCAACAAATGCATAAAGCAGAAAACATAAAAATAAAGATTTATTGTGAAGATATATGATTTCCAGAAGAAGCTAAGAAGAAGTTTCCTAAATATTTAACAACGAGATTGAGAAAATATTTGCTGAAGGGATAGAAAAATTAATCCCGTCGTAAAATATAAAGCCATTTTCTTGACGACCCCCTGCTCTTTCTATATATGAGTGTTCTAAAAGTGAATGAGATGGGGGAGGAGGGGGGGGGGGAGTCCGTAATCCGGCCAGTGTAAAATCATCCAGTGTGAAAATTTACGGCCCAAGTTCTGACAGGCTTCAGAGCTCTTTATGGCTATTCTGTCGGCAGGGAGTTATAATATAAAAGCTGGGAAGAAAGACCCACAAAACGGTAGCTGGTCATACACATAGATGCAGCCAAAAAGTTATTCGGAAATTTGCTACTAAAGGAGGGGATTATCGACCATTTTTCGGATGGAAATATATGTATATTGGTATATTTTTTTAGAAAGGGGGGGGGGGGGAGAATGTGATTGAAATACCTGGCAAACTTTTATTTGAAAATCATTATCAGAGCAACAATAAATTTATTTCAATTCATATATGAGGCTTTTTATCTTTATTTTTTTAAATGCTGTTTTTCTCTATTTGTTTATCTTTCTATGTATCTGCTTTTATATGTTTCCACTTATTATTCTAATATATCTACGTATGCATATACACATTTAAGCTCCTAAATCGAACATCTTTAAAAACTTCAATTTTTATATCGAAACAGTTTTGCATTTATTGTGGTAAACATATGTATAATATGTGCATATATATGTGTGTATAACATATATACATATATATATATCTATAACATATACATATGTACTATATGTTATACACATATAATAATAATACATATGTGTATAACATGTGTATTGTATAACATATACCTATATGCGTGTGTGTCCTTGTTTGCTTTAATTATTTTCTACATTTTTATGTATTTATATAATTAAACTCAAATCAATCAACTGAAAAAAGTCTTTCTTACGGAAAAAAGTCTTTCTTACGGATTGTTTGTGTTTTTTCTTTCTCTATACCGTTCAACTGCCTTGTTACATGCATATGGAATATTGCAATAGTATCCGAACTAATATGCGTGTACAATTATAATGTACTAGGGGGCCTACCCCCTGCGAGCTACGCTCGCCAACCCCCGCTCAGACTTCGAAGCCTCTAAAAACATGACAGCGTGCTTTGTTTTAAAAATATTGATAAATCTGTAATTGGGTTGTCATGCTTTTAACGTTTTAATGGGGCATTTTTTGATTACCATGCCCTCATACACAGCTGTTGCGGCAACTGACGACTGTTTACGGGATTGATAAGTAAAATCAATTACAACTTGAAAACCAGCTTGTATAAAATGGTTAGGTTTAAATTGTGGCTACCTCTCGGACTTTTATAACAACGATCTGTATTCCATTCTTCCTTTGCGTTTAAGGATGAGAAAACTTCCATCTGCTTGTAAATAACATTAAGAACCACGGTATTGAAAAGTACTGTTATAGACATTTTCAGTAACAGGTTTTAATTTTCTCTCTATTTTAGTGCACCATCATGCATATTTTCATGTTATTTTAAATATGTAAATTATTTATTTTAATTAATATGTATTTACGAATTTTCTAATAATTATTTATCATACAAAATTAATTAAATATTTTGTGCATGCATGCCTGCATTTATTTGCCATCAAATAATGACATATTTAAACAAATTTGCTATCCGCGATAATTTTACACCTTGTTATGTCACTTGAATATTGTCCATAAGAAAATCGGGTACTTTTCTAGTATAGGATCCTTTGCTTTTAGGTTTGGCGTAATTCGAGCTTCGAAAAGGGATCGATTCGTTAATATACATAGATTTGTTGCCAAAAGTTATGAAAACAAACCCAATGAGCTTTTGGTGCTTTTCTATTATAGGGGTCTTGACGCTTTTTTAAAAAGCTTGGCGCAATTCGGGCATCAGAAAGTGAGATTTGGTGCCAAATGACATAAACAGTCATAGAAACAAATTCGACGATTTTTTTGTTTATATGCGTATTTTAATTATACGTATATTATTATTCTTTTTTCTATACAGATTACTTCTGATTATATATAAAATAGGATAAATGACATTTTACGGTAAACAAATTGTATAAATATTTTTTTTGCTCCTTTCTTTTGCGTTTACATAAATGACGTCATTTGGACGAATTTATTCAAAATATTTTCAGTTTATAAATTAAATTAAATGCTGACAGACGATTGAATCCTGACGTAGAAATGTGATGTTTTTTTCAAATTTTCCTGAAAAACAATTTAATCACAATCTTGTCTTCATTATCGATTGAAATAAAAGATAAATTCAATTTCAATTTGAAAATGACGAATAAAAATAAATTAATAATCCCTATCGGGATCCTTTTCAATTGTTTCCCCTTTTTTGTCACAAAAAAACGGAGTAATTAGTTGCCAACATTACAGAAATGTCATTAAAATTAGAAAAAAAATTAATATCTCGAAAACTAATTCCAATTTCAAAATTCTATTACCAGTTTTGACATCCGCGGATTTTTATGGACATTTGGTATTAATTTCCCCATCAAGCGTTTAATATTTTATTAAAAATAGCCCTGAAACATAATCAGTCGTTTAATCAGTCGTTTCATAAAATCGTTTCATAAATTCGTTTCATAAAATCGTTTCACAAATTTGTTTCATTAGGATTTTATATATATAGGGTAGATATGTATTCAATTAAATAACTATCAATAACATGTACAAAAACTAATGTAAATAAAATTGATGGAATTGTTTAGCCTATTAGAAACTCATCAAGTTTATAAAATAATGCAGGAGGAACTCGGTTATGTTGCCACGCGTTCTTGTTCGGTTCAAGAATAACTGGCAGAAGACATTCTCTAAGTGTATATTATTCTATTCTAAGTACAGGCGGCCAAAGAAAGAAAAAGGCACAGTTTAAGCAATAAATTGTCCCAGGGAAAAAAAAAAAAATGTTGATTTTACAGAAAAATATTGGCAACCTGCGCGGCAGTGTATTACTGCTTGTTTTACTGTTTATTACTGTTAATTTTACGGTATAATACTGGCAGGTGGGGTGCAAGTATTATACTGCAAAATCAACAATTTTTTTTTTTACATTGTAGCCATTCAACTGAAAATTGTCTCTTTTTTCAATTTATGTTTAAAAAAAAAAAAAAAAAAAAAAAAAAACGGTATTTTTCGGTTAGTCCAGCTAACCGAAAAGTACAAAAAAAAAAAAAAGCTGTTTTCATACTGAAATTGTAGTTGAATTGGATATTTAATCCTATTTAATATTTTTATATATTATCCACTGATTCATAAAATTATATTTTATGAATATGTAAATTTTTTTCTCTGGATTGGTAGATGTTTCTGTCTGTTATATCGGGTACAATATCCGGATTAAACGTGAAGTGAAATAAGTTAGACATGACAATGTAATCTACAATCGCCCGTTGTTCACTATTGACGCGCATTTTTTTTTCCCAATTTCATAAGTCTGTTTTTTTTTTTCTTTTTTCTTTTACACTTTTCACGACCTATTAGCAAACGAGGTTATACAATTCGATTGTATATTTTATTGTTCTTATTACTATTATTATTGTTATGAATGTTCACGCACATAACTTTTGAACGGTATAGCTCCGATTTTGATAATTCTTTTTTTTTCTTCTTCTTTTTGGAAAGGTATCGTTTCGGTGGTGGTCCTGTTATCAATGTCACCGGGAACCAAAAATGGTATGTTTGTCTTCCTGGCTGTTTTATGTTTTTTTTTTTTTTTTTTTTTTTCGATTTTCAGGGCTTTAGCCAGAGCCGCAGCAAGAGTGGTTCCCTGCACCAGGCGCCATCGTTTACGATACGTGCTGATAAGCTTCATGAGTGCCGTTCCTTATCACTACTAATACACTGACAATCGGTAGGAAAATTAACATGGTATTTCGTACCAGTTGCCAAATAGAGTTGCTGCGGTGCTGGCTCTAGCCTTCGTAGAAATTCGCCAATCGCCATGAAATTAGAATATGTTGTTAAGGTACACAGTAATACTATGTGTTTTTTAAATAACTGCCGTATCGTGTATAGTTTTTTTTTTTTTTTTTTTTTTTTTTTTGTACTTTTCCTTTATAGGAACCTTGGCGGTTTTTAAAAAAAGCTTGGCGCAATTCGGGCATTAGAAAGTGAGGTTTATTGCCAAACGATATAAACAGAACAGCTATGAACAAACCTGGTGAACTTTTTTGCTATATATATAAGCATACATAAATCAGTTTATAAAAATATAATTATCAATTACCTTCATCGTATAAAATATCTATGCTCCAGATATAAATAAAAACAAAAATATTAGATTTATATGAAATCAAGCAAAACTTTATGGTTATCCTATTTTTTTGATAAATTCAATTATCAACTCTTTTAAATAACATTTATTACATCATATAAATATAAACATGTTATGTAATAATTTATTTTCTTTTAGTGTGCGATAAAATATAGCAAATAATACAATTAAAACATATAAGGACTATTATTAAGATGGTTGAACATTGTTTACACTTTATATAGTCATGGTGAATGTGCGTCTGCCGATCACCTGTATATTAAGTGATACTAATGATCAGTTATAAAAGTCTATAAAATATGCATTGTATTAAAATAACTGTAAACATAACATATACAAAAACACAACTCATCAAGATTATGATATTTCATGATGTGCGCCATGTGGTCGTATTGGTATAAATGTAGACCTTGTGATGTTTAAGGAATTTTTGATAATTATTGTGAGTAAGATATTTTATCTGTTCTTTACAAATTTTTTATTTCCAATTTTACTATTTCCAATTGTTTTCTGGTAATAATACAGTATACCTGGATGGATATACTGATCTTAGCATAAATGCCAGTATATTTATGAAATACTGTATTATTTTTAAAACACGTGTGGATACATCCAGGCTGATGATTATATCTACACGTGTTTTTTCATATCCAATTCTAATTTAAATCTCTTGTTATCCAATTTTCCATTATATTTAGTTCATATTTCATTTCAAAATCCATTTGTATTCACTTGATATCAACTTCAAATTATTAACATTTTATGGTTTAATATATATATATATATATATATATATATATATATATATATATATATATATATATATATATATATATATATATATATATATATATATCATCATCATCATCATCATCAACCGTTTTCAATCCACTGCTGGATGTAGGTCTCCCCCAGATTTTTCCATTGTTGCCTGTCTATTGCTTTAGTCATCCAATTAACACCGGCCACTTTTCTGATTTCGTCACTCCATCTTACTTGAGGTCGTCTTCTTGGTCGTTTTACATCATATATATAATATCTATGAATTTCAAAAAACATATCAAGTTCTATTATCATTCTACTTAAATCTCCAAAGAGATAATTAATGATATTGTGTATACAGAATACCACATAGCTAATAATTAACATGTGCAAACATAATATTACCATAGCTTGTGCTTCAATGGTAATTATTGGCCAAATTTTACTCATACCTAAAGAATATTGAAAAAAGAAAAAAGAAATAGTGAGAAAGGGAAAAAAAAATTATAAATTGGAGTTGCAATTAAGTAAATACAAATGGATTAATAAATTAAATATGAACCATATACAATGGAAAATTGGATCACATGAGAATTAAATATGAATTGGATATGAAAAAACACATGTACATGTACTCATCAGCCTGGATGCACCCACATGTGTTTTAAATAATAATTCAGTGTTTCATAATTCTACTGGCATAATGCTAAGATCAGTAGAATCATCCAGGTACACTGAATTATTACCAGACAACAATTGGAAATATTAAAATTTGGAAATATTTAAATAGGAAATAAAAAACCATTAAGAATATACAATATATTTCACTCACATCGATTATCCCAAAAACTGTATTTAACACCTCACGAAATTACCACGAGATAACAGTTTTGAAATAATAAAATTGGAAATATGAACGCGTAAAGTGTAGATAAAATATTTTACTCACAGTAATTATACAGAATCCTTAAAATGTCACAACTTCTGCATAACATTCACATCCACATGGCAATGCATCATACATGTTGAATATATATATATATATATATATATATATATATATATATATATATATATATATATATATATATATATATATATATATATATATATATATATATATATATATATATATATTCTCTCTTTTTAAATATTTTTCATATTTTCAGTATTTTTGGCCAATTACCATTGAAGCAAATGCTATGGTAATATTATGATTGCACTTGTTAATTTATTAACTAAGTGGTATTCTGTCTACACTTTATTACTAATTATCTTTTAGGAGATTTAATTAGAATGTTACAAGAACTTGATATGTTTTTTGAAATTCAAAGATATTATAATTATATATATATATATATATTACTTCTGTTTGTACATAAAAATAGATAAATGGCTTCTTTACGTTAAATAAATTATATAAATATTGAAAAAATTGCTTGTGTATATGAAACAGGGAATAGGTTGTCAGAAAATATGCATGAAATATATTTCCTTCTCTCGCCGAGGCTATTTCCTCTGTCTCGCCAAGGCCCCTATACTAGAATACTATAGTATCGTTTTTGTTTTGTTTTGTTTTTTTATTTTAGAGACGTGCCAAATATTTTAATATATGATCATAAATTACGTGTCAAAATGAGCGATATTGGAAACAATATTAAAATTATGAAACAATAAAGGGCTACCACACAAAACGCACTTTGTTATGCCGAATTACTCTCGCTAAATTACACCGACTGGCATGCAATAAGTATATGTCACTGTAACAAGTTACGGGACAATTACTCGTAGTTGGTTTTATTTTTAAAACATTACTTGTTTTATTTATTTATTCCACGATTTACACGATATCTGAAAAATGTTATTCGAACCTGTTTAACAGCGTTTATTGATGTTCTATGGCGTTTGAAGCGTTATTTCCAATTTAATTATCTTTCTCCTCAAATTTTTCTTTCGCAAAATCCATTATGGAATGTAATTTAAAAGCACCGCGAAAAGCTAAATTTGAATTTCACAAATTTTGTGGCATACCAAAAATGCAAGCGTGCAGTTTATTTTCGTGTTCATATCTTGAGAAATGAATGCTTCCTACCTTGCATTCTAAATAATTACACAAGGGCGAAACAGAGTGTGTGGAGCGAAAAATTCTGAAGAATTCTGAAGAATTTGAATGTGCTTGTGATCCGCAATTATACTTACTGCATCCTTGCTAAAAAAGAAAAATAAATAAATAAAATAACAGGTATGGTAAAAATAATTGAAAAATCTTTACTTATAATAAAATCCAAAGGCGAGAAAGTGTCTGTAACGGTACCGGAATGTACCACTCTGATCTGAGAGTCGACCGTAGTTAAACGCCATGTTAGGCTTACTGAAAAATATATGCTAACACATAATAACACTAAATGATAATATCTTCTACTTGAAATAACGTCTGTTCAGCATATTTTCGTATAAAACATGTATATCATATCCAGTTATAATGTTTTAAGTTTTAAATTAAAAATAACGGATTAAACATCCGATTACCTGATGTAAATAAACGAATAATGTTGCCATTCAAAAACACAAATCCCATATCTAGAAAAAATAAAAGGAATGACTCTTTGAACGTTTCATTAAAATATCCAATTGTGCTCTTAAAATATTTGTAAAAGCATTTTAAAGTCTTTAAATATTTAAAGGATTTTCTCAAATTTATTTCTGTAAGCATTTTATTCCTGAAATCACTTTTTCAGAAATAGCGATGATACCTTTCGAGGCTTTGCAATGCATCTACCAGCATTTTTTTTAGATTTCGTTCGTAAATACTATTCTGGCGCCATCTTCTGACAATAAATACAAATTATACGTTTCTGTTAGAAAAAAAAAAATAATAATAATACAACTTTATTATAATTTACATAATAATAAAGTTGTAAAATAATATAAAATGTACATAATCATATTTTTAAGATTTCGTTCGTAAATACTATTCTGGCGCCATCTTCTGACAATAAATACAAATTATACGTTTCTGTTAGAAAAAAAAAATAAATTAATAATACAACTTTATTATAATTTACATAATAATAAAGTTGTAAAATAATATAAAATGTACATAAGCATATTTTTAGAATAAGAAAATTCAGGATGTATTGATTTATTACAAGATCAACTTTTTTTAATGATTTAAATTATTTTTATTATTAATTTTGAAAGGGAAATATTTGACTTTGTGTAAAAATAATGCATTCTTTCAGATTATGAAGAAGCTAAAAGATCGTTTTCGTATCATTGAGAGCGAAAATTAATACCTATAATTTACTAACCATAGTTAATTATTGAGACCTTAATTAATTATTGAGATCATTATTAGGATTAAAATTTTAATTATTGAGAAAAATATTTGGAAATTTTGAGTTGAAAAACCAAAATAAGGGAAAAGATTACGTTTCGTAAAATTTACCATTAACATAAGGTATGTACATTCAGGATGTATTGAATTATTACAAGATCAACTTTTTTTAATGATTTAAATTATTTTTATTATTAATTTTGAAAGGAAAATATTTGACTTTGTGTAAAAATTAATGCATTCCTTTAGATTATGAAGAAACTAAAAGATCGTTTTCGTATTATTGAGAGCGAAAATTAATACCTATAATTTACTTAACATAATTAATTATTGAGACCTTAATTAATTATTGAGATCGTTATTAGGATTGAGATTTTAATTATTCAGAAAAATATTTAGAAATTTTGAGTTGAAAAACAAAGATAAAGAAAAAAATTACGTTTCGTAAAATTTACCATTAACATAACTACCATTAACAGTAAAATTTTCCATTATCCCTCTATATTACCTAATATTACCTTAACAGTTCAGGTCAGTTTTCCCTATTGTCGATAAACAGTATATGAATATTTTTATCAATTATTTAAAATTTTAACTGAAAACCCCAATTTCTACTCACCGTCCTAGGACGGGCATTTACACTAGTTAATATATAAATTTCAGATTTATTTTTTCCTTTTAGATCACTAACAGTACGATTTCACTAATTATCAATAAACCAAACAAACAAAAAAAAAAGGAATTGGGTTTTAAAAGATTTATTACAGACAAGAACGCTGTCTGTTTGGTCCTTTATTAAGGAGCGAACAGACTGCTTTTCTGTTGGTCGGAACGTCTGTTGTGGTCATTCGCTCTCTTTAATATGTTAAGACTTTCCTAGCTTATCTAAAGGTTAGAGGTCAGAAAGGGACGTCGTTGACTAGTTTATCTGCGCTTCTTTCTTTTGTTTACGACCTCGGAACCTTTGGAAAAGACAGGGAAGGCGGGATGATTTACGAGTGCTTAAGCAAGTGTTGTCTGTACGTAGCCTTATAATCATAACCCGGGGTCGATCCAGGAAAATTTTAGGCCAATTTAGGGTTCCTTCATAAAAATTAATTTAACAAAACAGGTTTCCTTCACAAAATTCCTCTTAATAAAATAGGCCTCTTCACAAAACGGTTCTTCATAAAATAGGCCCCCTTCACAAAATTCCATTCTATATATTTAAAAAAAAACATACTCTCCATTAATTATTTTTTTTTGTTAGCTTTTAAAATGTATCATCTGCAAAGAAAAAAGTTCACCATAAAGGAAAACTTTAACAGAAGGGCTTAAAGAAGTTATTATTATTAAATGCTTGGTTTGAATTTGAGTAGCTGGATTTCATCTTTCGTTACAAAATGTCACTTTTCACAAAAATATAATAAATTTCACAAAAATATGATAAATGTCACAAAAAATAATTTTTACTTGTCACAAAATGTTCCCCAAGAAGAATAACCTGCATCGACCCCTGGTAACTCTGTAGATATCAGTATCTGAAATCTTCTATCTACAATAATTTTAAAATATAGATTTTGTGATAACGGCTTTAATAATGATAGCTTTAACAACTAATTATTCTTGCACAAGTTTTGTGATATATCTGTGGAATTGGAATTAATACCCATCTGTAAATTAATATTCTTAACGGTACGAGATAATAGACTCAAGGGTTCAATTATTAGATATACACGATCATATGGGAAAAAAAAAACATAACACTAGGAGCGTGGAGAAATCTCACGTTAAGGCTCTTGAAAGGTCGAGTTTTAAACAGAAAGCTAGAGAAAATAGTTGTTGTTCCATAGTTTGTACCTCAGTATGAAGGTTGGTAATACGCGATACATATAAAATAAAGGATTAAAACTAGAATTCTAGGTGAATTCCTGCTTATGTTTACAACGATATTACAGTATTGATGGATATGAAGTATTGTGATCTCATCATCAAATTGTTTGGTTGAGTAAATGATAAAGATTGTTTAAAGTTAAATTAAAGAAATATAGTCATTTGTAGTTATAAGTCAAGTGAATATTTAAGCAATTGTAAGATTATAAATAAAAAAATCCTACATATCTATAACTCTAATTGTTCAAAATGACTACTTGAACTCCATTCAAAACTTTAGAATTGCTATGCCACTGCACTGAGTTAACTGTATACTGAAAATGTGTTCGTTAAATAAGCTCGCTTAACGTTTAAAAAGTTTGTCCATCGATTTTCAGGAAAGATGGGGGTTGTAGCAGCATTCCGCGAATACCTAATTCGCATGCAGATAGATAGATATCTCTCCTAAGAAGCGAGGGAGCAAGGCACAATAAATTATTTCTCACTCTTGAACATGTTCGGTGCGAAATATTCTTTCTTTCACCTTGACCACCGAGATCTCTCTTCTTTCTTTCTTTTTTTTATTACGTGAGATAATAAGAAAAGGCTCCCACGTTGTCGTTATTCATCAGCGGAGGTGGGAAGGTGGGGCTGTGAGCCAAGGGCGGTAAAATTTTTTCCTCTAATGATCTCTAGACCAAGAGCCCTCTTGCCGGTAGAGAAAGCTCCGGCGGCCATAAAAAGTACTTTTTTACAACCTATAAACATCTACTATATACCCTCGGCCCCAGCGCTAAAGAAAACATCCGTAATCAAGTGCTCATGAATAAACCATCAACGAACCTGAAGTTTTTTTTTTTCCCCTATTATTATTTTTTCTCGAATACTTCCTTTTTTGCAGGTGCTTGAATGGGTTTTGCAATGGAAACCCTTAAATTAACAGTAAAAAAAAGAAAAGAAAAGAAAAACCGAAGATTTAAATATAATAATAATAATAATAATAATAATAATCGGCTTGCTTTAATCGACGGTAAAACTTTATGCCATTTATGTTAAACGCACCACGATCATGGAAAGGAACTATTGTTGTAACGATTGTCTTGTGTTATGGATAGATATGGGAAAGCTCGATAAAACCAGGAAAGTTTGCTGGAAGAAAACAGGTTTTTTTTTTTCCGGGGTTTTCCGAAAAGGTTTATTTTCACTTGGAAAAATTGGAAAATTTGAAATTTCATTTTTTAGATATTATATTTAAATTTTTATAATATTTTTATAATTATAATTTTTAATTTTTATAATATTTTTATTCTGGTGTTTTTAATTCTTCTTTTATTTTTTTTATTTTTATTTTTTTGTCATTTTCATAACATTCCATAACATTAACTAGGAAAGTATAATCGGTAAGATAATTAAATACTTCTGTCATTAAAAATCAAAATATATGCAAAATTTTATCAGTAATACCAATAAGTGAAAATGATAAGGTTAATAACTTAATATAACTTAGAATCTTTTGAAATATTAATTTATTTTTACTGTTCTATGGTACATTTTTTCATATTTCTTAAAGTCCCAGCCATTGCAATTATGATGGTCTTACAGCATTGCCTATTTTTAAAGCGTAATATGTTTGAAATATTTTAATACTCACCAGCAATGATTGTGACAATGCTTTCTAAAAAAGAAAGAATCTTTCTTTTAGCTTCATAGTTAAAAACTCTGCTGCCGAATATTACCTCTGTGCATTTCTTTCTTTCTTTTCTTTTTTTTTTTTTTTTTTTTAACATGCTGCAAAATTATGTTTTATTTTTAGCAAATATTATGCATATATATATTTTTTCGAAAGCTTCGAAAAAATAATTAGTCGATCTGAGATTACCTTTATCCCCTTGAATATCCGCCAATTGCCATCAAAATTGGCTCTAAATTAATAAGTACAAAGAATGTGACGTCACAACAAAGATCACTCGAATGTGACCCAGTTTGGAGTATTTAACACGAAGGTAATTTTAAAAAGTGTTCTTTTAGTAACCTAAAAGTTTTCTAAAAGTAACCACTTTCGAGTGTAAATAACAATTTGACAATAGTTTTTAAAATTGCTAATAAATTTAAAAAATAATAAAATAAAATAAAAGGCGACATGTTTTTTTATCGCTACCTTTTATTTATTTTTTATTTTATTATATTTTATCTTTGTAGAAACAAAATTCATGGGAAACTAGCAGTGCTGTAATTATTTTTCCTGCTGTATATATCGAGTTTCCTCACAATAGAGTCGATGAAACCATCTTCAAAGTAGCGCGATATAATTGAAATTCGATGAAAGAAATATCGAACAAAGCTAGCTGCTGAAAAAAATTAGCCCCACTGAAAAAGCACTTGCGTTATGATAAAAAAAAAAGTGTTAATCTACAATGCGAGGATGCGAAAGGTGTGGCTCCTATAAAAAGCCACGCCCATAAAATTTTATTCTCCGAAAATGTATGTGGCAATCTAGTTACATTTCTCTAAAGGCGAGGTTCCGAGCAAGTGATAATGTAATAACGTAATAACCCAGATTACGGTTTCACACTGGCAGATCCGGAATTATGCATGTCGGTTGAAGTCATCATGTACAGAATCATATATTAAAATCAACTGGCCATCGTATTGTGTCGGTATACATTATTTTAATACTTGTTTGGATATTTTCGAAAGATACTGAAATATTAATATATTTATTTTTAGTATTTTTCAACATAGTTGAAAAGTGTTTATGAATTCGGTTTGTCAGTCTGTCTGTTCGTGCTCTAACTTTCGTAAATATACTATAGGATTGCTATATAATTTTTATGTTGTTGATGTTTAGTACAGAATATTCGATATTGCAAATGAAGTGCGTAGTATTTGTAGTTCGTTTACATAGACAAACAAAAAGGGTTCCGTTACATTATGATCTATGGGGGAAAAACTTTTTTCGGTGCAATTTAAGCATTTATAGTTCGTTTACATGGACACACAAAAAGGATTCCGTTACATTATGATCTATGGGGGGAAATCTTTTTCGGTGCAATTTAAGCATTTATAGTTCGTTTACATGGACATACAAAAAGGATTCCGTTACATTATGATCTATGTGGAAAAATCGTTTGCGGTGCAATTTAATGATGTTATGATACTTCAAGCGTAATGAAATTAAAGGATCTCTGAGGTGCGTTACAGCGTATTTTCTATAGATTATAACAGTGCATATAGCATTTATCATTCATTTACAGAGACGCACAAAAGAGTTTGGTTACAGGGGGACCGATAATTGCTGGAAGAGCGCTTTCGTATGCATTTTAAACGTATCTATTTTCTCGTGTATTACGTGCTGTGTAAAAATTCTATAGATCATGTGCAGGACTGCAAGAAAGAATGCGCACATATTAATGGATATAGAAAGTCATTGTTGAAAATGGATTTTTACCGCATTATGTGTTTTAATAAAATTTATTAACACTATTCTGTTAGCGTTGGAAAGTGGTTATAAATCTATGCCTTATGCATGATATTGCGCTCTTGTTTAACTATAAAGATGATTGTACACTCAGAAAAAGAAACTGATTAAAACTACAAAGCATATTTTTTGAGTACATTTTGTTGTTTTAGCAAAATTGGAGTAAAATTGAACCATTTTACTTCAATTAACAAAACATTTTTGCTGACGATACAAAATTTTTTTTTGGAATTGCAAAAAAAAAAAAAAAAAAAAAAACTTGTTGATTCAAACAAAATTTTTATTGACCCATATTTAAACAAAAATTTTGTTTAAATATAGGTCAATGGAAATTTTGTTTGAATCAACAAAAAAAAATTTGATCAAAATCTCCTTAAAATGATTTTTTTATCCTTTTGCTGTAGAAGTAATATCGGTTGGAAATTTATATTTCTAAAGAATAATATAAGTTGATAATGAACGTGGTTATTACCGTAGTACTCAGAGTTTATGTGACCAATGTTAGACTTTTTTTTTTTTTTTTTTAATTAGGCTTATGCTAAAATTAAAATATATACATAAAATTTTTATTTATTTATTTATTGTTTAAGTTAATACATATAACCATTTAGAAAACAAAAATAAAAAATCTTTGTTTTATTTAACTCTCTTTTTTAGAAACTTTTATGTTTATGTATATTTTAAAGGTTATTTATGTTTATGTATATTTTTAATCTGCATGCTAGCCCAAAAAGTATCTCTAGTATAACCCTTTTTTTTTTACTCCCCTCTCTCCAAAGATTTCAACTATGAAAATTGGCCATCGAATAAAACTGATTTAAATCAACTTCTTTACTTTATTAGAAATGCAACAGTAAGCCATAACGAGCGATTAAAATTTTGTTAAGTGTAACTCACTTAATTTGGAATAATTTTTTGTGTTCACGTATTAGTAACCCCCCCCCTCCCCACCCCCCTTATATAATATATGTTTATTAGATGTGCAATATTTAAAAATCTACAGCACGCAACAAAGCCAAGATTATATCAAGAATTTTTATATGATTTATCGTAATATTTACTTAGAATTTTATTCATATTTTATTTCTCCATAGATACATCCCCTCCTCCCCCCACCCCTTGCATGACTTGTTATGAAACATATATATCGTATAAAGACGTAATTTGGTCTATGTAAGAAAGAAAAAAAAAGTCAAAGGAGCATGAAAATTTCTTTACGCCCTCTATCAATGAAATTACTTCCTCTAAGCTCGAATTTCCAATCAACTCGATCAGCTTCTTTCCTTTTTTTTCCCCCCATCTTTTTGTCGGTCACAAATGCTAAAAAATTTCTTGTTGTAAACACAGAAACCAATGACCTAATCCTAATTGTGTCCTATCTTTTGACAATTCCCAGGCGCGTCCTTTTCAAACTCATCCACGTGGTCTTTTCACCAAGACCACCCTGATATTCGCAAACAAGACTCACACAAAAGCATTCCTTAATTTTTATTTATTTTATTTTTCTTATTTTTTTTCCAAATCTCTCTGGAAGAAGCCCCCAGGTTGTGAGGGGAGAGAATTTCAAGTGGACTATCTTCTATCAACGGGGGGTGTTGTGGAGGGCCTGGGAAAAAGATTCTCTCCTCAGATAAAGAAGGGGGAGAAGGCTGGGCTTAGAATTTAGTGGAATCCATTAGTGGCAACATCACTTCAACCCCCTGTAATAATCCAACAAGTTGTATAATGACGAAGATTCTTTAAAAAGCGATGACGTCGGAATTCTTGATATACGATACAGTTGTGGAGAATATGGAGGAAGGTCTGTTTTTGAGATAAACATTATGTCAGAAGAAATTAGAAAAAAAAAAAGTCGTTTTCTGTCGTTGATATGTCAATGTTTACATGTGTGTGAAACCTTGCATTTTCTTGTCTTATTAGAGTATTATGGTGCTAACACAGGGACACGTAATAAAATTGAAATGAATTTAGACTAAATGAGTATTAAAATATAACGAAATAACGCATTAGCAAATAATAAATTGATACATAAACAAACAATAAATATAAAACAAAGTGATGGATAAATAAATTGTAAAATAGATTAAGTAACACACAAGCTTCCAAATAACCAACTAATGGAAATAAGTATAAAATAATTCACGAACAGCTAAATAAATGTAGTTTAAAATTACAATTAAACATTTAATAAGTTAAAAGTAAAGTATAAAATTAAATATGATTCATTTTGAAGAAATTTTAATTACTTGTTAATGTTTTACATCTGCTGAATTGATGCAGGTTAAAATACTGTTACTTAATATTATGAATTTTTAAAGTTCGAAGTACTATATTCCATGAGTAGACAATTTTATCTTGAAATACTTCTTATTTTCCATGTATCATCTATTTTATAGATTTTTAGAAAAACATCTAACTTTATTTCTCTTCATAACAAAACAAGTAAAATGTAAATAAAATTTGGCAACAACTTTCTCCCCAATTCGCAGACGATTTCCATTTTTATTTTAAGTTGTATTTTCTTCCAGAAATGTGGTCATTAA
Organism: Maratus michaelseni; assembly: GCA_963931845.1. Lineage (NCBI taxonomy): Eukaryota > Metazoa > Arthropoda > Arachnida > Araneae > Salticidae > Maratus > Maratus michaelseni. The sequence goes on from OZ007596.1 coordinate 45,604,324, forward strand.
AATGTTTTTATTTTACTGACTGCATTATATAAATAACAATCTTCGAAAACGAAAGAATATTCATCATTTGGAGATAATTTGAATTAATATTAGAAAAGCTTTTCTTATTGCGTCAGAAGGAGATGACAAGCTTGAATCTGTTTTAAAATTAATAGCAGAAGCACAAAATTGCTCATTTAAATGAATGTTCACCTTGTTAAAACACAAAAATCGTGTGTAATCCTCTATATAAAAGTTCCAACAAACAACGTAATTTACGGGAGAAACGCCACACCCACAATATTCAGCCTAGTAATAATATAATAATAATAATAATAATAATAATAATATTGCAAACGCCGGCATAAGCGCTGCACTAGTAAGAATCTAAGAATGTGCTTAATAAAGCAGTAAAAATTGTAAACAGAGCATCGGATACTCACTATTAAAAAAAAGACAAATGTTTCTAAATTAACGAAAATATAATATAACAACCTGTAAAATATACAACCTCTTCCGAGTTACCCACGATTCCGAAAAGTGATCTTCATATTTAGAAACTTTAAAAACCAATATATTTTCGCGATTTAAAAAAGTATTTATAAAAACAAAGTTTCTTTTTCCTCCCACTGATTTTCGGAAACGTTTTCGTGTAATTTTTAACGTGTATTAATTAATTTTCTCTAACAGGAATATCTGTTTTTAAGATGCTATCATCTCTCAATGAAACATTTTCAGCTGCGTAACTAAATTTATACATACAAGAGTAACAAAATAATTTTGATTTTAGTATTAATATTTATGCTGTTCATTTATCATGTTTATCGGTAAATGTTGTTTGTTGAACATGAAAATGCTTACTTTACTTGAAAAATCGATAGCATCCTAAAAAAAAAAAACTATATTCCAGATTGAGAAAACTGATTAATGCACTATAAAACTACTCGGAAACGTTTTTGAAAATCAGTAGCAGAAAAAAAAAAAAAAACTTTGTTTCTAAAGATAAAAATCGCTTTTCGAAATCACGGGTAACTCGGAAGAGGTTATTGTAAATTTTCTTTCGTGGCTATATTATATTTCCTAGATTAAGAAACATTTGTCTTTTTTTTTTTTTTTTTTTTTTCTTTAACAATGTGCTTTATGTGAAAAATGGCATTTATTAAAATTTAATCCAGTTTTAAAGTTTTGTAAAAATTTGTCTAATTTATTTATCGAAGAGACATCAGTTGGTACTTATAAGTTATAACTATCCAGAGCGCGAAAAAAAAAATATCGTAAACGGCCGAACGTAAGATTTTTTTTTACTTTTAAACTCGTAAACTTCGCGGCGTATCTTCCGTAAATTACCGTACAAAAAGTTCGTATAAATTTAAAGATTGCAAAAAGTTGTTTTGAGAATATTGCGAAATTTAACATAAATAAAACATTTCTTCTAAGGATTTTTAAAATAAAATTTAGTTCATTTGAATTAAATTTTAAATTTATTCTTGATATAAATTTGCTGAATAGGATGCAAGTTAAAACAGTCTTATTTAATAATACGAGTTTTTTTTGTTTTTTTTTTTAGGTGCGTTCTTAATTATATAAATACGTAGCACCTATAGTCGTCCTTTGTTTCTTCTTCCATTTTGTTGTGGACCTCTTAAATTAGTTTTTTCTTAACTTTTACTTTGGCACAGCTTGTCCCCAATGGGACCTTGCGCCATTAAACCTTATACAACCAACCAACCAACCTATAGTCGTCATCTGATTCGCCCGTCCGTCTGTCCGCATATAACACCGCAAAAACTACCCAACCAAATGGTTTGAAATTTAAGATATATTATCTTTGCAGAATTTTGTCGAGACATTTCAAATTTTATGAAAATCGAATCAAAACTTTATTAATAATAATATTTATTAAGAAATTTGAATTTAAAAGAAAAAAAAATTCGGTGCTTTCTTGTTATATGAGCTTCCGAGGCTTAATCGTCAAGAGACCGAGATACTTATTTTATGACAGAAATTAATCTGCAAACGATATAATTCATTTCACATAATTAAAAATCATCAAGATCTGAATATTTATAGAACTAGCTATAGTACGAACGCACCTCGTTTGCCACGTTTGACGTACAATTTCCAACTTGTTAAATTTAGAAATACATTATATAACTGTTTGTAGACATAATTAATTTCTTCTTAAAATATTTCTGTTTTCTATTAATTAATCTGGCCTTCTTTTTTGTTGAATTATAGAAATAAAACACACGGCAAGTGTAAATAAAATTCCACAAATGCCTCCTCCTCTCCTCCTGCTGCAACCTGAAATGCTCAGACAAGTTATTTTAAATTTCCTTTGGTCCCTACAAAGCATTTAAAATGTTTTTATTTTATTGACTCCGTTTAAATAACAGTCTTCGGAAACGAAAGAAATATTCAATCACCACTGTTTAAAGATAATTTGAATTAATGATGGGAACTTTTTCTGCTTACTGTATCGGAAGTAGATGACAGGTTGTTATCAATGTTTTCAAAATAATTGTAAGAGCTTAAAATTGCTCATTTAGAATTAACTTTTTTCCTTATGAAATATAGAAATCGTGTGTTATCTTGTAATTAACAACCAATTAAATTAAACTAAATTAAAAAAATAAGATTTACAAAATTTATAATGGATCAAATACTTGTGCTAATATATATATATATATATTTTAATGTAAAATGTTAAATTAAAATTACTTAAGCAAATAATGAAAATAAATAAAGTGGCAAATAAACAAATATTAAAATTCATAAAATAATTCATAAATTTGTAAGTAAACAAACAACTAATTAAATAATGCATATTCTGATAAATAAATATAGTTGAATAAGTAAACATTAAAACAACTATATTTCATCTTAAGAAAATTTTAATTTATTATAGACGTAAATTTCTTAATAGAATCGAGTTAAAGTACCACCAGTTTTTAAAGTTAGAAACTCTATCGTATTCTATATGTTTACATAATTGATTTGATTTGAAATATTTCTATTTTTTATAAATAGGAAAATTAAAAAAAAAAGTAAAAATTAAAAGTAATTATATTTTATTTTGATGAAATTTAATTGTAAATTTCTGAATGGATACACATTAGATAGAAAATCTCACTTAATAGTGCTAGTTTTTAAAGTTAAAACTGCACTATATTCTTTGTGTAGATATAATTTCTATAAGTACTTCTATTTTTAATAGATCAGCAGGCTATCTCTTCTTTTGAATTCTAGAAAAAACATGCAATTTTATTTCCCATCAATAGAGACAGTAAAAATCTATATATATATATTTGTCTTACCTGGCGCGAAAATAGGGCTGAATTTGTAATGTATGGTTTGGCAACAACTTTAGTTTCCAGAGCTCAGACCAATGAACAGACTAGATTGTGTTAGATTAGCTCCGCCTCGTTCAATATGGTGGTCAGTGTGAAAGCAGTGAAACCATAGAATGAAACTCAAACTAGCAATTATTAAAAATAAAATAACATGTACGTAATCCAAAGCGTCTGAGATGATTCCTCATTTTAATTATGAGCAATATCGTTAATTTCAAATGAATTCTCAACTCTTATTTAGAATTCATTTACGAATTTCAATCACTCAAAAGACGGAGATAAAAAAATCAACTGTCTAGATATCACCTGCCGCCATCTGTTGGTGTATTGATAAAGTAAAAAATAATTCATTTTGTAAAAATCTATAATCAATTAGAACAATAAAATGTCGAACGAAATTTAAACAATGACAAACAAACTATCTTCCTATCGCGTAGTTTCTTTTTCTAATGAATTTAAGTCGTGCTGTACAAAAGTTCCTTTTTTCATAGAATTTAAATGATTTATATGCCCATTGATAGCGCCAAATAAATGCATTTTCAGTTGTGTTTTCAACGGAGAATTGCTTTTTTACATTAAAATAAATTGTCAATTTCACATGTTCAAATGTTTTATGGTAGAACTTATTCCGGCTAGAATTGCTGGAAAAAAGGGGCGAGCGAGCGAAGCGAGCTGTGACCGCGTAGCGGTCTCAATGTGAATTGTTTCGCAATTCACGGGGGGTTGGCGAGCGTTAGCGAGTAGGGGGCTGAGCCCCCTAGTTTAAATAAAATTGGGTATCAACATTCTACCTTAATATTCAGATGATTTTCATTATTATTTCAAGCAGTCTTTTCTTTTAGAAATATTGTCATTAAAAAACATTAAATATATTTTAATTTTACTGACTATATTTAAATAAGAGTTCGAAAATGAAAAAAGAAAAAAAAATCAATTATCATCACTTAAAGGTAATTTGAATTGATGTTGGGAAGCTTCTCTTCTTATTACATCAGAAGGAAATAACAAATTGTTGATAAACTATTGAACAAACGCAAGTTAAAATAATCTCTCTTAATATGTATTTTGAAAGTTAGAAAGCACACCATATTACTTACCCATCATACGTAGTATAGGGTAAGTCTTGTAATCGTTTTGAAAATCGAAAATTTTTTTTTTGACGGATTTACACGTTTCAGACACTGGAGATTCCGAAAAACATATTTTTAGAAAAAAAATTTTGCCGTCCGTCTGTGTGTCTGTGTGTGTGTCTGTGTGTCTGTAAACGCTCTATCTCCCGAAAAAATTGAGATAGAGACTTGCAATTTGGTATGTACTTAGTATGTAATAATGGGAAGAAGCCTATTTCATTTCAATAACCTCGATTAACCGGAACAATTTTTTTCGGACTCTCGAAATATTCGTTCTGATGAAAGGTTATGACGAAATTGTTTATTTTAAGAAATGAATATAAAAGACAATAAAAAAACATAAATTTTGAATAAATCATGAAGTCGATCGGATAATTAGTTGCCGAGATATTTGGAATCCTATTTTCCACACTCTTCGATTTTTCATGACCCTGTATTTCATCCAAATTTCACTTCAAAGATATATTTTAATTGGAAATTTGACGCTTAATCCGATGCAATAAACCGCTAGTTAATAGGATTATTATTTTTGGAGTTATAAGGAAAAACCTCTTTCAAGCAATTCAGTAATCGAGCCTTTAAAGTTTGTGACGTCATGAAGCCACGATTTTATTTGAATTGCAATGCATTTTATAAGTAGTTTACACATTTTTATTTTAATATTTTACATTATGCATATCCATGATGGGTAAGTATTACGGTGGCCCCCAACGACTAGTTTTACATGTAGAGATAATTAATTTTTGTATTGAAATACATTTCTATTTTCCATAAATCGTCTGCCTGTCTCTTTTTCAGAATTCTAGAAAACATCAAATTTTTATTTTTCATCATAAAAGACAAGAAAAATGTAAGTAAAATTTGGCAACGACTTCTCCTCCAATTCTCAGACGATTTTTATTTTTATTTCAAATTATCATTTCTTGTAGAAATACGGTCATTAAAAAGCATTAAAATGTTTGTTATTTAAATGCAGTCAATAAAATGTCTTGAAAGAAAAAAAATCATAATCATTTAAAGGTAATTTGAATGAATGTTGGAGAGGTTTTTATTCTTATTGCGTCAGACGGAGCTGACGAGTTTTTATCTGTTTTTAAAATAATTGCAAAAGCACAAAATTGCTCATTTAAATGAATTTGTTTTTATTATGAAGCACAAAAAATGTGTTTAATCCTTTAATTAGCTCTTTACCATTCCCGCTCCCGTCGGCATGATTTTTTTTTTTTTCTTAAACAAGCATTAATGAAAAAAATAAATTGTTTTTGAGAGTTATAAAATTTATTATAGAGAAAAAAAAAATGTTTTGAATGATTTTTTTTTTTTTTAAATTAAAATGTGAGAAATGTGTTTAAAAAAATAAACGGCTCAGGACTAAACAATTAGACATGTCTCATTTAGTTGAGCCTTATTTTTTTTAAATTAAACGCTTTTATAGTTAATGCCTGATTTAGAAAATTGGGGCAAAGGTACATACGATAATTCTATTAACTAGCTGTTCCCTCAGCTGACGACTCTTAAAGACATTTAAAGATTTAAACATACTATTTACGAAACGAAAACGAAATTTAAAGGTTTGGAAATCTATTTGAAAAGCTTCCAGAGTCTGTTAAAGCTATAACTTAACCAAGCCGTGTTCTTTTCAGGACTTTAATATAAAACTATATAATGGAGAACACGAATCCTTTTACCCGTTTCCAACTCTTATTCAGCCATTCACAACGGACAAAAGCTAATAGAAAAAAGACCTTTTGTTAACGAACTCTGACTATAATAATACCAAAAGAAAGTTCTTCATCTCATTAAAATATAGCAGACGTTGAAATACTCCTTAATATGAAATAGCTGTGCTCAGTTTCACATTTTCTAACCCCCTTATGGTTTCCATGAGAGGTAAAAAAAAAAAGAATGGTAAGTGATTTAAAATGAATAAATAAATAAAACGCATTCTAAATGTGAGGGTGTTTAGAATCACGTGAGGCCAGCGTATTAGTACGTGGGGCGTGTTCACCCACGACAAGTTGCTTGGTATGTGAATAAGGCCAAAACAGCGGAAGAAAAGAGTCGGTATATTTTACTTTTTTTTCTTCATGTGCGCATTAATAAACTCTCTCTTACCTCGCTAGATCCGGTCTGTTCCCAGACCGATTTCTGGTTCTCCCACCCACACCCCCATCCTACTCTTTGAGGTCTGTTTATTATCACGATCTGGCCTGTACGCTTCGAGTGCAGGTAACAAGCCACTGCAGTTTTGCCCAGGATTTTTGTAATGATAGGGTTTAATTTTCGGCAGCGTACAGGGAGTTTTTCTTTCTTTCTTTTGATGCGTTTGTAGGGATATAGAAAGATCTTCCTCCGCAAAAGGACGAAATTAGCAATTTCCTGTTGCCATAAAAATCACGGTAATGTGTTGTTGAAAACGATAATGGGAAACTTCAAGATTTGTAGGTACTAAAATAAAAATAAACGTTTGAATTTAGCTCTACCCGTTATTTGGGCAAGATGATGGAAACGCTGATTTGTTGATGAGTTGAGGATGTTTATTACGCTTTTTTTAAAAAAGATAACTTAGTTTTTCTCTGACAGTTAGAGATAAAATGTATTATTCTATTTTAAATGGTTTTATTATAAAGTTCTTTAGAAAACCAAATCGCAAAATAATATTTGTCCATACGTTTATAAAATTGAGATTCAGCGTTATTCATAAAACTTTTTACAAATGATATTCATGTTGCATTGCTGCGTAGTTTTCACTTCAACCTTACATGGGGAAGGGGAATTCGGGGTTAAATCCCGTCTCAGAGAATTTAAAAACTGATACGATACATACAAAATCCTTTGTGTTAAGATAAGAATATGATGTGTAAAAACCAAAGTAAAGAAAAGCATAAAATTTTTACCATTCAACTATTTCGAGGATTCGTAATAAGAGCCTCTACTTCAACACAAAATTAATGGAAGAAAAAGTTAGGAGCAATAGCAGCAAAGTAGTACTATGTTATTGCTACTGCTCTTTCTGTCTCTTTCTCATTTTCTTTTCTCTAAAAATTGAAGAAAATGCTCTTTCATGAAACATTTAAACACGTAATGGTTGTTTATGATTTTCATTATGCCGGATTTTATGTGTCCTGTAATTTACTAAACACTACCTTAATTGTAACACAGCGAAATTGTGCATTGCCTGAGTAAACAATGTTTTAATGCCCCTCCCAAATGAGGTTCCTGGCTGCTTCACACGCTTATGTGGGTGAGGTACAGTATATATATATATAGTATATATATATATATAAGAACTTGATATGTTTTTTGAAATTCAAAGATATTATAATTAATTAATTATATATATATATATATTTGACAACAGAGTTGAATTTTTCTTTCAATCGCCGGAAAAACTTCTTGTCATTTATGATAAAAGAATCCCGATCATCGAAAATAAAGCATTGTAACAAATTTTGTGCGGTGGATCGTGATTATGGAAGATTCATTATTATTAGGCACTTTAACTTGTTTAAAAGGAATTTTTATAGTGATTATATGCATTCAAAGTTGTATGCAAATATTTATGCACAGTGGCGGGCTGAGTCTCAAAATATTGGTTGCCAGTAGATAAAGTCACCCACATTTTCAAAATAAAAAAGTATTGACTGATTGCAATACATGTGCTAGACATATTATTGGCAGTGAACAGAAATATCAAATGTAAATACAGAATTTTATAATTGAATTATTAATAAGGTTTTGGCGGATGTATAGTACAGTATACTGTTATTCTGGAACTATAGTGTCATTTTGAGAATTTTTAACCAAACCGAAAATAATGCCTGCATGTTTCAATATTTTTAATGAATACTTACTTTTAAAGATTAATAGATAGTTGAAAAATACAGGAATGTATTACATGCAGTCCTCCATATTAATACATTGCAGGCTAATATCTTTATTCAGTGGTTGGGTTAAATAAAATATGTTTTGTACCAGAAATTTCCTTTAATAACAGAAATTAAACAGTATATGCCGTATTACAGTATACAGAATTGTATAATTGAATTATTAATAAGCTTTTAGCGGATGTATTGTATAGTATACTGTTATTCTGGAATTGTAGTGTCATTTTGTGAATTTTTAAGCAAACCGAAAATAATGCCTGCCAGTTTCAATATTTTTAATGAATACTTACTTTTAAAGATTAATAGATAGTTGAAAAATACAGGAATGTATTATTACATGCAGTCCCTCATATTAATACATTGCAGGATAATAATTCAGTGGCTGGGTTAAATAAAATATGATTTGTACCAGAAATTAATAACAGAAATTAAACAGTATATGCCGTACTCGAGCTATAGAGCTAAGAATAAAGAGAAGAAGACATATAATGTAATGTCTATACCTGTTACGAGTAACTCAGGATGTAGTCACAAGATGGCGGCTGTTGTTTGTTTACATCGGATCAACAGGACCTGATTACCACCGGGGCAAACTCCCACCAGTAAATTTAAATAGATATTTTCGCCTGCCTTTTTCTTGCAAAATTTCTGTCATAAATACTGCAAAAAGTTTCTATTCGTTTTTATTGGTGCAAGTTTGCCCCGGGGGTATTATAATATCTTTCACTGACATTGACAGGAGGATTGTTTATGTTGTCACAATATGGCCGAACCGCATGGCCTGACTCTTGCCTTGGCAAACTTCCACCAGAAGAGACGAATAAATATTTTTGTCTAAATTATGACAGAAATTCTGCACGAATAAGGCGTTTAAATAAGGAGAAAATTTCTATTAAAATTTACTGGTGGAAGTTTGCTCAGGCGGTAATCAGGTCCTGCGGAAGCGGTTACAGTTGAAGTTTCACTATTTTGAGGATAAGCCAATTCCTCTTTATTCATAGTTACATGCTGTATACCAGATTTTGTGTGGGGCTTGTTGTGCTTTAGCCTTAGGGTAGGCCTCGCCATCTAGTTGAACCTCTATACCAGATTTTTTCCACGAGTGGGTGATTCCTGATTCTTGTATACCAGAGGACTATAGTCCGGTAAACGCTAGCGGAATATTTATGTAAATATATATATAGCAAGAGACACATGGCTGTATTTTAACCTCTGTCTTACATACCCAGTCTGTGGTCACATATTGTCTAATGACTAAGAAGGTCCACTTGCCGTCGAGCAAGTTGACAACCTGGCCAGTCCACCACTGTTTATGCCTATTTATAAAGAAGCCACGTGCTGGGTAAGATTTCTGTGATTATATAAGATGATGTATATATCTAAAACATGTAAATAATGAGAGGATATGTGTAAGTATGGAGATGGCGTATTTAGCATGTGAAGGTAGTTAAAAAATTAAAAAAGCTTTCATTAATCAGCCAACCACTCTGGTGTGTAAATAAAAATTTCCAATAAGGCCTTTTTAAAAACCTTACATTCATTAGAATGATGATACACAGTAGCGTTAATTTACATGTTAAAATATTAATTAACGAAATAATAATTAATGTTTCATCGCTATTTCCAAATTCCTGTCACATTCTTTGGATTTGTAAATTTCTTCAAAATTTGAAGCATCTTAAAAAATACTTTTATGACTAAGAGTCTTTCGACTGAATTTTCTTTAGTTTTGATACTTTTCGAGAATGTTCAAGTGATCTCTTATGAAAAATGGCGTGATTAATGTGTTTGGGTATGGAAGCAGTTAGTCATTTACTCCAGTTCTGAGAACGCTTTTTTCTGCCTATTTTTAGAATTTTCGAAAATGGGATTCTTTGGGGTTTCTCAACATATTTTTAGCTTTGACCATACTATATTCAATGCTGGCTTGCCGTTAATTTGATGCATGCGTAACTTCATAAACGGCCATTTCCCATTTGATAAAAAAAAAAAAATCCGATTAGTGTTAATTTAGATAAAAGTTGTGCCACGCCTCTTTTTCAGAATAAAAAATAAAATAAAATCTGAAAATTCAGAAAGTCATAGAAAAAATTTAATATTTTCCCGTGTACCTTCTGAAAGATATATTACAATTACATTCATAATTTCAGATAGTTCTAGATTAAGTTATACATAAATTTAAAAAAAAAAATCAATTTTCTATATGTAATAGTTTATATAAAGATACCTAGATATGTAAAAAATGCATTTGAGAAAAAATAAAAAATAAACCGCACACATATATGCCTGGTATTGTTTGTTTACAAACTTACAACTTCTGTTTAGAGGGTTATACATTGCAAAATTGTATATATCAGATATTTTCCGAATTGTCTGCATCTTTTATTAACGTAGTTGGAAAGTGTTTATGAATTCAGTTTGTCTGGCTGGATTGCCATGTAATTGACATATGTTATTGAGGTTTACTATAACATAAGAATCCCGTTACAATATGGTCTATGGGGGGAAAAGCATCTCCATTGTATTTAAATGTTACACTATTTCAAACATATAGGAATTTGGTATAGTACATCACTGAGGTGCAGTACAAGATGCTTAATGTAGAATAGGGTGTGCATAGTATTTAGTGTTCCTTTACAGGGACACTCAAAAGAATTCGGTTACAGTAGTCAATGAGCGATCATTGCTGGAAGAGCATTGTCAATTGTGGTATGCGTTTTTTAATTTAACTATTTTTTTGCATTTAACTGGATGTGTATAAATTCTATAGATCATGTACAGGGCTGCATAAAAATATTTGACCACATTTCCGTTTATTCATGAAAATTGCTGAAAGCGAATTTTCAACTGTGTTATACGTTTCCTAACTGAACTAAATTACAGCATATGCTAATCTATACATACAAATCTATAGATCATATACAGGGCTTCACAAAAAAATTTGAATAGTTTTCCTACTACAGATGATAATTGCTGAAGTTGAGTTTTCAAATGCGTTATGCATTTTCCAAATTTTTTTTTTTTTTTTTTTTTTGTTACATATCATTTTTCATCTTTTTAAATAGGGAGGTTTTATTATACAGTACCATAAGTGAGTAAGGGTCAGAAGAGGTTATTTAAATCCTAAACTCCCATTCGAATTGTAATCATCCCATCAGTTAATCACTCTCATCAGTGAATTTTACGGTATAATGCTGACAACTGGGACGCCAGTATTATACCGTAAAATCAGCATTTTTTTTTTTTTCTTTTCAGTGTACCATAAGTGAGTAAGGGTCAGAAGAGGTTATTCAAATCCCAAACTCCCATTCGAATTACCTGCGTCAAGTGGATTTTGCTCTCTTCACTTAAACAACAGCGCTACAAAAAGGCACCGGCTCATTCATATCATTAAATCGATTACCACACTAACAGATACGATTAGTGTTTCGCTGTTGAAATCTTCCATCGTCGGTCGGTAGTTTCCGACTATTACCCGAAACAAAGCAGATCTGACAATCAGAATTAATAGGGACATCAGACTGATACAATGTCACATATCAATTAATCTTCATCTGTAGAAACCCATCGTTTGGTTCTCTTCAATTATTATTAGATGTCGTCGTATATTATCCGATCGCGTAAGTGCCTTTCCGTATCATTATTTTGTTGTCATTTTTGAAATGACTACTTTATCAGTGTGGAATGGAACAAGACCAATAACCCGATTAGGTTAAATTGAATTGAATTGAAACAGAAATAGCTGACCGATTTAATATAATACACAAAATAATTTTACATGGGCGCCGGCAAGGAAGGGAAGGGGGAGGACCATTGCCCTTGATTCAGTTTTCAAATTTAAATAGCTATTTTTTTTTTTTCACTGATGATTTTGAAGAAGAAAAAATTAAATTTATTATTCTCAAGTGGCTTAAAATAATTAAACAATAATGTAAGAAAAAATAAATAAAGGTAAGTTTTTCGTTTTACGCTAATGTGCAGATCGGATCTGCCTACCCCTTCTCTCCCTGAAACAATATAATACAATAAACTGTTTCTATATATAAACATAAATTTTGATATACAGCAAACTGTTTCTATATATAATCATACATTTTGATATACAGTAAACTGTTTTTATATATATAGCAAACTGTTTTATATACTGCAAACTGTTTTATATACAGCAAACTGTTTTATATACTGCAAACTGTTTCTAGATATATACATTTTTATATATTCAGCAAACTAAATTTTGATGTATACAGCAAACTGTTTCTATATATAAACATAAATTTTTATATATACAGCAAACTGTTTCTATATAATAAACATAAATTTGTATATACACAGCAAACTGTTTCTCTATATAAACATAAATTTTGATGTATACAGCAAACTGTTTCTATGTATATATAAATTTTTATATATACAGCAAACTGCTTCTATATATAAATATAATTTTTTATATATACCGCAAACTTTCTATATATAAAACAGAAATTTTTATATATACAATAAACTGTTTCGATGGTTTCTTTTAAGTTTTTGAAATTTTGTAGAAAGTCATGTTTGAATCTAAATTAAATTTATTTCATAAATATAGTCGCAATTTGTATTTTTTATTTTTTAACATGAGAGTAAACATTTTACGTTTTCCGAAACTATTAGACATGTTTTACGAATAGAGAATAGCTCACAATTTGACTTCCAGATTTTTAAGCCTTACGGCAAACTATGAGTATATCCAAGCAGAATATGTATAAAGTAAAAATAGTTTAAAAAAAATACACTCTTTTATAAGACTTGAATGTTTATCTTAAAAATCACGGGTTTTTTTTCCACCAAAATTTCCGTTTTAATGCATTAATTTAGCGCGGGCACCGGGCTTTGTTATGGAAAAGTCACTGTTCTTTTTATGTTTGGTAGAAAGCGTGAGCTAGTGAATTTATTTAAAAAATGATATATATTATATATATTTATTACTTTTTAGTGCTTACAATATTTCGTTGTTGCCGTTTCAAAGCCCGTTGGTCCTTTTTTTTTTTTTTTTTTCTTTGCGTGCGGTTTGGCGCCTCATGAAATCCATTGCTGTTGTTACAATACGTATACAATTGCAACCCTATACAATATTGGGCAATTGATCGCCTGTGGCTGGCCAACGGGAAAATGCCTTAAAATTAATTAATTTATTTATTTATTTATAATTGAGTTCGAAAAATAAGCAGATCATTAGAAACACGCTTGTGTACATAATTTTTTATAATTCTAGCACTAAGAGGAAGTGAATTAAAAATCGATTACAACATTTCTTCTTTACATACAAAAATCAAGTTGAGTTAAACAAAAGAACGTAAAATCTATTGTATCGCTATGAGAACCTGCCATTCAAACTATCTTCCTTAAGGTGCTAAACTTGGGTAATTTCATACGTTGTTTTCAAGAACTAAACAAAACATAAAAGGGGAAAAAAACTTATGTGCTTAAAAATGCCTGGTTGTGACAGAATGATTTACGAGGCAAAAGTTATATTTCGAAATAAAAGATCGTGAACTCCCCCAAGGCTTATCTCCTTAAAATGCTATTTGAATATTTAGATACCTTCTTTTTAAAGAACGTGATTACCTCAAGCCAACTATTACGTCAGTAAAATGCGATAGTTTGTATGCGGAATTAACAATAATTTGATGCAAAAGCGTGAGGGACTACTAAACACACAATAATTAATCGTCAACATTAACGGGGTCTTAAATGACTGAGAATGAAAACCCCTAAAGATATTTAAAAGCACACTTCATTAACTTTAAAAAAAGTATATACAAGTTCTCGATTTTAAAACTATGCCCCGGGTGCAGCGTCGATGCGAATGTATATACTCATTTAATGGTTATTGTTATGTTTATAATTAACTAAATTATGTCGTTTTGTTAATTATATTTTCGTTTTAAGTACCGGTGCATCACTTATTTTTAACCCTTTAAACGCGTGGCAATATTTTTGCATGTGGGTTTAACACTTCATAAAATACGTAGTAGTAGATTAGAGTCTGTGTTAATTTGTATTTTAAAACTTTAATAAACAACAGAGTTGCCTATTGCTTTCAATCGCAAGAAAAACGTCCTGTCATGTATGATGAAAGCACTTCGATCATGGTAAGGAGCCATTATTGTATTGAATCGGTTTTGACCACGGTGCATTTTATTAGGTGCGTTCGTAATTATATAAATACGTAGCACCTATTGTCGTCGTCTGGTCCGTCCGCATATAACAATGCAAAAACTACCCAACCGGATGGTTTGAAATTTAAGATATATTATCTTTGCAGAATTTTGTCGAGACATTTCAAATTTTATAAAAATCGAATCAAAACTTTAGAAAATATTAATAAAAACATTTATTAAGAAATTTGATTTTTTGTTTTACTTACCCATCATACGTAGTATAGGGTAAGTCTTGTAATCGTTTTGAAAATCGAAAAATTTTTTTTGACGGATTTACACGTTTCAGACACTGGAGATTCCGAAAAACATATTTTTAGAAATTTTTTTTTGCCGTCCGTCTGTGTGTGTGTCTGTAAACGCTCTATCTCCCGAAAAAATTGAGATAGAGACTTGCAATTTGGTATGTACTTAGTATGTAATAATGGGAAGAAGCCTATTTCATTTCAATAACCTCGATTAACCGGAACAATTTTTTTCGGACTCTCGAAATATTCGTTCTGATGAAAGGTATATAAAAATTTTCGAAATTGTTTATTTTAAGAAATGAATATAAAAGACAATAAAAAAACATAAATTTTGCATAAAGCATGAAGTCGATCGGATAATTAGTTGCCGAGATATTTGGAATCCTATTTTCCACACTCTTCGATTTTTCATGACCCTGTATTTCATCCAAATTTCACTTGAAAGATATATTTTAGTTGGAAATTTGACGCTTAATCAGATGCAATAAACCGCTAGTTAATAGGATTATTATTTTTGGAGTTATAAGGATGTTTCTTTCAAGCAATTCAGTAATCGAGCCTTTAAAGTTTGTGACGTCATCAAGCCACGATTTTATTTGAATTGCAATGCATTTTATAAGTAGTTTACACATTTTTATTTTAATATTTTACATTATGCATATTCATGATGGGTAAGTATTACGGTGGCCCCCAACGACTAGTTTACTTACCTATCATACGTAGTATAGGGTAAGTCTTGTAATCGTTTTGAAAATCGAAAAAAAATTTTTGACGGATTTACATGTTTCAGACACTGGAGATTCCGAAAAACACATTTTTAGAAAAAAAAATTTGCCGTGTGTCTGTGTGTGTGTGTGTCTGTAAACGCTCTATCTCCCGAAAAAATTGAGATAGAGACTTGCAATTTGGTATGTACTTAGTATGTAATAATGGGAAGAAGCCTATTTCATTTCATTAACCTCGATTAACCGGAACTATTTTATTCGGACCCTCGAAATATTCGTTCTGATAAAAGGTATATAAAAATTTTCGAAATTGTTTATTTTAAGAAATGAATATAAAAGCCAATAAAAAAACATAAATTTTACATAAAGCATGAAGTCGATCGAATAATTAGTTGCCGAGATATTTGGAATCCTATTTTCCACACTCTTCGATTTTTCATGACCCTGTATTTCATCCAAATTTCACTTCAAAGAGATATTTTAATTGGAAATTTGACGCTTAATCAGATGCAATAAACCGCTAGTTAATAGGATTATTATTTTTGGAGTTATAAGGAAAAACCTCTTTCAAGCAATTCAGTAATCGAGCCTTTAAAGTTTGTGACGTCATCAAGCCACGATTTTATTTGAATTGCAATGCATTTTATAAGTAGTTTACACATTTTTATTTTAATATTTTACATTATGCATATCCATGATGGGTAAGTATTACGGTGGCCCCCAACGACTAGTTTTTGTTTTTGTTTTTTTTAATCGGTGCTTTTTTGTTATAGGAGCTTTCGAAGTTTAATCGTCAAGCGACCGATATACTTATTTTATGACAGAAATTAATCTGCAGACGATTTAATTCACAGAATTAAAAATCATCAAGATCTGAATATTTATAGAACTAGCTATAGTACGAATGCACCTCGTTTGTCACGTTTGACGGACAATTTCCAACTTGTTTAAATTGCCTATGTAGATATCCCATTTCATTTTAGAAAAAAAAAAAAAAAATGAAATTTCTTAATGATATTCTGTTACTGTTGGAAAGTGTTTCATAATCTATGCTTAATGCCTGATTTTTCGTTCCCATTTTCTACTAAGATGGAATGTAGTTGGGGAATTTACAAAGCAATGGTGCAAGAATGTAGAGAGAGAAAAAGAAAGAGGGTTGCAGACTTCTTCTGGATTTCGAAAATGCATTAAACAATCCCACTCTTTTTCTGCGAGTAATTCTGCGATTAAATGACCTGAACCGAGAGATTGACCTGAGAGCTTTATTGGGGCGGTGTTGTCTGTCCTTTAATGTCTAGGCCTGTTATTACAGTAGTTGCTAAAACATCTCCTATCTCATCTGCTCGCCTACGATGCTTTTCCTGTTACTGCCAAGGGCCTCCGAACCTCTCGTAAAATAGAAAAAAAAAATTTCCTTATGCGTATGTTGTTGAGTGCATTTAATTCAAAACACGCGTCCGTACACTCTCCTGACTTGTTTTTAAATAAAAATATAATGAATTTACGTTTAATTAATTGTCCGGTGCTCTAATTTTAGATAGGTAAATTGTAGAATCATTAGATAAACATATTACAATCATGTTTACCGAACTTCGTAAAACAGAAAGTTTCTTAATTCGAGCGTTTTTCTTTCTCTTCTTCTTTTTTAAAATAAGTATTTGATTGGCTGCTTTTACTTACCCATCATACGTAGTATAGGGTAAGTCTTGTAATCGTTTTGAAAATAGAAAAAAAAAATTTTTTTTGATGGATTTACACGCTTCAGACACTAGAGATTCCGAAAAACACACTTTTAGAAAAAAAAATTTTTTTTTGCAATCTTCTATAATCGTAATTGTAGGGCCCGGTATAATTCGAAAATAGCTTTTTTATTATAGTAAAACCCGTGAAGACGGAATCGCAAAGGACCGGAAAATGTTCCGTTTTAGACAGGTTTTTATCTTAACAGGTATAAATGCATTACATTCTTTTCACCATGATTTTTTTTTTTTTATTTAAGACAGAATTCTATTATAGACAGGTTCCGTATTACTCTTTTTTTTTTAACCATTGGGAAAATGGTTGTTATTTTCAGTCGAGAATGGATCTCTTGACGTGATCACTTTATTTCTTAAGCGTTTTTAACGAAATTCTGTAACTTTAGAAGATTTTTTTTAAGCGTTTTTAACGAAATTCTGAAACTTTAAAATAATTTTCCTTTGAATAGGCAATAGAAATGCATAAAATCGTTACAAAAATGTTAAAGTTACAAAAAGGTTAGATGCAAACTATCAGATATGGTTAAAAGCCGAATTCAAAAATGGACGTCGGATGAGAAATCGTCTTATAAAGCAAAAAACGTGGTCTTCAACTTTAATTTCCTCAAAATACCTTTAGCTCAGACATCAATCTAAACAAGAGTTAAAGCAATACTTAAATTTTGCTTAGGGGATAATCTACAAATAGAAATTGTACCAAACTTTAAAAATGTCAATGCTAACACCTAAAGTTGGCATCCTATTTGGATATTTCAGTTTATTCTACCTTCAGATACCAAATGGGAAGTCAGTAGATAAGGAATGTGACTTCTTCGGCAGCAGCAGGCGGTGCGGTGGTAACACCGCCTGCTGCCGAGATCATACTATAGTAGGTGAGTGAAATAGCTAGCGTGGGGAAGCTATGTTATATAGGGTGGGGAAAATAGGTCTGCTATAAGAGGGGGAGTATTTTAGGGGGGGGGCTAAATTAATAATATTTTTAAATGTCTTATAGTACGAGGTAACGGTTATGGTAGAGTCCGAACACTGCCCCGCTATCACTCTGCATTTTCCCAATGATTGTTGTAATTTGTTAAATTTTATATATATATATATATATATATATATATATATATATATATATATATATATATATATATTCTTTACCATTTAATTTCTACTGTCAACGATTCATCTATTCCAGTTCAAGAGACATCAGAAATTTCATTGGCTTTCTTTTTCTTTTTCTGTGTTATTATTATTATTTTAATTTTCCTTTTGTATGCCGCGAGGTTAAGCGGAAATTCTGAAACATTGTATACTCACAATGAGCCTTTAAAGTGTATCTTTTCTTCATTTACCCGATCCCCAAACGTTTTATTAACTCCAAAGCATCCTTGAACTGAGAGTTTGAATGAGGCCATGCGGTGCGTTACCATAGCGATTAAGTTCCACCTCCGCGCGATCTTCTGGCCTATTACAAAATAGAGGATGGAGAAAAAAAAGAAAGAGAAAGAAAATTGTTCCATTGTGTTCGAAGTCTGAGGAACAAAAACTTGACTACACAAACATTAAATTTCTAAACGGCCGACAGCGATAATTTTTAATGAGACTTCTTGGTTGAAAATTTACCTATTGTTTTCATTTTATGGAGTATTTAATCGTGTGCTGCTGCTTTCTGAATGTTTGCATTGCATTAGCTATAACAGTAGTCAATAAAGGCGAGTTTGCTCATAAGAGAAATCTGCTATTATATTAAGTATTTTTCTAATAGATAAAATAACCGAAATTTTGGCTTAAAACGCGTAATTATTAGTTATTAAAAACACTATATAGTTTATTAGTAAATTATAAATCAGCGTTTCTTAAAATTTTAGCTATAGCGGATCCATTTTCCCATTTTCTCAGGGTAACATTCTTTAGAATATTGAATACATGATATATATGTTGTAGGCTAATCCAGAAATCCGGCTCTTTGTATAAGAGCCAGGATAATCCGAGAATCGTCTGCCTTTTTTCAATCAGCCTGATATTTTTACAGCTTATTGCAAAGAGCATATGCAGCTGTAGGCAATTGGAAAAATAGCATTTGTTTCTGAATCAGCCTGATTATTTTCAGACTCGCTGCAAACAGCGTATGCAGTTTTAGGCTAATTAGAAAATAACCACCTGTTTGTCCAAACAGCCTAGTTCCATCCAGGCTTATTGCAGTAAGACCAAGGTAGTCAATGTTTATGTATAATTTTAGTATAAAAAAAATAGGAGCAGGAACTTAGAATGCTTATAAAATATGCATAAGGAAGCTGTCTTGATCTTTCAAATAATGTTATCAAATATGGCGTTTTGAACGAAATTTCGACAGTCAGACAAAGATCGTCATGAGACAAGAATAGCTTATAAGTCAAGATGTAATTCATTTTTTTATTTAAAAAAAAAAAAAAAATCTTTTCCAAATCATTTCAATAGGCAGTCTGCAAATGTCATGGTTTCACGTTTAAAAATGGGTCCATAAATGCGTCAGAAAATTTTTCTTGATGTTTTTTATTCATTATTGTTGTTGTTGTCGTCGTACATTTAACTTATTTGATTGGTGTTATATTTGAAATAGGTCACACCGTTCACTCGCTCAGCTCAATAAAATGTGAGTTTTCATTTAAGATAATGCATTATCTTTCTTGAAATTACGTCATAATAATTTCCTTCTTTATTTTATTTATTTTAATTCCAAAAGTTAATCCCTAAAAGACACTCCGATCAGGGAAAAGGGAACAAACACCCAGATTACAAAAAGAAAATGAAGAAAAATTATAATGGAGCTGTCAATTGAAAACATTAAAAAATCTGTCGCCTCATACGTAAATTTTATTTACGCACCAGAGGGTAGGGAGATTATTTTTAATACGGTTAAATATTAATTGTGTTACAATTTTTTCACAAACAATAATAATATAAAATTGCATTAGTTTTAAAAAGAAAGCCACAAAATTAGAAACTTTATGCCAAGTAGTTAGAAATACATATCTCACTTAAAAACGAGGAAAGGAAGTTATTACCCATCATCATAGATAAAAACTGAGAAAACCAATAAAAGAGAGAATGTAGGGAAAAAAAAGTTTTGATGAAGAATGAGTTGAGAAGTAAGCAAGCTTTTGTTTTCTTCGATCTTTACGATTTCGTGACTCAAAGTTGTAACATGTCCCAATAAAGTTCGTGTCATGATAAGAACATGTAAACTTAGTTTTTCTTTTCCTGACTAGAACAACTGCCGCCCTGTGTTCTCCATTGTTCTCTGCTCAATTAATCCTCGGACAAATATAAAGCTGCTCATTGTTTCTCTATGTGGTCTCTGGATTAAGTAATGGGGGAGTATATGTATGTATGTATGTATGTATGTATACCATCTCGGAAGATCGTGTTTCAGATGGAACTTGTCTACCAGATAAATGGGCAGGCCTCACTTGTAGAAACACGATTTCGTCATCGATCGGGGCTAAATTGCAAACATGGCATGAGATTGTTGTTGTGTGTTCAGAACAGCAGGTTGCATTTTGCATTAATGGGCTCGTATAAATCCTGCTTGATTATCTGTTTGAAAGTGATATACAGTTTGATAATATTCGCCGCTGTTAGATCGCTGGTCATTGTCGGGGATAAGAACATGAATTTTTTTTTTTTTACCTTTACAGTCATCGAGTGTAGCTATATTTTCAGTTAAGGCTCTTCATCACTAAAATCTCCAATTCCCCTCGCTAATGTTAAACCAATGGGCGTGTGATGCATTTTCCTTTTTAAGATATCTCTTCAGGAAACTAATATTTTTAACTCCTTTTTTTTCTGTGTGCACTTCTTAAAGGATGTCTTTTTTTTTTCTTGATTGTCAAAATATTTCTAAAATATAAGTACTTCATTTAATGTGAGGTGTTAAAATCTTACTCAGCTTCGCTAAGATTTTAACACATAAAATTATAAATTAAGTATATATTTTAGAAATCTCTGAGACTGCTTGATCGAAAAATGAATAAAGGGCTCGATTAACTCATAGGATAATTTTTCTGTACTAATCTTTATGTACAAGACTTATTATAGTTAAAATCCACCTACTCACTAGTCTCTAGCGATAGTACTATGGCTGAAAATGAAACAAAATTTCACTAGTATCTATAATTAAATTGAAAATTACAAGTTGAACTGTGATAATTTTAAAAAGCAGCTATCTGTGAGATCACTAACAGCAGTTACTTATAAGGATTAAGTTTAGTGTATATTCTACAACTTTTTCAGCGATCTGGATGATTTTAACTCTTTAATGGCTCATTGTTTACTTCTACCGAGATTAATTAATTGTCATGCTTTTAGGGGGTTTTGCAGTTTTACTTATATAAAAACAAAGAAACGTTTGGTATACCTCTTCTTGTAGCAAATGAAAGGTATACACAAATAATGGTCAGATTATGCTTAGAATCTAATATAGTTAAATTTACTAACTGGCGAACAGTAGTTTCTCCCTAGATAAACATATTATAAGCCTACAAATGATAATCGTGTAGGGTGCAGTGTTTAATTGTAGTTTAATCGTAATTCGTCCAGTGCCACAGATTTCAGAACTGCAATGAGTTATTCCTATAGCATTAATTAATTCTCTTACTTCGTTTATATAATTTCCAGTGTGTAGATTCAAATATGGATCAGCTTACTGATTTGGTTTGGTTTAAAAATTTGATTTAAAAGTATAAACTTTTTAAAGTTAAAATATTTATTAATTAATTTATTCATTTTTAGTTAGTTTATAAAATATATAGCAGAAGCAGGGGTCGAGCAGGGTTTTTTTTCTTTTTCTTCTTCTTTCGGCCGATTTTGTAAAAAGTAATTTTTTGTAAAATTTATTCTATTTTTGTGAAAAATAACATTTTGTAACGAAAGATGAAATCCACTTACACAAATTCGAACCAAGCATTTATTAATAATAACTTTTCAAAGCCATTCTGCAAAAGTTTTGCTTTCTGGCGAATTTGTTTTGTTTGCAAATTATGCCCATTTTAAAACCAAACAAAATAAAAATAATTAATGAAGAGTATGTTTTTATGGAATGGAGGGTCCTGTTTCATTAAGAGGAAATTTGTGAAGGGGACCTGTTTTATTAAGATGAATTTTATGAAGGGGGCCTGTTTTATTAAATGGATTTTTGTGAAGGGGCTCTAAAATACCCCAAATTTGGATCGACCGCTGGGAAGAGGCATTGTACTTAAAAAAAAGCTGAAAGTTCAATTTTTCAATTTCATCCAATGTTTCAACATAAACAAAAACAGACATTTACTATCTTGTCCCAATAAATTGCTTGAGTAGATCTTTATATCAAAACAAAAAAAAGCAGGCCGTTTTTAAAAAAAGAAAAAGGTTTGAACATTGATCAGCACATGTAAAAGAAATAATAGCCTGCCTCTTCATTCCTCCCCCCCTCCTCTCCTAACTGTTTATATTAACCCTCCCAACACGAAGCGGATACCTACATTCGTATGTTGCCGTGCAAGATCTACTGAAGAGCAAGCTGGGGCCCTTCCAAGATGCAATCTTCTTTTTGAACGATGCTCGCTATATAAAAGGGTCAGATGCCGGATTATGTGCCTGCTCTATTTACTTCCGCGTCGTGAATTTAGATGAGATAGGGTACAAAAACATATCTCCAGTTTGAAATCTTGGAGGAGTTAAGTTGATCGTGAGGTACTTCTTTCACTTGATCATAATCATCATCATCATGTAGAAGTGTTATGTGCCGTTTGTTGTACATGATTAGTATATACATCTGTGAAATCACAAAATGTTTGATACATAACGAAATGCGATGAGTTCACGAGTTCGTTCGCTTGATTTTGCGTATGTTGTGATTCAACTTTCCGTATTGTTTGTTTAGGTTTTTTTTTTTTTTTTCTTAATGGTCGCTCTTATTCCTTATCTTTTTCAATGAAAAAAGGAGTCAAAATGACTTTTCTACCATTCCAGGATTAATTTTACAATTATCTGCAAAAAGAAAAAAAATGAAAGAAAAAAAGAAAATGCTTCATAAGACAGTGCTAAATCAAATTTTTCTACTAACAAGGCAGCACCTGCAGAGAGTTTTAAACTTTGTAATTGAACTAAAACTACTGTTAAATAAATGGATGAATGAACAGAAACCAACGTTATTTTAACCCTTAACTGCTGTTAGCGGTGTCACAGACCGATGTTTTTTCAACCTTCACAGTTTAACTTGTAATTTTCAGTTTAATTATAGATACTAGAGAAATTGTGTTTCGTTTGGAACTCTAGTACCATCGCTAGAGACTTCTGAATAGGGGATTTTTAATTATAATATTAATGCACCTAAACTTTAGTATAGAAACGGGTATTTTATGAGTTAATTGAACCTTTTATTTATCTTCGATCAAGCTATCTCAGACACCGCTCACAGTAGTTATACGACAATTTTTTTCACGGTATTTAAGTATTAACCTGTCGTTGGTCTCGCTATGAGCATTTCTTTCTTGCATGGCAAACACGCGTATTTAATTTGCAAATGACCTCCAAATTACTTACAATAAAATTCCCTCGTTTTTCTTGAAATATAAATTATATCGTACTTCATCTAAAGAAAGATTTTATAACTGCTTTCATTACGAGCACTGCTTTATGCAATGGGAAAGGATAGTGTGAGGTGAGAGAAAAACGTTCGCGCGCGACCCATGATGGGTTAAGGATTCACGCGATACTTTCATCCTTCCCTCGCAAATCTCTTTGATAGTCAAAGTTTAATTTTATAAAATAGAAAATCTAAATTTGTCATTTACCTGTTAAAATAAAATCATAAGTATTAACATTTTAATTTAACCAGAAGACCCGGTGCGAAGCTTTCGCACTGCAATCTTTGAGATTTTTTCTACAGTTTCAAGCTTGTATTACAAACACAAATGAACAGGTACACATATGAAAAGTAGCACAATATAGGAGTATATATTGAAGTTTTTATTTTTCATCAATTTATAAAACTTTATATTTTATATGTGCACCATTTGGTTGCACGAAATGTTTAACTATTGACGTTTTTCTTCGATACGGCCTTGCTTTATCCATGACTGAACCTGTCTCCATGAATTTCTTGTGCCATTAATATATTATTGAAATAGGTTTATATTTGCATATTAATAACAGTGACCTTTTTTATATAATTCTTTCTTTTTCGCTACAATGGTGTAGCAGCTAATTAAATATGTGAAACAAGAGGTGTACGAATACATTTTGACACCTACACTGCAAAAAAAAAAAAAAAAAAAAAAAAGTGTTTAATTTTACGGTATAATACTGGCAGCTGGGATGCTAGTATTATACTGTAAAATCAACACTTTTTTTTTTCTTTTTTTTTTGCAGTGTACTGTAGTTTAGTTTTAAAATCCCGTCGCAGAAACCTTTTCTTCCTCTTTCTTTGTTTCAACCATTTTCTTTTTCTGGATACTTTATTTGGAATGGGAAACATTCCTAGGAATTTTTAGATGAATAAATAAATAAAAAGTTGAGACAACGAAAGAAAATTCCCGAGCAAATTGTCTGATTCCTTAATTTACAAAATTATCTTTAAAAAATGACAAAAAGTAAAACTTTTGATTTGTTCATGAAGTATTTCCATAACCATAGCTTTTATTCAACTCTTCCAGAATTCTTCATTAAATTATTGGTTTTTGTAGCAGACGACTTTTGCTTACTGTAAGTGTAACGCAATAATGAATTGCAGCTCCAAACCAAAATGGCATCGACCCCGGAGAATAAATAAATAAATATGAATATTTGTTACATAATGCTATGTCGAGTTTCCTCTTTACTTGCCGCTATCGATTCACTGCGTCCGCAACGGGACCTGCATAACTGCTATTGTGGAATTTTTCTGTCTGTATCTTTAATTTAGGAACTAAACAAAAGATTCCAGCAATCGAAACACGCTCATCTCTTTCTCTCTGTATTGTTGTAATACTTTAGGCCCATTGATGCAATGTCAGAGTGATTTAGAGTTGCAGTTTCTTTTTTTTTTTCTCTCTCTCTTTGTTACGTAACCATGTGACACAAATGTTGTTGTCTAAGTTTCAATGGGATTGTGTTTGTATAATATAAATGTAGGTTTCTGTCAGCCATTTTTACCGTGCTGAAAATATGCGACATCAAGGTATAGGAATATAAATGACCCACACAAAAAGTATATGTATTTTTTAAAACGGCAGACTTTCCTTATTGCTTTCAACGCCATTTAGAATGAAAGTACTTCGATCATGGAAAGAAGCCATTGTTGTATAATGTGGAGGAGAACCTTAGTGATTTGTTTATGTATGCTGTTCACCCTATATAAAAATTAAATGCTTAATGCTTTAGAATGAAAGTACTTCGATCATGGAAATAAGCCATTGATGTATAGTATAATGTAGAGGAGAAACTATTGCTGATTTATTTATTTATGCTGTTCGCCTCGTATAAAAATTAAATGCTAAATGCTACTAAATTTTGCCTTGACCAAACAGATTTATTAACTTTCATTTGATTCGAAATTACAGAAGATTCCTCATTAGTCAATATTACTTTCATTTGTTGGAATAAAGATTGTTATATCTGCTGTATGTATTGAAAGTTGTTATGTGCATGAATGTATGTATGTTGTAAGGTGTTCGTAAATGTGTAATATGGAAGTAAGTATGCAAGCAGAGCATTTTAATAACTCAGACTTGAAAATAAATTAAAGGTTTAAGCTAAGTGTGTTCCTTTTATTATATTTGCTTGCAGGGTTTGGTATCAGTGGATATAATCCGATATTTATTTTCAAAATATCATGTTTGATATTTTCACATACTTGATGTTTATTTTCGAAATATCATTGTATATGATATTGTTTATATTTTCAGTTAAAACACGTGTAAATGAATTTTTGTGACTGTTTTTGACTTTGTCGCTCTGTAAATAAAGTACTTTTGCCTCTGGCAGTGACTTTTCTTTGGCCAATATATATATTTAAAAATGAAAACACATGTGAAAAACAAAGGATAAGACATTATAAAAAGCAATGGAATTGACACAGGAATTATACTTAATAGGATGAAAAAGTAAAAATTCGAAAACTATAAATATCTTATAGAATCTTCAGAAGGGCTTTATAGGAATATTCATTGTAAATATGTTATTTCATCAAATATTATCAGTATTATGCCTAAAATCGACAATATTAAGCCCCTAATAACATATATATATATAAAACAAGAAAATTAATAACCTACATGAGGTTCAAATAACAAAATAAATAAATAAATATGCAACTTAAATAAAAATTAGATCATGAAATAATGTGCAAGACTCACCAAAAAAGACAAATTTTACTGCAGATTGAATAGGATTATAAGTACTTGACAAACAGCCAGTTATCATTAATCCAAATGGCTGCTGTCTAAGCTGAGACATTGCATAGGATAAAATGAGATTAGAAAATAAAATGTGTAGTGCTGTCATCTATCACAGAAAAATATAAGTAAAAGCTGAAATTGTAGACAGGTTAAATAATAAGTCTAGTGCTACCAACACACACACACACACACACACACATGTATATATATATATATATATATATATAATTCTTTAGCAATGTTTTGACTAATATGATGACCACTCATTTCATTTTATTTGTGGTATTTAGGCATTTGGGACTTGAAAACTCTGTCTAAATCCCACAAATTTCATTTCATTCATTCAACTCCATTTATTCAATTTTTAATTTAATTTCTTATTCTTTTAAATACGTTTTTGGTATCCATATTCAATGTGTTGGGGAATACTTTCATTGACAACTAATTATTACACACTTAATCATTATTTCATAGTTTAAGTTGGTGTTATGGTAATGTTTCATTTATGGTTATATATATATATATATATATATATATATTAACTTAGAACAACCATTAAAGATAAACTGTCTAATTTAGATAATCAGTTATTTGCAGCTTCATTAGAAAAAATCTTTTCTAGTTTTGATTTAGTTCATTTAAACTGCACAACAGGTCAAGAGAATGAAAAAGCAGACAAGCTTGCATTTATGATCAAATTTTACAATTTAAAAAAAATAACAATAGTTTTGTATTTATTTATTTATTTTTTGTATAAACATAAAATTTTCTTGATGCGTGATTCTGAATACTATAGTTTGATTTTTGATGAGTGTAAAAAACAAATTATTTCTACTTTCAATAGGCTGATCTTCAATTTTGTTCTAAGTGAGGAGAGGAAAAAAAAAATTTTAGAATATGATTAAGTTTTCATGTTAAGTGCAATATGTTCTAGTTTCTAATTTATTAAGTGGGGAAATATTTATAATCATCAATAAGTTGAATATTTTGAAAATATCTGATATTTTTTATATTTTCGAAAATGTCATGATATTTACGAACCCTGTTTGCTTGTATATTTTCAAATGTTCTAAAACTTTTAAGGGTAGAAACACAATGAAGTGAAAGAATATATATTTTTTTTTTCTGTGTTTAGAATTCTTGTGATATTTAGAGCTTTCCTATTGAAATGTGGCTCTGACCATGAAGCTTTTAATCACGCCCTTTCTCAGATACTTTAAAGGTTACACCGACGACACTAACAATTGTGACATTTTATTAGTATTGTTTCCTTTAGCTGGTTTCTTTCTTGTGCAATTGTTTGCACGTAGAGTATTGGTTTTCCTTTTCATATAAAACGATACGCAGCGCACAAAAACCGATCGAAGAGTCAAAAGATCAAATTTTCCAGTTCCCCCTTTCTTTATTTTTCTTTATTTTATTATTTTGCTTATTGTTATCTATGAACTAGAGAAAAACCAGATTTGCGTAAATATGTGCATTGGTTTTGAGTTAGTGAACAAGATTCAAACCTAATGCAAATGTAGAAAAGTAATTATTCCCTTTTACGAATTTATGTTTATTGTTATGAATATAACTTTCCTAATGGGCAAAAATAAGTAAAATAAAATTAGAAATACTTAAGGCGGCTCTCAAATTTCCTGCTCAAAAACGCGAAACTTTTTGGCACATTTTTTACGCTCATTTTTAAACTTAAAGCTATAAAATTGGCAGGCCTGACTATTGAAGCAATTTATAATCGAATGCCTTTTTCCATTTTTTTTTTTTTTTTTTTTACATAAATAAATAACTTATCGAGTTATAAGCGATAGTTGTCATGTGACGGCAGATTTTTCTCCTTCCCCGTGCGTTCTCATCCGGAAATTCGGTTCATACTACTTTGACAGTATTTTCTAAAAGCCTTTACCAAAAAAAATGGAAAACGCTATTCGATTACATAGTTTCTGAATAAGAGCATCTGCCAATTTCATGCGTTTCCGAACAAAAATTAATTCAGAAATGTTTCAGAAAGTAGCCTCTTTGGACCAGCCTTAATCACTTTGGCGCTTAAATAAAATCGGGGAATAAAGGCAGATTATTATATTATTATTATTATTATTATTACGTAGCTAAATTTCTATTTTTCGATGGCAAAATTTCGAAACGCTCAACAGTTATATGTTTTAACAACAAAGTGTACATAAGTAAAAATGATACAAACTATATGAAGTTTCTTGAATCTCCAATTCACCTTATTGTGACAAATCATATAAATTTCGTAAAAAACAAATTTCCATTTAAAATTTCAATTGTCAATTAGCAAATCAATTGTCAATTGAAATTCTACGTCGAAGTGTATATACGTGTAATGATACATTATCATACTGGTTTTGTGACGTTTTAACGATTTTAACCCTGATGATGAGCACGTCAGATACTCGAAAGCAGTGTTGAATACAGACATTTTTCTCCGGGAGGGATTTCTGTGGTTCCGGGGGGAGGGGGGGGGGAAATTGCACTTTTTGGTCATTAAAAGAATAAATTCAAATCTTCCGGGGGGGACATTTCAGTACTCTGGTTGGAATGTCCCCCCCGGGCCACCCCCTGAATTCAACACTGCTCGAAAGTACTTGGTTGATATTTTGTACAGTGTATATAATAAAAAAACCTCTGAGTAATTTTAAATGGAATTTTGTTTTTTACGAAATTATTTATATTAAAGTGTATATGCATGGGTTGATCATCATCATTATTATTAACGTTATTTATTTAATTTTTTTTCTTTGCAGGTCTAGGAATTGTGCTGGTGTCGATGAGCGGTGTAGCCTGGCGACTCACGTCTAGAGACTCGCCCTCGTGTCGTGCTATGTTCGGATTGAGGAGGGCGCGCCACGAGCCCCACAGACGGTTCGTCCCCCGTGTGCCCCACTACGGAAGGCCTCATCCTTTCAGCGGTGAGTCAGCTGTTGTTCTCCTTTTTATCCACATCCCCCGTATTTTTTTATTTTTTTTTCATGTTGTTGGGAGAAAGCGAAATCAAATTTATCGGTAAAACCCGAAATAGAATGTTTTGAAATACAGGTCTGCCACTGGCGACTATTTTTTAATTCTATCTCGCACCACTTTCTCAAAATAAAAATCTTTCACATATACACTTTGACAACATTTGGAAGAAAAATAAAACACTTTTTTTTTTTTTTTTTTTTTTTTTTTTTAAAATAGTGGTGCGAATAGAATATAAAAATAGTCGCCAGTGGCAGCCCTGGAAATACAACCATGGTTCATACAGACTCCTTAGAAACTCCTTAGAAATGAAAAAAACGTTCCAGGGAGTACTTAGATAGAACTCGTTAAATAAACTAAATACTCCTTAAAAACTGTTTAAAATATCGTGAAGCATAATTCAGCATTGAACAATAATTTATCTGAAGTATACAAAAGAGTGGAAAATGGAAACATATATTACTGTCATTCTTAAAAGAGTTTATTGTTTATGCCGCGTGGTTGTTCCCTTCAAAATTTACTTTTAAAATAAAGGTGCATGTGAGTATTTCGGATTTGATTGGTCTCTGCAGGGATCGATGAGGCTTATTTATCTTAGGGACCATTTTGTGAAATGTAAAAGTCATTTTTGTGAAATTTATCATATTTTTGTGAAAAGTGACATTTTGTAACGAAAGATGAAATCCAGCTACTCAAATTCAAACCAAGCATTTAATAATAACTTCTTTAAGCCCTTCTGCTAAAGCTTTCCTCCCCCCCCCCCCCCCCCCCAAGACGGCCCCGTAGAATGCAGCACATAGACCATTTCTACTGGTGAAGAGTTTTTGCACAACCCAACCTTTTATCGGGTGCATTATGTAATCTGCAAATTCCCAAATCGATATTTTCCAATTTCTCATTACTTCACACCAAATGTTGTAATGCATTAGTTACACTTTTAAAAGATTTGTGAAATACATGTTTCTGTATGAAATATTACATATAGGCAAAGAAAAAATAAATCCATCTATATTTAATAATTATTAAATTATTAATAATAATATTATTAAATGTAATGAAATCAGCAAATTCTAAATCAATAAGCTCATTTTTAAACGCAAAGGCGTAAATCGGCAGGCTTGATTGAAGCAATTTGAAATCGAAATGTGCCCCCCCACCCCTCAACTTTTTTTTAATAAATAAATTACTTATCGAGTTAAAGCTATTCTTGTCGAGTGACGACACGTTTTACCCCTTTCTGGCTCTGCGACATCAGGAGTTTGGTACAAAACGCCGACTTTGACAGTATTTTCTGAAAGATCTTCTGCCTTTACCCTAAAATAGAAAACTCATTTCGATTACATAGTTTCTGAATAAGAACACCTGCTAATTTTATGCGTTTCCTATCAAATAATGAAATCAGAAATGTTTAAGAAAGTAGCTAGCTCCTTTGGATTTGAGAACAGTCTTAATACGATATTTCTCGATAACAAGTTGTGAGGAAAAGTTATTAATTAAATTCCATTATATTATAAGCCAAATATTATTTATTACTAGATTACTTTAAACAGATACATTATAGCATTGAATATGTGAACATACTGAGCGAATTTTCATTGTATAATTTTTTTCTAGACGCTGTATTTCAGTAGAAAAATAAATTTCGAAAAGTATTCATAACACGATCTCCCTTTTTAGTGCAAAATAATTGAAAGAGAATGCAGAACAATAGCAGCAAAGCACGTGTGTTACGGCTTCTGCTGTTTCTTACTTATTATTATTATTATTGCGATGTGAAGTCTGTAGAAGGGGCTCCTATTATGAAGCCTTGGAACGTATGCATGCTAAATTTATTTTGGCTGCTCGTTCATCACATCGTTTTTTATACACAACCTGTTTACTAAAAACTACTTTATATTTATGAAAACTTTATATTGTGAAACACCGAAAATGTTTATTTTATGAATAATAATGATTCAAAACTTCAAATAACTATTTCCTGAAATATATGTTTGTTTTCTTTTTTTCAGCAATGTTATATCCTGACATTACCTTGCGACCTCCACCTCCTTCGTATCAAGCTTCGATGCAGGAATATCGTCTGCGATTGCTTCTCATGGATCGCCAGTCTCCTCCTGCTACACACCCACCACCTCCTCAGCCTCCGCCGCCACCACCACCGATGTATCGTGGACCAGCTACCGTTTACCCGAGGTAAGAATTAAAAATTTCTTACCTCTTCGCGTCCATTTATTTATTTATTTGGAAAGGGGGGGGGGGGTTACTTTTAGGTTTAAAAAAAATTAAAAATACTATCCAAATGACAAAAGTTAAAGTGTACTTAATTAACTATTAATTCATTTACTGAAAACTAACTAATATAGTATTTATTTTGCATACTATTGATATGGCAATAGTTTACGGAAGAATTTTTGAGGACGTTCGGAAAATGTATTATAACATGATTAAATAATTATAACAACTTTCCAACATATATTTTTCTTTTCATCACAAGTTTTTGGTTTGATATTGTAGCCCCTATTTTAAATTTAAACCCTTCCCATTCATTTTGAATTGCTACGCCATTGCTTTGTGTAGATTGTTTTAAATATTGTTTACACATCTTGCTTGCTTATTTTGAATAAAAATAAATAAATATTTGATGTAATAATCAATTGTTTCATTTTTAATTCCAGATTTCCTGTCAACATTGGAATTTCCGATTACAGCAGGCCTCCTAGTTACCGTTCGCGACCAAGCTCTGCAGGTCAGCCGAGTCCAGTTGGACCGGAAGACGTAGAATTAATCAATAATTCTACATCTAGCTCACATCACCTTCCTAGTGACGTCATCTCTCCTCCTGCCGCTGCGTCACAAGGTTCTATGCGACCAACGCCATCTGTAGGCACCGTAAGCAATCACGTGGAAGTCGTTGCACAGGTGTGACAATAGATGGCAGCACTAAGCGGTTGTGATGTATTAAAATTTCTACATTGTTCATTACAAGTTTTATGAACACATCATAAAAGAAGACTATACTCATCTACTTTTTTTTCTGTTTTAATTATTGTACATACATAGACTTCATTATTTCTGTACAGCATACTCTACATATGGTTAAAGATCCTTGTTGTAGATTTTGTTTTTCTACTTTTGTTGATGTTTTGAATTAGTCGATATTTTATAATGATGATGGTTTTCCTATTTTATGGAAATTTGTGAAATTAGATTTTTCTAGCTTTAAATTAAGAAGTTGTTCTCCAGTTTTCCTTTCCATCTGTTCTTTTTTTTTTTTTTTTTTTTTTTTTGTACAATTTGTTGTAATAAAAAGAAATTTGATTTTGGGTAAAAAAAGAGGACCAATATTAGAATTCAATGAATAAATTATCGAAATGTGAATGATTATGAATGATTATTTTCGGCAGAAACATTTTTGAAAGTGAAGTGAATCAATTTCAGCAGTGACAAAATATTTCAAAATAAATAAACATATCGGAATTCTGAAAATTGAGTTTTGTTCTATATTGTCCAAATGAATAAAGAAAATGTAGCTCATATTTTATTGTCTTGTGAATGAATAAATATCTCTTGAAATTTATTTTTATATCTAATTTGATTTTAGATTTTTATCATGCTGCTATAACAGCCTTAAATAAAATGCATTTTTTTTCTTTTATTTTTACTTGTGTACTAATTTTTAACTATAAAAGATAATAGCAGTATTTTTATTATTATTAAAATTTTATGTAGTATTTACAATTTACAGTTTAATTTCTTCGTTAGAAATAAAAATAACTAATAATTAAACTATTAAAAATGTTGGGTAAATTTAGAGAATGAATTAGAAAAAAGTACACACACACAAAAGTCTTTTTTGTATTATTTTTATCTGTGTAAATTTTTATTTATAATAAAAATTAGTATAAAATTTTGGGTACCTGTTTGTTATAGAGGTCTAGGATTTTATTTTTTTAATCTTGATGCAATTGGGCTTCAGAAAGTGAGATTTGTTGT
Organism: Maratus michaelseni; assembly: GCA_963931845.1. Lineage (NCBI taxonomy): Eukaryota > Metazoa > Arthropoda > Arachnida > Araneae > Salticidae > Maratus > Maratus michaelseni. The sequence goes on from OZ007596.1 coordinate 45,637,958, forward strand.
CAAACGATATAAACAACTATGATGAACTATTATACTTGTTTATATATGTATTAAAAAATTGCCACTAATTACATATTAAATAAAGTATATTAAATAAATTACTTCTGTTTACATATAAAAATAGATAAATGGCTTCTTTATATTAAAACTATTGTATAAATATTTGAAAAAAATTGTTTGAAACTGTGAAAAGGTTGCCAGAAAATAAGCATAAAAAATGTCCTTCTCTTGTCAAGATCATTTTCTCTACCTCACCAAGGCCCCTATAACAAAGAAATGCCAAATTTTGATTCTATAAAGTCAATTAATTGATCCCATTTGACTAGAAATTAACAAAATTTTAAGTTAAAGCGTTACAATGACTTGAACTCACTTTATATAAATTTCTCCCACAATGTTTATTTTTCCAATAATTATGTCTTTGAAAATTAACAATCTTATGTAATAACTTTATTTTTATTATAATTACTTTAATTTAAATAACTTTGATTATCTGAAACATGTAACAAATATTTCATAAGCTTTTTGTTTATTTCTTTTTTTTTTTTTTTTTTTTTTTTTCATTAATCTATACATTCAAAGATTAATTTTAGTTGAAACACTGATGATATAAAACTTTTCCAGTTGACATATTACTTTTATTAATATGGATAGTTATAAATTCATTATAACATCTAACTCAAAACTGGAGTTTAACAGCTTAAAGCAATTTAATTTGCTCTGGAGAGGTTTATTATATCAGTTGATACAATACAGATGTCGCAGATGCACTGGCGTTTCTTTTTGGTGCCAAAATTATGATTTTTTGAGTAGCGTAGTAGTAACCCAGCAGTAATTGCTTTGTATGACAACCTGGTGTTTTATAATAAAATATGTGTGTTTTATAATAAAAGTAAATGTGTGTGTAAATAAATAAAATAATATAAAAATAGTTAATAAATAAAATAAAATGTGTGTATTAAATAAAAATAATGTATGTGTTAACTACAAATGTGTGTGTTAAATTAAAGTAAATGTGTGTAATAAATAAAATTAAATGTATGTGTGTTTTATAATATAATTTCATAAGAAAATAAAACAAATATGCTGTTTTCGCAAGCTAGGCCTATCAGTTATTCGATAACAGGATTTTCTTGGCAAAAAAATTGGTATCAACCCTGGTGTGTCTGCGACTCCTATATTTACATCATATTCAGCAGGACAACGGTGATTCAATTTTTAAATGTCTTTACTGTTAAAATTACTCTTTTACATACACTTTAAACATACACTTTTTTGTTATTGTTTAAATAATGAATGTCAGTAATCTTTTTTTTTTCTTTTACAAAGAAAAATGATAAAATATTTACAATTGCATGTCTGTAATTTCCTCTCTTCCCCCCCCCCCCCTGTGCATGGTTAAAATATATTTTAATTTTATATTTAGGTAACAATGAACTATTTTATAATTGTGATAATAAAACTGGATACAATTGCATATATTTATTACAAAAAATCAATAAATATAGAGGAGGTGGATTTTTTTTTTCTTTTAAATAAAATATTTCAGTTATCTCAGATCTTGAATAATGTTATTTTTCATGTAGTATGAAAAACAATCATATCATATTATTTATCATCTGCATTTATGATTTACATTTTTACAAACATCAAATAGTAATATGTAATCCTGTCACATATACACAAATTAAAAGAACTGAATTAATTAGTAATACTAGCAACTAAAGGTTATGCCTTTGGGAGGGGGGGGGGGATTATATTTATGTATATATAATTAATTTTTATACTTTTTTCCCCTTTTTAAAAAAATTATAATTCTACATGCTGTGTAGGGGAAGTTTATTAATTTTAAACTTTATCATCATTTATGATTTAGTTTTTTACAATTAAATTGTAAATGTAATCCTGTCACAGATTAAAATAACTAAATTAAGGACTCATAATAACAACTGAAAGTTAAGTTTTGAAATATATATATATATATTGTGTGTGTGTGTGTAAATTTTTATACAGAATTTCTTTCTTTCTTTCTTTTTTTTTTTTTTTAAATCACAATTCTACATGTTCTGCAGGGAAAATTTATTAATTTTATAAAGTTTTTAGCTTTAAAACAAAATGTACGACTTTTACTTTTTATTTAAACATGTGAAATTTATTATTATTTTTTTAAATCAGAATTTTGATTATAAAATAATATATATTTTAGTTCTAAATTTAAACTTGAACAATTTTTAAATCAAAGTGACTTTGTTATACAGTTCTTATACATATGCCATGGATAAGAACTTAGCATGACATAAGCATTTCATTTTTCAGAAATTATCTAGAACTCACTATTACATTTAGTGAGAACATGGAATATCATAGATAATTTCTTTGTAATAAGTAGATTTCAAAGACTAAAACAGAATAGTTTGTTACACGTTAATTGTGTTTTATAATTAATTTGTATTTCAAACTTATTTCTGGTTATGTCTTGTGTCTATATTTGATGTCAGAAACATGCATTTTGCACAATGACTTTAAAAAATAATTTTTATTATTAATGTATTAAAATTTAAACTATTCTTATTTAGATTTTAAACAGATGTTTTGCATTATTTTTTCTTTTTTATGTTTTTACATAAATATATTAAATTCCACATGTTTCCCTTAAGGTTCCAAATTGATTGTCTTTTTATTTGCTTATTTACAGATACTACTTCTGCTTAAATTTAAAATAGATTTTCGAAATGATTATTATTATTATTTTAATATGTCAAGATTTTTGCTATTTTTATTTACACTCCAAACAGATTTTTAAAAATTATTTTTCTTTTTTAGCATGTTCAACTGTCAAATATTCTTATTTAAATCTAAAATATTATTTTGATATACATATATAGTTTGTTAATATATGGAAACATATTTAATTTTCAAGAAGTACTGCTAAATTATATAAATATATTGAGGGGAAATAAAAAGGGTATAAAATTAAATTAATATTATAATTATCAATACTTAAACAAGTATTATCAATTCTACAGCTTATATGAGCTATCTCTAATTTATTTTAGACTATATGAACCTCTTGCAGTTGATTGAATGGAAATTATTTTGTAAATGTGGCTCAGAATGCTTTCAAAAGTGTTTTGTTGTTTAAAAAAATTTTTAATAATTTTACTTATTCTACGTAGATTTACAGTTTTCATATTTTGTATTGAGTTCACTTCAATGTAAAAATATATTTTTGAAGTATGTATTAATTTCACGCAGTCTCAATAAAAGTATAAATAAATAATATTTTATAAACATTTATTGCATTAACACATCATAGCATCTAAAATGTTTGAAAAGTTACAGAGGATCCAGTAGATATCCCTATTAGATGCATTTAAAGATTTATTATCCCTTGAACAAAAGTAGCTTGGTGCTTTTTGTTCTTGTTTGTTATAAATGGTGCTTAAAAAATGTTGACAGAAATATCTAAAAAACGATTTAATACAACTGTCTTGTTAGGATCTAATCTTATTTTATTTTTATTTAAATTGAAGATTGTTACTTGTGATTATTATTATTATTTTTTTTTTAATAATGTAAAAGCACAAAAACAACAACATGTTTTAAAGGAATCAATGCTCCTTTATCCTAAACGGCATTAAAAGGAATTAATAGCAAAACAATACTTTTATGTTAGCTGGGTGCATATATATATATATATTTATACATGTATATGTATATATATTTATTGTGCCCAGCTAACTTAAAGGTACCAGCAACACATTTATCTATTCATAGAGCTTTTATGGCATTTTTTATAAGAAGTTTTGTGGTTTATTGAGCAAGGTTTGTGTCTGTTTTGAAATATTGTTTGTTTTTGCTGATGAATATTAGTTCATCAGTCACCTTCACATTATTTTATAGTAGCTATTGTTTTAAATATTTGTTTTTCACTTGTATTTCACTAGTCCTATTTCCTTCTTATTTTCACATTTTCTCTTTCTTACACAATAAAATGAATAAGCACATGATATTTATGATGCATATCTGCATAAATCTGTTTACTTTAAATATTTTGTTTGAAGCTAAACATTTTATAAACTTAAATATGTATGAATTATTTAAAATTAAAAATCTTAAGCAGAGTTTTTAATTTCTTTTGTATTTTATTTTATTAAAAACTGTAATTATGGTGTTTTTTTTTAATCATAATTAAATAATTTAACTCTAGATAGGGGAAATATGAAAAAATGTACTTTAAAATTGTTTTAGAGATAATTCCTAATAAAAATAAAAATTGGATTCTTATAAAAAATAAATATAAATAAAAAAAAAAGATAGGGTAAATTCTCCAGATTAATCAGTGTGTGCTTTAGGAAATATGTTATCACTGTCTATCTGAGAGATAATATTAATTATTCCTGTATATTTTCCTATCTGATTATATTATCTTAAAAGTTTAACTTTGGGTAATCAGGAACTGCTGTTTGTATTATTATCATTGAATATCATAAAAGAAATAATATTACTTATCATAATTATATTTCACAAAGATAAATTTTCAACTTTCTGTGCCATTTTTTTTTATTTATTTATGCATGTTTTATGTACTCCTCTAAGAAGTGCTGGTTAATTATATTAAATATTATTTTATTACATTCATTAAAGTATATTACTAATAGATTCCAAAAAACAGGGTTCGTACAGACTCCTTAGACTACTTAGAAACTCCTCCTTAGAAATGAAAAAGTTTCTAAGCAGTGCTTAGAACTCCTTAGATATACAAAATACTCCTTATAAACTCCTTAGAATTATTGAGAAGCAAAATGAAGTGACTTCATGCTCTTAATTGAAGTATTCAAGATTAGAAAATAGAGACATGAGGATTAATATTGACTGTATATAATTATCTTTCTTAGGTAGTGTATGAAGTAAAATAAAATAAAAATAAAATTTTATGTTTACAAAAGAAAAATTAAAGTGATTACAGATGATTTTCTTACCATTCTATAAAGAAAGCAATACATTGTGAATACTGTGCAGTTGTAACACTGACCTATTAGATTTTAATAGTATAAGATCTGTTTGAAAGTCTTTTCTGTTAATTTTCTTAATTGAAAATTGTGCATGTTATAAAGGTACAGTAATACTAAAAGAAAAAAAAATATGGTAAGTTCTTTAAAATTTTTGGACTCCTTAGATACTCCTTGGATTTTTTCTTCTGAATTCTGTACAAACCCTGAAAAAATTACAATAATTTTCTACTAAGAGTTAAGCTATTCCTTACATAATCAAAAATGTTTAGCTTCTAAAAAAATGTTTTAAAATTTAAAATATATTTTGTAATAAAATGAAACAAATGATTATCACTGCCGTTTACCTTCAGTTATAATTCTTTGATATGTCTATTGATTGTTTTTATGTAAATGGTAATCGTAACACAAATCAAGTGAACATACCATAATTTTCATTTGGGAGACAATAAACATGTTTTATAGGATTGTACTCATTGCATTAATTTCATTTTTTTATTGAGTGAAAAATATTTTTGTTAATTTAAACATATTTAATTCGTGTGATGTAATTGTTTTATCTGCTAGAGATAGTTTTATGTAACAAAGAGTTTTTTCAGACTGTGCGAATTACTGTGAAATTGGAGCAGCTAAGCAAACTGTGTAATGAAATTACTGTTGGACCTTATAATTTGGATCCTTGTATGAAACTAAATGTGAATATTTTTGTACAGAATAGGAGACCACTGTGCCATAGTCATGTATTTATGTGTTGACATATATTTGAATAAAATCCCTGTAGATATGAAATTGGCTTCTTGTGTTTCTTTTTGTTGATTTATTTCATTCTTATGCATTGTATACTATTGTTATGACCTTCCTTCAAAAGAAAGCTCTAGCTCATTTTCTCTCAGCTAGGTTTTTTTCTGTAAAGATAAAAAAAAGAACCTTGTTGGTTAGTGAGTTGCAGAAATTATAACCACACTGTAAAAACAGACAAATATTTCTTAAGAGGATTCTTCACTCATTTGGAAACACCCTCTCGCTAATATTAAACCTATGGGCAGGTTGTTTTTGAATTTCTCATTTAAATTTGAATGTTTTGAAACTATTTTTTTTTTTTTTTTTGCATAGGATAGCTGAGGTCGATCCCTAATATGGCTATTTTTTTTTACTTTTTCGATTTCAGTTGCAGATCTTTTTAATAAAGGTTCTTTCACTTTTGAAACCAGTTCCGAAAATGAAAGTACCTTTATTAAAAAAATCTGCAACTGAAATCGAAAAAGTAGAAAATAGCTATATTAAGGATCGACCACAGCTATCCTATGCAAAAAAAATCATTTCAAAAAATTCAAATTTAAACGAGAAATTCAAAAACAACCTACCCATAGGTTTAACATTAGCGAGCAGGTGTTTTCAAGTGACTCGCTCGCTAATGTTAATCTTATGGGGGCATTATTTTTCTAATATTATTCGTTTGCATTTCAATATTTTTAAACTATTTTTTTTTTTTTTTTTTTATTAATTTATTTTATTTTATTTTTTTGGCGTTCATAGCTGAGACCAATCTCTATTTCTGCCATTGATCACTTTTTTGGATTTTCGTTGCAGATTTTTTTTTTTTTTTTTACGAAGATATTTTCACTTTCGAAACTTCCCTATAGGATTAACATTAGCGAGCGAGTCTTTTCACATGAGGGGAGATGACCCTTAATATACTATAACCTCTTCCGAGTTACCCATGACCATGATTCCAAAAAGTCTTTTTTATCATCAGAAACTAATATATTTTTGAGTCTTAAAGAATCACTTATAAAAAAGCAAAGTTTCTTTTGCTGCCACTGATTTTCATAAATGTTTCCATGTAGTTTTTTGAGTGTATTAATCAGTTGTGTCAAACCCGAATATCAGTTTTTTTTTATGCTATCCAATCTCAATGAAACATTCTCGGCTGCATAATTGAATTTATGCATGCCAGAGTAACAAAATAATATTAATTTTAATGTTAATATTCATGCTGTTGACATATCATCTTTGTCTGTAAAATACGTTAGTTGAACATGAAAATCTGTACTTGAAATTGGATAGCATCCAAAAGAACCTATTATTCTGATTTGAGAAACCTCATTAATGCACTCGAAAACATTTCCAAAAATCAGTGGTAGTAAAAGAAACAGTGTTTTGATAAATGTGACTTTAAATCTGGAAAATAAGTACAGTAGACTCTCATAAATCTGCATTGCTTAAAACCAGAGGTTGTGCAGATTTTAGAATTTCTGTTCACTCTTTTGTTTACATTTTTTAAACAGTCATTTGAATTTAATAATACACTCAAAATTATAATGAATGCTTACAATTAAGTAAAATAATAACAATTAAGAAAATGCTTAAAATATCAAAAGTAAATAATTAATAAATATGCATAATGATGATGATAATTTTTTTCTCGAATTATTCAGTGAAACTCGGCTTATAAATGTACACTCATAATTCACATCAAAATCTTAAAATAACAAAGTTTTATTTTACGTTTAGTCGTACTTAATAACCAAAAAAACTTGAATAATACATAAATTATTTGGTAAAAATATCACTATCGCCACTGATAGCAGCACTATCTTGATTTTTTTCAAAAATAAATTTATACTTCCTTCATGAGAAAACATGAGTTCAATCACATTAACAAGAATTACATATTAAAATGTGTACAGAATGATGCAAAAATTAAAAAATCTTGAATTTTTGAGGGAGTCTACTGTACTTTGTCTGAAGTTTCTACAGATAAAGAACACTTTTTGAAATTGTTAGTATCTCGGAAGTGATTACTGTATATTTTCGTTCATGGTTATACTTTGTTTTCCTAGATTAAGAAACTTTTTTTTTTTTTTTAACAGTGCACCCTTAAAAAATTTAATTCTAAATGATTCAGTTTGAGTGGACTATGCAAAATCAATATGGTTTTGATTTCTTATATTTCATTTTAAATCCACAACTTTTAAATGATGTTTAAATTTTTCACAGAAAAGGGGAAGTATAATATGAATTTCCTCTGTTGAGATAATATGTTTTTAGAATACTTTATAATCATGAATATCTTCTCAAAATATTGAATATTTGTAGATTGTTCCCATAAACGTATGTATGACAATTTATTTTTACAATACAAAAATATAAATCACATGATTCAATACTTATAACTATTGATAATATATTTTAAAAATATAAAAATCAATAAATTATTAAAAAAATAATTTCTACTTAATTTATATGTTTAAGTGTGTAGTTTATTTATTAATGTCTTTTCAAAACATCGAGCATTTGTAGATTGCAGGGTTCCCAGCGTCATGGAAAGTCAGGGAATTTCAAAATATATAGAAAAAGTCAGGGAATTTACAAATATTTTCTAAAAAGTCATGGAAAACTTTTGGAGAAAAAATGAAAAATGATGCACAATTCATCATATAGTCTCAGGAAAAGAAATAGAGAATTTTGAAGAGCAATCACAGAAAAAAAAATCGCTAATTTTTGACAAAGGATTGCAAAAATAAGTAACAAATTTCGTTGTATGTCCGTTTGGTCAGAGAATTTTTTGAGATTTGGTCAGGGAATTTTTTGAGATTTCGTCAGGGAATTTGCCAGTCATGTTTTGCTGGGAACCCTGGATTGTTTCTTTTAAACAAAGTATGAGAATTTATTTTTGCAATACAAAAACAAACCACATGTTCTAATACAGATAATTATTGATAATATATTTAAAAAATATAAAAATCAATAAATTATTTAAAAAATAATTCTTACTTAATTCATATGTTTAAGTGTATAATTTATTTATTTTTAAAAAGCATTAATGATTTGTCTAACATATGATCTGTTTTTTGTTAATATATGTATAGTAGAGTACTGTTTTTGACATTTGAAGGAGTGATGCTTTGAGACCTATGATCCATATATATTTTATTCACAGAAACACATACATGACTTTGACAATTACATAAATCTTGACGAGATAGTACAAGGAAATTTACAACACCAGAGAGATACAACCGAAAGCTCCACAAAGTGCATGCAATGGAACTGGCGGGAGTTGAACCCGTCGGTCTGATTCCTACGCTCTCAAGCGATTAGCGGAATGGAGGCCTAGAGTACTGTTAAAAATAATTTCTTGGTGGCAACATCCCAGCTTTAATCTTATATAATGATGCATATATATATCATGCATCAATTAAACTTACTTTTACAATTTAAATTGATAGTACACATAAAAAATTATTTATTTAATCATAAAATAATCTGACAGATTTGTTTATAAAATAAATCCAATGTATGCATTTCTCATTTATGTGGTCTCTTAACATACCCATTATGTGGCTCTGCAAGTTTGGTCCAATTTGCGTTTTCTTCTCCATTTATGTTTTACACATGCGATTTCATTTTAATTACATATATATACAGGGTGTCCCAAAAAAATTGACCTCAACTTTTATTCCTTAAATATTGATCATAGACGTATATTATAAATTACAAAGTTACATAAAAAAGGGCACAGAATTTTGTGAAATAAATTAAAATTTTCAAGAGATTAAATTTGAAGAAATACAAAGTTTAGGTTTTTATATGGCCTCAATACAAAAATTTCCCCCAATGAGTTAAATGTGCCCCATGCACTAATAAGGTCATGTACAAAATTTCAGTATTTTATGATAAAAAAGTTGCAGAGATGTGAAAATACATATAATGACTTAAACCTTTTCGATGCCTGGATATGAGTTTGCAAAGCAAAAAAACATGTCGGATGATCGTGTTTCAGGCGTCGTACACAAATTATTGCATAAATAAATAATAATTGTGCTATTTATTGGTACAAAAGTATCTAAGTTGTGTAGAAATAATGACTTTACACTAATATTACATTGTTCAAAATGTTTTCCGATCATCCACATCGATCAGAGGCAGATATTTGCATATGCAAACGTTTCTAAGGTTATTTAATGTTCATTGACTGTGCCATTTCCAAGTTTTATTCTGTAATACATAATGTAAAAATTTAAGGTATTTTTCAGGAAGCATAGTGATGGTGAGAAATACCACCATCTAGATTTAAACTAGCACACACTATAAAAAAAAAAAGTATTTGGTTTTTTTTCTGCATATTAACAGAGTATTTGGTATCATTTTAATCAATGAACAGTGAACAATACAAATTAATGATCCATTTTAGGATCAGCGCATACAGATAGATAATTATGGAACAAAGTGAACCACGGCAGTCAAGGAAATATTTGGTTTTCCGTTCCCACGAATGATTTAACTACACCTAATAAAAATGTCATGGAGAAAATTGTCAGAACAATAATATGACACATTTATTTATGAGAGCTTAAATAGGCACGAAGACCTCCCAAGTAAAAGCATCTTTACCTCCCAGACACAGCACGGCGTCAAGAGGAATCGCTATTGTACCGACGGACCTATGAAACACTCAAGGGGAGTACCAAATTTCTCCCGCCTGCCAATGGTCATCTCTCTAAAATCAGAGGTATGGCCGAAACATGCAAATTTTCAAGAAGTTAAAACGTATAAGGCCTTAATTTTATGTGAAAAGGGAAAAATGGTTCCATCCCTTTTTTTTTGCTCCACGAAAAGAATGTGATTTTTCTTGAGAAGAGAGATTCAAAAAAAGATGGAAAAGTAGAAGGTTGACTGCTCTCTAACTAAAAAACAGATTTTGAGTGTGTGTGCCAATAGATGGAAATGTACGCGCTAAGAAAAAGCGAAAACGCGTCAGCCATTACCTCCTGCTGTCAACGTTATCTAGTAATATAAGGTAACAAACAATCTTCCTTCACCATTGTTCCATTTTATTTAATTAAGCTATATTCTTTTAATAATACGAATTTACGTGTGTATGAAGATCCTACCCCGATCTAAACATAAAAAGGCTAATCAAATAAATACTTCTAGGGTATGGAACTCTGCCTTTCAAAATCGAATTTGTTAATTCAGTAAGATAAACTGTAATTCTCAGAAAATAAATGTTGAGAATACAGTTCTCAACTAGGATTGAATATATTTTTTTAAAACATTTATGTTTGTTTTTAATTACATGATTATAATTACCTTGTAAATAAACTCAATTTTATATTCAATTAATTTTAGTCAGTTTTCATTTTGTTTACTTAATTTATTGAATTAATATTAAGTCTTTTATTTTAGGAAATGTTTTCTTTAATATTACAATCTAGGTTTTAAAATAAGCCATTATTTATTTAATGTTACATAACTCTCTGCAGGTAACCTTTGATGATTGTAATTGGCTCAAAGAGGATCCGAACTTCAAAAATAATTCACAACGCAACTTTTTCTTTTCTATAATTAATTGATAATTTGTCTAATAAAATTCTCTAAGTATAAATTATCATATCAGATCCTTAGAGTCATAGGTGCAAAATAAATACTATACGTCTCGGATAATTTAAAATACTCATATTAATCAATAAACAGCAATATAGTAGTAAATCCTATGCAGTCAGACTTAAATTCAAATGCTCACTCTGTAGCATTCCATCATAGGGTTTACCGAATTAGAAGTGGTACCGTTACCTCTTTCTAAATTATTTTAATATATTAATTTAATTTTAGAAATAGAACTTTAGGTTATTGTATAATTTTTTTTTAAATATAAAAATATATATGCAATATTAAGACTGCAAAAAAAAAAAAAATTCTTAATTTTAAAATTCTTTAAAAAAAAATTTTTTTTTGCCTCTTTTCAACAATTAATAAAAAAAAAAATTAAGCATTCACTGGGGAATCTTCATACACACTCTGTAACATGCATATACTTGGCAACTCTTTTTGGGTACCTCACTAAATATATAATGATATATTAAATAATAATAAGTGTTATTGGATTGATTTGTATTAACAAAGAATTGAAAATATGACTTGTGTTACATATACTGCAACAGCAGCAAATATAAAATAAATACATAATAATGCTCAAATATTGAAATGATATATATTATATATAATTAATTTCTCGAACAGTGCATAACAATTCACCATTGGGTATCTTTTATTTTATGTTAAACGATTTTTTTTTGCTCTCTCTCTATTTTATGATTTTTGTACTTTAATTGGATGAATAAGCGTAAAAGTCAAAGAATTAGTAGAATAGATACTGGTGTCAAAACTAGACAACAATTACGCGAATTAAATAATCAAACTGTAGACACTAATATTATTTGTAATAATAGTAATAATAATAATAAGAAAAAAAAGAAAGAGAAGAAAATTATAAATTCTGAAAAAGCTACTCCTAAAATTACTACAATGGACAACCCAAATGCAGATAGTCTAATTAATCTGATTCCATACTATGATGGAAAAAAGGAAGCAAATATTAACCATTTTTTCTTACAATTTGACAATCTCATCAATAAAACTGAATTGAATAATGATTCTAAATTAACTATATTAAAGGCGAAAATTGTAGGACCTGCTAAAGATAAATTGATGAGGGATCAAAATTTGTTCGTGGAACAGAACTTAGAAACCTTTAAAACAAAGTTAAAACAATTATTCGAACCCAAAACCACATTTCTAGAAGCGCAAAAGAAATTTTGCAATCTCAAACAAAAACCGGAACAAAACATGAACGAATTTATATTAGAATTTAATGCGGCAGCAGACCTTTATCTAAAAAAAAGTGGGCAAGATATAGGAGCTAACAACAGCTCTACATTCATGGAAATGATCAAATTATCTCAGTTTTTGGAATCAATTCGTAGTGATTTAAGTCTGGAAGTAAGAAAAAACTCTCCGCCGGACTTTAAAACAGCGTGCAACATAGCCTTAAAATTAGAGGAGGCTTATTCACATGTCAATTTAAAGGACATCAACAACATTTCCAAAACTAAAGATTCTGATTTGTTAAATGAACTGCTTAAACCAGTGGTGTAGTCAAGGGGGGACGCGGGGGGACGGCGTCCCCTCACTTTTTTATTTTATGTCGAGCGTCCCCTTACTTTTTATTTTCAAGGGGGACGCTAGAGACGTGAGAGGACGCCATCTTTTCAAACTTACTAATTTTTTTAAATTATGAGCACACCAATAAATCAACAATTTTAAGAAATAAGGCATTGATTTTTAATACTTTTCAACAACATGGAAAGTGTTTACGGAGTCAGATCGCTTGTTTGTCTCCATCTGTTCGCATTCTACTTGTAACTTCCAAAAGTTTGCTTGAATTTCGACAAAATTTTATGTATATTTTTTCAATGTAGCCTTATCACTATTGTGAATTATGTGTATAGCATCAGTATTTCGTTTACGAGTGATCAAAAAAGAGTTCTTTCATATTACTGTTTACTGGGCGGAGATTGTTTGAAATGCCATATGGTATTGAAATTCGTTACAACATATTTCCTATCAAAAATAGCATTTATCGTTCGTTTACAGGGACGTTAAAAAATATTTCGAAACACCAAAACACCATGAGCTATTAACAGTAATTGTTTGCAATGCATGGAAAACGGTGCACGAAACATTTATAGTTATTTTAAGGCTAAAGAATCCGGACACATTGTCAGACGTGGATTCAGTTGCTCGAAACGTGTTTTCGATTATATTTTGTATTTTTCAGCTGAAGTAAATATCCATTTGCTAAGTGATACGTAAATGATATTCGTATACAGGGCCACACAAAAATAATCCAAATACACTACCGTCATGGCCGGATATTTCTTGAAATGCGTTTTGCAGCTTTTTTAAATTTTAATGTGTTATGTGATGAGCATATGATCATTAATTTCTATACATGGCCACTCAAAATAATTCGAATGAAAACGTTACCATTTATAGATAATTATTGCTTGGTATGTGTTTAAACTGAACGAAATTATATTTTCGATTAAAAAAAACGTTAGACGTGCTTTTCCTTCACACATTGTTGCACCAAATTAATTTTACAAACATTTGTGTGTAATGGATATAATATATATTGGCCGGTATACAGTGTGTCTGTGTATTATACAAGTTGACACGCACTTTAATTTGTTACCTGCTGGAGATAAGTAGATAACGTAAATTATAAAAAAAAGTTTAAAAAAAAGTAAAAAATAATATTGAAATAATATTGTCAATGAAATAATTACCTTGTTAATTTTCAAACATTTATACAATAACTCTTTATGCCACTCTTCTATTCAAAATTTGTCAGTCAGAAAAAATTTCCTTTTTGCTGCAATAAAATCATTAAAAATCTGCATATCTATATATTTAAATTTAAATTTAAAAAATGAAGGAAGAAAGCTGACTTATAAAACCTTTTCGAACCATTTAAATATTTATCAGTGAAAATAGTCCTGTGCACATATTGGCGATAGCATTTTTATAACAAAATTAAATATTAATAAGTGTAAAAAGGAAAAAAAATGCATCGCAAGTGTATCTAAATAAAAAGCTGCACGGGCAGAAATCATGTAAAGAGACAGTGTAGTTTTAAAACTTACAAATAAAAAAAAAGAAGAAGAAGAAGAATTGGCTAAGCATGCTCTATGTATTTTCCGTCAGCTGCAGTACATAACTGGGGGTCAACCGCACATGTTTATTATCATCCATGTTACTGTTACCTTCTTGTAATACATCGTAAGCTTTTCTAATTTGATATATAGCAGTGTTGAATTCAGGGGGTGTCCCGGGGGGAACATTCCCCCCCCCCCCCACGGAGCATGAAAATGTCCCCCCCGGAAGATTTGAGATTTTATGCTTTCAATGGGCAAAAAGTGGAATTTTCCCCCCGGAGCTACAGAAATCCCTCCCGGAGAAAAGTGTCTGAATTCAACACTGATATATAGTCGTTGTCCCCTTCCTCCCCCCTGCATATTTCCTACCTTATTTTAAACTTTTTTGCATCTTACATTGATTACTTATCTTCAAGTTTAAATTTTTTCGGACGCCCTGTAAAAGTCGACCTTAGCTCAAACTTGAAGACTTTGTCAAAAAATGCAATACTTTGATAGCAACGTGGTTCAAAGTGGTTTTTAGTGACAAAACTTGATGCTTTTAATTTATAATAGTAATTTAACTTTAATGAATAATAATCTTTTTAATCTTCTAATTCTAATCTTTAACGATTCATCCTTATCTAAGTGAAAACCACAGCCTTACTCAAAATTTGGAAAGCGGTAAATCATAGAATGGCTACTGATACAAAATTTGGAAAATATAAAGGTGAAATTTTTTTTTTGAAAGTAAGTATTTCTGTAAAGTTCATTGAAAGAGGGAAAATAATACATATTATTAAACTGTGAGAGAATTAAATATATTGCTGTTGTTTTCAACCCATTTTCCCCCTTTTATTTAAATATTTAATAAATAAAAGAAATTAATTTGAGCCACTTTTTTACCCGCTTTCTTTTATCTTACATTTCTGTATGTATATGATAGTCAAATCTTGTGATTCATTTTTCACCCACTTCCTGTTGATGTAGAGCTTTAAAATTTGGAATATATATATATATATATATATATATATATATATATATATATATATACCCGAGGAAAATACATGAATTGGACATTCATTTTCAGAAGAATAACAACTTAAAAACGTTTTCGGCTTATTTCAGCACTTAAAGTTTCGAATATTTTAAAAGCCATTCTCCGTGAGCATCTGCATGTTAATAGCTACCAGAGAAATCGTGATGAAACGAGTTTAGAAGATTTACTTAACAATCAGGGCACAAGCGGACCAAATGGTCCGCTTTTTGAATACCAGTATTTTCTTAGAAAAATTTTATTTTTAGATTTTTCTTGTAAATTTTGCAGAAACAACCTTCGGAAGTAAATTTTTGTAGAAAAGTTTTAGAAACCTACTAAGAAATTTTCTGTTAAAAAATATTGGTATTCAGTTGGCGAACCATTTG
Source organism: Maratus michaelseni (assembly GCA_963931845.1). Lineage (NCBI taxonomy): Eukaryota > Metazoa > Arthropoda > Arachnida > Araneae > Salticidae > Maratus > Maratus michaelseni. Next base: position 45,653,877 of record OZ007596.1, read on the forward strand.
GGAGCCCTGGACAGTTCATCCTTTTAAAATGTAAATTAAAAAAATAATAATAAATAAGATTTTACGAGCATGTAAGTCCTGAAAGTATATGTGTGCCAAGTTTTAAGTCAGTTGCCTTGCTCGAATATATCCACACAAATCATGATGAAACCAATATTTTTGAACGTCTTTCTCCATTTCATCCCGTAAAAATTCAATACTTACAGATTAGAAGTAACCTAGTTACTGATTTAAAGAGTTACTAATTCTACAAAAATCTTGATGAAACGCGATTTTCAGAAATTTTCTTTATAAGGATACTGGTCTATTTCACCCCTTTCAAATTCGTATCGGGATGTTCGGAAAGTTCCTTCGATTTGGGAAAACTAATTCGAACAGGAAAATTCTGCCCGTCAATTGAAATTAGATATTGAAATTAATGTCTAATAATTAAATGATAGAATTTTCCGGTACGAATTGGTTTTCCTCCCAAATGGAAGAAACTTTCCGAACAACCCAATATTTTTACACGTTGTTGAAAATTTTGTACAGAGTTTGGTCAGTGGCATATATAATCCAGAATTTTAAATAATCTTTTCATCATATATAACATACCTGCAAAATTTAATCTCAGCCGAAAACACCGTTTAAATGCTACCCTACTCAGACACATACGCATATTGACTCATTGCAAAATCACCAAACACAGACTTTGGGAATCTTAAAGAAAGTACCGACTCGCACACATGCATACGCAGATACATAAAGAATTGTTACAGAAATAGGAAAAGTGGACTCAGGGAACCTATAAAAGTAAAGATATAAATTTCATAGTCTTTTTTCTTGTCATGATTACAACATTTTCCTTACACTATACGTGCCCGTAATGTAAAAATGCAATAATTTTCAATGCTCTTAGTATACAATAGTTATTCTACGACTATCTCAAAAATAAACAATGTCTAACAAAAGTCTCGTTGCGTGGATTAGTGTTATTAAATTACGTATTCTATTTCAAATACGTATTTTCACACATGAAATAAGGTTAACAATATTTTAATTTATGGGAAGCTATGAACGACCAACAGATAAAAACTTTAATTAATTTAATTTAAATAAATTTTAATTTAAAATTTAATTTTTCAATTACTTTTCTCTGCAATTCAAAATGAAAAGCAAGATTCATAATAAAGTTTGCCCTATGGGTGATACAGATACAGACCCTAATGAATGAGACTATGAGCGTCCCCCCACTTTTTTCCCCAGGACTACACCACTGGCTTAAACTCAATGTAGAAAGTGCAGAGAATATAAAATTATTAACCGCGGAATTAAATAACATAAAATTAAAGGTAAATGCCACTAACAATGATACAACTAGGTTTTGCAAGAACTGTAAATCCACATCCCATACGAACCCACATTGTTGGTTTTACAAGGGCAACGAACAAAACAGCAGTAATTACGTGGACGAAAATAAAAAAATTCCTGGGAATATTCAAATCGAAAAACCAAATTTTTATCAAGGGGGAAACCAACAAGCTCAGGGAAACTTTCAGCAAACCCCAAATTACACGCACCAAAACTTCAACCCTATGCAATATTCTGCTCCTCAGTACATGTACTATGTACCACCCCCACCCCACCAACAATTTATGCCGATATCATATCCCAGTTTCGGAAATTATGGAGGCAATTTCAACGAACAGAGATCATATGACCAGCGAAGAAATTATAGAGGGCATAGAGGGGGCTACAAGCAAAATAATTATAAAAAACATGATTATACAAAAAAAAATAATTCACAGCAGACATTTGAAAACAATAAACAAGATAAAGATCATGATCAGAATTCTAGTAACAATAAGGGAAACTAAAGTCGGGACTTACATTCTCAAATACAAGGCACCCGCGTAAGTCTCACTGCGGGTCTAAAAAAAATAACAAAATTATTGCTAGTGTCAAAAGTAATGACAATTCTCAACTTCCGATTATTACTTTTGAAATTAATGGTGTTAAGATTAATGCTTTGACAGACAGTGGGGCAGCAGTAACTTTGGCATCACCTATATTGTTCGAACAATTAAAGAATGCACACGTAAAATATAAAAATCTCTGTAACCAGGTAAAAATTCAAACATTAACAAATTCGACAATCTCTTTTAAGCAATGCATTAAATTAACTTTCAAATTGGAAAACGTTTTTGTATCGGGGGCATTCTATGTTACAACTCAAGATTTTGGTCGGAACTACAATATGCTATTGGGATTCGATTTCCTCAAAACAAATAATATTATCCTAGATTTTGAAGATAAAACCATGAAATTAAAAAACAAAAACATTGCACTTCAATTTCTAGAAAATGAACCTCAAAGTCTGATAAGTAACTTAACTGCTAACTCTAATGAGAATCAAAATAAAGAAACAATACGCAAAAAGAAAAAAAAACGTATCTCGCACAAAAATTTTGTTACAGCAAAACTAACACAGACAACGGAGTTACTACCAGGCGAAAAAAAAATTGTTGCATTACTATTAGATCCAGATAAATTCGCAACTACAAATACAATACTCTTGGAACCGATTAAACATAATATGAAAATTTATTATAAAACATCAATTCACGAAATTGCCAAGGATAATAAAATTCATATAATAATCACTAACAAATCACAACAAAAATTAATCTTAACAGAGGGAATGAACATTGGCAAAATTTCTAAACATTTTGAAATAAAATCAGTTGACACTGAGGGTCAAGAAGTAACGAAGCAGGTAGTGCACATTAATAATCTGAATTTAGAGCAAGTTCGTGAAAGGAGAAAAGCAGAACTTAGATCAGACGACTTTAATTTACAACATTTAGACTCGGACACAGCAGAAAAATTAAAAAAAATACTTCTAAATAATGCACATGCCTTTTCTAAGAATTACGATACACTCGGACAATCTTCATTAGTCGTCCCAAGATTTAATTTAATACATAATTATCCTCTGCAGACTAAACCATACAAAACTGCACACAATGTTAAGGAGTATGCTAAAAAAGAAATTGAAAAACTTTTGAGAGCAAATATCATTCGTAAATCCAACTCTGATTACGCTTTCCCTGTTATTTTCGTTAAAAAAAAATCTTTGCAGAAAAACGAACAGGCTAATGAAGTTAAATATCGTATGGCGGTCGATTATAGACTTTTAAATGAAATACTTCAAAATTATGCGTACCCCATACCCGAAATTAAAGAGATTCTGCGGAGAATGAGTGGAAAAAAATATTATACAGTACTGGATCTACACAGTGCGTTTTTCCAAATAAATTTACGTGAAGAAGACACTGAAAAATTAGCTTTCATAACGGAGCACGTTAAATTCTCCTTTTTAAGATTGCCTTTCGGAACGCGACTCAGTACTGCGGTGTTTGCAGAATTAATTGATAAGGTGTTGGGCCACTTTAATGAAGATCAAGTCGCTTATTTTATTGACGATGTGATCCTAGCAGCCGACTCACTCGAAGAAATGTTAGATCTGTTAGACAAAGTCCTTAAAGCTTTTATTGAAAATAATTTAACTATTGAGCCTACTAAAATACAAGTCTGTATGTCAGAAATCGAATTTCTCGTTTTCACCCTAAACAGCGAAGGATACTCTCCTTCAAAAAGAAACATAGATAAAATTCAAAATTTAGTTAAACCTAAAAATAAGAAGGGAGTTAAATCTCTACTTGGTCTTTCGAATTATTTTAGATCGCTTATTAAAGACTATTCTAAAATAGTTGACCCATTAATTAATCTTACTAAAGACAAAGTGAAATTTAAATGGTCTGACATAGAAGAAAATGCTTTCAAAGAAATCCAAGCAGCGATAGTTAAAAATCCCACATTAAAACCCCCGGATTTCTCAAAAGATTTCATTTTAATCACAGACGCTTCTAAAACAGCTATTTCTGGAATTTTAGCACAAGAATGCGACGGAGAACAGCTGCCAATTGAACATTTTGGGCGAAAATTAAGGGATCCCGAAAAGAACTACCCCAGTTTCAAACTCGAACTACTGGCGGTTCATGAAGCGGTGATGTATTTCAAGCATATTCTCGCAGGGAGAAAATTTAATATTTATACAGACTCCAAAGCGCTAACGTATTTTTTAAATTTGGAAAAGCAACCAGACATTGTAGCAAGGTGGTTGGACAATTTGTCCCCTTTTAACTACTCTTTTCAGCATATCGAGGGATCTAAAAATCCTGCTGATTATGTTTCGAGGAACATTAATAATATAATTTCAAGAGAAAAATTGCAAAATTCATTGTTTACGGTAAACAAAGCTCTATCAGATGAAAACATTAAACTACAACAATTAGAAGACGAAAAATTGAATAAAATAATAAACAAAATTAAAACTGACAAACAAAACAAAACCACAAAAAAATTCACTCTCAATCAAAAAGAAATATTAATATTAAAGCCAGGCTCTGATACAAATGAACTGTTAATTGCTCCGGATAAACTTAAAGCTGAAATAATACAGGAAGCTCATAAACCACATTTCGGATTTTTTAAAACTTATCAAATAATAAAAGCTAGATTCTACTGGTACGGGATGTACAGGGATGTAAAGAATTATTGTACTAAATGTATACCATGTAACACGACTAAACAACATCAAACTATTAAAGTTCCCACACAAAAAATAATCAAAGATAAAGAAATCGGATCAGTTTTGCATATAGATTTAATTGGTTTGCTTCCAATGACGCTACGCAAAAATAAATTTGTATTTATGATTATTGATTCCACATCAAGATTCTTGGAGGCTGTACCGGTTCGCAATTGTGAATCACAAACACTTCTAAATGTATTGAATCGTTATTTTAGTAATTTCGGATTGGCGCGATCCATAAAATTGGATAATGGCCGGTATTTTCACTCCGATTTATTCAAAGAATACATGGATTCTCTTAACATAGACCTAGATTTTACGTCCGTGAATAATCCACGCAGTAATGGGCTCTGTGAGATATCTAATAAAATATTAAAAAATTCAATTGTTGCCATGTGTAAAAACTCTCTGGAATGGGATACCAGAATTGATTTTTTTAAAATTAATTATAACAGTACACCGCATAGAGCTACGGGATTTTCTCCGGCACTTCTATTTTTCGGTAGGGAAGTAAGAACCCCTTTTTCCATACACTTGCCTGACCAAGACATAATTGTCAAAACCTACGTTAAAAATAGAGTCCAACATATTGAGGAAATAAAGAAATTAGCCTTACAAAACCAAAAAAAAATGATGGCGGAGTACATCGACAGTACTCCAGTCCAAAAAGTAAAATTTCTACAAACGGGACAAGAATGCTACTTAAAAGTTGTGGGTAAACCAGGTGTACTTCAGCCAAAATTCTTGGGACCATTTGAGGTGGTAAGGAAGATTAGGAATAACAATTACCTATTAAAGGAAATTGCATTCCCAGATAAAGCGACTACTAAACGCCACATAAATAAATTATTCTCACCAACGAAAGTGGAATCACAGACTATACACATAAATTCCTAGATAGGGAAGCGAGAAATTTTTTTTCTCTTTTATTGCTGTCGAGGCAATATGTATATATTTATTTTAAATTTTTATTGTTTATAGATGTCTTATTTTTCTTTAGTTTAGTACACATTTTATAATTTTCCATTATTGTTTATTTACAGTACATTGAGGACAGGTTACTATTTAAAAAAAAAAAAAAAAAAAAAAAAAAAAAAGATCATTTAGGGAGGATACTGCAAGTTTTTTTTTCTTTGCTACACAGTGTACTACTGAGGGATTTGGCTCGTCAGAGGGAGTTATGAACAAACATGCACGTTAAATAAAAAAAAATAATAATTACGGTAAAAATAAAAACAGAGGCAGCCTTGCCATGGTATCACCCTTTCAAACCCATTTTATACTAATTTATATAACAAAACAAAAATTTTTTTTAATATATAACCTTACCCCCTTCTACTAAAAGTGAAAATAAAAGTCTTTATATGTAGCACAAAACATATAACTAATCGATTTAAAATTACAAGTCAACATCTATTCACTCGGCGACACAAATATAAATAATAATAATACAACATTTTATATTGACCAATATTTATAATAATTCATCCTTTGCTTAAAGCCACGGATTGACGAATCCACTTGAATTATTATAACAAAAAAAAAAATCGGTCAGATTTTACAAAATTATTTTAGTTTAATATTTGATATAATCTATAACTTGGTTAGAACAACGCGTTTCAATTTTAATTTTAGAATAATTGTACGATTGCATATTATAAAACAAACAAACAAAAAAAAAAATTTATTAGTTGTCCCTAAGGATTAACATTTCAGATAATTTAATTACAAAAAAAAAAAAAAAAAAATACCATTGAACGTTTCAATTATTACAAAACATAAATTGGATGTTTAATTTATACCTTAAATATTTAGGTAAATTATTTCATACTTAAAAAATAATAATAATAAAAGGTGTTGGATACATGTCAATGATCATTTCAGCAATTTATTGGATGTTAAAGTCTCGTTTTTGCAGGCGAAATTGAGACTATCTGCGCAGAGCATCTAATAATGCATTTAGCTGAGATATTTCTAATTAACTAAATTTCCAAACTTTACAAAAAAAAAAGAATTTGTTTAATCTTTTTTTTTCTCTAACTATTATATGTAATATTTTATAAAACAAAAAAAAAAATAAGAGAAAAGAAAAGCGAACGCTCGCTTTCCATTCCTTAAATATGTATATTTACACGTTAATATATTTTAAAATAATAATAATAAGAAGAATAAATAATTAAATAAACATTTTACAATTGCATGCACATTTTCGTTTGTGCAAAGCAACGCTCGCTTGTTCTCGCTAACTTAAATTGTAACTAGAAAATCAATATTATATTAAAAAAATATATAGATTATAATACACTACGTTTTTATACACAATATAAATAAATAAGTAAATATATAAATTGACGAGAAGATAGTGCGATGCAAACGGATTTGACCACGTTACACGTGTACCGATATTTTTTTTATAGAAAATATTTTCTGAAATTAAGCAGATATACAGATTTAATTACATACCCCATTTTTTTTTAAATCCAAGCCGGGTATACACGATTTTTTTTTATTTTAATCACACATTTAATCTTATTTCAACAATAAAAAACAGATAGCTGGATTTCGAGTAATCCTTTTCACAGACACACGTGCAATCAAATCGTTTCACTGATTTTTTTTTTCCACTGTCAGTAATCCAGGAGTTTAGAAAACATTACCCACAGGTGAGGAAAGATACCTAATACACGGCTTATCATTTCGCAAATCGTCCCCCGTGTACAACTGAATCCGAAGGTAGGGAGATGGGTCATTGTCCACAGGTAGGGTCATCTAGCTGTCATTCTCTATCCTTCCGCTTAGCGGTGATGGATTAGAGGGAGAAAAGATTATTCTTTTTCTTCTTCTGCTTTTTTTTTTCCCCAACCAAGTTCATTCCAAGGCAGACAGTTTAAAAGGGTATTGTGTTTGACTTTATCGATGGATATTTAAATTTTTGGTATCGAAAGAAGAAAAAAAATTTCATTTTTTCGATCTGTTTCCTTTATGAAAATATATTATTATTGAGAATATCTTTCATTCAGAAAAGTAGCCTTTTCACATATTCCAAAACAATTGTTTTAGTAAGAATGATAAGATTTTTTTTTTTTAACATAACATTTTCTTTATATATATATATATAAAAAAATAAAGAAGTTTTCCTTTCTGCTCAAGAGAAAATAATTCATGTGAGAATTATATTATAATGTTTATAATAAAGATTGTAGTACAACAGACATGTGATTATATAGATGTGTTTTCTCTCAATGTTTTTCATATATTATATAATTTTTTTTTTAATTGTATGGTATTCATTATCAATGCATACAGCTTACTGATTATATTGAGTATTTGTTTTAAATGATTCTGTATATTGTGTTTCCATTCATGGGTACCTAATTAGCCTGTAATAATTAAAATAAAAGATTTGCCAATTTATATGTATGTAATAACTAAAAATATAAGAGTGAAAAAAAAAATTAATTTTTTTTTCTTTCTTCTCTCGGGCATTTTATTTTATTATTTGGCTTATTCAAATTTTCCTGCTTTATTTGGATTTGGACCTATTAAAACTCAAAATTTTAATAAATGTTTTTGGAACAATGGAAATTGAAACCAACTACACATGATAACTTGCTGAAGAAGTCATGTCTTTCATCAGATTTTTCAACAGTGAACTTTTGATTACGCTTTATTTCACCAATGTGTAAAACTTTTTTCTGGTGTTGCAAACCTACTTACACTCCAAACCTAGTGACACTCCAGCTTATCCCAAGTTCCTAGACTTTTCCATGTGAACATTTTCAGTTTTGATCTTCAATATAATACGACGATGGACTTTCATCGAGTACTTTGTGGCTACACATATATATATAAAAAAGATACTGTTGACCTTTTTTTTCTAATGTCGGGGGAAGAGATGATGGTGAGAAATACCACCATCTAGATCTAAACTAGCACACACTATAAAAAAAAAAGTATTTGGTTTTTTTTCTGCATATTAACAGAGTATTTGGTATCATTTTAATCAATGAACAGTGAACAATACAAATTAATGATCCATTTTAGGATCAGCGCATACAGATAGATAATTATGGAACAAAGTGAACCACGGCAGTCAAGGAAATATTTGGTTTTCCGTTCCCACGAATGATTTAACTACACCTAATAAAAATGTCATGGAGAAAATTGTCAGAACAATAATATGACACATTTATTTATGAGAGCTTAAATAGGCACGAAGACCTCCCAAGTAAAAGCATCTTTACCTCCCAGACACAGCACGGCGTCAAGAGGAATCGCTATTGTACCGACGGACCTATGAAACACTCCAGGGGAGTACCAAATTTCTCCCGCCTGCCAATGGTCATCTCTCTAAAATCAGAGGTATGGCCGAAACATGCAAATTTTCAAGAAGTTAAAACGTATAAGGCCTTAATTTTATGTGAAAAGGGAAAAATGGTTCCATCCCTTTTTTTTGCTCCACGAAAAGAATGTGATTTTTCTTGAGAAGAGAGATTCAAAAAAAGATGGAAAAGTAGAAGGTTGACTGCTCTCTAACTAAAAAACAGATTTTGAGTGTGTGTGCCAATAGATGGAAATGTACGCGCTAAGAAAAAGCGAAAACGCGTCAGCCATTACCTCCTGCTGTCAACGTTATCTAGTAATATAAGGTAACAAACAATCTTCCTTCACCATTGTTCCATTTTATTTAATTAAGCTATATTCTTTTAATAATACGAATTTACGTGTGTATGAAGATCCTACCCCGATCTAAACATAAAAAGGCTAATCAAATAAATACTTCTAGGGTATGGAACTCTGCCTTTCAAAATCGAATTTGTTAATTCAGTAAGATAAACTGTAATTCTCAGAAAATAAATGTTGAGAATACAGTTCTCAACTAGGATTGAATATTTTTTTTTTAAACATTTATGTTTGTTTTTAATTACATGATTATAATTACCTTGTAAATAAACTCAATTTTATATTCAATTAATTTTAGTCAGTTTTCATTTTGTTTACTTAATTTATTGAATTAATATTAAGTCTTTTATTTTAGGAAATGTTTTCTTTAATATTACAATCTAGGTTTTAAAATAAGCCATTATTTATTTAATGTTACATAACTCTCTGCAGGTAACCTTTGATGATTGTAATTGGCTCAAAGAGGATCCGAACTTCAAAAATAATTCACAACGCAACTTTTTCTTTTCTATAATTAATTGATAATTTGTCTAATAAAATTCTCTAAGTATAAATTATCATATCAGATCCTTAGAGTCATAGGTGCAAAATAAATACTATACGTCTCGGATAATTTAAAATACTCATATTAATCAATAAACAGCAATATAGTGGTAAATCCTATGCAGTCAGACTTAAATTCAAATGCTCACTCTGTAGCATTCCATCACATAGTTTTGTTAATTTGTCAACAAAACTAAAGATGAGAGCCATATTTTATTTGCTTATGATGCATTCCTGCATCACGTCATCTGCACTCTAACTGTAAACATTTACATTTTAATTTATGATTAACCCCTCACCCACTTTGTTTAAACATATCTCTGCGACTTCTTATGATAAAATGCTGAAACTTTGTACATGACCTTATTATTGTATGGGAGGGGAGGGGGGCACATTTTACTCAGTAGGGAATTCTTTAGCACAAATGTTTTCATATTTATCTGATATCTGATCACATATTTATTGCTACAGAAATTTTTTTAATTCTTAAATTCCTTCGCTATACTGCTCAAAATTATTGCTAATTTTATTCAAAAAAGTGTTTTAAAAAAATTGCTAATGTTTGCTACAGCATCAGTTTATCTTGCTACAAAAAAGTTGAATTTGGCTGCAGAACTGCAATTTATCCTTCTACAAAAGCAGTTTTTTTAAAAAAATTAACATTTTTTTCTTTACAATGACATATTGATTATAATTTTCTGTCTGTAATTATGGAAAGTATTAAATTTTGTAATTGGATGATTCTTTCCTGATAACCCTTTATAATGTCGCGATTGTTATTAAAATCTGATATAATAAAAATAAACATAAAGCTTCTATTTAAAAAAAAAAAGAAATACACAATGAATTATCCTAATACTGAAGAAGAATACTATAATCAATATACAGAGTAGAAGGTCTTTAGGCATACCTTGAGACGAGAGAATTTTGTGTTATATAGATCATTAAACTTATCTTCTAAACATAGCCAAATATGTATGAAATATATCAATCTGAACAGTATATAGTAGAGGATCTTTATATTGCATTCCTTGGGATAAAAAGTTGTGCAGATTATTAAATGTTTGCACATTTTTGAGATCATTTCACATATTGTTCAAATTATTTAACATGGTCCATATATGCCTGGATCTGGACCAAATCATTATATTACTCATTTAATATATATACAGTCGAGTCTCTATATAACGAAATCCATTGTTCCTGTAAAAAATTCGTTATATAGAGAATGAGTAAAAATTCCTATTTAATGTGTACATTTTGAACAAAAATTATTTTTGAAGTGTTAAATTAAGAATTTGAAATGTTTAACTATAAATATTAACCTAACACTGAAAAAAATGAGTAAGTCCATGTACTCATTTCGAAATGAGTATTTTTGGATCAAAAATGAACATGTGCATTCTCAAAAATGAGTAAGTCCATGTACTCATATCGAAATGAGTATTTTTGGATAAAAAATGAACATGTGCATTCTCAAAAATGAGTAAGTTCATGTACTCATATCGAAATGAGTATTTTTGGATCAAAAATGAACATATGATCAAACCCAACATACTTGTATATTTCAGAATGTGTAATGACGAAATTTCGGAGCCTAAAAAGCTATTATTTGAAGAAAAAACGAAGAATAAGAGAAATGAAAAGTAGATCTGGTTGCTCGGGATTTTCATCAAAGTGAATCCACTACAACACATTTGCTCTTTTTTTTCCCCCTCACATTTAACACATCTACTTTTTTTTTCTTGATAGTACTTCAAAATTATGATTTTTTTCCCCACTAATTTTTTAAAAATTTATTTTAACTTTTTTAACGTGAGGCAATATTGTGTTATTTAAAAGTTTCATAACATAATATCTTTGCAAATTATAGCTATGCAAATTGGTATTAAACTAAGCTGATTTGGCTTACAAATTTATGAATTACGCTAAAATTTATTATTTTATAAATTATAATTTTACAAAGTTTATAATTTTTTCCTTAAATTTATAAAATTAGTTAATATTTTTTCTTTACTTTTATAAAAATTAAGCTTTTAACTTTATAACGTTTTTAATTTATTTCTTTAGCTTATATTTTTATAAATTAAACTAATTTAATTTAAATAAAATCAATAAGTCCAGATTTAAACCTACCTATCCCAAGGTCATTAATTTCAAATTTGTCTGTAAAAATCATTTTTTTTTAACTATTTAGTTTAACCAAACTGTACGCAAAAGCTCTCAGCATAGCTGAAATATAATAATTTAATTTATTATAAAAATTTTCATTTACATAACTTTTTTTAAATAAGACATTTAAAAAAAATTTAATAGCATGTAATAAACACGTCTGATTAAGATAATTGTTGTTTTTATTAGAATTGATAAATAGATAATCAGGCACATAATTTTTAAAAAGTATATGTTCGAATACAGAAATTGTTGGTACTGTTGCAAAAAGAAGCAATCAGTATCTTAATGCAATATTTTACGCATATAATACATAATTAATTGAAATTTATCTGTTATAAAGCACCAAATCATACAGAAAAATATTGAAAATTATGAAAAGAAAATATTTAAAACATTGGAACTGAAAAAATCCATCTACAGATGAAACCTCAAGTTTTTGCAAGTTTTGCAAAGTAACTAACAACATTTGAGAAGGAGGCGTGACCACTCATGGCGCGTTGGTCTGAGTCGTCAGCTTAGTACATAGGACATCACGGGTTCGATTCCTCTCATGGGCAAGAGTTGGTTAATTACTATAAACTCACGCAGGAATGGAAAAAATGAGCAGAAATGTATGTATCCCTTATAAGGTTGTCCTCGCGAAGTAACTTTTTTTTTTTTATATATACTATAAATTTTATTTTAACGCCATAAAAATTTTTAAATTTGAATACATCCATGGAATCAAAAATTAGTTCATAGCAGTTCATATTTGAATACATCCATGGGATCAAAAATGAGTACATGTGTTTCTCAATTTTGAATACATTTGGATCGGAACTATTTTGAGTATGTGACGTATTCTTAATTACGTATTTAAATACAGTTTCAAAAAAGAGAACAGACATTTATTTTAAAGGTAGTAAAAATCACATAAGGAAAACTTACAGTAGTTTTAGACGAAGAAATCTGTAATTTTTCGCTGTTTTGATTTCAAAATTGTTACACTCTCGAAAAAATGTTCACACTTTAGCAAGGAATGAAAAATTGTATCGGGAACATTTTCCTCCATTTGAAGTCCTCGCCTTATAAGATCAAAAGAACTCATCATTTCACTGCGTGGCGGTTTTTTCTCTTGTAGTATGTTTTCGTTTTCATGCTCATTGTCACTCTCACCATCATCGTTCATAACGCTGCTTAAAATATCACTGTCAGTAGGATACTCCGCAATAGCGTGATTGTCATCCACCTCCAAAAAATCTGAGAGAGTAAAAAATTCGTTATATGGAGATATAGATAATTTGCTATATGGAGACTGTTTTTAATGAGATCATGGGAAAAGGGGACCATTCCTACTAAAAATTCGTTATATAGAGAAATTCGATGTATGGAGTTTCGTTATAGAGAGACTCGACTGTATATACTTTGTAATAATAGCAATTTTTTCACTAGAAAGCTCTAAATTAAGGCGATAAATATGAAATAATGTATAAAATTTAGTCCTCCAGAGAGTAGCAATTTTGCTACAACAATGTGGAATACAGGCGCTCCTTAACTGCAAAATTATGCGTTATAAATTATATATATTATATATATATATCTATATTAATATATATATAATATATACTATAAATTATGCGTTATATGCAGAAATTGCTTTATAAAGATCTTCTACTGTAATATATTAACAGCAAAAATGCAGACATTTTAGTGAGTACCACTTCCCTATAAATATTTATGAGCTTAAAGTCCAATTCGATTCTACAAATGATGAAAACGTAAGGTTTTATTCTGTGACAAACTATATAATCCATATAATAGAACTGTTATTATTAAATTATTAATAAATCCATTTACTGTAACTGCATCACCTCCTACTAACTCTGCCAGAAATCATCCTATAAAAATGTGACTGATACCAATCTATTATATATTGAAGATTGATTAAAATAAGTAAGAACACATATTCCAATTCAAAACTTTCTATGAGTGAAGGCCATTTTACATATTTAATTACAATTCACGAACACAACACGAAGCATAGAAATATGCAGTTTAATTACAGCAGAGATAAATAAATAGATAAGCATTACCGTACAGACAGTTTTGCAAATTTTAGTGCTGTCATCTGGTGACAATTAAATAAAATACAAACACCATACAATTGATTAGTGATAACACCTACTAATTAATGCTACACGTAAATTTTGCTTACGGGGTCGTCTACATACAGAAGTTGTAACAAACGTTAAAATTTTAAATACTAACCCCTAACTTTGACATCATTTTTGGATTACTCGATAAATTTTATTCTCGGATACCAAATGAGAAATCAGGTAGTTTATAGGAATTATGCAGATTTAGAGTTTGGAACTTCTAATGTTCATTTAAATTTTTTTTCCAAACCAGATTACAATACAGCTAGTTTTTGAACATGGACATACTCAAATAGGAGCACATGATGTTTTATTCTTGAGTGTGTGCATGTTTTCAGTAATGAGATAATGGAAATACTCAAAAATGAGCACATAGAAGTCAATTCATACTCATTTTTGAAACATGGACATATTCAAATATGAGCTCATAGAAGTCAGTTCATACTCATTTTTGAAACATGGACATACTCAAAAATGAGCACATAGAAGTCAATTCATACTAATTTTTAAACATGGAAATACTCAAAAATGAGCACATAGAAGTCAGTTCATACTCATTTTTGAAACATGGAAATACTAAAAAATGAGCACATAGAAGTCAGTTCATACTCATTTTTGAAACATGGGCATATTCAAAAATGAGCGCATAGAAGTCAGTTCATACTCATTTTTGAAACATGGAAATACTCAAAAATGAGCACATAAAAGTCAGTTCATACTCATTTTTGAAACATGGACATATTCAAAAATGAGCACATAGAAGTCAGTTCATACTCATTTTTGAAACATGGAAATACTCAAAAATGAGCACATAGAAGTCAGTTCATACTCATTTTTGAAACATGGAAATACTCAAAAATGAGCACATAGAAGTCAGTTCATACTCATTTTTGAAACATGGACATACTCAAATTGGAGCACATAAAGTTTTATTCTTTAGCGTGTGCATGTTTTCAGAAATGAGTATATACATGTTTCAAATTTGAGTCATTTTGATTCGGAGCCATTTTGACTATGCGACATACTCAGATTTGTAAATGTCGTTGTTAGAGTGTGAATTAATATAGATACAGTCAGTTTTTTTTCTTTTTTTTTTTTTTAATTCTAAGTGATTAAAAATAGGGATGCACCGAATATTCGGTATCTATTCGGTATTCGGCCTAGTCGGCCATATTATCGAATATTCGGTTAGGCCGAATATCAAACTATTTGGTCTGCCGAATATTCGGCTCGGCTTTAAATATTCGGCCAAGCCGAATATTTAAAAAAACTTTTTTTTTAAACTCACAATTTCTACTTTTAACTGTCAATTAATAACGATATTAAAAGAAAATTAGAAATAAAATCGTATTTCAATGAAAGAGAATGCTTTTATATTACTTATTCGCTGTTTGAAAAGTGTCACTTAAGAAAATTAACCATTAATGATGACCTTCATAGGAATTAATGATGTACAAATAAATGCAAGTTCCTGATTATTGTCTAGTAAATACTCTGTTTCTTGCTTTTTTACAAACATCATGTTTCTAAACAAAATGGAAAAAAACTTTCTCAGGTGATAATAACCATCAAGACAGATAATTTTTGTCCAGGAAACCAGAATCAGAACACTCCAGGTTAAATTTGAATTTACGTTTGTTACTTTAATAATATTGAAGATACTGTAACTATATTTTTCAAGATAGTTACTTTGATTTCTGTTAATCACGATAAGTGCTGGAAATTTCCACCATTCATTTCTAAACAACACTGAGCTAGACATTCCTTTATTCTGAGTGTAGCTGACATTACTACTTATACTCTGTCACTGGCCAAAATTCAGCCACTTCCAATAGTATCATCATATTTTCTACAATCAAAATTAATACGATATGCAAATATCGCTAAAATATCTTCATTGTTGCTATAGTTTTAAACAAAACTTCAGTTTCAGCTTGCGGTGACACACTCTGTGTTTTTGATTGATATTTTTGATGGAATAAGTGAATTGAGATAATGTTTCTTGCTCAAAAAATGTTTCCCTTGACCACTTTATCTACACAAAGTTTATTCCAAGATGTATGAACATCCTGTATGTTTACAACCTCTGAATATGATCTCCCATTCCAGACACCTGCTCTCTGGTTCATTTAAAAGCTTCCTTGCCAAATCAAAAGGAGCAGGAAAGTTATTCTTGCTGATTTGCCAGCATTTTAATACATTGTATTGTTTTACTTTAGTCCCTTCCTGACAAATACACACTGCAAAATGTTTCTAATTCATTCAAAAAATGTCTTTGATTTTAAAATATTTGTTATAGAATGTAAGAACATTTTATAAATTTATTTTAATTCACAGAAGAAGCTACGAAGCTTAAAACTTTATTAATTAAAAAAGGTTTAAGGTCCTTTTTTTTAAGTTATAGCTCAAACCACAGATATTTTTTATGTAAAGATTCCTTGTAAAAAAGTCTAGTTCATAAAATGGTAGTATCTGTGTTAAATATTATTATGTAAAATTCTTTTATAATTTAACATTTAATATTTTTAAACTCTGAAATAAATAAATATTCGGCCAGCCGAATATTCGGTATTCGGCCGAATAGTTACTATTCGGTTGGCCGAATATTCGGTATTCGGCCTCACTGTTACTATTCGGCTAGCCGAATATTCGGTATTCGGTTTACTTGTGAGCCGAATATTCGGTATTCGGTTTACTTGTGGGCCGAATATTCGGTATTCGGCCAAAATCACTATTCGGTGCATCCCTAATTAAAAATACAGGATATCCCCAAAATATTGAAACACGCTTTATTTTTTTACGAGTTGGAAATAAACAGGCAATGTAAATTGAAAAATGCTCAAAATAATATTATATGTCAATGGAATAGTCCAGCCGTTAATTTTTATAAACTTACACTTTTTTAAATTTTTATAAGAACCTTTTAGACAAAACTGGCAACAAAATCATTACAAAAAAAAAAAAAAAAAAAAAAAAAAAAAAAAAAAAAAACAACTGCATGTGCGTATTTTTAAAACTAATGAATGATTTATGCGCTTATTTTCTATGAGATTTTCTTTTTTTAATATTATTTATTTAGTATTTCATCATTATAACCAGATTCACTACATATGTTTGATCCAAAGATATATATATATATATATATATATATATATAAAACTTTAAGTAAAATTTAACCATTGAAACATAAGAAACTGACCACATACACTGAAATCCCGATACTATATTTTAAAATCAAGTATTTAATCGAGATTTACGCTATAAATTAAGGTGATTAAACAGTACAAAATCCGTAATTCGGAATCGTAACTTTGGTAATTCCGGATTATTGATCATGAGTCTTTAAGGCGATTTAAAAAATACATTTGTAACAGCTCAACAATGCGAAGCATTCTGACACACTTTTAACACTTGATTACTATCTTCAAAAAACTTACGTTATTGCTTTCGTTGTAATGTGAGGTATAGATACATAACATGATTTCCATATTTATACAGCGATATTTCCGGGGAAAATTAGTAATTAACAAAATATATGCTATTTTGGCTTTAATCACAAAAACTTAAAAAAAAAAAAAAAAAAAAAATCAAGAACGAAAAATCCTGCATTCGGCATAGATTATGGAACACTTTCCAACACTAACAGAATATTATTAAGAAATTTAATTTCTTCATACAATGAAATGAGATATCTAAATAAGTTATTTAAAAGGTACACAACTCAATAAAAATACATTTTGAGCAAGTGTTGCCCATATTCGAAGTCCTTCATGCAGCCCTGTATATCATCTGAAGAATTTGTAAACAACACGCAGAACGCTAAAATTTCCATATCACAGCGGAAAGAGCACTTCTAGCAATGACCGATCATAGTCAGTCCTTTAACAGAATTATCTTGTGCATCTCTGTACATGAACGATAAATCCTACGCACTCCATACTATACAGTAAAGTGGTATTGAACCTTAGGGATACTTTTAAATTTCATTATGTTTCAAGTATCATAACATGTTCAAAATGACCCCCCCCCCGCCCTCATAGATCATAATGTAAAGGAATTATTTTCTACGCCCCTGTAATTGAACTATAAATGCTACTAATTGTATAATCCGGTTAAAGCATGCTGTAGTCCGTCTCGGTAATGCACATTAATTTCTTTATGTTTGAAATATCGTAACATCCTTAAAATATGCCGCAAACGATTTTTTCCCGTAGACCATAATGTAATGGAATTCTTTTGTGCGTTCCTGTAAATGAACTATTCATGCTGCACACTTCATTTTCAATACCGAACAGGTTATACTAAAGTTTAATATTGTATAAAAATTTCATGACAATCCGAGCATATTTACGAGAGTTTGATCACGGACAGATCGAAAAACCGAATTCATTATCTATTTCTATTATTATATATTATACTTATTATTCTAAATATTCTTGCTTGAAAAATATTTTAAAATCCATAAAAAAAATAAAAATAAAAATAAAAATAAATAAAAATCAGTAGATTAAGTTACAGTTAAAAAAAAATTGCAATTGAAAATACTTTTTCTTTTCTATTCGACGGCGTAAAAATTGAAATTGTGCGATGTTTAGAAGCTAAAAAAATTGGTGTAAAGGTGAGGTTTATTGGTCAAGTTGTTGCCACCATCAATATGACGTCAGCGTGACTCAGGAACATGTTTCTGTTTTATAATGGAAATTTTTGTTTTTTTTTACAACGAATAATGATTTTGAAGCATAAAAGTATGTGTTACTCATCCTAAACTGCATTATTATAGCTAATCGATGATTTTTTAAAAAGTTTTTAATCATACTTTAAAGTACCGCTGGAGTATAAACAGGGGCGCGCGAGCAGTATCCGGCGCCTGTGTGCAGAACTTCAGTTGGAGCCCTATATCCCCCCTCCCCCCCCCAAAAAAAAAAAAACCTTTACAAAAAGTTTTTAATGGGTATAAATGCATAGCTAACAATCTTCCGTCTTTTTTGTTTTCACAGTCAAATAACCGTATTTTGAACAAGAAAATTTATTTAATAAAACATGTCTTGTTTCTATAGGATTCTTATTTGATTTCATTCATTAAATGAAATTTCTGGTTCAAAATATTTGTATTTGATTTAAAAAATAAGAATCTTCTATGTAAATAAAATTCGAAATACAGTAAAGCTGGTGGAAATTGAACCTGTTTGTATCGGAATCCTGCATAAAACGTAAAATTTTCAGTGTCCTGGAGAAAATAACACAATACAATTACAATAGATTGCATATTCGAATAAAGCACGAAAATCTGTTTAAAGCGGATTGTACTTATACACTAATACATATTACTACTAAACATAATAGATGTTAAGGAGTTGTAATAGTATAATTAAATTAAGGATTTCTTTTTTCTTTTGAAGTATTTTCTCCAACTGAAATCTTTGGCGCCTTTAATACTTCGGCGCCTGTGTGCGCTGCACACATTGCACACTGAGCCGGCGCGCCCCTGAGTATAAATATACATGGCGTCCATACATTTTTGTCGGGATTTCCTTATCTCATAACTTTTGATTCAAGAACATAACGACGAAAAATATTATTACTTATTGCTAAAGTACAACAATAACAAAATAATAATAACATAAACAAAATTATAACATATGCCTAAAGTTGTAACTCAAAATATTATTAATCAAATAATAATTACTGTTAAAATTTTATCAAAGAGTTATTAATGAATTATGAGTACAAATTTAGATAGATAGTTATTACATAATTCATTAATAACTTTTAACATAAACTGGATAAAATTTTAATATTAATTATTATTTGATTAATAACGTTTTGAGTTGCAACTTTACGAATATGTAATAATATTTATATTTATAATTTTTGTAATTATAATATTTATAATTAATTTCGTAATATTAATATTTATAATTAATTAATATCGTAATTTTAATATTTATAATTTCGTCATGTTCTTAAATAAATAATTATTAGGTAAGGAAATCTCCGACAATAATTTATGGACTCATTGTATACTACATCAGTACAAAAACCCTTAACGGGTTAAAAGTTGTGACGTAGCACTTTCTTTTGACTCTAAGAATTTTAAATATAGGTCTTAAAAGCAATGATATCAAATTTGAGTGACGCTATGTTAATCATTTTTTTTTAAATCATCATTTTCTTTTTAGTTTTATTTATATTCACAGGTGCAATTATTATCTTAACATGAAAAAATATATAAAATTTATTCGCTGATGCTTTTTCATTCACATCTCTCATGAATTCAAAAGATGGGTTTTAAAAGAAATGATATCAAAATTTGAGTGACACCTTGACGTGAATTTAATAGGACTGTTTTAAAATTCAATTTAAATTATTTTTGGTTTGTCTTCTAAAGTATATTTACACATACAAACAGTACTTTTAATTTTTCAATACACTGTTAAATATATTACTTTCACTGAGCCTATATTATGTATTGAAATGTATTTATTTCAATAAATTGATTTATCTTTTGTGCCACGCTATCCAAAATCATAAGTAAAATTTATGTAAATGATTATTTTGCGTCATATTATCCACTTGCATACATTTCCCTTCGTTTGGATGTTAATATTCTTAATTTTTTAATATCCTCGGTTTTATCGCATTTATTTGATTGTATCTCGGCGGATGCGATATAACGAGGAGCCATTGTATTATACTTAATCCGTGTTCTTCAATTTCAAGCGTAGATTGAATATTTTCACAAAATCTGAAAGTAGCGAAGCAGCGACTATTTTTGAAAAGTAGTTTGCAGTCGCTACTTTTTAAAACAAGTAATTGTAGCTAACTACATTTTTGATAAAGTAGTTGTAGTTAACTACATTTTTGATAAAGAAAGTTGTAGTTGTAATTCGCTACAACAACAACAACAAAAAAGTAGTATTTTTTACTATTGTACTAAACACATTGTCTGTATACTTACATATTTTTTTCTTACTTGTATACGGATACCTACATGCTTAATCCATCTGACATAATCACATAAATACTATATACAGATATATGAATATATATGAATCACGTAACAGATTATCAGATTCTTTACCACAGTACAGCAATGGTTTCTTTCTCCAATCGGGACGTTCTTATCGTAAATGACGTGGCATTTTCCCGTCGATTGAAAGCAATGAGCAACTCGGGCTCTTAAAAAAAAAGCCCGAACGAATCAATGGGTCTGAGAAATTATTAGTGAATCTGGAAAACTCGAAGATCCCAACAACTCACTGTGAGTGTTATTATGTTATGTCGCACAAGATGAGTTTACCCCATGTTTTGATTTGACTATTAATCTACTAACCTTCGTTGCGATTGCCTGCGGCTTAGATTCAACGAAGAAAGTATTGAAAAAAAAAAAAATTCTACAAAATAAAGCAGACGATATTTTATTTTCCATCTATTTATTCTTTTTTTTCCTTTCTTTCTGAATTTCTTTGGGGCAATCACACTGCCCGGAGCTGGATGACCGAATTACTGCACACCATTTCCTCAGCGGAAGAGTTCAGCAAAAGACAAGAAATGGTCACTTATTATAGTTATGGTTACAGCAGCAGTTCAGTAACTTTTCAGAAACGAGTAATTATGCTCGGCGGAAATCGTTCAGGTGAAAAATGATCGCTGGACATTATTTGGATATTTTATTTATATAATTAAGCAGCATAGTTGGTTATTACTTTCAATCGACGGGAAAAAACATCCGTTCATAATAAAAACACCTCGATTATGCAAATGCAAATAAACCATTGCTCAATTATGAGGGAGAATTAGTTACGGACATATTTCTGTTTGCTATTCATCTATAATAATAAAGATAGAAGTTTCTGTGTGTCTGTCTGTGAGCTGTGTTCTGACTACTGCATGCAAAGCTACGAAATTCGGCAGGAAGGCATTCTTTTCGTTTGGCATTCTATATCTGTAAGTTATGCACCTCGAAGCCGTTTTTGGATTTTTTTAATTAGATTTTTTTCAATTGAATTTTTTATGCGTTTTTTATCCACGTTTTGCGGCGATTTTTCCGCATTAGAAGGAATATGGTTAGGGTTACAATCTATCAGCGCAATAAGTTTATTCGGAATTCGCACAGCGATTGTTGAATTTTTCACGATTTTTTTAATGCGATTTTTAGAGTTTTTTGCGATTCTCAGTGACTTTTGGACATTTATGAAAGAAAATCGGTTTTAAACTTTTAGCCAAACATAGTAAATTTTGTCCTCCGCGATATTTGAATTTTTTGCGATTTTTAATAAGATTTTCAATGAAATTTTAAGCGTTTTTTCAGGCAAAATACTTTTAACCTAATGTAAGGCAATTTTGTCTGCTACAATTTTTAATTTTTAGCGATTTTTAGCATTTTCTAGAAGTTTCACTTCGATTTTTAACATTCATAAAGGAAATTCGGCATCAAACAGTTAGCCTAATATAGTAAATTTCGTCCTTCGTGATTTTCACATTTTTAGCAATTTTCAATGGGATTCTTAGCGTTTTTTCGCGTTCGGCGGTGTTTTTTAGACATTCGTAAAAAGATTTATGTTTCAGTCTTTTAGCCTAATATAGAAAATTTTATCCTCCGCGATTTAAATATATCCAGAGGAACCTGGAGTCGGGGACGCCACTGCCTTTGGCAGCGTACGCGTGGCGTGCTACGCATGCTCTGGTTTGTTTAGATTTTATATTCTTAAACGAAAAGTCGACACTTTCGCACCCACTGCCCACTGCACAGAACCCACTGCCTTCGGGAGCGAACACCCTCGAATTTGCATGATTTTATATTTTTGTAAATGAAAATCTATCCTAACGAGCTGATGATCCCTCGTTATAGTGATTGCCGATTTAATTTTTTAGATGTATAATATTTGCAACTCTGACCAAAAGTTCCTGAGAAAACTTAAATAATATAAAAGGCCTTTCCCTTTATCTTTTAAACTCGGCAAAATACCTTTCTCTATTGCAAGTGTTAGGTTTCTCAGCGCATGCGCAGAACCAACAAAGTTCTAAAGAAGAACGGGGACAAACAGAAAGAAGTGTAACTGCCGTATTAAGTTAAAAAAAAAATACATTTCTTATTGTCCGAACTCTTGGAAATTTTTATGAGTTATAAATATAACGTATCCGAAGCCTGCGTATAATTTTCGTGCAAAAATATCGATATATTTAGATATAAACACATGAGCAAAAGCCACTCGCGTATTTACGTTCTGTGTGAATTTCAAGCAGATTTCATTTCTTTTTTTTTTTTACTTTTAATTGTCTAAATGTATTGAGATTTTTTTTATACGAAATATAAATTAAGTGTCCCAACAAAGTGAAAAAATCCGTGCTAAAATATCGACATTTAATAATTTTTCGCCTAGAAAAAAAACAAAAAAAAAACATTGTCTCGAGCAGTCACGAAGCGTCTTCCAGTCACGATTTTTTTTCTAAGGGATTTTATTCATATTTTTAAAAATCGAAGACGTCTTTTTAAACCTAAACGTACGCTTTTTACGTGTGTGCATTTTTTTTTTTTCATATTTCAATTTCCAAACCGGATACACAATTTTAAAGTATGCATAAAAAGAAAGTCAGAAAAATGACTTTCGGAAACAAAATTTTTTGAATGGTTTAACATTCGTGTTTTTTTAAAACGAATTGCACCGCTCGAAAGATAAATGAACCTAGATGTGGTTTGGTATGTTTCTTTTTCTTTTCTTTTTCTTTTCTTTTTCTTTTCTTTTTCTTTTCTTTTTCTTTTTCTTTCTATTTCCTTTTTTCTTCTTCTTCTTCTTCTTTTTTTTTTTTTTTTTTTTTTTTTTGTATTTTGATTTCACGAGCTGATGCAGATTTTTAAACTTTGCAGAAAGTACCGAAAACACAGAAATGTCTCACAGAATTTTTTTTTTTTTTGAAAGAGTTAATATTCGTGTTTTCAGAAACGAATTGTACAGTCCTAGAAAAGAAGGTACTCTGATTAAGTGGGTATTCTTTTATTTTCTCGTAGTTTGAACAGTTAAGCCAATGCCGGCTCCTAAAAACGGGGAAAAAAATTGGAACTTTCTAAAAAAAAAAAAAAAAAAAAAAAACTAAGTGTTAAAATCGTATTTTTTTAAGCGTATTGAGCCGTTCAAAAGAAAAAAAGTACGATATTTCTGAATATGTTTTTAGTTTTTCCCTATTCAAACACTTTAGTCGACATGCACTTCGAAACGCGCTGAAAAAAAAAAAGAGCGCTTTCGTACCTTTGGTGTTTCCGCGCTTTCGAACGGAGTTCTCGTAAGCACCGGTGCGGCGCGAGATTTTTTCAGTCAACATTTTAATTCCTTGGTTTAATTAATATCTCGGCTAATTATCAAAAGAAGAAAAATCTGAGCCTGAGGTGCATTCATCCAGATTTTCAGACCTCTGCGCGCGGTAGATTTTCCTAGCCATCGCACAGAGACAGACAGACAAACATCCTTTTTTAATTAGTATAGATAATCAAATACCAAAATATGAGACGAATATCAAAAATTAACTTAAAACCCATAATAAAATACATCTATATAAATATAGATGTTTTAAATTTCTAATTGTAATGATTGTTAATCCAAGTAGTTGTATAGATGTGTGTATATATAGTGAGAGATGTACATGTGTGTGTGTGTCGGGAAAAATAATGTAAATCAAGATTTCTATTGTACTAAATATTACGACGTCGGTCAAAAATTGAACTTATATATCATATCGCCACTGGCAAAGATAGATTACGGAGTTTTATCTACTTTATAAAGCAGTATAATTCCACGCAACATTCCTAATCCTCTTAAAACATGGAGATATTTGGAATTCAACCATGAATTCGATGACTATCGCACAACTCTTGCTTTCGTACATGACTTTCCAATGCGCAAAAGAGTTCTAGTTTCACCCACTGTGAGAACAATTCAGTGAATCGGAAAGCAAGGTACGCTTCCACTCCATTTATGAATATCTGATTGTTAAGTGGTTTTATATCCATTTTCTAGGAAATAAACAACGTACGGTTGGGTATCGCTGTAATTTTCCACTGGTTGGATAAACGCAGTCGTAGAAATAAGAACATAAAGAAACAAGAGTAAAAAGAAATGTCTTACTGGAAAATGTTATTTATGCGCAAAAAAATTATGATTGATAACACTTTCCAATAAAGTTGAAAAGTGTTTGTGAATTCGGTTTCTCTGTCTGTCCGTGCTCTAACTCGCATAATATACTCGGGATGCCATGCAATTGGTATATGCTATTGAGGTTTACTGGTGCTTGTTCGGTATTGAAAATGAAGTGTGTACCCTTTATAGTTCGTTTACAGGGACACTCAAAAGAATTCTGTTACATTACAGTCTTTGGGGGTAAAATCATTTGCAGTGTATTTTAATGACGTTATGCTACGCTGTTTGAAACTTATTGAAATTGATATATATAGCTGACAAGGAAGTTCTCCTTAAAGCGCATACACAGAATATTTTGAGAAAAAAAAATATATTTACGTTATCAATTTAAATCAATCACTTTATCACTCAATTGAAACTTAAACGATTAAATAAATAATTATTTTATAGTATTATACTGTAAAATCACCCTTTTTCACCTTTTTTCCATCAACACCTTTTTTTTTGCAGTGTATAATATGTATAGTTGCTGAAGTTAATTAATTTTACACGATTTCACCGGCTGGATAAGTTTTAAATATATTTTAACAGTAACAACCCGATTAAGAGCTCTCTCATGATACATTTCGATATTGAATAAGTCGTTGTTTCCATTGCAACAATGCTCTTCTCTTGTTGTCTCCAACACTAATGATATTAAAGTCAAATTGACAATACACAGAATCGGACTGTCAATTGGAAGTTTGTTCTAAACCGTAGAATACGATCTTTAATTTTCTTTATACATACATATAAATGTATGGCAAAACCGTAGAAATTTATTTGTTTAAGTTAAACATACTTAAACTAGTTCAGTATGAAAAGTAGAAAGAGTTTTTCCTAAAAGAGTATTTATCATAACATCGTTTTTAGGTGCGTTCGTAATTATATAAATACGTAGCACCTATTGTCGTCGCTTGGTCCGTCCGTCCGCATATAACAACGCAAAAACTACCCAACCGAATGGTTTGAAATTTAAGATATATTATCTTTGCAGAATTTTGTCGAGACATTTCAAATTTTATAAAAATCGAATCAAAACTTTAGGAGATATTAATAAAAACATTTATTAAGAAATTTGAATTTTTTTTAAAAAATCGGTGCTTTCTTGTTATAGGAGCTTTCGAGATTTAATTGTCAAGCGACCGAGATACTTATTTTATGACAGAAATTAATCTGCAGACAATATAATTCATTTCAAAGAATTAAATATCCTCAAGATCTGAATATTTATATAACTAGCTATAGTACGAACGCACCTCATTTGTCACGTTTGACGTACAATTTCCAACTTGTTTTTTTTTTTTTTGTTGTTGTTTTTGTTTCATTGTGTCGCCAACCAGCGAAAAATCGTCAACAACATGAAATTTTCATAATTGTTTATGGACGTTATTACCGAGGTTCCGCAGAATTTATTTTAATAAACATATATATCCTCATGGGAAGAATATTCTGAAATTTTATCAAATTTTTCTGAGTATGCGCTTATGGATTCCTTCCTTGTGAGATGAGCTAAAAAATTCTTACTATAGAATATAGGATGCGCATAGCATTCATCGTTCATTTTCAGGGACACACAAAAGAATTCGGTTACAATATTGCTGGAAGTGCGTTTTCAAATTTAACTAATTTTTTGTATAGTACTTGGTGTGTATCAAATTCTATAAATCACATACAGAGCTGCACAGAAGATCTAGAGTACATTTCAGTTTATTGACGGAAAATATTGAAGGGGAATTTTACACTGTGCTAGGCGTTTCTTAACTGAGCAAAAGGATCAGGGTCCATAAGCCGTGTTTTTGGTCATGAAATGAGACTAAAATTCGATTTTGTTATACTGACCTAATTATTTCACTTTTAGGTAGCTTTCAATACAAAAAAGTATAAAGCTACCTATTGCAGCCGTTCGGAGGAAAGCAGTTCCGGAAAATTTCGATATATTTTCACCGATCATGACCCCCAGACCCCAAAACCACCCTCCGTCCAAATGTTGATTTTTATATATAGATATATCCATATATATATATATATATATATATATATATATATATATCTGACCTATGTCATACGATAACGCCCGTAATTATGAATCGATTTTGATGAAACTAATTGTGTGTATTAAGGTCACTAATGTCTCGACCGAGTTCGTTGGCCAGCTTGGTCCGCCATCTTGTTTCAAGATGGCGGCCATTTAAAGATGTAAAATAACTTAAAATCTAAAATAAATATACAAAAAATTTAAAAATTCAAATTTATTTTTTAATTACGTGTTAGGCCTTGATACAAGGATTCCAGAGCTTTTTTTGGTTTACCTCTATCTTAAAAAATGGCTGAGATAGAGCAGTTTGAAATTCTAGGGTGGCTGACATTTTGAAACAAAACAGCACATTAACGCGATTACTCGCAAATTATTTTCTTTCATTGTTGTAATAATTTTCCCAATCATACGCATAAAACTATATATTCATATCCGTTAACGCCAAAATTGGCGACAGTGGCGACAAAATTGGAAAAATTGGGCGACATTTGGCGAAATATCGCCAAATTTGGCGATCAAAATAAGTGTTCATAAATGAAGCCAATTTGGCTATTGCTCAATAATTTGGCGAATTTCTTATTAAAATTCAGTATTAACGAATCTTTTGTAAACGTTTCTTTGCATTTTAGCTTGCTGTTTTCGTGTAACATTAGGTAAAATTTTAAAACGAAGATATAGGAAAGCTACCTTTTCTTCCCGGTACAGGCCGGAAGGACTTTTTAATATTAGATGGTTTATCCTGTACGATTTCAACAATAGTTTTTGCATTTTGTTCGGATTTATAGGACTTACACAAGCTCAGAATTCGTATTCGTAGTTTTTGATGAAAAATACGCACTTTCTCCTAATTTTACCTCAATTATTTATAGGAGCGCAATCGTGCAACACTTTCTTCTTTACATCATATATTATAAAATACATCAAAATGTACAATATATGTAAAAATAAAAGTGTTGCAAAACTGCGCTCATAGTAAAATATTAAAAATAGAGAGTTAAGTAACTGTATTCCCTCACGTCACGGAGAGACAACGTGTTTAAACGTGCTAAAATAAACGTAACTATTGTTAATGTAAAGGAATGCAGTTATTAGCAATAGTTACGTTTATTTTAGCACGTTTAAACACGTTGCTGCAACCTGAAGTCTCTCCGGTGTTTTAATAAACCTGTACGTAATATTTCACAATTCTGGCTCCAAACTGTGGATTTGTATAGAAATACAGACAGACAAATTTTCATTTTTATATATTAGAGAAGAAGATAGATCTAAAGCAATTTTTTCGGCAATAATTTCGGTGTTCTACTTAAAAAAAAGTATTATGATCCAATTACAAGAAAAGTAAGGCGCACTTCAAATGAAACATTTCATTTAAAATTTTAACTTCTTCCTCGTGTGTAAACCTCGTGTATATCTATTAAAAACAAGAAAGAAAAATCATGCGTTAGATTATGAAACACTTTTCAACACTTCCAGAATACTTTAACAAAACTTCGCCTAAAGAAGATAGTATACCTAAGTAAACATTTTAGAAAACGCATAACACATTTGAAAACCAGATTTCAGCAATTACCGCCCATAACCGTAAAAGTACTCCAATTCTACTGTTCAGATATGATATCTGTATATGATCTATAGATTTGTATATATTCTACATAGTATGCTAAAATTGATTACACAGAAAAAAAATAAAACCCAATTTGGATTGAAAGATTCTTAGGTATGTGCCCAAATAGGGCCATGCCTGTTTTGGTTACCACTGTGTATCCATTTTGGAAACTGTTAAATACCCATTTAGAATTTTTTTTTCTGAAAATGGGTACACAGTGGTAACCAAAACAGGCATGACCCAATTTGGGCACAACCTAATGATCTTTCAACCCAAATTGGTTTTATTTTTTTTCTGTGTAGTAAGAAAACGCATAATAGTTGAAAAATCCCTTTCAGCAAATTCTACCAATAAGCGGAAACGTATTTGAATTTATTTTTGTACAACCCTGTATATTACCGACATACTTTTATATAGCCCACATATTAAGCTTAAGTTTATTTCAGGTAAGCACATGCTTAAAACTATTGAAATCACTCTTACAGAAATTATCACTTATAGGCGTGGTCATGTATCCAGTTTTTTGTGAGACCCTGTATATGATTTTATTTATATTTTACAAACATCTTTTAGTACTAAATGTACACACAGCTTGAAAATGCAGAGCTTAAATTAAAAACACCTTTAAGTAATTTACGCTCACCCCAGGAATGCTTACTAATTCTTTTGTGTACCCTGTATATAATCTATAGAATTCATACACACCACGTAGTATGCAAAAATTTAGTTAAACTTAAAAACGCATAACATAACTAAAAAGGTACTTTCAGAAATCCTCCCTAATAGACAAGACAATACTTTGGATACAGTATTGTATACGGAATCTTTTATGTCTCCCTGTAAATGAACGATAAATGCGATGCACATTATATCCTACTACAAGCATCTTGTAGTAAACCTCATTAATGTGTATCAATTTCATCATGTTTGAAATAGTGCAACAAAATTAAAATACGTTGAAAAAAGCTTTTCCATGTAGACCATTATATAACCGAACTCTTTTGCTTGACCCTGTAAATGAATGATAAATGCTTTGTGCCGCATATTCTACAGAAAGCACGTTTTCGTGCACCCCAGAAATTCATATCAATTTTATTATATATTTTCTATGCCAGTAACTGGCAGCTGGTATGCTAGTATTATACTGTAAAATCAACACTTTTTTTTTTTTTTTTTTTTTTTTTTTTTGCAGTGTACATGTAAGTTGATAAATATTCTATAATTGGTGTTTTCTATAATTCTTTGTAACAACGCTTTTTCAACAAACGAAAATGATAGCTGCTCTGTCGATAATAAATAAATAAACTTGGAATAAAAATCAAAATACTTATTTATGGAGCCTTAACGGTTTTTGTTAAAAGCTAACTTTAATCCTTCATCATTATCACGCAAGAAGAGCTGCTGGTGCTTAATGAGTGCTTAAATGAATTCCATTCGTGTCGACCAAAACAAATATGCAGAATTGCAAATAGTAAGTATCAAATCATCTTATAGAATTAAGAAAGATCCCTTTTTTTTTGGTTTTGTCTTCACAGTCCTATTTGTAAGGTTTCTCGGCCGTGTACTAGTATTTTGTTGTAAAGCTCCCTTCCAGATGACTTACATCAGCCGTTAGAAAAAGAATCATCGTGATAGGGTGGTTCTATTGCTTTAAAAATTACAGAAATGGGTTCTCTTAATATTCTAATGGTATCCGCTTGCTGGATTTATTTAAATTGTATTGGAATTTCAGAAAATAGATAAGATTCACGATTATTGAAATACTAGCAAGCCACGCCCGATACGCTGGTCAATTTCTCTTAACGCACCTTTAATCAAACGAAATATTGACCTTGAATTTGACCTTGTGTTTTAAAACCATGCACTCGTGACATCATAATTCACTTTTATATTTTAACAGAATAATAAAGCAACTATAATTTGTGACTCGTGCTCAGTGTATTAATTGTTTATAATTGAGCACTAATTCTACCCTGTACATAATCTATAGAATTCATACACACCACGTAGTATGCAAAAATTTAGTTAAACTTAAAAATGCATAACATAACTAAAAAGGCACTTTCAGAAATCATCCCTGACAAGACAATACTTTGGATACAGTATTGTATACGGAATCTTTTATGTCTCCCTGTAAATGAACGATAAATGCGATGCACATTATATCCTACTACAAGCATCTTGTAGTAAACCTCATTAATGTGTATCAATTTCATCATGTTTGAAATAGTGCAACAAAATTAAAATACGTTGAAAAAAGCTTGTAAAGTAAGTGGTTTATAATAGTGCTTATAATAATTACGCTAATACCAATTAATACCAATTCAATACCATATAATAGCGTAAAATAAGTTACGTATTAATACCGTAAAATCAACAATTTTGTTTTGCAGTATATGAAAAAGAAAATTTTGCATTTGTATGAAAAATATTTAAAAAATATATATGGAATGTCAATTGACAAATTCACGAAAATAATAAATCACTTCAAGAATTAATAAACTTTACAATGAAACAGAATGAATTAGAATAATATCAATGCTTAGGAACCAAATAAATTTTAGGATCCAATGCCGGGCTTAATTTTCGCCGGAGCCCAACGGAGCTCAGCTCCGGTACTTCTCTGTTTTTAGTAAATATTTAACTATTGGCTAGAATTCACCGGAGCTCATTATCACTGCGCTCCGAAGCCCAGTGCAATAAAGCTTCCGAAAAACGAATCCTAAATTACCCTTTCCTTCCGCTCCCATCTCCAATTTTTTGTCTTCTTTGGTATCAAAACACTTATAAGTGAAGTAATGTGTCGTCTTCGTAAGAGATGGAGATGAAACGGGCTCGATTTTTATATAAGTCTTCCGGTTTGTGCAGGCTCGAGCTCAATCTGTCTTAAATTCAAAATTTTATTTATTTCCATTTCAAATCATTTTAATGCTATTTTGATAAGAATAAAGAGTAAACAGAAATAGCCTTTTTCTATTCTGCATAGCTGCGAACTATTTATTTTTTGAGTTAACACTCTTTCCGAATCACAATCCTGAGCTTATTTAATCGCAGAATTCTACGATTAGTTAACATTAAGATGAGGCAAAGGTTTCTATTTGGAGGTAGTAATAACTAAAAAGTGGAATAGTTGATAGTATACGCAGATAGATGTATTTAACATTTTTATTTCGCTAAATAAAAAAACAATGCTTTAAATTTTCAAAATAATGTATGAAATATAAATATGCAGATTGGAGTGGGGGTGAGGTACGCTACGGGTGTTAGTACTGCAGAATATTAGGGCTCCGGTACTTTTTTTTCTTAGAAATTAAGCCCTGATCCAATGGGAATAAGATTAAAATAGCTTATTAAAATGTAAATGGCAGATTCAAAAGTTCACACGCATACAGATAGAGTTAATATCATAGTTATTAAAAATTTTAGTATAGCTTCATTCGATATAATTAATAACAGGACCTATGAGCCATTTTATCTTTCTCAATGCAGAGTCAGGAATACTTCA
The DNA here is from genome assembly GCA_963931845.1 of Maratus michaelseni. NCBI lineage: Eukaryota > Metazoa > Arthropoda > Arachnida > Araneae > Salticidae > Maratus > Maratus michaelseni. The sequence continues at coordinate 45,686,369 of OZ007596.1, forward strand.
AACATGAAGTTTCGTATTTAAACAGCGTCGTTAACTTTGGACACAATTCTCGTATCAACGAATCATAAATGGCTTTAAAATCATTATAATAATAATAATCTCCGGAAGGAGTCAAGAAAATAATGTTCAAAAACATTTTTTATGTGTTCAAGATCCAAACACGTCATGTACATTTCTGAACAAAAACTGAGACTAAAAAAAAATATTTTTTTTAAATCAAGATGTGCTATATATTTCAAGAGTCAAATATCAAACTAGAGAGAACAAAAATAAAAAATGATCAGGGCGCCGTAGCTATCCGAGAGCTGGCATTACGCCAAAACAAATATCTTGCCTTTTAAGACAGTGCCCAAATCAAAAATAACTACTTTCTGAAAATAACAAGAAATCAAATAGTGTTTCTCATTTTGCTATGAAGACAAACAACCTTTTAGAATATCGATTCAAAATTGGCGTTTTGAGCCGCTTTTTGTGTTTTAACAAATCGGAAAAGCTCGACGGGTTATGCAAAGCTCGATGTTTATCGAGTTGGTTCACAATTACCAATCACGGCAATGTTTATTAATTTTATACATTTTCAATACAAAAATCGCAAGTTTTAGTTACTTTTAAACAAAAAGAATTCATTTTTTAAAATTATTATTATTTTTTTTTTAATGAGGTTGGTGCAAAAGCATGTTTTCTTACGTGGACTTCTATTCAATCAAACCCCGCTAACAGCCAAACTTGCACCTGGGCGCAGACAGCGATTCTCAATATACTCTCAATCATCCTCTTTACATAGAAGAGGAATGTATCAACAATTTTGTGGCACATTGCCGTTTTAAGACAAAAATTTAAACAAGAACGGAAAATCATGCGTTAAGCATAGATTATGTAACACTTTCCAACGCTTCCAAAATAATTTTACAAATCCTTACCGTTTAATAAGCTGAAAGATAACATCTAAGTAAACAATTTGGAAAACGCATAACATATTTAAAAAACGTAATTTCAGAAATTTCCAACATATACAATAGTCGAAAAATTATCCGAATACTTTATTCAGCCCTGTATATAATCTATAGATTTGTATATATACTACATAGGATGCTAAATTTTAGTTTAGTTATGAAACGCGTAGCACAGTTTAAAATTCTCCTTCTGGAGTTTCTGTCAATAACCGGAAATGTGTTCGCGAACTTTTGTGCTGCCCTGTATATGAAATACAGAATTTATACACACCAAATAATAGACAAAAAGTGAGTTAAATTTAAAATCGCGTTCAGCAACTTAAAACGCACTTCCAGGAATTATTGTTAACAGACAGTAGAGAATTCTTTTGCGTGTCCCTGTAAATGAACGATGACTCCTATACACACACTATTCTGTAGTAAGCCTCTTGTAGTGCACCTTAGTGATATATATAAATTTCAATGCGTTTAAAATAGTGAAACATTATTTAATTAAACCGCAAACGATTTTTCTCCACAGACGTATTGTAACGGAATTCTTTTGACTGTCCCTGTAAAGTAACTATAAGTGCTATGCACACCCTATTCCATATTAAGCTTCTTGTAATGCATCTTAGTGATATATATCAATTACAATGTTTTTGAAATGGTGTAACATCATTAAAATAAACCGCAAATGATTTTTCCCCATAGACCGTAATGTAACGGAATTCTTTTGAGTGTCCCTGTAAAAAAACTATAAGTGCTACACACTTCCGTTAAAATAGAGAACATGCTATAGATAACGACAATAACATATAAAAATTGCAGGGCAATCCGAGCCTATTTACGTGAGTTAGAGCACGGCCATACGGCCAGACAAACCGAAGTCATAAACACTTTTCAACTAGGTTGGAAAGTGTTAAAAAATTATTGTCTGAGTGCAACGAAGACTCATACACAGCGCAGTATTACTTTGCCCCATATATAGCTACGATGGATATTAAAACCTTTCGTCAAGCATAACTCAAAAAATATTTAACGGATTTCGTTCAAATTTTTACAGCAGGTACCTATAAAGGTGACAACGACGTCTATTTATTACCAAGAATAAATGCTAAACCGTTTGGAAATTATATTAAAAAATAGATAAAAAAGCACAATTCAAGTACATACGTCACGAAATTTTGTGGTACGTCATTTTCACCGGCGCGAGATTTTCGTAGACAATCGGAATTGAAAAGTTCATGGAGTACAAGGAGCAAAAAAAATATGTACGCACTAATATTCAGCACAATAAAATATATTTCAATTGAGTAGAAATCGAAAATTAATCTGGATTTTTTTCTCTTTGAAAGAAAAACCCCTCAATAACTTAGTAGACTTGGTATTAGAGATTTGGCGCAAATCTCAGTAATAGCAGCTTTTTTTATTTCTCATGTGTAAATAATAAAAAAAAATTCTTTGGTGTTTAAATAAAAGGTTTCGATTTATGGCATTATTTCTTTTTTTTTTTTTTCTCTTTTTAGCATTTTAAATGGGATTAATGAAAGGCATGTATTTTAAATTAAATGAGTGAAAGGTTTATATTTAAATGAAATGAATTCAATATGAAAATGTTATAGGAACAATATTTGGCGATTTATCAACTGCGCCAGGATAACATAAAAGTACCAATATATCAAACGGTATGTAGTATGTGAAATGAAACAGTTATAATCACCCATCGTACAAGAAAAAAACTAATATTGTGCATTCAGAGGGAAAAATCCATCTCCTGTGCCGTAAGATTTGGCGAGTTCTTTTTTGGTGATAAGTTTTTCGATGTGATTGTTGAGATCTGAAGGATTTGGCTTACTTTTTCTAAATCTTATTTTTTTGCAGATGTAGTATTATGTAAATATATTTTTTTGCAGATATTTTTCTATTTTGTATATTTGGCATTCTATTTTGTATATTTTCTATTTGGCATTTGTAAAAGAGATTTTTACCTTTTTATCTGTGCCTTCGGAAATATTAAAAATAAAAAAAAAAGATTTGCATATATTAAGCGTATAATGTTATGTTTTGCATTTTTATACGGACCACTTCTCCATTTTTAGATTTTAAATGCTATTTATTATTTACTAGCCGTTTATTAATTGTTTACAATTTACCCCCCTGACAATAACAATTATGTATCACAAAAATGCCTCTTAGGTTTGTTAAATAAGTTTGTTTATGTATTTTCATTACTTATTAAAATATCGAATATGGCGATAAAATTTTATTTTAGCATCGTGCTTAAATTTTTAAGATGGTGCAAAAACATGCTTTAATAAACGTATGTTTGTATATATTTGAAAAACATGTTTTACCGCTCTCTTGAAAAATTTCGTAAGATGCTAAAACTACCTTTTGGCACCATTTAAAATTTTTTTCGCCAACCGACATAGGATACGAAACTTTTCCCATTCAGATACACAGGCAAGGTTGGTCTCAAACAAGAGTAAAGCTAGCAACAATATTGTTTTAACTCTATAAGAGTTACAATAATGATATTAAATGCTCCGATTGGCTTTAGGCCCAATTACGAAAGTTTCTCTCTATATTAAAAAAAAGTAACCACCGCTGCGGCCGCCGCTGTTAATTAAGATTTTGTGCCTTGAAGTCTTTCTGGACTAATATCCAGAGAACTATTGCATATAAAAATTTAAAAATTGGTAGTTTTATAAAGAAATGTTCGATAAACACGCTGAAGTAAACAGTTTTTAAATCGAATAATTATTTTCAGAAATATTTAAAATCAAAGTTGGTCAAAACAGTTTTCTGAAAAAAGTTTTATAGGAATGAAAACTATGCACAGGAATTAAACCAAAATTTGCAAGGATATAGTTGACAAGTTTGCGGTGTGCAGACTGCAATTATTTTTTTAATTTGAGTAATTTTTTGAAGTTATATTTCAATTTTTTATTCAAAATTTTCATAATTTTGATTGAGTTTTATTTCATATTTCATAAAATCGATTATTTGAACTGTTGCCAATTTGTAAAATAACGCACATAATAATATTCCCTTTCAATTAAGAAATGTATTTGCACGTGACTATTAAAAACAGAAATAAAACTTTAAAATAATAATCAAATGATCACGTGATAAAAGCTGTAAATGTAGAAAATTACGTAATAAAAAGATACTTGCGCGTGAATATTAAAACGAGAAATAATTAAATTATTAGGAGATTTCAAAGCATTAAGTAGGGAAACATACGTCATACTTAAAATGCTCAAATAGCAATATTTCCAAACAATTTCAATTAAAAATTATATTTACACGAGAGATTAATTTGTTTCAACAAATCTTTTACCTGTTATTGCAAATTTTTAAACAGCGTAAATAAAATTTCCTCTCAATTAAAAACTATATTTTTACGTTTAATAATTACCTTTAAAATATCGAAATAACTAATAAATTGTTAAAATATCATGAACAATATGGTATTTCTGGTAAAAACAAATCTATCGTCAAATTGGCGGTTGAAAAATATCGCGCCAACGTGGTGCGCATATGACACTTGTGCCCAAAATTCTTCTATTTGTTTATTTGGCGTTACAGTTTGGCGATTTTTTTTATGAAAATTGATCGACGGGATAGTGGAGAAGTATCAAAAAGACAAATAAACCTTACATTAAAAATCCCTCATTGAAATAATTAATAACTGTAACGCATCTGATGCCAACTGAATGTAACGCGATCATGCCACGATCATGCACGTTTGGAGTTAAATGATATATTCTGGCGACAGTTCTTTTCTTTTTATAGAAAGTAGTCGACGGAATGATGGAGAAGTAACCAATTTTCTATAGCATCGTTATAAAATTCTCCAATGCAGCGACATTGTTTACTTAACCATTTCACACATGTTGATTTTTAAATGTTTAATTCATTTTATTTAATCAATCTGGAAAACAGTTATTAGCTGTTTCGAAAGCAGTTGATTCTACCTTAAAATTCCTCAGTCAAAGGAAAATGCATGCAAACTCTGTTACAGCAAATTGCCACTGGTCGTTTAATTATAATACAATCTTCCGTAATCGTTTTAGAGTTGATCAAATCAGAGTGTTTCTAAATCATGCGGTGACAGAGCGGGGGTTGGCGAGCGTAGCTCGTAGGGGGTAGAGCCCCCTAGTCTCCTAAAAAAAACTGTAGAAGAAGTCTTTTACATTTGTTTCAAATGAAGCTCGGTGTACAAGGTATTAGTTAATAATACAAACAACATTAATGGCATGGAGGCAAAAGTTTTAATTAAAATGTATATATTTGAAACCCTCCCCCCCCCCCCAAAAAAAAGAGAAAAGAAAACAAAGTTACAGTAATAAATTTAAAATAGCGTTAAGCCACGCTTTCTGACATAAGCAATTGGCTGCAAACGCGATAACGAAACTTTCACTTAACTTAATAACATGTAGTTAATATAGCCCTCAGGGTACTTTGCAGTTATACAGACCTTGTGGGTTTTTTTTTAAAGCTTGAGACAGTTCAGGTTTAAGAAGTTGAAATTTACTGTCAAATGATATAAACAACTATGAACACAAAACTGATGAATTATTATTCAGGTTTATGTATGTATTTAAAAAAAAATTGCATCTGATTACACTTATTAGATAAATTACTTCTGTTTGCATTTAATAACTGATAAACGGCTTCTGTATATTAAATGAATTGTTTAAATATTGGGAAGAGGTGGCGAGAGGTAGAAAGACGAGTAAACAAACGGGTAGACAGACGGGTAGAGAGACGAATAGCGACATAGGTAGGCTGACGAGTAGCGAAACGAATAGACAGACGGCTAGAGAGAAAGGTAGAAAGAGGGTTGACAGAGGGGTAACGAGATGGGACACAAGACGGGTAGAAACACCGGTAGACAGGAATGTAGCGAGAAAGGTTGCGAGACGCGTAGCGTGGTAGATAAAGAGAAGAGTAGAGAGATGAGTACAGAGACGAGTTGACTGACAGGTAATGAGTTTGGTAGCGAGTCGGGTACAAAAACAGATGGATAGTGAGACGGGTATACAGACGAGTAGAGAGATAGTAGATGGGTACGGAGATGGGTAAGAAGATGGGTAGAGAGGCGTATAGCCAGACGGGTAGAGAGACAGACAAGTTGTGCGACAGATAGACAAATGGGTAGCGAAGTGGATAGAGACACGGCTAGACATACAAGTAGTTAGACGGATAGACAGACGGTTAGAGAAATATATTGGCGGGTAGCGAGACCGGTTGAGAAATATAGAGACAGGTAGCGAGACGTGTAGAGAGATAGACAATCGGTTAGAGAGACGGGCAGAAGAACGGATAGGGAAACAGACAGATTGTGGAGAGACAGACAGACAGGCAAAAGAAAAGTCTGCGTATTGGTGCAGTAAAGGCGCAGGGGGCAGAGCCTCCTAGAGAATAATCAAGAAGTATCTGTTAAGCTTAACTTTGAAATATATATAATTTTTCAATTTTGCCGATATGGAGATTTCATGTAAAAGTTATTTTACAGAAGTCATCGAAAGACTTTTTGTATACTTTAATAGTAATTTAGACTATAGTTTTGCAATCTGGTTTGTAGCAAAGCATGCTATCAATGTGGTTTGAAGTGTAAGAGTTTCTATAAACAGTTATACAAATAATAGATATATAATCAAGGAAGAAAAATTTTAAATTCACACACAAAAAAAGGTGCAACAATGAAATTAAATTTGCGTTAAGCCACGCTTGATAGAATAACCTATTGGCTGCAAATCCAATTACGTAACTTTAAAAAGCTTAGCGTTTTAAAAGATCCGGCATTTTTTTTTCTTCCAAGAATACGCGCTTAAGAAAATGAGATTCTTTGCCACATGTTAAAAAAATATGACAACACATCTGATGAACGGTGCTTCTTTTCTATTTTTTTAACAGTGTATATGAATTTATATATGATATTTTGTAATTCTATCATTTAATTTTCTATTTTTTCTTTATATTGTAATTGTTAACCCTATGTTCTCAGCAATATCACTCAGACTAATCCCTTTCAGGGAAGTCCTAGTAAAAATCATACATAGGTATCAAAACCTAATTAATTAAACAAGAACCGAAGAGATTAAATTAAAAAAATCAAAAAACCCGGCTGCGTAAAAAAGCAAACTAAAAATCCAGATACATAGATAGACTTTAATTAGGTACTTATAAATTAATGATTTCTCATCAGTGTGAAACCTTTTTTTATATTACTTACCTATTTTTTTTTTATTTACTTGTATTGATGAGTTTAAGTTGTGTTTAATTGTTAGTTCCTATCTATAAACACTATTTTGATGAGGCCTATAGATGTCTATGAAGGTTAGAGTAACAGTTAAGCTAGAGATCCTACCTACACAACTTTCAGGTTGTGTAATATTTAAACGGACCTTCTGACTGTAAAATAGTCTAGGAAACACAGTCTTCATTTTTAAAGACCTATCGAATGATATGCCACTCAATATGGTGCGTAATTTTTTTTTTTTCGTCTCTATCGCCATTTTGTATTTTACCATTGATTTACGGCCGCCATTTTGAATTTATGAAAACAAAACCAAGCCTATAACCATCGGACGGTTACGACGAATCGATAGAGGCCTCATTCATTAAAATCCATCCTGCCGTTGGGATGTTTCGAGGGTAGAAAGAAATCCACATACCCAGATGCGCGTCAAACACATAACCCTTATTCACTGCAAAAAATAATTGTTGATTTTACAGTATAAAACTGGTACCCAGCTGCCAGTATTATACCGTAAAATTAACAGTATTAAACAGTAAAATAAGCAGTAATACGCTGCCGTGCAAGCAGTAATACGCTGGTAGCGTATTACTGCTTGCACGGCAGCGTATTACTGCTTATTTTACCGTAAAATTAACAGTATTAAACAGTAAAATAAGCAGTAATACGCTGCCGTGCAAGCAGTAATACGCTACCAGCGTATTACTGCTTGCACGGCAGCGTATTACTGCTTATTTTACTGTTTAATACTGTTAATTTTACGGTATAATACTGGCAGCTGGGTACCAGTTTTATACTGTAAAATCAACAATTATTTTTTGCAGTGTTGGCAGTCGGGTAAAAAAATTTGTCTTTAGGCTTAGAATATTGCTCATAAGACGACAAAAAAAAGTAATTTACAACAATATAAATAATTGGACTTACAATATATTTTAAACCAGTGTACTAATTTTTTCATTTCACCTGTTTTTTCTACAAATTCAATGTTTTTTCCATTACCTTCTAAAAACGCTGCTAGACGGTTTGTACGGGAAAAAAAAAAAAAACATGTAGGGTTTCTCATTCTGTGGTACTTATAGAACAACTCTCTATACATAGTTGACAAACCTTGGGAAAATACATAATTCCCCCCCCCCCCCCCACGTTGTGGAAATTTGTTGTTTCGGCACACTTTGAGGAAGGAAAATAATAGATCGTAACACATTTTTTGAAAAATATTAAAAAAACGCTGTTTTATTCCAAATAACTCCAGTAGTAATATCTGAAAATTTCATCCATTTCCGTGTTAAAATGCTTTTATGAATGTTTCAGAAAGTTTTGCGTCGTTGTGTGGGGAAAAATAGTTTTTGAAAACACTCTTAAATACACACATACAAAACGCCCAATGATAAATGAGGTATCATTGGAAAGGATTTTGAACCGACTTCTGACATAGCACACTTACTTTTCCTTAAAACATGTTTTTCGATTAAAAATTGCAGTTAATAAAGAATTAAATCAGCATTTTTTTCCATAAATGAAATGAAGGGTTTTTTCAAGTTAGTGTTGCCACAAAAATAAAATACCTCACTATATCATGGTCAACAATGATTATGAAAAAATAAATAGTATAACAAAGATAAAGTGTGATGCCTCCTCACGAGTTTATTTTATATTTATGATTAAAAGAAAAATTGAAATTCAAATGTTTAAAAGAAAAAAGACATCATCGATCGATCGCAACAGTATAGTAAATCACTTGTCACCTAAAAGGTATGCTTTGTTATATTAAACTGTATTTTATATGTATTTAATATATTTTTCTTTGCCCCAAGTTTTTTTCCGAAACGAATGATGTCAGACTCTAATGCAATTAAAATACGATTGGTAATTTTATTTCTCGCGCGGGCCTTTGGCTACCTTCGATCAGTTCTTACTGTAACTTTGATGGAATAATAGAGATGATTAATGACTTGACTAATGTTGTTTGTAGATACTTTTATATGTGCAAACAGATATTTTATATCGGATAACAGCAGATATTTTTATCTGCTATTTGAATGCTAAAATTTATCATGAGCAGTGTACAAAAAAGTATTTGATTCCTTTCGTTAAGAAGCATTATACAAATATTGAAATATTTTTTTGACCTAATACACAGAAAAAAATAAAACCCAATTTGGGTCGAAAGATTCTTAGGTATGTGCCCAAATTGGGTCATGCCTGTATTGGTTACTACTGTGTATCCATTTTGGGCACTGTTAAATACCCATTTCAAAAAAAAAAAAAAAAAAAGAATTTTTTTTTTTTTAGACAGACAGGCCGAATTCATAAACACTTTTCAACTATGTTGGAAAGTGTTAAAAAGGAATATATATAACAAAGATAAAGAAGTTCCTAAAATACTTAATGGATTTCGCCGAATATGGAAAAGAACAAACTTTAAAGTAGCACGTGAACATTGATGGATCATGTTCGTAAAATTCTTCGCTCAATAGCTTATAAAGTAATAGAAGATTCGATTTCCGTTTAAATACAGTTTTGTAACAGATCATTTATTAAAAGACATTGTATTTTATTTTATAAAAACAAATCACTTTTATTAGCACAGAAGCAATTAGATTATTAATTCAACTTATTGGTCAAACCTTTTACGATTCTGTAGATCTTAGAGGGCTTCTCAAAATAATTTGATTATTTTCCCGAGTATAGATGGCAAATGCTGATTTGGGTTTTAAACGTGTTAAGTGTTCTCCAAATTGTTTACTTAGATATCATCTTTCACCTTAGTAAACGCCGAAGTTTTATGACAGTATTTCTGAATGTGTTGGAAAGTGTATTCATAATCGATGCTTGACGCATGATTAGAGCAGTTAAAGAAAGGTGGAATTGAATAAAATTAGTAAACTTTACAGTTTACAGACCGAGAAAAAAAAATTATTTCAGCTAAGCCACATTAATAACTAAGCTTGAAAGATATAAAAAATGTCATTACGAACTATTAATTTTCAAATGTATGTCTTGTAATAATGGAAATCTTTCATAAGCAGGGCTTGACCGAGTTTTTTTTATCTGGCGATCAAATTATTTAATCTGGTGTTGTTGTTTTTTTTCCCCGTTTAAGAATAACTTTTTAAAAAAAATATATATACAAAAAAAAAAAAAAAAAAAAAAAAAAAATGAATAAGAAATGAGAACGAACGCCATTATATTTTCTCCCACTAGTGGGCGGCAAGCAGTGATATTCCTCCTTTCTCGTACTTTTAATGGAAGAACGAAGTTTAAAGGACATTTTTGTGGCATCTAAAATTGGATAAAATAATAATTAAAAAAAAAATGCACATCATCAGGTATAGATATATATTTTTTTTTGTAGCACTCAACTATCTGGACATTTGTAGCATTCGCAATAAGCATACCCCGAACATACCGTTAATTCAGCCTTTACAGCATTTCTTCCCCCAGAAATGTATAATTTTAATAATTTTCAATGCGAAACTTGGTTTATATAAAGTTTGAGTATTATTCTAAACTATGTAAACAATAATTCTAAACTATGCCTGTTATTATTTTTTTTCTCAATTCATTCATAAAAAAACTTTTATGCCTTTTGAAAATCAATGACGAGGGAGGGGAAGGGGATAAATATTTTGTTACTGGCGACTAGAATTTTTTGCTGGCTACCAGATTTTATCAAGTTTGTAAAGCCCTGTTCATAAGCATAAATTCAAATACACTGTTCAAAACAATTAAAGGATATTGCAGTTTTAGGTGGATTTTGTATCTGGGAAACTTTTTAGCTGATTGATACATGGTCGACAGACATAGTAGGTTATATGAGAATAAATTACACATGTTTGGCAGAAAAAAATGCATTTTATTGCGCATTTGTGTACAAAAGGAAAAAAACACAATTTGTGCATATGAGAAAAAAAGAATAAGAAAAGGTGTTTTCTTCAAAGAAAATCATTTTCAGTAGGGGGTATGGTTTCCACGGGCGGCCAGCAACGTTGAACACCTTTGAGGCATGGACTCAATGAGGCTATTAATGACGAGTTGGGGTATTCTGCCCCACTCTTCCAGAAGAGCTCTTTCCAGTTCTTGGAGAGTTTGTGGGGGTTGTTGGCGGCCAGAAACTCGTCTTCCTAGAGCGTCCCAAACGTGCTCGATTGGATTCATGTCTGGAGAACACGCTGGCCATTCCATTCGAACGATTCCTTCCTCGAAAAGGAAATCCTCCACCAGGTTTGCACGATGTGGCCTGCAGTTATCGTCCATTAAAATGAAGTTATCTCCGATTGCTGCAGCGTAAGGGACTACAATAGGTCTGAGGATCTCATCCCTATATCGGCGACCAGTCAGAGCTCCATCTCGAATGATGTAGAGGTCAGTGCGCCCGTCAATGGAGATGCCACCATACACCAACACTCCTCCTCCGCCAAATCTGACACTTTCGTGCACGAACGCAGGATTATTCCTACTGCCACGGTCACTCCAGATGAAAATACGCCTATTATCCGGATGCACAGAAAAACGGGACTCGTCAGAAAACAGAATATTGCTCCATTCATTTCTCCTCCAGTTGACATGCTCGGTTGCCCACTCCCTGCGATCGCGACGATGCCTTGATGTTAATCTAACACATACCATCGGTCGGCGAGCATACAGACCTACAGCATGGAGCCGGTTTCGGACAGTCTGAGAAAGAAATCGTGGTGCGTGTAGCCGAGCGAAGGTGTTGTTGGAGAAGAGTAGCGTTCATGTTTCGGTGTCTCTGAGCTGTTAACGCTAAATACCGATCTTCATTGGGCGTTGTTGCCCGTCTACGACCTTGCCCTGGTCTTCGGCCTGCACATGCACTCTCCAAAAAACGGTTCCAGATCCTGGAAATGACACTTTGTGACACTCCAATGGCTTGCGCTACTTCGGCTTGAGTTTGGCCCCCTTCTAACCTACCAACAATTCTCCAAGCTTCTGAATCTGTCAAATGACTTCGCTGAGACATCGTACTCATCGAAACAAAGCAATCACTGAATGCCGATCATCCTTGTCTTCATTCTCTTTTATCCAGTTGAAAGTCAAATTTCATTCGCTGCCGCTGAAGCGACGTTTTTGACGTCGAACTCAAAATTTGCATACTCCACAGTTTGAAAACCAGAAAAATTTGCATTTGTGATTCTCTTCTTCTATTTTCGGCAAAAAAAATTTCGTTTATATCTTTATTTTATATAAAACTTCAAATATCCTTTAATTGTTTTGAGCAGTGTATTTAGTTAGAATTAAAAATATTAAATAAAAAAATAAAGACATTAATTGATTAATATATCTTCTTTTTTTTCTTATTAAATACATATCAACATAAATTAAACAGGTAATTCGAGATAAAACCATACTTCAATTGAGGGGGTCGGGGAAAGGAAGTGCCAAGCCACATTTTTGGTGAAATAAATCAAACACTGTAATCTGTTGCTTAATATTGTAAATTACGTATAATATCCTACATATGATTTGTTTCTAATGTCATTTGGTGGTAGCCTATGTGACAGGTTTCGTTTATGCCCCAATGAAGATAGCTAATTTACAAAAAACGTAATAGTAATATCATTAAAATAATGCCATAGTGTTACTCAGAATATCTCAAATGTTATTAAGACACTGGCGAAAAAACTTTTTGTTACTAATATATCTTGATTTGAGTATTGGATCAAATTTTCAAATTGAAATATCTCAGAAGTTCAAAAATGTGGCTTGGCACTCTCTTGCCCCGACCCCCTCAATTTTTGGATTTTGGCGGTGTTTATAATTATATCCTAAAATTTTATATTAGGACCATTTTAAATAGTGGGTTCTTATACCAACTCAAAAAGCTAAAAATATTTAAGAACAACGGTTTTCTCTGAAAACATTCAATTTTATTTAATGTATCAATTTATGCTGATATCCCTCTTAGCTTCTACCATTTTCATCCTGTAATGAAATCTATTATTTGTTCTGTAAGCCATCTTATTTGACTTCTGAACAAGTCAGATTGTACCCGCAAATTTCTGATTAAAGTCAATCCGAACCCGATGCACTTCAACCCGAACCCGAAATATTAAAAAATTAACCCGACCCAAACCCGAAGGGAAAGAAAATTAATTTATATTACCACTTCCATTATATTTTAATACAATTACTTGTGGAAAAATAGTCTATAATTATATCTCTAATATCAATTTTATCTTTTATATGTGGAAAAATGTATACATATAGACTCATTAAGTTTCAAATATAGGGTAGATGTGCCAGTAATGGACACACCCTTAAGGAATTTCTTTAAAAAAATTTTAAATTAATAGTTATATTTATTATATTCCAGTTTTTTTTAATATTATATTAATCTCAATCAACAATATCAACATAATCAACATTATCAACAATATTTAACCATTCTCATAGTCTCATTTCCCAATATGAATCGAAATTTAATTGTAAATAACAGAAATATATCAAAACACCTAAAATACCAGTAATGGACACCTTTTGTTCCAGTAGTGGGCACCGTCTGTTTCAGTAATGGACACCCCATAAATAGTAATAAATATAATTATTTTTATGACTGCATTTAGAACCAGAATTTAATGAAAAAATACTGATGAAACAAAATAGTTATTTTAAAATAAATTTAACAATTAGGATATAGGTAATTAATAAAGTATTTGATAATCATTCACTGTTTGCATCAATTATTGTAATTATCAGAAGATCGATATTTTAATTATTATAGATGGATAGTTTAAAATACTAAATATCAGACAATTACAGCTAACAAATTATTGACATAGTGGGGGGATTTAAAAGGTAATAATTAGAAAAAAAAGTTTTGGAGTATTAGTGTGTAGTTTCGTCTCACTATTTTTAACAATTTTAAACTTCCAGAGACTACTTCATATATTACTTGAAATAATTAATATTACAATATGAAAAAAATGATACTGTGAGTTGGATATTTGAAATACTAAATAAAATTATTTCAAAATAAAACTGCAGAACTGATGTTTGAGACCACTGATCTGCAGATTTACTTGTTTCATGATTACTATAACTTTCATTAATATTACAAATTTTTTTTTCTATAAGAGATGAATAAGCAAACATTTAAGACAGAAAATAGATTTTTAACAACTCCTGTAACTTAATTGTTTTTATTTAAATGGGGAGGGATTAAGCCCTGTGAGCCCTTCTTTGACTGTGCCCTTAAACAATATTTTCTGCTTCCTGACTGGTTTGATTGCAGATTATAAAATATGCAAAACAGAGTTATATACAAAAAAAAAAAAAAAAAAATGAAATTTTATTAACTACATAAAATAACTTAAAAGCAGCTATTTATAAAAGTTTTGGTGTTATTACATTTTGGTAAGTGTAATTTAAAAATTAAATTTGATTATTTAGGTTTTCAGTTAAGTCAAAATATTTTATGCACTATGAACTAAAACATACTAAAATTGCATTTTTAGCAATGTCTACGTGGGGTGTCCATTACTGGAAAATGACTAATTAAGCATCCCAGTAATGGACACTCCTCTTAAAACCTTAAAAATAAATTAAATCTAAGAATGGCTATTAGTATATAAAATTCAAAGTTTTCTATTACTACCAAAACAAAAAGCTTCAAATTTTGCAAGAAAATAAAGAATATATAAATTTATTAAATGAAGCCAGCTCTTAGCATGTTCATTAAGATTTTCACTGAAAAACATTGGAACTTCGAAACATTATTTTCTGCTTCCTGATTGGTTTGATTAAAAGTGTCAACAATAACCTAGATTATAAGTCATGCAAGGGGGAGCTATGAAAAAAATAATAAAAGATAAATTTTTATTGGTTATTTTTTTATAAACCAAAAACACTGAAGGGTGTGCATTACTGGAAGGGTGTCCATTACTGGCACATCTACTCTATATAATTATTTTCATTTGAAAAATATTCAGGACTTTCTTTAGAAATATCGGGCCAACGCGAACCCGACCTGAAAGAGTCGAAACTCAACCCGAAACCGACTTGAACCGTGAACCCAAAACATTGAAATTCAACCCGACGTGACACGAACCGTAGGTCTGGTTTGGGTAAAATCGGGTTACCCGACTCGATGCAAGACCCCTATACATCCTGAATCTACCGATTTTTTGTTTTGTTTTGTTGTGTTTCCATAAACATGATGCTTTCATACATGTGTTATAGTGATCACAGCTTCAACAAATTCATTTTTTTTTCTGTATTCTTGTACAGCGAATAATTAAACAGTATTTCAAACTTTTAAATGTTATTAATATATTGAATGTTTAAAAGGAATCTGTTGTAGAACTATTACGCTTAAAATGATGTAAGAAAGAGGATAAAAGCGGAAAATATCATTACAGGATCAATCTGTACTGTACCTATCCCATTCCACAAATAAATATTTATATATATATACTAGCAAGGTACGCCCGCTACGCTGGTCAATTTCTCTTAACGAACCTTTAATCAAACAAAATATTGACATTTCATAATTCACTTTTATATTTTAACAGAATAATAAGGATACTATAATTTGTGACTCGTGCTATAGTCAATATACACGTCAGGACACGTCGCCCTTATCATTATCTTTTTACGCGTGAAGGTTTCGCTATGGTACTCTATTGTGAAATTTGGTAATTTTAGAAATTCAATAGTTGATAAATCGCAGAATCATTAGATCATTTTTCTTTAGAAATTGTTCTTAGAGCGCATTTAGATCTTATAAATAACAATCATGCCGAACTTGAAGTTTCTAGCTCCTTCAGCATCGCAAAAATCGCAATTTTAGAACGTTTTTCGCTTCTGCACCCCCCTCGGGGTAGTGGCACCGACATAAAATATAGCCTAGCAGGGATTGTCACCATCCATTTGCCACCATCACTTTTGAAATCGCTTTAGTAGTTCCAGACATTCCATACAAATTGTAATTTAGAATGTTTTTAGAAAATTTTTTGCTTATTTCAGCCTTTTAAATTTCGAATTTTTTTAGATTTTGTTCTTATAGAGCATTTAAATCTTGTAAGTAACGACCATACAAAATGTCAAGTTCCTAACTCCTTCATTATTGAAAATATCATAATTTTGGAACGTTTTTCGCTCCTGCACCCTCTGCGGGCAGTGGCACCGACAAAAAATTTAGCATATGTTGGAGCAGGGACTGTCACCATCCATTAGCCACCATCACTTTTGAAATCGGTTCTGTAGTTTCAGAGATTCCATAGAAATTGTAATTTAGAATGTTTTTAGAACGCTTCTTCCTCATCTCACCCTTTTAAATTGCGAATGTTTTTATAATTTGTTCTTAGAGAGCATTTACATCTTATAAGTAACCACCATACCAAATTTGATACTTCTGTCTCCTTCAGTACACAAAAAATTGAAATTTTAGAACGTTTTTCGCTCCTGCACCCCCCTGGGGGTGGTGGCACCGACATAAAATATACCCTATGTTGGAGCAGGGATTGTCACCATTAATTTGCCACCATCACTTTTAAAATCGCTTCAGTGGTTCCAGAGATTACCCCCTACAAACAAACAAACAAACAAACAAACAATCTTTACTACTTTATATATTAGTATAGATAAGGGGGAATTAGCCCCTTGTTCCCCCCCTTTATACTTAACCAATCAATCCCGAAAACTAATCAGGGAAGCGTCTTAACCCAATGAATCTATAAACAAATTTTGAAGCAAATAGAATAATTCTGCATGAAAAACCCATTTATATAAATTAAGGGGGGGATTATCCCTCCGTTCCCCCCCTTTATACTTAACCAATCAATCCCGAAAACTAATCAGGGAAGCGCCTTAACACAGTGAACCTATAAACAAAATTTGATGGAAAACGGAATAATTCTGCATGAAAAACCCATTTACATAAATTAAAGGGGGTATTAGCCCCCCGTTCCCCCCCCTTTATACTTAATCAATCAATCCCGAAAACTAATCAGGGAAGCATCTTAACCCAATGAATCTATAAACAAATTTTGAAGCAAATAGAATAATTCTGCATGAAAAACCCATTTATATAAATTAAGGGGGGGATTAGCTCCCCGTTCCCCCCTTTATACTTAACCAATCAATCCCGAAAAGTAATCAGGGAAGCGTCTTAACCCAATGAACCTATAAACAAAATTTGAAGGAAAACGGAATAATTCTGCATGAAAAACCCATTTATATAAATTAAGGGGGGATTAGCCCCCCGATCCCCCCCCCCTTTATACTTAACTAATCAATCCCGAAAACTAATCAGGGAAGCGCCTTAACTCAGTGAACCTATAAACAAAATTTGAAGGAAAACGGAATAATTCTGCATGAAAAACACATTTATATAAATTAAGGGGGGGATTAGCCCCCCCCCGTTCCCCCCTTTATACTCAGCCAATCAATCCCGAAAATTATCATGCAAGCGCCTTAACACAGTGAACCTATAAACAAAATTTGAAGGAAAACGGAATAATTCTGCATGAAAAACCCATTTATATAAATTAAGGGGGTGATTAGCTCCCCGTTCCCCCCTTTATACTTAACCAATCAATCCCGAAAAGTAATCAGGGAAGCGTCTTAACCCAATGAACCTATAAACAAAATTTGAAGGAAAACGGAATAATTCTGCATGAAAAACCCATTTATATAAATTAAGGGGGGGAAATTAGCCCCCCGATCCCCCCCCCTTTATATTAACTAATCAATCCCGAAAACTAATCAGGGAAGCGCCTTAACACAGTGAACCTATAAACAAAATTTGAAGGAAAACGGAATAATTCTGCATGAAAAACCCATTTATATAAATTAAGGGGGGGGGGAATTAGCCCCTTGTTCCCCCCCTTTATACTTAACCAATCAATCCCGAAAAGTAATCAGGGAAGCGTCTTAACCCAATGAACCTATAAATAAAATTTGAAGGAAAACGGAATAATTCTGCATGAAAAACCCATTTATATAAATTAAGGGGGGATTAGCCCCCCCCCCTTTATACTTAACTAATCAAACCCGTAAACTAATCAGGGAAGCGCCTTAACTCAGTGAACCTATAAACAAAATTTGAAGGGAAACGGAATAATTCTGCATGAAAAACCCATTTATATAAATTAAGGGCGGGGGGGAATTAGACCCTTGTTCCCCCCCTTTATACTTGACCAATCAATCCCGAAAACTAATCAGGGAAGCGCCTTAACTCAGTGAACCTATAAACAAAATTTGAAGGAAAACGGAATAATTCTGTATGAAAAACCCATTTATATAAATTAAGGGGGGGGGGAATTAGCCCCTTGTTCCCCCCTTTTATACTTAACCAATCAATCCCGAAAAGTAATCAGGGAAGCGTCTTAACCCAATTTACCTATAAACAAAATTTGAAGGAAAACGGAATAATTCTGCATGAAAAACCCATTTATATAAATTAAGGGGGGGGGGGAATTAGCCCCTTGTTCCCCCTTTTATACTTAACCAATCAATCCCGAAAAGTAATCAGGGAAGCGTCTTAACCCAATGAACCTATAAACAAAATTTGAAGGAAAACGGAATAATTCTGCATGAAAAACCCATTTATATAAATTAAGGGGGGATTAGCCCCCCCCGAACCCCCCCCACCCCCTTTATACTTAACTAATCAAACCCGTAAACTAATCAGGAAAGCGCCTTAACTCAGTGAACCTATAAACAAAATTTGAAGGGAAACGGAATAATTCTGCATGAAAAACCCATTTATATAAATTAAGGGGGGGGGAATTAGACCCTTGTTCCCCCCCTTTATACTTGACCAATCAATCCCGAAAACTAATCAGGGAAGCGCCTTAACTCAGTGAACCTATAAGCAAAATTTGAAGGAAAACGGAATAATTCTGCATGAAAAACCCATTTATATAAATTAAGGGGGGGAATTAGCCCCTTGTTCCCCCCCTTTTATACTTAACCAATCAATCCCGAAAACTAATCAGGGAAGCGCCTTAACACAGTGAACCTATAAACAAAATTTGAAGGAAAACGGATATTTCTATGAAGAGTTATCGCATTACGTACGTACATACATACATACAGAACCGGCTGCCAAGCTCTCAGGGCTTGACAGCCAGTGTGATAACTGAAAAATAGCAATTTTAGAACGTTTTTTGCTCCTGCACCCCCTGGGGTTAATGGCACCGACATAAAATATAGCCTATGTTGGAGCAGGGGTTGTCACCATCAATTTGCCACCATCACTTTTGAAATCTGTTCGGTAGTTCCAGAGATTACCCCCTACAAACAAACAAACAAGATTTACTCCTTTATAATATTAGTATAGATAAACTGTACTTCAATAATAATTAACTTGGTTTGTTAAATTTTGTACGAATAAAATTTCTGTGTAACGTGGACGCTTTTTACTTTCTATAACTTTGTACTTCAAAAGTTGTAAAACAAATGGTTGCAGGTGTATTTTACTTTCAATAACATACATATACAATGGAAAATAATGTTATTACGAAGAGCATAAAATCTAACAATCAATAAGACAAACCGCAACCATGATTATTTTTTGAAAACTTGACCTTAGAGCGCAACATCTTTTTCAATTCGACCCTGACAATAATTTCAGATTAACGCTGTTCTCTAAATCTAAAATCTCAACGCAGTCAGTGTTTGGGTACTTAAATTCGGCACAAACGAAAACGAAACCAATCGCCCGAAGGCATCTGACGAAAGTTTTCTCCTAGTAAAACGTCTTCGGAAATGTAGGTCGTCTATGCCGTATCCCAGATACAAAACATACAAACACAATACCACTTTACTGAAGAACTGCACTCCTTACTTCCGCACCGAGCCGAAACTTTGCAGTTTACGTTCCACTTACAACGAAGGAGTTTAGTTGTAGGACGATTTCACTTTCCATAACATTTTATGTTGTCAATAAACACTGGATGTGGGATGCAACTATGATGTTATTGCTTTTCCAAAACTCCATAAGTAAAGTTGAATATTTTTGTATTTATTTGCCAAGTATATGACACTTGTGTGCATCAAAATGAAATGAAGATTTGAGGACTGGATGTCTTTATATATTATATTCTAAACATAATAACTCTTACGTTTTATAAAAGTTTCTACAGTATGGATTTTGTGTATTAATAAACCTGCTACATTTCTGAATATTTATTGATTGCGAAATTTCGTCTTTAAGTTGATGCCTTCATCAAAATTTTTATTTCCATCAAGAAAGTGAAAATATTTAAAAAAATATTTTTACAGCATTGTTGATATTCTCTTCAAAATATAACTTTAGATAAACTAAATTCATAACTATATGTTCGAAAAGACATGAATAAAAATTTTACACATTTCAGTCAATAATTTAGCAGAATAATTGCCTAAGAAACAGATAAAAATTCAAACGCAAATAATTAAATTTGCTACAAAATGCTAAAATTTTTATGAAAATCTTATTAATTGGATTTTCTGGTGTTAAATTCTTCTTATTCAGCAAGAAATGTGAAAAACTACAGCTGAAGCCATTTGTTTATGCTTGACTTAGTACTAAATATATATCCAAAAAAAAAAAAAAAAACAATATTCAACTACCATATAAAAATATGAAATAGAATTATTAAACAGATAGAAAATTCTTTTTTGTGACAAAATAATATTTAAGAAAAGAATAGTCGCAGATGGATTTACTTTTTGGCAGCAGACAAGTTTGACAGACGATAATTTAATCAATTCTGTAATCAACATAAAAATAAATTCCAATTCATGTGGCAAGTATTTATATTTAAAATATATATTTCTGGATACTTCGTTTTTTAAAAAGCATTTTTACCATAATGGATGACATAGAATTTGTTCTCCTTTCATTTATAATTGAATAACCTTCAAGTGTTTAAATAAAATACAGAAATCGAAAAAGCACTGATGTTGGAAAAAATTTTTGATTTTTCTTTCTCTGGAAAAATGGATTTCTCCATTTTCAAAAAGTTATGATAAAAGTTTATCTCTGAAAACTACAGCTTATGAATAAGAAAGCCAGCTTCAAAATCGCCAGGAAAAAATGTGCAATACATGCCTGTCATCTAATCTGACTTGTCAAGAAAAGTTTGTAAAAAATGGCGAAGAGTTTAAAAATGCAAGATCGAATTCTTGGAGTATTCTAAACCCATTACTTCAACTTCAACCAGAATGGCTGACATGTAAGTATTTGTTCTTTCACTTCAGATAAATATTTTTTATGTGCTGTGATTCTAGAAAGGTGTTAGAAAAAGAAATAAAAGATATCGTAAATTTGTTACATTTGAAGTGAAAAATAAGTAATTCGCACGCTTTTTTATTTATTATGATCCAACAGAAAAGAAAAGTAAAAAAAAAAACATGCTATAAATATTTGAAGTAGCTTTTAAGATATAGTATTTGAAGTTTTCCTCTCAATGTTATATTTATTTAACAAGAAATACAATTTTTACTTTAAAAGATTACTTTTTGCAACAAAAACGCATTTGACAATTGTTACTATAAATGCTATGCCATTGATATAGTTACTATATTTATAACAACAAAATACTGGTGTTTTAACAAATATTTATTATTTATTTTATTATAAATTATTTTACTGTTATTAATACTGTATTCAAAACCCAGTAACTAGGTTGCTACAATAAAATCATAAGTTCGTAGCGAATGCGCCTGCATTCGGAGTTCAACCATTAAAAGTATGTTGACACCTACTTGATTCTGTACAAGTATGACAAAGAAGTGTTGGTACTGGGCATATACATACACGTTAAATCCGTGGAATCCTCTCTTTCAGTAGATTTAAGCAGGAAAGCGTATAGTGTTGAGAGATTCCCTCCGTCTGTAAACGGTCTAAACTCTGAAGTATCTTATAGGAGCCAATGTAAGATAAATGTGTCAGTGATGGACACCTCCAAAATTTTTAAATTATAAAAAATAATCAATAAAATTTTAGCTGTTATTATTATTTTCACAACTCTCCCTTCCACATTTTACAATCTGGGTTATTGTTGACAATCTTAATCAAACCAATCAGGAAGCAGAAAGTATAATGTTTCAAAATTCCACTGCCTTTCAGTAAAAATTTTAGTGAGCAAGGTAAGAGCTGGTTTTACTTACTTAATTTATATTTTCTCTATTTTCTTCCAAAAAGAAAAAAAAAATCTTTGTTTTTGTTTTGATAATAATAGAAAACTTTGAATTTTATATACTATTGACCATTTACAAAATTTCATTTATTTTTAAAGTTTTAGGATCAGTGTCCATTATCGGAGTGCTTAATTCGTCATTATTTAGTAATGGATATCCCATGTGGCCATTACTAAAACTGTAATTTCAATAATGGTAATAGTGCATAAAACCTTTTCTGATTTGCTGAAAAGCTAAAATCAAATTTAATTTTTAAATTGAACTTACCAGAAGGTAATAAGAACAAAATATTTAGAAATAGAAGCTGCTTTCAATTAATTTCATGTAATTAATGATTAAAAAATTTTTAAACAGATTATTATTTTTTTAATTTTTATAACTCTTTCTTGCACAGTTCATAATCTGGCAATCAATCCCATCCATTAGGAAGCAGAAAATGGTGTTCAAGGACACGGGAAAAGGGGGAGCTTATGGAGCTCAAGTCTTCTCCATTGATATAAAAATATTTTTTAAATCACACAAATTGTTAAAAGTAATACTTTCTGTCTTCAGTGTTTGATTATTAACAACAACAAAAAAAAAAACCTTGCACATAAAAAGTGCTATAAATATTAATTACATTTATAGTAAATCTGTAGATCAGACGCCTCATACGTCAGTTTTGCAGTTTTATTTTGAAATAATTTAATTTAGTATTTAAAACATTCAACGTGAAGTTTTATTGCTTTCATATTTGTAATACTAATTGCTAAAAATAATATATCAAGTAGTTTCAGGAAATTTAATTCTTAAGAATTGCAACGGTGAATACTATTTGATATTCCAAGACATTTTTTGTAATAGCTCCCCTTCCCCCTAAATCTTTTATTGTCTCAATAAATTCAGTATTTTAAATTTTCTATCTAGAAAAATTTAAAAAAATTAACTCACTAGCCGACCCTGCGCAGAGTATCTGCACTCTAGTGCCTACTCTTTTAATTACTATATGCATATTAGAATACACGAATTTCAGCATTATATGTATAAATATCATACATAAAAACTTCTCCACTTAGGACTGGGTACTTTGAAATAAAAAAATATATATACATCA
Source organism: Maratus michaelseni (assembly GCA_963931845.1). Taxonomy (NCBI): domain Eukaryota; kingdom Metazoa; phylum Arthropoda; class Arachnida; order Araneae; family Salticidae; genus Maratus; species Maratus michaelseni. The sequence continues at coordinate 45,709,818 of OZ007596.1, forward strand.
TAAGATATGGACACCATTTAGAAATATGAAAACAGAGGTATTCTTCCAGCATCGTGCATATAATAAACCTTTGCATGCACACAATAGTTGCTGGATACTCTTTAAAATTAAAAAAGTGTATACATATTATATTGAAAATATCTACACTATTCACAATTAGGAAAATATTTTTATCTTTTTTAATAATTTTTCTGCATCGAAAACGTCTTTATATACACAATTGTATATTTCAGAGCTCGGAGATATTATTATTAATTTTAATTGACAAATTGTTTGTCACTGTTAGTATGGCTCGTCCTTTAAGCTGTTGGGTGTCACCGTTGAAAAATTAATGTTACTGAAAAGTTGCTGCACTTAATCTTGTATATCTGGATAGCAAATTGAGAGAAACTCAATAGTTTTCCCACTTCGACATTCGCCAACCTGTAACAGCGAACTTGCTAACTTGTCTCTCTGTTTGAAAGGCACGCATATTTCCTGTGAGTTGCATAATGTACAATATTCTCTTCTTGATTATTTTATTCATTTATTATTATTATTTATTTGTTATTACTCAATCTATATTATAAATAACAAATATGTGCATTCGTAACATTGACGTCATAACGATGCGGACAACAATGATGTTAAACTGCATAAGGTACAACAATGGAGTCAATGTTTTAATTAATAACAAAATGGCGCGTTTCTTGGTTTGATTTCGCACTTTATTTTCTTTCCTTTTTAGAAAGTAGCTAGTTTTTTAAAATAAATAAGACAAATTGCTGGCCAATTTTTACAAAAATTGTATTTTCGGATGCAAAAAATTTTTCTACATATGTGTGTCGACTTTTAAATCGATACCTCAAATACTTTTCTTAATATTCGCAAATTAGTGAAAACAAAACTCTCGTTGCCACCGGCAAATGATAAATAATCGCGATTTCTGTGCCACGTACGATAGCATAATATATATATAGATGTTAATGACATTTATAATTAACCAGAGGGCCCGTGCGAGGATTTCGCACTGAAATCTAATATTTTTTAGGTACTTCTCTATTATCCCGTCGACCACTTTTCCTAACAAAAACCATCGCCAAACTGTAAATTTAAACGACAAAAATGCAGTCCCATTTACTTGATGTCAGAAGCATTATACGTTTTTGTTACGTCATCAAGTTTTTTTTTTAATTTGACATTTGCGTGTATTTTTCATTATGTTTTACTGATTTATTAGTTATTTCATTAATTAAAATATATTTTATTTATTTATTTATTTTGATATTCCAATGGCAACGTTCTCCCGTTTATTTGACGATAGTTTTTTTGTTATGAAAAGTGGTCGACGGGATAATAGAGAAGTACCATTTTTTATCAATATGTAATATTTATTAGATGCAGGTTTAAACTTCTAAAGAAAAAGTAAGGATAAAAATATCTGCAAACAACATTTAGTTTTTAGTCAAGCCAGAATATCATCTAATTTATTCCATCAAAGTTAGAGTAAAAACGGATCTAAGATTGCAAAAAGCACGCTAGAGAAAAAAAAAATAACAATCGTATTTTAACTGCATTAGTGGATGACGTCATCCGCTTCGGGAAAAACATGGGACATAGAAATATAAATCTAAACATTTCAATTTCAATTTTGCTTTTTAATCATAAATATAAAATAAACCCGTGCGGTGTTTTTTATAATAATTCCTGAGCATCGTATAATGTGGTATTTTATTTTTTTGTGGCAACAATAATTTCAGGAAAACCTTTCTTTTTTAATGAAAACAGTGCCGATTTAATTTTTAATTTTCAGCAAATTTTAATAAAAAACATGTTTTAATGAAATGTTAAATGTGCTATGTCAGAAGCCTGATCAAAATCCTTTAACATGCTATCTCATTCGTCGTTCTGCGTTTCGTATTTTCTGAGAAAAAGGGATGTTGAAAGGAGAAATAATATATATGATTTGAACAATTAATGATTGATATCCTAATTGTTATATTTATTTGAAAATGACTATATTTTGTTACATTAGTATATTTTCATTAAGTGCTGGATCTAAATACAATTATAAAAATAATTATTTATTACTTTTTTTTTTAAGTTCTCGATTACTAACCTTTTCATGTACTGAAATTTAGAGTTATTTCTGTTATTAGAATTACATTTTGATTCAAAATTGGAATATGACTATGGGATTGATTAAATATTGTTGACATAAATATTAAATATTGAATATTGTTGTTATTAAGTATTAAATATTGTTGATTAATATAATGCTTAAAAAATTGGAATATAATAATTATAACTAAAAAATAATTTTATAGGCTTTTTTAAAGGTGTCCATTATAATTGAAACACCCACCCCACTGTTGTAGCGATTGTTGTATTTGGAGGCGAATCTACTTGCTGATTCATTTCTGTTAGTTAATTATTTCAATTAAAAACTAAACGATTAACAAATTTTGCTTCAACCTAATTAGATTTATTATGTTTTTGTTGAATATGGATTATGGAAGATTCCCCATTACTCACTATTACTTTCATTTGATGATGAAAGGGTTATTATAATTATGCATGTAATTTTTTGAAATTTTCTGTATGTAAGTGTATTGATATAAGTATATGAGATGGATATAAGCATGGAATATATATGTATGGAAGAATATAAGTAAAAAAAAAAAAAAAATGTATAAACATAATACACTGAAAATTTTTTTTTGATTTTACAGTATAATACTAGCACCCCAGCTGCCAGTATTATACCGTAAAATTAACAGCAATAAACAGTAAAATAATCAGTAATACACTACCGCGCATAGTGTATTACTGCTTATTTTACTGTTTATTGCACGGTATAATACTGGCCCAGTATTATACTGTAAAATCAACATTTTTTTTTTTCAGTGTACGTTAGAAAAATGTGTACATAGTTTGAATGATTATAACTCCATTTTTTATTCACATATGGTTTATATTTAAATTGCGAAATAATCTACATAAAATGTATAACTTTTCCTCTTATACCGCAGATGTTCAAAATTATTACCTTTCTGGTCAATACACTGCCGATAACAGTGTGGCCTATTGATTCACAAACTTCAACAAACGTTTCATTTATTGTTGTGGCGCATTCTTGCTCAATTGCGGTTCCGGAATGTTGTCTATGAACACCCATTCGTTTCAAACTTACCTTTTATCCGATGAATTTTAAGCCTCATTAGGTTGATCTGCCTGAAACTCCCTGCGATTCTGCTTTTGTACTTCTCCTACATGTTCTATTCATACTTCCAATAGTATTTTAAAATAAATTTTCTTTTTACAAAAGTTAATATTGGTCCACTCATTATTTCCAATTAATTACAATCTGAAAAGAAAGAAAAATCAGAAAGTTATGATTCGTTAAACAGTTTTTCTGACGTACCTTGTATATTAGGTGCCAAAAAAAAAAAAAAATAATAATAAAAATAAAATAAAATAAAATAAAAATAAATAAATAAAAATCTATATATAACATTTATATTAAAGTTTTTGGATCCTGTTTCAACAAAGAAAAATCCTTACTGATAACAAAAAGCCATAAATTGTTAATAAATTAAAAAAAAAAAAATTAAAGGATTTTTTTTTTTTAATTAAGAATTTTTTTGAATTTTTTTCTTCTTTTCCAATTTTGGTATTTCAAACGATATATATATATATTTTCATCTTATAGTCACGATACTTTGTTCTACAAACCTAAGTATCGCATTTTTGATACAAAGATTAGATCAGAAGAAAAATGTTAATTGGATATAGGGTAGATGTGCCAGTAATGGACCGCCTTCCAGTAATGGGCCACCTTCAACGTTTTTGGTTTATAAAAAAATAACCAATAAAAATTTAGTTTTTTTTTTATTTCATTAATATGCTTTCTTTAAATTCTGGTTTTAAATTCAATCATAATATCAATTATCTATTACCTTTTGTGGGATGTCCATTACTGGAGTTTAGGGCGTTTGATTTATTTCTGTTATTTACAATTAAATTTCGATTCACATTGGGAAATGTGACTACGAGCATGGTTAAATATTGCTGGTAGATTAATATAATATTAAAAAATGTGGACTATAACAATTATAACTATTAATTAAAAAATAATTTTTAAAGAAATTCCTTAAGGGTGTCCATTACTGGCACATCTATCCTATATGGAATAAACCTAATGGAAATCGCATCCGATTACTTTTTACACCAAAATTTCAAAGATTTAAAAAAAAAAATCGATACTTAATTATCGCTCATGGAATCTAAAGTTACATAAAAAACTTTTTCAGACAATTTGCTCAATTATTGTGGAAGTCTTAGCATTTTGATTACATAGGGAATAGGGGAAAAATAAGTACGAACTGGGGAAAATGAGTTTAAATATTTCATTTAGAAAAAAAGGAGATATTAAAGAGAGATACGTAAAATGAAGCATATCTCCTTTGCTATTTATCAGATCGTCAAGAAATTTGGACAGAATGTTCTAGAGATGCCGAGGTTCATTTTAGGATGAAAATCTGAAATTCGACATATTTCTCTCTCTTTTTTTTTTTTTTTTTTTTTTTGCCAAAATGAGAGGTACTGAGGTACTGTGAAGTATTGAGCATGAAGATAATTTAAAAATTAAAAGTATCTGTTAAACTTAGACACTCTGGCGGGAAAATAAAATTTTTCAATGATTACTAGAATTATTATCATTACATAAGTCTGATTTTTCCCCCTTTAATTGCTTGCATCTTTTTACATGAAATATAATTTTTAAATGCATTATTTCGAAAAATACGTTACGTATTAGCTAGCATGTTTTTAAAGACTGTTTCAATATTTAAAAATATATATACATTAACTTTAACTTTCAAAATAAATTTAAAAAAGAAAATCATTTTGAAAGTTGAATGGAAATTCCATTCCATAATATTTATGAGTTTTCGAAAGTAACCGGAAATTAATAAGCATATCATAAATTAGTATGCTCAAAATCATAAAATTTGAAAAAATCGTATTATTTTAATATAGAGAGATAAAAAAAACAAAATTGTAACAGCCTTCTCCTATTAAATTTAAACATTTTTCGTTACAGTTTCCAACCATTAAAAATCCACAATAAAATTCTTTCAAAATAATTAATTTTCTATTGAAAGATTTCGACGTGAAAAATGAAAATGAAATAAAAAGTTTCGCCAATTTAAAAAAAGATTAACAGGACTTCATATTGGTACAGCGCTGTAATATTGGTAATAAAACGGAAATTTTCAAAGATTTCTCAATAATACATGGAGTATGAGTATGTGTATATACACAAAGCAGATTAATATCACGTCATTAGAGAATTAAAAATAAAATTAATCTGACGTCATATTGGAAGTTTAACGGATTTTTCAAATGTTTGAGAATAATACAAAGCGAGTATCAATATGAGTAATAGAGAATAGTAAATATATGAGTTTGAGGAAGGTATTGAATCATGATAAAAACCCGATTATGGAAATATTCGCATATTTTAACATTTTGAAGGTGTACAACATGTTTAATTTTGAAATTATTTTTTTTTAAATATCGCATTTAGTCCACATGATAGATATTATTATGTCAGAGTATAATAGCGGGCTTCGCCTGCTATCGGGCCAGTTTAGATATTCCAAAAAACGAAAAAATAGACCGGTAAACTTTTTTTTTAGAAAACATGACTTTTTTTTTTGTTGTTGTTGTTGCTAAATGAAATTTATTTGGATTTATTAAAGAAAGGATAAAGTGTTTTGAAAGGAATATTAAACGAAACCCTTTGTGTGATCTTCGATCACACTTACCCATTTGTTTTGTTTTGTTTTGTTTTTCGGAAAAATACGATATGCATAGAAAAACGCATAGAAGACTAAAATACTTACGTGTAGTTATGTATCATTTTTCTATAGGGAGTCTATTATGTATACTACGTACATTATAGGATGATCCCGAATTCATGCAACATCATTTGCACTGAAAAAAAAGTGTAGATTTTACAGTATAAAACTAGCACCCCAGCTGGCAGCATTATACCGCAAAATCAACAGTAATAAACAGTAAAATACGCAGTAATACACTACCGCACATCTGTAAAATCAACACTTTTTTTTTGCAGTGAGTAGTGAAATATTTTAACGAAATCCTTACAATTCATACCAAGATGAGTTTGTTGCGAATTTGATTAAAATATACACGACTTTGGATTGGAGTGAGACGCCCTGTAATTTTGACTATAAATAAATGGATTTTTGACCTTGGTCTCCTACACAATAAATAATTGCTACAGTGTCCTGTACCAAAAGCCTTAAAATTTGTATCAGAAATTTGGGATCACCCTTATATTAATACACGTTGAAGCATGAATTTCAAAAGACAATACATAGGTTTTGATTATACCTTTGGAAGACGCAATTTTTTTAATAATCTCAATTTTATCACGATCTGATTTGTTTACTTATTTGCACTCATCGTTACTATATTCTTACGAAGAAATTATTCGTACTAATGAAGCAATGTTTCAAATGCACAACATGTTACTTTTTAGGTGCGTTCGTAATTATATAAATACGTAGCACCTATTGTCGTCGTCTGGTCCGTCCGTCCGTCCGTCCGCATATAACAACGCAAAAACTACCCAACCGAATGGTTTCAAATTTAAGATATATTAGCATTGCAGAATTTTGTCGAGACATTTAAAATTTTATGAAAATCGAATCAAAACTTTAGAAGATATTAATAAAAATATTTATTTATAAGAAATTTGAAATTTTTTTTTTTAAATTGGTTCTCTCTTGTTATAGGAGCTTACGAGGTTAAATCATCAAGCGACCGAGATACTTATTTTATGACAGAAATGAATCTGCAGACGATAGAATTCATTTCACAGAATTAAATATCATCAAGATCTTAATATTTATAGAACTAGCTATAGTACGAACGCACCTCGTTTGTCGCGTTTGACGCACAATTTCCAACTTATTAAAAATTGCAATTTGTACAATTTATATAATTTTATTTTTACTGGTATAATCATATTAAGACTGAAACGCTATGTTAATTATTTTTTTAACTTAATTTTAACAAGTTTGCTACACCTTGTGACCCAGTGGCCCAAATGAAAATAGGCTTCTTTTAAAAATTTTTAAAATGTTTACCTCAGAATAATAAAAGAGAAACTTAATTATACATTTGGAATATGAAAACAAATCTGTGTGTGAGTTATCCCAAGCGTCTGAGGGTTAATGAATTTTAACTCATATTTTACCATCGTCCTATATACAGCGTTTATTGAGAAATTCTGAATTCACACCAGAAAGTTTGATTAGTTTCTATTGCTTTATACATTATTGGTTATTTCATGAATAGCATAAAATAAAATTGCTATTAAAATTTTTTTGTCTGAATTAGGAATTTTTGAATAAAAAATCCGCCAGATTTAGCGTTATATATATAGGACGATGGTGCAATATGGGTTAATACATGTTATTCATGTACAATGTACAGTGCTGGGGGGCAAAAAGTGATTATACTTTACCCTAATTTTACCACAAATAGTAATCGTATAAAAAACATACAGGTATACCAATGTTATAAAAAATATATAAGTAACACTGGAAATAATGCTTTCTCTTCGAACACGAATGTATTTTTTGCATAAAAAATTGTCGAGATATAAAAATTGTGCTAACTGTCTTTTTAAAAATGGTAATATCCACTTTTAAACGTTATTTGAATTCTCCACTGCAAAAAAAAAAAAAAAAAAAAAGGTGTTGTGCGCGGCAGCGTATTACTGCTTATTTTACTGTTTATTACTGTGAATTTTACTGTATAATACTGGCAGCTGGGATGCCAGTATTATACTGTAATATCAACACTTTTTTTTTTCAGTGTTGAGTGCATAGTTTATGTATTTCGTCTTAAGAATAGTACATATTCCTTATGATTTTTATTCAAAACATTTTGAAATTAAAAAATATCCAACATAATATAATAAACTCCAAAAATTATGCTTTAAAATATTTTTTTGGAGTTCAACAGTTTATATAACACTGATTCATTTACAAATAGAAGTCTGTGTTTGCTCGGGCAAAGCAGAATTATGAACGTACTAAAAACTTCCATTAGCTTAAAAACCCGTTTGGAGATTTATTCAGTGCCTGATTAATCTAGCATAGCATCACTTCCTGTTCAAATACACTTTTTTTTTCAGGTTCATAAAAAAAGAAAGTGTTTTAAAAGTAAAAAAAAAAAAAATCTATTTAGTATTTATTCAAATTGAAGAAAGGACAATCATGTGTCATATATTGTACGAATGATATATTATTATTTGCCGGTCTGACACTGAATTTTTATAATAATTATATCAACATGTAGTTAGTTTACTTAATTTTTTCCACAAGGTATGAAGTACGAGTTTTATTCTATATTGTTAAATCTGTAACATCACAAGGTTCGTTCTGGTCTTTGAATTTGAGCGCAACAATTTCCGATTAGTAATAATAATAGTAATATCTGTTTTATTTAATTAACCCTGCTTTACTGTGGTAATTAACTTTAGTAATCGATGTCACCCTGATAGGGTATCATTGACATTAAACTCAGATAACCAAATATACTTTTGCAACATTCCCAACATCTATCCCCTGGAGATTATTTTATCGTGAAATTAATTTATCTCAACATTTCTCTGTGATTTAAAAGTCGCAATAAATGACAATGGGATGACTCTGTGTATTTGTAAAGCTATATCTGAGTTTGCTTTGTCTCTTAGCATGTATATATACCGCTGGTCTAAGATATGATATTAAAGTGTATAAAAAATAGCTTAAAAAATTGGGAATAAAATAAAGAAAGAAAGCATTAGCGATAATAGATCCGTAAATACCTTATCAGAATAATGATTAAACCGAAAACTAAAAAAAGTCCTTCCGGCCTGTACCGGGAGGAAAAGGTAGCTTTCCTATATCTTCGTTTTAAAATTTTAGCTAATGTTACACGAAAACAGCAAGCTAAAATGCAAAGAAACGTTTACAAAAGATTCGTTAATACTGAATTTGAATAAGAAATTCGCCAAATTATTGAGCAATAGCCAAATTGGCTTCATTTATGAAGACTTATTTTGATCGCCAAATTTGGCGATATTTCGCCAAGTGTGGCCCAATTTTGCCAATTTTGTCGCCAATGTCGCCAATTTTGGCGTTAACGGATATGAATATATAGTTTTATGCGTATGATTGGGAAAATTATTACAACAATGAAAGAAAATAATTTGCGAGTAATCGCGTTAATGTGCTGTTTTGTTTCAAAATGTCAGCCACCCTAGAATTTCAAACTGCTCTATCTCAGCCATTTTTTAAGATAGAGGTAAACCAAAAAAAGCTCTGGAATCCTTGTATCAAGGCCTAACACGTAATTAAAAAATAAATTTGAATTTTTAAATTTTTTGTATATTTATTTTAGATTTTAAGTTATTTTACATCTTTAAATGGCCGCCATCTTGAAACAAGATGGCGGACCAAGCTGGCCAACGAACTCGGTCGAGACATTAGTGACCTTAATACACACAATTAGTTTCATCAAAATCGATTCATAATTACGGGCGTTATCGTATGACATAGGTCATATATATATATATATATATATATATATATATATATATATATATATATATATATGGATATATCTATATATATAAATCAACATTTGGACGGAGGGTGGTTTTGGGGTCTGGGGGTCATGATCGGTGAAAATATATCGAAATTTTCCGGAACTGCTTTCCTCCGAACGGCTGCAATAGGTAGCTTTATACTTTTTTGTATTGAAAGCTACCTAATAGTAATTTCTAACACGGCATATAATCACGATGCATTTAATAGGAAGTTATAATCTAATGTTAACATTTTTAAATAACTGTCTTTCACACACACTGAAAGTGTATTTTAAGTGATTTCCTAGTTTTGTCTTTATTAATTATTATGTATACATTCAAACTTCGAACCCACTTAGCGGATTATTGTATTTTGCCTATTTAAATTATTATTTTAAACGGAGACTTTATAATAAATATTGTCATACATTTTAAAAATATGTAAAGTAATTAAAGTATATAACATTTTAAACAGCTCGATCTCAACACACTTGCGCACACACGATGATATATATATATATATATATACATATATGTTTTTAATAGTACAAAGATTGGTGAATCTAGTATAACGAAATGATAATGATTACATCCAATAGTTAAATATCCAATAGAAAATAGAGTTTTTTTTCTATTATTTTCTTTTATTTTTTAGCAGAAAATACATAAGTGTTTAAAAGCCTCCTGCCTTTTAATTATAGGCAGACGTACTGTAAATTAAACATTGAATCTACATTTAAATTTTAACGAGTTAAGTAAATATCTTTATTTTATAGATTATTAGTTTTATAAAAATTAAAATATTGCAGTTTAAATGTTAGTGTGTTATCGTTTTAATGTGTTAAATGATTTTATTATTTTATGTAATTTACAAGTTCACTGCCAGGTTAAAATTACCGGAATTTTATTTTATTTAGAAAGTTCGAGTTCATACCAGAAAATACTAATAGCACTGTTTACTTTATTTAATTACAGACATTTCGTGATTACATAAAATAAAAACTCTTCTTTCGAATTTTCCGGTATGAATTCGTAATTTTAGATTGAAAACCCACGAGTATATGCGTGGTTGGCAGCGAATGGGTTAAAGAACATAAACCTGTAAACACTTAAACATGCCCACGTAAAATAAACAAAAATAAAACCTCCGTATCTTTAAATAAAGTAAACTGTTATGTTTTTTGTCTTTCATTTAAACCTGAAACTAAAACTACAAAATAAATAAATAAAATAAATATCTTAATTATTTTAACTCTAAAATATCAAATAGGTATCAATGAAACAATTTGTGAGTAGCCACTATTTTCAAATCATCTGGCTTCAATAACAGATTATAATATAGCTTCCAGAAATTGTTCGGTTTTTACTTTCGAACATTTTTAAGAGAAATAAATGTTCCTAACCTAATAGTCGTCAAGTAACACTTTAAATAAATGAATAACAAATAATTCCTTTTATTTTATTTTTTATCTGTTCATTTTAAGTGGGAATTAAATACTTGTTCAGGAAATATTTTCAAGGTGTCAGCAATAAAATAAAGACTACTAAATGCTCTTTTAAAGTGTTGAATAAAAATGTTTTAAGAAAGCATGTGCAAAAAGGGTATTATTGAAACTATGCTTTTCGAAATGAAAGCTAAGGTTTGTTACAACAATTAATGTTTATTTTCGAAAACTTGTACTGAATTTATAAATCAAATCAAAATTATTTTTTTTTCTCATTCATTATCTCATCTTTACTGTCAGCATTTATATTCAGTATTTGATTTTATTCTTCTATTTTACATTTGAAATTATCAAATTGTATATTAAAAAAATCCCTGACAGCTCGGCCTACAGGCACAAGTAGATTTCGAAGACGCAGGCCGTAGGGCGCCTGTTTGTTGGGAATTGCGGAAGAAATGACCTTTTTGCCATGATTCGGCAGTTGGAACCTTAAACCGCTCACTTCGAAAACTAACTTCTTTCCAAACGGAGCCGGCAGGGTTTTTTTTTTTTTTTTTTTTTTTTTTGCTATAAGGGTTGGTCCTATAAAAAACTTGTCAATATAAAAGTTTTAGATAATATTAAGAGGATTTATAATAAATTTAAGCGGATTTGATATCTTTTGAATGGACGAAGTTATGAATTTTTTTCTACTAACCCCCCCCCCCCCCCCTTGGGTCCATTTTTAATGATATCACCCCTTTTCTTAGAAGTAATAATAACTTTAAACGGATTCGATACATATCATAATTAAGAAATTATGGGGGGGTTTCTGTTGTCACAAAAAGTCCCCCCCATTTCCCCCCTTTGGTTCGATTTTGTCCATTAACGAACTTGAGCGAGATTTTATGCCCCTTTATTTTATGTATCAGTTTAGAAGAGATTTGTGCAGAATTATTGCAGTTTTCGTGTATAGAAAAAGTGACATGGATAGATAGATAGATAGATAGATAGATATAGATAAAGTTTTGAACTGGGGGTGGTTTTGGGAGTCATGATCGGCGTAGATCTGCAAAAATTTTTCAAAAATTCCAACTTAGGGGAGAATGTAATAGGTAGTATTTCTTACGAAATCTACCTAAAATGTTGCGTTTTTAACAAAGAACAAATTACTAAGAAGCTGATATTGATCAGCATACGTATTTAGTTTTTCACATATGGAAGAGTAAATACTGGCGTAAAATATCGTGGAATCTAACTTATTTGGAAAATAATGTACTTTAAGATTTTTTTTCCATCATCAAGAGATCTCATTGATTAAAATTTAAAATATTGCGATTTTTTTTTTATATGATTGGATTTTATTAATTTATATTTAGCAAAGCGTTATGAGAAATATTACTTTTCACAGAATATAATGTCTTAAATTCAAATTCCGAGGAGGAAAAATCGAATAAGAACTGGGTTACTGCTATTATTTACGAAAATTGCTTTTTTTCACGTGGTCCTCTTCCCTCACGCGAAAACACACGCTCGCGAATGTTAATCCTATTGGACAGTTATTTTCTAATATCTCGTTTTTATTTCAATAAATATTTTTAAAATATCTTTTTTTACTTGTGGAAACTGGTTTGTGAAAGTATCCTCATACATTTGTGTTAAATTTGTGTTTTGTTTATATAATTTTATTTATTTATTTATCTATTGATGAAGTTTTAAATTCGTTATAGAATATTAGCAGAAAAGAAATGATGAACTATTTATATGATTTTAAGTGCAGACGGGATCCTCTTTCCTAATCGAGCTGCAGGCGATAAAGATAGATTTAAAAAAACAACCATGCATGAATTTTTTTTTTTAAACCATAAAATATCAGTCTATTGAGATATAGTTTTCAAACAAATTGCATATTTGCAAGAACATCCCCCCCCCCCCCCTATTCGATTGCGTAAAAAATTGAAAATGTGGAATGTTCAGAAGTTAAAAAAATTTGTTGTCACCCTCAATATGACGTCAGCGTTATTCACGGACATGTTTTTGCTTTATAGATATAGAGCCTTTCTCGCTAAAATATCGTAAAAGATGAATTTTGTAAAAAATTGTCGCTAAGTAGTAAATCTAGATATTCCGTCCACTTGAAACGAACTATTTTCGCATTTATTTTCCACACCTATTTTCAAAGGAATATTTTTACTGTTAGAATTTACCCACATACAATTATTGGTGGAAAACATTCAAATAATAAGAATAAAGTAAAGAAACAGATAAAAGAAAGTCTGAACTCATAGAGGAGGGGCAATTGCTCTATCCTGCCCACCCTAAATGACGGCACACAGCAGTGTGTGTCCCCAAAAAATATTTGTCAGATAAATTATTTTACAGAAACCTATTTTCTTTTTCCCTCTCTCCGATGAGTTGTTTTTTTTATTATTCAAATATCGCTGTAAAAAAAAAAAAAAAAGAAGTTTGCAAAGCTCAAAGAATCTTCTCACTTTCATATACATTCCCTTTCAGTATTCTGAGTTGAGCTGTTTCGGAATAACGGTCCACAGACCCTCCCTTTCACGGATTTGAGAAAAACAAGTTTTTTTTTTTTTAGACTGGATCAAAGCGGTACTTTCCCATGTGTCGTCAGATTCAAAAAAGCTTCCTCTTTGAATCATTTATACATTATTTTTCGCAGTCACATTTTTATCAGATATGTTTGCACGTGTGAAAATGGAATATTTTTCCTTATTAAAAAAACTCAATAATAATAATAAGAGGAAGAAGAAGAAAATGGCTGTTTGGTAACATTTGATTTCGTCAATAGATGGTGTCACTTTTTTTTTTTAATTGTAGGGCAAAGCAACCCGTTGCAACTGCGAGTCGAAATCCCAACAAGGCCTATAAGTAGGGATCCTATCAAGGCCTATAGTAGTTTTGTAAGGATACAATTCCTGTCCCAGAGAAGCGTTTCTTGTTAGCTCCGGAACCCTAACGAGAGAACCCAATTTATTACTCTTGGTGTAATACAGATGCGCGTTTTTCTTTTAATCCGAAGTTTTTAAATTCGAAAAGAAAATAGGATTTTAAAATTGGGGAATGATTTCATGAAATTCCTAATTTCATGAATTTTTAAGACCCCTATACAACGAGGTTGCTGCATCCAGTGATTTTTTTTTCTTTTTACATGAGTGCAAAGCGCGCATACATGCGTTATAGTGACCGCAGCTTAACGAACTTCAAGCATTTTTCAGACTCCAATATAACGAGGTTGCTGCATCCAGTGATATCTTTTTTCCCTTCCTTTATTTCTTTCCTTTTCTTCATGAGCGCGATACACACATATACATGTGTTATAGAGATCGTGGCATTACCGAATTTCACAGATTCCTATACAATGAAGTTGCTACATCTAGTGATTTTTTTTTGTTTTTTTTTGTTTTTGTTTTTACATTTTAAATAAAATGAATTTCCTAAATATTTATTTCAGCCTTTGAATATCATTTCAATTTAACAAAATTTATTTCAGTAGTGACATATTTTTTATGATTTAGTGATTAAAACTATAAATTAGTAATATTTAGTTAAAAATGGTATCTAATTAAAGCAAGTTCAGCGTTATTACGGATGTAACGAATTGTGTTTTGGTTGAATATCAAATAGAAAGAAAAATAATTTTGTTTATGAATAAAATTGTAACTATAATACTATAATTTTTTCTACATTCTATTGGGTCTGTAATTGGATACAATTCCAAGCTTGCCAGCATGGCTACAGCGTCATTTAAAGTGAATGTGAATACCATTAAATGTGTTAACGAGAACAAAAAATCATGCTTCAAGCATAGATTATGTAACATTTTCCAACACTTCCGAAATAATTTCACAAACCTTTATTGTTTAATAAGGTGAAAGATGATATCTAAATAAACAAGGGGGGTGACAAGGGATGACCGCCCCGGGAACCCAGTTTTCGCTTTAGAGATCTAAATAAACAAAGTCAAAGTCAAACCGGACGGGGAGGCCTACCTTTCGGCTTAAGCTCAACTAGCCCCGCCCAGCATGTTTGTTTACTATGCGGCAAAGCCTTACAAGATATTTATTAATGTTGAGAGAGGACAATAAATACAAAACAATACTAATAGCTCACTTATTGAGTGATAAACAATTAATAAATACGATAAAGACAAATGAAATAAACATAGAATAAACACAAAATAAATACCACCATGAGATTAGAGAAGTAGTACTGAAACACAAATTGCAAAAATTCAAATTTTGATGATATAATAACTGAGAAAACAATTTACTAATTATACTGAGCAATACTAAATAATACTTTCTGATACTAAGCAATACTAAATAATACTTTCTGATACTAAGCAATACTAAATAATATTTTGTGATACTAAGCAATAAATTATACTATGTAATACTGAAATACGAATTCTGAAATTACAAAATTCCGAAAATACAATTTGCCAATTATTCTGAGCAGTACTAAATAATACTATAATACTACGTGGTACAGCAATAATACTACCATGTAATAATACTGTATGATGCTGAAGTAGATAATAATATTAGATAGATAAGCACTAAATGAACAATAATGAATGAATAATAATACTAGAGTAAACAAACATAAAATATAAGTAAATTAAAATGTACAAGAAATGTCAATCCAGCTGGGACCAGACTTAATAGACATTCAATATTAATACGTGAACAAAGTTAAAACAAATTGGAGAAAATGCTAACTTAATATAAGAATTAAAAAAAATTACCTATGCTCTTGAAAAGGGCCCAGCTGGAAAGGTATGTAATTACAGAATAACAAAAGGTAATATTTAAATGTAAACAAAATAGTTTCAATACAAAATAAATTTACAGAAAATTAAACTTATATAATAATAAATTATCAAATTGTATAAGTACTTTTACACCTGTTACTGATTTTAAATTTCAATTTAGTCCTATTAAATCTTTCTGAATTCCTTATTTTTACAAATTTTATAGTCGGTTTAAGTTATAACCGACTTTAGTAAATTTTAGTAATTTAGTTCAGTTAGGAAACGCGTGGCACAGTTTAAAAATCCCTTTATGGAATTTCCGTCAATAAACGGAAATGTACTCGAGGACTTTTGTACTGTCCTGTATATGATCTACAGATATTATACACACCAAGTAATCGACAAAAAATGAGTTAAATTTAAAAATGCGTTCAGCAATTGAAAACGCACTTCCAGCAATTATTGTTAACAGACAGTACCGAATTCTTTTGTGTGTACTGTAAATGAACCATGAATGCTACATACACACAATATTCGATAGTAAGCCTCTTATAATGCAACTCAGTGATATACTATATCAATTTCAATATGTTTGAAATAGTGAAACATTATTAAAACTAGTCGTTGGGGGCCACCGTAATACTTACCCATCATGGATATGCATAATGTAAAATATTAAAATAAAAATGTGTAAACTACTTATAAAATGCATTGCAATTCAAATAAAATCGTGGCTTGATGACGTCACAAACTTTAAAGACTCGATTACTGAATTGCTTGAAAGAGGTTTTTCTTTATAACTCCAAAAATAATAATCCTATTAACTAGCGGTTTATTGCATCTGATTAAGCGTCAAATTTCCAATTAAAATATATCTTTGAAGTGAAATTTGGATGAAATACAGGGTCATGAAAAATCGAAGAGTGTGTAAAATAGGATTCCAAATATCTCGGCAACTAATTATCCGATCGACTTCCTGCTTTATATAAAATTTATGTTTTTTTATTGTCTTTTATATTCATTTCTTAAAATAAACAATTTCGAAAATTTTTATATACCTTTTATCAGAACGAATATTTCGAGGGTCCGAATAAAATAGTTCCGGTTAATCGAGGTTAATGAATTGAAATAGGCTTCTTCCCATTATTACATACTAAGTACATACCAAATTGCAAGTCTCTATCTCAATTTTTTCGGGAGATAGAGCGTTTACAGACACACACACACACAGACACACAGACGGACGGCAAAATTTTTTTTCTAAAAATATGTTTTTCGGAATCTCCAGTGTCTGAAACGTGTAAATCCGTCAAAAAAAATTTTTCGATTTTCAAAACGATTACAAGACTTACCCTATACTCCGTATGATTGGTAAGTAATAAACCGCAAACGATTTTTCTCCATAAACCGTAATGTAACGGAATTCTTTTGAGTGTCTCTGTAAAGGAACTAGAAGTGCTATGCACTTCATTTTTAATACCAAACATGCTATAGTAAACCTCAGTAATAAATATATCAATTGCATGACAATCCGAATATATTTACGCGAGTTATAGTTCGCGGACAGACAGATGGCAGACTGATAGACAAACCGGAATTTATAAGCAATTTTCAACTTACGTTGGAGAGTGTTAAAAAACATTCTTGTACATCACTTACACAAATATGTCACTAGGCTATGGATCTGATTACGGAAGAATAACAATAAAATACCGTATTTGGCGCTAAACTGAAATCTGTCAACGAAAAAGACAGATTTTCATTTTTTATGTTCAACAGAAAGTAACACACGTAACATTTAATTACATTTTACAGCGCCGCGGCAAAAAAATCAGATATAATATTGTCTGTGAACGATATATAATGGAAGCGCATTTTCAGCTGTATTATGCATTTTTAAAGCATTGCTAAATTTTAACATAACAGGGGAAGCATATAAATTCTATAAAACATATACAGTACTGCGCAGAAGAATTCGATTTCACTATTGTCTATGGGCGGAAATTGCTGAAAGTATGTTTTTAACTATATTTAACGTATTTTTAAGTTAAACTAATTTTAGCGCAGGAATCTGATGTATTTTAAAAAAAAGTTAACTAATGCTGATGCTACTGTACGTAAATTTATTGTGACGGTTTCAATTTTTCGGCTTATCCTGCACAAACTTTTCCATATAAAAACATGAAAACTGATAATTTTGTACTGATAATTTTACTCGTGAATATTAAAAAATAAAGGAAACTTTAAAATAATTACATTATTACGCTCGGAAATCATTTAATTGTGAAAATTATGTCACATTTAAAAGGCTATATTTAAAACGTCATAGATAAAACGATTTTTTAATGCCGTCTAAAAGAAAACTTTTCTTCTAGACGTTATAAAAATCCGGGAGGAAGCGACATTTTTACTTAACCCTTTTATACAAGCTGATTTTCAAATGTGTAATTGATCTTAATTAATCAATACGAGAGCAGCCGATAGCTGTTGTGACAGCGGTGGATGAGGAACCAAAAAATTCCCCCAGTCGAAGGGAAATGAATGGCAATCTAATTACAGAAGAATGCCAATGGCAGTGATACTTTCATTCAATCTTTCGTAATCGGGTAATCTTTTTTAAAATTGAACAAATTAGCGTGTTTTTAGAGCTTGCAGGAGGCAGAGCCTCTTAATGTGTAAAATATAAATAAATTCATATACGTGACTTCAGAAAACATTTTCGGCCAATTACCGTCTATACGATTAGTAATTGCTGGGATGCGTTTTCAGTAGTGTTATGCGCTTTCCAGCTGAATTAAATTTTTATTTACTGTGCGGTGTGTATAAAAAGCTATAGATCATATACAGGTCTGCACAAAAGGATTGCTGAAAGCAGGCTTTATAATTGCACAAATTGTTTTCTAAACTCTAAATGTCTTCTTTCACCAAATGTAAAGATGAAGTTTCGTAATACTTGTTTGGTAATTTTGGAAGTTTTTTATTATCTATGCATTGAGCATGATTTCTTTCTTCTTCTGTATTTTTTTATTTTTTTTCCCTTTCTTGATTTATAACTTAACAAGATTGAAAAATCATACATCCGGCATAAATTATGAAACACTTTCCAACACTCACAGAACAGTATTAAGAAATTTAATTTTTTTCATACGATGACATGAGATATCTAAATAAGCAAATTTAAAAGATATACATAACTCAGTAAAAATCCATTTTCAATAAATGCTGCCCACATTCGAAATATTTCGTGCAGACCTGTATATAATCTAACAGAATTTGTAGACAACACGCAGCGCACTAATAATTACACAAAATCGGATATCACAGCGGAAAAGGCACTTCTAGCAATTATCGATCATAGTCAGTCCTTTAACCGAATGCTCTTGAGCGTCACTGTACATGAACGATAAATCCTCCTACTCCATAATATATAGAAAATAAGTTGTAGTGAACCTTAGTGATCCTTTTAAATTCCATTACGTTTCAAGTATTGCACCTTGTTCAAAATGGACCGCAAACGATTTTTCCCCATAGATCATAATGTAAAGGAATCATTTTGTACGTCCCTCTAATTGAACTCTTAAATGCTACTCATTGTATACTCCGGTTAAAGCATGCTGTAGTCCACCTCAGTAATGCCTATTAATTTCATTATGTTTGAAATAGCGTAACATCCTTAAAATGCGCCGCAAACGAGTTTTCGCCATAGACCATCATGTAATGGAATTCTTTTGTGTGTCCCTGTAAACGAACTATTAATGCTACAGACGTCATTTTCAATACAAAGATTTATATAGAAAAATTCCATAATGTATAAAAATTTCATGACAATCCGAGTCTATTTACGAGAGTTAGAGCACAGACAGACAGACAGACAAACCATTCATAAACACTTTTCAACTATGTTGGAAAGTGTTAAAAAATATATCAATAATAAAAAATATATAATAAAGTGAAATCATTAGAGTCTGATTTTA
Source organism: Maratus michaelseni (assembly GCA_963931845.1). Lineage (NCBI taxonomy): Eukaryota > Metazoa > Arthropoda > Arachnida > Araneae > Salticidae > Maratus > Maratus michaelseni. The sequence continues at coordinate 45,729,645 of OZ007596.1, forward strand.
AAAGTAAATATAATCTTAGACGTAGCTCGTCCTTGTGTGTCATTGACGATACATTTTTAATTAGTTTTTGTCTTTTTCTGTTACGTGTATGATCAATATTAACACTAGGATGCATATTGCGGGCATTTTTCTGAAATGTTACGTTAATATGGTGATCGATATACTCATGCATCCTTGGGTTAATAATTCATTTCCTGTTTAGCGTTGAAAATATATTATGTTATTACCTGAAAATGGCATTTCTTTCAATAAAAATATTATAAAAGCAATTTTTCTTTCTGCAGACCGCTAATTATATAAAGGTAATCGAACCTGCAAAAGTATATATACACGTTGCGTGCATAAAAATCGCTATTTATATACAAACTAGCTGTTACCCGTGACTTCGTTCACGCAACATTAAAAGAAGAATAAATGCATTAATTAAGCAAAATATTTCACTCCCGATAATTAAAAACGTAAATAATTAACTAACTCTTTATCACATTTCATAGGAAACAATACGGTATTTCTTTGTTATAGGGACCTTGACATAACTCAGTCCTAAAAAAGTGAAAATTTGTACCAAATAATCGCGAAAATGAAAATGAAACCAATTCCAAATTGAGGGCCAAAAAAATCGTGGAAATTGACGAATTGGGTAAAAACAAATGTCAATTTTACCTGATAAACCATTTTATTTTTAATGCTTTTGTGAAACGTTTTAACAACCGTCCTTCAAAAATAATTAATTGGAAATATTATATGCTTTTTCTTTAAATTCATTTCTGCCTCCTTGATTTAATGTATAGCTGAAACAAATCTTGTTTTCTAAAAGACAATATGTTGATAAACGATTTTTGTTCTGCAGAAAAAAAAATTATTCATAAAGTTTGAATATGTGAAAATATGTTTTTATTTTTCGGATAATTTACTGAAATCAAGATTTTGTTTTCACCATCTATTCAAACTGAAAATAAATTCTGTTTACAGTTTTAATGAGAAAAGGGCGTAAAAAATATATTGATCTGTTTTATTTCTCTTTTTCTATCCACAAATATGGAGCAATTTACTTTCTGTTTTTAGAGAAACTTCGTTAAAAATTTACAATAATAATAATAATAATATATCGAAATCTAATTCAAATTTTTAAATTCTGAGAGTTTGTGTGACATTCTCGGATCAATGATAACCGATGTTAAGTAAACCGCGTTGCGCCCGATAGTCTAAGAGGAGTAGTTGCGAAATACAAACAGACGGCCAGATTTTAATACAATAGATTCATGTTCATTTTTCTTTTCTTAAAATTATGATGTGATTTTAGCAGAAAAATCTCAACTGTATATAACTGATAATCATGCTTAATAATTAGTACAGCTAAAAAAACATTTCTATTTTTCATTTTAAATATAGCGTGAAACTCATCTACTTTTTATACTTACTAATATTTATATTATTAATGTATGGAATTGATTCACGTTCCTTTTAAAACATATTTAAAATTCACGTTTTATTTACAATATGATGACGCCACTTTTTCCCCAGAGAAATATCTTTTTAACGATATAATTCTTAAATTCGGGGTTGAATGCTGTGCAGTAAAGTGATAATTCATATCCTTTGTATTTATATAATTCTTTTTAATTTTCTTTTCCTGGCAATCATGACGTAAATTTTAGCAGAAAACTCACATCTGTATGTAACTGATATTCAAACTCAATCGATCTCAGTATCAATAAAAAAAAATCGGTTTTTCATCTTAAATGTTACGCCTATTATCTATCTACTTTCATACTTCTATATACTGATATTCATGCTCCTTGTATTATTAGGAATATTTGAAAATACATGGTTTTATTTATGACGTCACATTTGTCTAAGCCAAGGAGGATCCTTTTCATAGTTCCATGGTCCAAGCGAAATCTTTTCTTAAAAATATAATTATTATTCATTTTTCTATCTAATTATATCGCAGTCTTTGACAGAAAATGTCTTCTCAACGTAACTGATATTCATACTTCATGTATAACAACAAATACTCCCTATTTGCTTTCAAATATCATGGCAATTCATCATCTTTTGAATTCTTTTTAATTTTAATTTTTTACGTGGAAATCGTTCAATTGAACAATAATTGTTGAGGAAAAATTATTATTCCAGGTTTTGTATAATTGGCAACGGTAATGCTTAGCAGCGTAAAATGATTAATTAAATTTTAAAGGAAAAAATGTCCATTTATTCACTATGAAAATAACGAAATTTTGAATTATTAAGAAAAATATTTGAATAAAATAAACAAAAACCAGCCTATGTTCATTTCCGGGTTATAATCATCCTATATGCAAAGATACAGGATAATTAAATTCTCCATTTTGACGCTGGCTTCAGCCTAACATTTGCACACAATCAGATTTATAATATTATTAGGATGGTTATCATCACTAAAGGAGTTCACATAACAGTTACTTGTATTCAAAACAAACAAGTGGTTGAGTGAAAATAAAATTATATTGATTAAAAACGAAAAAAAAAAAACACATTTACTTTATTCTTTAAAACTACATTAGGATAACAATATTGTAAAATATTGATGTAGCTGCATGGCAACTCGATGAGTTGCATTTAAATTGCATGAGATCTTTCGTTTGTTTGGGGGAGTACACAGCAAAAAAGAAAAATAAATTTGTTGATTTTATTTAATGGTATAATACTGGCATATGGAATGTCAGTATTATACCGTAAAATCAATTTTTTTTTTTTTTTTGTAGTGTAAAAAAATCTAAATTTATTGTACATTCAGAAAAGATTTATGTCATTAATTATATTAACTATTAAATTTCAAGTAAGAAATCACATTTATAATGTAGATTAAAAATTATATCAATACACTGCAAAAAAAAAAAAAAAAAAAAAAGTGTTGATTTTACAGTATAATACTGGCATCCCAAGCTGCTAGTGCTGCACCATAAAATTAACAGTAATAAACAGTAAAATAGGTAGCGTATTACTGCTTATTTTACTGTTTATTACTGCTAATTTTGCGGTATAATACTGGCATATGCCACTATTATACTGTAAAATCAACGCTTTTTTTTTTTTTTTTTTTTTTTTTTTTTTTTTTTTTTCAGTGTAAATGCATGTTTTCAAAGAAGTCATTTGTCAAAAGCATACTTAGTTCTTCATAATTTAGATTCTAATTTCGAAGTTGATCAAATCAAAATGACGTAAATACTTTAAAAATGTCATTATTACTCATTAAATCATTTCATCTTTAACAGCCCTCTGAAAAGTTTTAACCGCCATTTTTCTGAAATAATTACTTGTAAGGCTATGTTTTTCCTTAAATTCAATTTTTGTAGCGTGGTTATAATTGCCCACTTGCAAACAACGAGCTTAAATTTGTTTAACCTGTCAGAGTGTAAAACTCAAAAGAGCTGCGATGCAATGATTTATAGATGTCGCTTAGAAGATTCTTTGTTCTCTCGAACTGAGTTATGGAGCTTGAATATGTGAAAATATGTTTTTATTTTATTTTATATTTTATTGCAAAATTTAATTCAGACGCAGTATTTTTTTCATCATTTATTCAAGCTCGAAGTAGTTTTACTTTTCAAGTTTAATGAGAAAATGGCAATATAAATGTAATAATAGTAATTTAGTTATCCCCATTAAATGCCACCATGCTATTAAAAACTATATATATATATATATATATATCTTGGAAACTAACTTAAGAATTTTTAATAACCAAGAATTTTTATGGCACCCTTAGATCCTTGCCAATAATTAGCGTTATTTTCAACTCGTAATTCAACCGATTCTAGGAGGAGTAGATGTGAAATACAAACACACAATCACTTTTAATATAATAAATAAGAGTATTGTTGTCTCTCAAAAATATATATGTATGACGATATTCAAAATATTTGAAAAGCATCTGTGGAATATGTTCAAGCTTTAATATATATAAATCAAGTTTCAATATATATAATATCAAGCTTCAATATACATGAAAAGCTGTGAGTACATTTTTTTTTTTTTTTTTTTTTTTTTTTTTTTTTGTATTACAATTGGAGTTTTTTAATATAAATTTTCCATATGTTTTTATATGATTTTCTTATTTAATGGTTATTATTTCTTGTACTGCATTTTTTACTTCTATTTTATACATTATTTCGGCAAGTGATAGACTAACTTGGCCTCTAAGCTGTCTATCATATGAAATAATTTTCTTCTTCTTCTTCTTCTTTTTTTTAAAATTATTATTATTATAATTGGATTTTTTAAATTTAAATGTTCCATATGTTTTTATATGATTTTCTTATTTAATGGTTATTATTTCTTGTATATCTGCATTTTTTACATCCATTCTATACATTATTTCGGCAAGTGATGGACTAACTTGGCCTCTAAGCTGTCTATCATATGAAATAATTTTCTTCTTCTTCTTCTTCTTCTTCTTTTTTATTATTATTATAATTGGATTTTTTTAATTTAAATGTTCCATATGTTTTTATATGATTTTCTTATTTAATGGTTATCATTTCTTTTATCTGCATTTTTTACATCCATTCTATACATTATTTCGGCAAGTGATGGACTAACTTGGCCTCTAAGCTGTCTATCATATGAAATAATTTTCTTCTTCTTCTTTTTTTATTATTATTATAATTGGATTTTTTTAATTTAAATGTTCCATATGTTTTTATATGATTTTCTTATTTAATGGTTGTTATTTCTTGTATATCTGCATTTTTTACATCCATTCTATACATTATTTCGGCAAGTGATGGACTAACTTGGCCTCTAAGCTGTCTATCATATGAAATAATTTTCTTCTTCTTCTTCTTTTTTTATTATTATTATAATTGGATTTTTTTAATTTAAATGTTCCATATGTTTTTATATGATTTTCTTATTTAATGGTTATTATTTCTTTTATATCTGCATTTTTTACACCCATTCTATACATTATTTCGGCAATTGATGGACTAACTTGGCCTCTAAGCTGTCTATTATATGAAATAATTTTCTTCTTCTTCTTTTTTTATTATTATTATAATTGGATTTTTTTTAATTTAAATGTTCCATATGTTTTTATATGATTTTCTTATTTAATGGTTATTATTTCTTTTATATCTGCATTTTTCACATCCATTCTATACATTATTTCGGCAAGTGATGGACTAACTTGGCCTCTAAGCTATGTCTATCATATGAAATAATTTTCTTCTTCTTCTTTTGTTTGCGACACCTGTGTATTCTTGCCGACTGAAGATTAAATATCCCCGTGTCGCCTTCTTTTCATTTTTCAATCATCACATGAATCTACGCATGTTCCACATTTCTGTTCCAATTTATTATATAATATTTATTTTGCAACATATGTTCGAGATTAAAAATCCTTACCATTTCATTTATTGTTTGGTATCATCAAGCTTTCAAATATTCTTATGATTCTAAATATATTGAGATTGCCTGGTAGGTTTTATTCATTAAGATTTTTACGCTCTCTCTCTCTCTCTCTCTCTCTCTCTATATATATATATATATATATATATACCCAGGGCACTTTCAATTTTTCGTGCCCCCTTCAATTGATTGATTTACTGATACTAGTTTTTTTTTTCTTTTTTTTTTCTTTTCTTTTTTTTTTATTTACATGTTGCACGCTTATTCGAAAAGTGTCAACTCAAAAAATTACGTATACCGGAAAATTTAAAAACGGTTCCAGGAATAAAAATATTTTTTCTATTATTTATTGAAATGTGCTTTTAACCATAGATTGAGATATATTTTTGTCATTTTATCGTATTAATATCTCAAATATCACATTTTTTCAGTTGTGTCACATTTCGAATAAATGTGCAATATGATAAAATTGAATGGTTTGATAAATACAGTACATCAATTACTATAAAATAATGATAAGAAGTCTACTTATTAATGATGTTATGGATATTAAATGATATAACCAAAATGATATTGAGTGCAAACAAAAATCCTAAAAGAAATAAAAACGTTGGCACAATTATGATTTTTTAAAATGAAAATTTAGATGAAATTATGAAAAATTTCGTGCCCTTCAGAAATTTTGTGCCCAGGGCATGGGCCCCGGGTGCCGGTGCGATAGTCAGGGCCTGTATATATATATATATATATATATATATATATATATATATATATATATATATATATATATATATATATATATATATATATATATATATATATATATATAGGGCTTAATTTCTAACAACAACAAAAAAAGTACCAGAGCTCTAATATTTTGTAGTAGTAATAACAACAGTAGTATCCCACTCGTCCACTTTACCCGCAAAATTTTATATTTGATATATTTGCAAAATTTAAAGCAATTTCGTTTTCAGGAAAAGAAAACTTTTAATATATTTTGACTATATCAGTATGCACTTATCTATAATAAAATCTAATAAACGAACAGAGCAAAAAATATTTAAATCAGGAGTGGGAAATTTTTTGAAAATCCTACTCGCCAAGGATTTCTTTATATCAACCAGCAAAAAACAACACACAGCGCTGTTCTGGTGAGTTCCGGAGCGCAGTATTTATGATCTCTGGTAAATTCCAACCAATATTTAAATATTCAAAAATCAAAGAAGTACCGGAGCTGAGCTCCGGTAAGCTGCGGCGCAAATTTAGCACTGCATATTACTGTATAATGACATGCCATCTTTAAATAAGAGATTCGAATGATTTGCGCTATTATAAAATAAATGATATAAAACAAAAGTACTATTCTTTCGCAAATGAAGATGTATAAGCGAGTAATGCTGAGTTCTGCAATATGCCTTGTTGTAGTTTGTACAACAGCATTGAATTTGATCATGCGTCCCATGCTAAATGTCGCCACGTTGCTCTCTTATAAAAACGTATTCTATTTCCAATGGCAGTAAAAAATGACACTGACAAGCAAGACTGATTTTAAACCGAGGTGAGCAAGACTAATTGCTCAACTTACTCGTGAATCACGCTCCGCTTAATGAAGAATTAATGATGATTACTAAAATTTTACTTTCATTATAAATTTTAACTGCTATATGCTTGAACGAACTACCAAATTATGTTTTAATTTTCTGTAACGAGCACTAATACAGATAAATAAAATTATTATTATTATTATTATTATTATTATTATTATTTTTTTTACTTTATCAGAATCAGAATATACAAACTGCTTCGTTTTGTTCACCTTAAAAATCAAATAAACAAGAAAAAAAAATAGACATCATTTAGGTTAATATCTATTCTATAAATTATATGTTTATTTCTATATGTTTATATCAATTTGAAATCCATAAGTTGTTATTTTTTTTTATACATATATGTAAATTTTTATTAGCATGATACTTTATTTCTTACTTTGATTTTACATGTTTTGTCTGATTTTTCTTTAAGGAAAAATCAATGTCAGGATTATTCCAGAATTAATGTTCAATCTGACACGGATTATTTATTCTGTATAAGATTCTTAGAGCCGGATTTAGAGCAGCAGAGCCCGGAGCGGCAATTCAAGTTTTGACTGTATTGTTTTGAATTAAAAAAATACTGTAATTATTTAAACGCAGTATTATTAAACATTTACTATCGAAAACAGATTAAGATATTAAATGTTGAACTAGTGTTAATTAGCAGTGTTCGGACGCTTCAGGGGATTTTGAATACCAGTTTTCCCGGCAAATATATTTGCCTTAATGAATAAATAAATTATCTTTTTAAAGATGGCGATCATTATTTTACTGAAAATGTGATATGCAAATCCCTTGAACACCTTGAAGCGACGATCCCTGCTTAGGAAGCGAAGTACTAATTGTTAAGTCATTGAAGAGCTTAGTGGAAGATATTATGTTGCATTTTCTCTAAAAATATTTTATTTCATAGATGAAGATGTTACCTGCAAAAAAAATTGTTGATTTTACAGTGTCAATATTATACTGTAAAATCAACAATTTTTTTTCCCCCAGTGTATAAAGTAGTCTCTCCAGAGCTGTTTTGGTTTTAATCAGGGGTAATTTAAACCCAGTGAAAAAAAAAAAAAAAACAGTTTTAACCGTCCTAGTCAAAATACGTCGTCAAAACTCATTTTGACGGTGGGAAAAGATATTCTTGTTAACTTATTTTGTTAATACTTATTTTGTTAAAATGTAACTTTAGTACAACATTTGGAAACAATATAAATATTTTACTCAGAGTTATTGTGCTGTCTTCTAAAAAATAAAAATAAAAAAACTCACAGTGAAATGTTTCCTAAAAAAACCCCACCCTAGTACTACATCAAATGTTTCACTAAAGTCATTTTTTTTGTTTTGTTCTGTTTTTCTGCACCATTTAGAATAATAAAAATAGTTTAAAATACGTAAGGAGTGATTATTTAGTTTTACAATAATTTAAACTAACAATTGCAGAATTCTGGCAAAACATGAGCTGCATTTTTACAGATTTTCTTGTTATAATAAAAATTTAGAATATGTACATAAATTTTTCATTGTTTTTATATTAAATCATTAATAGGTAATAAAATGCATCATTTTCTGCTGATTACGTTTTTTTGGGGTAACATGGGTTAATTTTTAGAAAAGTGGGGTTTTTTTGCAAATTCTCGCATAGTTGGGTGCCACTTTGTAATAAAGTGATAAAATAAAAAATGCTCAACATTAAAATCTTAGTCAGAACAAGCTGTGAAAATTTAGCCAAGCTTAATTTTTTTGCATTCTTTATTAGACTTTATATAGAGGAAATTTCGAAAAATGAGTTTCTTTTAAAGGACAGTACAATATATTTCTTCGACTTCAGTTTTAGCACTTTCCAACAGAGTTGAAAAGTGTTTAGACCTCGGTTTGTCTGCCTGTCTGTCTGTAATGCTCTAACTCGCGTTCAAAGACTCGGATTGCCGTGCAATTTATATATGTTATTGAGGTTTACTATGGCATGTTTGCTATTGAAAATGAAGTGTCTAGCATTTGTAGTTCGTTTACAGGGACACCCAAAAGAATTCCGTTACATTTTAGTCTATCGGGAAAAATCGTCTGTAATGTGTTTTAATGATGTCATATTATTTCAAACATATTGAAATTGATACGCATCACTGAGACGTACTACAAGATGCATACATTAGAATAGGTTAGGCATAACATTCATCGTTCATTTACAGGCATGCGCAAAAGAATTCGGTTACAATACTGCAAAAAAAAAAAAAAAAAAAAAAATATATATATGTGGATTTTACAGTAATAATACTGGCAGCTGGGATGCCAGTATTATACTGTAAAATCAACAACTTTTTTTTGCATTGTAAGAAAAAACTGCTGTTTCACTTGTGGTATAAGTTTTTAACTTTTTTTTTTTTTTTTTTTTTTTGCATAACTACTTAATGTGTGCACAGATTCTAGAAATCACACATAGGGCTGCTCCAAAGAATTCGAGTAAACATTTCCGTTTATTGACGGAAATTGCTGAAGGAGAAATTTCAACTGTGTTATATGCGTTTCCTAACTGAACTAAATTTTTGCATATTATGTAGTATATATACATATCTAAATCTATAGATCATACACAGGGCTGCACAAAAGAATTCGAATACTTTTCTGACTATAGATGGTACACAGAAAAAATAAAACTTAATTTGGGTCGAAAGATTCTTAGGTATGTGCCCAAATTGGGTCATGCCTGTTTTGCTTACCACTGTGTATCCATTTTGGGCACTGTTAAATATCCATAATATATATATATATATATATATATATATATATATATATATGTATATATATTTTTTTTATTATGGGTATTTAACAGTGCCCAAAATGAATACACAGTGGTAACCAAAACAGGCATGGCCCAATTTCGGCACATACCTAAAAATCTTTCGACCCATATTGGGTTTTATTTATTTCTGTGTAATTGCTAAAATTGGGTTTTCAAATTTTTTACAAAGAAATCGTCTTTTCACCTTATTAAACGGTGAAGTTTTTCTAGAATATTCTGAATGTGTTGGAAAGTGTTTCATAATAAATGCTTGACACATGATTTTTCTTTCATTGTTTTCATAATTTAACAGCACAAAAATTTCTAAAGATAAACAATTATTGTAAGTATGGCAATATTTCTAATAAATTTGATTACATACCTAACATGAAAATAAATATTATAACATAACATATTTATATAAAAAATAAAAGTGAAGGAAATTAAATTGCATTAAACAACAGACATTTTTAAATTTTATTTAGAACTGTAACAAATTTTGCTGTTTTTTTTTTTTTTTTTTTTTTTTTTTTTCAAGCTAAGACGATTTCTTAATTTATTCTTGATCAAACCAAACTTGGGAAAATAATCATTCTATTGATGAAAAAATACACTTTATGAAAAATAAATCTTTGGAAATGCATGTTATTGTTGGAAATACCATTACATAAAGTAAAAGAAAAAAAAAGTTCCTATCTATATTAAATAATTATGAAATTATGATTAATATTAAATGTATAATTTAATATCCCACATTAATAATTACATAAATATACAATTTGAGCAATACGAGCAGGGAAGACCGAGCTATGCTCGGTCAAAATTAAATTTTTGTTCAAATATCATGACCCATGACCAAAATGACCCACTAATTGAATTTTCTCGAACATGTGACTTAGCCCAACAGTCTTCTCGTGCCGGAAAACCATAGGATGCAAAATTTAGTGTAAATTGAGCCGCTTTTTAGATATTGACCCACAATGACCCAGAAATGACCCACTAATCGAATTTTCTCGAACATGTGACCTAGTCTAATGATTTTCGCGTGCCCGAAACTCGTAAAATACAAAATTTAATCAAAAACGTTAGAGCCGTTTTCTAGATAAAATTAATTTGACCCGCTTTGATCCAAAAATGACCCCTTAATCGAAAGTTCTCGAACATGTGACCCAGCCCAATAGTCTTCTCGTGCCCGAAAATAGTCGAATACAAAATTTCGTCAAAATCGTTTGGACCGTTTTTTAGATACAATTAGCTTGACCATGACCCAAAATGACCCAAAATGACCCACTAATTGAATTTTCTCGAACATGTGACCTAGCCCAACAGTCTTCTCGTGCCCGGAAACCATCGAATGCAAAATTTAGTGTAAATTGAGCCGCTTTAGATCTTAACCCACAATGACCCAGAAATGACCCACTAATCGAATTTTCTCGGACATGCTACCTAGCCCAATGCTTTTATCGTGCTCGAAACTCGTAGGACACAAAATTTAATCAAAATCATTAGAGCCGTTTTTTAGATAAAATTAATTTGACCCGCGTTGACCCAAAAATGACCCACTAATCGAAAGTTCTCGAACATGTGACCCAGCCCAATTGACTTCTCATGCCCGAAAATGGTCTTATACAAAATTTCGTCAAAATCGTTTGAACCGTTTTTTAGATACAATTAGCTTGACCATGACCCAAAATGACCCACTAATTGAATTTTCTCGAACATGTGACCTAGCCCAACAGTCTTCTCGTGCCCGAAAACCATTGGATGCAAAATTTAGTGTAAATTGAGCCGCTTTTTAGATCTTGACCCACAATGACCCAGAAATGACCCACTAATCGAATTTTCTCGGACATGCGACCTAGTCCAATGCTTTTATCGTGCTCGAAACTCGTAGGACACAAAATTTAATCAAAATCGTTAGAGCCGTTTTTTAGATAAAATTAATTTGACCCGCGTTGACCCAAAAATGACCCACTAATCGAAAGTTCTCGAACGTGTGACCCAGCCCAATTGACTTCTCATGCCCGAAAATGGTCGGATACAAAATTTCGTCAAAATCGTTTGAACCGTTTTTTAGATACAATTAGCTAGACCATGACCCAAAATGACCCAAAATGACCCACTAGTCGAATTTTCTCGAGCATATGACCTAGCCCAATGGTTTTCTGGTGCCCCAAAACGGTAGGATACGAAATTTCGTCAAAATCGTTAGAGCCGTTTTTAAGATAATTTTTGCATATATATATAACCACCCACAAGATTTGCTCGTATAGCTAAAATTACTGAGTACAATTTTGACCACTTTTGTCATATCCAATATTTGACATTTATAAACCTGATTAGACCATAGAGTTACCAAAGATTATCTGTCTTCCTAGTTCCATTGGATTTGACCCTTGTCCTGATTAAAATTAGTTTTGACCGGTCAAAATTACAACCTTGATTCTATGATATGGTAAAACGAACATACTTTACGCTAAGTCACCTCACCAGTTTCAGCTCTGAGGAGCACTTATACGCAACGCATCAGACGGGACAGGCCTAGACCACCCTCATTCGCCATGGGACAAGCTACTGGCTAAGAGAGAGCACCGCCACCTGCGCATCACTCTCCTTGTACCCAAGAGACCATAGACGACGTGGGTCGCTGCAACAGTAGAGCCAATGTACTAAAGGAATCTGCCGCTTGATGCTTGGGGACACGTTCGAGTTCCCCAGCGGCTTCGGGTAACCGGGCACCCATAGGGGCACCAAGCCCGAGGCCTTATCCTAGGCTTTCCAGACACGTACTTGCAGGGTCAGACTGGAACAGAAAACAGGGCACAAACCGTGCATTTTCAGAGGGCCCAAAAATTTTAACGAACACAAATTATTTTACCATTTGTATAGAACCAAGTATCCACATGGCTTGTATTCTGAGTCTGGATAAAATACTTCACTACATTTCTCGTGCATGTCTGAAGATCCATCAAATGTACACAATACTACACAAAACAAGTCACATGGTATTAGAAAACTCTAGAACTTTAAATACAGATTACAGATGTATGTAAGTAGATTTACTATGCCAATTCTAGCATTTTCCTATTTCATTTCTCTTATCAATAGATACCTAAGTAGATATGAACAAATTGGTCATAACTTCATATATCCATGGTTGTGTCTTCCCTCCCCACCAATAAAAAAAGAAAAATGTTGCTATACTTTGTTAGAGTTTTTAGCCTGGATTTCAAACCTGACGATATTTATGGTTTTTTTTAGCCATCCTCTTGCTGTGAGATATGATTTGACCAACTCCTCCCTTTTTATGCAATTCTTTTTTTTATTCAAGAACTCAAGCAACACGTAATTGTTGGGATATCATTCGTTCATTCTTTTCTAGCTTCGTTGGTCAAAAGTTGAGTTTGGCCATTTTGTCTACATTGGCCTAACGTTTGGATGATGGTTGCACTCACAGCTAAAATTGAGTCTGAGCCAACGGTTGACTGATCGCTGGACTAAAGATCTGAATTGCTAATTGACCAATACGTTAAGTAACAGAAATATTTGATTTATTTAATGACAGAATTCCCGTGATAAATTTATTCAAAATAATTTGCCTAAACTTTCGAATAGTAAACTTTGCTTTATTTAATCAAGGAAAGTCCGTCATTAAATAAAGTGAAGATTACTATTCGAAAATTATGATAGGTTTTTTGAATAAAAAAACGCTCGCCACAGGATACCGCAGCATGCGGGATTGCAATTCAGAAGTGACTTCAAGATTGTAGATACCCTTTTTCTATTCGAAAAAATTCTCGAAAAGAAAGATAATGAGTTTTCAAATGAACAACAAAATCCGCAAAAAACCTTATCTCAAGTTACTTTTCATGTTTACCGCGCATGCGCGGAAGCGTATTACTGTTTATTTTACTGTTTATTACTGTTAATTTTACGGTATAATAGTGGCAGCTGGGGTGCCAATATTATACTGTAAAATTAACACTTTTTTTTTTTTTTTTTTTTTTACAGTGTAGGCGTCCGCAAGAGCGTGTAGAGAAAAGCTACGCCTTGCCCCCACTTTAAATGTTTGAAAAAGGTTAGAGTTTAAAGGAAAGGTATAGAGAATGGTTATTGCATGATTGCAATAGCTTTTTACACTCTTTTATTTAACTTAACTTGTTTCATGTATCTAAAAGATTGAATTTTGAAATTAACTTTTCATTCAGTTTCTTATAGGCTACAATTAAAAGAAAATTTACACAGGTGTGTTTCCGATGAAAATACAATATTTTAATATTTTTAGTACTCAATTACAAATTGATTTTAAGGCATTTTTTCGTGAGCGGGGTACAGATGATCAATCGCCAAATAATCTTTATGGTTACAACTATACGAGTTACAACACCAATGGAGTTAATTATGCGCTAAACCATGTTCGCTAAAATATGCCAACTGCCTGTTAAAATACACTAATAAAATATTTTAAACACTAAAAAGTAAAATATAAAATATAAATAAAAAATTAAAGAGTGTAATTCAAAAAATTAATAATTTAATAATTAGTGCACAATAATTAAGTGTTAATAATTAGTGCAAATTATTTAGTGCACAATTAATAATTTAATAATTAACTAAATTATGATTATAAGTTGTGGAAAAAAATAGAAATCCTGAATAGATCGTTTAAATATAGCTTTTTTTCTTCTTTCCTGTTTCCATATGTTAAAAAAAGAAACAGAGCAAAAATTATAATTATTCTTAATAAATTCACTAGTTCGCGCTTACCAAGCTTAAATCAAAGAGATGATTTTTCCATAATCGGAGACCACGTCAAAGTAACACATTGTAAAGGAAATTTTTTGGAACAATATGAGTTGCAGTCATTAAATTAGGCTTGTTAAATTCCTACTATTAGCTCACACTCTCTCTATACATATCTTGTTCAAATTTTCAATCGTTAATAAATTATTTTCTATTCATCCACTCAAGTTCAAATAAATATTTTTAAACTTGTAGTGGATGACACTTTATGTTAATACAGTTTTTTCAAATATTAATTCATTCATTAAATTTAATTAATTCATTTTAGTTTTAAATGGGAGAAAAAAATTCCTCCCATCGTTTTCCTAAATGAAAGGAAAGGTTTATCTCAAATGAGTGATGCCGCACAGAAATAAAATACCGCAACGATGATTATAAAATAATGTTCAATAAAGATAACGTGGTACATTCATGCTGCACGGGTTTATTTTATATATTTATGATTTAAAAGTAGGAATTGACTTAAAAAAAAAAAAATTATATTACGTGTTTTTACGATAAACATTCAATGCTTATAAAAGAGCGTTTAAGGAAAAACTTTTGTTTACTTTCGCACTTATTTTATGGTGGAGAGCACCTTATTAGGTTTTCAGCTACAATGTCTTTCTTTAAAATAAAAGTACATGATTAATTAATTTTTCAAATAATTTGGGTTAGGGACTCTCGTCCCCTCCCCCTTTTTACCCGAACATGATAAAATTAGGTAATACTTTTAAAAACTTTTTCTTACACTGTAAAAAAAATTCGTAAAATTTCAGTAGATGTACCGTAAATTAACGGTACTTGTACCGTTTTCACTCCTTACGGTATGAGTACCGTACTTCTAAGGTATATTAAGCGTAAAAATACCGTATATGTGACATTTCGATTATGAACGATATTTATACCGTAAAATGATTGTTTTTCAGTAAAAAATCGCTACTTATGACGTAAAAAAACTATTTTTCAGTAAGGAAAAAGCTGGTAGCGTCTTGGTGTATGGCAACCCCTGAAATGATGCTCTTGCTCTTATTATGTAATCCGTGCAGGCCTGAGGAGAGGGGGAAGTGCAGCCGGTACATATACTTTAAATATTTTACGGTACATATACCCTTCAGTTAAATTACGGTATATATACTGGTCACAAAGTTGCCAGTATATGTATCGTAATTCTTGACCAAAATTTTTCACAGTGTACAGAATTTTTTTTCGTTTTTCTGCGGTTGAAGGTAGATAATTTTCATCCCCTCCCTAACAAAGTGCTGTTCTTAATGTAGAAGGATATCTATTATTATAAGAAAAGCATTTTATTTTGATAATTCCCAAGTCTTCTTATGTATTTATTTACATCATTTTCTTCAAATATCTTTATTTGCTTTTGATAATATGGAACATAAGTTATCTTAAAATATACAAGAGTATATAGTAATATTGTTGTGGTTATTACTCTTAATTCTACTGACAATCATTTTTTGTAATCCGTTAATTTGTTAGCAATTATTACATTTTTTTTAACAATCAAACTAAACTTCAAACTACATTAAATATTGTACTCTTCCTGTAATCCAATAGCAAGCATTATTAAGCTCATAAAATATGTAATATTGTCCAGCGCAGATAATCGAAATATTGGGAAAAAAATCGCCCTGCAATATTTGGCCAATCCGCCATTGCAAAAATCTTTTATGATGTTGGTTGATATTTCTGCGCTACTTGGGGAACACGACGAACGGCGAAAGTGCGTAAATTGTATGTAATAGTGCATAAATATTGACAGGTATGTTTATGAAATGCGTTTTTATATATACATTTTCATTTGCTCTCAGAATCTCCGGATATTCCAACATAAGAACCAATTCAGTTGTTTCAAAGTCAAACAACATGAAAGTGATCTCAGTAGCTGAAGTAGGACACCAGCCATATATATAGGGATTATAGGGTGCAATTGTTCTTTGAACATTTTCTTTTGCTCTTAGTTAGTCGCTTTCTTTTTCCATGTTAGCTAACTGGCGTTATCCAACATGGATACAGTAAAAGGCAACTGGACTTGAATGTTCGCATCTTGTCGAGGAACAGATTCTCGAGCTTGTCGAGGAGCAGCTTTTCGAGAATAAGCTTCTCCGGCAAGAGCCATATCTTGTCGAGCAGCAGCTTATCGAACATCAGCTTCTCGAGCAAGAGCTTGAGCTTGAAACACAGCTTCTGGGGCAACAAATTGATGCGAAGCCTCTTGAAATGGAACATACTGCGTTGATTGGAAGGCTACAAAAAAATTAAAATAGACGTTAAGAAAGAGAAATCATACCTCAAGATTCTAATACTAATATTATTAGCTTAGTGGGGTTTCACTCGCTATCGCTGGACGCGTTTTCATAGGTTTGCATCAAATATAAACGATGTTAGTAACATTACGGTTTAAATTTAATGAAGATACTATTAAAGGTCCTCTTAATGCAATTGAAAACACCCGCTTGCTAATATTAATTCTATGGGGCATTATTTTTCTAATATCTCGTTTGCATTTCAATATTTTTAAACGATTTTTTTTTCATTGAATAGCAGAGATAAATCTCTATTTCCGCCGTTGATTACTTTTTCGATTTTTTTAGCGGATTTTTTTTACGAAGATACTTTTACTTTCAGAACCAGTTTCGAAAGTGAAGGTATCGTCCTAAAAAAAATCCGCAAAGAGAATCGAAAAAGTATTCAACGGCAGAAATAGAGATTGATCTCTGCTATCCAATTAAAAAATATTGAAATGCAAACGAGATATTAGAAAAATAATGTTCCATAGGATTAACATTAGCGAGCGGGTGTTTTCAAGTGCGTGAAGAGGATGCTTAATAGGCGATAACAAAAAATACTTTATAGCGTCAAATCACGTTTGCTATATTTAGTATATTTTTGTTCGTGGTTATATTATATTTTTCCTAGATTAAGAAACGTTTATCTTTTTTCCCAGTGTACAATAAAGAAGATCATTGAAGAATACGCTAAATGTAAAATTCAAAGTGCTTCAAATGCTATCAGAACGTCTCAAGATATCAGGAAAACATCAGGAAAGGCAGTGAGTAGGTGCAACAGTGCACGTAAACTCTTCGCAAACATGCCTCACCTGGAATTATGCATCGTAAGAAAATATAACTGTAGTAAATCTGCAGATCAGGATCCTCAACGTTAACTCTGCAATCATTGTTTTTTAATCTCACTTTTCATAACACTTAACATCCTACAATCCGCATTTTTTTTTTATTGCATTACATATTTATAAGCATATAAAATTCTTTGAAGGTTCCGGAAACTAGAATCATTAAATTAAAGACGGTGTTATGCAATGATATTCTGAAATTCTGATGAACTGATCCATACTCCGTTTCTTTAAATTTCCGGTACCACACATGAATTGTTTTGTCAGTTGGTCCCTGTTTTCGATATTTATTACGAAAGGCCCGTTGAACTGACACCACTGATTCAGATTTAAAGAAACGGAGTATGGCAGGAACTGGACTATCGCATGGATGTATGCCGTATGACCAAGGGTTCACACATAGAACACCTGTAATGTATGTAAGTAAAACTTGAATAGTTTCGGAATAATTTCATATGTTTCTTTTTTTCATATTCGTCTTCGTTTTTTTACTATAACGTTTCGAAACCCCGGAGGGAATTATGAATGACCCTGTATTTTAACTGGAGAGTTAGTATATAAATTTACCGAGACTTCGCTTCTCGTCTGTGTTTTTACAGAAATTTTCACAATGTATGCAATAGAGATGAGTTCGGGTCTTTTTTCAGAGCCCGAGGCCGATATCTGCCCGATACTATACACAGTATAAAAATATTAATAATATTTTAAAATTATTTCAAGATTTTTTTTTTTTAAATCTGTCCCTAAATAGCAATAAGCATTAATCCTAAACACTCCCTCATGACAATGATTTGTGATTTTCATGTATCTGAGAATCTGTTTAAAACAGCAAATTTGCTATATATATACCCAACCACCGGCAGAAATCTGCAAAATTCACAATTCTTATTCTTTTAAAATATCATTGTATAACTATAGTAGAAAGACAGGAGTTTTGTTTTTCAGTCATTCTGAAAAAGGGAATTCAAGCAGAAAGCGTGGATAGACAAGGGACATCCCATGGCTTCTTTATCTTACTAATACTGACAAGGCTTCAGAATTAGATAGAATAGTTCTGCTTATATCCCAAAAATAACAATTCAATTCTCTTTCAAACTAATTTTTAAAGGTTTGTGAAACAATGTGAGAAATTAAGACTGCACCACTGGACCCGTGCGAGAATTTCGCACTGCAGTCTAATATTTTTTAACAATCTATATATATATTTCTCTTACGTGGCGCGAATATAACGCTGAATTTGTAGCTTGCCGGTTGGCAACAACCGTAGTTTCTAAAGTGACGATTCTGAGTGGTTCATTTTACGGCCACATGATTCATTCAGCAAATCAAAATTCAGAGCAGGATCTGTGTTTAAATACAGCATGATCTTTCGGCTGATGTAAGTTGTTTTCGACGATGCATGTCATTGGTTCCATTATTTGGTCACGTGATGCATTCAGCAAATCAGCTTTTGATCAACATAACACATTTACACACAGCATGGTTGTGTTCAAGAACGAAGATCGCGCGGCGCGCGGGCGAAGGAAAGAAAGGTTATGGAGTAGGTCTTATCGGAAATTGAAATAATTTAATATATTGAAATAATTTAATTATTTCAATTATTTTAAGCTTCTGTGGCTCGGATTAGGTGAAACTAGCGACTACACATCTTTATCCTCCAAAAGAAATGGATTTTATAATAGGAATATCTATTTTTATTTCATCATAACAAACCCCCGAAACATTCATGAAAAGCATTACGTGATCAGATAGCCCGATCAGCGTTCATAACCTGCAAATTTTTAGCGCGGGCTGCGGGCGGGTGACTCACAAAAATTTTGTGGGCGATTTGATCACGTGATTGGGCTTTTTGTGTCTTACTTGGTTTGGTAGGTTGATTGATACAGCTGTAGCAACATGATCGGATATCTGAAAAATTTCACCTTTTTAACATTCTAAAATGATTTTTTAAGCCTTTGATCCAACATAAAAATAACAGAATATGAAAGTATGATGTGTATATATTTATATATATACCATAATATAATTATATTATATACATATATATATATATATATACATCATATAGTTACATAACTGCTGTCAACTTATATGTCTCTAAAACTACAGCACCTATTAAAACTGATATATTTAGTTTAGTTGATAGCAGTTACATAAATATATATATTGTACAAAACAATGCATATAATAAAATAAAGTTTAATTTTCTATAACCAGTGCACCTTTAACTAACAAGAGAGAGGACGTTCGGATCACCGAATTCCTGAAACACAGTATTGGTGGTTTCAATAAAATTAATGTAAACTCTAAAAAAAAAAAAAAAAAAAAAAAAAAATTGGGTACTTTTTGGTTAACCGGGCACCAGTGAAACAAATATAAATATATACACAGACACATATATACACAAACATATATGTAGATATATATTTATATTTTTTTTCACTGGCGCCCGGCTAACCGAAAAGTACCAAAAATTGTTATGTATTTTACTGACGTTTGGGTTGTCCTACACAGATAAAAAGTATGGATACAAAGTGAATGCTCGCCGTTTATTTCCGATTTTTTTTCCCTAAAATTATTTATTAGTTGCTTTATATTTTTTGGGATAAATAGAATGTTAATAAATCAAGGTCGTGATATCAACATGTTAAAAGATTTATTTCTTTATTTGTAATAGTAAAATAAAATCTTTGTTAAAATTTGATAAAAAAAGCTTTTAAATATTTTATTAAAATATATTTTTCGATAACAACCTTCTTGAAACATAATTATTAATTTCTAAAAATTTATTTTTCTTGAAATTCATTTTTTGATGTAAATTGCATTATTTATTATATTGCAATAAACATCATAAAACACGAGAAACAAATGCTAAAATACTTATACATTCAGTAGAAAATTTATAAACATTCTAACTATATTTTATTTATATTCATTACGAAACTAGACGGTAAACCACATGTATTTTACCTCTTTACAAAAATAGGTACTGATATTTCTAGTTTAAATAATGTATATATTTTACATTTTATTTTTATAATATTCTTTACATTGTAAAATATGCTTTGCATTCTATTCGCACTAAAAATTCACTGTTGAAGTACTCATTATAAAAACATGGAGAAATTCGTGCAAATTGACAATATTTCCATTCCTTATTTTACATTTGCTAAAAAGAAAAATAATAATAATAATAATGTTTAAATATTAAAAGGCACTGTAATGTAAAATTTTAATTGTAAAATAGCTGAATTTGTCGTCTTTAATTAAATAAGTAATTATTAACAATATCAAATTTTACTTTTATAAAATATATTCCATTAATCATGAAAAATACAAAGCAACCGTTTAAACATTTTTAAATGAAAAAAAAAATAGAAAAATCAAACAGAAATTTTGCGGGATCGAACCCGCAACCTCCAGAATCGCAGTGCTCTAACCATTCGGCCACCAAGTTCACTTCTAAATTTCAACAAAACATCATTAAAATACGTAAATTAGTCAAATGAAGGACCGTGTTCATTATCATTAATTTGGATGTCCAAATCAATGACAATGAACGCAGGTCTTTCAATTTCTTTTACAGTATAGACTCACTCGATATTTTAATCTCCATCGCCCGCGCGCCGCCTGATCTTCCGTTCTGAACAGCCCCCATAAAACGTCTTTACCTCAGATAAAGATTGTATTTTTCACGCGTCGAACGAACTTTAGACGATGACTGTTGATTTATATTGAACTATCTTAGTATCACGTAGCGTTTTTCGAAATAAATTTAAGCCGTGCTGTACAATATTATAAGCGCAATGAGTTTTAAATTAATTGTGTTTCCAAGGTATTTGTTTTTCATAATGTTAAAATTATTTATGCTCATGGATAGCACGAACTAAATGCATTTTTAATTGTATTTTCAACGAAGTTCCCAATTACCTTTTTTTTACATAAAACAAAATTGTAAATATTTATGATAATACTTATTCTGGCTATAGTTGATGCAAATAGTGGCGAGCGAGCGAAGCTAGCTGGGATCGCCTAGCTGTCCCAATGTGAATTGCGTTGAAATTCACGGGGGTTGGGGAGCGTCAGCGAGCAGGGAGCCGAGCCCCCTAGTATCCAATATTTTTTAGATTCAAACAATATCAGTCAAGCCATAATAGCATCTCAATTATTCCATGAAAGTAAAACTGACAGTAAAAACTGATTGAAGGTAACAAAAGGCACGCGCGAGGGGAAAAAATTAACAATCGCATTTTAACTACTTTAGAGTATGACGGCATCCGCTTCGGAAAAAAAAAATGAAAACATATAAAATGCAATGTAATCTAATATAACAAAGCATACCTTTTAGGCTGCTTGTGAAATACCTCTGCTTCGATCGATCGATCGATCAGGTCTTTTTCTTCTAAATATTTCAATTTCAATTTTGCTTTTCAATCATGAATATAGAATAACTCCGTGCGGAGACATTACACTTTATATTTTTTGTACTATTTATTTTTTTTATAATCATTGCTGAGCACGATATAATGCGGCATTTTATTTTTGCGGCAACATTGATTTGAGACAGAACTTTCATTTCCTTTATGAAAACAATGCCGATTTAATTTTTAATTAACTGCAATTTTTAATCAAAAAACATATTTAAACAAAATGTGAATGTACTAGGTCAGAAGCCGATTCAAAAACCTTTCGAATAATATCACATTCAGTGTTGTGTGTTTTGTAATTGCATACTGCATAGAACAAGGAATGTTAACAACAGAAACCAGTGGACCCGTGCGAGGATTTCGCACTGCATTTTAATAATTTTTAGATACAGGTTTAAACTTCTAAAGAAAAATTAAGGATAAAAAAAAATCTGCAAATAACATTAGTCAAGCCAGAATATTGTCTCATTTATTCCATAAAAGTTACAGTAATAAAGTAAAAAGTGCCCAGTTAAACTGATGGCATTGATCTCCAAGGCTATGCACACTAATTATACTCTTATTTCAAAGAATAATGCCTCTCGAAAAATAAAGAAATCGACAATAAACCTGTATACCAAATTTGTAGCAAATTTGTAAGCAAATCGGATGATTCTGCATGAAATGCCCATTTAGCTAAATTAAGGGAGGGATTAGCACCCCCCCCCCGTTTCCTCCTTATACTTAACCAAAGAGCCTCAAAAATAATCAGGGAAGCACCTTATCAAAATAAATCTGTATACCAAATTTGAAGCAAATCTGATAATTCTGCATGAAAAACCCATTTATCTAAATTAAGGGGGGGCTTAGCTCCGTCCCCTTATATTTAACCAATGAAACTCCAAAACTAATCAGGGAAGCGCCTTATCAGAATGAACCTATATACAAAATTTAAATCAAATCGGATATTTCTATCAAGAGTTATCGCGTTACGTACAGATACAGAACCGGCAAGCACATTAGCTCTCAGGCTTTCATAGCATGTGAGCTAAAAACTGATTGCAGATAGCAAAACGCACGCGCGAATCATCCACTTCTTGAAAAACATAAAACAAAGAAAAATAAATTGAATGCATTTAAAATACAATTTAATCTAATATAACAAAACAAAAACATACACGTTCGAACTGCTTCGATCGATCGAGCGATGGTGTCGTTTTCTTCTAAACATTTCTATATCAATTTTGCTTTTTAACCATAAATATAAAATAAACCCGGGCGAAGAAATCATACTTTATCTTT
Organism: Maratus michaelseni; assembly: GCA_963931845.1. Lineage (NCBI taxonomy): Eukaryota > Metazoa > Arthropoda > Arachnida > Araneae > Salticidae > Maratus > Maratus michaelseni. The sequence goes on from OZ007596.1 coordinate 45,753,042, forward strand.
TTGTACTATTTATTTTTTTATAATCATTGTTGAGCATCCTATAAATCAGTATTTTATTTTTGTGGCAACACAGATTTGAGGAAAATCTTTCATTTAATTTATGGAAACAATGCCGATTTAACTTTTAATAAAGAGCAATTTTTAATATAAAAAAACATGTTTAAAGGAAATACGAGTGTACTATGTCAGAAGTTGCTTCAAAAACTTTTCGAATGATACCTCATTTGTTGTTATGTATTTCGTAATTTCACATAAAAAGGGATGTTGACAGCAGAAATAATATATACGATGATTCTTGTTTCTCAAACTACAACTTCTCCCCCCCCCCCCCCCACCCTTTTTTTTTTTCTTCTTCCAATTTGTGAATAAATAAAACTTTCGCTTCGAGCCTGAGCTCGAAGTCTGGTATAAAAATCGAGCCTGAGCTCGTTTCATATCTAATATGCAACAGTATTAGCAATACATTAAAAAATTGCTTATTTTGAAAATCAATCTTTAATATTATGTTTCAAGCTACCATAAATTAAATATATGTGCAAAAAGGATAACGATCGCATCCTTCGCATGCCTTATCTTTTTTCAAGGGTACGGAAATTATAATCTTATTAAAAAAAAAAAAAAAAAAAAAAAAAAGAAAGGAAGAAAGAAAATAAAAAGAAAAAATAAATGTAAAAAAAGACGATCAAAGGAACCCAACATTTCCTGTGCGGAAACAAAACGTCAAACGAAGCAGGTATATGCTTCATCACTCTCGAAGAACTGACGGCCTTGCTCGAGGCTAGAACAAGAAAATTTTAGGGCATGTCTTGCTGATATGTTCACGAGAAAAAACCAAACAAATAATAATAATAACAATTAAAAAAGAAAAAAAAACTGTCACATGAGGGTTTTTGCTATTACTTCCTAATCAGTTTGGGGTTATTGAGAGATTTTCTGGCGTTTCTAGGTTGTTTCTCGACGCTTGTTCGGTGGCGTGTAAATTATGTATGCGCAGAAACGTGAGTTCGATGCATGAAATAGATGCTTAAATTCCCGGGGATTTATTTTATCTGATTAATGAATTACTCAGAGCTCGGAAAAGTATTGTATAATTAGACTTAATGAGAGATTAACGATATATCGCGATGTTTGCTACAGGCATTTTAACCTCGTGGTATTTATATCCCATTGAGCTAACACGTGAGGGAAAAAATGCACCGATTATGAAACAATATCAACATTACGAGACTATTGTTATGAAATCTTCGATTTCATCTTCTTCAATGCGCTAACTAACGGCTCATCGGCAGATGTTGTAAATTTGATGTATGACATTCAGCGACTTTCGAAATATTGGCCAATATTGGAGTAGACGTTGACCGATATCTCCGTGCTACCTGGGTCTAAAAAGCAAGGTTAATATCGCTAATATTGCATAGGCAACGAAAGGAAACTTACTCAATCACTTAAGGTACAAAAAATAATTGTTTACATTTATACATATTTTTTGCTTTTTTTTTTTTTTTTTTTTTTTTTTTTTTTCAATGTATATTTATTTACATATTTCTTTTTAAATGCAAATTCTTCAAAAAAATTAATTAAAAAAATTGGAATTTTCAAATTTTATCAATGTTTAAAATTTTATATAGCATCTGAACTCTTTTTTAAGTGCGTTCGTAATTATATAAGTACGTAGCACCTATAGTCGTCTAGCCCGTCCGTCTGTTCGTCTGAGCGCATATAACAGCGTAAAAACTGCCCAACCAAATGGTTTGAAATTTAATATATATAATCGTTTCAGAATTTTGTCGAGTCATTTCAAATTTTATGAAAATCGAATCAAAACTTAAAAAGATATTAATAAAAGCTTTCTTCATTCTATTAAATCCTATCATACGTAATTAATTCAGTGATATCCCATGATAGGTAATGATTCTAGGTTGCCATGGTGATGACGTCCTATTTAAGATGGAGTCCTATTTTTTCCGTATTACTGAATTTAAAGACCAAATTTGTATACTAAAATTGTTTAATTACAGCAATCCTATAATCTACCGATGTTTGTTTGGTTAGATGTTTCCGTAGAAATAGATATTAAATGGAAAAAGAGTCTAAATATGGGTTTCAAGTTCTAAAATTTTCAAAGCTAGAATTTTCCGTAAACGTCAAAAAAAGATATAAAATGTTGCCAACTTAAAATGCACTTATTTCATTACGGAAGTGAATCATATCAGAATAACAAAAGATATAACTCATTTTTTTCAGTGAAATAATAACAATGATTTTTTTACATTGTCTTGTATTGGTTATTTGTGCATAGTATAATTTTAATGCAATAGAAATGTAATTAATTAGTTGTAAAAATGTACTGAAATTTAATTTCATATAATAAAATTAATATCCATAATATGAAAATCTGCACATAAAATAAATTTTGTATTCAGGCATTTTCGCATAAGAGTGCTACAGCTATTGTGCACGAAGATCTGAATATTTACAAAACTAGTTAACGCACTTCATTTGCCACGTTTGACGTACAATTTCCAACTTATTTGTACTTTTTATCTTTTCAGTACAGAAATGAATACAAATTATTCTTTTTTTCACGGTTTACAAAAATATAATAATAATACTAATAATAATTTTTTAAAGAAGATTTTTATGATTATTTTTTGCTACGAGAAACATATCTTTTAAATTTTCCCTCAAAACTAAAAATTCCGAAGACAGTTTAAAGAATATGTAACTGAAAAATAATGTATAATGTCTCACAACTTTGTCTTTCATAGAAATTTAGGTATATCATTGTATGACACGTTTCAGAACATGACGATATGACAAATTTCGGAAAAATACATTCTGAGATAATTGCCTTTAAATCCTATAAGAAAGCGCAGAAAACACTGACAGTGTAACCGAAAAAGCATTATACCTTTTGATATAGTATATAAATTTTATTCTAAAAGTTAAAGTATTTTTTCTAAAAGTTCTACAATATGTTTCAAGCTAAAAAAAAAGTAAAAATTCATTTTTTTTTTCGAGATTTTTTTGCCCCAGACCATCTTAATGTGGTTCAATCTTATCTATACCCTATCTTTGGAAAAAAAATCTATTGGCTTCATCACAGATAATTTGAATCGGTCTTCATAAATGCAAAATGTAATCTTGCGCGGGTAATCCGCGACACAGTTGAACCCGAACCAGTAGTTTTTAAACCCGAACTCAAAGTAGAAGAAAATTAATTTATATTTTAATACAGTTATGGAAAAACAGTCTAGAATTCTAGGTCTAATATCAACTTTATACTTTACGTCCAAAAATAAACCTATATATATATACATATATAATACCTTTAAATTCAAAATACAGCTATAGCTTATATATGCTCATTAATGTTCAAATATATAGTTTTTTTTTTTTCATTTAAAACGTTATTCTAGACTTTTTATTTATTTATTTATTTATTTATTTTTTTTTTGAAAAATTCTGCCAACCCGACAGCATCGACCCGCAAGAGGTGTTTAAATTTTTCCAATTCTCCCAACACGCACCCAAAACAATTGAATTCAACCCGACCCGCAATGAAAAAAATAGCATTAACAGGAACCGGGGATCGAGTCGCGTTCGGGTAAAATCGAGCTATCCGGCCCGATGCAGGAATCTAATGCGGATTTTAAAGACAGCAGAGACATACTTTGTGGAATTTTCTTAAATGTTTTCAGATGTTTGTCAATGTTTATATTAAATATTTTTGCCACAAAAGTCGACAAGGTCGTCCTGTGTATGCTGACCAATAAATTATAATTATTATTCCCATTCTCACATATCTTGCCTGTTATAGTTCTTTTACTGCAAAAATAAAAGTGCGCTTGAGGGAAGCCATTTTTAGCAATAACTGACCATATAAATCGTAACGGGATCGAAAACTTTTGGTTGTAGAAAGTAAAGGATGTTTTACATATCCCTTATCAGACTAAAATTTACATCAGCGTAAATAAATTTTGCAAATGAGATATTTTTAAGAGATATTTCTTTTAATTATTGTACTTTATTGCATTTCATTATTATTATTATTATCTTTGTTTTTAAGTGAAAAATAATAATGATTACAGATATTTAAAATAACAAGTTGTAACCAATCGCAGACATTCTAAATTTTAAAGCTTCGTAAAATTTTCCATCTGCAAAAAATATCAGCTATAATACGTTTCGTAAACAAAATCATTAGTTATTGCAGATTATATTTCTTATAAATTTATAATCTGATTATCTCAGATTTATGTTTCTTTATAATTCTTGCTCTTGCAGGCCGACATCGACAAAAGACATAAATTAACATGTAAGATGTGGAAATTATAATCCTTTTTTCCCGTGTTTAAACACTTTAAACGTTTAAAAAAATAAAAAGGGGAGGTCATTTTCCTAAATAAAGAAAAACAAGTTGGAAATTGTACGTTAAACGTGACAAATGAGGTGCGTTCGTATTGTAACTATAGTTTTACAATGTAAAAAAATCACCCTTATTATTTCAGTGAAATGAATTATATCGTCTGCTATGAGCGAAATGAGCATGCTTCTTGTTTTCTTATTACATATGCCACATTCACTGATGCGATTTTTTTTTTTCGACACCAGACAGCGCTGCAAAATTCACCATGGAGATATTGCTTTGCGAGTGATTACCTCCATGCTTTAATATTTTTATGACTCATAATGAACGAATCCCTGTGTTTATTTTCTTTAATGGATTGAGATGTTCGGCTTTCAACCTAATTTCAACGGAAGTTATCCCAGAATCTATATATATTTGAATGTAATTCATCTCTCAAACAAACATTTTTTTTTATGCTCTTTCTAAAAATTTAACTTTTATGCAATTTTATTCGAAAAAATGACCTCCTGGCATTTCAAAAAAGAAATGGTCAGCTCGTACATGATTAGCATTTTTATTATTACACAGATTTGATAGAATTTAATAGAATGAAGAAAACTTTCATTAATATCTTTTTAAGTTTTGATTCGACTTTCATAAAATTTCAAATAACTCGACAAAATTCTGCAACGATTATATATATTACATTTCAAACCATTCGGTTGGGTAGTTTTTGCGCTGTTTATATGCAGACAGACGGACGGACGGACCAGACGACGACTATTAGGTGCTACGTATTTATATAATTAAGAACGCACCTAAAAAAAGGCTTTGCTCAGTCAAATTTCTAATAGTCATATTATTTATAACTCACTTATCTATTACAGTCGACTTTCGTTAATTAAATCCGCAGGTATTGACATAAAAGTTCGAGTTATTCGATTAAAAAAAAAAACGAATTTCCATTGCTATTTTTTAAAAAAAATTGACATTAGAAAAATATACCTTTTTTTTATAATTCGAAATACTTATATCACAGTCTAAATTTAACCCTTTGTATCACCGGGTTGCATAACTGTAACATACCCAAAAGTCAATATTACTTATATACAGTGAGCTTTAAAAGGCGATTTTATTTCTTTCGGCTATATCTTCCAACACAGAAGTTAATATATTTTGCTCATAGAATTCTCAAAAAACGGCGATACTAAGTTAATATTTCATTTTATTTATAATTTGAGCAGTTTCACATCGTTGTTGCTATAAATGAGCTTCGTAAATTATGTAAAATTAAAAAGGCTGGAGAGACGTTCAGAAATAGATGTTTTACAAAGTTTAGTTCGTACACTTTACAATTATGTTTTAGAAAATTCACAATATTTATGAGAAATATGTAATTTTCTGTTTGCTGCAGATAAAAAAAAAACAAAAAAAAAACACCACTTTCTCAATATTATTTTTTCTTCACGTTCTACATTTTTTAAGTTATTTTTTACACGCTTAAAATGATGTTTTCTAACATGTGAGTAAGTAATTTTCAAATCGAAGTTGTTGAGTTACAAAGGGTAAAACTTATTAAAACATAATAATGTTAATAAGCAAAAAAATTTACCTTTTATCATAATACAAATGAAAGAAATAAAGCGAAGCTATTGAAATATAAGCGGACCTTTGAACCTTAGCAGAGATAAGACCCCGCACGAGCCCGACCCGATTTGAAATGCAAGCGCGAAAAATTTTATGTCATTCGAGCCAAAAAAAAACCCGCAGTTTTTGAGGGGTGTGAATAAACCCGAGAATTTTTGGGAATAAGCCCTGATTTTTTAAGGAATATTGGAAATTTTGAAGAAGTCTTCAAAGTAAACAAAACTAGTCATTTTCCAATTTAATTTTTTTATTTTTAATAAATTTCAGGTACAGTTTTAAAAAGTTTGAAATAAGTTTTTCATTATAAATTCACAAAACTTAAGGATTTTGCGCTCTAAGTTTTTATAATTTATTATATCGCATTTGCTTTACAACATTGGCGGCTGTGAATTGGTAAGGATTTGAATGTACTAATGCAGGAATATCTCTATATTAATTTTCTTATGAGTTGCAGTGTATTTTTGCATTGATTTATTTTAGTTTTGTTCGTTTTGTTTGTTTACATTGTCTGAATCGGAAAACAGGGGTAATGTTTATATTCGTGTCATAATCTGTCATCTGCCTATCGCACTTTTTACTTATCCACTATTAAAATATCGACTTAGTTACGTTATTTTAATTTCTCTTACTTAATATTTCTGCAGCTTAAGCATGTATTTCGTTAGTTTTCATGTAAACGGTGCTATTTTTCTGTATTTACGTTATTGGTTTTGTTTATATTTGTAAAGAAAAAAAAGAACATTTTGTTTACAAATTAAAAAATTCCACGTATAATACTTTCTGAAACCTTCCGGGAAATTTTAATATTTCTCTCCCAAAAAACCCGGTTTTTTCCACTGCTTGAAAGTCTATCCGAGACCGAGCCCGATACCGAAAGTACGCAGTAGAAAACTTCTTACACAGAAATATGTATAGTATTCCTAACGACTCCCTCATGACAATATTTCGTGATTTTCATGTCCTTGAAAATCTGTTTAAAGTATAAAATTTGTTGTTTATACCCAACCACTGACAGAAATCTACAAAAGTCACGATTCTTATTATTTTAAAATATCATCGTACTATACTAACGGCAGATGGAAATGAGTTCTCTTTTCCAGTACTTGTCTTCAAACAGAAAGCTAGGGTAGACAAAGGTTTCTTTATGTTACTAACATTGACCATGCAAAGGCTTCAGAATCCGATAAATAAATCTCTATATGTCCTCAGTAACAATTCAACTCTCCTTCAAACTGGTTTTTAAAACACTTTAAGAAACTTCCATTTTTTAGGTGCCTTTACATAAATACGTAGCACCTATAGTCGTCGTCTGGTCCGTCCGTCTGTCTGCATATAACAGCATAAAAACTACCCAACCGAATGGTTTGAAATTTAACATACGTATATAATCGTTGCAGAATTTTGTCGAGTCATTTCAAATCTTATGAAATAAATTTTTAATAAAAGCTCAAGGAAAACAAATACGGGAAGACCACTTCTTTTTTCATATGCCAAACGGCCATTTTTATTAAAAATTGTTTTTTTTTTTAATAAAATAGCATACAAGTTACATTTTTAGAAAGATCGTTCAAAAAAATTGTTTGCTTAAGAGATGAGTTGCATTAAAAAATATATAGATTGTGAAATAACTTCAGTGGAAATTAGGTTAACAGCCGAATATCTCAATCCATTAAAGTAAATAAACACAAGAGAATCGTTCATCGTGAGTCATAGAAATATTAAACCATGGAGGTAATCATTCGCAAAGCAAGATCTCCATGCTCAATTTTGCAGCGCTGTCTGGTGTCGAAAAAAAAAATCCGCATCTCTAAACGTGGCATACGTAATAAGAAGAAAAGGCATGGTCATTTCCCTCATAGACGATATAATTTATTTCACTGAAACAATAACGACGATTTATTTACATTGTATAACTAGTTATAGTACGAACGCACCTCATTTGCCACGTTTAACGTACAATTTCCAACTTGTTTAGTTATAGTGCAGTCTTTCTCTTTATTGATAACTTGTTTCAATTTGTAAATAAATAAAATTTTCACTGTGGATCCCGAGTATAGTAATCGAGACCGAAACCGTTTTGTGCCCGGGCTCGGACTAAGTCCGTCTCACCTTTAGTACCTAGGGCCACTTTTTGCTTCCCACCTAAAAGCTGAGCTAGTGACCACTTTTAAAACAGCTAAATTAATGTGCAATGCATGCTTATAATATTTACTTCGTATTGGAAGTATATCGTCCATGCTCTTAAAATCGGAAATTATACAAAATAGAACGAGTTTTCGAAAACAATGTAAATGGCCCTACACTCAAAAAAAAAAAAAAAGTTTCTTAATCTCAGAAAATATAATAATATAACCACGCACGAAAAAATACAATAACCTCGTTCCAGTTATCCGCGATTCCGAAAAGCGTTCTTTATTAACCCTAATACATTTTCGAGATTTAAAGAAGCATTTATAAAAACAAAGTTTCTTTTGCTGCCACTGATTTTCGGGGACAGGACATTTCCGAGCAGTTTTTTCTAATGTACACTGCAAAAAAAAAAAAAAAAAAAAAAAAAGTGTTGATTTTACAGTATAATACTGGCAGCTGGGGTGACAGTATTATACTGTAAAATCAACACTTTTTTTTTTTTTTTTTTTCAGTGTATTAATCAGTCTTCTCAAACCGGAATATTGGTTATTAGGATGCAATTACATTCTCAACTAAACATTTTCAGCTGCGTAACTGAATTTATACATGTAATAGTAACAAAATAATGTTAATGTTAATGTTAATGTTAATGCTGTTCATTTATCATCTCTGTGTCTGTAAAACATGTTTGTGGAATATGAAAATGCTTACTTAAGAATGGATAGCATTCTATAAACCGATATTACAGGTTGAGAAAGCTGATGAATACACTAAAATATAAAAGAAAAGTGCCCAGTTAAACTAGTGGCATTGAGCTCACAGGCTATTCACACTAATTGTTAACCGATGAACCTCCAAATCTAATCAGGGAAGCGCCTCATCAGAATAAACCTCTATACCAAATTCGAAGCAAATCTGATTATTCTGCATGAAATACCCATTTAGCTAAAATAAGGGGAGATTAGCCCCCCGTTCCCCCTCTTTATACTTAACCAATGAAGCTCCAAATCTAATCAGGGAAACGCTTTATCAGAATAAACCTCTAAACAAAATTTGTAGCAAATCGGATATATCTGTATGAAATACCCATTTAGCTAAATTAAGGGGAGGATTAGACGTCGTTCCCCCCTTTATACTTAACCAATGAAACCCTAAAACTAATCAGGGAAGCTCCTTATCACAATGAACATATATACAAAATTTGAAGCAAATCTGATATTTCTACCAAGAGTTATCGTGTTATGTACATACATGCATACATACGCACATATACAGAAACTACGGGCACATTAGTTCTCAGGCTCTGATAGCATGTGAGCTAAAAATTACTATGAAACGTTTCCGAAAATCAGTGGCAGCGAAATAAACTTTTTTGTTTTATATATATATGCTTCTTTAAATCTCGAAAACATATTGGATTCTGAAGTTTCTAAAGATAAAGAACGATGTAAGCAGTTTAACTTAATGTAACTTGTGCCTAATATTGGAACCCGTGTCATAATATATGAGTATAACGAACGATTATAAATTTCTTGTTTCAAAAGTGCATTGTTTTAAAGAGTACAAAACACCCTAAATGCTAAATGAGGAAGGATCCAGTTTTAAATCGTTACATTGTTAAGATATATCTGTAATTTTTACAGAAAAAAAAAACATATTTTTTTGCAGAAAAAACTTTTAAACAGAAAAAACAGTTTTTTCTGTAAAAAAAAAAAAATAGGGAATTTGTAATTTTTACAGAAAAAATCCATATTTTTTAGATAAAAAAATACTGTTTAAAAGAAAAGGGTTTTTTTTTTCCTGCTTTCTTTTTTTTTTCCTAACCGATGCAAAGAATACTGAACTGTAGCCGCACTCTGATTTTCACTGTTTGCCTGTCAATGTCATAAGTGAAGAAAGGATTAGAATAAAGTTGAACTCTTTGACATCCATCTCTCTAGATGTAAATGAACGTGTTACGCAGACCGTTAATCTTTTATGAAACTGTTTCAGCTGATACATGAATAAGTTTAAAGGACGCTCATTTTAAACTGTCCGGTCTGAAGCATAAAGGAAGCTTTATTTCGAATACCTCATCGAAATTATATAAGAGTAAGAGAAGCGCAGAGTGACCTCTCATGTACCTGCTCAAAAGAGAATGATTTACAACCACGCATAACTGAAAACGATGTATAAAAGCAGTGGTGAAACTACAGTAGTCGCCACTTTTTCTAATTAATTTTTCTAGTCAATTTTTAGTAGTTAGTAAGTGTAATGCGCTACATTTTGAAAAAAAAATGTAATGTAGCGAGTAGCATGTTACAAAAAAAAAAAAAAAAAACAGTAGTTTTTAGCGAACACTTTACACCCTGCTTCAGTAAAAGTAAGAAACAAGAAATGAAAATGATGCATCAGATGTAGATTATGAAACACTTTCCAACATTAACAGGATATTATTATAAGAATTTTCATTTTTTCTCCCTTTCAATGAAATGATATATCTAAATAAGCAACTAAAAGAACACACATAACTCAGTAAAAATCCATTTTCAGAATTGCTCATTTCCGGTAATGTGTGCGAATTCTTTCATGTAGCAATGTATGTGATCTATAGAATTTATACACACCACCCCATACACTCAAAATTAGATCACTTTAAAAATGCATAACACAGAGGAAAACGCACTTCCAGCAATTATCGTTCGAGGTCAGTCCTTTAACCGTATTCTTTTGTATGTCTCTGTAAATGAACGATAAATGCTAATGCACTCGATAATCTAATGAACACATGAAGTGCTTCAGTCGTTTTGTTGTACTTCAAGCATCATAACATCTTTCAAAGGCACCGCAAGCGATTTTCCCCCATATTAGCTCATAATATAATGGAATCATTTTGTGCGTTCACGTAAACGAACTATAAATGCTCCTTATAATATTCCGGAGAAAGCATGCTGTAGTCCATCTCAGTGATCCATATCAATTCCATTGTTTTAAATATCGTAACATAAATAAAATGCACAACAAACGATTTTTCCCCATAGACCTCAGTGCAACGGAATTCTTTTGTGTGTTCCTGTACATGAATTATAAATGCTACACACTTCATTTTCAATACCGAACATTCTATAGTAAACCTCCATAACGTATACTTTCATAGCAATCCGAGTATATTTACTTGAGTTAGAGTATGAACAATCAGATGACAGACAGACAAGCCGATTTCATTAACACTTATCGCCCCACCAGTGGCTGAGAGGTTCTGCTCTCAAAGCTGGTAGATGGGAGGCGCTGGGTTCAAACCCATGTCGCGCACGTCGACCTAACCGTTCGGAGTTTTCCGTGGTTTTCTTCGAACCTTGCCGTAAATACGGGTTAGGATCCCTTAGAAAGACCCCCATGGAGGGCACTCCGCCTAGTACATATATCCCTCGAGTAGTAAATCTGTCGTCATAAATCAACCAACCAACCAATCATTAACACTTTTCAACTAATGTTGGCAAGTGTTAAAATGTGCTATTCTTCAAATCATGCGATCGTAACTTGTGCCTCTTTTGTGCAAAATGTATTCTGCGCAAGAATTTACGATTTTCAGCAAAAATATTACTGTAAGAATAGTATATAAAATTTATACAGTGTATGGTTATGCATAAATAGGGCGGAGTGGGGTGATTATTGGTCACTTTTCATAAAGATCCATATAACCCAGTAACTAAATTGAATTGAAACAAAAATTTTATACTTGCAGAAAGAGAATCCAATCCCTAACAATCTTAATTAGTTTTATTTTTTTTAAATTATATATAATATTAATAAAATTAAAAAATGTCTGACCAATAATCACCCCGGCAATGGGGTGATTATTGGTCAGGGATGGGGTGATTATTGGTCATTGTTTTATGATCAAATACCAACATTTTAAACACTCAAAAATTTTATAAATGATTAAATGAAACATTCTTGGAATAAATTTAATACTTTATATTGTTTCTAAATATAAACAGAGTTATGAAAAATGTTATAAAATAAAGAACATTACTAAAATGGTTGGAACTTTAAATATATTTTAAAAAAATAATACATTTATTTACAAAAGACTTTTGCATTTAGGATATGCAGCTTGCATTTCATCTTCCTCAATCTGAAATGGCCCTGTACCATAGAGTCTAACTGGTCCATAAAACACAAAGGAGTACTTCACTGCCGCAAGATCCGTTTTCTTTGTCCAGCGATAATTTCTGCAGACTTTTCCAAAAATTTGCAAGACAAAATATCATCCTAAATACTAATAACACGCCCGATGTATGGCATCTGTTCAAAGTAGACAGCATAGTACTTATCTACACATATGGATTTATGTATTTACTTAATTTATTTGTAGCTGAAATATCAGAATCTTTTTTTTTTTTTTTTTTTTTTTTTTTTTTTTTTTTTTTTTTTTTTTGCAGTTGCAGAATTTCTTCAGCTTCACCCGTTTCTACTTCTATATCTATATCCATATCTTGTGTGCATTCCTGTGTTTTCTTTCTAGTCTCAGAGGATGATGCTACTGCATCTTCAGCTGTATTCTTGTTTAATGTTTAATGTTAATTCTTTTTCATCTTTTTCTATTTCAACTTTTTCACACAACTTAATGAAATCCTCGTTGGTGATAACTGCTGCATTTGTACTATAAAAGATGTTCATTAAATATACAAGTTAAATTTTCAAACTCACCCCAATATATCTTCAAGAAATGGATAAACAAAGGTTCAGTTATTTCAAATGTAATTTGTGCAAGGAGTTGCTGAAAAAAATCAAAACAATGTGGTTCACTCTTAAAGTGTTGCCACATGAACTTGAAAAAACTTTTGAATGCAGACGCTGCCATCTAAAACTGACAAATATTAAACATTTCTGCACTATTTGTGAGTTTATAAGTAAATTTTAAGCTAAAATTACATGACCAAGAATCACCCCATGTATATAGGATGATGTTTAGCCCTCTATTTCCCTAATGTATGTACTCATACAGTGTTCATATACATACATATGTATTCTATGCATATTTTTCTTTCTATATAACCCTTGTAGATCATCATGTAGCTAAATTTAATATTACAGGCATCTTATGAAAAAAAAAACATGATTTTGTAATCCCTTATTTTTTGCTCAAGTTTTATACATATGTCTAGTTAAAATATTTTTCCTCATTAAATTATGTTTTGAACCAAAAAATCGTTTGTGTTACTGAATAACAATGAAATTGTCTAACATCCAGTATTTTTTTCTTTTGATTTTATCATTAGTATAAATGAAAATTTAATTGACCAATAATCACCCCATGTTGCAAGTGACCAAGAATCACCCCGGTCTGCCCTATGTTATGTACAATAGTTGGTCCCTGGTTATATCGCTTGTTCCAGATATATAGCTCTGTTTTCGTGTATCCCCGAAAAGTAAATAAGCTGAAGTTTAATCGCAATCTACCCTATATATATAAAATCCTAATGAAACGAATTTGTGAAACGATTTTATGAAACGAATTTATGAAACGATTTTATGAAACGACTGATTAAACGACTGATTGTGTTTCAGGGCTATTTTTAATAAAATATTAAATGCTTGATGGTGAAATTAATACCAATTGTCCATAAAAATCCGCGGATGTCGAAACTGGTAATAGAATTTTGAAATTCGAATTAGTTTTCGAGATATTATTTTTTTTTCTAATTTTACTGACATTTCTGTAATGATGGCAACTAATGACTCAGTTTTTTGTGACAAAAAGGGAAAAAAATTGAAAAGGATCCCGATAGGGAATATTGATTTCTTTTTATTCGTCATTTTCAAATTGAATTTGAATTTATCTTTTATTTCAATCAATAATGAAGACAAGATTGTGTTAAATTATGTTTTACAGGAAAATTTGAAAAAAAAAAAATCACATTTCTATCGTCAGGATTCAATCGTCTGTCAGCAGTTAATTTAATTTATAAACTGAAAATATTTTGAATAAATTCGTCCAAATGACGTCATTTATGTAAATACGTCATTTATGTTTATACAATTTATTTAATATAAAGAAGCCATTTATCTATTTTTATGTACAAAAAGAGGTAAATTGAAAGACAATTATAAATAAATTATATATATATACATATAAATACATGTACGAACAAGCATAAAAGTTCGGTGCTTTTCCAGTATATGATGAAACAGAGAAAATAGCCTTGGCGGAAAAGGAAATTTGGCAACATACTTTCTGTCAACCTATTCACTTTGTCATTTCGTATACAGAAGCATTTTTTCAATATTTATACAATTTGTTTAGCGTAAAATGTCATTTATCCTATTTTATATATAATCAGAAGCAATTTGTATAGAAAAAACTATAATAATATACGTATAATTAAAATACGCATATAAACAAAAAAATCGTCAAATTTGTTTCCATGGCTGTTTATGTCATTTGGCACCGAATCTCATTTTCTAATGCTCGAATTGCGCCAAGCTTTTTAAAAAGCGTCAAGACCCATATAATAGAAAAGCACCAAAAATTCATTGGGTTTGTTTTCATAACTTTTGGCAACAAATATATGTATATTAACGAATCTATCCGTTTTTGAAACTCGAATTACGCCAAACCTAAAAGCAAAGGATCCTATACTGGAAAATTACCCGATTTTCTTATGGACAATATTCAAGTGACATAACATGGTGTAAAATTATCGCGGATAGTAAATTTGTTTAAATATCTCATCAATTGATGCCGAATAAATGCAGGCATGCATGCAAAAAATATTTAATTAATTTTGTATGATAAATAATTATTAGAAAATTCGTATATACATATTAATTAAAATAAATAATTTACATATTTAAAATAACATGAAAATATGCATGATGGTGCACTAAAATAGAGAGAAAATTAAAACGTGTTACTGAAAATGTCTATAACATAGTACTTTTCAATACCGTGGTTCTTAATGTTATTCACAAGCAGATGGAATTTTCTCATCCTTAAACGCAAAGGAAGAATAGAATACAGATCGTTGTTATAAAAGTCTGAGAGGTAGCCACAATTTAAACCTAACCATTTTATACAAGCTGGTTTTCAAGGTGTAATTGATTTTACTTATCAATCCCGAAAACAGTCGTCAGTTGTCGCAACAGCTGTGTATGAAGCCATGATAACAAAAAAAAAAAAAAATACTCGATTAAAACGTTAAAAGCATGGCAACCCAATTACAGATTTACCAATATTTTAAAAACAAAGCACGCTGTCATGTTTCTAGAGGCCTCTAAGTCTGAGCGGGGGTTGGCGAGCGTAGCTCGCAGGGGTAGGCCCCCTAGTTTTATATAACTATATATAAATGTTTATTGTACTACGTGTCATATTTTATAATACGAGCAAATTTTGTGTCTATGTGTGTGTATATATATATATATATATATATATATACTTAATGTAAAATGTAACCATTGAAACATAAGAAACTGACCGTGCACAATGAAATCACAATACCATATAGCAGTGTCAAATTACAAATTAAATTATGTAGTCCATATATATATGAAATTTTATCTTAAAAATGGCTCGAACGATTTAGATTAAATTTTGTATCTTACCGTTGTTTTCGGGTGCGAGATGACAATTGGAATGGGTCACATCTTCGAGAAAATTTGATTAGTGGGTCATTTTGGGTCTCTACGGGTTAGGGTCAAGCTAATTTTATCCAAAATTGGCTGAAACGATTTTGACTGAATTTTGTATCCTACCATTTTGAGGTTCGAGAAGACTATTGGGCTGTGTCACATGTTAGAAATTAAATCGGCAATCCCTATAACATGAACTCCTTGTGTTAGTTCGTTTGGATAGATTTTTATTTAAAAATATAAAATCATGCAAATTCGACGTTGTACGCTGCCAAAGGCAGTGGCGGCCCCAACATTAGGTTTGTCTGGAAAGATTTTCGTTTAAAAATATAAATTCATTCAACATTGATTTTTGTAAAATTTAAGGTTATTATTACGGGCTCAAACAACGCCGGGTGGATCTGCTAGTAATGAAATAAAATTTTTAATTAATAAAAATAAATATTAATTTCAAAGAAATTTTAAACAAGAACGAAACTTTCGCCATGAGATAATTAAATAAACAATTAAAAAAAACACATAACTCAGTAAAAATCCATTTCCACCAATTCATGTCCATATGCGGATAATGTGCGCGAATTCTGTCGTACAGCCCTGTATATGATCTATAGAATTTATGACACACCACGTAATACAAACAAAAATTAGATAAGTTTAAAAATACATACCGCACCTGAAAACTTCCAGCAATTACTGATCACAGTTAGTCCTGTAACGGAATTCTTTTGTGACTCTGTACATCAACGCTAGATGCTACACACTTCATAATGTATAGAAAACATATCATAGTGCACCCCAGTGATCCTTTTTAATTTCATTATGTTTGAAGTATCATAACATCATTAAAATGAACCGCAACACATTTTTCTCCATATATCATAAAGATCATAATTCTTTTGTGTGTCCTTCACTGCAAAAAAAATTTGTTGATTTTGCAGTATAATACTGGCACTCCAGCTGCCAGTATTATACCGTAAAATTAACAGTAATAAATAGTAAAATAAGCAGTAATACGTTTCGCGCATGCCGTATTACTGCTTATTTTACTGTTTATTACTGTTAATTTTACGGTATAATAGTAGCAACTGGGATGCCAGTATTATACTGCAAAATCAACAATTTATTTTTGCAGTGCTGTAAACGAACTATAGTTGCAACTTATTCTATACTCCTGAGCAGGGGTCGGAAAAACTACTTTTTTTATTGTAGCGAACTACAACTACAACTACTTTATTGAAAATGTAGTTAACTACAACTACTTGCTTTAAAAAGTAGCGACTATATAAACTACGAGTACTTTTCAAAAGTAGTCACTACTTCGCTACTTTCCAATTTTGTCAAATGGAACAATTTAGTCTAGAAACTGAAGGCACGGATTAAATAATAAAACGACTCCTCGTTATATCGCGTCTGCTGGGATATAAATGTGACATAACTGAGGACATTAAAAAATGAAGAAAGATAAGATACGAGAAAATGTTTTGTGTTTGTCTCAAAAACATTGGTTTATACACACATTATATATTTCATAGCAAAATTAAGAGAGATAGTATAATCCAGAAAATTACAGAAAAACAAGTCTAAATGCAATGAACTGTGTAAAATAAAACTAAGCAACAAAAATGTAAGAATAAATAAATCTGTAAATAAAGCAATTCCGAATAATAATAAATACGGCGTTAAAACATGAAAACCTAATAACGAGTAAATAGACAAATGTTGAAAGCTAGAAAATTAATTCTTTTGGTGGGTTAGTATTTGATTTTAGCAGCAAGTGTCGATAGGAAAGATATATGACTTCATGCTGTGCCTTGCTAATACACTGCAGCTGAGATTTGCCGTTGAGATTCGCAGATTGTTGAACAGAACAAATTTTGCACAAAAGAAGCAAGTTTTAAAAACGTGATTATCAGAATGGCACATTTTTCTTTTGAAGTAGCTTTAAAAGTTGGGTCGGTTTTCGCTACAAACTACCGATTTTTTGTATCGCGCTACTCGCTACACTACATTGTTCAAAACGTAGCGCGCTACACTATACAAATTACTGTAAACAGTAGTGAATACTGTAGTTTCGTTACTTGCAGCGCGCTACTTCCGACCCCTGCTCCTGAGAAAGCACGTTGTAGTCTACCTTAGTGATGCATATCAATCTTATAATGTTTGAAATATCGTAACATCAATAAAATGCCCCATAAACGATTTTCCTTCATAGGCCATAATGTAATGGAATTATTTTGTGTGTCCCTGTAAATGAACTATAAATGCTACACACTTTATTTTCAATACCGAACATGTCATAGTAAACCCGAATAAAAGATATCAAATGCATAGCAATCCGAGTATATTTACGGGAGTTAGAGCACGGACAGACAGACAAACCGAATTCATAAGCACTTTTCAACTATTTTGGAAAGAGTTAAAAATGAACTATACTTATAGCTAATACATTTTTAATTTTCAAATTATCTCCGTACTTTCCATTTACATATTTTGGTAAATCCTTATCTACGTACTTACATACATGAATCTGGATTCAACCCATCTTCCATTACAAGGACATAAACACATACACCCAACACATTTAAAACAAAAGTTAATATACATTTGAATCGAGTAATGTTTATAATCGGATTGAATATCCTACACTTTTTATAGGATTGCGTCTAATAGTAAAAAAAAAAAAAAAAAAAAAAAAAAAAAAAAAAAAAAACTAATGATCATTCTTTCGCAAAATAATAAAAAAAAAGTGTGAAAAGGGGAGGGGGATGGGAGAAGGAAAATAATAATCAATGCAATCGCAGAACAAACTAGCATTTTTTTTGTTGAAGCTATATAATTATAATAAAATCGAATGCTTCTAATCTAATATCAACTATATGACATAATCTTTCATGTAATTAATGATTTCAAAAAATAGCATCTTTAAATGTACGTAAAAAAAGAAAAAAAAAATTCAATATAAAGTATTTTTTCCAGGAAAACCGTGAATGATAGAGTAGATAATGACGATAATATATAATTAAGTTTTAAAACGACTGTATGACGCATTTCTTTCGTTTATAACATAACAGTGATAATCTCTTTCGGTTTTCTAAACACTTAAATCGTTTAAACACAAGAAAATACAATTAAATGTTCGTATTTTATATATTATTAGATATTTATTCCCCAGATCTCCAAATATTTTCTATTTCGTAGTTCTATCTTTTTTTTTTTTTTCTGTAAAAGCCTGCACGAAAATAAATAATGCATCCATAAATAATCTGCACAAATTAAGGATTTTCTGTACAAAAATGTATAATAATTAGTTTTTTTTTTTTTTTTTTTTTTTTAATTGGAGAGATTTACGAGAATTTAAAATTCAGAAATCTTTTGAATAATTATTTTCCTATTTAAAAATTAATTGATAATATTTTTCATTTGAAAAAAAAAAAATATATCAGAGTGATTTAGTTTAATTTCTTTATTTTCAACATAAATAGCAAAAAACGCTTTATTCACAGATTTTATTTAGGAGTCACAGTGTGTATAAAGATGAATAAATACTTATTAATATTTTTCTTTTAAAAGATACATTTTGCCACGCTGGCTGGTGCGTCAGCAAAATCTGCAGACCAGGGAGGTTTTTAAAGTTTACAGTAGTCAATCTCTTTGTATTAGATATATTCTGAAAACGACATTTTCAAAACTGAGCAAAAAATTTTTCAAATCTGAGTCTGTCGCATAGTCAAAATGGCTCCGAATCAAAATGACTCAAGTTTGAAGCATATATATAGTCATTTCTGAAAACATGCACACACTCAAGAATAAAACATCATGTGGTACTATTTGAGTATGTCCATGTTTCAAAAATGAGTGTAAACTGATTTCTATGCACTGCAAAAAAAAAAAAAAAAAAAAAAAAATGTTTATTTTACAGTATAATACTAGCACCCCAAGCGCGGTAGTGTAGTACTACTTATTTTACTGTTTATTACTGTTAATCTTACGGTATAATACTAGCAGCTGGGATGCCAATAGTGCTCATTTTTTAGTATTTCCATGTTTCAAAAATTAGTTTGAACTGATTCTAATAATTTTTGAGTATGTCCATGTTTCAAAAATGAGTATGAACTGACCTCTCTGTGCTCAGTTTTGAGTATGTCCATGTTTCAATATTCTGAGTATTTGTGGTATTTCAGAATTGAAAGAATTGGGTCGTGCTATTTGAAACAAAAAGTTTCATAACAAAATGAAAACATCGATTTTCTCAGATTTGAGAGTGTCATTTTTCTCAGTGTAAGCTGTCATTGCCAAAAGTAAGACGCTATTAGCTAGCTCACATTACAAAAAATAAGAAGCTACTTTTTTCAGCCGTTCGGAGGAAAGACATTCCGGAAAATTTCAGTATATTTCCACCGATCGTGACCCCCAGAACCCAAAACCACCTTCAGTCCAAATGTTGATTTATATATTATATATATTTATTTATATTCCATTTTTATGTCATGCGATAGCAACCGTATTTATGAACCGATTTGGATATGATTAAGCATGAGTACAGGACTTACCAAGGTCTCGACCGAGTTCGTTGACCAGCTTCATAATCCCTCCTATTTCAAAATAGTGGTCACATAAAGATTTAAAGTTCAAAATGATATACAAATGAAAAAAATAGAAACATAAAAATTTTTACTCTTAAGTGCTCGGCCTTTTTACAAGGATTCCGGAACATTTTTTGTTTTGCCTCTACCTTAAAAAATGGCTGTTTGAAATTCTAGGGTGGCTAATTTTTCCATAATCAGGTTACATGTATGAGCTTTAGAAAACGCGGTTTCTCGCAAATTTACTATGACTGTTGTAACCATTGCTGCTACTCTCATACGCTTGAACATACACAGTCATATCTGCCAGCATCAAATTCTCTTACCAAGAATGGCGATGCTTGGCGAAATATCACCAAATTTGGTGATAAAATAGGACGCCATAAATGAAGCCAACTCGGCGATAGCTAACTAGTTTTTCGAAATTTCCATTCATATGCAGTAGTGACGAAAACTGTGAATCTTCTATAAGCGGTTCCACGCATTTTAACTTCGTGCGTGAGAGTAAAATTGGTACTTACGTATAATCCGGGCCAGGTCAGATACAACTGCGCCAAGCATTGCACCAATTATGCTAATTACAGTAACCCTTATTTTTGACAACTATATAGTTTATTTATTTATTATAGTTTCTTGTTTTTTTTTTTAATTATAAGTTATACTTTATTTTTATATTATAATTTATAGTTTATTTTTCATTGTAGTTTATATAGTTTTTTGTTATTTATTTATTATTGTTCATTTCTTATTAACCGACTTAAAAAAAGGAGGAGGTTATTAATTAACCGACTTAAAAAAAGGAGGAGGTTATCAATTCGACCCGTATGTATGTATTATGTTGTTCACGCATAATTCTCGTAAATGTGCATCGATTTTTATAATTTTTATTTTGTTTGAAAGAGTAAGGGTCCAAGGTGGTCCCATTTCAATTTCGTCAAAATCTGATCATTAGAACAAATTATTTTATTCAAATTTCCATTATTTTGATAATTTAATTTATATTTCAAAAAGTCCATTATTTGAATTGTTGCCAATTTGTAAAATAGCGCACATAATAATATTCCCTTTCAATTAAAAAACGTATTTACACGTGACCATCAAAAACAGAAATAAAACTTTAAAACAATAATTAAATGATCATGTGTTAAAAGCAGTAAATGTAGAAAAATACGTTATAAAAAATATACTTGCACGTGAATATTAAAAAAGAGAAATAATTAAATTATTACACATTCAAAACATTAAATGGGGAAACTTACGTCATATTTAAAATGCTCAAATAACATTACTTCCAAACAGTTTCAATTTATAAACATATTTACACGAGAAATTAATTTATTTGTAGCTGATATATTATGTATACTAAACTACGAAAAGTCCTTCTGGTCTATACCGGCAGGAAAAGACAGCCTGTAATGAATTAAAGCACTCTAAGGATCCGAGGAACGCTTAACATCCGACATCTTTTATTCAGCATCGTTGATACACACGTTTAAACTAAAATGAACAACTAAAAATATATTACACTCCCCATTAAAACTTCAGAGTACACAACTATCTTATACGGTGCACGCACACACACCATTTCTCAACATCGTCTGTTTAAAACTCACTGCATCTCCCAGCCTTCTCGGTTCACTTCTCTTTATTCGCCGACCAACATCTCTCGCAATCTCTTTGCCTATCGAAAAAGTTCTTTCGACTCGATTACACGCCGAAGCTAGGCGGAAAAGTCCTGGACAAAACTGGACAACCCCAGGCCAGCAACTCACAAGACAGGCTAGGCCGTAATTTCCTTCAGTCGTCACAAGCTTACCTATTCCCTGGTTTTAAGATTTTAGCTAAATTTACTGGAAAACACCAAGCTATAAAATTGGATGGAGCCTGATTACAGAAATTCGGTCGCAGTTCTCGTCAATATTGAATTTGAATCAGAATTCCACCAAATATGTCAGCTATAGCCAAGTTGGCTTCATTTATGGCAACTTGTTTTTGTCTCCAAATTTGTTGATATTTCGCCAAATATTGCCTAGCTTGGAGAGAATTTAACGCTGGCGAACATGAATATATAGTGTTAAGAATGTAAGAGTTAGAATGATGGTACAACAATGAAATAAAACTTGCGAGATAGCATGTTCACTAAAACTCTAAATTAAAACCGTTTATGGAGGAATCCTGCTGTCTTGTTTCAAAATGTCAGCCACTCTAAAATTTCAAAATGCTATATCTCAGCCAATTTTTTAAGGTAGAGGCAAAACAAAAATTGTTCCGGTATCCTTGGATCAAGGCTGAACATTCAATTGAAGAAAAACCTTTAGGATTTCTAATATTTTTAACGACTTAACTGTACATCTTTTTGAATTTGAAATCTTTAAGTGTCTATCATAGCGCCTCCTTCTTGCCGAATATCCCCAAATTCAACTGGGACCTGCAGGCCATACTAAAAAACACATACAAAAAATTTGGTTCAGTACTGTGGTTAACCTAATACACTTTTCGATGATACAATAATTTAAATGGAACAAAAATCGCTATCACAGCGCCCGCTTTCGGCAGAATATCCGCAAATTCAAGTGAGACCTGCTGGTCACAGCCAAAAACCTATAAATGAAATTTCGTTCAATTCTAGGTTGCTTCATAACTTGACACACTTTTCAATGATACAAAGAGGGCACACACGGACAGACAGATATTTTGTAAAAACATGTTTTTCGGAATCTTTGACTCCTAAAACATATAAATCTGTCAAAAACCGGAAGCTGAAAAAATTTTCATCACAATACTTTTTTCTATTTAGATAGAAGAAGGTGAGAAAAGGAGGATGTTAATAATTTGACCCTATGTATGTATGTATGTTTTAGTCCTGTTCACGCATAACTTTTGTAAATGTGCACCGATTTTGATATATATATATATTTGTTTAAAAGTGTAAGACACCCATTTAAATTGGTCCCATTTAAATTTCGGCAAATTCTGATGATTAGAACAATTTTGTTGTTAAATTTTTTTCAAAATTAAAAGATGCGTGGAATCCGATTACAGAAGATTCATTCCCAATTCTCGTCAATCTGAATGAGAATTTCGTCAAATTAGTCAACTATAACCACGTTGGCTTCATTTATGGCAACATATTTTGATCGTCAAATTTGGTGATATTTCTCCAGTTGTCGTCCAGATTGACAAGAATTTGATTCTGTCAAAGATTTTATTAAAAAATCTTTATTTAATGGATAATTTTGGTAAATTATAATTTCTATTACAAATTACTTATTTATTCAGCAGATGTTGAAATCAAGATAATTGTGTATTACTGTATTAATAACTAAAAAGTGGGAAATAAAATAAACTTTTACAAAAAAATATTAACTGACTTAAAAAAAAAAAGTATTAAATAATTCTTTAAAATTCTCTAATGACAAAATGTTATCCATTAACCACAAATCCGATATCATGTGTCGGAATAAAAATGATAAATTTAATATGAACAGTTTAATACCCACCAAACATGGATTTTCGAGAGAATATATTTTACAAGAGATGGATATACAGACTGATGATTTAGTTTACGTATATATATACATATGAAAAACAATCAATTACTTTTTGAAGTCGGTGCCAAACAACCCCAATCGATAAATTAGTAGATACTAGGTACAATATATTCACAATTCTTACTAAACTTAAGGTAGTTTGGCACCGACTTCAAAAAGTAATTGATTGTTTTTCTTATGTATATATACGTAAACTAAATCATCAGTCTGTATATTCATCTCTAGTAAAATATATTCTCCCGAAAATTCATGTTTGGTGGGTATTAAACTTTACATATTAAATTTATCATTTTTATTCCGACACATGATATTGGATTTGTGGTTAATGGATAACATTTTGTCATTAGAGAATTTTAAAGAATTATTTAATACTTTTTTTTTTAAGTCAGTTAATATTTTTTTGTAAAAGTTTATTTTATTTTATTTATTTATTTATTTTATATTATTTACCCTTTTTAACAATGTTATGTATTTAATAATGTGAAATTACTGTTTTGAACATGATTGGTAACGATAAACAAAATTGGCAATTGGCAACCATTTTTGGCGATCTATCACCTGGCACGGATAATACCGTAAAAGTACCGTAAAATACCGTAAAATTAGACGAATTCTTTAAAACAAGGAATAATGTAACTACCTTTTCCTCCCGATACAGGTAAGAAGAGGAAGAATTTTCTTATCTTTTTTTTTTTTTCAACCTATGGAGTGGTACAAGTTGAAAGAGTTTATGAATTAATTTGTCTGTCTGTCTGTCTGTCTGTTCATGTTCCTACTCACGTAAATATAATCGGATTTCCATGGAATTGATACATGTTATTGGGGGTTTACTATGGCATGTTCTGTATTAAAAAATGAAGTGTGTATTTTAATGATGTTACACTATTTCAAACATATTGAAAGTGATTTATACGTCTGGGGGTGAACTACAAGATGCTTACTATATAATGCAGTGTGGTAAATAGTGTGTGCAGTATGGCATTCATCGTTCATTTACATGGACACACAAAAGAAATCCGTTACATTACGGTCTATTTCGAAAAATCATTTGCTGTGTATTTTAATCCTATTGTACTATTTCAAATATATTGAAATTGATATATTATCACTGAGGAGAAGTGCAAAATGCTTACAATAGAACACAATGCGCATAACATTTATCGTTCATTTACAGAGACATTCAAAAGAATTCCGTTACAATTCGATATATTTCGAAAAATCGTTTGCGGTGCATCTTAACCCTATTATACTATTTCAAATATATTCAAATTGATATATTATCACTGAGGAGAAGTGCAAAATGCTTACAATAGAACACAATGCGCATAACATTTATCGTTCATTTACAGAGACATTCAAAAGAATTCCGTTACAAATCGATATATTTCGAAAAATCGTTTGCGGTGCATTTTAATCCTATTATACTATTTCAAATATATTCAAATTGATATATTATCACTGAGGAGAAGTGCAAAATGCTTACTATAGAATACAATACGCATAACATTTATCGTTCATTTATAGAGACATTTAAAAGAATTCCGTTACTATACGGTCTATTTCAAAAAATCGTTTGCGGTGTATTTTAATCCTATTATACTATTTCAAATATATTGAAATTGATATATTATCACTGAGGAGAAGTGCAAAATGCTTACTATAGAATACAATGCGCATAACATTTATCGTTCATTTAAGGAGACATTCAAAAGAATTCCGTTACAATACGGTCTATTTCGAAAAATCGTTTGCTGTATATTTTAATGCTATTATACTATTTCAAATATATTGAAATTGATATATTATCACTGAGGAGAAGTGCAAAATGCTTACTATTGAATACAATGCGCATAACATTTATCGTTCATGTACAGGGACACACAAAAGAATTCGACTTTTGAACAGTAATTGCTGAAAGTGCGTTTTCAGTTGTAGTACGTGTTTTTAAATTTAACAATTTTTTTTGCATATTACTTAGTGTGTATAACTTCTATATAGATCGTATACAGGACTGTACAAAACATCTCCAATACATTTTTGTTTATTGATGGAAATTGGCTGAAAGGGAATTTTCAACTGTGCTATGTGTTTCCTATAAACTAAATGTTAGCATGTTTATATGGTATATATATACAGATCTGTAGATCATATACAGGGCTGCAGAAAATAATTCGGATATTTTTTCCGACAATTAATTTTAATTGTTGAAATTTGGTTTCAAATATGTTATGACGCGCTTTCCAAATTTTTTACTTAGCCGTCTTTCACCTTATTAAATGGTGAATTTTTGTTGCAGTATTCTGAATGTGTTGGAAAATGTTTCATAATCTATGCATGAAAGACAATTTTTCGTTCTTGTTTTTAACTTTTTTTTTTAGTTTTATACTTATTTATGTGTCTTATTTAAACTGTCAAAACATGGAAATGTGAAATGCAGACGAATTGTGGAATTAAAACAGTGATTTCGGGAAAACAGACAGATAAACAAATACACACACACACAAACAATAACATACATTAATTTCATTAGTAAATGATAAAAACAATAAAATCACTGAAAATAACACGCAGCTTACAAAATGACTTAAATTTGTTCACAGCAGCCATAAAATATGTCTTGAAGCACCTTAATATATACTGACAGCTGTGAATATATTAAAAAAAGATAATTTTGGCAGGGGCAATTTATCTTTATTTATGTGACTTTTAACTATTTAATATTTAGTCAGCCGAAAACAAAGAAATGCATTAAACCTTACTGTAAAAGCTAGAATATATTAATATTTATCTCCAAATAAAGTCGATTTAACTCGTTTCTGTGAGGAAAAAAAAAAAAAAAAAAAAAAAAGTCATTCCTCGTTAACAAATATTTTTATAAATAGTCATTAAGAACTTTTCCTGTACAATTTTTTTTATTATTATTACTATTTTACGTAATTTATTCCGAAGTAATTTCACGGTACTTTTGCCTCATTTTCTTTCTATTTATGCTTACGTTTTTCCCGCGTAATTTTTTATCACTCGCGAAGCAATTATTCCTAGACAACTCCGGACAAAAAATGTTTTTTTTTTTTTTTTTTTTTTTTCTCGGTTTAATGAAAGACTATAAACGAAACAGGAACTGCGCTAGAACTTTTTAAAGAGTTAATTGTGGGATCTCACCGTTTTAATTTGGGAGAAAAAAAAATCGATCAGAGTATTTTAATAAGAGCGACATCGTTTTTTTTTTTTTTTTACGTTAAATCTACTGAGGTGGAATAGTTTTTTTTAAAGCAGATTTTAAAAGAAGAAAAAGAAACGCTAATAAGTATTTAATTTTTTTGGCATTATTCTTTTTAAGAAATTTTAATCGACATAAGAAATACAGAGAAAAGAAATTACATTGACCTCTCACTTGCGATACAGGGTAATTATTTTTCGACACCAGTTTCTTTTTAAAGTAATTTTCTCCTTATTTAATCGCAGAATTTTGTAATCAAATTTTACTCTTTTAATACTGTTGTAAATTATATATTATATAATAGTACATAGTATATAGTATATACTATAATATATATACTATATTATAGTATTATATTATAGTATATATATTATAGTATTATACTATAAAATCAACAATTATTTTGCAGTGTGTTTACGGCTTTGTTGTTTCGCATTCTATGACTTACGGACGTATAATAATAAAAATGTTGAACTTTAAAATGTTTGCATTAAATGTATATCAATATTATTTTTAAAGAATTGTAGGATAATATTGGTAAATATTGACATTTTTATATAAATTGAGTCCGGCCTGATTTCATTAATTTTTTGTATGAGCCGGATCGGACACAAAATTTATCTTTTTAATAAGCCTGACGGGGCCTGGCCTAGATAGCTGGTATCCAGGCTAGACCGGTCTGAAAATTTCGGTCCTTGTAAACCTCTGGCTAAGGGACAGCTTAGGTGGCACGTGACAGATTATTTTCGGCACGTCATATATACAGGTTCCAAAACAAAATATAGTGACACTGAACAAAATGCACGAATTTAAGACTAGCTGAGTTTGTCTGAATTCGATCAATTTGATTGGTTGTCGATGTCTTACAGATTGGAGAAACTGAAAAGCAACGATTAAGGCTATTCTCAAATCCAAACTGACTTAATTTATGAAACATTTTTTAATCCGTTCTTGTTCGCAAATGTATCAAATTGGCAGGCGTTCTTATTCAGAAACTTTTTAATCGAAATACGTTTTCAATTTTTAGTTAAAAGCAAAAGATTTTCCGGAAAATACTGTCAAATTCGGCGTTTTGAAGTGGCGTCGCTTGGTACGAATCGTTTGAAACTTGACATGTAATTTATATATATATATATATATAAACAGGGAAAACTTATTTCAATTCCAAATCGCTTCGATAGTCAGGCCTGCTAATTTTATGATGTAGCATTTAAAAAATGAGTCAGAAAGTTTCGCTTTGTTGAACGGGTCATTTGAGTGTGTCACCTTAATGAATTCCATACAGCTCCATATTAGTTCAAAAAATTTTCAGATCAAGAGAGTAAAATTAACAAAAAAGAAACATTATAAGGTATTATAAGCAATAATGCAAATCGCAAAATTATAATAATTTGAAATTCAATACCGGGCACGAAGAACTATTTAACCCTTTCTGGGGCAAGCAATTGTGTTCCTGTAACGTCGAATTCACACCGGTATTTATGAAGGAATTTAGTTCAAAATAAGGAAAAGCAATTTTTAACTTTTTCCCGTCAAAGTTAAAAAAGTAAAATTTTATTAAAAGTTTCTTTTTTGAATCGGATTAAAATTAGGTGGTATATAATATATACCACCGCCTCTCAAAGGGTTAAAGAAGGTATACTGCAAAAGAAAAAAAATATTATGCGCGGCAGCGTATTATTACTTATTTTACTGTATTTTACTGTTAATTTTACGGTATAATATCGGCAACTGGAATGCCAGTAAAATCAACTTTTTTTTCTTTCTTTTTTCTTTTATTGCAGTGTAGAGCATGCCATTTTGAATTTTAAGACATTACTTTCGGAAATCAATAATACGAAAAACTCAAGTAAAAGCCACTTGTCAGAAAACTCCAATTCAACTTGCATTCTCTTAAAAATAACTAAGTACAAAGCATGAAGTTGATGTCAATTATTTGGCATAACAGGAATAGCCTTTGTAGCACTTTTCAACATTGTTGAAAAGTGTTTATGAATTCGATGTGCCTGTCTGTCCGTGCTCTAACTCCCGTAAATATACTCGGATTGCTATGTAACTGATATAAGTTATTTAGATTTACTATTGCATGTTCGATATTGAAAATGAAGTGTGTAGCAATCATAGTTAATTTACAGGAACACTCAAAAGTATTCCGTTACATTATGGTCTATGGGGGGGGGGGAATCATTTGCAATGAATTTTAATGATGTTATACTATTTCAAACATACTGAAATTGATATATATCACTGGGGTGCACTACTGTTCCATAGGGAGCACATAGTCTTTATCGTTCATACACAGGGACACACAAAAAGGATAGGCTACAGTGCTGTCTACTGATAATTGCTGAAATTGTGTTTTCAGATGTGGCATGCATTTTTAAATTTAATAATTTTTTTGCATATTACTTGGCGAGTATAAATTATAAAGATGATATACAGGGCAGCATAAAAGAATGCGAACTCATTTCCGTTTAATGTTGGAAATTGTTGAGACGGAATTTTCAACTGGGTTAAGCGTTTCCTAACTGAACTACATTTTAGCATAACATGTAGTAAATATACAAATCTACATATCATATATAAAGAATCACAAAATAATTGTATTGGATATAGATGATAATTGACGAAATTGTGTTTTCAAATGTTTTATGCGTTTTCCAAATTGTTTATTTAGGTATCATTTATGCGAGTTAGAGCACAGACGGTCAGACAAACCGAATTCATAAACACTTTTTAACTATGTAAAAAAGTGTTAAAAAGTGATATTTTAAAATAAAAATAAGTAAACAAAAAACTATTTTTTTCAAATTGTAATGATCATAATCATGATTAAGCATTTTAAAAAGTAAAATATCATTCAAATTAGAGTTATAGTTTGATTTTATAAGTAAAAAATATACCTAATTGCATTTTTTTTAATGTTTGCTTTAATTTAATTTAAGCAGCATCGTTTTCCTCCTCTCGGCTTCAATGAGCAGAAAATATCTTTCGGAATGCCATAAAAAGAAATTTTCTTATTTCCTTTTTTATTGTCTGAAATTAAGGAAATTGTTTTTCTAAACGGTTTTAAATTAATGTTTTTAAACATTTTTTATTATTTCAACTTATTATTAAAGCATAAAACTGCATGTGCTTAACATAATTTCTTTTGTATAAATTATATAAATTAAAGTGTTACTAAATTATTATGATAAAAGTAATAATTTATTGCAACAAATGACTTACGGTTATCAGAATGTAGAATTTATATTTTTGGCTGGAATTGCGGATTTTACTACAGAGTGTTTCAAATTAGTAAGGAAAATAATTAAATACCAAAGCAAACAGGAGTACGCCAATACGATCTTGTACACGGCAAACTATGTAAACATGCATATTCTTAAACACACACGAGAGAGAGAGAGAAAAGGAGGGGGGAGAGAGAGACGCCGATAAAAATTTACTATATATATATATAGTAAATATATATATATATATATATATATATAGATATATATATACCGGGTGTCCTAAAATAGACTAACAGATTTTAAAATTTAATAACTTGCAAACAGTGAATGCTATTTAAAAAATATTGCAGGAGAGTAATATATGATGTCGGGAGATTTTTTTTTTTTTTTTACTGCGACTCCTGATTTTAGTTCGAATTATCACCAGTAGATGGCACTGCGAGCAATAGACATCCAATCGAGATAAAAGCAGAAATCCCCCAGCATTGATGTGAAGGAAGGAGGTTTAAGGCATGGAGTGGGTCTCATTCACCAATAAAATCTTATTCAGAATCGGGCCCTTAGAACAAGATTGTATTAGCGAATGAGACCCACTCCATGTATTGAATCTGCTTCCTTCACATCAATGCTGGGTGATTTTAGTTTTGGCCTGGATTTGGCTCGGAGCTCCATCTATTGCTGGTAATTTGAACTAAAATCAGGAATCGCAGTTAAAAAAAAAAAAAAAAAAAAAAAAAAAAAAAAAAAAAAAAAACTCCCGACATCTTACATTACTCACCTGCAAGAATTTTTTAAATATCTGTCACCGTTTGGAAGTTATTGGATTTTAAAATCAATCAGTTCTTTTTAGGACACAAGGTATATATTTATATATATATATGTATATACACACATATATATATATATATATATATATATATATGTGTGTGTATATTTAAAAATGAAAATACATGTGAAAAACAAAGGATAAGACATTATAAAAAGCAATGGAATGGACACTGCAAGGTTGATACTTTAAAGGATGCAAAAAATGGAAGCAAAAGCAAAAAATGAAAAACTGTGAATATCTTATAGAATCTTCAGAAGGTCTTTATACGAGGGGCAGTCGGAAAATAAGTTTCCCTTGGCGACTTTGGCCAGAGGTAATGAGACATTAAAGATTAAACATAACTTAATTTTTTCACATAGGTACCAAGTACATTGAGACATTTGTTATACCACTTTATAAGCTTCAAAAAGCCCTCCAGGAAAAAATCAGGGCTTTGCATACGGACGAAGCGTTGAACGGCTATGGGCGAAAAACGACACAGTAGGTGATCGCGATCGACCTCTACCCAATGGTGTATCGGTGTCTTGCACGTTCGCGTTCGCCTGCTGTGTCTTTTTTCACCCATAACCGTTCAACGCTTCGTCCGTTGCAAAGCCCTGATTTTTTTCTGGAGGGCTTTTTGAAGCTTATAAAGCGGTATGACAAATGTCTCAATGTACTTGGTACTTATGTGGAAAAATAAAGTTATGTTTTATCTTTAATGTCTCATTACATTTTTTGTCTTTCATACGCACCTCTGTCCACAGTCGCCAGGGGAAACTTATTTTCCGACTGCCCCTCGTAATAATATTCATAGTAAATATATGTTATTTCACCAAATATTGTCATCATTATGCCTAAAATCGACAATATTAAGCCCTTAGTAACATATATATATGAAAAAAAGACAATAACCTACATGAGTTCAAATAACAAAATAAATAAATAAATATACAACTTAAATATAAATAAGATAAATAAACAATTATTCAAATTAAATGGAAATTAGATCATAAAATAATGTGCAAGACTCACCAAAAAAGTCTGTGAGTGAAATATATTGTATATTCTTAATGGTTTTTTTATTTCCTATTTAAATATTTCCAAATTTTAATATTTCCAATTGTTGTCTGGTAATAATTCAGTGTACTTGGATGATTCTACTGATCTTAGCATTATGCCAGTAGAATTATGAAACACTGAATTATTATTTAAAACACATGTGGGTGCATCCAGGCTGATGAGTACATGTGCATGTGTTTTTTCATATCCAATTCATATTTAATTCTCATGTGGTCCAATTTTCCATTGTATATGGTTTATATTTAATTTATTAATCCATTTGTATTTACTTAATTGCAACTCCAATTTATAATTTTTTTTTCCCTTTCTCTCTATTTCTTTTTTCTTTTTTCAGTATTCTTTAGGTATGAGTAAAATTTGGCCAATTACCATTGAAGCACAAGCTATGGTAATATTATGTTTGCACATGTTAATTATTAGCTATGTGGTATTCTGTATACACAATATCATTAATTATCTCTTTGGAGATTTAAGTAGAATGATAATAGAACTTGATATGTTTTTTTAAATTCATAGATATTATAATTATATATATATATATATATATATATATAATTCAAAGATATTATATTTATATATATATATATATATATATATATATATATATATATATATATATATATATATATAGAGAGAGAGAGAGAGAGAGAGAGAGAGAGAGAGTAGAAAATCTTTTTTTTTTCAATTAATGTGAATATTGGAAATTGTTCTTTATCAATAATAACTTTCATACAATAATAACTTCCCATACTTTATCATGCAGATATATTAAGGAATAAAAAACAGGGCAACAAATTTTTATTACATAATTGTGTCAAAACAAATATAATTCGTTTTTCCCTTCAAAAATAGATGGATTAAATAATAAAGGAATTTTATTAAGACGTATACCTCATAACAAGTGTCTAATAAAAATTTACTGCTCTGCCTATGTGATAAAGTATAAATATATATCGAAGCTATTATTGATAAAGAAAATTTTCCATTTTTCTCACTAATTGAAAAAAAAAAATATATTTTTTTTTCTACTTTTTCGTAGTTGATTAAAAGTCCGAGTTTAAAATTTTGTTTTGTTTATACTATTTTCGGTTTTTAACAATTTCCAACATAGTTGAAAAGTATTTGTGAATTAGGTTTGTCTGTTCATCTCTGTCTATCATGTAATGATATATGTTATTGATGTTTACCATGACATGTTTGGTATTGAAAGTGATGTGTGTAATGGTATGGTTAGTTTACAGGCGCAATTTGCGAAATTTGTTCATTGGAAGTGAGTTTAAATTGAGTCTAAAAAAATAGATGAATAGTTATATATACAGTTGATGGAGAAATATAGCTATGTATAGAGATGCAAGAAACATCAATTGGAATTGAAGTCAGAGAATAAATAGGCTGTTACATTGTAACAAAAAAAGAAAAAAGAAAAAAGAAAAACAAAGAAAGAAAAGAAAAGGCTTTTGAAAAGTGTCTTTTTGAAGGGTTGGGTAGATTTTTGGCTACCACCTCATCTTTCCTAATTTTTCCCTTATATATATTTTTTAATCTAATGGACACTTAATTATAAATGTACATTTTTTTAAAATTTTAAATTCCTATTTCTTAGACATTTATTTGATTAATAATTTAATAGTTTTCTTTCCTTGTCATGTGCAATTAAAAAAAATACAATTAGACCTTTATTATTATTTCTTCACGACTTCCTAATGTTTTGGCAAGATGCGCTATTTCTCTTGCGTGGGAAGCTGCATCACACATATTGTTCCAAAACCTTACATTTGGAAGACATAAATAAGGGATTTATTTATTAAGTATGTAATGTAATATGTAGTTATACACTTTTTAACTGCTGTTTTTATTACAAAAAGCGAGTGCTTTCGACACATATTTTACGTTCACAAACTTCGTATTGTGACATTCTTTCAGCAGGTGACTACACCATGACTGAACATCTTATTACCGCACGTGTATTATTGCTCTCATTAGTTGAATTTCGAAACATCCTAATGATACCTATCCACTGCTGTGCCTCATCTCAGAATGAACACAGGACAGTCACCACAAACACGACACGGTACAGTAAACTTCCGAAAATATCTGACATTTACGATGTCGAAAAATCGAAGCCGTCGGATAATCGTGAGGATATTAATAGATTCACTTTTTAAATATACAAACGTTAAACTATTATTAAAGTGGTTGTAAGTGAAATAAATAGCTACTATCATAAAGTAAAAGAAACGAATGTTACAATGAAAAAAAAAAGAGAAAAAAAAAGATAGGCTAATTTAAAGAGAAAATTCTGTGTGTCTTTTATTTATTTATTTATTTTTGTAATAAGTGAAAATAAGACAATTTCAAGAAAAACAAATCACTCACACATTTATGTTTTCTTTTTAATTGCAATTTCCTTGCATCAAGGTTTTCGATATTCTATGTAGTATTGCCAGGTGCCCCGATTTCCAAAGACTTGTAAGACCCGTCCCGCGAAACCACCGCGCTGGACGTCAAAAGCCCCGGTTTTTCATGCTGCACAAAGCCTTTTAACTTTCTTTTAGTACCATACTATTCGTTAGTCTGCATCAAGGGGAATGTCAAGTTTAATGCAGCAACACCTGTAGAAACAGAACCTGACTATGACGGAAAATTGTTCATGCTTCCGCCGAAAGGAATATTGTGAAACCGAAAGGAATACTGTGCAAAGACAGAATATTTTCCCGGTCTATTTTTAAAGGTTTTACTGCACTTTCTTTAGTAAAACCTGTGAAAACACTTATAAAACACACCTGCTTATAACGAAATCTTGTCTTCAACGTAAAAATTTCATAGTCTCTACAGAAGGAATACCGTACAATTATAACTGTTCAATCGAAAACCTTTCCAAAACGGAATTTTGTTTCAGTCCCTAGTGATTCCGCTTCCACAATTTTTTCTGATTATTATGTTTAATACTACAGTGCAATAATTATTGGCTTATTATAGGACAGTAAAACCTACTAAGACGGATTCTTAAGTAACCGGGAAAAGATTCCGCTTTTTACAGGTTTTTCTCTTAACAGACATAATTGTATGGTATACTTTCCATAAGGACCATAACTGTTTTACATTTAAGACAGGCTTCCGTTTGAGGCAGGCTCCGTTTTCATAAGATTTACTGCATTTTTATGTTCCGATAATCCTTCTTCCTGTTCTATTTTTTTATGTCCCGATTTAGAAGCCGCTACCTCGCTATTTGTGACAGGGGATCTGGCAACACTAATTATAATTATTAACCCTTTGTGACCTAACAACTCCGATTTGTAAAATATTTACTCGGGTGTTAGAATACACCATTTTAAACATGCAAAAAAAAAAAAAAAATTAAAAAAATTCTAGAACATAAAAATAAATTATTGACGAAAGATGCTTTTTTTACATCTGCAATAAACAGAAAATTACATACTCCCACCGTCCCAAATTAGTTGCTACATTTGGGTTGAAAAAATTGTCTCGAATTAGTTGCTACATTTCAAGTAGGTGGAGTCATAAATAACTTCCGATGTAGTTTAGAAGATTGACACAAGTAAAATTATTATACTACAATGAATATAATGCGGTATACATGTTATCAGAAGCAATGAACTCGAATGTGAAGTATGAGAATAGAAAGTAGTGTGACTCGACCTAATAAAAAAGTGACGATAATTGTAATTATGAATAACAATTTAGAAATTACTCTAAAGAAGGAAATGAATAATAAAGAGTATTACAATTTTTATTACAACATTTAAAGAAATCAATTAAATTGCTTTATGTGCGATTAACATTATCACAACTTGGCATTTTCATTCTCATTTTTTATTTTCCACAAATGTAGCACTTAATTTGTGACAAATTTTTCGAAGCAAATTTACAGGGTTCGCACGCTGTTAAGCCATGCCCCATTTTGTAAGGACTCTACCACCAGTATACCAGAAAGATCATTTTCTTCCTAATGAATTCACGATTCATTAGCTAGAAGATAGTTTATAGTTTTGTGCGATTACTGGTGGAAGAATCCTGACAAAATTGGGCGTGGCTTAATAGCGTGCGAACCCTGGATTTTTTAAAAATAATTTGGTACTGATTTAAGGAGGGACGGAGGGTAAGTAATTGTTGGTGATTGATAGCATAACACCCTGAAATCTCTGAAAAATGTTCAAACAAAATCATAAAATAATCAGTATCAATAATCAGTACAAAAGTATTCAAATGTAGCAACTAATTTGGGACAGAGGGGACTATTTATATATATTGTCAATTTTCTAATACAAAATTGTAAAATATACAAATTTACCTTTGTAAAAAATCTATTTTTGGACGTCTCCTGCCTTTTCAATTTTATAAAATTCACGAAGTTCATTTTAGCAATAACGATGTGAAGCTGTTCAAATGATAAATAAAACTTTGACATGAAAAATTAACTCAGTATCGCTGTCTGTTGAGAATTTTATGTACAATTTATACTAACTGCTGTGTTGGAAGATAGCAGCAACAAATGAAATCGTCTTTTAAAACCCTCTTTACAAGTAGTAACATTGACTTTTGGGCATGTTGCAGGTATGCAACATGCTAATACAAAGGGTTAATAAAAGCATTTGCGTTACATTTGCTTTTTAATGATTTCCAAACCATTTTTATAGCCAAGGCGAATTAGAATGTGCACGAAATGTTTCCAGGAACAATTCCGGATTTCCAAAAATTTTCGATCTATTGTAAATAATGATTGTGTCAAAATTCTGTAATATTTAATAAAATTTACAATGTATTGAAATAATTTAATAGTATTTTAATCATTTCTTAGTATTTTAATCATTTCTTAGTATCTTTACCATGTATGAAACTTTGTATGATTGATAAATTAATAAGCAAAAAAGATAATAATACATTTTCGTTCTTAATTTTGGAAAGCAGCCACAAACATATTTATGATGAAATATGAGAGAGAGGTCGGTTAAGCAGGTGCATCGTATAATGAAGCGTCAGATGATCGGGAGTTTAGAATACTGTATTCTGAGTATCTTGGTCACAAATATTTTCTTACACAATGTCACTTTACATTAAGAAATTATTTGTTCTCATGCAAACAAAACAAATACTTTTAAAAATCCAAAAATTCGAAAAATATTAACTAATTTCGAAAGCAAGAATTTCCCAGCTCTCTTCATCTAAGTAAAACCAGCGGTCGGAAAAAACTGCTTTTATTTTGTAATGAGCTACAATTTAAACTACTTTAATCCAAAATGTAGTTTACGACAGATGCAATCATACTTGTTTTAAAAATTAGCGGCTACAAACTAATTTTCAAAAGTGAAAGTGATTACTTCGCTACTTGTAGATTTTGTCAGAGACTTCAATTTACACTAGAAATTGAAGACACGGGTTAAATAAACAAGTGGGTAAGTGTGATCGAAGATCGCACAAAGGGTTTCGTTTAAAATCCCTTTCAAAACACTTTATCCCTGCTTTAATAAATCCAAGTAAAAATTTACCGATCTCGTTTTTTCGAATATTTGAACCGGCCCGATAGCGGGTGAAGCCCGTTAAGATATTCTGTCATAATAATATCTGTCATGTGGACTAAATGCGATATTAAAAAAAAAATAGTTTATATAAAATAGATATTTAAAACTATCGCGTAATCCTCTGTAATCCAGGTCCTACTGCCAAATTGCGTATTTTAGAAAGTGAGATTTTTTGTGACAGTTCTTTAACAGAATCCACATTGATTTTAAACTATATTGTTGCTAGCAAACGCCCATGTTTGGAGCTGACTTTGCCCACAGATTACGGAAGATTAGTTATTTTATATTTTACTAGCTGTTACCCCTGACGTCGTTCACGTAACATTAAAAGAAAAATAAATTAATTAATTAAGGAAAACGTTTCACACCCGATAATTAAAAACATATGTAACTCTCTTTATAACAAGTTCCGTTTTTTCGAATATCTGAACAGGCCCGATAGCGGGCGAAGCCCGTTATTATACTCTATCATAATATTATCTGTCATGTGGGCTAAATGCGATATTAAAAAAAAAAAAAAATC
This sequence comes from Maratus michaelseni, assembly GCA_963931845.1. NCBI lineage: Eukaryota > Metazoa > Arthropoda > Arachnida > Araneae > Salticidae > Maratus > Maratus michaelseni. Next base: position 45,791,325 of record OZ007596.1, read on the forward strand.
AAAAGTAAACGCGTTGTACGGCTTCAAAATGTTAAAATATGAGAATATTTCCATAATCGGGTTTTCATCATGATTCAATATGTTCCTCAAACTCATATATTTACTATTCTCAATTACTCATATTGATACTCTCTTTGTATTATTCTCAAACATTTGAAAAATCCGTTTAACTTTCAATATGACGTCAGATTAATTGTCTTTTGAATTCTCTAATGACGTGATATCAATCTGCTTTCTGTATATGCACATACTCATACTCCTTGTATTATTGAGAAATCTTTGATAATTTCCGTTTTATTACCAATATGACGTCCTATTAATCTTTTCATTTTTTTTTTTTTATGTAGTGTATTACACTACAAACTATTAGAAAAAGAGCGACTACTGTAGTTACGCTACTTCCAAACATACGCATAGACCTATACCCTCTACCCCTCCTCTTAAAAAAGAGATGTGATAGAAAATAAAATCTCTAAACATCCTCTTTACTACTTGACATTTTTTTTATTTTAAAAGAATTAAAAACATATTATGAGAACAGAATATTTTTCAAAATCGATGTGTTGGATAACTTCCCTCACATAACTTGTAGTTTATATAAGGTATATTACGGTGCGTAGCTAAAATACAAAAAAATTCTAGATTATTTTCATGCTCTTGTATTTTTTACTTCTTATTATTATAAACCTTTTTTAAATATTTTCAATATCTGTTAAGTGGATACTTGAATTTCGGAACATTAATAATCATAAACGTTTCACTCTCGTTCTTCTTCTTTTTATTATAATAAAAGCTGAAATGTAGAAAAAATGCAGGATTTTCATAAAAAGTATTTATTAGTTTCCGGAAACAAAATCAAATATAAAGCATCCACGGTTTTTTATTTGTTAATTAACAACGGTTTTAATTTTTCAAAAGGATATAAATTTGCTGCAAGAAAGAACTGTTGATATTTGTGTTTTACCAATGCAGCATCTCTGAAATAGGTGAAATAACGATTTAGAATTGTCTAAATTTAGACTTCGAAAATTCCAATTTTATTTACACTACTGGCCATCCAAAATGCTACACCTTGAAGGAATGCAAATAACAGAATGATATTTATTGGACAAATACATTATAATGGGAAGGACAGGGGATTACATTTTCAGAAAATTAGGAGATATAGATCCTGAGAAAACACTACCAAAAAACACCCACCTCTGCCCGCAATAACAGCATTTATCTGCCTAACCATGGAGTCGAATAGAGACTGGGTGTCATGTACGAGTACATCAGTCCATGCAGCTTCAACACTATGCCACAGTTCATCAAAACGTAGTAACGAGCGAGTGGTGGGGGGCCAGTCGCTCAGAAGCCATTGACAGGACATTTTCAATTGGTGAGAAATCAGGAGAACGTGCCGGCCAGGGCAACAGTCGAACATGTTCTGTATCAAGGAAGGTCAGGATAGTACGACCAACATGCTAATACGTAGAGTTGCGGAGGCATCGAAGATAAGGCAGAACCATGGGCCGTAACACATCAGAAATGTAACGACTGCTGTTGAAATTACCGGCAATGCGAACAAGAGGTTACCGAGACGTGTACCCAATGACACTTCATACCGTCACTCCAGGTGATATGACAGTATGACAATTCGAATGCAAGCTGGCCATGTACGTTTTCCACGATGCCGCCAAACATGGATGCTGGCATCATGATGCTGCATACAGAGCCTGGATTCATCAAAGACGACGTGAGACGCCATTCCTGCGTAATATACAGCACCATGATGCCAGCATTCATGTTTGGTGGCATCGTGGAAAGCGCACTTTGCCAGATTGCATCCGAATTGTCATATTGTCATATCACCTGGAGTGACGGTATGAAGTGTCATTAGATGCACGTCTCGGTAACCTCTTGTTCGCATTGCCGGCATTTTAACAGCAGCCGTTACATTTCTGATGTGTTACGGCCCATGGTTCTGCCTTATCTTCGATGCCTCCGCAACTCTACGTATTAGCAGGACAATGCACGACCGCATGTTGCTCGTACTATCCTGACCTTCCTCGATACAAAACATGTTCGACTGTTGCCCTGGCCGGCACGTTCTCCTGATTTCTCACCAATTGAAAATGTCCTGTCAATGACTTCAGAGCGACTGGCCCGCCACCATTCGCCCGTTACTACGGTTGATGAACTGTGGCATAGTGTTGAAGTTGCATGGACTGATGTACCCGTACATGACATCCAATCTCTGTTCGACTCCATGGCTAGGCAGATAAATGCTGTTATTGCGGCCGGAAGTGGGTGCTGTGGGTAGTGTTTTCTCAGGATCTATATCTCCTAATTTTCTGAAAATGTACTCCCCTGTCCTTCCCATTATAATGTATTTGTCCAGTAAATATCATTCTGTTATTTGCATTCCTTCATGGTGTAGCATTTTGGATGGCCAGTAGTGTACATTTTATCGTTACTTTAAACAAGAATTTCAAGGAAATTATATTTTTGCGAACGAATGCATACAGTTTGCAGTTTAATATATATACCGTAATTTCCGTCTTATAATCCGTGGGTCAAACAGTCATTTTTCGACCCAGAAATTTTATTTTATAAAACGTATAACTTACTAGATCGCTGAAAATATTTGACTTCAATTATTGAATAAAATGTCTGAGTCGAAACATGATTGTTTGATCCGCGGATTATAGGCCGGAAATTACGGTATTTGTAATTTTGTATTTCCTATTACCGATCCGGGTAACTGGAGTTAGGAGTTTTACGGTTTAACCGCTCAATTATACTGTCTTCAAAAAACTTATGTCATTGCTTTCGTTGTATGAGTGCGGTACATGACATAATTTCCATATTTATACAATTTATAAAGCGATATTTCGAGTAGGGAGATGAATTAATAGTTAACTAGAAATGTATGTATTTTTTCCCATTAATCACAAAAACTAGAAAAAAAATATATGAACATAATTATGAAAAATTATGAAACTAACAAAACTTAAAATAAACTTCTAACTAAAATAATGTTAGTAACAATAAACCTAAACATTGTATCTTACCGATAGCTTATCGAGTAAGCAAAGCAATCGAGATAGCAATCGAGTAGTAATTGAGTGTTAAATGAAAATCAAGATTTCGAAATTATTACACTAGGAGATTGCTACATCACTCCTATTTAGAGTCCTGCATTGGGTCGAGGCTATATTGTTTCGTTGCGGTTCGGGTTGACTTCTACTTTTATGCTGCAGGTCGGGTTCCACTAGGTTGACTTTTATTGTTTCGGTTCGGGTTGATTTTTGACTCTTGCGCGTCGGATTCGGATTGACCCGCTTTTTTAAAAGAATGTCAATAACATTTTTTTCATGTTAAAAAAATATATACAATAAGACCTCCATAATCCAATAAGACCTCCATCCTCCGAAAAGCGGACACCTCTTTTTAGCGATTTTTTCAATACCTGACACTTACATATTTGTATGCTTATACATTGGAATAGTGGGCACCTCCAAATCTACGCACACATAGCATGTGTATGTGTGCATAAGCTGTCAGAAATACACTTGGCCTCCAAAAGTTAAGGTACATGTTTTTCGAAGCTCACCAGACAAAAAATGGCAGTCAGATTAAACTTCATAGTTTATATGAATGACAATAATAAACTTTAAAAAAACTTACGCAAAAATTACAGCTACCACTTTTATTTTATAGAAAATAATAGGTATTTGTGAATGAGTGAAAAATATGCAATTACGAAGCTTTCGTAATTTCGCGTGTATGTTTTGTTGTATTCGAACTATTGTTGTCAGTTTTGTTCACAACAGCCAGTAGAGTCTAGAAATGTCTAGAAGAAGTCGTTTGCCCGATTCATTAAGGATGCGGGCGGTAGGATGGATGGAAATGGGGTTATCACAGACCGATACTGCTAGACGGCTCAATGTGTCTCGCAGTGTAGTCCAACGACTCTGGGATCAGTATGAATCCGAAGATTCTGTGTCCAGAAGACATGGTCCAGGCCACCCACGTGTTACATCACCTGCAGAAGACCGGTTTCTTGCTCTTTCGGCCCGAAGGAGAAGACGCACTACTGTGCCGCAACTCATTGCAGACCACATTGCAGCATCAGGGAGAAGAATCAGGGAGAAGAATTCGTCTCCGCTACTACGGTGCGAAGACGTCTTCACAATGGAGGTCTCTATGCAAGGCAACCAGTTGTGTGTGTCCCCTCAACAGACGACAGAGAAGGGCCCGCTTATGTTGGGCAAGAAAACATGTTTCCTGGACCAGACAACAGTGGGCTTCTGTACTCTTCACAGACGAGTCCAGATTCACACTGGAGAGCGATCCAGGACGTCTTCTGATCTGGAGAGAACAATGCAATCGATACCATCAATCAAACACAGTCGAAACACACAGGTACAGAAAGGTGGAATCATGGTTTGGGCAGGGATCTCACTCGGAGGCCACACTGACCTGCATGCGTTCCATGCAGGAACTATGACTGGTGCGAGATATCGGGATGAGATCCTTGATTCATATGTGCGCCCATATGCCGGTGCTATTGGCAATGGTTTCATTCTAATGGATGATAATGCGAGACCACACCAAGCTGTGGTTGTTGAGGATTATCTTGAGGATCACGGTTCGGAGAGAATGGAATGGCCAGCTCACTCTCCAGACTTGAATCCGATAGAACATCTTTGGGACTATCTTGGAAGACAGGTTGCGGCTTTAAGTCCTCCTCCTAGGTCATTAAATGAGCTGGAACAAGCAGTGCCATCGCTAAGACTTTCTATTGAGGGGGGAGAGGACCTTAAATTGCCAAGTCAAATTTCAGTATTTGCCAACTCATTGAAAAGGAAAAATAAATAGTTCTCGCCAATTCAACAAGTTTGCCAACTAGTTTTACAATTTACCAAAATACCACAGTTAGAAAATGTAATATAGTTCTTATTTGTAAAAAGTTTAATAATATTCCCAATTAGATCTGTAACTTTTGTCAAGTCTATTAAAAATAGAGAGTATATTATAGTTTTTATTAAAGTTTTATACAAATTTGCCAAATAAAGTTTGTAAATTTGCCAAGTGTAATAGCATTCACAAATGTTTGGGGGGGGAGGCTCCCCCCCCGTCCCCCCCCTTAGCGAGGCCCCTGGGAACAAGGCTTACTCCAAGTCTGGTCAGCGTTACCTATTTCGGTGTCCGACAATTTAATTGAGAGCATGGAAAGTCAATGCCGCCAATGCATTCAAATCCGGGGTGGAGATATTCCGTATTAGAACCAGTTTTTTAATGTTTCTGTCACATTTTACTGCATAATACTGCGATGTACTGATTTCTCCAAGAATTTAATTTTCCACCACGACTGCTTTTTTGTTGTAATTTCATTTATACGTTTAACTTAACTAAATTTCTATGTCGCATTTAATAAATAACAGTTTAGCGCACATTCCTCCAAATTTGTTGTTTCTATATTCATTCATTTGCAAATTAGACGCAGAAAACCGGTTGTATCTTAACTTTTGGAGGCCAGTGTATGATATATGTGTTTTTGAGTTTATCATAAACGAAATATTAGTAATACTAGGGGGCTCAGCCCCCTACTCGCTAACGCTCACCAACCCCCCGTGAATTGCAAAGCAATTCACATTGAGACCTATACGCGGTCCCAGCTCGCTTCGCTTCGCCCCTTTTTATTTTTCTAGTAATTCTAACCGGAATAAGTACTTACAATAAATCATTTGAACATATGAAATTGACAAATTTTTTAATGTAAAAAAGTAATTGAAAACTAATGGGCATATGAATCATTTAAATACTATGAAAAAAGGATCTTGGAAACATAATTAGTTTAAAACTTATTGCACCTATAATATTGTACAGCACGGCTTAAATTCATTAAAAAACACTACGTGATAGGAAGATAGTTTATCATCAGTGATTGTTTAAATTTCGTTCGACATTTTATTATTCTAATTGATTATAGATTTCTGCAAAAGAAATTATTTTTACTTCAATAAAACAGCAACAGATGGCAGCATGGACATTCTAGAAAGTTTATATTTTATTATCTCCGATTTTTTGTGTTATTGAAATTTGTAAATAAATTCTAAATAAGAGTTGAGAATTCGTTTGAAATTAACAATATTACTCATAATTAAAATGAGGAATCATCTCAGACGCTTTGGATTACGTTCATATTATTTTATTTTTAATAATTGCTAGCTTGAGTTTCACTGCTCTGACACTGACCGCCATATTGGAGGCGGAGCTAACACAATCTTGTCTGTTCATTGGTCTGAGCTCTGGAAACTACGGTTGTTGCCAACGATAAGGTAGAAATTCAGCCCTATTTCAGCGCCACGTAACACATATATATAGATTTTTCATATTCTGAAAAATGAAAAAAGGGTTCTTAACTGCACCGTAAAGAAAGAATAATCTATGATTAAATTTCTTATATACATTTTATTTTTTCTCATGCAGTAAATTGAATATATACTTATTTATATTCAAATACGTATTTATTTTCATCTGAAACATAGTTTTGTTCGAACTTTTTGAGAAAATCCCAACAATCCGACTTGCAAAAACCTAAATAATGACCCGGAAGTAACTATTCTAGAGTGAACCCGACACGCAGAAAGAAAATTAGAGTCATCCTGATCCCCTGCCTCCACCCCCCCCCCCAAAAAAAAAAAAAATAAATAAAAATAAATAAAAATAAATAAATAAATAAATAAAAATAAATAAAAATAAATAAATAAATAAATAAAAATAAAAAAATAAAAATAAATAAAAATGAAAATAAATAAATAAATTAAAAAAATTAAACAACCCGACCCGATGCAGGACTCTATTAAAACATCTCAAGGTGTCCGCTATTCAGAGGTTTCAAAATATATTTGATTGTAAAGAATATAGATTTGTCCATTTTTCTATATAAAATATAATATTTGTGTTAGACTTGAGTACATTATTTTTCATAATAGCATTAAAATCTGATTTATTGTCCTTTCATTGCGGGTTCGGGTCGGGTTGCGGGTCGCCGAAAATTACTTTTGCGGGTTCGGGTCGGGTCGCGAGTTGACTTCAAATGGAATTTGCGTGTTCGCCGACCCGACCCGTGCAGGACTCTACTCCTATTCAATTTCAAATTTTTTCAAGCTACTCATGTGAAAATTATGCGATTTCTTTTATTTTCTGGGAGATAATCTTCAAGTTCAGCGGATGGAGACAACACGCCAAGATGGAAAATATAAATACGATAATATTAATTTCGTTTATCCGTTTAAGAAATTATGTGAAAAATTGCAACCTTAAAGTGACGTCCAATATATTCAATAGTGGCCCCAGATCCATTTCCTTGACATCATTTCAAAATATGAGTTGAGTAGTCTTGTAGGAGCACGGAGTTTACTGCACTCAAGGAACTGAGTTAAATCCGGTTCGAACTGAAAAGAAAGCGCTGAGCTGACGTAATTTTGAAATCGTTAAATGTTTCCTCTTTAGCATTGCTTCATCAACTGAACTGAAGAGAAAACACTATACTCTGTTAATTGCTAGAGATCACACTCGGCATCTCTAAAAGGAAAGGGAAAAGACGAAGATATACAATAGATGAATTATTATCTCATCAAACTGTGAAGTCTTTGTGTTACACAAGAGCAAATTCTATTCGGTACACTTTATATCCTGTAAAATATAGGGTAAGGAAATGTATATTCAGTCAAAGAAATGAATAGCGTATGTAAATAAACAGAACACTTATATATTATGTTACTCCATTCATAATAAAAGTCTTTCAAATCTTATATCTTTAAACACAAATACATAAAAGGAAAAAGAAAAATGTCAGAAAATATGAAGGTGATTTTCTTTTCTTTCTTTCTTTTCTTTTCTTTTTTTTTTTTTTTTTTTTTTTATCTTCAAAAGAAAGCTAATCAAATTTTGATTATTCAGTTAATATTTCTTAAAGTGCGCTTATAGTTAATGCTATAAAATGTTACCGAATTTCCCAGTTTTATGAAATATTTGCATTTTGTTGTTGTATATATATTATATATATATATGAATGCTCGTACGACTGAGCTATGTGAATGTTATCATTTGCGTAATGTACCAATTATGACTTAAAATTAGTAAAAATTAGATATACTACTTAATTAAAAAAAAAAAACTACATTAGAAAATGTAACGCTATGTAAATATAGGTAAAATAGTTATACTGTTAAGCTTAGGCAACAAATAGCAATTTTTTTTTACTTTTTTAATAATTTTATATTTTTTATGAAACATTTGACATTAAAACAAGACATCTCTAAACTATTTACTTAATAAGTTTATTAAAAATAAATTTAATTTGATAAATTAATATATAGTAAAAGCAAAACTTGCAACTTTCAGTTTTATGCTTATACCAATTGTTACTTAAGAAATTTTAAGACGTGACAGGAAAAAAGAAGAGAAACAGAAGCCCGAAATAATAACTAAATCATGGTTAAAAGTTTTACCAACAAAATTATTGATTATTTAGAAGAGGTTTTGTTTATTTAGAAGAAAAAAAAAAAAAAGAGAGAGAGAGAGAGAGAGAGAGGAAAACTTATCTAATTTATAAAAAAGTAAATAGTAGCAGACAAACTATCAGAATTGAATTTTAGGTAAGAATTTTTGATTAGATCAGGTTTCGAAAATAAAAATATCCTCTATAAAAAGAAAAAAGAAAAAAAAGAAAAACTTGCAACCAAAGATGAAAAAGTCAAAACGGCCTGCGTAGAGATCGATCTCAGCTATTCAATGTAAAAAAAAATCATTTAAAAATATCGAAATACAAACGAGATATTAAAAAAAATATATCCCACAGGATTAACATTACTGAGTGGGTGTTTTCCCGTGAGACTCCTCATCAGTTTAATCTCAAATTCCCCTTTCAAATGTTAAACCTCTGAGCTTGCAGTGCATGCGCATTTTCAAATTTCTCCACAGCATATTAAAATTTTTAATTTCTTTTTTTCTCAATATGCTATTTTTGAAGGATACTTTCTTGCGTTTTTACTCGACAAAATAGTTCTATAAAATATGTTCTTAATTTTATATTTTAAGTGATGCTAATATCTAAGTGAAGCTGACTAACTGGGAAGTAAAGTTTTAACACTGAAAATAAAAGTAACTGTGTATTTTAGAAAGATATTGTCAAGAAAAAAAGAAAGAAGAATCCTTCAAGAAGAATAGAGAAAAAAGAAGTTAAAATTTTTAATATGCTGTGGAGAACTTTGAAAAATACGGATGTATTGCAAGCCCATAGGTTTATCATTAGAGAGGGACATTTGCAGTCTGACTATGATAACAAGCCTTAAGAAATCACTGTCTCAATCCCGATTGTGGGAAAAATTATAAACAAATACAATCTGTACCATCTTAACTGTTGGACAAGCAGGGTGCAGTCCCAGAGCCTCGACTCATTAAGAGGCTTAAGACAAGCCAATTTGGGATTTCAAATATTTCTTTCAATTGTAAAAATGTATTTTAACACAGAGTAATCCATAATGAATCTATTGTATTCATAATGAACTTTATTAATTTACTCGTAGACAGGTACAACACGTAGATGTAGTTCTGTAATGTGTGTGAACATTCATTTGGCGCCTATTGAAGAACAAAGAAACTTTTTTCATCATACGCATTGTTGAACACTCTCGAATCTTATGCTCCTTACGTTATATTACTAGCTGTTACCCGTGACGTCGTTCTTATTACCCGTGACGTCGTTCACGTAACATTAAAATAAAAGCAATGCATTAATTAAGGAAAATATTTCACCCCCGATAATGAAAAAGATATGTAATTAACCAACTCTTTATCACATTTTATAGGACACAACACGGCATTTACTTGTTATAGAGGCCTAGACATAACTCTGTCTTAAAAAAGTAAAATTTTGTGCTAAATAATATAAAAACAATTTCAAAAATGAAACTACAACCAATAAAAATAAGTCAATGGTGAGCGAGGAAATGATCATCTCGTACATTTAAAATACACACATTTCATATGAAATACAAAAGAAAAAAAAAAGATTTTATTTTAGCATTAAAGCATATCAGCTTTATTTTCGATATATTACGTCATATTCGCCTGTTTCCAATACTTGCTCAAATTCATGCACCTTGTACTATTATTAAATACTTGTAAAAGCATGTTTTATTTCTAATATGACGTGTTTTTTTTCTTATTTGTAATTCTTCCTTTTTTTCCCATTTTCATTTTTCATGTGGAAATTTTTCATTTGAAAATTAATTTTTAAGGGAAAATTATTATTTCAGGTCTGTACTTATTGGCAAGGATAATGGTTAGCAACGTAAAATGATTAATTAATTTTACAGGTAACATATTCATTGATTCTCTATCAAAATAATGAAATTTTGAATTAAGAAAAATATTTGAAAATAATAAATATCACTTACCCTATATTCATTTCTGGGTTATAATTCATCTATTTGCAAAGATGCAGGGCCATTAAATCCTCCGTTTTCGCGTTTACTTCAGACAAACATTCACACACACAATTGCATTTATATAATATTATTAAGATGTTATTTTTCGTACAATATGCTAATTTTCCACACTGCATCCAAAATCTCATCAACATTGTCGCATATTTGCTTATTAAAAAATTGTCAGAGAAATTATTGCTCATAATTTATTATGGACATTCACTGTTAGCTCGAATTTTTGTCTAGTTTAAGGAACTTTTATTTAGTTAATTAAATCGGTAATTTTGAGTTTGAAAAAGGAAAAACCTTCATTAACATATATTTTAACATAGCTCAACCTAAAAATAATGACAACTTAAGATTTGGTATATTTAAATTTTTAGCTTCATTTCAAATAATTGATTCAATTATTTCAATAGTTGTTAATAAAAATTTATATCATTCCAAAGTACGCATCTGATCAATACTATGAAAAATGATAATTTTCTTTTAATTTATAGCATTTTAAAGCCTTCTAATTATTACTATGAAAAATCATAATCATTTAAACGTTTGCAAAGTAATTATAAACCCTTCAAAGAAAATTTGAATTACAATCCTCTTTGTTGCAGAAAGAGAGAAAATTATCCCTCTCCTGTCAAGGTCATTTTTCCAGCACGCGCTGTAACCCTTTCGTTGCGTGCGCATCTTTTGTATGCAATAGTCGACGCACCAGTCAGTCGCCTAAGAACTCTTCTCAGATCAACATGTAAATAAAAGTTTTGTTCTGTTTTTAACTATGGGCTGCTTTTCTTTCCCGGCCTTTGGAATTATTTCTTTTTAGTTTAAGTACGTACGTCACATTCTGGCATCCCACTACCGAGATGAATGTTAATTATGACATTCTGATTTTGCCGATAGTTAAATGTTAAGTTTAAGTAAGTTTAAATTAAGTATTTAAGTATTTTTTACGAAAAAAAAAAATATGACGGATCTAGAAAGTACAAAGCAGCAGAGAAAAGCCACTAGATCATCTTTTACGAAGACGTCTAACAAGCTACAAGAACTAATAAGTGCCGATGCTCCGGATTTAGATGATGTGGAAATACTGCTAGATCAACTACAAGAAAAATATAAAATGCTCCGAACTATAGATGAAAAATTTTTAGAATTTTTTCAAAAACAAAAGTGCTCTCAAGAAGATTACGAAAAGGAATATGAGGCAGCTCAGGAATATTACGAGAAGATGTCTACGTTAAAGGTGAAATGTAACAGGTTAAAAACGAAGCTTAGTTACAATACAGTAAATGCTGTTTCCTCTTCTTCAATTATGGCGTCACCGGTTGCTAAACAGAAACTCCCGGAAATCGAATTAGTTAAATTTGACGGCAACCCAAAAAATTGGCTCACCTTTTGGACGCAGTTTAGCAAAATCAATGAAGACCCAAGAATAGATGTGCGCGACAAGTTTCAGTACCTACTACAGTCTACTAAGCCTGAATCAATAGCTCGACAAATCGTGGAGAGTTTTCCTGCTACAGAATTAAATTACGATAAAGCATTGAACTATTTAAAAGAACGTTTTGGAAAAGAAAGTGTCCTTATACAGATTTACGTTAGAGAACTTTTAAAGCTGGTTATTACGGACAAAACTCAAGTGAATTTGCTGACTCTCTATGACAAGCTTCAAACACAACTGCGTGCCTTAGAATCTCTGGGAGTTACTCAAGATAAGTTTTCGCATATGTTACTCCCATTAATAGAATCTGCACTCCCCACCGATTTAATTAAAATTTGGGAGCGACAGAAAAGTACATTAGCTGAAACAGGTAAGACCGATTTAGATCTCTTAATGGATTTTGTTAAAAATGAAGTAGAAACTGAATTTAGACTTAAAATCACTCGTGATTGCTTAAATTCTGAAAAATTAACTGTTAAGAAAAATAAGCCCTCTGAACCTAAAAGCAGTGTGTCAACTGCTTATGAATTACTTACTGCCAATAACGGCAACAATAGCATTAATTTTCATGAAAATTCTAAGTTAAAAAAATTTGATTGTATTTTTTGTAGTAAATTTCATAATTCAGAGAACTGTAACGATGCTTTTGCTATGAGTTTAGATTGTAAAAAAGACATAGTTAAGAAAAAGAATGCTTGTTTTGTATGTTTAAAACGAAATCATAAGGCTAATCAATGTAAGTCAAAACATCGATGCCCAATTTGTAAAAATCGACATTTTGTAATTTTGTGTCCGGATTTAGTTTCTCACAAAGTTGATAATATCTCGATTGGAGATAAAAGTGAAAACAAAACAAGCACTCTGAATAATTACATTAAAATTTCAGATGTACTCTTACAAACTGTAATTGTAAAAATTCACAATGGTTCTAAAACAATGTTTATTCGTGCTATTTATGATAGTGGTTCAATGAAGTCTTATATTTGTGAAGATGTTGCACAAAGTATGAAATTTAAGTGTATTGGTGAAACGAAAATTAAGCAATCTCTATTTGGTGGTGTTGAAACACCAGAAAATGTATATAAAAATTATTTAATTGAATTAAGTGATGTAAATGATAAATATAAGTGTAAATTAGAAGTACTTAGTCAGAAACGTATTTGTTCTGAAATTAAGCAAATTCCTTCTGGTCCTTGGTTAAATGAACTTAAGTTACACGGAATTAAAATAAATGATTCAGAAAACAAACATTTTAAAGTTGATAAGGAAATAAAATTGTTAATTGGTGCAGACGTTGCAGGTAAGCTTTTAACAGGAAACATTGTAAGTCTTAAATGTGGCATAACAGCGATAAATACGAAATTGGGGTGGACATTAATGGGTAGATTTAATACTGGCACTGAGCCAAATTCTCAGAGTACAGCTTCTCTTATTATTTCTTCTCTTTTAGTTAAAAATCGGTGTATAAGTGATCTTTGGAAGTTAGATGTTTTGGGAATTAAGGAACCCCCAGTAAGTAAAACGAAAGCTGAATTGCAGGAGGATACACAGAAATATTTTGAAGAGACTCTAAGTATAAAATAGTGGGGGGCGATATGAAGTTGCGTTGCCTTGGGTTCTGGACAACACTCTTTTACCGGATAATAAAATAAATGCGGAAAAATCTATTTTAAACACCAAAAGAAAATTGATGAATTCCGGAAAGTTTAATGATTATTGTGATATTTTTGAAAACTGGTTAGCTCTCGGCATAATCGAAAAGACATCGACTGAGAAACTAAAGGATGTTCATTATTTACCTCATAGGGCGGTAATAAAGGAGAACAGCACCACGAATATAAGGCCAGTGTTCAACGCTAGTTTTCATTTACCTGGTTTTCCATCTTTAAATGATTGTCTGGCTACGGGTCCAAATTTAATAGAAATGATCCCCTCAATTTTGAATCGTTTTCGTATGAATTATGTAGGCGTCACCGCTGATATTGAAAAGGCGTTTTTGCAGATCGCGATAAAAGAAAGAGACCGAGATTTTTTGCGGTTTCTGTGGTTTGATAAAGAAAATCAAGAACAGGTGAATGTATATCGGCATCAAAGGGTAGTTTTCGGCGTTACATGCAGCCCTTATTTATTGGCCGCAACTTTACTGTATCATTTAAATACGGTTCCAGAAAATTTAAAGCACTCTGCAGATATTTTGAAAACAGCCTTCTACGTAGATAACTGCGTAACAAGTTTAAACTCAGAGATAGAAATGAGAAAGTTTTTCTTAGAATCAAAATTAATCATGTCTTTAGGTCATTTTAATCTAAGATGTTGGAAATCCAATTTAATTAATGAAATATTTGAGGAGGATTCCTCCACGAAAGAGGATGTTTCCCTATTAGGTCTCGTATGGAATACACATACGGATACACTATCGTGTAAAATAGAACAGGCTATAAATCCATTAGAATCAGTCACAAAAAGAATAGTTTTGGCAGTAGCACACCAAGTTTTTGATATTGTTGGTTATACAGCTCCAGTGATGCTAATTCCGAAACTAATCTTACAGGAAACATGGAATTCAAAACTAAAATGGGATGACAACCTACCCGATGATTTGGTAAAGAAATTTAAATCGTGGAGAAAAAACTTAAATTTACTCTCATTGATAAATATACCTAGATGGTTTGGGCTTAAACAAAGTGATCAAGAAATAAGCTTGCATTTATTCTGCGACGGCAGTAAAAAAGCATACGGTACCTGCGTTTTCTTAAGAGCCGAAGACGACGATGGGGTAAAAATTAATCTAGTACAAGCAAGATCTAGGGTAGCTCCTTTAAAACCCATTACAATTCCTCGCTTAGAGCTTTTGTCTTGCAATATTGGCTCTAGGTTGTTATCTAACATAATTAAAGATCTAAATTTATCAGGGGTTGATATTTATTGCTGGACCGATTCTACAACAGCCTTATGTTGGATTCAGCGAAAGCAAAATTGGGGAATATTCATTCAAAATCGGGTTACAGAAATTAATTCATTGACCTCGCCTCATTGGTGGCATCACATCTCAGGTTCTCTTAACCCTGCCGATTTGCTTTCAAGGGGGTGTTCTGCTGAACAGTTAGTTGAGAGGAAATGGTGGGAGGGACCTGATTGGTTGCACGAAAAAAAAAAGAAAATTGGCCTAAATCGAATGATGAGCCAAATGAGGATTTAGTCAATTCTGAGATTCGTAGAACAGTTATAACAACGTTAGTAAAAAATGATGAAGATGCTCAGTGGTATTATAAATATTTTTCTTCATTTAAGAAAATTGTAAGGATGTTAGCTTGGATTTTTAGGTTTTACGACAATGTAAAAAAAGTTGACAAAAATCTTTCAAGGGACTTATCTGTACCAGAAATTGAAAAAGGGGAAAAGGCTTTAATGGTACTAATTCAGAAAGAATCCTTTAAGGGAGAAAATGATGAGAAATTAAGACAACTTAGACCAATAGTTGATTGCGACGGCCTTATAAGAGCTAAATCAAATGTTGTTTATCGGGATGATAAATACGATTTTAAATATCCTATTATATTACCATCTGATCATTCTGTTGTAAAATTGTTGATAATGAGTGTACATAATGATTTATTACATGCTGGTACTTCATTGTTAATGTCAAATTTAAGAGAAAAGTATTGGATTTTAAAATCTCGTAAGACCATAAGAAATTGTATTAGTAAGTGTCTAAAATGTCAAAAGTTTAAAGCGAAAAAATGTGAGGTCATCCCAGGAATTTTACCAAATGATAGGATCCGCGATGCTTGTGTATTTGAAATTATAGGATGTGATCTGGCTGGACCACTTTATTTGAAAGATGGTAGAAAAGCATATATTGTACTGTTTACTTGTGCAGTCTATCGTGCCGTCCACTTGGAATTAATCACTTCCTTATCGACCGAATCCTTCTTTCAATCTTTAAGACGTTTTATCGCACGCCGTGGACGACCTTCTACCATATATTCAGATAATGGAAAAAATTTCATAGGCGCGGAGAAATTTTTGCAAACTGTAGACTGGGATGGTCTCCGTTTTAAAGCTGCTGAACAAAAAATTCAGTGGACGTTTAATCCTCCATCCGTAGCCTGGTGGGGCGGATGGTGGGAGCGTTTGATTCAGATTGTAAAACAAAGCTTAAGAAAAATATTGGGTCGTGCTTCCCTTGATTATGAAGAACTAATAACTGTATTGTGTGACTGTGAGAGAGTTGTTAATTCCAGACCACTTACTTATGTATCAGAGGACATTGATGAGGACTTTGCTATAACACCAGAGAAATTTTTACATGAAACTCCACAGTCAGGTGTACCTGATATTGATAATGTAGATAAAGTGAAATTGAGTAAAAGAACTAAGTATCTGCAGCGGATAAGAGAAACTTTAAGGCTTAGGTTTCGTACAGAGTATTTAGGGCAGTTACGACAGCAGTCTATAAAATGCTATAAAAACAAATCTAATAAAAAACGTTCTTATTGGAACCTAGCTCGCGTATTAAAAGTTATACCATGTCGAGATGGCCAAATAAGACTTGCGCTTATAAAAACAAACAATTCTGAGTTATTACGGCCAGTTCAGCGATTGTTCAGATTAGAATTGGAAAATCCAATACAAGAAACAAATGATGAGGCTATGCCTTTAACGACCAGTAGTGGCAGAATTGTCAAAACACCTGTAAGGTAAATTTTATATTCAGAATATTTAATTTCAGTAATTATTTTTACTTAATTTCACTTCTCTTCTTTATATGTATTCCAGTGTTTATTGTTATTTTGCATATAACTATATACTGTATTTATGTTGTAATTTGTAAGGTTGTATTTTGATTGTATAAGTGATTTCTTATGTAAGTACTATGTAATGTGTATTTTGTGCATAATATAAGTAAAGATTTTGAGTGTTTAGCTGCCCACTCAAAAGGTGGGAGAATGTTGCAGAAAGAGAGAAAATTATCCCTCTCCTGTCAAGGTCATTTTTCCAGCACGCGCTGTAACCCTTTCGTTGCGTGCGCATCTTTTGTATGCAATAGTCGACGCACCAGTCAGTCGCCTAAGAACTCTTCTCAGATCAACATGTAAATAAAAGTTTTGTTCTGTTTTTAACTATCGGCTGCTTTTCTTTCCCGGCCTTTGGAATTATTTCTTTTTAGTTTAAGTACGTACGTCACACTCTTATACCAATTTTTAAATTTTTAGTTTAATTTCAAATAATTGATTCAATTATTTCAATGGTTGTTTATAAAAATTTATATCATTCTAAAGTACCCATCTGATCACTACTATGAAAAATGATATATATATATATATATATATATATATATATATATATATATTATTTATAACATTTTACAGCCTTCTAATTACTACTATGTAAAATCATAATCATTTAACCGTTTGCAAAGTAATTACAAACCCTTCAAAGAAAATTCGATTTACAATCCTCTTATACCAATTTTTAAATTTTTAGTTTAATTTCAAATAATAGATTCAATTATTTAAATGGTTGTTTATAAAAATTTATATCATTCTAAAGTACCCACTTGATCAATACTATGAAAAATGATAATTTTCTTTTAATTTATAGCATTTTAAAGCCTTCTAATTATTACTATGAAAAATCATAATCATTTAAACGTTTGCAAAGTAATTATAAACCCTTCAAAGAAAATTTGAATTACAATCCTTTTATACCAATTTTTAAATTTTTAGTTTAATTTCAAATAATTGATTCAATTATTTAAATGGTTGTTTATAAAAATTTATATCATTCTAAAGTACCCACTTGATCTATACTATGAAAAATTATAATTTTTATAAAGATTTATAGCATTTTAATGCCCATCTACACTGTTAAAAATAAATCCGTAAATTCACGGTAAAAGTACTGGCAGCGAAGTTGCCGGACTTTTTCCGTTCCGTTAGTAGATTTTCCGTTTTGAAAAATAAAAGAAGGAAAATCGCCGTTTGCAGAAGCGGTAACTTCCCGTTAACGCTCTCAGAAATCACGGAAATATTCCTCGTAGAACTGACAGAAAAGGACATTTTCCGTTTTAGATAAACTCGGTTTAAAAAAATCTTGACATCTCACTTGGTGCTGCCATCTGTCGACTTTGGGGGAGTATTTACTATCTGACATACGTCAAGAACAGCTTTTGGTCGACATTGGGTTTTGAACCAGGGGTGATAATGCCTCGAGTCCAGCGTCTTGCCGGTTTGACCAGCGGGCGCTTGCTAGATTAGTAGTTTGAACGGATCATTTGGAAATTCTCAAAATGGCGGCTTAGAACAGACATAATTTGGGGTTTAGAAGCTTGGTAATTTTCAAGTTAATTGCGAGGAGATTTCGTTATGAGATGATGTTGATGTTTTAAAATTGTAATATTAATACAGGATAAAAACATGAATTATATATATTCTTAACTTGATTGTTAGATGTAAAATATGAATATTATATTTGAATTAAATTCGATAAAAAATGTTTGCTTGTTTAAGAAAAGCGATTTTTTTTTTCCAACTATAATATATTTTTTAAATGTGTTCGCTTAGAATGTATTTTCAGTGCGAGTACTTTTTATTACTTTAAAAACTAAATTGCGAATAATTTTAAAGGAATGAGAAAAATATTATTTTCTTTTTATTTGAAAGCATTATTTTTGTATGTTGCTTTTTTGAGTAAAATAGATTTTTTTTCACTTAATTTAACTATTATATATATATTTTAATCTGCTTGTTTAGAATATATTTTAAGTGCGAATATTTTCTTATAACTTTAAAAAATAAAGTGCAAATAATTTTAAAAGAATGGGAAAATTATTACTTTTTTTAATTCAAAAGTACTATTTTTTTTTTTTTTTTTTTTTTTTTTTTTTTTTTAATAAACTCGAAATTTTAATTTATTTAATTTTTAGTTTTTCTGTGCAACAACATGTCAGTTTTTTAAACATTGAAAATAAATATGCAGCAGATAAGATAACGGAATATCTCCGTTATCCCCTTTCGTCTCCGTCCGTTCCGTTGTTTTCAGGAAATATGAGGAAATTTTCTGTTTTTTAACGGAAAATACCCTTTTGTCGCAAAAAAGGACTTTTTCTGTGAAATTCAGGAAAAAAATACCCGTGAATTTCAGATTTTTTTTAACAGTGTAATTAATAGTATGAAAAATCATAATCATTTAAACGTTTCCAAAGTAATTACAAATCTTTCAAAGAAAATTCGAATTACAATCCTATTATACCATTATTTAAATTTTTAGTTTAATTTCAAATAATAGATTCAATTATTTCAATGGTTGCTTATAAAACTTTATATCATTCTAAAATACCTGATTAATACTATAAAAAATGATAATTTTTATAAAGATTTATAGCATTTTAAAGCCCATCTAATTAATAGTATGAAAAATCATAATCATTTAAACTTTTGCAAATTAATTACAAACCCTTCAAAGAAAATTCTAATTACAATCTTCTTATACCATTATTTAAATTTTTAGTTTAATTTCAAATGACAGATTCAATTATTTCAATGGTTGCTTATAAAGTAGATAAATTATGCAATGAATCAATCTCCTTTGAGTTACCTTATAGTTTGGCGCGAGATGTTTTATAAATGAAATAACAATAAAATAAAATAATGGACGTGGGTAACTTTCTAACTATTTTTAGGTGCGTTCGTAATTATATAAATACGTAGTGTAATGAGTTGACGAAATCCAGTGATCCAAGACGATGATTAACATCTAGCACTTTATTTAGGCAGCGTTGATACACAAGTTAAAAACTGAACAATTTAAAAACATCTAAAAACCACTACAAGTCTCTGCAAGACTCAGCGCACCAAAGCTTCATACTTTTTATAAAAAACACATCTCACACTTTTCCTTTCAACATCGTCCGTCCAACTCTCTCTGCATCTCCCAGCTTTCTCGGTTCACTTCTCTTTATTCGCCGACCACCATCTCTCGCAGTCTCTTTGCCTATCGAAAAAGTTCTTTCGACTCGATTACACGGCGATCCACCTCCGAAGCTAGGCGGAAAAGTCATGGACAAAACTGGACAACTCCAGGCCAGCAACTCACAAGGCAGGCTAGGCCATAATTTCCTTCAGTCGTCACAGACTCCTCCCCCCTCCAAATTTTGGACATGTCCAAACGGGGTCCTTGACGAAAATTTAAATTTGTGACAAGTTCCATTCAACACCAAATGTTTTTCTTTAATTCGTAATGTTCAGGATTAACCTGTTACGTTGTCACATACATGCCATCTCTCCCCCCTTCCTAATCCATCACAGCAATGTGCCACCTTAACTAAAATTCCTAAATTTTAACCTCTTATTAACAAAATTCATGTTATCCAAAATTTACACAAATTTACTACCATTTAAATATACACAAAATTTTTCCATAACTTCTCTACAAAATTATAACCAATGCAATTTTACACAAATACCAATACAATTAACAGATTTTTTTTCTTTTTATATAAATTTAACATGATAAAACCAAATGAATACCACTTTTCTACCAAATGAAACAACTTTTCATATGAATTAACACAATTTCAAAAAAATTTATATATCTGAAACCAATAAATTCTAGATCATAATGTAACATTTCAAAGTTATTTTCATATTTTTTCTCTTATTCTAATACAGACAATAAATAAATATAAAAATATGCATTTTTCACACAATTAATACCATTTTAATACATAGAATTTATAAACCCAATAAATAATACTCAGTGTATGGGTGTCGGCTCAGAGTGTCTGCATTACAGTGATCTTTTCCTCTTTTATGCTCAATCCTATAATTGAACTGTTGTAATGCCAGGGCCCTTCGTAAAAGTCTCTAATTAGATCCCGCATGAGTTTTAAGCCACACCAAATGTTGTAATCAGTTTGTATCGTAAATGACAAATGACCATCCAAAAAACACCGTAACTGTTTTACTGCATACACTATAGCCGCACACTTCTTTTAAGTGGTACAATATTTCTGCTCTGATTGCTTTAGCTTCCCTCTAATGTATAAAATAGGATTCTCCTCCCCTTGATCGCTAATCTGCGCCAAAACTATATCCAGATTAGTATCCGATGCATCAATTTGCAGCAAAATTTCTCTCAGGAACTCCCTAACTGCATGCACCTTTAACTCGGCAGGTGATCTCTTCCTTCTTTTCTTATGATTTTTCATCATTTTATTTTTCCTTACTTTTACCACTGCTTTTCGCTCCATCTCTTTGTCACCCATTCTGCAACATTTCTTTACATTAACATAGCTCCCATTTCTACCCGCATGTTCCTTGACCACTCCACAGGCGATTCCATTTTCTGTTTCACAAAGATTTTCATCTTTTGATGCGCATTGATTATATGCGTTTCCTATGTTAGGTAAGTTTACCTCAGTATTTCTTTTCGCTGCCACACTTTCCTCACATCTTTCAACCCACAAATCAGGTTCAAGATTTCCCATCATTTTGTTCATTAGCATAATTCTCTTTATCAATCTTTCCATCAATTTCATCTTTCGCCTCATTTACTAAATCAGCCATAATAGGGTTTTGATAACCTTCCACAATTTCCTCAGTCATTTCAGCAATCTCACTCTTTATCTCATCATTACTTTCAAATTCATGATCTTCACATAAATCATCTCCATTAGGATTAAAATTCTCCTCTTTCGGAACCTCATCATCTATTTCTGAATTGTCCTTATTTTCCAACCCAAAAGGACAACCATCTCCCCAGAATTCATTAACATCAGTTTGAGAAAGTCCAACATTGAATTCAAAATTAGTCTCGTTACCAACTTCATCAAAATTTACAGAATTTCTAACTTGCGATACCTTGAATAGTTCTACATCTTCTTCAATGTTTGACTCATCAGTTCCATTAATCTGCTTTAAGCTTAACATTTCCTGCGTTTCGCTTCCCTCTTTCATCATTTTCACTTGTTCACCTTCCTCCTCTTCAAATCTACATAATTCAAGCTCCTCTCTCTCTTTTGCAACATTATCAGTTTCAACTTTAAAAGATTCACAAAGTTTCTCAGCCAATGACTGATTTTCAACTAAAGTAAAGTCCAAAACTCTCAAATCGTTATTAAGAGTTTCTTCACTCGCACTCTCTTTTTCATTTACCTTAGCAATATTTTCCATGCCACATATTCTTTCGCCATTCACAGGAACACTTTTAAACAAATGAGCAATGTCTAGTAATATTTGTTCAGTTTGATCAGGATCCCCAAACAAATCCACCTCTTTTTCCATCTTATCAACTTTCCTCTTAACCAATAATATTTCTTCAACCACTCCAACTTCCTTGGATTCTGCTTCAATCTTTTTGGCCAATGAAACCAATTCTTCACTCTTCTGTTGCTCTTCAGCAACTTTATTCGAATCCACTTTTACCAAATCCAGAATGGCCTCAGTTTCCACTACCTTCGGCAAAAGTTCACAAGCTGCACCAGAACACTCATCTCTCTCCTCCCTCAACTTTTCAGTCAG
The DNA here is from genome assembly GCA_963931845.1 of Maratus michaelseni. NCBI lineage: Eukaryota > Metazoa > Arthropoda > Arachnida > Araneae > Salticidae > Maratus > Maratus michaelseni. The sequence continues at coordinate 45,813,773 of OZ007596.1, forward strand.
TTCCAATTTCTCTTCCCGGCCATTCACTAGCTCCTCACTAAGCTGTATCCGCCTCTGCGCTCGTGTCAATACAGCACTCACAGTTTCTTTTTTCCTCTCACAATCATTCTCAATCTCTTTTAACAGTGCGGCTGTTTTATTTCCAAGGATATATGTCCCCTGATCCAATTCATTTCGGAGAACCACTGCTTTAGTGGTAACATGGCCCAATTCACAATCAATCTAAATTTCGGCCATAGGCAAACATCTCCGCTGGTTCAACAAATGCTGCACCCACATATATTCTCCTGTCATACTTTCAGGTGAAACATATTTTTGACACACCACATCGACCGTTGCTCCAGTGTCTCGTAGAATAGGAATACTAGTCCCATTAATCGTTCCCGAAATCGTATATGGTGCCAATAAATCCTCATCAACTTTATTTTTAACATAATTCACAACTCCGAAACCATTTCTAGTTTTAAGCCTGGGGCAATCAGGTCTGAAGTGCGTTGAATCCCCACATTCGTAACAACAGAACTGTTTCCTTCTCTCAAAATTAGGATCGGGATTCCTTAATCAAAATTAAGCTCAGGTTTCCTTCTATCAAAATTAAAATCAGGTTTCCTTCTATCAAAATTAAAATCAGGTTTCCCTCTATCAAAATTAGGATTAGGTTTTCTACCTTTAAAGTAATTTTCTTTTCCCCCTACATCCTGTGTCGTTTCATTTCTCTGGCTATTTCCCCTCCAGAATCTCGGTTGCCATTATTTCTTCTCATTTCGATCCTTATAACTCATCGAAGCTTTATTTCGAACACACCCTCTTACATCTTCAAACTCTTCAATCTTAGTCACAAAATCAACTGGCGAAATTATAGTTGTCCATTGATCCAAAAAACTCTCCTTAAATTCAGACGGTACCCTCTTTTTTATCTGATCCACAATCATCAAATATTTTAATTGATCATACGTCTCTATCTTCAAACCATTCAACCAACCCTCTAGATAATTTTTTATTTCATAGTAAAAATCATACCAAGTACCATCGGATGATTTTTGAGTTTTCACAAAGTTCTGACGAAACTTTTCTGGACTCAATTTAAAACGCTTCAGCAACAATGTCTTAACATACTGATATTCACCAGCATTTTCTACAGGTTCACGAGCTATCAACTGAGAAATTTCAAATGGCAAAACACCAATTAATTGAGTAACCCACTTTTCGGATGAAATCTTAAGAACCCTTGCTTGTCGTTCAAACAGTTCCAAAAACAAACTGATATCATCCTCTTTCGCATCAAATTTCGGCATCAATTTCTGAATCTCCACTCTCGATTCAAAACCTGTACTACATTTAACCGAGTCGTCAGGGCTCTTACTCTCCCTTAATTGCAACTCCAATCTCTGTTTTTCCAATTGAAAACTTCTTTCCTCCGACCTTTCCTTTTCTACCCTCTCTCTCTCCTTCTCCTCTGCCTCTTCTCGCCCTATTCTCTCATTTACAACTGACATAAACATTTCCTTTACAAACTCTTCCTCATAATTATCACTTTTCATAATTAAGTTACGCAAATCAATTATTCTCATGTCATCATCAACCACCTCTCCCAATTTCACTGCAAGAACTCTCATGTCCTCCTTTCGGCCTCTTCCAAAATACGCCATCTCAAAGTTCAATTTAAGTACTCTAGTACGTAGTTCAGACACTTCCTCAGAGCCGCAGACACCCAACCAACTAACTAAATTTAATTTGATACTTTCAACCTATTTACTCGATAGAATGTTACTAACTCAGTAAACAAAAATATATTATCTAATTACTAAAATTTCAAAACAGTTTTCAACACATCTATAAATACTAATTTTATACACTACACAAGTATATATCAGAACATAACTGGAAAACGACAGTTTCAAACAGTACTATTACATTACTTCTCTAAAATTTGACACCATCAATTTAAACCCAGATAAATTTCCAACTTCTGAAAATTAATTTTATATTCAAGTTTCAAGGTTTACCAAACACATTAAATGCAAAATTACAATATCACTTTACTTTCAAAATACTGCATAAATGTTACCAATACCAGACTTTTAAACAAGTTTTCAATTTCTAAAATCACCAACTCTCTATCCTTATTTCAACCTCTATTCTTAGTTTAAGAATTTAAACCAGTTTGGCTTTGACACTATATACATTCCATAATTCAATTCACCAGTTTGGTATAGCAATATACTGTCTTATACTCAGTTCAAGAACTTCAACCAGTTTGGTTTACACTACATACCTACAATAGTTCAATTCACCAGTTTGGTGTAGCAATATACTGTCTTATACCCAGTTTAAGAACTTTAACCAGTTTGGTTTACACTATATACATACAATATTTCAATTCACCAGTTTAACACAAAACCCAAATATAAACTACTTAAATATAATCAAATAAAACCACTAAAACCAAAGGCATGCTGCGATGGACAAAAGGGAGAAATGACATACCTCTCATAAAACCCCTTCTGGTTTCACATGCACAAACACTAATCTCGGTGGAACCTCCATTAAAACTTCTTAGACTGTAATGAGTTGACGAAATCCAGTGATCCAAGACGATGATTAACATCTAGCACTTTATTTAGGCAGCGTTGATACACAAGTTAAAAACTGAACAATTTAAAAACATCTAAAAACCACTACAAGTTTCTGCAAGACTCGGCGCGCACCAAAGCTTCATACTTTTTACAAAACATATATCACACGTTTCTTTTCAACATCGTCCGTCCAACTCTCTCTGCATCTCACAGCCTTCTCGGTTCACTTCTCTTTATTCGCCGACCACCATCTCTCGCAGTCTCTTTGTCTATCGAAAAAGTTCTTTCGACTCGATTACACGGCGATCCACCTCCGAAGTTAGGCGGAAAAGTCATGGACAAAACTGGACAACTCCAGGCCAGCAACTCACAAGGCAGGCTAGGCCATAATTTCCTTCAGTCGTCACAGTAGCACCTTATAGTTGTCGTTTGGTCCGTCCATCTGTCTGCATATAACAGCGCAAAAATTACCGAACCGAATGGTTTGAAATTTAATATACATAATCATTGCAGAATTTTGTCGAGTCATTACAAATTTTATGAAAATCGAATCAAAACTTAAAAATATATTAATAAAAATATTTATTAAGTAGTAATTTGATTTTTTTTTTTTAAATCGGTACTTCCTTTTTATATCAGCATCCGAGGTTTAATCGTCAAGCGCCGAGATGTATCGCCAAAAGTTATCCTACACGTATGACCTTATAGTCATATATGACGTATATGACATTTTATAACCCCTATGCAAGACCAAGTATTAGTCACATTCTTCATTCTATTAAATCATATCATACGTAATTAATTCAATGATATCCCATGATAGGTAATTATTCTTGGTTGTCATGGCAATTACGTCCTACTTAAAATTGAGACGTATTATTTCCGTATTACTGAATTTAAAAACCAAATTTGTATATTAAAATTATTTAATTATAGCAATCCTATAATCTACAGACAGTATTTGGATATATGCTTCCGGAGAAACAGATTGTTAAGATGGTAACTGCTTCACTAAATGTTTAGCGGATCTTGTAGGTGAATTTAAATGATGACTATTGTTCTTTAAGTTATACAGGTTGATTATACTTTGAAGGTGAAGCAAAGAAGAAACGTGATCGTATATATATTATTAGGTTCAATACGTCATTTTAATGTTAAATTATAAGAGAGAAGTTTACCTTGAATCCAAGAGTGAGGTGACATAAAGAATGAGCAAAAATACTGTAGAATACTTCCATGATTTTATTATGAAAAACTTCCGTGGACTTGGGAAAAGGTGCTGTCCTTTTTTTCAGGTGTTGAATGCTCACAAACGCTATAAACTTCAGATATCTGTATAATAGGATATGACGCTGGAAGATGTTAATTACTACTGATTAAATGAATGAAGGTAAATCACTTTATTATTTAAATAAACTAATATAGAATTGGAATTAGAAAGACAAATGGATCGGACATCAAGTCCGGCCATCGCGAGAACACGCACCGCGAACAACGGTCGAACAAGCGACCTACTCTGAACTCTACAATCACTAGAACTGAATTTGAACAGCGCGCGACCATGGCGAGCGTGCGTAAAAGCACGTCTCAAAAACTCGCCGCGCGGAGAGGAATGCGCCAAACTGGTAGACTCAATGAAGAGTTTACGCACGAAGGAGAAACAGCGAAGCGCTGCCGTTCCGCGGCCGTACGCACATGCGCAAAGAGTGCCGGCTGCCTAGCCGTAAAAGCTCGTGTTCCGAGGAGGAAGGCTACGAAACAAGTTGGCACGCGGCCAAGGGCGAAACGGGATGGAGATGAATGGAAAAAGAGAGACTTTACGAAATAAATGAGATGAAAGATGATCGCTTGATTAAACTTAAAATAATGAACGTAAAAAGAGGGAAAACGTAAGATTAATTAAATATAATATATTACAATTAAAGATTGAATAATTAAGAATATGGATTTAAAATGTTGAAATACAGATGTGAATTAGGGAAATTCAAAACAAAATATATCAACACGATATATTACTCCACCACAAATAGGGAAAAAAACTGAAAGATCCACATGAAAAGGAAATTCACAACTTACCGCTGAATCAGATAAGCTGGAATGCAAAAATGGATTACAAGGAACATTGGGAAAGGACCTGAACAATCAATCGAAAACATTAAATATCAATAAAACACTCATTACTATTAGAGAACTCCAAATGTCGATTGAGAACATGTAAAAAATGTCAGTTAAAATGCAAAAAAATTAGAAAGTGGGAAAAAAAGCAAAAATTGCGTAAGAATATCAAATATTAATTGAAAAAAACTCACAACACTTACAAAAAGCTCTACAGAAAAACTTAGCAATAAAAAAAGTACTCTATTGAGAGTGTAAATAACCTATAAGGAATATCCAAATACCAAGAGGAAAAACTGATCCAAGAATGACCACTACTTACCAAGAGCATCAACAACCGATCAAGACAGCACGGGAATACACGGGATTACATACTATACCCAACAGACGGGTATCTGAGATTATATCAACAATCAATATAAAATTTCAGTACAGCTGCTATCATGATGATACAAGACATATATATAAAGAAATATTAAATTCAAACAGACAAATAAAAGGGTAAGAAAAAAAGTTACGGGGAAATGAGTGGCGCCACAAAAAAAATAGGGACAAAAAAATAAAAATATATACATTGCAATCTTGTAACACTTGATATTATACACTGCATGCTGAAAGAAAACTTTCAAGTAAACTTTGCATTACTTTTATATGCAAAGATGATCATGATCATGAAAAATTTATGTATACGTATACTGTTAAATGATGTTTACATATCCATGGAATAAAAATTTACGTGAGTATTCATAAAAGATTGTATTAAAAAATGTATTCTAATTACACAAAGTATATCAAATTTTACCATAAATTGAAAAATAATACAACACATCTCTGAATTTTTTAGAATGGTGTATTACTGAAAAATTTGTCAACATCAACATTGACCACAAAAAAATTGTAAGTAAAGTATTTACACAGGATACCTTTATTTTACTGAATGAAATTGCAAATACTTGCACTGTGAAATGAAGATTCAAAACTAAAAAAAATATGAAGAGCCTATCATACTATAAAAAACGTCATTTTAAGTCTGAAAAGACTGATATGTGAACTGAATCACAAAATTGAATTTTTATTCACCTGTCAAAATTTTAAAGTTGAATTAAAAATTAAAGTTAGATTAAAATGTTTAGAAAAACAAAAGATAATTATATGTACATTAAATGCAAAAAAATTATATACCACAACATAACTAACACATACATATCTGAAAATGGTACTATGTAAACATATTACATATAATTTCAAAAGGATTTTTGAAAAAAAGAGGTTTTTTTTTTTTGAAATATTCTAAAAGTAAGAGGCGTATCTTTGTATGCATTTGCTTAAAACACTGAAAAACTACTTTGAAATTATGCTACAATACTTTCGAAAATGCCAAAAATTTAAAATATTAATTGTAAATAATTACTGAAGCATACATTACATGTACACAACAAATGAAATATATATTAAAAAACAATACTTGAAAAGAAATTTCTCTAAAATTTTGTTATCTCATGAACAAAATTATGCTAAAAAGAAATTATTTTGAAAAATGAGTTTAAACAGTCAACTGAACACAATTACCTGTAAAGCTGAAAAAACTTATATAAAAACCAACTTGAAAAAGGAAAAAAAAATCAGGTAAGATATGAAAAAAAAAATCATTATTGTTATTATTGTAAAAGTTAAAAATATTATGAACATATGTATCTGTCGGGTTAGGGTTAAAGAAGTGTCAAGAAAATATCTTGACAGTACCACTCCATTGGGTACCGAAATCTTATTTTCCTCCGACAAGACACAAAAAAAACTTACAAAATTAATATATATAATGCATGAAAAGAAATTAAAACAGACGTATCAGTTATGTTTGATGTGGCACAAAAATTTATGTAACTCGATTATTGAGTTTAAGTCTTATTTTATATAAGCACAGTCTGTATGATTCACAGTCTCTAGAAAAGGCTGGATGATCTGTTCGAAAGTTGTGTCCATTTTGATTATTATGAACACAGTTTCTGCAATTGGCAGGTTTCTCACAAAAGCCTGGTGCATGATGCTCACCGCACCATACACAACATCTTGATTTTTTGCACTGATTTGCTACATGATGGAAAGCTTGACAGTTGAAACATCTTTTGATTTTTACGTATTTTTTTGCTGTAAAGAGTTGATCCTTGATCTGGAGTTTACGCCGCATTAGGCAGTAGGCAATGTTGCTTGGAAGTTCTAAAATGTGGTTGAGGTTATTGCTGAATTTATTTTTATATGTTTTCACCACATTTATATGGGATGTTTCCTTGAATTTATTGATTGCTTCAATTATTTCGTGAGTGCCAAAATATTGCGGTACATCATAAATTATTATCTTGCTTAAGTGAGTTGAGGATGATTGTGAATTTAATGTGGAGTTGAAAAAGGATTGATTTACGGTGTCGTCTATATGACTTGATGACAGAATTGAAGACTGTGTATAAGAATCAGATATTGAGATGTTATTAGTAGATGGAATGCTCTGCTCTTCCGTTTGTGTGAATGAATCTCTAGTTGTAATGCTTTGTACTTTGGTTGATTCTTTTACTTTCACCAACAGTTTCTGATTAAGCTCTTTAAGATTTACAACATCGTTGAGTGTATTACTAAATGTGTCTTTAATAAAACATTTGTGCATCTCAATCATGTTGTTTCCTGTAAACTGTAGTGTTTTAGTTATAATGGAAAATATGTCAGAGTCAAATGTGGTATCACCACCACTGCTTTCAACGAGATACTTAATTGTATCTGGAATACTCTGTACAAAATCTGAGAGTGCCTCAGTAAATATATTTATACGATTCATTACTTGAGTATTTTGATCCATGATTATGGTAATAGAAATTGATGAAATAGAAATTAAAATGTGTAAATTTATTGATTAGAAATTTAAAAAAATTATTGATTATTCACAATTATATCTTCCAGAAATATTTTTAAAATAACATCTTCAAAAATATATCTCTTCACACAAAATATCTTCAAAAAAAAACATCTTCAAAAAAAATATTCTTCTTCATACACTTATTTAAATATTATATGCAATGAAAAATTATATACAAACACTATAGATGAATTTCAGAAATTTGAAAAGAAAATGAATTTTATATATGTACACCAAAAAAAACAAGCTTCCATGTGTTTAAAAAAAAATCTTCTATGTATATTTTTCAATCTTCTAACATCCTTTGTAATTTTTATGCAAAATTGGTAAAAACTGCACTATATATTTTAATCTTGCATATTTCTAAAAAGGATTGCTTATTTTATAAAATTATGAATATTAAGGTGGCAGAAAAAAAAAGCACCTGTTTTCAAATATATCTTGAAAAACGACGTATTAAGCACTTATTGTGCACTGGAACGAAGCACCATATTTGTTAAGATGGTAACTGCTTCACTAAATGTTTAGCGGATCTTGTAGGTGAATTTAAATGATGACTATTGTTCTTTAAGTTATACAGGTTGATTATACTTTGAAGGTGAAGCAAAGAAGAAACGTGATCGTATATATATTATCAGGTTCAATACGTCATTTTAATGTTAAATTATAAGAGAGAAGTTTACCTTGAATCCAAGAGTGAGGTGACATAAAGAATGAGCAAAAATACTGTAGAATACTTCCATGATTTTATTATGAAAAACTTCCGTGGACTTGGGAAAAGGTGCTGTCCTTTTTTTCAGGTGTTGAATGCTCACAAACGCTATAAACTTCAGATATCTGTATAATAGGATATGACGCTGGAAGATGTTAATTACTACTGATTAAATGAATGAAGGTAAATCACTTTATTATTTAAATAAACTAATATAGAATTGGAATTAGAAAGACAAATGGATCGGACACCAAGTCCGGCCATCGCGAGAACACGCACCACGAACAACGGTCGAACAAGCGACCTACTCTGAACTCTACAATCACTAGAACTGAATTTGAACAGCGCGCGACCATGGCGAGCGTGCGTAAAAGCACGTCTCAAAAACTCGCCGCGCGGAGAGGAATGCGCCAAACTGGTAGACTCAATGAAGAGTTTACGCACGAAGGAGAAACAGCGAAGCGCTGCCGTTCCGCGGCCGTACGCACATGCGCAAAGAGTGCCGGCTGCCTAGCCGTAAAAGCTCGTGTTCCGAGGAGGAAGGCTACGAAACAAGCTGGCACGCGGCCAAGGGCGAAACGGGATGGAGATGAATGGAAAAAGAGAGACTTTACGAAATAAATGAGATGAAAGATGATCGCTTGATTAAACTTAAAATAATGAACGTAAAAAGAGGGAAAACGTAAGATTAATTAAATATAATATATTACAATTAAAGATTGAATAATTAAGAATATGGATTTAAAATGTTGAAATACAGATGTGAATTAGGGAAATTCAAAACAAAATATATCAACACGATACAGATATTAAATGGAAAAAAAGACTAAATATGGATTTCAAGTTCTGAAATTTTCAAATCTAGGTTTAAGTTTCCCATTAAAATTTTCAGTAAATGTCAACAAAAGATAAAATGTTGCCAACTTAATGTACTTTTTTTATTACGTAAATTAATCATATCATAGTAACAGACGATATAATTCATTTCACTGAAATAATAACAGTACGAACGCACCTCATTTATCACGTTTGACGTACAATTTCCAACTTGTTTATCTTTTATCCCAAATTATTCGATTGTAAAAGAAGCCCCTATTTTAAATTTACAAAATGAAAAACGTGTTTGAAATTTAAAAAAAAAAAGAAAAAAGAAAAGAAAAGAAAAAAAGCGCCAACGGTGTAAAAAGAGGTTCAGCAAATTATTATTATTATTATTATTATATTATTATTAGTAAATGCTGAAACATAAATGAAGTAATCATAATAATGTATATAATATCATTGCTAGATACAGATAATAACAAAAAAAAAATCCCTGACGGCTTTGCCTACAGGCACAGGTAGATTTCGAAGACGCAGACCGTGGGGCGGCTGTTTGTCGGGAATTGCGGAAAAAATGACCTTTTTACGATGATGCGGCAGTTGGAACAGCCTACTTCGAAACCTAACTTGTTTGCAGGCGGAACCGGCAGGGATTTTTTTTTTTTTTTTTTTTGCTATAATGGTTGGTCCTATAAAAAACTTGTCAATATAAAAGTTTTAGATAATATTAAGAGGATTTATAATAAATTTAAGCGGATTTGAAATCTTGGGAATTGACGAAGTTATGAATTTTTTTCTTCTAAAACCCCCCTCCCCCCCTTCCCCTTTAAGGCAATTTTTAATTATATCAAAAATCTGTCATACATAAATTTTCGGCCCTTCTCCTAGAAGTAATAATAACTTCAAACGGATTCGATACGTATCATAATTAAGAAATTATGGCTTTTTTTTCTGTTTTCACAAAAAGCCCCCCCATGCCCCATCCCCCCCCCCCTTTGTTCGATTTTGCCCATTAACGAACTTGACCGAGATTTTATGCCCCTTGATTTTATGTATCAGTTATGAAGAGATTTATGCAGAATTTTTCCAGTTATCGTGTCCATAAACAAGTGACATAGATAGATAGATAGATAGATAGATAAAGTTTTGAACTGGGGGTGGTTTTTTGTTCTGGGAGTCATGATCGGCGTAGATCTGCAAACATTTTTCAAAATTTCCAACTTAGGTGAGTAGGTAGTATGTGTAATAGGTAGTGAGTGTAATAGGTAGTATTTCTTACGAAATCTACCTAAAAGACAAAATAATACTCTACGAAAAGACGAATGCCCTACGAATAGGACACCAAACCGAAACGGCTGAAATAGACATGAAAATTTTCTAAATGATTCGAATGTTCTTTCATTGAAGGCGCTGCTGTTAATAATAATGAAATGTCAAAATGTTAAAATTTCATTTATCGGACTATGACCTGCCAATAAGCACAGTTCTATTATTATTGTTGTTGTTGTTAGTATTATCAAAGTAAAACCTGTGAAAATGAACATGTCTAGAACAGAAACCTGCGTTAAAAGGAAAATCTGATGCTTCCAACTAAAAGAATATACAATACAGAGTTAATTTAAAGGATGATGTACCCGCTAGGGCGCAACCCTTGTCTAAAACGGAACTTTACCCCTCTCCCTTGAGATTTTCACTGCATTTTTAGACGCGTTCGTAATTATATAAATACGTAGCTCCTATTGTCGTCGTCTGGTCCGTCCGTCTGTCTGTCCGTCTATCCGCATATAACAACTCAAAAACTACCCAACCGAATGGTTTGAAATTTAAGATATATTTATTATCGTTGCAGAATTTTGTCGAGACATTTCTGATTTTATGAAAATCGAATCAAAACTTTAGAAGATATTAATAAAAATATTATTAAGAAATTTGAATTTTTTTTTAAAAATCGGTTTAATCGTCAAGCGACCGAGATACTTATTCTATGACAGAAATTAATCTGCAGACGATATAATTCATTTCACAGAATTAAAAATCATCAAGATCGGAATATTTATATAACTAACTATAGTACGTCACGTTTTACGTACAATTTCCAACTTGTTTATTTTTATTAGAGTTTAAGAAATATTTTTATGATTGCATGTAATTTTTACAAAATGAATCAAGGTGGATTTCTTCTAGAAGATATTTTATTCTTTTTTTTTTTTTCCCGAGGTCTGATTTATTCTTTTGGGTGAACGAAACATGCACACGTCAGTTATGAATGATTCTCATCAATCCTTGATCCTAGAATCAATGAATGCGAAAATCGATATTCAATACTTTCAAGAACTTTTCCTTATTCATCTGAGACCCGAAAGCATTACTGTCCAAGATAAAGATTTTCTCTACCCTTCTTTAGTTTTTATCTTCATTTCCTGTTCTTTTGCAGAAGAAGGAGAAAAAGAATGATATTGCAGCTTTATCGAATAACAATTACAATCGAAGTAATACTCATTTAGCAGAAGAAAAAAATTCTGTTCTTATCCCCCGACCTTAGATTTCAACAAACTTTGAAGTTTTTGTCTACTAGACCCAATTATCAAAAAGTGTATACATTAGAGGTCAGACGAGCTCCGGCTTGATTTTTATACAAGTCTTCGGCCTCAATTGAAAATTTTATTTATTACTTTCTTCTGTCTTTACAAGGAGAAACTATTGGATCCATGAAAATTTTCGACTTCCGGTTTTCGACGGATTTATACGTTTTAGAAGATCCTGAACATGATTTGACTGTTTTCAGAAAATGTCTCTGTGTATGTATGTGACCAAAATTTTGTGGGCACTCTATCCGAAGAACTAATGCTACATCTAATGAAATAGTCATATCTCAAGAACTAATGCACGGAATTTAACAAAACTTTATATTCAGTTAGTCTCCGATGGAATTTAATAAAACTTTATATTCAGTTAGTCCCCGATATAAATTAGTGCGGATTAGTTTTTGGTGTAAATCGCCCAACAGGTGACGCTGTTATGCTGCATTTTTCGCGATTTCCGCAGTAGCTCTATCTCAAGAACTAATGCACTGATTTATAAAACTTCAGATTCAATTAGATCTTGACATAAATAGACGCTGATTACGTTTTGGTGTAGATATTTCAACAGGTGACTCTTCTATGCTACTTTTTTCATGATTTTCACGATAGCTATATCTCAAGAACTAATACATAGTTTTTAAACAAACTTCAGATTCAGCTAGACGTTGACATAAGTTGTTGTTGATAAGATTTTTGGTGTAAATATCCCAACAGGTGGCGCTGCTATGCTGCATTTTTCAGGATATACACGATTTTACCGATAGTCATATCTCAAGAACTAATGCCCGGAATTTAATAAAACTTTTAGATTCAGTTAAGCCTTGATATAAATTGGTGCTGATTCGTTTTTAGTGTATGCGAAATCTTTGTGAGATAGAAGAAAGTTTTGGGATTGGCACATCCGACTAGTTCACAAATTAAAACTAGTCAGATGCGCCAATCCCAAAACTTTCTTCTATCTCACACATGTTAATAATTCAAAAGGGATATTTTTTTTTTATTGTGCATTTTAGAATAAAAAAGTCCTTCCGGCCTGTACCGGGAGGAAAAGGTAGCTTTCCTATATCTTCGTTTTAAAATTTTAGCTAATGTTACTCGAAAACAGCAAGCTAAAATGCAAAGAAACGTTTACAAAAGATTCGTTAATACTGAATTTGAATAAGAAATTCGCCAAATTATTGAGCTAATAGCCAAGTTGGCTTCATTTATGAAGACTTATTTTGGTTGCCAAATTTGGCGATATTTCGCCAAATGTCGTCAATTTTGCCAATTTTGGCGCTAACGGATATGAATATATAGTTTTATGCGTATGATTGAGAAAATTATTACAACAATGAAAGAAAATAATTTGCGAGTAATCGCGTTAATGTGCTGTTTTGTTTCAAAATGTCAGCCACCCTAGAATTTCAAACTGCGTTATCTCAGCCATTTTTTAAGATAGAGGTAAACCAAAAAATGCTCTGGAATCCTTGTATCAAGGCCTAAAACGTAATTAAAAAATAAATTTTAATTTTTTATTTTTTTATATATTTATTTTAGTTTTAAATTTTGAAGTGGCCGCCATCTTGAAACAAAATGGCGGACCAAGCTGGCCAACGAACTCGGCCGAGACATTGGTTAGCTTAATACACACAATTAGTTTCATCCAAATTGATTTATAAATACGAGCGTTATCGTATGACATAGGTCAGATATATATATATAAATCAACATTTGAGCGGAGGGTGGTTTTGGGATCTGGGGGTCATGATCGGTGAAAATATATCGAAATTTTCCGGAACTGCTTTCCTCCGAACGGCTGCAATAGGTAGCTTTATACTTTTTCGTATTGAAAGCTATCTAAAAATGCAGCATTGCAACGCCAGCTGTTATATATGATTTACACGAAAACCTAATCAGCACACACTTACGTAAACATCTAACTAAATCTGATTCTTTTTTTTTTTTTTTTTTTTTTTTTTTTTTTTTTTTTTTTTTTAATTCCGTGCATTATAGTTCTTGAGATATAACTATCGCTAAAATCGTGTAAATCCTGAAAAAGCAGCATAATAGCGCCACCTGTTGGGAGATTTATACCAAAATGTAATCATCGACAACTTATGTGAACGTCTAACGAAATGTGAAGTTTGGTGAAAATCCGTGCATTATTCATTGAGATATAGAGCTTTGCAGAAATAGCAAAAAATTCAGCATAGCAGCGCCACTTGTTGGGTGATTTACACGAAAAACTCATCAGCGCCAATTTATATCAAGGTAGAACATAATCTAAAGTTTTATTAAATTACGTACATTAGTTCTTGAAATAGAGCGCTCACAAAATTGTTGTCACATACAGACAGACAGACAGATTCACAGACAGGCATTTTCTAAAAACAGTGAAATCATGTTCAGGACTTTCTAAAGCGTATAATTCTGTCGAAAACTGGAAGTCGACTATTTTCACGATTCCAATACTTTCTTCTTGTATAGATAGAAGAAAGTAAAAACGGAATAATAATAATAAAAAAAAAAACAAGTTGGAAATTGTACGTCAAACGTGACAAATGAGATGTGTTCATACTATAGCTAGTGTTATAAATATTCAGATCTGGGTGCAATAGCTGTTGCACTCTTATTCAAAAATGTATGAATACAAAATTTATTTTATGTGCAAATTTTCATATTATGTATAATAATTTTATTTTATGACATCAAGTTTCAATATACACTTTTACAAACCATTCGTTACAATTCTGTTACATTAAAATTAAACTATGTGCAAATATCCAATACAAGACAATGTCATAAAAAAATATCATCGTTATTATTTCACTGAAAAAAATGAATTATATCGTCTGTTATTATGACGTGATTCATTTCCGTAATAAAACTAGTCGTTGGGGGCCACCGTAATACTTACCCATCATGGATATGCATAATGTAAAATATTAAAATAAAAATGTGTAAACTACTTATAAAATGCATTGCAATTCAAATAAAATCGTGGCTTGATGACGTCACAAACTTTAAAGGCTCGATTACTGAATTGCTTGAAAGAGGTTTTTCCTTATAACTTCAAAAATAATAATCCTATTAACTAGCGGTTTATTGCATCTGATTAAGCGTCAAATTTCCAATTAAAATATATCTTTGAAGTGAAATTTGGATGAAATACAGGGTCATGAAAAATCGAAGAGTGTGGAAAATAGGATTCCAAATATCTCGGCAACTAATTATCCGATCGACTTCCTGCTTTATATAAAATTTATTTTTTTTTATTGTCTTTTATATTCATTTCTTAAAATAAACAATTTCGAAAATTTTTATATACCTTTTATCAGAACGAATATTTCGAGGGTCCGAATAAAATAGTTCCGGTTAATCGAGGTTAATGAAATGAAATAGGCTTCTTCCCATTATTACATACTAAGTACATACCAAATTGCAAGTCTCTATCTCAATTTTTTCGGGAGATAGAGCGTTTACAGACACACACACACACAGACACACAGACACACAGACGGACGGCAAAATTTTTTTTCTAAAAATATGTTTTTCGGAATCTCCAGTGTCTGAAACGTGTAAATCCGTCAAAAAAAATTTTTCGATTTTCAAAACGATTACAAGACTTACCCTATACTACGTATGATTGGTAAGTAATAAGTACATTTTAAGTTGGCAACATTTTATCTTTTGTTGACATTGACTGAAAATTCCAGTGGGAAACTGAAGCCTAACTTTGAAAATTTCATAACTTGAAATCCATATTTAGACTCATTTCCCTTTAATATCTATATCTCCGAAAACATCTATCCAAAAAACTGTCGGTTGATTTTAGGATTGCTATATAATGAAACAATTTTAGTATGCAAATTCGGTTTTTAAATTCAATAATACGGAAATAATAGGACTCTATCTTAAAAGGGACGTAATCACCATGGCAACCTAGAATCATTACCTATCATGGGGTATCACTGAAATAATTACGTATGATAGGATTTAATAGAATGAAGAATGTGACTATTAGCTTGGTGATAGAGGTTATAAAATCTCATATACGCCATATATGACTACGCCATACATGTCAGATAACTTGGCGATACATCTCGGTCGCTTGACGATGAATCCTCGGAAGCTGCTATAACAAGAAAGAACTGATTTTTAAAAAAATTCAAATTACTTAAGAAATGATTTTATTAATATCTTTTTAAGTTTTGATTCGATTTTCATAAAATTTGAAATCACTCGACCAAATTCTGCAACGATTATATATCTTAAATTTCAAACCATTCGGTTGGGTAGTTTTTTGCGCTGTTATATGCGGACGGACGGACGAGACGACGACTATTGGTGCAACGTATTTATATAATTAACGAACGCATCTAAAAAGGAAACTTGGAAGATGCTATTTGAGACACAAGAATGTAGCCCAAAATTCTTAAAGCGTTTTACAATCTTCTAAAAATCAGTTCGAAATTGAATTGAATGGTTATTGATGGGAAATAAGGAGGAATATTCTATCTGATTCTGAAGCCTTGGCACGGAGAGTGTTAGAAACAGAAAGAAGCCGCGGGATATCCTTTGTCTATCATCTGTTTCTGTTTGAAGTACTTTTACAGAATGACTGGAAAACAGAACTCATGTTTTTTTTTTTTTTTTTCGCATAGTAGTATGAATGATATCTTAAAAGAATAAGAATTGTGACTTTTCCAGATTTCTACCAGTGGTTGGGTAAAAAGTAACCAATTTGATATTTTAAACAGATTTTCAGGGACATGAAAATCACGAAACGTTCTCGTTAGTTTGTATTTAGGATTACTAATTATTTCTATATTCTAGAAGCGATTTTTAAATCAGCCAATTAATCTTGAAACAATATAAAAATGCTATTATTAATAATTTTGGTATTGGGCTTGGGCCAGGGGCGGACCCAGAGCGTCCTTTTTTTTTAAGGGGGGGGGGATACATTGTTACATATAATGGGCATAGTATAGTATAGTAAAAACTTTGAAAATAGAACCTGTTTGTAACGTAAAAATTTCATGGTCCTGAAGGAAGAATCACCATACAAATATGCCAGCAAAACAAAAACCTGTCTAAATCGGAATTATAGTCTGATCCCTAGCGATTCCGTTTTTACAGGATTTACTGTATGTGAAATAATATATTTTATTTAATGTTTACAATTATTTTTTACTCATAATTCCTGTTGGTTAATGCATACAGTAAAACCTCTAAGAACGGAACCTGCCTATATCGGATTTCTAACTTAAATGAAAAAACTTTATAGTCTTTGTGGAAGGAATACTATATCCTATGTGCATAGTATTTATTGTTCATTTACATAACCTATGTTTGACGCATAATTTTCCGTTCGTGTTGAAACAAGGTGGAAATTGTACGTCAAACGTGACAAATGAGTTGCGTTTGTACTATAGCTAGTTATATAAATATTCAGATCTTCATGATTTTTAATTCTGTGAAATGAATTATATCGTCTTCAGATTCATTTCTGTCATAAAATAAGTATCTCGGTCGCTTGACGGTTAAACCTCGGAAGCTCCTATAAGAAGAAAGCACCGATTTTTTTAAAAAAAATTCAAATTTCTTAATAAATATTTTTATTTATATCTTCTAAAATTTTGATTCGATTTTCATAAAAATTGAAATGTCTCGACAAAATTCTGCAAAGATAATATATCTTAAATTTCAAACCATTCGGTTGGGTAGTTTTTGCGTTGTTATATGCGGATGGACGGACAGACAGACAGACGGACGGACCAGACGACGACAACAAGTGCTACGTATTTATATAATTACGAACGCACCTAAAAAAGGAAAAAAAAAACTTTATCAACTGTCGCGATAATTTTGGCAGCTTCTTTGGATAAGTAAAATTTCTTGCATGATTCCGTTATATGTATGAACGTACCTTAGATAAAGTACTTCAAGTTCGTGAATAAAAATTCCAACCCATTTTTTTTCTTTTTAAAATGAAAACTAAATGGAAAAAAAAAAAAATGTCAATAGTAATGCTTAAAGGACGTGCTTTTTGTACATCCATCGCCAATTTACGTGACATTTCCTGTGAAAAGAAATAGAGCAAGGAGACATGTGAACTTGGGGATGACGAGAAACTGCCTCACAAATCTTAGCACCTGAAAGTGAAAACGGTTACGTCATCTTGAAACGGGTTTTTTTTTCTACCCCCAAATAGGGGCACCGACACTTCCATAACATCCTTATTATTGGAACTGTCTTTCTCAAAAAAAGACACTCACTTTTTTTTAGATGTCAAAAATAAATAATGGATTATGCGAAGTATACATGCTTCAGCACTTGTGTCAAAGAGTCATCATCGGATGGTGAGTGAATCACTCATTATAGATTGTTTGTGTGTGTGTGTGTGTGTGTGTGTGTGTGTGTTTTGTTTGTTCAGATTTGTTTTTATATAGGTCGTGAGTCAGTTTAGATTTTATCGACTCTGTATTGCCATTACCGTTGTGCAGTTATCACGTGTGAATACTATTTATAACTAGTATATAACTCCCGTCAAAAATGACGGAATGTTGATCTACGTTTCATTTTCATAAGACTTCATACAGACAAACAGCATGAAGATTTTGTTATTGAAAGGTTTGTATTGTAGAAAAGTACATTTTAAGAATAATGGCAAATGATTTCTACAAATAAATCTTTCATAAAAATGATGAGGAGATTTTCTTTTACCCAATATTCAATTTCTGAAATAGTTCAACAATTGGACAAAACATTCAAAATATTAAGAAAATATTCCATGTGCGAAAGGTTTTAAAATATATATATATATATATTAATGAGTTTCTAAAGAACTTGACTTACAGCTCATTGTTTGGTTACATAAGAAAAATTAAATGCAAATTCTGAAATGGTTTAACGATTGCACAAAAGATTAAAATTTTGTTCGTTTTAAATTGTCTAAGTTAATAGTATAATAGAGTTGAATTTTAATTTTTCTTGAAGAACAAAGTTTTCCAGTCGTGAAGAAACAACTACATAGCAGAAAGTCATAAAAAGAGACAGAAAATTGCATGTTTATGGATATTAGCTTCTTAATTCACAGTAGGAAAATATCCCATTTAAAATGACAGAAAAAACAAAGTTTTCCAGTAATGAAGAAATAGTTAAAAGAAATACAACGATGAAAGTAGATTATATAACTTTAACTTTTAAAAGTATTCATCAAAGTAAAACCTGATTTTGTCTTATTTTAAAAATATGTCTGAAAAATCTATAATAAATTTTGATCATTAAAAATCTTCTTATTTTATTTCATAAGTAAATTGAATTTATTAAATGCATTAGTATAACTGAAAAATATCTTTTCACATTCTCTTGTTAAATTATAATTTTTTTTTTCACTACAAAGTTAGGTTTTAACGTTACTATGTTAAAAATCAAAATTTGATCTGCATTGATATAATTAACATATGTGGTATGCGGTACTATATATTCCTTATATTTTAATTGTGTTTCATAAGAAATATTCATTTAACAATGCAAGCAAAATTTCAGATGTAATTGGATATAAGCTAGGCGATTAAAATTTGATTTAACCAAGTTAAATTTTTAAGAAAGAAATTATATTAAGCTGGTATAGTCCATGTCAATTCAGGCAGGCAAAGAAAAAATCTTACCTTGATAGTCTCAGAAGTTTTTGAATTGAATATATGTTAAAATTTAGGGAAAAGTAAGATACTTGTATATTTTTGTTTTGCCCCAAAAAATTCCTGGCCCGAGATACAGGCCTCCAAAGATGGCGTCCCAGGCGCCAGTTTTCACTTGCGATTTTCGATAAAAATTTTAAAGTGCTCTATCTCTGGAACGGTAAAAGATAATTTGCTGCGTTCTTTTTTATTTTAAAGGTAATATCATTCTGTTTAAAACTATATACTCCATTTTGAAATATGTTTTCAACTTTTTTTGCTGCAGCCTTCCGATTATTATTTTTTTTTAAACAAAAAATTTTTTTTTTCAAAAATGCCAATTCCAAAAATTTTGATTTTTTTACTGTTTATCAATACTATTGAGTACTACATTCCCTGTAAAGGAGAACTTCCACTTTTGAGTTTGACAGGTTTTAGAAACAATGTAAAAATTTGCCATATATTTTACTACTTTCCATTAAAACATAATCACATATTGGTCCCATGAAATCAAAATCTAGTCTTCTTTGACATGACTTTTTAATTCTTAATAAATATCAGAAACAGACGACTTAAAAAAAATCTTACAAAAACATATAAAATCTTACAAAATATATATGCAAGTTCCAAAACATACTACATCCTGTGTACTCTGCTTAGAACTGAAATTAGAAATTCAGTGAACTAAAAATTTGTTGAACTGCATCAGTATCTTCCTTTGATATTGAGTGATGCCTTCCTGTTAAACCAGTAGGAACTGGGGCATCCACAATCTATAAAACATTGTGAATTGGAAGTGAGCACTGGTGGTGGTGTTACTGTTTTGCAACTGGAAATCTATATGCAGCAGCCGGTCTGTGTGGGAGCATAAAGTTAACAGCAATTTCATTTAACTCACAACTAATATCTATCACCAGTCACAGTCATATATTATATACAGGCTACAAACATCCTTTTTTGTAAATTGTGAATCTGAATATTCTCCTGTCGTTTCAAAGATCTTGATTGGGCAAATGAAATTCTTCTTTCTTGCTGTTTAAAGTTCGTGCAATATAGGTTCGGCTATCATTGTGAATCCACACATGTGTCTTCTGTATTCCTCTTTCATAGGGGCACTTTTGTTGGACCTTTCTTCTATTTTCTGCTGGCAGAATTTTTCAACTTCCTCTTTGCGTAACAGGATGAGGGCTGTTGATGTGTTTGACTTCACCACTCTCGTAAAATCCCCAGCATTCTGAATTGTCTCTGTACTGGGCCTGGAAAGATTATGTTTTGTAGCATGGTGTTTCACACACACACACACACACAGCAGGATACCTTCACACAGGATACCCGCCTACACCATCACAAGATACCTTACCATGTCCAGTAGTTGGCACAATTGACTTATTCACTTCAAACAATTGCTAATGATTTTTGAAGTGACTAGGGCAACATCAGAAATAATGATGATACTTTCTGGCTGTGATTGCAGCTGTTGTTAAATTTTGCGTATTGCCAACAGCACATATGCTGAGTCATGTCCTCTGTCATCACTTATAACTGCAACACTTGTGGTCTTGTTTTGAAAATATGGAACGACTCCTGTAAAAATTGAAATTTGGTCATTACTCCAGCAATATCCCTGTACTTCTTGTGACAGAATTACGGACCAGTTCTCAGCAAAATCACAGTGAAGCACAAAACATAGTCGTTCAACTGCTACACGTACCTTCATTTCTGCAATATGTTGTTGTTGTAATTTCTTCAGATGTTGTGTTGTTGCTTTCACTGTCCATTTCCCATGTTGCATATATAACTTCAGAAGAGCACTTGGTCTTTTGTGTTTTCCAGACCAAGTGCCTGTAACAAGAGTCCTTCCTTTCCAGGACAGTCACCACATTCTTGAAACAAATAGATCTCTCGCTCTACATCACAGACAACTAAAGTTTGCGATGCATTTTAATTATGTTACACTATTAGAAACATAATGAAATTTATCAATTTCTGGGGTGCACTAAAACATGCTATCTGCAGAATATGGAGAGTAAAGCATTTATCATTCATTTACAGGGTCACATAAAAGTATTCGGTTAGATAAACAATGGTCTACGGAGAAAAGCTGTTACAGCATATTTTAATTACGTTACACTATTTCAAATATAATGAAATTGATACACATTAATGTGGTTTAAAACAACATACCTGTTGTATAATATGATGTGTATAGCATTTATTGTCCATTTACAGGGACACACACAAGATTTCGGATACATTACTGTATCTGAAGTATTGTCTATAAGCGATAATTGCTGAAAGTGCGCTTTCAGTTAGGTATGGTATGCATTTAACTGAATTTTTCCATACTATGTGGTATGTATACATGATATAGATCATAAACAGGGGCACACAAAAGAATTGGTAAGCATTACTCTGTATCGGCGTAAATTGCTTAAAGGGGTTTTGTAATCGATTATGCATTTTAAATGTAAAATATG
Organism: Maratus michaelseni; assembly: GCA_963931845.1. Taxonomy (NCBI): domain Eukaryota; kingdom Metazoa; phylum Arthropoda; class Arachnida; order Araneae; family Salticidae; genus Maratus; species Maratus michaelseni. Next base: position 45,835,623 of record OZ007596.1, read on the forward strand.
TTTAGTAACTTAGAGATGTTTGTTGAATATAAATAAAATCATATATAGGTCCACGCAAAGAACTGGGTACATCACCGCTTATGTAGATAAAAATTCAGAGAGTTTTACAGGAACTGTATAGAATTTTTAAAATGTTTCTAAAACTTGTTAAACTGAAAAGTGGAAGTTCTCCTTTACAGGAAATGTAGTACTCAATGGTATTGATAAACAGTAAAAAAATCAAAATTTTTGGGATTGGCATTTTTGAAAAAAAAATTTTTTTTGTTTAAAAAAAATAATAATCGGAAGGCTGCAGCAAGAAAAGTTGAACACATATTTCAAAATGGAGTATATAGTTTTAAACAGAATAATATTATCTTTAAAATAAAAAAAACACAGCAAATTATCTTTAACCGTTCCAGAGATAGAGCACTTTAAAATTTTTGTCAAAAATCGTAAGTGAGAAATGGTTCGCAGGACGCCATCTTTGGCGGCCTGTATTTCGCGCCAGGAATTTTTTGGGGCAAAACAAGAATATACAGGTATTTTACTTTTTCCTGAATTTTAACATATGTTCAATTCAAAAACTTTTGAGACTATGAAGGTAACCCCCCTGCCTGAATTGATATGGATTCAACCAGCTGAAGCTTTTAAAAGTTGATCTTAAAATAAATCAATACACCCTGAATTTTTCTTAGTTTAAAAATATGCTTACATGCATTTTATATTATTTTACAACTTTATTACTATGTTACATAAAATATAAACTATCAACTATCAATTATCAAATAAAAAACAACAGAAACCTCATTCGTTTATAATAATTGCCAATAGATGGCGCCAGAAAAGTACTTCGGAACGAAATGTAATTGCTGATAGATCATCGCAAAAAAAAGGAGTGGATCAAGACAGTGGATATTTGGAGCTAATCGTCATCGATTACACGTCCTTTCTATCATCGATTATACTTATTTTTTTTTTAAATATCATTGTAGCGCCATGTATTGGTAATTGATATTAAGAACCCTTCTCTCGAAATTGTATTATTTTAGGATCATTTATTAAAAAAAAAAAAGCCATATAACTTTAACATTTTATTCAATATAAATAACATGAAAATTATTATTATTATTCATAAAATTTTAATTTAGTGTTATCAATTTTTAAAAATTTAGCTTATATCCACTTAAAATTTGCTTGCATTGTAAATAAAAATGAATATTTCTTTTCAAATATAATTAAAATATTAAATAATAAATATTAAATTTTGTAATGTGTAAAATAATTTTCAGCCATACTAATGTAATTAATAGTTGTAATTAATAATTTAGTTATGGAATAAAAAAATATATTTATGATAATAATTCAATACAGTTTTCTTTAAATTAGGCATATTAAGAAAAAAAAATAAAGAAAAAAATTCAAGATTTATTTAGGGATAAACTGCTATAAGTTTAAATTATATAAAAATTATATGAAATAGAATGAAATATATTATTATTATTATTGTAACTATATATTCACTAACTATAAAAAATCCAAATTGTGAAAATTATATATTTTTTCAACTTTCACCTTTTAATCCATTTTTTTTTTCAGTATGTTTTTATGATAAATAAAATAAGTGTTTTTTAAATGTAATATAAAAAATATAAAGAATATATAGACCCCTTATTTTCCTTATATTTCTGAATTACCTTTAAAGAATACTCATTTTATTTATAATGGAAACATAAGGGAAAAAAATTAAATAGATTAAAAGGTGAAAGTTGAAGAAAAAAAATATCACAATTTGAATTTTTCATAGTTTATAATATAAGTATTTTTTAAATGTAATTAAAAAATATAAGAAATATATAAAAACATTTTCTGATTTATTGATGCAGATAAAATTCTAATTTTAATATAATACTTGAATTTAACTTTGAGATGGAAAAACAATTGTAATTTAATAAAATAATGTGAAAAAAGTAATTTTAAGCCATAATAGAGCAATTAATAGTTGCAATTTACTTATGGAATAAAATTATGATTTTTAATGATAAAATTTCCTGTAGTTTTCTTTAGGATTTTTTTTAAAATAGGAGAAACTCAGGATTTAAATCAGGATATTTTTAGTTTATAGTGTCAAAAAAAAAAAAAAAAAAAAAAACTGTTAAGGGGGTAAGTAAAGAACGATAATTATTTTTAAAAACTGAGAAAAATGTAAAATAGGAAAGCAACAATGAATGAATCTATAATAATAACAACAAATAATATCTCATCAGAAAGTCACCTGTAAAAAATGCAGCCAAGTCTCGTAACTCATTTACCGTAAAAAGTACTGAGATCGTATAAAGCCAAGTTTAACTATCTTATTAACTCTGAAATTTTCATTCACAAATCACTCCTAGTCTCTACATCTTTAGTTAATTATTATTTTGTGACTTGACAATTACGTAGCACGAGAATGGGATGTATATAGTTAGTCTTAATCAAATAATACTATAACATATTAAAGTGTAATAACTTCCATGTGCGTATATAATTTGCCTTAATTAAATTATCCCATCCCATCCCATCCCATAACATAGTAAGATGTAATAACTTCCCTGTGCTGCGTAATTGCCAAGTCACAAAATAATAATTAACTAAAGATGTAGAGACTAGAAGTGATTTGGGAATGAAAATTTCAGAGTTAATAAGATAGTTAAACTTGGCTTTATACGATCTCAGTACTTTTTACGGTAAATGAGTTACGAGACTTGGCTGCATTTTTTACAGGTGACTTTTTGATGAGATTTCACTTCTTTTTGTAAGTAATCCTCCTTTTCTTGATTTTGGGTTCTTTTCGGAGATCATCCACTGATTTTCGCTAAGCCCACGCCTTGTCCCTATTATTTACAGGTATCAAAATTTTGAAGCTTTAGTTTCGTTTGCAAAGTACTGTAGATAAAAAGACATTTCAGGTTCCTAGGCAAGCACTAAGTTATGGGAGGGGGAGTGTCAAAAGTACTCTCAGTTGCTTCCAGGATAAGTGCTATCCATCTGAGATATTACTCGCAGCCCTAGATACTTGATATTTAACATAAAAGAACTTTTTAGTATAAAAAGAAAGCCAAAATTAAAATTTCCGGAAATTTCCAATAAATCAAACTATATTCTTTTTTCCGATGTTTTTTTATTCGTTTTTTTAAGTCTTTTTTTTATTATTATTTACGGATTTTTTAATTTTTCCTTACTTTGTGTACTAAACCCTGCCTTTCGGCCAAATATCAAGCTTCTAGGACTACAAAATCGAATTATTTTCAAATTTTCGACTTTTTATAAATTTATTGATTTTTCGATTTTAATTCTAAGTTACCTGATTGTCATGCCAAAGTAGTAATTATTTTATCCGTCTTCTTAGGATAATTTAGGTTCAATTTAGAGATATATGAAGTGAATCTTAGAGTCACCATGATTTTATTTAGAAAGGACTATCAAGCCATAACCAGCCAGTAATATCGGGAGGGTAAGGGGAGCTGTGGAAATTTTTGTGGGGCTAACATCATTTAACAATCCATATTTCATATGTGAAGTAAATAGAGTACAACCTGTGAAAGAAAACAAACCTGTCTATAAAGAAATCGCCTATATCGTAGCCAGTCTATAGCGGAACTTTTCTATAACGAAATTCGTAAACGAAAGAAAAGAAAACCATAATCCGGGGGAAATAACATAAAACAATTAGGGGCGTTGTACTAGCTAATAATAACAATTATCTTAAAACTAATGTGTCTAGCAGTACAAAATCAAATTGTTTTCGAATTTTCGATTTCTTAATAAAGATATTTCGATTTTTCGATTTTATTTTCGAATTTAACGAATATTTTAATTGTTCCTTTTATTGAATAGTAAATACTACCTTTACACCAAGTTTTAAGTTTCTAAGACTACAAGATAAAATTATTTTCAATTTTTGATTTTTTCGAATTTTTTTTATAATTTTCTGGATTTTTTATTTTTTTCTTATTTTGTATCCTTTATTACAAATTTCAAGTTTCTAGCGCTACAAAATCGAATTATTTTGAAATTTACGATCTTTTTCGAGTTTTTACTCTATTTTCGAATTTATTGTGTTTTAATTTTTCCTTTTTCTGTATCCTAAACAATAAGTTTACGCCGAATTTTAAGTTCTGAAGCTACAAAATCGAATTTTTTTCAATTTTTCGAATTTTTTTTTCGAATTTTACAGATTTTTTATTTATTTCTTTTTTTGTATCCTAAATACTACCTTTATTCCAAATTTTAAGTTTCTAGCTTTACAAAATCGAATTATTTTCAAATTTTCGTTTTTATTCGATTTTTTTTATTTTATTTTCAATTTTTGTTGTGTTTTTAATTTTTTTCTTTTTCTGAATCCTAAACACTACCTTTACACCAAATTTTCAGTTTCTAAGACTACGAGATCATATTATTTTCAATTTCTCTCTTTTTCTTTCTTTTTTTTTTTTTTTTTTTTTTTTTTTTTTAATTTTCGATTTTTTTTAATTATCCATCTTTTTTAATGTTTCCTTATTTAGTATCTTAAATATTAACTTTATTCCAAATTTCAAGTTTCTAGCGCTATAAAATCGAATTATTTTTAAAATTTCCTTATTTTTCGATTTCTTTCGATTTTTTTTATTTTATTTTCGAATTTTATTGCGTTTTTATTTTAACTTATTCTGAATCCTAAACACTATCTTTACCGCGAGTTTTAAGTTTCTAAGGCCAAAAGATCAAATTATTTTAATTATTTTCAATTTTTTTCGAATTTTTGATTTTTTTTTCGAATTTTCTGGATTTTTTATTTTTTTCTTATTTTGCATCCTAAATACTACTTTTATTCCGAATTCCAAGTTTCTAGCGCAACAAAATTGGATTATTTGAATTTTTTCGATTTTTTTCGATTTTTCGATTTTATTTTCAATTTTTTTTTGTGTGTGTGTTTTTGATGTTTTCTTTTTCTGAATTCTAAACACTACCATCACACCAAATTTTAAGTTTTTAAGACTACAAGATCGTGTTATATTCAATTTTGTTCGATTTTTATGGATTTTCGAACGTTTTTTTTTTTTTTTAATTTTCCGGATTTTATAATTTTTTCTTTCTTTGTATCCGAAACACTAGCTTTATTCCAAATTTTAAGTTTCTGTGGCTGCGGGATCTACTCAATCTTTTTGATGACGCGAGAGTGAGTGAGTGTGTGAGTGACAAAAAATCGAAACTTTGAGTTCATATATCGTCTGCACTAATTTATGGGTATTTTTTGAATTATCCATATTTTTGAATTTTTCCTTATTTAGTATCTTAAATATTACCTTTATTCCAAATTTCAAGTTACTAGCGCTATAAAATCGAATTATTTTCAAATTTTCCTTATTTTTCGATTTTTCCGATTTTTTTATTTTATTTTCGAATTTTATTGCGTTTTTTATTTTAACTTATTCTGAATCCTAAACACTATCTTTACTGCGAATTTTAAGTTTCTAAGGCTAAAAAATCAAATTTTTTTAATTTTTTAATTTTTTTTCGAATTTTTCGAATTTTTGAATTTTTTTTTTCGAATTTTCCAGAATTTTTAATTTTTCCTTATTTTGCATCCTAAATACTACCTTTATTCCGAATTCCAAGTTTCTAGCGCAACAAAATCGGATTATTTGAAATTTTTCGATTTTTCGATTTTTTCAATTTTGCTTTCGATTTTTTTGGTGTTTTTGATGTTTTCTTTTTCTGGATACTAAACACTACATTCACACCGAATCTTTAGTTTCTAAGACTACAAGATCGTATTATTTTCAATTTTCAATTTTGATGGAATTTGTTGAATTTTCGAATGTTTGTTTTTCGAATTTTCCGGATTTTATAATTTTTCCTTTCTTTGTATCCTAAACACTACCTTTTTTCCAAATGTCAAGTTTCTAGGCTACGGGATCTACCTAATCTTTTTAATGACGCGTGAACGAGTGAGTGAGTGAGTGACAAAAAATCGAATGTTTGAGTTCCTATATCGTCTGAACTAGAAAAGACAGAAAGTTGTAATTTTAAATTTTGGTCCTGTGTGCCAAATACTCTGGAAAAACGAAGTTTAAAATGTTTGGGATACTCCAGTGCGGAGATATGGGGGGGGGGGTCAAAAGTGCCCTGAGTTGCTTCCAGAAAAGTATGCTTACGGCTGTCCTCTCTCGACTTGGCGGAGCTCCAGATAAAAAAAATAAAATTTGTCTATATAATTCGCCAATAGATGGCGACAAAACAACAAACGTAATCGATGAGCTCCAAATATCCGCTGTCTTGATCCACTCCTGCAAAAAAAGCCTCTCTATAAAAGCTATCACGGCTATTTCTGAAAAAGTACTTACAGGGGAAAAAAATGCTTACAGAAATAAATTAAAGAAATCCTTTAATATATTTAAAGACTTTAATATGCTTTTACAAATATTTTAACAGCATAATCGGATATTTTAATGATGATTCTGAATGGCAACAGTATTTGTTTGTTTACATCAGGTAATGCGATGTTTAATCTGTTATTTTTAATTTAAAACTTAAAACAACATTATAACTGGATATAATATACATGTTTTATACGAAAATATGTTATGAACAGATATTATTTCAAGTAGAAGAAATTATCATTTGGTGGTCATTGTGTTAGTATATGTTTTTCAGTAAGCCTAACATGGCGTTTAACTACTGTCGACTCGCAGACCAGAGTGGTCCAGCCCGGATTGGTTACAGACACTTTCTTGCCTTCGGATTTTATTATAAGTAAGATACTTCAAATTTCAGCTCGTCGTTTTCAGTTCCATTGAACAATATGATTTATTTTTTCATGTTATTTAAATGAAATAACCGAGGCACAATTTTAATACTTAAATGCAGAGATGAAGTGAGGGGTGACTCGGGGAGGGGGGAGGGTGCTCCCACTGAGCAACAAAGAGTGTCCAACCGGTAGTTTTCAAATTTTCTATATAGTATTAGTGGTCTGAAAATGCAAATCCCCCTTTCCTCCCCGAAGCGGCAGAAATCCATCCAGTAGAAAAATATTTGAGTTCAACATTGCATAAATGTAAAATAATAATAATAATAATAATAATAATAATAATAATAATAATTTTAAGAAAAAACAACATATAATATAAACTAAACTAAACTCTGGGGCGCTGCAACCACTACACTGTAAAAAAAAATTCCTGAAAAAAAAAACGGAAATTGTACTGGCAATCGAGACGCCAGTACTATTTCCGTATTTTAACGGGAAAAAAATTCCGTAAATTCCAGGAAATTTTCCGTGATTTCTGAAATATCCGTTTTTAAATTTCGGTTTTTTAACAGATATCTTTCGTATTTTTTAGATATTTTTATATCGTTAAAATAAATTTTATAGGACCAAAAAATACTTTTCTCAAAGAACAAGGATAAATTTCTCAAGGAACATCTTATAAAACTTTTCTTTTTTTTTTTTCATTTATGTGCGAGTTTTCAGTAAATAACCAACACTTGCCACGAAGGGGTTCGAACGCGGAAACTTCTGTGTAGTAAACTGCGGGCTGTACCATTATGCTAAGACCGGACACTTCGTTCCCTCAAATGCTGTTATTTATTTTAGATGCTTTTAATGATGCAAAAATTTGAAGGTTTCATAGTTAGATAGATCTTTTCAATATTTTATTTTCATAATTTTTAATATCTTGCTTTATTATTTGATGCTTTATAACAGATAAATTTTAACTTTTTATGTATTATATGCGTAAAACATTGTATTAAGACTAATGATTGCTTCTTTTTGCAATAGTACATATATTTTTTAAAATTATTTGTCTGTTGATCTATTTATCAATTCCAGTACAAATTATTATCTTAAAATAATTATCTTAAGTAGACGCATTTATTACATGCTATTAAAGTAAATTTTCTTTATCTACTATTTTTAAAACTTGTGTGAATAAACAATTTTATAATAAATTAAATTATTATATTTAATCTTTGCTGAGAGCTTTTGTGTACGATCCTGTTAAACTGAATAATTTTAAAAAATCAAAACAAAAAAAATAGATTTTTAGAGAAAATTTTGAAATTAATGACCTTAGGATAGGTAAGTTTAAATTTGGACTTAATAATTTACTTTAAATTAATTTAGTTTAATTTATAAAAATTATAAACTAACAAAATAAATGATAAACTTTTATAAAAATGAAGTTTATAATTTTATAAAGTAAACAAAAAGTTATTAATTATTTTTTATAAATTTAAAGAGAAAATTATGAACTTTGTAAAATTATAATTTATAAAATAATAAATTTTAGTTTAATTCACAAATTTATAAGACAAATCAATTTAGTTTAATATCCACATACCGATAATTTGCAAAGATATTGTTTTATGAAACCTTAAAAATATTAAAATAAAAAAAAATAGATTTTTAGAGAAAATTTTGAAATTAATGACCTTGGGATAAGTAAGTTTAAATTTGTATTTATTAATTTAGTCTAAATTAATTTAGTTTAATTTATAAAATTATAAACTAACGAAATAAATTATAAACTTTATAAAATTATAAACTTAATTCTTATAAAAGTAAACAAAAATTTATTAATTATTTTTTATAAATTTAAAGAAAAAATTATGAACATCGTAAAATTATAATTTATAAAATAATAAATTTTAGTTTAATTCACAAATTTATAAGACAAATCAGCTTAGTTTAACACCTACATACCGATAATTTGCAAAAATATTAACCTTAAAAATATTAAAAAGAAAAAAAAAAAAATAGATTTTTAGCGAAAATTTTGAAATTAATGACCTTGGGATAGGTATGTTTAAATTTGGATTTTTTAATTTAGTCTAAATTAATTTAGTTTAGTTTATAAAATTATAAACTAACTAAATATATTATTATTTTTTTTAAATTATAAACTTCATTTTTATAAAAGTAAAGAAAAAATCATTAATTATTTTTATAAATTAAAAAAATATATATAAACTTTCTAAAATTATAATTTATAAAATAATAAATTTTAGTTTAATTCACAAATTTATAAGACAAATCAGTTTTGTTCAATACCAATAATTTGCAAAGATATTATTTTATGAAACCTTTAATAACCTAATATTGCCTCACGTTAATAAAATTAAAATAAAATTTTAAAATGTCACTGAAAAGATTCATAATTTGAAGCACTATAAAGGAAAAAAGTAGATTAAAAAAAATATTTTTCTGTAATTTATATAAATAAAGTAAATTTCTAAAGACTTCACTAAAAAGTAAAAAAATATCATTATTATTTTCACAAAAAATTACCGTCCAGACACGGGCCCGGTTAGAATGAGCTGCAGGATTGGCCAGAATCTAATGACAGAAAATAGGCCCACGGGTAGGACCGGTTCAGGCCTGGATCCAGAAGACCCTGGACCCTAGTAAATACAACAATCTTAATTCGCATTTCAAACAAGACGATATCTGTATGCAAACCTCTAAACGTTATTTACGGAAATGGGGAAATACGGACATTATACTGTTTTGAAAAAAAAAAAAAAAAAAAAAAAAACATCAAATTTACGGAAAACTTTCTGCATATCTACGGATTTGAAATCTCCTTTACGGAACTAATGTCATTTACGGAAATTGTACTGTTATTTTGGAAAAATGAAACTTCTCCGTAAAATTTTACGGAAAATCTCTTGTATTTTCACGGATTTTTTTTAGAGTGTAGGGATCTTGGCCTGCAGAGCCCAAATCTGTTTTCTTGACCATTGGTGCTATGCAGAGTATGTCCCGGTCAGGTGGTCAGCCTAATGCGGGGCCCTCAGTGTTTAGTTCCCAAGCAAGCCTGGTACCCATTTTATCGGAACCGGTTCCCAAAGTAAAAGTATCTTGGTAAAAAAAATCCGCAAAGAAAATCGAAAAAGTAATCAACAACGGAAATAGAGATCAATCTCAACTATCAAAAAAAAAAAAAAAAAAAAAAAAAAAAAAAAAGGTTTAAAAATATTGAAATGCAAACGAGATATTAGAAAAATAATGCCCCATAGCATTAACATTAGCAAGCGGGTATTTTCGCGTGAGGGGAGAGAACCCACAAGGCTTGGAGCCAGGGCTTGATTTGCGCCGGAGCCCGTCGGTGCACAGCTCCGGTACTTCTCTGTTTTCAGTAAAAATTTAAATATTGGCCAGAATTCACCGGAGCTCATAAACACTGCGCTCCGGAGCCCAGTGCAATAACGTTTCCGAGAAACGAATCCTAAATTACCCTTTCGTTTCCCTCCCATCTCCAATTTTTTGCCTTCTTTTGTATCGAAACACTCATAAGTATGACGTAATGCGTCGCTCACGTAAGGGCTCGATTTTTATATCAGTCTTCGGGTTTGGGCAGGCTCGAGCTCAATCTGTCTTAAATTCAAAATTTTATTTATTTCCATTTCAGATCATTTTAATGTTATTTTGATCAGAATAAAGAGTAAACAGAAATAGTCTTTTTCTTACTCTGCATAGCAGCGAACTATTCATTTTTTGTGTTAACACTATTTCCGAATCATAATCTTGAGCTTATTTAATCGCAAAATTCTGCGATTAATTAACATTAAGAATAGGCAAATTTTTCTATTTGGAAGTAGTAATAACTAAAAAGTGGAATAGTTGATAGCTAACTGTACGCAGATAGATGTATCTAAAATTTTTATTTTGCTAAATAAAAAAACAATGCTTTAAATTTTGAAAATAATGTAAGAAATATGAATATGCAGATTGGAGTGAGGGGGGATGGAGCGGTACGCTACGGATGTTAGTACTGCAAAATATTAGGGCTCCGGTACTTTTTTTCCTCAGAAATTAAACCCTGCTTGGAGTCCGTGACTCGAGTGTGTTTGTATCAGTACTTGAATGACGCAATTAATAAACATAGTTCCCGTATTTGGGCTTCTGAGAATCTTCGTGTGATTCAGGCGATTGCTTTGCATTCTCAAAAAGTTACTATTTAAATATGAGGGTTTACTGCAGCTTTCACTTTCGAGTCTGTAATTTTTCGAGAAGACTAAGACAACAGGTCAAAAGACGACTATCAGTTAGAAACCGATATCCAATGCGAAAGGACAATTTTGGAACTATGAAAATAAAACACGTCACAGCGAGTAAACAGTAATGAAAACTACGTGGTTCTCTGGAATCTACCGTCTTTATGTAAATGTGGAACATCTCTTCATATTGAATTGCGTGCGCAGGAACTTTTATTACAGCAGCATTTTACCAACGACCGTACAATTTGTCGAGCATTTCCTACGAAGTGGCCTTCCTGTTCACCTGAACTCGCTCCTTGTAATTCCTGGTTTTGGGTCATTTAAAGCGGTTGGTGCACATAGAAAATGCGAATAACTGAACCACTTTGGAGCACCGCCTAATACTGCACGTCAGACAAATGGGTACGGAAATGGTACATTTTGCAGTAGATACAATTATATCGAGATTGCACAAGATAGAACACGATAAAAACATATTGAACGTATGTTGTAAGAATTTATGCAATGTAAAAAACAAAATCGTAAATAATAAGTGCTGAATTATAAATGTTAACAAGTCAATTGCAAATGTGAATAAATCGGTTAAATGCATGTTAAAAAATAAAACGTAAATGTTTTATGGAAGAAAATAAAACATAAATGTTTCAGTGTTAAAGAAATAAAGTCTATGTAAAATATTAGACCACGTAAAATGTTCGTTCTTTTTGTTAATTCCCAAGTCTACGGAAATTATTATAAATATATTATTAACAGTAAACTGCTAATAATTAGCTTAAAACATTTTTTTTAATTCCTGATGGCGAAAAATTGAACTATGCTGTTTGTTTGTTAAAGAGTTTTGTTTGTAATTCACAGTCTAAATAGTATTTACACTAAGTTTTGTTACGTTTGAACCATTGGATTTTTTACAATGCAGCTCTAACCACACGATCTTCGTAGTTCTTCAAATGCGCATGGTTTAATTAAAAACAATAATAACGACAAAAAAAAATAATTTTGATGAACACAATAATTTAAAAAAAAATCCCAAAAACCCACTCATTAAATTTAAACGAAATTATAGAAAAGCATGTGAAAACGGAATCGCAAAGGATCGGGGAAAAAAAAAAAGAAAATCATTTTTGACAGGTTTCCGTCTTAGCAAGTTATAATTGTATGGTATTCCTTCCGAGACCAAGACATTTTTCCATTAAAAAAAATATTCATTATAAACAGGTTAACTTTTTACAGGCTTTAGTGTATTTTTGAAAAAAATTGTCACACGGATTAACTGAACTACTACTTTTTAACTTATGTTCAACTATAAAAAAAGGGGGGGGAGGGGGGGAGGCGAGGGCTTTATAAGTTGTGGGTGGCATGCAGAATGTTAAAAGTGGATGGAAAAGGTAATTAGCGGTTTGAACACAGTTTTAGTATGAAAACCTTTCTTTCCTTTTCTTTTCTTTTTAAATATAAAAACACAAGTTTCTATTGCACTGTTAAAAAAATGAGAATGTCTTTTCTGGTGTTCTTTTCTAAATGACAGGATTTTTTCTGAATGTTAGCTATAAAAAAAGAACAACTTATAAAGCGCCTTCTGCAAATCTTGGAACAATCCCTCTTGTACCTAGTAATCGACTGCAATTAAAATTGAAAAGAAATCGCCTTTTATAATGACAAGCAGTCAAAATGGAAAAAGAAGGATTAAACTAAAGCTGCAATTATAGTTAAATTTTGTACGAAACTTTTTTGATAAGAAAGGTTGCAACTTTAAAACCTTTTTTTTAAATTTATTTTTTACTTTTGTTTACTTTAGTTTGGTTTTAGAAACGTAAGTTTTAAACGCCGTAGAACTATTTCCGGTGGCAAAAAAAAAAAAAAAAAAAAAAAAAAAAAGACAAAAAGTACGACTTGTTAGTTAGTTTACGAAAAGAGTAGTTTTACCATCTTTATTATCTTTTTTCTTTCTTTTATAAAATAATTTACGCAATTTTAAACACCACTAAATTGTTTTTGTTAAGAGCAGGAATATTAATTTTTTTTAAATTCAAAACTTCTCTCTCTCTTTTTATTTCATGGATTTTATCTCACAATTCTTTTTTATTTTTAAAAAAGGAAGATAATAAGCAACGTAATTTTGATTTCTTTTTAAACTAATTTACATGATTTTTAATGCTGGATAATTACTTTTAATTTAAAAAATTGAAATACAACATTTTCCACGGAGAATGTTGTTATTATAAAACGTGTTATTATAAAAACGTGTTGTTATTATAAAACGTGAGAAATTGCTTCTTCCATACAGCAGCACTATCATCGCTGGAAAAAAAAAAAAAAAATAGTTATACAGTTTTCTTTGAGTAATGTGAAAAATTCAACTTGATGGCAAATTTGCCCACCAAATATGGCGCCAAAGCTTTAGTTAGAAGATCCGTTAATGATAAAAGAAAAAAAAATTATTATTACTATTTTCTGCTCCAGAAGTGGTTAAGTTTATTAACATTTTCGGCAAAATATATAACATTACAATTACAATTGATATTGACAACCTTCATTGTATTAAAAACGCTTTTCAACTTGTTAATAAACTAAACAAAAAAGAAAAATCATGCCTCAAGCATAGATTATGAAACACTTTCCAACACATTCAGAATTCTGTAACGAAACTTCACAGTTTAATAAAATGAAATATATCTAATTAAGTAAACAGTTTGTAAAATGCATAAGATATTTGAAAACCCATTTTCAGCAATTACATTCTATATCGGAAAAATATCGGAATTCTTTGGTGCAGCCCTTTATAGGATCTATAGATTTGTAAATATACTAATTCTTCTAGTATGCTAAAATTTAGTTCAGTTATGAAACGCATAACGTAGTTGAAAATTCCCCTTCAGCATTTTCCGTCAATAAGCGGAAATGTACTCGAATTTTTTTGTACAAACCTGTATAGGATCTCGTGTTTCTGCCCATGCATTTGCCCATAGGATTTACGCTACACACATTTTGTTTAAAAAACGCATTTATTTTTATACAATTACTCTGAAATTTTAATACGATTTACTAACCTTCTAGATAATGACCCCGTATAATAAATTTGGTTCAGAAATTTTTAGATTTAGGGGGGAAATAGTTTGAAAAAAAATATAATCCCACAGGGCTTATATTTTATATTTTTTATATCCCACAGGGCTTATACATTGCGTATGCTTATTTACACTTTAAACTTATTTCTGCGCTACTACTCTAAAAATCCAATTCCCTAAACAAATATTTTTTATGTGTTTCGAGTAAAATTTTGGTTTAGATATAACATTTAGGGGTAAAATAATCAGTTTGAAAATTCCGGAGAATTTCCATGTGTAAAAAGAGGTTAGAAGAAAAACATTGTTTTTTACAACTAAATATCAATATTTTAGCACGAAAATTATTTACAGGCTTCGGTAATCTTATAACTCATAAAAATTCCAAAACGTTTGGACAATAAGAACTATATGTTTTAATATTGTCAAACCAGATGTGAAAAAAAAAGTGTGAAGAAATTTTAGCTGCTGAAGGCAGTTGTCACCCGTTATTAGGTTCGTTTGGAAATTTTTTTGTTTAAATATATAAATTCATTCAACGCTGATTTTAGGTATATTTAAGAACGGGGCTACGCTGGTCTTCCGTTTAAAAATAAAAAATCTAAACAGACGGGAGCATGCGTAGCTCGTCCGGTGTACGCTGCTGAAGGCAGCGGGACCCGCAACTCTAAGTTTGTTTGGATAGATTTTCATTCGAAAAAATAAATCATACAAAATCGGGGGGAACCCCATTACTAAAAGCAGTGGCGTACCCCAGCATTAAGAACGTTTAGAAAGATTTTAATTTAAATATATAAATTCACTCAACATTGATTTTAGGTATATTTAAGATTATTATCACGGGTCAGGTTAACAGCTGAGCTAGTACTTTAATAAAGTTATATCGTTTTCTAATTTCGAAAACAAAAATCAAATAAGCTATCTATGAAGGTTAGGAACTTTAAACTGAGAAAAGTATTTTTAGTCCGTTTGAGGGGAAAAAAACTATAACGCTATAAAATTAAATCCTAAGCATCTAAACTAAAATAGTATATATTGATTATGCACCCTTAGATAACTGAAATAAATTTTAAATTTTATGAGTGTATATTTTTTTAGTTTACTTTATCAAAATATTCAATTGCATCAATTCACCAGAAATAATTCTCAGAAATGTGACAAAGACATCAGAAATTGCTTTCCAACACAAACAGTTTTGATGCTGTAAAAGTAGTTTTACAGGCAATTTTGAATGACTAGACCGAATCAAGCATTCATAGCTGAAACACAGCCGTCTAGCTTGGGTCTATGAAAGTAGCTCTTAAGGCTTGTTGGTCTGTGAGATCTCAATTTTTTTCTCGCTAATGTTAACCTTGTGGGCGTGGAATTTATTCTTATGTTTAAAATATCTCATCAGGAAATTAATATTTTTTACTTCTGTTTTCTGTGTTACTCTTCTTAAAGCATGTCGCTTATTTTTTGTTTACGAAATATTCCTAAAATCTATGCTTAATTTGATATTTTACGTGTTAAAAGCTGGCGAGCTGTGAAAAAGATTTTAACACATAAAATTATCAATTTAGTATACATTTTAGAAATAATCTGACAACTAAAAATGAAAGAGATATCCTTTAAGAAAAGTACACGGAAAAAGAAGTTAAAAATATTAATTTCCTGATGAGATATTTAAAAAAAATAGGAATTTCATTCCACGACCATGTGTTTAACTTTAGAGAGGGTAATTTGAGATCACTGACCAACGACACTTAAAAGAATACCGAATTCAAAAGAAAATACTTTATTTTTTTTATGGAAATAAATAAATAGATAGACAAATTAAATTTCATTAGTAAATTACCCTAACAGCAAGAGATATCGACTAAATTTCGGCCTTTTATAAAATTAAAAAAAAAAAAAAAAAAAAAAAAAAAAAAAAAAAAAAAAAAACACGTCGATAAATGAAAAGTAGTCATATGGTAAGATTCACGAAATATCGTCTCGACAAAATCTTGCTATTTCTCTAGTTAATGTCAAACGCAAAGGGTGGCAGGAAATCAGACTAATGTTGGAAATCAATTAATCGGCAAATTTTCCCAAATAGGAAATCGGCCAATAACCCCGAATTGACTAGAATTGAAACTGCACGCTATAAGACTAATTTAAAAATGTGACTTTTCCAAGCTTAATAACACGAATCCTGGGCATATTAACAAAGTTATTTTTATACGTTAAGGAATGAAATGTTCAGAAATTGCTATCCAAGTGCTTTGAAATTGAACAGCGTGTTTCGTTTTTCTATAAATATATTACATATCCTATAAATGAATTCCCCAATGATGACAATTTTCTGGCCTTTCTCTAAAGCGGTTTAAATTTATACAAATTTAACACATTTTCTGAAAGATCCTTTGTTTTTACAGTAAAAACAGAAACACTGTTCGATTTTTTTAGTATCTGAATAAAAAAAATGTGAAAATTTTGTTCATTCACGAATGAAAATGACTTCATGAATGGGTCAGAAAGTAAGCAGTTTGGATTTAAGAACAGCCTCAAACAATACCTTACAGAATCTCAAACTCATTCCGATAGGTTTCTTTTTTTTTCTTTACGAGCTACGCTCGCCAACCCCCGTTCTGACACCGCAAACTCTAAAAACACGCTAATTTGATCGGCTCTAAAACGATTACGGAAGATTGAATTATAATTAAATGACCAATGGCGATCTCCTGTAATCGGGTTTCCATTTATTTTCCTTTGACTGGGGGATTTTAAGGCCAAATCAACTGCTGTCGAATCAGCTAACAACTGTTTTCGTGATTTATTAAATAAGATAAATTAAACATTTGAAAATCAACATATGCAAAGTGGCTAAGTAAACAATGTCGATGCATCAGGGAATTTTATAACGATGGTATGAGAAAATTGTTTTCAGTAAGACCTTTTTAAGCTATCGTTTCCAATATCACGTAATTTTCACCAAAGTTTTCTTATTATTATTAAACTTTAAAATATAGTTTTTAATTGCAGAGAAATATTATTATTTACGCTGTTTTAAAATTTGCAACAATAGGTAAAAGATTTTGTCGAAATAAATGAATCTCTCATGTAAATATATTTTTTAATTAAAACTGTTTGGAAATATTATTGTTTGAGCTTTTTAAATATGGCATAAGTTTTCTCAATTTATGCTTGAACGCATTTAATTATTATTTTCAAGTTTAATTTCCCTTTTTAATATTTACGCGCAAGTACATTTTTATGAAGTATTTTTCTTCCTTTACTGCTTTTAACACATGATCATTTAATTATTATTTTAAAGTTTTGTTTCTGTTTTTGATAGTTACGTGTAAATACATTTTTTAATTGAAAAAAGAATATTATTCTGTTCGCTATTTTGCAAATTGACAACGATTTAAATAGATGGCTTTTTCGAAATATGAAATAAATTTCAATTAAATTGGTAAAATTTTGAATAAAAAAATTGAAAAAAAAAAACTCGCAAAAGATTAGTTAAATAAAAAAACTAGCCGACCCTGCGCAGAGTATCTGCACTCTAGTGCCTACTCTTTTAAATACTATATGCATATTAGAATACACGAATTTCAGCATTATATGTATAAATATCATCCATAAAAACTTCTCCACTTAGGAATGGGAACTTTGAAATAAAAAATATATACACATCATAATATATGGACACCATTTAGAAATATGAAAACAGAGGTATTTTTCCGGCATCGTGCATATAAAAAACATTTGCATCCACACAATAGTTGCTGGATACTCTTTAAAATTAAAAAAGTGTATACATATTATATTGAAAATATCTACACCATTCACAATTAGGAAAATGTTTTTATGTTTTTTTTTTTATATTTTCTGCATCGAAAACGTCTTTATATACACAATTGTAAATTTCAGAGCTCAGAGATATTATTATTTTAATTGACAAATTGTTTGTCACTGTTGGTATGGCTCGTCCTTTAAGCTTTTAGGGTGTCACCGTTGAAAAATCAATGTTACTGAAAAGTTGCTGCACTGGATCTTGTATATAGCAAATTGGGGGGAAACTCAATAGTTTTCCCACTTTGACATTCACCAACCTGTAACAGCGAAACTTTCTAACACTCTCTCTGTTTGAAAGGCATGCATATTTGCTGTGAGTTACATAATGTAAAATATTCTCTTCTTTATGCAACTTGAAACTGTTAGTGATCTTGAACCTCTAAAAATGACAGGTAGGACTGACTTGACGGATATCTCCACCCAATAAGATTATTTTATTCATTTATTATTATTTATTTGTTATTACTCAATCCATATTATAAATAACAAATACGTGCATTCGTAACATTGACGTCATAATGATGCGGACAACAATGAGGTTAAACTGCATAAGGTACAACAATGGAGTCAATGTTTTAATTAATAACAAAATGGCGCGTTTCTTGGTTTGATTTCGCACTTTTTTTCTTCCCTTTTTAGAATGTAGCTAGTATTTTTAAAATAAATAAGAAAAATTGCCGGCCAATTCTTACAAAAATTGTAATTTCGGATGCAAAAAAATTTTCTACATATATGTGGTGACTTTTAAATCGATACCTCAAAATCTTTTCTTAATATTCGCAAATTAGTGAAAACAAACCTCTCGTTGCCATCGGCAAATGATAAATAATCGCAATTTCTGTGCCACGTACGATAGCCTAATATATATATAGATAATTACACACTGCACACCGCAAGCTCATCAAGCCTTTCAAAATATTATTAAATTCCCATACATAGTTTTTGTTCCTATAAAACTTTTTTCAGAGAAGTATTTTGATCGACTTTAATATTAAATATCTCTTAAAGTAATTTTTCGATTTAAAACTGTCTGCTTCAGAGTGTTTATCGAACATTTCTCTATAAAACTACCAATTTTCATATCTTTATATGCAATAGTTTTCTGAAAATTAGCCCAGAAACACCTCAAGGCACAGCGACGACTGCGGCAGCGGCAATTACTTTTTTTTCTTTCTTTTTCTTTCTTTCTTTCTTTTTTTTTTTTTAATATAAAGAGACTCTTCAACGACGAGAATATCTTTCAGATACAGTCCCACCTTCAACAAAATTTATACAAAAATAGAACCGTTTTATTCATAAATCATTTTCTTAATAATATATGTGGCCTCGTTTCGCAATATCCTAGAATGAAAAAATAATAATAATAGGGAGGTCTAAGTGATTTTTCCCCCTTATACTTCATGAGGCAAATTACGACATAGAACAAGATTAAAACCGGAAGATTATTTTCCAGGTAGAAAGGAAAAAATATATTATTCCATCCACGACAGGAGCTGAATTTATGCGTTAAGTTTTCAAATAAAAATGATGAAGTGATTTTCCTTGCATTCTTCATACAGAAAATATAAAGAATTTTAAGCAAAAGAAGTAAATAGTATAATTTTTTTCGAATACGTCTTACTGCCATAATTCTTCAAGATTATTAAGTTTGATAGTAACAAAACTGTTAGAATATAATCATACACTGCATTATTAGGGGGGAGGGGGAGAGTCCGGTTTGTACCGGGAGGAAAAGGTAATTTCCTTATTTCTTGGTTTTAAAATTAATTGTAGCTAATTTTACTCGAAAACACAAAGCTAAAATGCGAAAAACTCGATTAGAGGAGATTCATTCCCAGTTTCCGCCAATACTGAATTTGAATGAGAATTACACCAAATTAGTCAGCTGTACCCAAGTTGGCTTCATTTCTGGTGATTTTTTTGTGATTGCCAAATTTGGCGATATTTCGCCAAGTGTCGGCAAATTTGGCGATAATTACGCTAAAACTCATAAATAATCCCTTATTAGGTAGCTTCCATTGTAAAAAGTAAGAAGCTTGCAGCTGTCCGGACGAAAGCAATTCCGAAAAATTTCGGTATATTTTCATCGATCATGACCCCCTGACCCCAAAACCACCCTCCCTTCAAATGTTGATTTATATATATATATATATATATATATATATATATATATATATATATATTATACCGTAAAATTAACAGTATTAAACAGTAAAATAAGCAGTAATACAATACCGCGCATGCGCGGTAGCGTATTACTCACACTGGCCTCCAAAAGTTAAGGTACAATCAGTCTTTTGTGTCTAATTTGAATGTAAGGGAAGATAAAAACATGAAATTTATAAAAATTGTGCTT
This sequence comes from Maratus michaelseni, assembly GCA_963931845.1. NCBI lineage: Eukaryota > Metazoa > Arthropoda > Arachnida > Araneae > Salticidae > Maratus > Maratus michaelseni. Next base: position 45,855,867 of record OZ007596.1, read on the forward strand.
TAAACAGTTTATCGAATTTGACTTAATTTTAACACCAAGCATGATTTACAAATAGAAAACTGCATTTTTTGCAAAAGTGCACTGTTTTATAGAATATTTTTATATATCTTCAGAGATAATAGAAGAATCATCTAAAAATCTCAGAAACCAGTCGGTTTTGGAGATTTACAAAAACGTTTCTCAAGTAAATACGGCTTTCTTGCTGTCCATTAGTGATGGGCATAACGATTATTTTGATTATTCGAATGAATCATTCGGGCATACGCAGAAGCATATCTGTTAAACTTCAAAAAAAATTTTACTCAATTACTACCAGAAATTTTGAAAAAAAAAAGTTTCTGCAAAAACTTTTTTTTTTTTTTTCAAAATTTTTGGTAGTAATTAAATACAAAAAATTTTGAAGTTTAACAGATATGCTTCTGCGCATGTCCGAATGATTCATTCGAATAATCAAAATAATCGTTATGCCCATCACTACTGTTCATGTCCGAAACGTTACAAAGTGTATATTATAGTAGTTCAAATTACTTTTTCGTTGTAAACGGGTTAATACAACATTGAACTAAATCGTGAAGAAAAACAATGCATATAATTGAAATGCAACAATGTAATCATTAAAAACAAAACAAAAAAAAAACTTTTTTACTCACTGATCACTGTACATCCGAGTTAAATTTAAATAAATGCATTTATACTTCCTTGTCCTAATTGTTGGTGCGTGACTTACGCTATTTAAATTAATATATTAGAGAAATATATAGATGAAAGGTTTGTGATGTCCACAGCGTTACTAGTTTTATTCAGTTCCTAAACCTGTTATGGTTGGTCAGAAAGATAAATTAACTGGCGAAAATAAATACAAAACGTAAAGAAATAGGCTTGACTAAGTGTTTCAATGCGTTTAAAATGATGTAGTTCCACACATTTTTAACAATTTAAAAGTACTGTGCACTACAAAAAAAAAAAAAAAAAAAAAAAAAAAAAATTGATTTTACGGTATAATACTGACATTCCAGCTGCCAGTATTATACCGTAAAAGTATTGTACCTTACAAGAGCGGCAGCGTATTACTGATTATTTTACTGCTTATTACTGCTAATTTTGTGGTATAATGCTGGCAGCTGGAATGCCAGTATCATACCGTAAAATAAAAAAAAAAATTTTTTTTTCAGTGTAGAATGATTATGCGTTACATTTTGTGGGAATCGAAATAGAATTCTTCCTAAGATTCATTTATGGAATTTATGTTTTTTTACTTATTCTTCACGACGAAAAAAATTCCGCTTTTTTTTTTAAATAAAAAATCATATTAATATAGCATAAAACCACATACATACATATGATTCCTTCTGCTGCATTTTCATTCGTGGCGACTGAATAGTTTGGAACGAGAACTAGGGGAAGGAATAAAAGAAAAAGTGTCCACTTAAAATGATGGCATTGAGCTCACAGGCTATTCACACTAATTGTATATCATAATCATACCCACACAATTATATAATTCTGCATGAAATACCCATTTAGCTAAATTAAGGAGGGGGGATTACCCCCTGTTTCTATACTTAAGCAATGAACCCCTAAAACTAATCAGGGAAGCGCCTTATCAGAATAAACATATATACCAAATTTGAATGAAATCGGATAACTCTGTATGAAAAACCCATTTATCTAAATTAAGGGGGATTTGTCCCCCGTTCCCCCCTTTATACTTAAGCAATGAACCCCCAAAACTAATCAGGGAAGCACCTTATCAGGATGAACCTATATATACAAATTTTGAAGCAAATCTGATATTTCTATCAAGAGTTAACGCGTTACGTCCATACATACGTACGTACATACAGAACCTGCGGGCACATTAGCTCTCAGGTCTTGATAGCCTACTTTATAATATTAAAAATATTTCTTTATTGCAGCCTCACAGCCAGTTGGCCTCTTTTGGCGAGCAGGGTTTGGTGCATCATTAAATCCACTGCTGTTGTAACTCGTACACCATTGTTAACCTAAAGCATATTGGGCGATTTATCACCTGCGGCAGGTAAAAAGAAAAAGGCCTTACAATTAATGTATTAATTTATAATTAAGTCTCCAAAATATTAAAATTTTGCATTGTCATAGGAAACACACCTGTAAACGTAATTTTAGGTAGATTTCGTAAGAAATACTACCTATTACATTCTCACCTAAGTTGGAATTTCTGCAGATCTACGCCGATTATGACTCCCAGAACCCAAAACCACCCACAGTTCAAAACTTTATATCTATCTATCTATCTATCTATCTATCTATCTATGTCACCTTTTTATGGACACGATAACTGCAATTATTCTGCACAAATCTCTTCCAAACTGATACATAAAATCAAGGGGCATAAAATCTCGGTCAAGCTCGTGAATGGGCAAAATCGAACCAAGGAAGGGGGGGGGGGGAGCTTTTTGTGAAAACAGGAAAAAAACTATAATTTCTTAATTATGATACGTATCGAATCCGTTTAAAGTTATTATTACTTCTAGGAAAAGGGCCGAAAATTTATGTATGACAGATTTTTGATATCATTAAAAATGGCCCCAAGGGGGGGAAATAGGGGGGTTTTAGAAGAAAAAAAATCATAACTTCGTCCATTCACAAGATATCAAATCCGCTTAAATTTATTATTAATCTTCTTAATATTATCTACAACTTTTATATCGACAAGTTTTTTATAGGACTAACCCTTATAGCAAAAAAAAAATTAAAAACAAAAAAATCCATGCCGGCTCCGCCTGCTATCAAGTTAGGTTTCGAAGTGGGCGGTTCCCATCTGCCGTATCATGGCAAAAAGGTCATTTCTTCCGCAATTCCCAACAAGCAGGCGCCCCACGGTCTGCATCTTCGAAATCTACCTGTGCCTGTAGGCCGAGCCTTCAGGGATTTTTTATAATTCTAGCCTATTAGGGAGTGAGTTAAAAATCGATCACACGATTCTATCTTTACATACAACAAAAACGAAAAATTCTGCGTCAAGCATAGTTTATGAAACACTTTCCAACACTTCCAGAATACTTTGAGCAAACTTCACCGTTTACTAAGCTGAAATATGATGTCAAACTGAACAATTTGGAAAGCTTATAAGTTATAACACACTTGAAAATCCAGTGCCAGCAATTACCGTCAATAGACGGAAAAGTATTCGAATTATTTTGTACATATCTGTATATGACATATAGATCTGTAGTTATATACAGAGTATACTATAATTTATCTCAGTTAGGAAACGCATAGAGCAGTTGTAAATTCCCCTTCAGCAATTTCCGTTAATATACGGAAATGTATTCGAGACCTTTTGGGCTGCCCTGTATATTATGTACAGAATTTGCGCACACCAAGTAATAGGCAAAAACTTAGTTAAATTTAAAAACACGTATCAAAACATAAAACACACTTTCAGTAATCATTCTTCTTAAACCGTACTGTAACCGAATTCTTTTGTGTATCCCTGTAAATGAACGATGAATGCTATGCACCCACATTCTATAGTAAGCCTCTTTTAGTTCACTTGAGTGATACATATCAATTTAAGTATGTTTGAAATAGTATAACATTATTTAAACACACCGCAAACTATTTTTCCCCCATAGACAATGTAATGGAATTCTTTTGAGTGTCTCTGCAAATGAACTAGAAGTGCTGCACACTTCATTTCCAATACCGAACAGGCCATAGTAAACATGGTATTAACATATATCAATTGCATGGCGATCCGACTATATTTACGCGAGTTAGAGCACGGAGAGACGGCAGACAGACAAACCAAATTCATAAACACTTTTTAAATATATGTTGGAAAGTGTTAAAAACCAAGTTGAGTACAATAAAAGAGTGTAAAAAGAAATAAAAGACATAAAAAAAAAATTTCCAGTATTATAAGACCATAATTTTTTTAATGCGCTTAAAATGATTGAGATATTTAACAAAAAGAACCATAAAATGACTATGGGTATATGGTATCACATACAGTTTTTTATTGGCGGAATGGGAATCTTTCTTTACAGTTCATTCGAGGCATTTATTTTTTAATCATTCTTCACAACGCGAAAAATTCTCCCAGATACTATACTTCATCAAAATTCATATTAACATACAAAGCCATAACTACCAAGTCTATTGCATTTTTATTCATAAATCACTTTCTTTGGAATAACTAGTAACTATACATTAAAAGGGATTTATCTAGACAAGAGTTGAGTTTGGAAAAAGTTTAATAATAATAATAATAAATGGGGTTCTTGCATGCTATTACAGAAAATTAGAAGAGTGTTTACAGAAAATTGGAAGAGTTTGAAGCAAGAAAAATAAATTGCATAAAAAGTACTACAATATAAACTGTTGGAATAAATTTTACACTGCATCATTCTGTAAGATTATCAAAGTATCAAAATTAATCTTCAAAAAATGACTTGCTGTAATAAGCTATTAAAAGTTTTTTTTTTTAAACTCTTTCCAACAAAATTGAAAAGTGTTTATGACTTCGGTTCGCATGTCTGTCTGTATGCTCTCTGACTCCTGTAAATATATTTGGATTCCCATGATATTAATATATGTTATTGAACATTAAAATGTTGCATTAAATTTTTGTACAACTTGTATGATACAATAAAGAGAGGAAAAAAAATCTTAATAACACCATAAAACTATTTTTATTTTATTTTTTTAATTAATTAATTATTATTATTATTATTATATTAAAGTTTTATATTTGAATATATTTTTATTTTTTATTCTCTATTTTATTTGGATTTTTTAAAAATTATTATTATTTATATATAAAACGCTAAGGTTGGGCTGGCTGCGAAGAAACGGTTATTTCTCTTTTACCGATGGCAACGAGTGGTTTGTTTTCACTAATTTGCGAAGATTAAGAAAATTATTTGAGGTATCAATTTAAAACTCACCACACACATGCAGAAAAATCTTCTACAATCAAAAACTCATTTTTTGTAAAAATCGGCCGGTATTTTTTCTTAATTTTTGCAAAAAACTGACTCGGACTTTCTAAAGAGGAAAGAAAATAAAGTGGAAGTAAAAAAAAAAAAAGCTATTTTTTTTTCTGTTTCAAAAGTTACCGTTATTTATAAATATTAAAGGCCATTGGTTAAATTTTGAGGAGGGGGGGGGGGGTGTTCCGCCATAACTTAAATATCGCGTTAATTTTAAAGATATATAGATCTAGCATCCCGTGGCGGTGGAAGAGGGAACTAATTTATTTACGCTATTTGGTGCCGTAGGCAGAAGGGACCCGTGCGGGATGCTGGCTTAGCGCAATGCACCCCCTGTCGATGGAAGCCTCCCCCGATGCGCCATCGTCCCATATGACGCTCGATGCGCCCCTGCGATGGAAGGTGGAACTTCCGGCGCATGCGCAATACGCCTGCTAAACGGTTCTGTAAGAAGCGGGGACCCGCTCCGAAGGTTCGTTGGGAATGAGGTTTCTTTAGAATAGAATGAGCCCCCTGGCGGTGGAATGTGGAACTAAAAGATGTTTCAATCATTTGAGGTTCGTTTGGAAAAATCGACCAGCTAAGTGGACGTTGCCTGCTAGTTATTACTTATTATTGTTATTATAATGTAATTTATTTTTTAATTAATAAATTTTTCTTTTATTTGTTATGTTTTGTTAATCATATATATATATATATATACACTATATTGCCAAAGGTGATTGGTTACTTGCGATTTTAGACGTTTTGTTAACTATCTAGAAAAATACATGACGAATTAACCTGAAACTGCAGGTGTGTAAACAGTATAAGTATTATATATTTCCGCGAAGATTTTTTTCCCGAAACCCCATAGGGGACTGTCAACAAATTGAAAAAGAACGAATATCTTTAGGATAACCCTCTAAAAACTAATGTAGCAAAGGCGTTCAAACTCGAGATTGTTAATAAGTGGCTTATTGTAATATACTATGTTCATTTGTATGAGGATAGCATGTATACACATAGAGAAATTAAGGTTTTTATAAAAACAGTCCCAAATTTCGCCTAGTTTTTTGCTTATAATTTGCAGAGTTCTTAACATAAAAAAAAGTTATTTTCAGAAAATATGACAAATAACATTGTACATATAACTCTGCAATCAGAATTAAAAAATAATAAAAATTAGATGAAAAACGAGCAGGTTTACTAAAAAATGTTTCACTGCGCATGCGCGAATGCAATCAAAATAATATGCATAATGTATTAGCTAAGTATATAGAACAACTTTTGTGAAAGTCTCAAAATCATAGCTTGAAAATTCTGAAAATTATCGTCGATAGAATAAGCTCGAAATCCGTTGTTCCCAAAAAGAAGCAAAAAGATGAGGGGTTGTATCAAATATCTGTTGATTAGTGCCAAAATATCGTACACAATATTTCATGTACTACTATATTTGGATACAACCCCTCATATTTTTGCTTCCTTTTGGGAACAACGGATTTCGATCCCTGTCAGGGATTTCCATCCCTGTTCAACATTTAAATTACTTAAAACATTTAATTTCCATTCATTAAAAAATTCAAGGCGTTTATTATAATCTATTGATATTTTATATATAACAAGAACGAAAAATCATGCATCAAGCATAGATTATGTAACACTTTCCAACGCTTCCAAAATAATTTTACAAATCATTAACGTTTAATAAACTGAAAGATAACATCTAAGTAAACAATTTGGAAAACGCATAACATATTTAAAAAAGTAATTTCTGGAATTTCCAGCATATACAATATTCGGAAAAATATCCGAATACTTTTATTCAGCCCTGTATAGGATCTATAGATTTGTATATATACTACATAGGATGATAAATTTTAGTTTAGTTCTTAGCACAGTTTGAAATTCTCCTTCTGGAGTTTCTGTCAATAAACGGAAATGTGTTCGCGAACTTTCATGCTGCCCTGTATATGAAATACAGAATTTATACACACCCAGTAATAAACAAAAAAAGTTCAATTTAAAATCGCGTTCAGCAACTTAAAACGCACTTCCAGGATTTATTGTTAACAGACAGTAGAGAATTCTTTTGTGTGTCCCTGTAAATGAACGATGACTGCTATACACACACTATTCTGTAGTAAGCCTCTTGTAATGCACCTTTGTGATATATATAAATTTCAATGCGTTTAAAATAGTGAAACATTATTTAATTAAACCGCAAACGATTTTTCTTCATAGACGTAATGTAACGGAATTCTTTTGACTGTACCTGTAAAGTAACTATGAGTGCTATGCCCACCCTATTCCATATTAAGCTTCTTGTAATGCACCTTAGTGATATATATCAATTACAATGTATTTGAAATTGTGTAATATCATTAAAATAAACCGCAAATGATTTTTCCCCATAGACCGTAATGTAACGGAATTCTTTTGAGTGTCCCTGTAAAAAAACTATAAGTGCTACACACTTCAGTTGAAATAGGGAACATGCTATAGATAACGACAATAACATATAAAAATTGCAGAGCGATCCGAGCATATTTACGGGAGTTAGAGCACGGACAGACGGCAGACGGCAGACAAACCGAAGTCATAAACACTTTTCAACTAGGTTGGAAAGTGTTAAAAAGGTCAAGATCCAGATTAAATTGTTTTAATATAGAAAAAATAGTATAACATGAAGGTATTCGAAATTATACATATGTATATATACATATATATTATATATATATATATTATGCTTATATATATATGACGAAAATAGGTGCTGCAGAGGAGGTATTATGGTTTAGATGAGTGAAAAAGATAAGCTACCAACAGATGAAGAGGCCACGTTATGCAGGTAGTAAGATCTACTGATCATTATGATGCTTGGCGATTCAGTCTCTAAGACATTGACATACATTATCGTAGGATATTATTCATTTTATAACATAACTTCGGGCATGAAGTCAATATATATATATATAGGCAGTTGATGTGTACAAGATGGTTATGAAAGACAATGGCTGAAACAATCCAATTGAGTTTCTCCTAAGAAAATAGTCAATTACAGCATCAGTCAGTATTTAATAAATAAAAGGCAACAACATATGGGAGAGTTCTTCTCGAAGCATTGTCAGTTTTAATGAACTGAACATATTTTACATGTTCACATAGCAGATTAAGTAAAATTAAGCCACCAAAACAAACTAGCGAAAAAAAAAATCAAACCGCGTACAATACGGTATTAAAATTCCACTTACAACTGGAGCCGCGTGTTTTGAGACAAGAGAAAAGACGAGAAAGTTCTCCCTTGACCCAGTGCAAGGTATTTTATTAGTTAGAGCGTAGAGATACTAAAACGCAATGCGTCAGAAGCCCATAGCCAATGAGAAAGCGAGTTTGGGAGGCTACCGGCAGATGCGTCAAATGGCTGTAATTCGGCTCTTCTAAAAGCGCTTGCAAAACGTCCGATAGCATTCTTGGAATAAACTAAAAAAGTCTTATGATCGAAAAAGAAAAGTCTGAAATCGAATAAATTGAGACTGGAAAAAATATATATAACAGGCGCAAAGCCAGAGTAATTTTGAAAAAGGAAAAAAATTTTTTTTTTAAAGATAAGAAATAGTGATTTTAATAAAGGGAAAACGTTAGAATAAACTTAAGATAGGTTAATACTTTAAAATATATTATATATATAAATAAATATATAAACAAGCATAAAAGTTGATCAGGTTTGTTTGTTGTCATAGCTCTTTATATCATTTGGCAACAAATCTCTCTTTCTAAAGCCCAAACTGAGCCAATACACATAAAAAAAAAAAAACGCCAACGTTTATTACTGGAAAGGTATCCTTTATTATTTATTCCAATTAATTCAACATATTTTGTTTTTGCTTCCTCCTTTTTTTGCATTCATAGCAGATTTAGAAATTGAACAAAAATAATCTTTATTAATTAAAAATTCCACAACATATTTTCACCATTTATATTTTAAAATTTTAAAATTGTTGTTTGAAAAGATGGTCATCATAAACTATATATGAAAAATGGCTTCCGGTTTTACATTCTATAAACAAATATTAACTATCAGAGTGGCTCTTATTGCCATTAATTAAGATGTGTTCATTAATGAGCATGATAATGATGATGATGATAATGATGACAAAGACAAAGAATAAAATGACAACAGATTTATCTCTAGCTGTAGTTTAATTTTTACTGATAGTATGTACTCACAATTCCTTATAAGGTTGAGATACTTAGTTAAAATTAAAACAAGAATGACAAATTATGCATCAGGAATAGATTATGAAACACTTTTCAACACTACAATCAGAATATTGTTCTGAAGTTTAACTTTTTCGAACAATGAAATAATGGTATTTTTCCGTTAGACGAATATATACAGGGTGTTCCAAAATTCGCCGACGAATTAAGATGGGTGATAGAAGGCATCAAGAGGATGAAAACTTACCATAGAACATGGGGTCGCAAACCACGTTTAGTGGGAGAAAAACGCAAAATTATTTATGAAGGGTGTGATGTCGAGTGGAACAAAAAGGGCCAATAATAAATAGAAAAAACATTTATTTGACGTAAAGCATGTTTACAGTGCATTACAGTTCAACGTCAGAAAGGAGACGACGAGACATTTTTACAGGAATATGTTTCAACGCGTCCAGCAATCCTTCGTCCGTCGGTGTCGGCTGTGCAATGACCTTCGTGGCCGCAACTTCGAACAATTTCTATAAAAATGTGTCGTCGTCTCCGTTCTGGTGTTGACCTGCAATGCATTGTAATCATGCTTGACGTTATATAAATATTTTTCTACTTATTATTGGCCCTTTTTGTTCCATTCGACGTCACACCCTTCATAACTGTTTTTGCGATTTTCTCCCACTAAGCATGTTTTGCGACCCCATGTTCTATAGTAAGTTTTCATCCTCTTGATGCCTTCTATCATACCTCTTAATTTGTCGGTCGAATTTTGGAACACTCTGTATATTTAAATTTTATATCGCTTACTCAGTTCGGCAACTGCCACATAAATTAAACCGCAATTAAATTCTTCTTGTTCATATTGTGAGGTATGTTTATAAAAGTACATGATAAAATAATGTATTTTTAAAAGGATGGATTGAACCAGGGAACTTTTGTACAGAGGACGAGCGCCGTATCAGTAAGCAAAAGGATAGCTCGATTATTCCGGTGGCAGTGACACATCATGTAACTGTTTATTGAAATTGTTGCCAGAAATGGCGAACATACTCCACCTCCAGTGAAAAAGTCGTCTTATTTAGACGTTGGCTTGGGATGTTGTCGGTATACAGTATACTTGAGTTCGGAGCACTAAAGCGGTGTTGTGGCAAAGAATGAAGGTATACACACTGAAACTTGATTTCAAGATTCCCGCATTCTTTTAACAAATGCTGTGGTTTATATAACTTTTGATGTGCATCCAAAATTTTTTGTAATTATTTTTTGAATTACACTTAAATTGAATTTATGTAGCGCCAATTTCATGAAAAGAAAATATCAGATAGTTTCAACAATTCTAATAATAATTGAAATCATCAACTTTATGCCTGCCGTGTATTGAAATTGTTACTTTTTTTATTCTTTGCAAATTTCCTCTGCATGTTGCATTTAATAAAATAATTTTGCTTTTAATGAAACTACACGTATGTATCATAAGCAGGGCTTAACAAATGCGGTCGCCAGGTCGCCAGTGGCAACCAAGTTTTTTACCTGGCGACCAAGTTATTTTATCTAGCGGGTTTTTCATAGCTTTTTAATAGGTTTTTAATAGCTTTTCAGAAATATGGACAATTATAATTTTAATTTTAAACAACTATATAGTGAAATAAAGAATTTACAAAACAAATTTATTATTACTTATGTTGATAAATCACCAAACAATTATGCTTTCATCTGCAAAAAATATTATTCGCAGCTAATTTCTAATGCTATAAATACAAGTTTAAATTTTAAAGAAAACTAATCTTGATACAATTATTAATAATCGACATATATTTCAATATTATAAATTACTAAAAATTAAAAATTACAACTTTAATCCTATATATTATTTCTGCTGTCAACATCCCTTTTTCTCAGAAAATAAGAAACGCAGAACAATAAATGAGATACGATATGAAAGGATTTTGAACAGTCTTCTGACATAACACACTTAACATTTCGTTAAAACAAGTTTTTTGATTAAAAATTGCAATTAATTAAAAATTAAATCGACACTGTTTTCATAAATGAAATGAAAGGTTTTCCTCAAATTAGTGTTGCCAAAAATAAATAAATAAATAAAATACCGCATTATGTGATGCTCAACAATGATTATAAAAAAAATAAACAGCACAACTGTGGCATACGTAAGAAGAGTACATTATTTACGTAATACATAATATGTAGCATACATAATATGTCCAACAAGTATAAAATGTGACACCTGCGCGCGGGTTTATTTATATTTATGATTAAAAATGAAAATTGAAATGTTTAAAAGAAAAAAATGAAGGAGGAGTTCGAACGAGCGCGGATGGTGTCTCAAGAAGATTAAAAAAGGATAAGACAAATTTTCTTACCTTTTCTGAAGGTGCATCGGATGGCTTAATCCATCTGTATATCCATAAATTGGTTTTATCCAAGGCATTGGTAAATATCGTTCGCACTAATCACATCATTTTTTTGCTGAAAACTAAATAATTATATTAGTAGTTGGACACAAAATAAATTGGACTCCTTTTTCATATTGACGATTATATATTCTTGAATAACTTTATATAATTGTATTAGAGCACACGGACATTACAAGTATTCACACTAACATTAATTTTAGATTATATTATTCGACATCTTAGAGCTCATTCGCTCTAGTTCTTTTCGCGTTTACATTTTGTGGAAGACTGACGAAATTAAAGTCAAAAATAATAAGTTCAGAGTTTATGATTGCATCATTGGAATTACGCTTACGTCAGTGGAAAATTACACATTGCAAGTTCTGAGCGTAAGAACGTAATTGAAATAATAATGTTTATAATTATTGTTCTAATGTTTTTTAGTCTATTTCACATAATAACAGTTTATCAATTTAGAAGTGCTCCGGAAACATTTGTTTGAAGTTGAGTGTGGTCATAAATCTCACTTCCCAGATCATCACGCGCCGAAAAGAAATGTTGATTACTTTGAAGCTTACTTTCAAGGTCTTTCCTTCTTTCGAAGAGGAAGTGAAAGAGTGGTTTTTCTGAAAATAAATTACTCGATGAGGTTAATATTTTTAACATTCCCCCTTAAGCTCATCCGAGGAGTTGATCTGAAATAGTTTCATTGATTTTCTATGTCTTTCCAGTGCAGGCTTGGGTATGGGCTTGGTTAACGCGTCTGCTATCATCTGATCTGTAGGACAATATTTTAATTCTATAATTCCTTCTTCTCTAAGCTGTTTTATGGTGTGAAATTTGACGTCTATGTGTTTGGTACGCTTACCAAGCTTTTCGTTGTGTATCATTTTTATGCAACTTTGATTGTCTTCATGCATTATTATTGGTTTTTGTTGAGTTAATCCTAAATCTTCCAGTAATTTAATTAACCATAAAGTTTCTTGACAAGCATTTGCTGCAGATATATATTCTGCTTCAGCAGATGATAAGGCAATACATGTTTGCCTTTTTGTGATCCACTGTATTGGATTGTCTCCCAACATGTAAATACTGCCTGAAGTTGATTTTCTCGTTTTTGTATCTCCCGCCCAATCTGAGTCGGTATATACTTCCAATTTTGGTAACTTTTTTGTATTTAAAACCAAATTTAAATTTTTCGTACAGTGTAAATATTTAATTATTCTCTTTACTGCATTCCAGTCTTTGTTTCGCGGTGCTTCATTACATCTACTAAGGATGTTGACTGGTGCTGATATGTCTGGTCTAGTAACTGTCGCGATGTAAAGAAGTGATCCTATAGCTTTTCGATATTCTGTGTTGTTTGGTAACAAATTTTCGTCATCTTCTATTTTATTAAAACCGGGTTCCATTGGTGTACCGTATGGTTTTGCATTTCAAGATTAAATTTCTTAGCTAATTCTTCAATTTTTGATTTTTGGTTTAGTGCGTAACCGTCCGGTATTTTTTCTATCTCGGTTCCTAAGTATCTCTTTATTTGTCCTAAATTTTTCAATTCATACTCTTCGTTTAACGTTTTCACGATTTCTTTTATTATTTCCGGTTTACTTGCTATAAGAATATCGTCTACATAGATTATTACGTATGTGAAATTTTCTTTTTCTTTTCTTATGAATAAGCATGTATCGGCTGTGTTTTGCGTGAAATTAAGTGCTTTTAATGAAGTTTCTATTTTCATGTGCCAGGCTCTTGCTGCCTGTTTGAGACCATATATAGTTTTTATCTATGTAACCCTCTGGTTGTTGCATGTAAATTTCTTCTTGTAAATTTCCATGAAGGAATGCCGCGTTTATATCTATATGGTGTACATCTAGATTTTTGTAAGCGGCTGCGGTTAAAAATGCACGAATGGTGGTATGTTGCACTACTGGTGCAAATGTTTCATCATAATCTTCACCGAATTTTTGGCTAAATCCTTTCGCAATTAATCTTGCTTTATATATGGGTGATTTTCCTGAGCTATCGACTTTTCTTTTAAAGATCCATTTTGATCCTATTATTTTTCTATTTGGTGGTGTTTCTACCAGTTCCCATGTTTTGTTTTTCATTAGCGCTTCTATTTCCGCATCTGTGGCTTTGAGCCAATTTTCTTTTTCTCTAAGATTTTTTATTTCGTTGATTTCTTTCCAATTTTTCGGTTCTACTATTTCATTGTTTTTTACTATACAGATATAACTATCGGATGTATATCTATTGGGTGGAACTCCCCTGTTTGTCCTTTCTGACCTTCTTAATGTAGGAATGTTTTGATCGGGTTCTGCTTGTGTTTGTTCTGTATTGTTTATTTCCGTTTCAATATAAGTTTTGTTATCAAGCAGGCATTCTGGTTCATTATTTTCTTCATTCAGAATGTGTGTGTTATTCTCTAGGAATTTTACAGTTCTCCCGATTATGATTTCATTATTTTTAGTGTATACTCTATAACCCTTTGAGTGGTTATCATATCCCATAAATATTCCTTCTTTGGCTGTGTTGTCTAATTTTCCTCTATGTATCTTATTTATGTATATATAAGCTTTACAGCCAAATACTCGAAGGTAATGTAAGTTTGGTTTTCTCTTGAACCAAATTTCGTACGGAGTTTTATTTGTAGCCTTTGTTGGTAGTCTGTTTTGGAGATGTGTTGCTGTATTTATTGCTTCACCCCAGAATCTGTGTGGTAACCCAGCTTCTGAGAGCATAGCTCGGGTCATTTCTATCAAGCTCCTATTCTTTCTTTTAGCAATCCCGTTCTGGCTCGGGCAGTGTGGAACAGTAAATTGGTGTTTTATACCTCTTTTTCTAAGAAAGTCCTCCGTATTTTTACCGATATATTCGCCCCCGTTATCCGATCTGAATGCTTTGGGATATCTCCCGAATTGTGTGTGAACCATTTGAGTATAGTCCTTTATTTTGTCTGAGAATCACTGTCCATCTTTGTGAGATAGTAAATATATAACAGTAAATCTTGAGTGGTCGTCAATAAATGTGACGAAGTACCCTTTTCCCCCTAAAGAGGTTGTTCTTATCGGTCCACAGACGTCTGTATGTATCAGGTCGAGTACCTGCGTCGTTTTATTTTCAGATAATTTCGGATATGGTGCATCAGTAGTTTTTGTCTTTATGCATGTTTCACAGTGTGTAGTATGACTGCAGTTGTTTAATTTTATGCCATTGGCCAAGTTGTTTTTCATCATTTGTTTTATACTTTCGTAATTCCTATGACCTAGGCGTTTGTGCCAAAGTTCTAGACATTCTTTATTTTTGCAGTCGTTTGCGATATTTGCTGTGTTTGGGATATTTTTATCTGAGAGAATTACCTCATATAAATTATTTTTCGTTTTCGCTTCCAGATACGTTTTGCCGTTACAGGATAGCATGCATTTTTCGTCTTCATATATTAATTTGTAACCGTGTTGAGTTGCTTTACTGACAGAAATTAAGTTTGTTTCCAAATCTGGAACATATAACACGTTTTTTAATTTTATTTTATTTGAGTCCCCGTTTGATGTTTTTGTTGTAATCATAACTTCACCGGATCCGTAGGAATTAAGTGTGTTTCCGTTCGCGATTATTACGGATGTTTGTTCGGTGTTGTTTATTTCAGTAAATATTTCTTTGCTGTTCGTAATATGGGAAGATGCTCCAGAATCAATAATCCAGGTAGGTTTTCCGGGCTTTTGGATTATAAATGCTGCATCTTGATTTTTGTTATGATTTATTTGTACGTTTTTATTTATTTTTTCTTTCGTTTCGTACCTATCATTTTCACTATCACCGATTGTGTTTTCGAAGCAGAGCGACGATGTAAACTTCTTTGGTTTAAAAGTTTGTTTTGGTGTAGCTTTTTGTGAATTTCTGTTTTTTAAGTGCCAGCATTCTTTATAGTTATGATTGTTTTGTTTACAGTACGTGCAATATTTATTATGATTTTTATAATCATTATTTACGTACTTTTTCTGTGTTTTAAACGCTTTTGCCGAATTTTTGGTTGGTTCTGAGTTTTCTACTCGTTTAGTACATTCGTCGACAAGTTTATTTTTAATATAATCTGGTGTTAATTCATTTTCCGGCCTGGCTTCCAGAGCCGTTATGAGTGTGTTGTAACTAGGTGGAAGTGAGCACAGTAATAGTGCTGATATGTGCGATTCACTGATATTTTCTCCAATTGCGGAGAGTTTATCGATGGTTTCAAGAATGTTTGTTATGTGACGTTTGTATGTTGCCATGTTCTTGTAATTTAGCTCCATATAACTTTCTGAGTAAATAAAGATTGCTTGACAGATTGCCTCTTTCGTGAATATTTTTTAATGTGTCCCACGTCTCCTTTGACGTGGTTAAATTTCTTATATGAACGATTTGTGAGTCCTCAAGACTTAAGTTTTTTATGGCCCTTGCTTTCTTGTCCCGCTTTTGCCAATCAGGTGTTATTGGGTTTGGCGGTTCTTCTGTTATTAATCCAGATAAATCTTCTTTGATTAATAACATTTGGACCTTGAATTTCCAAATGGAATAGTTATTTGAGTTTAATTTTTCGATTATCTGTGTTTCTTTAGAGAAAGCAATTTCTTCGATTGATTTTTCTTTATTGTTTTTATTAAGTTTTATTTAGTTAGTTCTATAAAGATTCTTATATTTATTTTCGTTCTTTCAAACTAGTTCTAATTGATTTCTATATGCTTTGTAAATGTTTTCAATTTTTCAATTTTAAAATTCACACCTTCCTTCTGAGACAATTTTTCAGTCTCTATAATCTTTGAAGGAGGAGTTCGAACGAGCGCGGATGGTGTCTCAAGAAGATTAAAAAAGGATAAGATAAATTTTCTTACCTTTTCTGAAGGTGCATCGCATGGCTTAATCCATCTGTATATCCATAAATTGGTTTTATCCAAGGCATTGGTAAATATCGTTCGCACTAATCACATCACTTATTTGCTGAAAACTAAATAATTATATTAGTAGTTGGACACAAAATAAATTGGACTTCTTTTTCATATTGACGATTATATATTCTTGAATAACTTTATATAATTGTATTAGAGCACACGGACATTACAAGTATTCACACTAACATTAATTTTAGATTATATTATTCGACATCTTAGAGCTCATTCGCTCTAGTTCTTTTCGCGTTTACATTTTGTGGAAGACTGACGAAATTAAAGTCAAAAATAATAAGTTC
Organism: Maratus michaelseni; assembly: GCA_963931845.1. Taxonomy (NCBI): domain Eukaryota; kingdom Metazoa; phylum Arthropoda; class Arachnida; order Araneae; family Salticidae; genus Maratus; species Maratus michaelseni. Next base: position 45,872,669 of record OZ007596.1, read on the forward strand.
AGAGTTTATGATTGCATCATTGGAATTACGCTTACATCAGTGGAAAATTACACATTGCAAGTTCTGAGGGTAAGAACGTAATTGAAATAATAATGTTTATAATTATTGTTCTAATGTTTTTTAGTCTATTTCACATAATAACAGTTTATCAATTTAGAAGTGCTCCGGAAACATTTGTTTGAAGTTGAGTGTGGTCATAAATCTCACTTCCCAAATCATCACGCGCCGAAAAGAAATGTTGATCACTTTGAAGCTTACTTTCAAGGTATTTCCTTCTTTCGAAGAGGAAGTGAAAGAGTAGTTTTTCTGAAAATAAATTACTCGATGAGGTTAATATTTCTAACAAAAAACACCATCGATCGATGGAAGCAAAATTGCAGTTAATTAAAATTTAAATCAGCATTGTTTTCTTAAATGAAATGAAAGGTTTTCTCAGTTTTTTCCGAAGCGAGTGACGTCATCCTCCAATGTAATTAAAATATGACTGTTAATTTTGTTTCTCGCTCGTACATTTTGCTATCTTGGATCAGATTTTACTGTAACTTTGATGGAATCAATGAGATGATATTCTGACTTGACTAATGTTGTTTGCAGATATTTGTAATCCTTAATTTTTCTTTAAAAGTTCAAACCTGCAGCTCAGAAATATTAGATATTGCTAAAACATATTAGACTGCAGTGCGAAATCCTCGCACGGATCCACTGATATATATTATTTCTGTTGTCAACATCCCTTTTTCTACGCACATACAAAACGCACAACAATGAATGAGGTATCATTCGATAGGTTTTTAAACTGGCTTCTGACTTAGTACATCCACATTTCGTTAAAACATGTTTTTTGATTAAAAATAGCAGCTAATTAAGAATTAAATTAGCATTGTTTTCATAAATGAAATGAAGTGTTTTTATCAAAAACATGTTTTACCACAAAAATAAAACACCGCATTAGATCGTGTTCAACAATGATTATATAAAAAAAAAATAATAATAGTACAAAAATATAAAGTGGGACGTCTGTTTATTTTATATTTATGATTAAAAAACAAAACTGAAATGTTTAGAAGCAGACGCCATCGATTGCTCGACGCAGTGATATTTGACATGTAACCTAAAATGTATGCTTTGATATATTAAATTAAATTGTATTTTATGTGTATTCCATTTATTTTTCTTTGTCTCACTTTTTTCCCGAAGCGGATGACGTCATCCTCTAATGTAGTTAAAATGCGATTGGTACTTTTTTATTTCCCTCGCGCGTGCCTTTTGCTACCTGAAATACTTGGGTAGAATAAAAGGGGTGATTTTCTGACTTGACTAATGTTGTTTGCAGATTTTTTAAACCCTTAATCTTTCTTTAGAAGTTTAAACTTGCCTCTAAAAATAGGAGATATTGCTAAAATATATTTGACAGCAGTGCGAAATCCTCGCACGGGTTCACTGGTTATCCATATATTGTTGTTATACCTAAATTCCATAAAACTCCTTTAAAATTTATAACTGTAACTATTGGTTGTAATACGTATAATAATAATGCAAGTAAATTTATATTAACTATTCTCACTAAATTGTCTGAACTTACAAAACAAAAAGATAATTTGTTTAGCATAAAAAATAGTTTTCAACTTGTCAATAATATGAAAAATTTAAATAACATAAAATACATGAAGACGTTTGACTTTAATGACTTATTTAATAATATTGATATCAAGGATATGTTCGTTTAGGATTGTCAATTTATTATACAAAGAATACAAGGATTCCATAAATTTAAAAAATAATATTTCTTTAAATTACTTTAAAACATTAACTAGATTTATTCTATATCATAATTATATTGTTTTTAATGAGACTATATATATTCAAAGCTGTGGACTGCCTCAGGATGGCATTGTTTCTTCAATTCTTGCAGAATTGTATTTATATTATTATGAGCGTAATTCAAATATTGCTAATTGTAAAATGTACCGTTATATAGATGATATTATCGTCTTCTATTTTAATAGTAATTCAAATTATTTACTACCAATAAAATATCATAAAAATTTCAATTATAGTTTTAATGTTATAGTAAATAATGAAATTAATTTTCTTGATCTTAAGATAATTCTTAAAGATAATAAAATTATGTTCGACATTTATGACAAGCGAAATGATTTTACATTTCAAGTAAACTTATTTACTAATTATATGTCATGTATACATAAATCAGTATTTGTAAATATTTTACTAAATTTTGCACATAGAATTAACAATCTTTGTTCAAATAATTTTAAAACTCAAAATTTAAAACTTATCCTTCAACATGCAATATAATAAGGTTATCCTTTTTATTTAGTTAAGTCAATTTTACGCATATAAATTTTTCTTTCATTGGGGTTATATGTTTGTACATTTTTTATGTTAAATCTCTTACATTTTGATTGCTGATATATTTGGCTAAAGATTGAACTCCTTTGTGTGCGAGCTGCATTGGATTATCTTAGTTAATCTTAGTTAGATTATCTTAGTTATCATTAATTAAAAATATAAATGAGTGTGAATTCTAAATTATTGTTTATGATTATTTTGGAGTTTTAAATTATTAAGGATGTTACAAAGGTTTTACATTACAATATAATATAAATATGTTAAAAAGATATTTAAATATAGTACATTATACATATTTAAATATAATACACTAATACATATATCTTAATTTTTTTTTTTTTTTTTACTTTTCAGGGTAGATAATTTTTAGCTAGATATTAGTTCCAATAAGTGCGTTGCCATATTGGAAAATCTATGTTATTTTTAAGTTTGCATAGATTTATTTATAAAATGAAAATATCATTCGAATTCTACATTAATGTTTTAGATTAATAGGATTATAAATAGGATTGTTAAAATGGTATTAAACACTTCACAATAATTATAAATTTAAAGAAAATTATATAAATATTGTCATATGTAAAAAATAAAATTATCTTATACTGGAAACTCTTATTCTTTATCTAAATAATTAATATTGATTTGTAAAATTAATATATTTACACTAGATGGATGAAGAAAATAAGAATGTATTAGTTAAATATTGTACTAGATATTTTAATATTTTTTAAACTAGATGGCAGCACCAAATAAATTATCTAAATGATCTAAAATATATTACTAGATGGAATTTGGGATACAGGTGAAATTCTTTATTATATAATTTTAAATTTTCCAGTAATATAATATATATTTTTAATTTATTAAAGTTAAAATTATAGTAATTAAATTAATAGATTTTATATTATTTATTTATATTTTTTTACATTTTTAACTTAGAAAATGTTGTAATCTCTGTAGTTAAAAATAATAACTGCAACTGTTGGTAACAGTTGATGATATGGAAGATATTCCTTAACTGTTAATTTCACCTATTCTGTTAGATACATTTTTATAACCATGTGCTTTTCAAATTTTGCTTCGGAATATGGGTAAATAATTAATGCAGTAATATATAAATTTTCTTTATCTTCCTTTTTATTTATTTATATATTTTCTCCCCTGTTATTCAAATTGTTAGTATGATTTGTAATATTCCATTTTCAAAGGTATCCTTGTTTTTCAATCTTGTTCCAATGATTGTTCGGGCACGGATTTGGCACAAATTTTTGGCATTAAGCTGGTGTCATTTACAGAAAACAATCATTCTTTGCTTATAATGTGGTTTCCTTGCCCTTGAAAAAGTGAATTACATTATAAGCCTCCATATGTGTTTATACTCTTGTTTCCTTTTTTTTCCCATATGAATAAATAATACTTCATATATTAGGTCTATATATTATAATTTGTAATTTGACACTGCTATATGGTATAGTAATTTCATTGTATATGGTCAGTTTCTTCTGTTTCAATGGTTAATTTTTACAATAAGTTTTTATATATATTATATCATGAGAGACGGTAGTTTTTCGAGTGACGCAGCGAAAAACCGAAAACCGTAAGCCCAAAACCGAAGATTCCGTCACTCTCATATATACAGCTAGCAGGACATCAAAGGAAAATCGAAACGCCGACATGTAATATCTCAGTAAATATGAGGCATACCGTTTCGATTTTTTCACATTAGTCTTATATCTATGGCCTAACTCTAACCTGAAATTTATAGATTTCTACATGCAGTAGATTTTGAGATCTGGAAACCAATTTTTAAGCGAAAATGGGAAATGTAATGGTTGTAATGGGCACATAGTTGTTATCTCGAAAATGGATCGAACGATTTTTTTTAAAATTAATATATTATATTAATCAGTCTTAGATGAAGCGAATAAGATATTGCGCTAACGTAGGAAAACTCTTGTTTTCAATATAATCCACTTTTAAAATCGGACTATTTTCTCACGCGTTTTCTCATAGGAATACATGGAGCCGAATCACCTCTTTTGACTCCTCAAACATAAGGTTAAAAATTGGTTCTCAGTATACAGTTAAGCTCGGAATAAATTTTAGCATGTAGCTGATGAATTATTTTGACTCATTTTTTTATACGAAAATATATTTTTAATTCGTAATATATATTGTATTAAATTAAATTGTCGCTTATATATTTTTCTTTTTTGTTCAAAATACATTTCGCATTTTATATATCTGTATTTCGTTGTAAAACTACTTAGATTCATTTTTTAAATAGGGGAAATATTTTTTAATTATATGCATTCAATTTTACTGTTATTTATAACAAGGTTTTAATTTTTTAAGGATGATATATTTCTGGTTGGTTGGATAATATATTTCCCGTTCCTAAACGGAAGTCTGTCTGACAACCAACCAACTGTTCTTTGGGCTTGTTTATGTTTTCATATATTCATACGCGTGCCGTGCATTCCCAGTACGTTGAATTGACACAGACTAACTTTTAAAAGATTCCATTCTTGAAATCAATAGAAAAAATAACTCCAGTTCAACATGAATTGCATAAGATCATCAGTAAGTAGCATACATTTAAAAGAAATAGTCTAATCTATATGTAATCTGCATAAAACATTTTGTAAACAAAATAGGAAAAACATTACTATGTCTATGTAGTTTTAACCATTGTAATATGAAAAAGAAGCAAAAATAGTTAATAATGTCTGATTTTAAAACTTTTTTGTCCGATTTATTTATTTATTTTTAAAAGAATTTTATTTGTATTATACATTAAGTGAAATTAGCAGCCAGATGAGTCTTAAAATAAAAATACTAAGGTGACCATTTTCGCTTTCGAAGTTTGTATTTGATTATTGATAAATGAAAAAAAGAAAAGAATGTAATATCGCAGAATATCTTAAATGTATTTTAAAATTAGTTTAATGTGAAAGCATGAAGTTAAAATAAATAGCTATGAATATTATTTTAAAATTATAATAAATAATAATAGTTACTTTTATTTAACTTCATCTAGATTGATATTTATATTTAAATGAAGAAAATCTTGACTCGCTGGCTCATTCTGCTGTCACATATTAGGTTATAATCTATAAATCTAACCTCATATGAATTTTTCATACCATAAAAAAAAGGGGGGGGGGAAACATAATGACTATTATTAAACATATTTCTATGACTGGTAGAACTTTAATGGCATTTATTTTCCTCTCAAATTTGTTTGAATAAATTGAAAAGGGAGCGACTAAATTTAGTCTAAATATTTTTTAATTTAACATATTTTTCGCAAAAAAAAAAAAATAAATAAATAAATAATATATATATATATATATATATATATACTATAATTAAAAATGTGATTCTTTTTGTATTACAATAATTAAAAACTAAACATACCTAAAAAAATTAAGATCATGGAGCACTGAAAAGCATTTATAAAATTTGCCCTTGAATAGAATTAGCTTTCCTATTTTGTTTGCAAGTATCGATAGATTTAAAACAGACTTCTGGTTTTTCATTTCTTTACAAAAAATTATCCTACTCACTGATGGTCTCGTGTAATACATTTCATATAATTTAAAAGGGATGGGTGTAAACAATAAAAACTACAATTTCAAAGTGTTAATCCAGTGTATCAAAAATAAAGTTTTTAACAACTTACATTTTATACAGAATACCAAAAAACAATTTTCTTACTTAACCTTAAAACTTCAAAAAGCGATGTTTGTTGTAAATTAAGGAGGACGACATAGCTGTGGCAAGAAGTGAATAATAAGGGGGGCGGGGGGAGGCTCATACTTTTTCTCTCTCTGACACATGCATGCACAAACAAACACACACACACACAGATATATATGATCAAAGTATTATACAGATAGATAAATTAGTGAATACAGTAGACTATCTCAAATCCGCAACCCTAAAATCCGCAATTTTCTAAAATCTGTACATTGTTTCAGATGTAAACAGTGAAACTTACAGTTAAGATATAGGAAGGAAATTCAAGCTTTTTTATTTTTATATCATTCTGTACTGATTTTATTATCTAATTCTGGTTAATATCATTTAACTCTTACTTTTTCATAAAGGAAGTATAAATTTTTCAAGATGACACTGATATTAGTGGTGATTGATCTTTTTATCAAATACATTTATGTATTAATCAAGCTTTTTTGTTTATTAAATCTGGTCAAACATCAAATAAAATTTTGTAATTTTATGGTTTTGATGTAAATTACTAGTGTACCTTTATGCGGCGAGTTTCATTGAATAATTCAAGAAAAAATTATCTCATCATTATTATGCATATTTAATCATGAATTATTAATTCTTAATGTAACCTTTACATTATTTCCCATAGTTATTTTAATATTTTACTATATTGTAAGCATTCATGATAATTTTGAGTGCATTATTACATTCAAATTACTGTTTAAAAAATGTAAACAAAACAGTGACCAGAAATCCACAAAATTCTAAAATCCGCATAACCTCTGTGCAACCCGCATAACCAAGCTGTGCGGATTTGAGAGAGTCTACTGTATTCGTATTGTTGGCACTATGTTTCTTATTAAACTGTTTATAATAACTATTTATACTAAGAAAAGAAAAGGCTGCAGAATTTTCCAGAAAATTTTCCAGTGTATAGCTAGCGCAAAATTATACTTGTGAAATAAGTGATGATGTCAACAAGTAAATGTGAAAACCTTACAGGGTTAAATCATAGAACAAGCGAGACAGTTGGTGGGGTCAAATTTGGCGAAGCGATAAATTAATTTTTCTTGCTATTGGTTTGTTTACAAAATTCTTGATTTTCTTTCACCCAATCGCTGAAATTAATGATTTTTCCACTCCTGATCTATGAAATTAATGATATTTCTGCATCCGATGGATGAAATTTATGATTTTTATGTGCCCGATTGAAGAAATTTGTTTTTTCTGTGTGTGATCGATGAAATTAATAATTTTTATGTTAAATTATGTTACCCGTTTACTGAAATTAGTGATTTTTATGCGTCCACTTGATGAATACGTGATTTTTACGCACCCATTCTACAAAATTCATGATTTTTACGCACCTGATCAGCAAAATTCATACTTTGCCGGATTGACGAAATTTTTTTTTTATCACCCGATCGACGAAATCCTTCATTTTTGCACACTCATTTGATGAAATTTGTGATTTTATGTGCAACCTTGATGAAATTAATGATTTTTTCATGCCCGATCAACGAATTTTTTTATTTTCATGCGACCGTTTGACGAAATTTGCGATTTTCATGCGTTGATAAATGAAATTCATGATTTTTACCTGCCTGTTCGACGAAATTTATGATCTTTTCTCTTCCTATTGACAAAATTCATGATTTTTCTGTGTACTGTGTACGATCGATGAAATTCATGATTTTTGCACATTGATCAACGAAATTCCTGATTTTTATGCTGCCAAATGATGAAATTTGCAATTTTTTCAGAGACTAATTAGTATCTAATGCAGTTTAATTCATTTGACTCGAAAATTTTTACACACCTCATCGACAAAATTCATACTTTTTATGTGCCGGATTGACAATTTTTTTTTAATCACCCGATTGCCGAAATTCTTGATTTTTATGCACCTGTTCGACAAAATTTGTGATTTTTACGTGCAAACTTGACGAAATTAATGTTTTTTCATACCCGATCAACGAATTTTTTTATTTTTATGCGAGCGTTTGATGAAATTTGCGTTTTTCATGTGCTCATAAATGAAATTAATGATTTTTACCCGCCTGTTTGACGAAATTTATGATCTTTTCTCCCCCTATCGACAAAATTCATGTTTTTTTTTTTATGCCGATCGGTGAATTTCATGATTTTTATGCTGCCAAATGACGAAACTTGCAATTCTTTCCGAGACTAATTGGTATCTAATGCAGTTATTCATTCGACTCGACATCGACAGAATATATCGATTTTAGCTCCTATCTTGTGTTCTATGGGCCCAATCACGACGAGGTATGGCTCATTCGACTCAAAATCGACAGCCTCAAAGATTTCAGCTATGTTTGTACAGAACAGAGTGCGCCCTCTAGTGGTGGAAGATGGAACTAACTAATTGTGTAGCTAACTCGAGTTCTATGGGTCCGATCACAATGCAGCTTAATTTACTCGACTCGGCATCGACAAGATATATCGATTTTAATTCCAAAATTCACTACCAGGGGCGCTTTCCTATCTCGGGTTCTATGGACCCGATCACGACGAGGTATGGCTCATTCGACTCGAAATCGACAACCTCAAAGATTTCAGCTATGTTTGTATAGAACAGAGTGCGCCCTCTAGTGGTGGAAAAAGGAACTAACTAATTTTGTAGCTAACTCGAGTTCTATGGGTCCGATCACAATGCAGCTTAATTTATTCGACTCGGCATCGACAGGATATATCGATTTTAATTCCAAGTTTCATCACCAGGGGGCGCTTTCCTATCTCGGGTTCTATGGACCTGATCACCACGAGGTATAGCTCATTCTACTCGAAATCGACAGCTTCAAAGATTTCAGCTATGCTTGTATAGAACAGAGTGCGCCCTCTAGTGGTGGAAGATGGAACTAATGGATTTTGTAGCTATGGGTTCCATCACAATGCAGTTTAATTTATTCGACTCGGCATCGACAGGATATATATCGATTTTAATTCCAAGTTTCACCACCAGGGGGCGCTATCCTATCTCGGATTCTATGTACCCGATCACGACGAGGTATGGCTCATTCGACTAGAAATCGACAGCCTCAAAGATTTCAGCTATGTTTCTATAGAACAGGGTGTGCCCTCTAGTGGTGGAAGATGGAACTAACGGATTTTGTAGCTAACTCGAATTCTATGGGTCCGATCACAATGTAGTTTAATTCATTCGACTCGACATCGACAGGATATATCGATTTTAGTTCCAAAATTCACCACCAGGGGCGCTTTCATATCTCGGGTTCTCTGGACCCGATCACGACGAGGTATGGCTCATTCGACTCGAAATCGACAGCCTCAAAGATTTCAGCTATGTTTGTATAGAACAGAGTGCGCCCTCTAGTGGTGGAAGATGGAACTAACTAATTTTGTAGCTAACTCGAGTTCAATGGGTCCGATTACAATGCAGTTTAATTCATTCGACTCGACATCGACAGGATATATCGATTTTAGTTCCAAAATTCACCACCAGGGGCGCTTTTCTATCTTGGGTTCTATGGGCCCAATCACGATGAGGTATAGCTCATTCGACTCAAAATCGACAGCCTCAAAGATTTCAGCTATGTTTGTATAGAACAGAGTGCACCCCCTGGCGGTGGAAGATGGAACTAACAGATTTTGTAGCTAACTCGAGCTCTATGGGTCCCATCACAATGCAGCTTAATTTATTCGACTCGGCATCGACAGAATATATCGATTTTAATTCCAAGTTTCACCACCAGGGGGCGCTTTCCTATCTCGGGCTCTATGGACCCGATCACGACGAGGTATGGCTCATTCGACTTGAAATCGAGAGCTTCAAAGATTTCAGCTATGTTTATATAGAACAGAGTGCGCCCCTGGCGGTGGAAGATGGAACTAACAGATTTTGTAGCTAACTCGAGCTCTATGGGTCCCATCACAATGAAGCTTAATTTATTCGACTCGGCATCGACAGGATATATCGATTTTAATTCCAAAATTCACCACCAGGGGGCGCTTTCCTATCTCGGGTTCTATGGACCCAATCACGACGAGGTATGGCTCATTCGACTCGAAATCGACAGCTTCAAAGATTTCAGCTATGTTTGTATAGAACAGAGTGCGCCCTCTAGTGTTGGAAGATGGAACTAACAGATTTTGCCGCTAACTCGAGCTCTATGGGTCCCATCACAATGCAGTTTGATTCATTTGACTCGACATCGACAGGATATATCGATTTTAGTTCCAAGTTTCACCACCAGGGGGCGCTTTCCTATAGGGTTCTATGGGACCGATCACGACGAGGTATGTCTCATTTGACTCGGAATCGACAGCCTGAAAAATTTCAGTTATGTTTGTATAGAAAAGATTGCGCCCTCTGGCGGAGGAAGATGGAACAAACGGGTTTTGCCATGCATTTTCATCCTTCTAATTGTGTTACTCTCTCTATATATAACTTTAAAGTTGAGTCTTGGACGCCTCTCGGGCCACCACCCTCATATTTTTATTGGGGTCCTAGGGGTCTTTTTTAGCATTTCTTTAAAATTTTATTCTAATGATTAATTTATACCCTATGCTTGATTTCGACTAATTGACATTTTCATCAATAACCGCAAAAAAGTAATGATATCAGTACAAAAACCCTTAACGGGTTAAAAGTTGTGACGCAGCACTTTCTTTTGGCTCTAAGAATTTTAAATATGGGTCTTAAAAGCAATGATATCAAATTTAAGTGACGTTATGTTAATAATTTTTTTTTAAATCATAATTTTCTTTTTAGTTTTATTTATATTCACAGGTGTAATTATTATTTTAATATGAAAAAAAATATATAATTTATTCGCTGATGCTTTTTCATTCACATCTCTCATGAATTCAAAGTATGGGTTTTAAAAGAAATGATATCAAAATTTGAGTGACACCTTGACGGGAATTTAATAGGACTGTTTTAAAATTCAATTTAAATTATTTTTGGTTTGTCTTCTAAAGTATATTTACACATACAAACAATACTTTCAATTTTTTAATACACTTTTAAATATATTACTTTCACTGAGCCGATGTGAATTTATGTAAATGATTATTTTGCGTCATAGTAACCAAACAAAGGGAAATGTATGCAAATGGATAATATGACGCAAAATAATCATTTACATAAATTTTACTTATGATGTTGGATAGCGTGGCACAGAACATAAATCAATTTATTGAAATAGATACATTTCAATACATAATATAGGCTCAGTGAAAGTAATATATTTAAAAGTGTATTAAAAAATTGAAAGTATTGTTTGTATGTGGAAATATACTTTAGAAGACAAACCAAAAATAATTTAAATTGAATTTTAAAACAGTCCTATTAAATTCACGTCAAGGTGTCACTCAAATTTTGATATCATTTCTTTTAAAACCCATATTTTGAATTCATGAGAGATGTGAATGAAAAAGCATCAGCGAATAAATTATATATATATTTTTTTCATATTAAAATAATAATTATACCTGTGAATATAAATAAAACTAAAAAGAAAATTATGATTAAGAAAAAAATTATTAACATAGCGTCACTTAAATTTGATATCATTGCTTTTAAGACCCATATTTAAAATTCTTAGAGCCAAAAGAAAGTGCTGCGTCACAACTTTTAACCCGTTAAGGGTTTTTGTACTGATACATATATCATATATTCTAATACGAGCAAATCTTGTGTGTGGTTATATATATATATATATATGCAAATTTTATCTTGAAAACGGCTCTAACGATTTCGACGAAATTTCGTATCCTACCGTTTTGGGGCATCAGAAAACCATTGGGCTAGGTCACATGTTCGAGAAAATTCGATTAGTGCGTCATTTTGGGTCATGGTGAAGCTAATTGTATCTAAAAAACGGTTCAAATGATTTTGACGAAATTTTTTATCCGACAATTTTTGAGCACGAGAAGACTATTGGGCTGGGTCACATGTTCGAGAACTTTCGATTAGCGGGTCATTTTTGGGTCAACGCTTCAAATTAATTTTATCTAAAAAACGGCTCTAACGATTTTGATTAAATTTTGTGTTCTACGAGTTTCGAGCACGATAAAATCATTGGGCTAGGTCACATGTCCGAGAAAATTCGATTAGTGGGTCATTTCTGGGTCATTGTGGGTCAAGATCTAAAAAGCAGCTCAATTTACACTAAATTTTGCATCCAATGCTTTTCGGGTACGAGAAGACTGTTGGGCTAGGTCACATGTTCGAGAAAATTCAATTAGTGGGTCATTTTGGGTTATTTTGGGTCATGGTCAAGCTAATTGTATCTAAAAAACGGTTCAAACGATTTTGACGAAATTTTGTATCCGACTATTTTCGGGCACGAGAAGACTATTGGGCTGGGTCACATGTTCGATAACTTTCGATTAGTGGGTCATTTTTGGGTCAAAGCGGGTCAAATTAATTTTATCTAAAAAACGACTCTAACGATTTTGATTAGATTTTGTATCCTACGAGTTTGGGGCACGCGGAAATCATTGGGCTAGGAATTTCAGAAAATTCGATTAGTGGGTCATTTCTGGGTCATTGTGGGTCAAGATCTAAAAAACGGCTCAATTTACACTAAATTTTGCATCCAATGGTTTTCGAGCACGAGAAGGCTGTTGGGCTAGGTCACATGTTCGAGAAAATTCAATTAGTGGGTCATTTTGGTCATGGGTCATTATGGGTCAAGCTATTTTATCTTAAAAACTGTTCAGAGGATTTGAAATAAATTTAGCACCCTACAGGTTTAGGGAACAAGAAGACTATTAGGCTAGGTCACATGTTCGAGAAATTTCGATTAGTGGGTCATTTTGGTCATGGGTCATTATGGGTCAAGCTATTTTATCTTAAAAACGGCTCAGATTATTTACACTAAATTTTGCATCCTATGGTTTTCGGGCACGAGAAGACTGCTGGGCTCACATGTTCAAGAAAATTCATTTAGTGGGTCATTTTGGTCATGGGTCATGATATTTGAACTCAAATTTAATTTTGACCGAGCATAGCTCGGTCTTCCCTGCTCGTACATATAATATTATATGTATACATATATATATATAAGCATTATATATATATTCTTGGTCCAAATTGACCTATTCTATTTAATCTTATTTAATTTTTTTATCTGCTTTTAATTATGAATATAATATTAATTATGATCTATTATTATTTTTTTAATTAAAATTCAAATATTTTTATAAGATACATGCATATTAATTATATTTTTAAATATTTTTGCATAGTTGGAAGCAGTACCAAAAGAAAAACGAACTTTTAAATATTTTTTTAATTAATATTTATAGTTATCTAAACTTTTCCTAGATATTTAAGTTATTTACAATATTATTCTTACATTATTAAATTATGTTTAATTAAAGATTAATTGGTGGGTCTGTGTGTTGTTGTAGGGATATGTTTATAAATATTATCAACTATCAATATTTATATTCACTTTATTTTTTATATCAATTGGTCATTCATTAAAAGCATTAATATTAACTGATTAATTAACATATTTCACATCATTTATAATCTTATAATTTTTAATGCCAATTGGTCATTCATTAAAAGCATTAATATTAACTGATTAATTAACATATTTTACATCATTTATAATCTTATAATTTTTAATACCAGTTGGTCATTCATTAAAAGCATTAATATTAACTGATTAATTAACATATTTTACATCATTTATAATCTTATAATTTTTAGACTGCATTAATAAATTATTATGTATTTTATTTCTTGCTTCAATTTGACAAATTACTTGAAATGTATGTATACATATATAGAGCAGATGTGCCAGTAATGGACACCCTTAAGGTATTTCTTTAAAACTTATTTTTTAATTAATAGTTATAATTGTTATATTCCACATTTCTTAATATTATATTAATCTACCAACAATATTTAAACATACTCATAGTCACATTTCCCAATGTGAATCGAAATTTAATTGTAAATAACAGAAATAAATCAAAACACCCTAAATTCCAGTAATGGACACGCCACAAAAAGTAATAGATAATTGATATTATGATTGTATTTAAAACTAGAACTTAAAGAAAGCATATTAATGAAATTAAAAAAAAATGAATTTTTATTGGTTACTTTTTTATTAACCAAAAACATTGAAGGTGGCCCATTACTAGAAGGCGGTCCATTACTGGCACATCTACCCTATATTGTTGTTGTTTTTATATGCAATTTATTTATGTTTGTATATAAAAATAGATAACTGGTTTCTTTATATTAAATAAATTGTATAAATATTGAAAAAATTGCTTGTGTAAAAGAAACAGTGAATAGATTGCTAGAAAATATAAAGAAAAAAATTTCTTCTCTCGCCAAGGCCCTTATAGTTGAAAAGTAAGAAGCATAAAATAAAGATGTTTGCCTAAATTTTACTATGTGATTAAAATGATACAGTTTCATGTTTCATCCTAATGTAAAACTCTCCCATACAGAGTTCATTCAACATCAAAATCTGTATTAAAAGAGAAACCTTTTTCTGCCTCATTTTGATTCATATATAACTTTCTTTATAATACGTGAGAGTGAGACCATGGTTTACAATATCGTAAAAAAAGAAAAAAAAAAATCTTTCACTAGTCAATCCAAGCGACAGTTACCAACTATTGTGAGATAAATGAGGACACAGAGCAAGATTAGGACTGAAAGAATATTTTCCCGGTAAAAAGGATTAATATTCCTCCATCTACATTGTAGTAAAAAAAGTCAAATGTTTCTTAATTTAAGAAAGTATAATATAACCACGAATGAAAATATTGCTTAACATCTTTCGAGTCAACCATCATTCCCAGAAGCAGTCTTCATCTCATCAAGCGTTTCTAAAAGCGAAGTACGAAATAGAAAATATCTATTTTTTTTTTTTTTTTTTTTTTTTTTTACGCCACAGATTTTCGGGAACGTTTCAGAGTTCTTTTTATAGTGTTATTTATCAATTTTCTCCGGAATATTGGTTCTTAGGATGCTATCTAATCTCCAGCAAGCATTTTCAGCTGCGTAAGTGAATTTATACATGCAACAGTAACAAAATAATATTAATTTTAAAGTTAATGTTAATGTTAATCCTGTTAATGTATCATGTTTGTCTGTAAAACATGTTTGTTGAGCATGAATTTGTTTACTTGAGAATGGATAGCATCCGTAAAAACTATATTCTGGGTTGAGAAGACAGATTAATACACATATATTTCTTTTAAATGCTAAAAGGTGTAAACTAAAAAACATAATATACAATAAAATAACTTTTATTAGATTGTTGTCATGTTTCGGCTCACTCCGAATCATTCTCGAAAACAAATGAGAATGTCCTATAATTGCACGGTCTTTGAAGTTATTATTTGAAATACTATCATTATAATTTTCATGTACTTTTTAAAATTTTACCACAGCTCTGGCAAGATTATGTCAAGAAGAAACCACTCAAATAAATTTCAATGAAAGTAAAATAATTTTCCCTTGTAATCTATATCAATCCATTATAAGAGAAACCATAGAGATTGCAACACGAAAAAATACAATATGTAACGCTGCAGCATCTTTCAACTTACCGAAATTGTGGCTTGAGTTACTCCATGGTTACAAATATGGAAATAAACAACCAAGTAAAAATAAAAATAATAACGTGCGTAATTTAAAAAAGTATATGAAAATTAAATGATAGCATTTCAAATAATAACTTCAAAGAGCGTGCAATTATTGAATATTCTCATTTGTTTTTGATAATGGCTCGGAGTGAGCCGAAACATGTCAACAATCCAATAAAAGTTATTTTATTGTATATTATGTATTTAGTTTACACTTTTTAGCATTTAAAAGAAATATATTATTACAAGGTGTTATAATTTATTATATGATTAATGCACTATATAAAAACTACTCGGAAACGTTTCCAAAAATCAGTGGCAGCAAAAGAAACTATGTTTTTATGAATGCTCCTCGAAAATATATTGGTTTCTGTAGTTTCAAAAGAGGATGAATGCTTTTCGGAATCGTTAGTAGCTCGGAAGAGGTTATTGTATATACTTTAGTTCGTGGTTATATTAAATTTTCCGAGATTAAGAAATATTTGACTTTTTTTTTTTTTACAACGCTGGCAGAAGTTGAGTTAGGGGATTTTTTTTTTTTTTTTTTTTTTTTTTTTAAGGTAAAGGGATTTTGATTTCTTTCTTTTTTTTTTTTTTTTTTTTTTTAAGGTAAAGGGATTTTGATTTCTTTTTTTTTTTTTTTAAAGGTAAAGGGATTTTGATTTTTTTTTTTTTTTTTTTTTTTTGCATACTTTATACACAAAATGAGAAGAAAGAGAAATAAAAAAAACAAGATACAAATTATCGGAACATGGTAAATAATAATATATACCAGTGGACCCGTGCGTGGATTTCGCACTGCAGTCTAATAATTTTTAGCAATATCTAATTATTTTTAGATGCATGTTTACGTACTTCTAAAGGAAAATTAAGGATTAAAAATGTCTGCAAACAACATTAGTCAAGACAGAATATCGCATAATTTATTCCATCAAAGTGACAGCAAAAACTGATTGAAATAGCAAAAGGCACGCGCGAGAAAAAAAAAAAAAATTAACAATCGTATTTTAACTGCACTAGAATAGGACGTCATCTTCTTCTTGAAAAACATGAAACAAAGAAAAATAAATTGAATGAATTTAAAATACAATTTAATCTAATATACCAAAGCATAACTTTTATTCTACACGTGAAATACCGTTGCTTCGATTGATGGATGGTGTCTTTTGCTTCTAAACATTTCAATTTCAGTTTTGCTTTTTAACGATAAATATAAAGTAAACCCGTGCGGAGAAATCATACTTTATTTTTTTTTTTTTTTTTGTACTGTTTATTTTTTATTTATAATCATTGTTGAGTATCCTATAATGCGTTTTTTTTTTATTTTTGTGGCAACACTAAATTGAGGAAAACCCTTTATTTCATTTATGAAAACTATGCCGATTTAATTTTCAATTAACTGCAATTTTTAATAATAATAATAATAATAATAATAATAAAATATGTTTTAACGAAATGTGAGTGATGAAATGAGTTTTAAATGAGTAGATTAAAGCACAGTAGGGTTCACAGTATGGCGCAGGAATAGCAAATTAACTGTAAGTTTAAAAAAATTGTCAGTATAACAAAGGATGTGAATTATCACTCTACTATACACAACCAACAAAGTGAAAAAATGTCCAGGCCGGGGATCGAACCCGGATACCTTGATATATTACGCACCAATGCTCTACCACTTGAGCTATCCGAACGACATCCAGTCTAGCATTTCTCGTCCTGATAGCTCAAATGGTAGAACATTGTTCATGATACCAAGATATCCGGGTTCGATCCCCGTACTGGACATTTTTTCACTCTGTTGGCTGTAAGCTGTGTAGTAAAGTGATAATTCACATCCTTTGTTATATTCATTAATTTTAAGTGTAATTTTAGTTCTTCTGAAAAATTTAAGTAGGAAAAAAATTATCAGTATATTTTTTCTTCTGAAACTTCAAACGCGATTTTTTGAAAACTACATTTTTCAACATGGGCAGCATGATAGCTTGAACAATTTTTAACATTTTTGAATAAAATTTGCACTTATCTACACATAATTAAATTGTCTAAAGGACGTCGAGCCATTTTTTGAAAAAAAAATTTTTATATGTTTTTAATAAGTATAAAGATCAAAATTTTAGACGCAAAATGATTTTTTTTTTTTCAAAATAGCACAATTTTCTTATTTTTAAAAAAATTTTAAAATTGAGCCGATGACCTTAGCTACAATCTTATTTTTCAGGAAGAAACTGAGATTATAATATTTTTTCGTTTTTACAATAACTTAGGATACTGCAAATCGAGCCCGGATATTTTGGTACAGGTCAACGCGGCTGCAGATTTCCGACGTCATATGTGACCAAATTTAACAAAACAAATATTTTTAAATACACTGCAAAAAAAAAAAAAAAAGAAAAAAAAGTGTCGATTTTACAGTATAATACTGGCATCCCAGCTGCCTGTATTATACCGTAAAATTAACAGTAATAAACAGTAAAATAAGCAGTAATACGCTCAGAGTATTACTGCTTATGTTACTGTTTATTACTGTTAATTTTACGGTATAATACTGGCAACTGGCATGCCAGTATTATACTGCAAAATCAACACTTTTAGGTAGCTTTCAATACAAAAAAGTATAAAGCTACCTATTGCAGCCGTTCGGAGGAAAGCAGTTCCGGAAAATTTCGATATATTTTCACCGATCATGACCCCCAGACCCCAAAACCACCCTCCGTTCAAATGTTGATTTATCTACTATATATATAAAACACAAACGGAAATTTCGTTCCGTTCCTTTATAACTCGAGTTCTGCTGAATGGAATTTCATGGAACTTACACTGTTGGATATATAATTTTTCAGGGAAGGTTTTAGTATATAACACATAGTTCTACGTGTATTAGTTATAGAATTATGATGGAAAGTTCTGTTATTTTGGACGATAAGGTTACCATAGGTCATTTGTTTGGCGACCATTATCATTGGCGAAAGAATTGAAACGGCTATATCAGAAAATAATGCAAACACATAGAAAAATAAAAGAAAAATTCTGTTATTAATTTTATATAAAATCCCCAATATTAGCAGCAATAGGTAGTGTAAAATGTTCGTTACTGAAAAATTCGGAAATGTTACACTCATTCCGTGTAAAGTTTAAAAATGGAATTTGAAATGAAGTAATATTTGCGCATGCTCATCTACTCCGACCTATTGCACATGTCATTATCACGTGATTTGTATTGTTCTTGAGAGGAAAAACATAGCTTAAAACAGATGCAGATGCAAGGTATTTATATGAGCTGTAAGTATTCTGTTTTATAATTTATTTTATTTGAGAAAATGATATGCTTTTTTTAAAAAGAATTAATATTATCAGATTCTATTTTATTGCATATTAATACTACATTTGCAGTTAATCTTTTGTTGTACATGCAAAGTTAAATAACTCGTTCGATAGTTTCTTTATACTCTTGTTCCATGAATCTATAATAAATATTAGATATTTGATTGATGAATAATAATGTAGTACTAGTATTAATGAAGCACAGATAGCACCGTTTATACGTCTTTAAAATCTTTTCGTTTTGAGATCGGTTCCGTTTCATAACTTTTCTAATGATGAAATGTATCGTTTATATAACAGAAAAAATTCCTAATTTCACTTGAATGAATACATTTTTCCTTCATTTTTTATGAATCAGATATTTATAAATAAATATAATTGAAAATTTGATTTATAAATCTATAAATAATTTTTTTTTAAATCCGGTCTCGTGAATTCCATTCTGTAAATAGATACTTGAATGAGTACATTTTTCCTTCATTATTTATGAATCAGATATTTATAAATAAATATAATTGAAAATTTGATTTATAAATCTATAAATAATTCTTTTTTAAAATCTAGTCTCGTGAATTTCATTCTGTAAATAGATACATATACATTATGAAAATGCTTTATTTCCTAAAATAGATGTATTATTTTTAATACCTTTAAATAAAAATATTTTTTAATCTTGTAAGTAGAAATATTATGTCAAAAGATTTCGTATCTGTAAATAATTATTTTATTTCATGAACTATATACTTATAAAAATATATATATTTTCTCAGGTTATCTCAGCACTTCTCAAGTTATATGAATAAAATAATACCTTTAAATGAATATATTTAGAAGCATGATGATTGTAAAACACTATATTAAAAATATTTACAAATAGACAAAACATTTTTAACAATATACAGTGACCTCTCACTTATACGACTCTCTCGGTTATACGACGAATTCTCTTGGTCCCGTCCACGCTTTATGGGAAATAATGCTAAACTTCTCTCAGTTATACGACGCATCTGCATGGGAAAATGTGACATTGCAGACAGTTAAGAATTGTTTTAGGAAATGTGGTTTTTCACAAGACCAAACTGCTAGTTCAACGAATGAAGCCGATATTGAGAGCGTATGGGAATCCTTTAATGAGAAATCTTTGACGATATCAATAATGAAGACGTGAGCGAAGAGGGTGACGAAGATGAGAGCAATGTTCCTGCTGTTGTAAATTTTTCAGAAGCAGGTGCCGTTTTAATTACATTAAAGAATTATGTCCACAAAAATTATTATTCCCAAAATAGCTTAAAAGCTTTAATAGACTTAGGAAAAGACATTTTCTCTTTTCGTCGACGACAAACTAAAATCACTTCATTGTTTGAGAAAATCTGATCTGTAAATCTTCAAAATAAACATAGTGGTGAGTGAACTATTTTGTGAACTTTTTAAAATACATTTTATATTTTATTTTTAATATTATTTTACAAATTTTGTTAAAATCTCTTCTTAGTACTCAAAACTTATTGTTTTTAATATAGGTAAAATAATTAATGTATATAAAGTTTGAAACTTGTATATAAGACGGTCTTTCACTTATACGACTCTCTCAGTTATACGACTTTTTTCTACGGTCCCCTGAAAGTCGTATAAGTGAGAGGTCACTGTATCTATTTATAAGTATATAATTCGTGAAAATAAAATAATTACCACATATATAAAATATTTTGGTATAGTATATCTATTTACAAGATTTTAAAAAAAATGTTGAAAGGTATTACTAAAATCTATTTATAAGTATAGGGAAATTAAACATTTTTATTATGTATCTATTTAGAAGATGGAACTCATGAGACTGCATTTTAAAAAAGAATTATTTATAGATCTACAAATCAAATTTTCAACGTTATTTATTTACAAATATCTGATTCATGAAAACTGAGTGGAAAACGTATAGTGTAAGTGAAATTAGGAATTTGTTCTGTCATATAAAGGATACATTTCATCATTAGAAAAGTTATGAATCGGAACCAATCTCAAAACGAAAAGATGTATAAACGGTGCTATCTGTATTTTATTATACTAGTACTATATAATATCATTCATCAATCAAATATCTAATATTTATTATAGATTCATGGAACAAGAGTATAGAGAAACTATCCAACGAGTTATTTTGTATGTACAACAAAAGATTAACTGCAAATTTAATATTAATATGCAATAAAATTGAATCTGATAATATTAACTCTTTTTAAAAAAGCACATCATTTTCTCAAATAAAATAAATTATGATACAGAAATACACAGAAACATTTCCGAAACACACAGAAACATTTCTGAAACACACAGAAACATTTCCTATTATACACAAACTTTTCCGAAATATACGGAAACGTTACTATATACTTTTCCGAAATATGCGGAAACGTTACTAAATACTTTTCCGAAATATGCGGAAACATAACAGAACCGATGGGCCACATTTAGAGTACCGTTTCCGATTTTTTTTTTTTTTTTTTTTACAGTGTAAGCAACAGAACAAATCCAGAGGATAAGGGGAAAGAGGAGCGGGCAGATTTTGGAACAGGTCTGGCTGTATGCTGTCAAGACCGCGTTTTTTGAAGAATGGATAATATAAAGGTAAAATTAACTAAACTGAGATTTTCTGTCAGGACTCCGCATGTGCAAGACAATTTTTAAATATATCTACATAAAAAGCAATATAGAAATGTAACAAACAAGAAATATTAAGATCCAAAAATAATAGTTTCTACCAGCTTTTTTTTTTTTTTTTTTTTTTTTAAATGGAAAAAACTCCTTAGTTTTTTTTTTTTTTTTTTTTTTTTTTTTTTTTTTTTTTTTTTTACTTACCCATCATACATAGTATAGGGTAAATCTTGTAACTGTTTTAAAAATCGAAAAAAAAAATTTGACGGATTTACACGTTTCAGACACTGAAGATTCCGAAAAACATATTTTAGAAAAAAAATAATTGCCGTCCGCCTGTCTGTGTGTCTGTAAACCCTCTATCTCCCGAACAAATTGAGATAGAGACTTGAAATTTGGTATGTACTTAGTATGTAATAATGGAAAGAAGCTTATTGAATTTCAGTAACCTCGATTATCCGGAACAAATTTTTTGAACTCTCAAAATATTCGTTCTTGATAAAAGGTATATAAAATTTTTCGAAATTGTTTATTTTAAGGAGCGAATATAAAAGACAATAAAAAAACATAATTTTTTCATAAAGAATGAAGTCAATCAGATAATGAGTTGTCGAGATATTTGTAATCCTATTTTCCACACTCTTCGATTTTTTATGACCATGTATTTCATCCGAATTTTAATTCAAACATATATTTTAATTAGAAATGAGACCTTAATACGACGCAGTAAATCGTTAGTTAATAGGATGATCCATTTTGGAGTTATAAGGATGTTTCTTTTACGCAATTCAGTAATAGAGCACTTAAAGTTTATGACGTCATCAAGCCACGATTTTATTCGAATTGCAATGCATTTTATAAGTAGTTTATACATGTTTTACTTTCACATTTTACATTATGCATATCCATGATGGGTAAGTATTACGGTGGCCCCCAACGACTAGTGTCTATTAGCGTTTAATTGTTTTAAATCATTTCAGAAAACTAAATTCTCTCTCTCTCTCTCCCCTTTTCTCTCTCTCTATAAATTTAAACGGATTTGATGTTTTGTGAATTGACGTAGTTATGAATTTTTTTCTGCTAAAACCCCCTTTTTTCCCTTCTTGGGGCCATTTTTAATTATATCAAAAATCTGTCATACATAAATTTTCGGTCCTTTTCCTAGAAGTAATAATAACTTTAAACGGATTCGATGCGTATCATAATTAAGAAGTTATGGGATTTTTTCTGTTTTCACAAAAAGCCCCCCCCCCCCCATTTCCCCTTTGTTCGATTTTGCCCATTAACGATTTTGACCGAGATTTTATGCCCCTTGATTTTATGTATCAGTTTGGAAGAGATTTGTGCAGAATTATGAAGTTATCGTGTGCATAAGAAAGTGACATAGATAGATAGATAGATAAAGTTTTGAAGTGTTTTGGGTTCTGGGAGTCATGATCGGCGTAGATCTGCAAATTTTTTTCAAAAATTCCAACTTAGGGGAGAATGTAATAGGTAGTATTTCTTACGAAATCTACCTAATTGTAACAGGCAACATACGAGAAAAATAACGGATGATTATAAACTAGCGCATTACTGCTTGTTTTACTGTTTGTTACTGTTAATTTTACGGTATAATACTGGCAGCTGGGATGGCACTATTATACTGTAAAATCAATTTTTTTTTTTTTTTTTTTTCAGTGTAGGTAGCGGAAGTTGTAAAAAGCCCACGAAATGTGCGTGACGTAATTAACAGATGACCCCTAAAGCATGATTTTTCTTTCTTGTTTTCATGTGTCACAGCGACAGAGCATTTTATGTTTGTTGGTTCATAACGCCACGACATACATAAATATGATTATTTATACTTCTACTTTTCTCGCCGAGAAAATCATCTAAAGTGTATTTCATCGTATCGTATCGTATCACCGAAATCGATAGTTACAGAGTTATTCGAGCAAATAAAAGCAATAAATCTGTCCATAGTAATAACATTATTCGGACATTCAAATAACAATGCTCAAAGAGAGTAATAAAAACATTAGGAGAAATAAATATATTTGGCCAGATGTGAGCAGAAATAACAGGGATATTTTTTTTCCCCCGCGATTTCTATCTAGACGAGTTAATTTGATTTTGGGTACATATTTGTTCAAAGAAAGTATCTTTGGTAAAAATGCATCGAAAGAATAACTAAAGAAAGAGCAATGTATTTCTCGAAATAGAATGATTTTTATCATTATAAAGATGTGAATAAACAAGTTGGAAATTGCACGTCAAACGTGACAAATGAAGTGCGTTCGTACTGTTATTACTTCAGTGAAATGAATTATATCGTCTGTTATTATGATATGATTAATTTCCGTAATAAAATAAGTACATTTTAAATTGGCAACATTTTATCTTTTGTTGACATTTACTGAAAATTCAAATGAGAAACTTAAGCCTAGCTTTGAAAATTTCAGAAATTGAAATGCATATTTAAACTTTTTTTTTCATTTAGTATCTATTTCTCCGGAAGCATCTATCCAAAAAACTGTCGGTAGTTTATAGGATTGCTATAATTAAACAATTTTAGTATACAGATTCGGTTTCTAAATTCAGTAATACGGAAAAAATAGGACTCCATCTTAAATAGGACGTCATCACCATGGCAACCTAGAATCATTGCGCATCACGGGGTATCATTGAATGAATTACGTATGATAGGATTTAATAGAATGAATAACGTGACTATAATTTGGTCATAAAAGGTTATAAAAAGTCATATGCGTCATATATGATTATAACTTGGTCATAGAGGTTATAAAATATAACTTATATAATATAAACTATAAAATATAAACTTATAAAATATAAACTATAACGCCGTACATGTCAGGTAACTTGACGATACATCTCTCGGTCGCTTGACAATTAATCCTCAGAAGCTGCTCTAACAAGGAAGTACCGATTTTTAAAAAAATCAAATTACTTAATAAATATTTTTATTAATATCTTTTTAAGTTTTGATTCCATTTTCAGAAAATTTGAAATGTCTTGACAAAATTCTGCAACGGTTATATACAGGGTGTAACTGAAATGCTTCAACAAACTTTGAGGGATGATAGTACTCATGAAGATGAACAAAAAATGCAATAGAACACGGGGTCGCAAATGACATTTAACCCTTTCAGGGACAGTGGTATGTCTAAAAAACCACTTAATTTTAATTCCAAAACGCCACAATGGCACCAGAATTTTGCTAAAATCTTTTCCATTTAATATTTATGTGAAATATAGCCTTTTTCTTATTTACAAACAATTTTTTTTTGTAAATTCCGGTGCCAGTCCATTTTCAGACGCATTTTCTCTATTTGTATCCTTTAAGCCTTTTAGGGGCAAACTACTTTTAGTACTAAAATGTTGAAATAAATGACTGGCACCGGAATTTATAAAAAAAATTTGTTTGTAAATAAGAAAAAGGCTATATTTCACATACATATTAAATGGAAAAGATTTTAGCAAAATTCTGGTGCCATTATGGCGTTTTGGAATTAAAATTAAGCGCTTTCATAAACATACCACTGCCCCTGAAGGGGTTAAACGTCATTTGCGACCCCATGTTCCATTGCATTTTTTGTTCGTCTTCATGAGTACTATCATCCCTCAAAGTTTGTTGAAGCATTTCAGTTACACCCTGTATATTAAATTTCAAACCATTTGGTTGGGTAGTTTTTGCGCTGTTATATGCGGACAGACGGACGGACGGACAGATCAGACGACGTAAGGTGCTACGTATTTATATAATTACGAACGCACCTAAAAATCGAGTTTTGGAAAAACAAATCAAAAGTACAGTCAAAACCGCTTAACGTATTGGATATAAATACTTCTTCTTAATTCAGTTTCAATGTTCCAAATAATTTCTGAGACTGACTTCCAACTTAAAATATCCGGTAATGTAAAACATATTTTTAAGTAAGTCAAACTTTAAGAATATTCTTAGCTCCAAGGCAATCGAACTTGTTTTTGTTCCTCATAGATACTATTTCAGGAATTATTAAATGTTCCATGCTACACTGAAAAAAAAAATGTTGATTTTACATGCGCGGTTGCGTATTACTGCTTATTTTACTATTTATTACTGTTGATTTTATGATATAATACTGGCAACTAGGACGCCAGTATTATACCGTAAAATCAACATTTTTTTTTTTTTTTTTTTCAGTGTAGAGCACTTATCATTTGGTAGAAAAGTTGTCATTTTAGAATTAAATGTTTTCCAAATGATTCTACGGGGTGGCCTTATACAGGGTGATCAATTTAAAAGAGTACCCGTTTGTTTTTTGTATTATCCACATCTATAATATATGTAGCAAAACTTTCAACATCATTACTTGTTTAATATGTCTATATTTAATGAGCGGGTATCATTTTTTTTCACTTTCTAAATGCGCAAATTCGTTTTTTAAACATAAATTCGCGTGAATATCACTAGTAATTTTTAACCCGATTCTACATTTAATTTCAATAGGCATCTGGCCAAGTTGAAAGAAGCAGACGATATAATCAGATCATTTGCACAGAATCGGATTAAAAATTACTAATGATGTTCAGGTGAATTTATGTTTAAAAAACGAGTTGTCGCATTTAGAAAGTGAAAAAACTATACCCGCTCATTAAATATAGACATATTAAATAAGTAATGATGTTGAAAGTTTCGCTACATATATTATAGATGTGGATAATACAAAAAACAAACGGGTACTCTTTTAAATTGATCACCCTGTATCTATTTCTGTCTATCATTATATATACCAGGGGATCAACCCAGACTTCCCGGGGTACGGAACATACTGTTCGATGTACAGAAAATAGGTGAAAATCTTTTTTCAAATCCAGTACTTTCGTATTAGTCGCATGTCGGGGTTAATAGTAAAAAAAAAATTCACTATTCCAAAGATTTTACTATTTACAGCAGCTTTTTTGGTTCGGATTTTTTTTTTTTTTTTTTTTTTTTTTTTTTTTTTTTTTAATTTTAATTTTAACTGCATAGTTTGAATGTCTTCGTTTATCTTTTAAACTTCTGCTTTATTAATTAAATTATTTATTTTGGCGAAGTTTTAGTTTCGATATGGAATATTAACTGGAAGCAAATGCTGAACCATTTATATTGTTTGAAGTGAAGACGGGTTAATCTTCTATTATCGGTCTGCACGCGATAAAGATAAATAATAATAAAAAACATACTTGAAAATTATTTTAAAAACCATAAAAAAAAAAAACTGTAAATGAAGATATAACTTTCAAAGAAATTGTATTTGAAAGTACATTTTCCCCTTCTATTCGACGGTGTAGATATTTAAATTGTGCGATGTTTAGAAGTTAATAAATTTGCGAAAAAAGGAAATGGTTTGCAAAGATCGTTGTCACCGTCGATTTGGTGTCAGCGTTATTCACGAACATATGTTTACTTTATAATATAGATATTTAGATCTATAAAAATCAAGGCCGGATTATGCCCTTATATCAATTCATATCTCTGTCTATATCCTTATATCTATAACTGTGTCTATAATACTAAGGGTTTGATTATGTGGCCTAGACACATTAGACACGTGTCTAGCTGTCCCTTTTTTTTTGGGGGGGGGGCAAAAAATTTCGACAGTTTTAATCTAAAAACATACATTATTATTTATTCAATCGTTCTTTTAAAATCACTGCGAAATGAGGAACAAAATCTTATTTGCATAAGCAGGGTACCAAAAATAAATAAATAAATAAATAAATAAATAGATAAATAATATTAATAAAATCTGGTAGCCAGCAAAAATTTCTGGTTAAAAAATATCTACCCCTCAACGATATTGTCAGTTTTTGCCCGCTTTTTTATTTAAACATGATTTTTTTTTTAAATCACTAAAATTATTTTATGAATTCATTGAAAAAACATAATCATGGGCATGATAATAATATATCTTGAATTGCCTTAACCCTTCCACTCAATTAATAAATTAAGTTAGAGAGTTAATATAAATGGAGTTTATCTGCGAAATTTATCAATATTATAACTCTAAAAAAAAAAAAAAAGAAAAAAGAATTATAAATACATTATAAAGTTTGACTAAATAAAGTATGCAACATCATAATAAAAACAATTTTTTATTAAAATCTTTTTTATAAGAAAATTATTTCGGAAGAAATTGCTTAGGGCAAACCACTGCCCAATATTCTTAAAGTGTCAGCCTCAACTTTAAGGGAATATTTATCTTACATAAGGGTTTTAGAAATACTATTTTTGGTCACGGTTCATCAAAATCTGATTTTTTTTTAATTTTCACTACTTAACTATTGGCATAATGTCCTTGTGTATGTCATTATTTTAATTAAATCCAAAATATTACCCATCTATCGATATAAGTGAATGATCATTAGATCGCTCAATGTTTATGCTTTCAGTCGCTAAGTTAAAATACTTTTGGGCGACCGCATTTGTTTAGCCCTGTGCATAAACATCTTAGTAGACTGCAAAAAATAATTGTTGATTTTACAGTATAAAACTGGCATCCCAGCTGCCAGTATTATACCGTAAAATTAACAGTATATTAAACAGTAAAATAAGCAGTAATACGCTGCCGTGCAAGGAGTAATACGCTACCGCGCATGCGCGGCAACGTATTACTGCTTGCACGGCAGCGTATTACTGCTTATTTTACTATTTAATACTGTTAATTTTACGGTATAATACTGGCAGCTGGGATGCCAGTTTTATACTGTAAAATCAACAATTATTTTTTGCAGTGTATGCACTAAAGGTTAGTCAAATGATCTTGAAAATGAATGACTATCTTAAAATATTGCCAGTTTTGTTGGTTAAATAATACTTTATATCGCTCACCCGCATGAAAAATGACACCACTCAAAAATACTACATTTCACAAGAGAGGCAAAAGAAGATTAGCATATTTTTTTTTTAAACTGTAACATAAAACTATTGCTTTTAGCTCTATATGCAACTGTAAATGCATACAACCCTTAAGAATGAAAACGTAGAACAGACAGGGAAGATTGAGTAAATTCATCCCCCGCACACAATTTATCCCCCTTCTGTGGTGAGAAAGTGACATATAGCATAATCTAGCTGTTTTCCGGATAATTACGCACTTAATTGACAAACTTTTCCTGTTGTAGCAAGACGCAACCGAAATCAGACCTATTAGTGGAATAAAACGCTAAATGAATTTTTTGCAGTTGTGTCACTTTTCTTGGGGGTGAACCCTATGTAATTGCCGAAACGTCAGTTGAGGCAAACTGTGGAGACGCGAGAAGTTTTTGGTTTCCGTCTGTTTGTCTGTCTGTTCCGAGATAACTGCCGTAAAAATCGTCCTATTTGGTTGATTTTTGGTGGGTATGTTGGTGAGGTACCCTGAATGAGCTGTATAGTTTTTAGTTTTGGTTCATTCGTTCGAAAAATGTAGAACATTTCTTTTTAGTTCATAATGCTTTTCTATGGGAATGCAGACGATTTTCAATTTTCATTTTTAACTGAAATGAAAATCGCATATTTGAATAATGGATTTCAACGTAAAATTACTAATGCTAAATTTTCGATATAGAGGTTTTAAATGTATCAAATAGCTTTGAAAATTTGCCGATATATTCATTAGAATTTAGAAATTAATTGTTTAAATTATTGGAAAATGTTTTGCATCTGTTCGGGAAATATAAAACATTTTATTTTCATATTTTTAGCAAATTTTAAAATGCATTTATTTTTACTTTTCTCTTTAATTTATGAGTTGCTTAGCAACCCTATTTCAAATAATATCAAAATAATAAAATTCAAGTAACTCGCACTATTTTTCTGCAATATTTTATTATCAAAATAAATTATTTTTCTATTCTATTGACATAAATGAAGAATGTATTTTAATACAAGAGGGGAAAATTCTGCTATAAGGCCGAATATAGATTGCCACACACGGCTTTT
Organism: Maratus michaelseni; assembly: GCA_963931845.1. NCBI lineage: Eukaryota > Metazoa > Arthropoda > Arachnida > Araneae > Salticidae > Maratus > Maratus michaelseni. The sequence continues at coordinate 45,902,304 of OZ007596.1, forward strand.
ATTTAAAAAATAAATAAAGTAGCTGTAACTCAGAATAAAAACGCAATGACAACAAACAATTTTAAAATATCTAAATAACAAATACAAATTCCCCTGTTAAAGTGTTGAGTTGTTCAATAAACATTCGATTTAGAAAACTATTTTTCAACCACTGAGCAATTTTTTTAATGAAATTTAATTCATGTTGCTATGGCAGCAGACGATAAAACGATATCTTTGGAATAAGGGAATAAATAGAAGAAAAAATTTTGTTGATGTTTGTGATAAAATGTTTTTCTTTATTTTTTAAAAATGTATATACATAATTCACTTTTATATTTTAACAGAATAATAAGTTTACTATAATTTGTTACTCATGCTATGGCCAGTATACACGATACACGTCGAGCCACAATGCCTTTATCATTATCTTTTTACGCGTAAAAGTTTCGCTACGGTACTCCATTGTGAAGTTTTGTAATTTTTGAAATCTAATATTTGAAAAACGACATAATCATTAGATTTGAAATTTATATAAAAAAAAATACAATTTTTTACCATTCTAACGCAGTTTGTAAAACAATTTTGTGACAAATACTTTTCGAGTTATTAATTTTTTAAGTAACTTCAAATGTTTCATTTTCCGAGATTAATCTGTGGCAACGATGGATTGCTGTGACTTTTCATAAACATGAAAAATGATAGAGATTGAAAGAATAAGCCACCCTGTGTGTGGCTAACAAGTTTATTTTTTTTTTTATCTAAAAAGCTACATGAATAAGAAGTTCCTAAGAATATCAGAATATCATTGCATAAACCGTGTTTAATTTAACGCTTCTAATTTCTGAAACCTCCGAAGTATTTTATATGCCTATAAATATGTATGTAATATAAAAAAAATAAATTGTGGATTGTAAGAGGCTAAATAATATGAAAAGTGAGATTAAAAAACAATGACTTTTACAGCTGACGTTGAGGCTCCTGATCTGCAGATTTACTTGTTGTTAAAGGAACATTTAATCTTGGAGAAATATTTTGAGCAATGTGTCATTTTTTCACGTGAAATTAATATTTACTTTCATATTTCAGTCAGATTTGAAATATTTAGTCAGCAGTGTTTTAAAATGTGAACTTAGTTTACAATGATAGAAAAGCTTCGTGCTTGCTCAAATCTTTGTTAAGTATTAATTATTTGTTGTAATTAGTGCGTACAGTTTGAACATCCTAAACTGTAATTTAAAGTTAATGTGTTAAACCAATTAAGCAAGGACTGGCGAATAGAGGCATGAGCAGACAGATAGACAATCAAAGATATAAATAATTTTAAATTGCGTTATAAAGTGTTAAAAATGAATATTAAAACCAGAATTCTTTTGCAGCTGATTTTGATTCATAACATATTTGTATTTTGCTTCAATATTATTTCCCCCTCACTGAATAACTCAAAGTCATCGGATAGAAGTTTGACTTCAGTTTCCCCTGGATTGCCTTCCTAAGGATTCCTGTAAGGGTTGTTTCCACGCAAAGGCATAGTCATTGCCGCGAAGCTGTAATGTCATAATCGTGTCAAGCTTCTTATAGAATTCTTCCTTTTTGATTTTTTATCGTACTTGATTATTCCGTTGCATTTTCCTTTTCATAGTGTTTTATTCAGTAATAAATAACGTACAACAAAATTTTAAGGAGATTTCTGTTTTTTGTTCATGATTGTAGGAGCATGTTGGAGCCGATATCGGCTGTATATTGGTTAAATATTGGGATGAAACATTGCGCCAATATTAGAATGTTTACATTTTGCTATACTGGTAAAAAATGTATGGCCAACGTAAAGAAATCAGACAAATATTTTTGCAATATTGGCATTTCATTTCAAATATTTCCAACATAAAGCCAATAATAACCAATAGCATTTTTTCATTGTAAATAATTTAAACGTAAGTCCAATATTTAATCGATATTGACATTATATTGAAAATATTTACAATAATGGCGGAATGTTCGGCAACTAGATATCTATAAGGTCTTTCCGAGGATAGCACCAAATTGCATCAAGACATTTCATGTAAAAAAAGACAGATGTTACGAAAATAAAATATAACCGAGAACGAAAACATACAATAACCTTTTCCGAGTTACCCATGATTCCGAAAAGCGTTTTTTTATCTTTAGAAGCCTCAGAAACCAATATATTCCTTGAGATTTGAAGAAGCATTTATAAAAACAAAGTTTCTTTTGCTGCCACTGACTTTCGTAAACGTTTCCGAGAACTTTTTAGAGTCTACCAATCGTTTTTCTTAAACCAATTACTATCGGTTTCTAGAATTCTATTAATTCTCAATTTTCAGCTGCGTTTTTTAATTTATACATACAGGAATACCAAAATAATATTAATGCTATTAAATTATCAAGTTTGTCTGTAAAACATGTTTGTTAAACATAAAAATGTTCATATGAGAACGGATATAACATCCGAAAAACTTATATTCCTTGTTGAGAAAAGCTGATTAATACACTCTAAAAACCACTCGGAAACGTTTCCGAAAATCAGTGGCTACAAAACAAACTTTTTTTTTGTAAATTCTTCTTTTAATTTCGAAAATATATCTGTTTCTTCCGAGTTTTCTAAAGATAAAGAATGTTTTTCGGAATCGTTTGCAACTCGTAAGAGGTTATTGTGTATTATCGTACGTGGTTATATTATAGTTTCGTAGATTAAGAAACATGACTTTTTTTTTTTTCTTAACGAGGAAACATTTTTCAAACACTAATATAAATTAGCATCCCTCCCCCCCCCCGCCCCTAAATTTTGTGTGTTCACAGATGTTCTACGCTTTTAATAATACAGAGTGAAACATTTCGAAGAGATCATCCGCCATTGTCCACGTTGTTGACCAGCATTTTCCTATGAAATCTGGGTTTTGAAGCAATAGAAACTCTGCCCTCTTTAGATAGTTAGATGCCTAAATAGGTTTTTTTTTTTTTTTTTTTTTTTTTTTTTTAGTGTATGCTTCAATAAATATTTTATAATTGGGTGAATTTTATTGGAAATTTCTTACAGTTTAGCGAAATATGGTGAAATCTAATATATAAAAATGAAAATTTGTCTGTCTGCACTTCTATACAAATCAATAGTTTAGAAGCAAGGGTTGTGAAATTTTACATATATATTAGGTGTATTAAAACACGGCAGTGGCAACTAAAGTAATCGGGAATCGAAATAATGTATAGTTAATTTTTAATTAATTTTAAAAAATCTAACAGACTTTTCCTATCAAATTTAAACATTTTTCGTTATAGCAGCTGCCAACAATTAAAAATCCACAATAAAATTCTTTCCAAAACAATTACTTTTCTATATTAAAAGATTTCCAAGTGAAAAATGAAAATGAAAAAAAAAAAGGTTCAACAATTGAACTAAAGATTAACAGGACGTCCTATTGGTAATAAAACGGAAATTTTCAAACATTTCTCAATAATACAAGGAGTATGAGTAAAGAATGCAGGAGTAGAGAAAGTAGGTTAATAGGAAGTCATTAGAGAATTAAAAATAAAATTAATCTGACGTCCTATTGGAAGTTTAATGGACTTTTTCAAATGTTTGTGAATCATACAAAGAGAGTATCAATATGAGTAATAGAGAAAGTAAGTAGATAAGACGTCAGCAGGTGAATAGAACGTCATATGGGTTTGAGGAACGTATGGAATCGTGATAAAACCCCAATTAGGGAAATATTGGCATATTTTAAAATTTTGAAGTTCTCTATACAACATGTTTAATTTTAAAATTGATTTTTCTGCACCAACATTCTTAAAATCCCGGACAACGCAGGGTACTTCAGCTAGTATAAGTATACGTACCCAAACGTATTCTTTCTTATGTACATACGTACGTATGTATGTATGTATGTATGTATGTACGTAACGCGATAACTCTTGATAGAACTAACCGTTTTACTTTAAATTTTGTTTATAGGTTCCTTGTGATAAGGCGCTTCCCTGATTAGTTTTGGAGGTTCATTGGTTAAGCATAAAGGGGGGGAAATGGGGGGCTAACCCCCCATAATTTAGATAAATAGGTTTTTCATGCAGAATTATCCCATTTTCTTCAAATTTTGTATATAGGTTCATTTTGATAATGCGCTTCTGTCAATAGTTTTGGGGGTTCATTGGTTAAGTATAAAGGGGGAAAGGGGGGCTAATCCCCCCTTAATTTCGATAAATGGGTTTTTCATGCAGAATTATCCGATTTTCTTCAAATTTTGTATACAGGTTAATGGTGATAAAGCGTTTTCCTGATTGGTTTTGGGGATTCATTGTTTAAGTATAAAGGGGGTAACGGAGGGCTGCCCCCCCTTAATTTAGATAACTGCGATTTTCATGCAGAATTATGCAATTTTCTTAAAATTTTGTATATAGGTTCATTGTGATAAGGCGCTTTCCTGATTAGTTTAGGGGGTTCTTTGGTTAAGTATAAAGAGGGTAAAGAGGGGGCTTATCCTCCCCCCTTAATTTAGATGAGTGTTTTTCATGGAGAATTATCCGATTTTCTTCAAATTTTGTATATAGGCTCATTGTGGTAAGGAGCATCCCTGGTTAGTGTTGGGGTTCATTGGTTAAGTATAAAGGGGGATACGGGGGGGGGGGTAATCCCCCTTAATTTAGATAAATGAGTTTTTCATGCAGAATTATCCGATTTGCTTCGAATTTAGTATATATGTTCATTGTAATAAAGGGCTTCCCTGATTAGGTTTGGGGGTTCAATTGTTAACTATAAGGGGGTGGGGGAACGGGGGATGATCCCCCCTTAATATATTGTCGATTTCTTTATTTTTCGAGGGGCTTATTTCAAATTCTTTGAAATAAGTGTATAATATACAATTAGTGTGAATAGCCTGTGAGCTCAATGCCCTCAGTTTAACTGGGCAGTTTTCTTTTTTATTTAGCACTTGGTAGAAAGCGCAAGATAGTGCATTTATTTATTTTTTAAATACAACTTTTGTACTGTTTTTTTTTTTTTTTTTTTTTTTTTTTTTTTTTTTTTTAAGATAAGGAAGGGAAAAGGAAAGAAAAATGAAATATTATTTAAACTATCTTTTTAGGATTTCTAAATTGCTATTTAATTTCTAAACATATACTCATCATTTAATTCATATGAAACAATTAATTGATTAAAGCGTGTTTTTGAAAATATACATTACACTCTTTATTTTTATATTTGTATTTTCTACATTTTTGTGTTTAAGATATTTCGTTGTAGAGTTTCAGAGCACGTTGGTCTCATTTGGTGAGCATGGTTTGGTGCATCATTCAATTGATTGTTGTAACTCATATACAATTGTAACCATAAATAATATTTGGCGGTTCATCATCTACGGCCGGCTAAAGGAAAACTGCCTTAAATATACGTTATTTATTTATAATTAAGTTCTAAAAATATTGTATTGTCATCGGAAACACACCTTTCTAGCCAATATGGAAGTGAATTGAAAAATCGATTACAAAATTCCATCTTTACATACAAAAACCAAAGTTGAGTTAAACAGAAGGGTGTAAAAAAAAATATCACGTAGTACACTGCAAAAAAAATTGCTGATTTTACAGTATAATACTGCTCAAAAAATAGATTCAAGGAGTGTTTTGAACAGTTATACGAACGCTGGAAGAAGTGTGTGGATGCAGGCGGAAAGTACTTTGAAGGCCAATACAGTAAAATTATTGTTCTATATTTTAATAATTTGTAATTGACCTATTCCAGGAACTTTTTGACCCTACCTCGTATGTTCCCCCAGGGTCCAAAAGCGTTCCTCAAAATCTTTAAATCCGTTGCAGATCCTCTTCTTTCTCCCCATTTCCGACTCAATTCACGGCTTTTGTATATATTATTTAAAAACAACTATGATTTTAAAACGCGAGTTTTACCGAATTAAAAAACATATATATAAATATTATTAAATTACATTTTATTATTAAATAACAAAAAATATGTAATCACTACAATAAGGAACTATCTAGTTCATTTTAACTAGTTCAGCGTTGGTGTAAAAATTGAACTAACTATACGGTATGAATTTGTTCAACTAAAGATAATACATTCATTGCCCATCCCTACACTGAAAAAAAAAATGCTGATTTTACGGTATAATACTGGCATCCTGCGCGGCAGCGTATTACTGCTTATTTTACTGTTTATTACTGTTAATTTTACGGTATAATACTGGCAGCTGGAATGCCAGTATTATACCGTATAGATAATTTGTTACCATCTAAAATTATACCGTCTGATATAGTTGTTCTTTTCAGTGTAGCTTTAGTGATGTTAGTCTGCGAACAGTTGTATTACTAGTTACTAATTGTGTTCAGTCGCAATAATAAAGAATTTCAATCTACTGTCACTACCACTACCACTACATAATGAAAGAAACAAAAATTGCAACAATTTTGCATTACAGATAAAATAATCTCAGAAGATTTCTCCTCGCTTTACTTCACAGAAATGTAAACTTTAAATTATTCAAAAATTCCAATTCCGAATATTCAGATTTCTATTTGAATGCGATTAAAATAAAACTTTAGGCGATTTCAGAAAACAGAAAGTAGAGAAATGTTAAGAATCGCGAATTATTGTATGAAAAAAACCCTCGTGTTTTATAATTTATTCATTTCACTCAAAGCTGGATAGAAAGACGGCTTTCTCGCAATTGTATATAAAGGCACGATGATTTTTCCAAAACGACTTATCTACTTTGCATTTCAGATCGTGAAAGCATTTCTAGACATCTTCTCTCTCTGTATTCTAATTTACTTCGAGACTATATATAGAGTCAAAATACTCGATTGAATCAGTTCATGATCATTTGTTATTTTTCTTGTATGCTTTCTGATACAAGTCTTTCCCTTCACCGTTAGGCCCGTATTTTTCAGTTTTTAGAAATCACGTTAAAATGGCTGTAGACAAAAATATTTTCAACAGAATTCAGTTTTGAACCGTATAGAGAATGAGGGAATATAAAAGATATTATAGCATCAAACTGCGATTTAAAAATGTATGTATCCTGCACTTACGTGACGTAGGACTTTATGGAAGAGTCGGTGTTAAAAAACCTTTCATAATTAAAAAAAGAACAGTGGCGTTTGCCAAGGAACACAAAGACTGGTCAAGTGAAAACTGGAAAAAAAGTACTATTTTCCGATGAATAGAAGTTCAACCTTTTTGGACGTGATAGCAGACACTACGTCCGACGACCTAAAAACAAAAGATATCATTCGAGATATGTTATTACTACAATGAAGCATGGCGGAAGACACATTATGCTGTGGAGAGCATTTTCTGGAAAAGGTGTTGGTCCGCTAGTTGAAATTCGCAGCAAGCTGGATTGTGCAATGTATAAGAATATCTTACAAGATCATTTGATGCCTTGTTGAAGGAAAAATTTTGGTCGCAACTATTTGTTTCAGCATGATAACGACCCAAATGATACATGCGATCTCGTTAAGCAGTCGCTTTTGCACCGAAAAATTCCGCTTTTGAAATGGCCAGCCCAATTACCCGATCTGAATCCAATAGAAAACCTTTGGAACAAACTTAATAAACATGTGCGGAATTATAAATATTCCAATTCAGCAGAATTTCCCCAAAAGTTGCAAGAAGAGAGGGAAAAACTTACCTTAGACGATCTTCAACCGTTCATTGAGTCGATGCCACGTCGGTCGTTGCGCCGCAGTACTTATTGCTAAAGTTATGACGAGAAAATATCAATTGTAAATGTTTCTGATCACTGTTATTTTCTATTATAGCATAATTTTTTTCTAAACTTGCCAAGATGGCCGGAAACTTTTGAGAACATGCGTTTTCCTTTGCAGTTAATTTTGTCAATTAATTTTATTAATATTTATTTGTTATTCCATGAATATGTTCCTAACTATTATGTCGACAAAATGTATGAGTATCACTTTGAGATTCCTCTTCATATGGATATGCTTACAAATTAACCAAAAAATTTATGCTGGCCGGAAACTTTTGACCGCCACTGTATATCCACTTCAATTTTGCTTTCAAATATTAAATTTTGTAATGTGTAAAATAATTTTCAGCCATACTAATGTAATTAATAGTTGTAATTAATAATTTACTTATGGAATAAAAACATTACTTTTATGATAAAAATTTAATATTGTTTTCTTTAGATTAGGCATATTAAGAAAAAAAAAATCAGGATTTATTTCGGGATAAACTTCTGTAAGTTTAAATTATATAAATTTATATAAAATGAAATAGAATGAAAATAATGCATTGTTATTGTAAATAAAAATCCAAATTGTGATATTTTTTTTCAACTTTCACCTTTTAATCCATTTAATGTTTTTCATTATGTTTCCATTATAAATAAAATAAGTATTTTTGAAATGTAATTAAAATAATATAAGGAATATATAGACACCTTATTTTCCTTATATTTTTTAATGACATTTAAAAAAATACTTATTTTATTTATGATGGAAACGTAATGAAAAAAATTAAATGGATTAAAATTGAAAGTTGAAAACAAAAATTATCACAATTTGAATTTTTCACAGTTAATGCATATATTTGCAAAATATATTCATTAACTATGAAAATCCCAAATTGTGATAATTTTTTTTTTACAACTTTCACCTTTCAATCCATTTATTTTTTTTTTCATTATACTAAAAAAATATCACAATTTGGATGGTTAATGAATATATTTACAATAATAATAATAATAATTTTCATTCTATTTCATTTTATATAAATTTTTACATTATTTTATTAAATTACAATTGTGATATCATTATAAATAAAATAACTGTTTTTTAAATGTAATTAAAAATATAAAGAATATATAAAACCCTTTTCTGGTATATGAATGCAGATAAAATTTAATTTTAATATAATATTTTAATTTAACTTTGTAGAGAAAAACAATTGTAATTTAATAAAATACTGTAAAAATTTATATAAAATGAAATAGAATGAAAATTATTATTATTATTATTGTAAATATATTCATTAACTATAAAAAATCCAGATTGTGATATTTTTTTTCAACTTTCACTTTTTAATCCATTTAATGTTTTTCATTATGTTTCCATTATAAATAAAATAAGTATTTTTGAAATGTAATTAAAATAATATAAGGAATATATAGACACCTAATTTTTCTTATATTTTTTAATTACATTTAAAAAAAATACTTATTTTATTTATGATGGAAACGTAATGAAAAAAATTAAATGGATTAAAATTGAAAGTTGAAAACAAAAATTATCACAATTTGAATTTTTCACAGTTAATGCATATATTTGCAAAATATATTCATTAACTATGAAAATCCCAAATTGTGATAATTTTTTTTTTACAACTTTCACCTTTCAATCCATTTTTTTTTTTTCATTATACTAAAAAAATATCACAATTTGGATGGTTAATGAATATATTTACAATAATAATAATAATAATTTTCATTCTATTTCATTTTATATAAATTTTTACATTATTTTATTAAATTACAATTGTGATATCATTATAAATAAAATAACTGTTTTTTAAATGTAATTAAAAATATAAAGAATATATAAAACCCTTTTCTGGTATATGAATGCAGATAAAATTTAATTTTAATATAATATTTTAATTTAACTTTGTAGAGAAAAACAATTGTAATTTAATAAAATACTGTAAAAATTTATATAAAATGAAATAGAATGAAAATTATTATTATTATTATTGTAAATATATTCATTAACTATAAAAAATCCAGATTGTGATATTTTTTTTCAACTTTCACTTTTTAATCCATTTAATGTTTTTCATTATGTTTCCATTATAAATAAAATAAGTATTTTTGAAATGTAATTAAAATAATATAAGGAATATATAGACACCTAATTTTTCTTATATTTTTTAATTACATTTAAAAAAAATACTTATTTTATTTATGATGGAAACGTAATGAAAAAAATTAAATGGATTAAAATTGAAAGTTGAAAACAAAAATTATCACAATTTGAATTTTTCACAGTTAATGCATATATTTGCAAAATATATTCATTAACTATGAAAATCCCAAATTGTGATAATTTTTTTTTTACAACTTTCACCTTTCAATCCATTTATTTTTTTTTTCATTATACTAAAAAAATATCACAATTTGGATGGTTAATGAATATATTTACAATAATAATAATAATAATTTTCATTCTATTTCATTTTATATAAATTTTTACATTATTTTATTAAATTACAATTGTGATATCATTATAAATAAAATAACTGTTTTTTAAATGTAATTAAAAATATAAAGAATATATAAAACCCTTTTCTGGTATATGAATGCAGATAAAATTTAATTTTAATATAATATTTTAATTTAACTTTGTAGAGAAAAACAATTGTAATTTAATAAAATACTGTAAAAATTTATATAAAATGAAATAGAATGAAAATTATTATTATTATTATTGTAAATATATTCATTAACTATAAAAAATCCAGATTGTGATATTTTTTTTCAACTTTCACTTTTTAATCCATTTAATGTTTTTCATTATGTTTCCATTATAAATAAAATAAGTATTTTTGAAATGTAATTAAAATAATATAAGGAATATATAGACACCTAATTTTTCTTATATTTTTTAATTACATTTAAAAAAAATACTTATTTTATTTATGATGGAAACGTAATGAAAAAAATTAAATGGATTAAAATTGAAAGTTGAAAACAAAAATTATCACAATTTGAATTTTTCACAGTTAATGCATATATTTGCAAAATATATTCATTAACTATGAAAATCCCAAATTGTGATAAATTTTTTTTTACAACTTTCACCTTTCAATCCATTTTTTTTTTTTTCATTATACTAAAAAAATATCACAATTTGGATGGTTAATGAATATATTTACAATAATAATAATAATAATTTTCATTCTATTTCATTTTATATAAATTTTTACATTATTTTATTAAATTACAATTGTGATATCATTATAAATAAAATAACTGTTTTTTAAATGTAATTAAAAATATAAAGAATATATAAAACCCTTTTCTGGTATATGAATGCAGATAAAATTTAATTTTAATATAATATTTTAATTTAACTTTGTAGAGAAAAACAATTTTAATTTAATAAAATACTGTAAAAATTTATATAAAATGAAACAGAATGAAAATTATTATTATTATTATTGTAAATATATTCATTAACTATAAAAAATCCAAATTGTGATATTTTTTTTCAACTTTCACTTTTTAATCCATTTAATGTTTTTCATTATGTTTCCATTATAAATAAAATAAGAGTTTTTGAAATATAATTAAAAAATATATAAGGAATATAATAGACTCCTAATTTTTCTTATATTTTTTAATTACATTTAAAAAAAATACTTATTTTATTTATAATGGAAGCGTAATGAAAAAAAATTAAATGGATTAAAGGTGAAAGTTAAAAAAATATATATATCACAATTTGGATTTTTTTTTTATAGTTAATGAATATATTTACAAAATATATTCATTAACTATGGAAAATCCAAATTGGGATATTTTTTTTTCAACTTTCACCTTTTAATCCATTTATTTTTTTTCATCATGTTTCCATTATAAATAAAATAAGTACACATACAAAAAATACTTATAATTTTCCAATACACTGTTAAATATATTACTTTCACTGAGCCTATATTATGCATTGAAAGGTATTTATTTCAATAAATTGATTTATCTTTTGTGCCACGCCATCCAAAATCATAAGTAAAATTTATGTAAATGATTATTTTGCGTCATAGTATCCAAACGAAGGGAAATGTATTCATGTGGATACTATGACGCAAAATAATCATTTACATAAATTTTACTTATGATTTTGGATGGCGTGGCACAAAAGATAAATCAATTTATTGAAATAAATACCTTTCAATGCATAATATAGGCTCAGTGAAAGTAATATATTTAACAGTGTATTGGAAAATTATAAGCATTTTTTGTATGTGTAAATATACTTTAGAAGACAAACCAAAAATAATTTAAATTGAATTTTAAAACAATACTATTAAATTCATGTGAAGGTGTCACTCGAATTTTGATATAATTTCTTTTAAAACCCATATTTTGAATTCAGGAGAGATGTGAATGAAAAAGCATCAGCTAATAAATTTTATATATATTTTCATGTCAAAAATAATAATTGCATCTGTGAATGTAAATAAAACTAAAAAGAAAATGATGATATATTTTTTTAATTATTAACATAGCGTCAGTCAAATTTGATATCATTGCTTTTAAGACCCATATTTAAAATTCTTAGAGCCAAAAGAAACTGCTGCGTCACAACTTTGAACCCGTTAAGGGTTTTTGTACTCGTACATTAATACCTCAACTCTCGAACACAACTCGCTTAAAAATATTGTTGCAGAAGTAAATAGTTTGAGAACCGAAGAAGTTTTCCCATAAAAAAATAATGAAAATATTATTAATTGGTTCTCACCTCCCAAGTAACTTCTTATATTTGCATGTTTCAAACAATACATTGTACAGTATAGTACAGTAAAATATAAAAACACATATCACAGTACTATACATTAAATGAGACAATGATGGTTTTATATAACATTATAAGAAAAAAAATAACAAAAACCGTGCATACATCTTTATTGGTGGGCAGAGCGCAACCATGTCCAAGTTTTTTTTGTAAAAATTAAAAAACTTTTAGGGATTTTAGACATTGTATGCTGGAGGGAGGGGGGGGGGTGTAGAGGAAGCGTAAATTTCAGAGATGGAAAAAACATAGAGAAATGATTATTTATTTAATGTTACAAAAACAGCAACAAACGCAGGATCTTTTTATTTATTGGAATTTCAAATATTTTGCATTGTGTGATAGATAGAGGAAAAAGAGTGGGGGGTGGAGAGGATGGGGGGGGGGTCGAACATTTTGGAAATAATCTAATTAATGAATTGGATGATTTATTATTAATTCATAGTAAATACAAATGTCGAAAACTTTAAGAAAAAAGTTAAAGATTTAACATTTTCTATGCCAGAGGGGCAAATGGAAGAAGGAGACATTTCGTAAGTGTATGTGGGGGGGGGGGGGGTGAATTTATCTGATTGATTATGTATGTATTTTATTGATTATTTATATCCTTTATTGTGTTGTTCAACTGCTATTACAGTAAAAAGAGAAAAAAACACCTTTTTAATGATTTTAAACTATATATTTTGAGGGAGAGGGAAGGGGGGGGGGGGGTATATCCTTTATTGTGTTCTTTAACTGCTCTTACAGTAAAAAGAGGAAAAAAAACCTTTTTGAATGATTTTAAACTATATATTTTGAGGGGGGGGGGGAGAAATGAAAATTTACGGGCGACAGAATTAGATGATTTGTTTTAAAAAAGAGGAAATTGTCACTAGAATAAATAGTGGAAAATTCTCATCCCTGTAAAAAAAAATAGAAAAAGAAAGCTATAATTTAGAAAAAACTTACTCCCTCTTTTGCCCCGCCAGCACCTCCCCCGGCACCTCCTAATCATATTTAATTTGAATTCACAATGCAATATCATTTAGACCATTGTAAAATCAAAAATGAATCATACGCAACCACTAGGAAAGCCAGAAATGATTTTTGGTCACATGATCGCGATTTGGGACCACTGTGGGGCGTTGAGTTCCCTAGTTCAATAAAAAAAAAAATTAAAGTGACTTCACTTGCCTTTTCGGATATTTTATAAAATACCCTAGATTCAGATAAATTTCTGATACAATGGAATAAGCTGGATTCGAACACTGGACCTAACGTTTCGAAAGTGGGGAGACATTATCTCTGACCTCTGACCCGCTAATGCTTGACTACATCGCCATCTAATATTTATCACTTATTTTACTCTGTCGCATTTGCTCGGTGATTTCAATATAGAATCGGTCGCAAAATGATTTGAATACGCTTTAAATATCTAATCCGTGATCGATTTGTACAAAAATCTATACCGCTCAAACAGTTAGTCTATAACATGTTTGCCAAATGGCAGCTTAAATGGAAGTACCGTTTGAAAGCTATCGTGTTCCGTGTTCACATACGCACACATACATCATGATTACAGTGAAAAAAAAAAAAAAAAAGACGTATGTTTCTTAATATGTTAATAATCACCACCTACGAATATATGCAGTAACCTCTTCCGAGTTACACACAATTAAAAACAAGTTAAAAAATTGCATACGTCAAACGTGGCAAATGAGGTGAGTTCGTACTAGGCCTAGTTTCAGTGAAATGAATTATATCATCTGTTATTATAGGATATGATTCATTTCCGCAATAAAATAAGTACATTTTAAGTTGGCAACATTTTATCTTTAGTTGACATTTATTGAAAATTACAGTGGGAAACTGAAGCCTAGCTTTGAAAATGTCAGAACTTGAAATCCATATTTAGGCTCTTTTTTCATTTAATATCTAATTCTCCGGAAACATCTATCCAAAAAACTATCAGTAGATTGTAGGATTGCTATAATTAAACAATTTTAGTATACGAATTCGGTTTTTAAATTCAATAATAACGGAAATGATAGGACTCCCTCTTAAATAGGGCGCAATCGCCATGGTAACCTAGAATCATTACCTATCATAGGATGTCATTGAATTAATTACGTATGATACGATTTAATAGAATAAAGAGTGTGACTATAACTTGGTCATAAAAGTTATAAGATGTCATATTATATGACTATAACGTCATTACATGTCAGATAACTTTGCGATACGTCTCGGTCACTTGACGATTAATCCTCGGAAGCTGCTATAACAAAAAAGTTCCGGTTTAAAAAAAAAAAAAAAAAAAAAAAAAAAATTATTAACTGTTTTTATTAATATCTTTTTAAGTTTTGATTCGATTTTCATAAAATTTGAAATGACTCGAGAAAATTCTGCAACGATTATATATATATACTAGCTGTTACCCGTGACTTCGTTCACGTAGCATTAAAAAAAGAATAAATGCATTAATTTAGCAAAGCATTTCATTCGATAATTAAGAATATATATAGTTAACCAAATCTTTATCACATTTTATAGGAGACAATACGGTATTTCTTTACTATAGGGGCCTTAACATAACCCAGTCTTAAAAAAGTGAAATTTCATGCCAAATAAAATATACAATCGCGAAAATGAAACTGCAACCAATGAAAAAAGAAGGGCCCAGTAAAATCGTGAAAATCGACGAATCTCTCTTCGTAAAACGAAAAATAACAGTGGGAGAATTCTTCTATACAAAAGTGCATTTTAGGTGGTATTTGGTGTGAAATTTGTATATGTATTGTTATGAATTTTGTATATATCTGTAAATATTCCATTTGTTTAAATTTATTTTATTTTATTATTGTGAAAATTGCAGTATTATTAATGTATTTCCTATTGAGCATCATGTAACTCAATGCTAAAGGCCTCAGGTGGTTTGCAAGGAAAACAACCTTACAGCATCGGTTTTTATAATGAGTTCTATTGGAAAATCGCCAAGGAATGGGTTTATCGCCAAGTTGGCGATGGTTTTGGCGACTTGTTTTTGTCGCCAAATTTGGCGATATATCGCCAAATATCGCCAAGTTGGCGACGGATTTGGCGACTTTTTGTGCAACCACCCCCCCTTATACCTGTACATTGGGATCCTTTCTCGCTTAGGTTCTCTATCGAAAGTTAAAGCACTTTCTGGTAATTTCTAGCATCTGAAGGCTCTGGAAAATTCTACAGTTATCTTTAAAGCCTATATAAGGGACCTCCACCAGTCCAGTTCAGTTAGTTGTCTGTCAACTGCGATTGAATTCATACGAGAGGCTTTGCATTGAGAACTGTGTTTCTCGGATCGATTTTGTCGTTGATAGGTCGTATTGAACGCATTGTTTCTGTGTGAAATTTTGCTGTGCTTTTATTGGATTTGAAGATTACTGAATATCTTGTAATTTTCAGAAGATATTGGTGTTCGTATTGCACTGTTTATAGTGAATAAAGCCTTTTGATTGTTCTTATATATTGGCATCAGTCCTTTCGAACCCCGAACACACAACAATTGGTGTCAGGAGTGGGGTTGAATGCCGATTACCAGAGCAATGGAGGCACAGCTGACTAAATTATTGGAGAAATTAGGGGAGATGGATGAGAAAATGACTGCCAACCTTGGCGAGTTGAAAGAAGAAATGAAGAAGGAAATGTCAGCGATGGATGAGAAAATGACTGCGAACCAGGCTGAAATGAAGGAAATGTCGGAAGAAATGAAGAAGGAAATGTCAGCGATGGATGAGAAAATGACTGCGAATCAGGCTGAAATGAAGGAAATGTCGGAAGAAATAAAAAAAGATATGTCAACCAACCTTGGTGAGTTGAAAGATCTGATAGAGGATAAAATAACATCTTTAAATGAAAGAATTGACTCCGTGGAAAATAAATTTGAAGGAAGGTTTCAAGAAATAGAAGAAAATGTTCAAATGACAGCCAAAACCATAGAAGAAGTTCAAATGACAGCGAATACCGTAGAAGTAAGAGTAGAAGAAAAAGTTCAAAAGATCGCCAAGACCGTTGAAGAAAGCATAGAGAATGTAAAAAAAGATTTGGAAAAAGTCAAGAAACAGAAGATAACTGCCGTAAACTTTTCCGAAGATTTCAAGTATCCAGATATGCTTCCTCGGGCCTTTACTAAACTTTCGACCTATGACGGCAAATCCTCCTGGCCAGTTTTTAAGACACAATTTGGGATCGTAGCGGACGCCAATGGATGGGATTCCCAGACAAAGGCTTGCCAGTTAGCTGCTTCTCTACGAGCTGATGCTGCCGACGTCCTACAGACTTTGCCTGCAAATGAACCGCTGGATTTTGAAACGCTCGTCAGTGCCTTAGAATTGCGCTTTGGCGAGAAATGCATGAAGGAATATAGCAGACTCCAGCTCAAATCTCGACAGCAGAAATCCACTGAATCCCTGCAAGAGCTTGCTACGGATGTCGAGAGACTTTCCCATCTTGCTTATCCTGACTGCCCGACTGAAACTAGAGAAAGTTTAGCTCTGCAACATTTCATCGATGGTGTGCGTGACTTTGAGATCCAGAAACAACTCCGGATTGCAGATCTCAGTGACTTAAAAGGGGCTTTAGTTTATGCCCTGAAATTCGAGGCAGCCCAGCAAGCTACAAGGAAAGATCGGCACTTTGTGCGAGTAGCCAACATACCTGAGACGTCGGATACAGCTGTGGAGCGTTTACAGCAGCAGATGAAGGACGTGATGAGACATATAAACTCCTTGATGGACAACAAACCTGGAAGAAAGATCAAGTGCTGGAAATGCGGTGGAGAAGGCCATATTCAAAGAAACTGCCTAAACCGACCCAGCACAGAAGGTAATAGCTCCGTACGAACGGCGGAGCAAGAAAACTAATTAATGGCCATCTCGCGGGGCGGAGGTTGCCAGATTTTGAGAAGCCCCATTATCAAGTGTGTCAAATTTCTGCAAGAAGTTGCGGCGAGAACGGAGTTTTTATAGTAGGGCGTGTGAATGATTTGCCCTGTAATATGATCATCGATACAGGAGCCAATGTGACCATTGTTCGGAAAGATCTAGCTCTGCGGCGAAAAGAAAAACTCCTCTGGACTCCGCCCCGTGTTATCCTTCAAACCGTGACTGGGGATATGATCGACATACATGGAAGAATGAAACTGAAAATAAAGTTTGGGAACGCCGCTTACCATCATACAGTCTATGTGGCCGATATTTCAGACCCTTTCATACTCGGACTGGACTTTTTAAAAGAGCATGGATTTACACTGGATTTTAAGAAGAATGAGTTACGCTCTGCTCAAGAAGATGTCACTATTTTCAAACTTGGAAATGAGTCCGGGTCTATTCAACGGATCACAGCCAAGGCAGATGTTATCATCCCTCCTCGGACCGAAATGATGATACCTGGATTAACTGAGAACGAAAGTATTTTTCAATGTGGCTTGTTTGGATATCCTGAGAAGAGCCCAAAAGGAGTGCTAATAGCATCAGCGCTGGTAGATCTGTCGAGAGATGTGATACCCGTGAGGATGGCGAATGTAAGTGAAAAGTCTAGAATTATCCAGAAGGGTGAAGTGCTTGCTATCTGTGCTCCAGTCACCTGTGTTTGCAAAGACCCGAGCTTGACGTTGTCGGAGCCGCCTACAAGTTTAACACCTGAAATTGGACGAAATGAGAATTTATCTCCTGAGCAGAGACATGCCGCAGAAAGACTGTTCCAGGAATTTACGGATGTGTTTTCACAAAACGAGAATGATATAGGTCGCACTTCTCTGACACGTCATAGAATTGATAATGCCGACCATCCACCGATTAAACAGCATCCAAGACGCTTGCCGTTTGCAAAACAAGAAGAGGTTTCTAAGCTCTTACGAGAGATGCAGGATAGTGACATCATCGAACCGTCATCAAGTCCGTGGGCCTCTCCCATCGTGTTGGTCCGAAAGAAAGATGGCTCCACAAGATTTTGTGTGGATTATCGTAAACTTAACGATATCACGAAGAAGGACAGCTATCCTCTACCAAGAATAGACGACACGCTAGATACTCTTTCAGGACATAAATGGTTTTCCACGCTGGATTTGAAGAGTGGATATTGGCAAGTAGAGATCCATCCTGATGACAAAGAGAAGACCGCATTTACTACTGGACAAGGACTTTGGCAATTTAAAGTTATGCCGTTCGGGCTCTGCAATGCTCCAGCAACGTTCGAGCGCCTCATGGAGACAGTGTTAAAAGGCCTGACTTTTGAAGCTTGTCTCATCTACCTAGATGACGTCATCATTGGTGGCCGCACGTTTGAAGAACATCTTGGAAATATTCGAAAAGTGTTAACGAAGCTAAGAGCGGTGAATTTAAAGCTGAACCCTCTGAAATGCAAGTTCTTCCAACGCGAAATAAATTATTTAGGACACATCATCTCTGCTGAAGGTGTTCGAACAGATCCTGAAAAAGTGTCTGCAGTAAAGAACTGGAAGCGTCCGGAAAACGTCCATCAGTTGCGAAGCTTTCTGGGACTATGCACTTATTACAGAAAGTTTGTACAGGGGTTCTCCAACATCGCAAGACCCTTGCATAGGCTCACTGAAAGCAAGCAGAAGTTTCTATGGACACAAGAATGCGAGAATTCCTTCCAGCAGCTGAAAGAAGCTCTCACATCCTTTCCAGTCCTAACCTATCCACACCCCGACAAACAATTCATTGTGGACACGGATGCTAGTCATGAAAGTGTCGGTGCTGTACTTTCCCAAGAAATAGATGGCCAAGAACGAGTCGTAGCATACTGGAGCAAATGTTTATCGAAACCAGAGCGGAATTATTGCGTCACTCGTCAGGAGTTATTAGCTATAGTGAAATCCATAGAACACTTCCATCACTATCTCTATGGCAGGAAATTTCTCCTTCGTACTGATCACGCATCCCTAACATGGCTGATGAATTTTAAGAACCCAGAGGGCCAAGTAGCCAGATGGATACAACGACTCCAGGAATACGACTTTGACATCAGGCATCGTAAAGGCTCATCGCATGGAAATGCTGATGCCTTATCAAGAAGACCGTGTCCCGAAAGTTGTCGCTATTGTTCCAGAGCGGAGAACAAGTATAATCCCGAACATGTCATACGCCAGACGAAGACTTCACTATCAACACCACCAGATCCCTGGTGTGATGAGAAGATTCGAGAAGATCAAATGGCAGACTCTGACATCAAACCAATCTTGGAGTTATTAGAATCTTCTAGCACGAAGCCCAGTTGGAAAGACATCTCGACTTACAGTCCTACGACGAAGCAATATTGGGCTCTTTGGAACTCCCTCCACGTCAAGAATGGTGTCCTGTTCCGAAAATTCGAATCGGAAGATGGGAAAACATCTCGGTGGCAGTTGGTACTTCCTCGATCCCGAATCCCAGAGGTCTTCAAGGAATTACATGGCAGTCCCACTGGTGGCCATTTTGGAGTCATGAAAACATTACACAGAGTCCGAGAGCGCTTCTTCTGGGGAAAAGCGAGAGCTGACGTCGAACAATGGTGCAAATCTTGCGATGCATGTGCAGCTCGGAAAGGACCAAAGAAACGTAGCCGAGGAAGACTACATCTCTACAATGTAGGAGCACCTTTTGAACGCATCGCCCTTGAGATCTAGGTCCTCTGCCAAGAAGTGCTGATGGCAACAAATACCTCCTTGTTGTCATGGACTATTTCACAAAATGGCCTGAAGTTTATGCCATCCCTGATCAAGAAGCTTCTACGGTTGCGGATGCCTTGGTACACCAGTGGATATCAAGGTATGGAGTCCCTCTTCAAATGCATTCTGACCAGGGGAGAAATTTCATCTCTGCTGTGATTGAGGGTCTCTGTCAACTTCTCGGAATGGACAAAACTAGGACGACGCCTTTACATCCGCAGTCGGATGGCATGGTTGAGAGATTTAATCGTACCATCCTCAACAATCTCTCACTGCTAGTCTCAAGAAACCAACAAGACTGGGACCAAAAACTTCCCTTGTTTCTTCTCGCCTATCACAGCGCCGTCCATGAAACAACCGGCTATTCCCCGTCTCAGATGCTTTTCGGTCGTGATCTTCGTCTACCTTGTGATCTGATTTTTGGTCGCCCTCCAGATGCGCCTTCATCGCCAGAGGGATACGTGCAGAATCTCCAGGCACGATTTGAAGACGTCCACAAGTTGGCTCGAGAGCGGATCAATATACAGACGGAGAAGATGAAGACCAGGTACGACACGAAAGCCACGGGACATCAATTCAAAGAAGGTGACAAGGTTTGGTTTTATAATCCGACTCGACGTAAAGGACTTTCTCCCAAACTGCAATCGCACTGGGACGGTCCTTATACAGTCCTAAACAGACTGAACGATGTCGTAATTCGGATCCGAAAGTCACCAAGTTCGAAGCCTAGAGTCGTTCATTACGACAGGCTGGCTCCATACTATGGCCATAGTACTTAGTTCATTGATTGTAAATAGTGTAACGTAAATAATGTAAATTAGTATGACCATGGTCTTGTATATAAATTAATGTAATTATTTATTTTGCTTAGCATTATCATTATTATTGTTATTATTTAAATACTTGTATGTAATAATGTCTATGCTTTAATTTTATTTTATTTTTAAATAAGTGTATATTTTGTATAATTCAGCATTATGAATGTGTTTTGAATAGTATAGCATTTGTTGGTAACGGGTTTGCTTTCCGATCAAAGGTTGAACTGCCCGGAACGTGCAGTCCTTGAGAGGGGGGCAATGTTATGAATTTTGTATATATCTGTAAATATTCCATTTGTTTAAATTTATTTTATTTTATTATTGTGAAAATTGAAGTATTATTAATGTATTTCCTATTGAGCATCATGTAACTCAATGCTAAAGGCCTCAGGTGGTTTGCAAGGAAAACAACCTTACAGCATCGGTTTTTATAATGAGTTCTATTGGAAAATCGCCAAGGAATGGGTTTATCGCCAAGTTGGCGATGGTTTTGGCGACTTATTTTTGTCGCCAAATTTGGCGATATATCGCCAAATGTTGCCAAGTTGGCGACGGATTTGGCGACTTTTTGTGCAACCACCCCCCCTTATACCTGTACATTGGGATCCTTTCTCGCTTAGGTTCTCTATCGAAAGTTAAAGCACTTTCTGGTAATTTCTAGCATCTGAAGGCTCTGGAAAATTCTACAGTTATCTTTAAAGCCTATATAAGGGACCTCCACCAGTCCAGTTCAGTTAGTTGTCTGTCAACTGCGATTGAATTCATACGAGAGGCTTTGCATTGAGAACTGTGTTTCTCGGATCGATTTTGTCGTTGATAGGTCGTATTGAACGCATTGTTTCTGTGTGAAATTTTGCTGTGCTTTTATTGGATTTGAAGATTACTGAATATCTTGTAATTTTCAGAAGATATTGGTGTTCGTATTGCACTGTTTATAGTGAATAAAGCCTTTTGATTGTTCTTATATATTGGCATCAGTCCTTTCGAACCCCGAACGCACAACAGTATATTCATTTCTAAATGGGCATTATTATATTGTTTATTTATATAGACATGTGTTATATATTTCTTAATTATTGTTTATGTATATATTAAATAAAGTGCTTCTCGCTAAGTGGTGTAAATATTGAACAAACTGCTTGTGGATTTTATACATTGATGGATATTTCATAAAGATATAACAATCTGATGCGATTCTAAAATGTAAATAAAGGTTGCTAGAAAGTTCTTAAAATTCTGCCCAATTTAACATCGATATTTTTTCTATCGCGTCAAGGACACTCTAAATAAATAATTACCGACAATACCAATCTGATCATCTAAATTTACATATTTTTGTTAGTATATATAGGATTATTTTTATTTATTTCGTGCGCTTGAAATTTTTTACGCTTTTTCTAGGGTTAAGTGTCGAATAAATGTACTTTCTTGTTATTTTATTTTGCCATTTCTATTTATTCTATTTTCCATTCATTCCATTTATGGATATTGATTTAATTTACATATTCGTTTCAAAGAATATTGTTTAAAGTTATTAGGATTAGGATAGGATACGATTAGAGTGAGGATTAAGATTATAAACTGGACGACAATGTTATGATTAATTCAGGTTTAAAGGATGAACCAGGATGTCTATTTACATCATGAAGTAATAAGAAAATTAGAAAATTATCGTCTGATATTTTTTAATATGTTTTACAGTCATAGTTAGCATCAAAGGTGAGCGAGGAAATGATCATCTAAAATACCATTAAGTGTTTACCACGGAAAAACAAATCTGGTTACAACAATGTATTTAATTTTGCGCCAAATTTCACTTGATAAAAAAAAGCAAATTGGCTATGGACTCGATTACAGATCCCTAACCATCCTATTCTCGGAAATTTTCTACCTATATGTGAAAATCTTTTCTACTATATACAACGCGCTTTCACGTTTATAATATTATGAATTAGCACGATCGGCTTGTTCAAGTTTACATAATTCGGCTGGAAGAAAAGTTTCATTACTTTTTGTTTTCTTCTTTGCTTTTGCATTACGCGAATTTGTCGGTAAAATTGATTTTCTGTTCGATATCGTTGTTTTTTAAGTTTTTAAAAATATTCTAATGTTACTTAAACATTGCTTTAAAATCTATGCCATTTTTCTCAACCTACAAAACTTTACAAAAATCTATTATGAAATAGAACTTTAAAAATATCTATATTTAAAAATGACAACAAAGTTTTTACTATTTTAAAGCTAAGAGAAATGTAAAATTAAATTCCGGTTTGAAAGGACCATTTACAAATGTGTTTTGATTGTGGGAAAATGATAGAGGGAAAATGCTATTACTTCGACGCAATCATATTAAATCTTTAGCTTTTATGAAGAAATGCAACTTTCTTTTAAAAAATAAAGTTATTTCTATTAAGATTTTCTGATTTTCTATACGGATAATGTTACGGTGCATATTATTGACATTTGCCGTTCAATATCTTTTCAAAGGTTTTTTTTTTTCACTTTTTAAAATTTAAATAAAAAATATGGTACCTTTATGTTACCCGTGTGCAGACGATAAACCGTCAAGTATTATTCCTATCACCATCATTCGTATTGAATTCGTATTAAAATATAAATCTTTCACTCATTTAATTTAAAACACAGAACTTTAATTTACAACACATACATTTAAAATAATACATTTCATGCGAAATAGAAAAAGAACAAAAATAGAGAAATTAATCACAAATAATTTGATAACCCAAGATCATTTTATTTCGACATCAAAGCAAATCTGTTTTATTTTCGATATATGACATCATATTCGCTTGCTTTCCATACTTACTCGTACTTATGCACCTTGTATTATTATCAAATATTTGAAAACTCAAGTTTTATTTCTAATATGACATCATTTCATATTCTGTTTCTTAAATAATTATTTTTTTCATTCTTCACGTGGAAATTTTTCATTTGAAAATAAGTTGTTGAGTAAAAATTATTATTCCAGGTTTTGATTTAGTTTTGGCAACGATGCAGTATTAGCAACGGTAAAGTAAATTTAACCATTTTAAAATATTATACGAAAAAATGTCCATTTATTCTCTATGAAAATAATGAAATTTTGAATTATTAAGAAAAATATTTGAATAAAAATAAACAAAAACCAGCCTATGTTCACTTACGGGTTATAATCAACCTATATGCAAAGAAACATGATCATTAAATTCTCCATTTTGACGCTGGTTTCACCCAAACATTTGCACACAATCGGATTTATAATATTATTAGGATTAGGATTAAATTTCAAACCATTCGGTTGGGTAGTTTTTGCGCCGTTATATGCGGGCAGGCGGACAGACCAGACGACTATAGGTGCTAACGTATTTATATAATTACGAACGCACCTAAAAAGCGTTCTTTACCTTTAGAAATTTCAGTAACCAATGCATTAGTTTAAACCTGCATCTAAAAAATATTAGATATTTCTAAAAATTATTAGACTGCAGTGCGAAATCCTCGCACAGATCCACTGGTTAAATAGTAGGTTTACCCAAGTAGCACAGTTTGTTGACAGTTTGAGGAAACCCTTGGAAAATGGTGGGATTGCGAATGGTAGGTTCAGAGACCATTCTCATTTGGAGCGTGTCTGAGCAGGAATTTGAGCAGATTACGGTTGGGCGACTATTTGGGCCTTTGTTGGCAAATGGTCAGTTAGCTAGTGGTACGGCAAGGCAGATATTTTTTACTGTGGGCCAACGTTGAACGACAATTAGCCAACAATTAGCCAACGTTGGCCCAACCAATTTGTGCTAGTTAGGTAAAGAAGTATTTATGAAAACAAAGTTTATTTGCTGCCACTGATTTTCGAAAACGTTTCCAATTAGTTTTTTAGAGTGTATTAATCAGTTTTCTCAAACTGGAATATCAGTTTTTACGATGCTATTCATTCTCAATGAAACATTTTCAGCTGCGTAATTGAATGTTATATACATGCAAGAGTAACAAAATAATATTGATTTTATTTTAATGTTCAGGTTAATGTTGTACATTTTTAATGATTATAAAACATGCTCGTTAAACATGAAAATACTTACTTAAAATGAATAGCATCCAAAAAAAAACTTATCTTCCTGTTTGAGAAAACTGATGAATACACTCTAAAAACAATTCGGCAACGTTTCGAAAATCAGTGGCAGGCAAAGAAATTTTGTTTTTATAAATGCTTCTTTAAATCTCCAAAATATGTTAGTTTCTGAAATTTCCAAAGATAAAGAACGCTTTTAAGAATCGTGGGTTGACTCGGAAGAAGTTATTGCGTATACTATTACTTACCCATCATACGTAGTATAGTCTTGCGATCGTTTTAAAAATCGAAAAAAAAAATGACGGATTTACACGTTTCAGACACTGGAGATTCCGAAAAACATATTTTTAGAAAAAAAAAATGGCGTCCGTCTCTGTGTGTGTGTGTGTCTGTATGTATCTGCAAACGCTCCATCTCTCGAACAAATTGAGATAGAGACTTGAAATTTGGTAATGTACTTAGCATGTAATAAGGAGAAGAAGCCTATTGAATTTCAGTAACCTCGATTATCAGAAACTATTTTTTTCGGACTCTCGAAATATTCGTTCTGATAAAAAGTATATAAAAATTTTCGAAATTGTTTATTTTAAGGTGTGAATATAAAAGACAATAAAAAAACATACTTTTTGCTTAAACAATGAAGTCGATCGGATAGTTAGTTGCCGAGATATTTGTAATCCTATTTTTCATTACTCTTCAATTTTTCATGACCCTGTATTTCATTCAAATATATGTTTTAATTGGAAATGAGACGCTTAATCCGACGCAGTAAACTGTTAGATTGTATGAATATCGATTTTGGAGTTATAAGGATGTTTCTCTTACGCAATTCAGTCATTTAAAGTTTAGGACGTCATCAAGCCACGATTTTATTCGAATTGCAATGCATTTTATAAGTAGTTTACACATATTTTATTTTCATATTTTATATTATGCATATTCATGATGTAAGTATTACGGTTTCCCCCAACGACTAGTTTTTGTTTGCGATTATATTGTATTTTATTAGATTAAGATTAATATTTTATTAGATTATGTCTTTTTTTTTACGGTGTACGTACAATACTTACCTTACACTATGTCTTCGGAAAGTAAAAAGCAGGAGGCGGAAGCTTTTTCAGGTGCATTGGTAATTATATAAATACGTAGTACCTATAGTCGTCGTCTGGTCCGTCTGTCTGTCCGTCCGCATATAACAGCGCAAAACACTACTCAACCGAATGATTTGAAATTTAATATATATAATCGTTGCAGAATTTTGTCGAGTCATTTCAAATTTTTTGAAAGTCGAATGAAAACTTAAAAAGATATTAATAAAAAAAATTACTAAGTAATTTGAATTTTTTTTAAATCGGTACTTCCTTGTTATAATGTTATAGCAGCTTCCGAGGATTCATCGTCAAGCGACCGAGATGTTTTCGCCATGTTATCTGACATGTATGACGTTATAGTCATATATGACATTTTATAACCTCTATATGACCAAGTTATAGTCACATTCTTCATTCTATTGAATCCTATCACACATAATTAATTCAATGATATCCCATTATAGGTGATGATTCTAGGTTGCTGTGTGTGGTGATTACGTCCTATTTAAGATGGAATCGTATTATTTCCGTATTGCTAAATTTAAAAACCGAATTTGTATACTAAAATTGATAAATTATATGCAATCCTGTAATCTAATGACAGTTTTTTGGATAGATGTCTCCGTAGAAATAGATATTGAATAGAAAAAGAGTAAATATGGATTTCAAGTTGTTCTGAAATTTTCAAAGCTAACCTTAAGTTTCCCATTCTAATTTTCAGTAAACATCTACAAAAGATAAAATTTTGGCAATTTAAAATGTACTTTATTTTATTACGGAAATGAATCCTATCATATTAACAGACGATATAATTCATTTCACTGAAATAATAACAGTGCTTGTCACGTTTGACGTGCAATTTCCGACTTTTATACACACACACACACACATATATATATATATATATATATATAAATTTTAAAAAATAAAACAAAATAAACAAAATACATCCTTGGCTAAAAATCATCCCCATTTCTGCAAGTGAGTAAATGTTTCAAACACTTTTCCTTTCGAAAAGTAATAATCACTTATAATAAAAGTAACCGCTTCAAAACATTTTCTTGAAAATATCTTAATAATACCGTGGATTCTCAGAATCAACCTTAATACTCCAGAGAGTGTTTTGTAGACCTACAAAAATACAATAAGTGCTGGAGATATTATCATATAAATAGTCCCAAATGATCTCATTTAATTTCATTGGAGACTATATTATGTTTTATCATGCGAGTGTATTTTATGTAATGATGCTTCAGAACATTACCTAGGTATGTTTTCCTTTGTTTTTTTCCAATAAATAAAACACTATCTACGAAAATATTCTCTTTCTTTCTTTTTAAAAACTATCCAACATAGTTAAAACGTGTTTATGTCTTCGGTTCGTCTGTTAGAGTTGAGACGGAGTCAGCCCGACCCTGACACGGGGTTGGACTCAATTTTTATACCAACCTTCGGGCTCGGGCTCAAAGTGAAAATTTTATTTTTTCGTAAATGGAACTAGTCGGATGTGCCAAATTTAAAACTTCCTTCTATCTCATACATGTTTCGACTCTTGGTTTACCAAAAACGAATCTCAGCACCAATTTATATCGAGGTCTAACTGAATCTAAAATTTTATTAAATTCCGTGCACTAGTTCTTGAAATATGACCAGCGTGGAAATCGTGCTTATCTTGAAAAATGCAACATAGCAACGCCACTTGTTGGGAGATTTACAACAAAATCTAATCAACAACAACTTATGTCATAGTCCAACTGAATCTGAAGTTTGATGAAATTCTGTGCATTAGTTCTTGAGATATAGTCATCGTGAAAATCATGAAAAAAGTATCCTAGCAGCGCCACCTGTTGGGCTATTTAAACCAAAACGTAATCAGCGTCTATTTATGTCAAGTTCTAACATAATCTGAAGTTTTTTGAAATTCTGTGCATGAGTTCTGGTGATATACCTATCGTAAAAATCGTGAAAATGTAGCATAGCAGCACCACCTGTTGGGCTATTTACACCTAAACTTAATCAGCATCTATTTATATCAAGGTCTAACAGAATCTGAAGTTTTATTAAATTCTGTGCATTAGTTCTTGAGATAGAGCGCCCACAAAATTTTTGTCACATACATACAGACAGACAGACAGACTCACAGACAGGCATTTTCTAAAACAGTCAAAGCGTGCTCAGAACCTTCTAAAACGTATAAATCCATCGAAAACCGGAGGTCGCAAATTCTCATGAATCCAGTACTTCTTGTAAAGATAGAAGAAAGTAACAAAAATATAAATGCTATTTGTGGAAACATGTAAGTCTAAATGTCTTAAAATGTTTTACAATCCTTTGAAAATTAGTTTGATAGGGAGTTGAATTGTCATTGATGGAATATGATTCTGAAGCCTTTGAACGATCAGGCGTTAGTAACATAGAGAAGACGTGGGATATCCCTTGTCTATGCACGCTTTCTGTTTGAAGTCTTTTTTCCAAAATGACTGGAAAACAGAACTCTTGTCTTTCTGCCATAGTTGTACAATGATATTTTAAAACAATAAGAATTGTGACTTTTTCAGATTTCTGTCAGTGTTTGGGTATAAATAACAAATCTGCTAGTTTAAACAGAATTTTAGACACATGAAAATCACGAAACGTTGTCAAGAGTGAGTATTTAGGATTAATACTTATTTCGATCTAAGAAGAGATTTGTAAATGGAAAAAATTAAACTTGAAATAATTTTAAAATGTTATTAAACATTTTCTATAGCGTGCTTTCGGTAACGGGTTCGGGCGGGGTCGGTTCTCTGATCAAGAACAATTTTTCGAGCTCGGGCTCCGACAAAAAGCCCGAACTCATCTCTATCGTCTGTCTGTCTTCTGTCGTACTATCCACGCTCTAACTTTCGTAAATACACTTGGATTTCTACTATATCGATATACAGGATGATTTCAAATGCATGGTACAAGCGGGTTGGTACAGGACACTGGAACAAACAATTTTTGTAGAGGAAAGCAGGGTCGAAAATCCATTTATTGATTCAAAATTACAGGGCGTCTCATTCCAATCCGAAGTCGCGTTTTCGTTCATAACTTTAACTGTAGTGAATATATTTTAACGAAATCCTTACAATATATGCTTACAATGCATACAAAGATGAGTCTGTTGCAAATTTTGTTAAAATATCTTAACTTACTGTTAAAAGTACACTGCAAAAAAAAAAAAAAAAAAAAAAAAAAAAAATGTATTGATTTTACAGTATAATACTGGCACCCCAGCTGCTAGTATTATACCGTAAAATCAACAGTAATAAACAGTAAAATAAGCAGTAATACGCTTATTTTACTGTTATAACGCTTATTTTACTGTAGTAATACGCTACTGCGCATGCGCGGCAGCGTATTACTGCTTATTTTACTGTTTATTACTGTTAATTTTCCTTTAAGTATCCTCGTGAAAAAAAACCTGCAAAAAAAAAAAATCAAAAAGAGAAAAGGGCCTTTATAGAGATTGGCCTCAGCTATCCAATGCAAACAAAATCATTTAAAAATATTAAAATGCGAACGAGATATCTATATATAGATAGATAGATAGATAGATAAATATTTCCTCCATACGATTAACACTTTACTGTAGAACATGGTGTACATTAAATATATCTTTCATTTACAGGGACACGTAAAAGAATTTCGTTACAATACGGACTATGGGGGAAAATGTTTTGCAGCGTATTTTAATGATATTACACTATTTTAAACATGGCGCTTTATGAAGAATATGATACGCATAGAATGTATTGTGCATTTACAGAGACACTCAATATAATTTGGTTACAGCACTGTCTATGTACAATAATTGCTGGGAGTGCGTTTTCAGTTGTGGTACGCTATTTTATGTGTAATTAATCTTTTGCATATTAATTGGCGCATATAAATTATATAGATGCTATACAGGGCTGCTCAAAAGATTTCACATACATTTCCATTTATTGGCGAAAATTGCTGAAGGAGAATTTTCAATTGTGCTATGCATTTCCTAACTGAAGTAGATTTTAGCATACTGAGCAGTATACATACAAAATTTATAGATCCTATACAGGGCTGCACAAAAGAATTCGGATATTTTGTTTGACTATTGGTAGTAATTACTAAAATTGGGTTTTCAAATATGTTATACCTTTTCTAAATTATTTACTTAGTAAACTGGGAAGTTTTGTTACAGTGTTCTGAATGCCATTTAATGGATATATGTTATTAAGGAAGACTACATTGCAAACAAAAATTGTTGATTTTACAGTGTAGGACTGGCATCCCAGCTGCCAGTATTATACCGTAAAATTAACAGTAATAAACAATAAAATAAGCAGTAATAAGCTGCCGCGCAAGCGCTTACTGTTATTTACGTTACATTCTGTTAATTTTACGGTATATAATACTAGCAGATGAGATGCCAGTATTATACTGTAAAATCAACATTTTTTTTTTCAGTGTATGGCACGTTTGGTATTGAGAATGAAGTGTGTAAGCATTTATAGTTCGTTTACAGGGACACTCAAAAGTATTCCGCTACATTGCAGTCTATGGGGAAAAATCGTTTGCAGTGTATTTTAATAATGTGGCACTATTTCAAAGATATTGAAATTGATATACATCACGGGTGTGGACTACAAGGTGCTGCTAGAATATATGTGCTTATACTACGTTCAGATCGGATAGTTAAGATATCTTAGACCGCCGAACTCACTGAGGGAGTTCCAGAAACTCACTTAGTGAGTTCGAACTTTCTATTGCTAGATACAACCAGTACCACTCACTCTGATTGGCTTTGGAGGCCGATTGGCTGTTGAGGTTGGCTTTAACATATGCGCATGCGCACATTCTATGTTTGTTCAGATCTCGGACACGGTGATGTTCAGTGAGTTATCTTAGATGAGTTTTGCGGTGTGGACAGGTATTCAATTCCGGGAGGGTACCACCTCAAAAATGGCGGTCTAAGATATCTTAAATGTCCGATATGAACAGGGTATTAGCGTTTGTTCATTTACAAGAACACACAAAAGAATTCGGTTACAGCACTGTTTATGAACGATAATTGCTGGGAGTGCGTTTTCAATTGTGTTATTCTTTCTTAGATTTAATTAATGATTTCTACATGTTACTTGTTGTGCGTAAATTCTATAGATCATAGACAGGGTTGCACAAAAGAATTCATTGCTGTTTATTGACGGATATGCCTGAAGAGGAATTCTAAACTGTGTTACGAGTTCCCTAAATGAACTAAATTTTAGAGTGCTATGTAGTACATATACAAATTTGTAAATCATAAACAGAGCTTCACAAAAGAATTTGAAAACGCTGTAGATGATAATTGCTGAAATTGTATTTTCAAATGTGTTATGGGTGTTCCTAATTGTTCTTACACTGCAAAAAATAAAAAAAATGTTGATTTTACGGCATAATACTGGCATCCCATCTGCCAGTTTTATACCGTAAAATTAACAGTAATAAACAGTAAAATAAGCAGTAATACACTACCGCGCATGCGCGGTATTATATCAGTATTATACCAATATTACACCGTAAAATCAACATTTTTTTTTTCTTTTTTTACAGTGTAGACATCAACATAACCTTATATTAATCGATAAATTTTTGTTAAAGTATTCTGGAAGTGTTGGAAGTGTGTTATATTTATATACTATGCTGGACGCATAATTTTTCGTTCTTGTTTCCCTTTATTCAATTTCTCCTCCTTTTTTCATTTACAGGTATGTTCATAGCTTGTCTTCGTTCTATGAGCCAAACAGTGTCAAGAAATGTCAGCGTCATCGAAGGCCTGTATTCAAAGAAAAGCTGGAAGGTCTTCAATCACCCTTGGGTCCTGCGATGTGCAGTTGTGTTTCTAGCTCTCTTCTACATTG
Organism: Maratus michaelseni; assembly: GCA_963931845.1. Classification (NCBI taxonomy): domain Eukaryota; kingdom Metazoa; phylum Arthropoda; class Arachnida; order Araneae; family Salticidae; genus Maratus; species Maratus michaelseni. Next base: position 45,934,412 of record OZ007596.1, read on the forward strand.
GTATACCCGTGAGCTTCTACCTCTGTCCTTGGGTCAGGAGAGGGGCCGTCTACTTACACTTTGCTGACTGGCCCTTTCAGGCAAGCTCTTTCATTTTTCACTTTGTCTCTCTAATTACTTTCTTCTATCTTTACACGAAAAAAGTATTGCAGTCACAGGATTGGTGAAAATTTTCAACTTCCGATTTATACATTATAGAAAGTCCTGAACAAGATTTGACCGTTTTTTTTCTTTTAGAAAATGTTGGTTCGTGTGTCTGTCTGTCTCTGTATGGGACACAAATTTTGTGGCTGATCTATCACACGAAACTACACAGAAAAAAATAAAACCCAATTTGGGTCGAAAGATTCTTAGGTATGTGCCCAAATTGGGCCATGCCTGTTTTGGTTACCACTGTGTATCCATTTTGGGCACTGTTAAATACCCATTTAAAAAAAAAATTATTTTTTGAAAATGGGTATTTAACAGGATACCCCAACAGGATACCCGCAGGTTCGAGACACCTAAAAGGACACGAAACTGGGTACTTTTGGTTTACCGTACCAACGCTCCCCCTACTGAGCTATCCCGACGATATCTTGGTTAGCATATTTTACTCTTATTTGTTGAACAAGGCTGCGAACTGCAGCCCTAATTTTATTCATCCGAGCTATAACTATAGCATTTACATGCTAAATCTTGAAATAGCACGGAAACTCCTGTATACCATGTAATTAGGTCTAATGAATAGAGGAAAGTATATTCAACTAGGTAAATTATATCCGATGGTTGGAGTATCATAGTTGAGATACTTTCCTCTGTTCATTATGACCTAATTACATGGTATACAGGAGTTTCCGTGCTGTTTCAGATTCATCATGTAAAATGCTATAGTTATAGCTCGGATGAATGAAATTAGCGCTGCAGTTCGCTGCCTTGTCCAACAAATAAAAGTGAAATATGCTAGCCAGGATATCGTCGGGATAGCTCAGTAGGGAGAGCGTTGGTACGGCAAACCAAAGTACCCAGGTTCGAATCCTGGTCCCGGCATATTTTCGCTCTGTTGGAAAAATCTCAACTATGATACTCCAACTATCGGATATAATTTACCTAGTTGAATATACTTTCCTCTGTTCTTTATGAAAAAATTAGTGTTTTGAAAAGATTCGCCCGTGGATCCGCATCTAATCCTCGCACTTACATCTCCCCCCCCCCCCTCTTCCTATGATATTGAAGTACATTTTTTTTTTCAATCCTTAAAATAAATGTAGGCCTTCAAAAGTGTGTTTTGCTCCGGTGTCCGTTTCAAGAGGACTGCTCAGCCTTCGTCACCACGACATTTGAATTGCTATACCTCAGCCTCACTATGCGCCATCGATAATTAAGCCGATACACTGTAAAAAAAAAAAAAAAAAAAAAAAAAAAAACTTGTTGATTTAACGGTATAATACTGGCAGCTGGGGTGACAGTTTATAACCGTTAAAATAACAGTAATAAACTGTAAAAAAGACAAGTCACGCTACGGGCCAGTCGCGGGACCAGACCAAAAACAGTTTTTTTTTCTGTATTTAATGGAGCAGTATTAAACTGTAGTTAAAACAGTATGTTATTGTAAAAATCAACAATTTTTATTTGCAATGCAGTATTCAACTGTAGGTAAAAATGTTATTCTAAAATCAACTATTGTTTTTTTACAGTGAGACATAAGAAATTAATATAAAGCATAAACATTACTAGGATTTTTTTCAAGGAGTAAAAGTACTCCTTGACATTTTAGATGCGTGAATTTAACATACAAAATGCATGAATTGGAAAAATGCGCGAATTTAGAGTAAAATACAAAATTAGGGACAGACATATTTTACGATTACGTAAAGCAAAAAATTAATATTCATAAATTCTGGTAGTAAAATGCTTACAACAGTAAAGTCTGTCGAAGCTCGTCTGAAAATAACATGTAACGTCCCAAAAAGCCAGTCGCATGAGCCGCCAATGAAAAGGTGTATATAAAGTACAGTCGATCAATAATAATAATAATAATAATAATAATAATAATAATAGAAATAGCCATTTGATTGAAAATACTGCCTTCATTCAATTTGTGGTACAAAAATAAGCTTAGTGGGTCGTCTTCATACTAAAATTGTATCAAATTCTAAAATTTTCAATACGAACACACACTACAAAAAAAATTGTTGATTTTACAGTATAATACTGGCATCCCAGCTGCCAGTATTATACCGTAAAATTAACAGTAATAAACCGTAAAATAAGCAGTAATACGCATACCGCGAATGTTACTGATTATTTTACTGTTATAAGTATGCAACATTTCAAGTCTCTAACTTATACAGTTTCCCAGAACGAACTCTGTGACAGAAAGACAGAGGAGTGAGACGTATATAGGGTTTCGTCAGATGAACGAAACCCTAAAAACTCTTGGAGTTTTCAATAAGATAAAAAAAAACGTTTTTCACCTATACTCTGTAACCCGGAAAGCCCGGGTTGAATCACATAGTGACTATAAAGATTAATAATGAATAGATGCCTCAGATATTTGGTTATAAAATTTTTAAAAAGATAATGATTAAGTAATATTTGTACTTTTTCTTTTGAAAACAAACGCATGCACACAACCATCCATATGCATAGGTAAAAGTGTCTCTGTAGATACGCATGTGTGTTAGTGAATAATTATTTGATAATATTTTTGTATGTAGCTAGTTATTTGAATGTATTATTAGCTTAAAATTTCATTTGAGATAGTTTCGTTTTCATTTTCGGCTGAAACTCGAGAAAGAACCAAAATTCGGTATCGGCTGGAAAGACATGTTTCGTTTCGGTCACTATCTAAAATTCACTGCAACTCTTTTACTTCAAGTTTTGTTTTCCGAAACTGTTGACCTCCTTTGATCCGTCACAAAATCAGTCACATGTGCTACGATCAAGTTCCTAACGCTTTGTCCTATTCCAGATGATAGAGATAAAACAAATAAAACTTATCTGTTTTGTTTTGCATTGCGTAATAGATTCAGATCGCGTATCTCGTGACAATGATTTTCTTTATCAAGAAATGACATGCAGTAGTGTAACATCTTTTTAGTAAACCACATATCAAGAATAACTCGGAAGCGATAGTGACAGTAATTGGGAACGAAAGAAAATCAATAGTAATGGCTTATTCTTAGATTTCTCTTATTTCATCTTTTACGTACAATTTGATCGTCTATATTCTATCAGCCATACTCAACCTGCGGCCCGCGGGCCGCATGTGGCCCGGCGACCTTTTATGTGCGGCCCGAGACACATAATCAGAAATCTCTTTTTGTAAATTTAAGTGAAATGTACATAGCCGCATGTGGCCCGGCGACCTTTTATGTGCGGCCCGAGACACATAATCAGAAATCTCTTTTTGTAAATTTAAGTGAAATGTACATAAAAAGTTTTTGAAACCTAACACTGTTCTTTTAAATATTTTCAGAGAAAAACAAAATCTGTCCTTTTTTTTCATAATTACTATTTAAAATTACAGTGGAACTTCTATTTAACGAAGTCCCATCGTTACACTTAAGAACTTCGTTATGAAGAAAATTCGTTAAATAGAAATCAACTTAAATTCATGAAATATTTCCTTCAGATATGACAAACGGGTATTGGTTTCAGAAGCATTTGATTCAGTTTTAATTATGAAACCGTCTTTTACAAAACAGTTGTGTACGATCGATGAAATCACGTCACATTCCCAAGCTTTGGCTCAAGCCTTCATCAACTCTGATACACAGATTCTCAAACTAATATTTTCATTATATCGTCTTTTTTCTGTCTTTTTCGATAATGTACCTCAAGATTTTTTTATTCCTTAGAATAATGACTGAAGTTTAGAAGTTGTATTGTCAAGAACAAGAATAACTTTGATGTTCTTCGATTTGTATATTGAAGCACATTCTTGTGGATGTACAAAGCAATTGTCTATCAGCAATCGTACCGGTCTGACTCTAATTGATATGTTTCGTTTCAATGCATCAGACGCCATTGCATCACTGCATCTTTATATCATTGAATGTAAAAAGGGGATTTTGATTCTTCGAACTGTCATTGCTGGAGCGTCGGTGTGGGAGAGTAATGATAACAAGTATTTTCCTGAGTGTGAAAAAAAAAATGTTTTATTTAGCACCAAGCAGAAAAATGTATTTTATATAATCCGCTGAAATAAATTCACATATCCATCGAAAAAGAAACCTATTATTTAAAATTCTGTACACGTACAAAAGTGGTACAAATATCGTTATATAGAATATATTTTTCGTAATATGGAGATTAATTTACATGCTATTGGTGATCAAAGTCAAAGTTCTGCAGAAAATTTCGCTAAGTAGAGACTTCGTTAAAGGGAAGTTCCACTGTATCTTAAAACATCTTAAAGGCTGTTTCCGCAGTCAAAAGTTATTTTTACATGCAGTTCTATTTGTGCTAATAGCAGTGTATACAATTCTTAATCTTTAGCACTAAACAAATATTATTCCAAATTAATTAAATTTGTACTACATATTTCTCCACGTAAAAAATTAAGTTTTTGCATTGAGAAAACGACTGATTTATTAAAACAAATCACCTGATTTTTTTTTCTTTCGAACATCTGCATTGTTACATTTTTACGTTTTATACTTATCATATAACTAACAATGCTTATTAGGGTTCAACGTTTTCCTCGAAAACATATTGGAAGGAAAAAGTTTGATACCCCTATTAACAAAAATCTTCAGAATAGAAATCTACTACATTGTATATTGTTTGGAAATAGCTCTTTTTCTTTCTTTTTTAACATTTCTTTCGCAACAAATACGTTCAATCCTACTGATTGAATGCCTAAGCGGGGCAGATCGGTCTGGAGTTCAAACCGTAGACCTTTAGCGCCCCGCCCGCAATCCTACTGATTATCTTAAATTTAATATATAGGTTTATCATACTACTTTTGTTTTCTTACCTTTTTTACGTTATAATATAATTGTGTGCTTCGGCCCGCCTGACGTCCCAAATATATGAGTAGGTGGGAAAAGAGAGTTTTGCCCCATGAGACGGTGCTGCGGTGCTAAATGAGGCGGTGCTAAATTGTTGTAAAAGACTACGATGATAAAATTCAAACTTAAAATCGAGGGTGGGCGAAAGGGTGTGCTATAGGAGAGGGGGTTTTAGGAGGGGGCAGCATGTTATAGTAGGGGGGTATTTTTTTAAGGGGGGCTTAATTTTAAAAAATTTAAAATTGTCTTATATTACGAGGTATCGGCTATGGTAGAGTACGACCACCACCCCATGCCCCACCCTTCCCCCACCATTTTTTTTTTTTTTTTTTTTTTTTTTAATTTAGGAGATAGAAAGTTTAAAGTGGTGTCGCCCTCTATCGGTAAGTATGAAAATTATGGAATTTAAAATGACTGCTTCTGAATTTTAAGTTATAGCATAGTATAAAATAAAATATTCTAAAGTATCTCATCATACTGCTTATAATGGAAATTTAAGTTATAGCATGGTGTAAAATAAAGTAACTTACCACTGCTTACAATGGAAATATATAGTTATAGAATAGCACTTAATAAATAATTTTAAAATGTGTTACCATAGTGCTCGCAAAGGAATATGAAATAGAAATTTAAGTTCTAACATAACGCTAAATAAATAATTTTAAAGTTTCTTAGCAAACTGCTTACAATGAAAATATTTAGTTGAAGCATAGCACTTAATAAAATATTCTAAAGTATCTCATCATACTGCTTACAATGGAAATTTAAGTTATAGCATGGTGTAAAATAAAGTAACTTACCACTGCTTACAATGGAAATATATAGTTATAGAATAGCACTTAATAAATAATTTTAAAATGTGTTACCATAGTGCTCGCAAAGGAATATGAAATAGAAATTTAAGTTCTAACATAACGCTAAATAAATAATTTTAAAGTTTCTTAGCAAACTGCTTACAATGAAAATATTTAGTTAAAGCATAGCACTTAATAAAATATTTTAAAGTTTCTTACCAAACTGCTTACAATGGAAATATTTAGTTATAGCGTAGCACTTAACAAAAATTTTAAAGTGACACATGTAAATAATTATAGTTATAAACCGACATATAGGCAGATAGGCAGGCACACAGACAAGCAGGCAGGCAGGTAGGCAGACAGGCACACAGTGAACTATTTGTTACGTACACAAGCATGCATATACGAAGTGAACTAATTGTAATAAAATACAAGACGTGCATACGTTTTAAAACATTTTTTTTTCTTCACAGAAATTAAGAAAATATTAAATTTCGACTACAACTTTCACTTTGAAATAGCGTACTCCCTTGTTAAAAATTATTAGCTTTTAACAAACATGTAAATGAAGCGGGGTTCGAACCTCGAACTTGACAAAAGGATCTCATGATGTGTTGATTTGCAGTAGGTTTAAACGAACACACCATGAGACCATGTTTATTAGACGCGATTTAAGATATATAAGAAAAGGTGTCACGTGACTGAACATATTGGATTATTACTATACAGTACTAATGATATTATAAATTTTGTAAAATAATTTAAGCTTTACGATAAACTTTAATGTTTAAACTTACAAACACATTGGAATGTATTTATAACATATAAAATAACCTTATAAAAGGTTGGTTGGTTTGTTGGTTTTATAAACTTGCAAAGCAAAGCGTATCTTACCAATTTGCATACAAGAGATTTTGTAACATAAATTATATAATACAGCAAATTTTAACTTACCAAGTGAGGTTTAAGGATACTGTAATAGAATTTTTAATTGTATACTTTAAAAAAGAAAGTTTAACTTACCATTATGTTTATGCTCGGATTCGAACTGTCAACCTTTTGGCTAGCTTTCCAATGCGCTCCCAATTACGCTACGATGGCTCCGTACAATTAATATAAATAATGAAACCTAACACAATGTTACTTTTTTTCCTAAGATTTTCAAGTTAATAAAACAGGATATGACGACATTTATAGAATAACATCCTGTTTTACAACGATAAGAATAGCAATATAAGAAGCTTGTACACCATAATGAATTTACTGTTTAAAGTTTTGACTTAAACGATTATTCTTCTAATTACTTAAAACCTTGCTGTATATTTGCTTGATCACCTATCTGTTTACCCTGCTTTTTGGATACTTCTAAACCTGAAAATGACTACTTCGCTTAACACATCTTACTATGAAATTTCAGAAATCAGCGAATTTAGTAGAATATTTCAGTATTTTGACGTTTTTACCCCATACCATTGGGACTTAGGGGAGGATACGATTGTCGAAGTGCAAATGAATAAGGACTGTGAGTTAAACGTTCACATTCAAAAATATAAAGAATTTGAGAATAGTGGTAAAATGTACCCTACAAATGAAGGAATTACAATATCGTGCGCAACCTTTGATAAATTTGAAACGAGAATGACAAAATTTAATTTTGACTCTGCAGAAAAAGAAACATTCGTATCTAACAACGATTTACTAACGATTTATGTGGATAAGTAATCATGCATACTGCAAAAACTATTGAAACCTGATTGTTTACTACTTACAAAAGAACAATTTCTCAAACTAGAGAAAAACTGTATTGAAATTAGCGAATGTCTTATTCAAACTTTTTTAACAAAACTTTTACCTGTTTATGTTTTAAAAAACGTAAAAATATGTAAATGTTCTCACTTTACAGAGGAAGAGGCGATGGACTATTTTTTAGAATGCTTCGATCATGAATTAGAGAGATCAGTATATCGCACGTTTGACTGTTATTTATGTTCAATCGGCCAACCAGTAGAAATGGATCATGAATGTATGAGATATAATTTAAGAAAACAGTTTAACTGGTGCGCAGACAGTGCTTTGTTAAATTTCAACATTAAGGAATTTGTGAAAAACCTGCTAGAGAAATGTACATGTAATTATACTTATTTATTTTTTGAATCTATGAATGTAGACTTTTATAATAAGCATTTGAGCAATGTATTTATAAATTAACGTAGAAATGTTTTATATTTAATAAATATTTGTTTAGTTTTTCATCATGTGTTTGTTTTTTATTTATGTATAAGGAATAAATAAGTTTAGTTTTCGGAAAGTTTTACAATTTTTATTCAGAAAATGTAGAAACTTGTTTTATTTTTCTACAAAAATTAAGGATTTTATACTATTTCATTAAACATGTGTACCATTATTATAATATAACTTACATATTGTATACAAAATACTACCCTTTACTTGATAAATTATTTAAGATTTTAAACCAAAACTGAGCGAATATTATAAAGATTATCGAGTTTGAAAATAGATCTGTTGTCTACCAGAGCAAAAACAGGAAACTACTTATTTGCGGATAACATCCCTGTTTTCTTACTGATAACGATACTTCTTGTATAGTTTAAGGTATAAAAATTATTTCATTTACTTAATTACCATATAATGAACGAGTATATTCACACATTTAAATTTGCATTTTAAGCCACGATGAATACATAATAAAACATTACTTGTATACATTTATACTTAACGAAATCACCCACTGTATAATAAAAGATACTTTGCTAAATTACTTATGTTTAACATACAGACTAATTTCTGTATACGATATATATCACGTGACGCTATTTTTAATTATTTTAAGCATGCGCGCCCTCTACAATTAAATAAATATTCATGAAAAGTTTTATTTGAAATAATATTCATACTGTTTCTGTGCCGTTAAGACGTTCTAATTTTTTCTCCGTTTAAGTGATCTGCGATTTTAATTGATTTAAATTAAATAAGTACAATGCAAGACATGGTGTTAGACGAACCAACCAAGATAAGAAAAGCCTTGACATCGGAGTTTAAGGAGCAAATAGATAGTACTATTTTAATGAAACCTGTTTTGAATAAGGAACCGCTGGCCTCTTCATCAGATCAAGTCGATCAAAAGTTACCTTTTACATGTGATACATGTAAAAAAGTATTTACTAAAAAATATATGTTATTAAGACATATGAACTTACATTTAGAAAAAAAACCCCTCTAAGTGTGATAATCTGTTTACTACAAAGAGCGCTTTACAGGGTGATATGCTAATTAATCCCAAGACATCTGCCACATATAAATGTGAGAAATGCAGTAAGACTTTCTCACGAAAAAATGTGTTAGTTAGACACATGAAATTTCACTTAGAAAAGAAACCTTTTAATTGTAAAATGTGTTCGAAATCATTTGTGCAGAAAAGCGACTTACAAAAGCATAACTTAGTACATTCTAAACAAGGCGTTATGCATAAATGTAATGATTGTGATAAAAAGTTTTTACGGAAAAAAAATTTAATAAATCATACTATGATTCATAACACCCCTCAGCAAAAGCAAAGGAATATTGAACCGTTTACCAGACACTATAAATGTGTCGATTGTTCTGAAATATTTAATCACAGATTTGACTTAGTGAAGCATAGAAAAATTCATCTCTCGCCCAAAGAACATATATCTGAACAGCGTACTGAACTTTTAAACCATTTATAGAATTTATTACTACGTATAGACACTTTACAAAATGCTATAAAAAATGAAACTATTCCTTTTTGAAATATTGACTTTACCAATTTATTTGAACTATACAACTTCTTGTATATACTAATGTATGTGTTTAAATAATTAAATAAATAATAGATAAGTGAAAAAGCTTTTGTGTTTTATTTTTCAATATGATTATATTATATCACTATTATGTGAATGAATGGACTTGTAAATTTAAACCTTATGTATAAAAATAAATTTCTTGCACTTTTACAAGAAGTAAAAATTTAATACAAGTTACTTAAATTATATATTTAATAAATTTTTTAAATATATTATTGATTCACATATGATAGTTAAATTAATATGCTATTAAACATATAATTTTGTATAATCTATATTATTAATTTTCTTTAACACATATTACTTTTTTACAATAAATCGATTTAACTAATTATACATTTGTGTAATTAAACAAACTTATTTTACTAAATATACGTATCGATAATTAATTTTTATTATTTACATACACATGATTATACTTTTTATCGTATGCGATTAACTATTTATACATTTAATAAGCGTTGCCATACCCGCTTTTATAAATAATTAGATATTATAAAGCATACGGATTTCACACAAACAAGCAATATACATTTTCGTTAAATGAACAACTTGAATCTTTAAGCTATAACGTCATATTTACTTTTAAACTTGCTTTTAACTGTAACCATCACTCTTTTTTTAACCTATGTTAGTAACTGTTTAGATATAATATAATCAGTTTACTGTTGACTTTTGTCGTGACTGAACCTTTTACTGTTTGGTATTTAAAAAATGGCTTGTGAATTAGATGGGATTAAACGGTCGTGTGAAGAAATGGCTTCTTCAACAAAGTTTCAACGTTTAGATAAACCTATGGAAAATTCTGATTTTTATAATAATGAATTTTTACCCAAATCTAATATACAGGAGAACTATGAAACACTATCACCTACCATGGACTTGTATGCAGCAGAGCCTAAGATTACCAAGGATTCTACAACACCAATATTTACTAACTGTGATAATGACGAAACGTCTTTCCCCGGCACCTGTTGTGAGTCTACCTCTGCTAAAAGCTTTTTGGATACAATGTTTAAGGATCTAGATTTTAAAAATTTGGAAACATATCTTACCTCACAGCCTACAAGTGGTTTAATTTCTTCAAATGAACCATCAACTAGCATTACACATAGTATTGAACAATTATATAACATATCCCCTCCCATCGCATGTGTGAATAACATTTCCAAAACCAAACATGGTAAATCTCGCATTTTTGTCATGTTTCGGATTAAACTTGCTGATTTTATATTTTTAACTTTAAAACGACATTATAAACAGTTTTATGTACATATTGAAGAGATCAAACACAATGTATTTACAAATGAAGAAATTTCATCAACAAATAGAATTTTTATGGATATTTCAACATGGTATGAATTCCAATATAAAATTTTTGGATTTAATTTAAAATATAAAAGTTCATCGTTTATTGCTAACAATACAGTATTAGTGTTAAATTATAATAATTCTATTATGCAAATAAAAAATTTAAAGAATTATACACATTGTGTTTTAAACGATTTTCAGTTAGAAAATTTAAAAGAAAAAGCTATTGATTTTAATAGCAATCTTATTAAACACTTGTATACAGTTCATCTACCGCAGTTAATTAAGCAAAAATGCACACTCGTTAATTTACCTTCTGAAATCGAGCGTGTTTTACTAACGAAACTTATCTCTTCTATTGAGGATAATGTACTGACAATATTAAACCAAATTTATGAATGTGTAGGATGTATATTTAGACACCAATCCCAAAGTCTACATGCATGTTTTTCCTTTAATAAACGTGAAAGATTTAATCACTTAGGGGATATGATGTTAATGCTTGTAAATTTTGATTATGTTATTTCAAGGTTTTTAAACGGAGTTGAATGTATCAGTGAAAACTTTTTACGTAACATTAATGTGGAATTTATTCGAAATGTATTATTTAAGTCCTGAAAATAAAATATTTTGCTTTAAATCTGTGTGTTTATTTAAACAAAATGTGTGTGTGTTTATTAATATTGTTTAACTTGCAATTTAAGATTAATGATTTCTCTTATATGTTTATAACAGAAACATGATAACATAGTATGTATACTAAATGTTAGTAACATACTACACATGTTAGTAAATGTATTTTTGAACTATTATAAAAGTTTTTAAAATTTTACAAGATAACAAAATTATTTTTCAGTTAAAAAAGTTTTATAAATTTACAATTTTAAATTTAAAACTTAATAAAAGTATTTCATACTTTATCAATGTTGATTCGTCTTGTATGTTAATATTATATAATGGTAACATACTATATAGTTGTTATGTTACTACATATACTTATAAAAATAATTTAAACATGTTATATTATTGTGAAAGTTTTTAAAAAAAATTACAAACTAACTTAATTAAATTAAAAAATTATAAGTAAACAAAATAATTATTTTTTTAATTAAAATAAATTAACAAAAATGAAAAGTTATCAAAATTATTTTATAAATGTTTTAAAATACTTAATTTTAATAAATTGTGTCTATGTATACATATATATGTATGTACCTATATACATGTGGAACTTTAGTTAAGTAATAGAAATTCTCAAACTTTGTCATTAGAAACCCTATATTCTGATAATTAATAACAATTAGCTTTAAATTAAAGAAATAGATTAATTTATACTTACAAATATAACCCACTTATAATAGCACGTCCATCTTACATAGTTACTTCAGACATTATGCTTGTTTCTATCCTAGCAACAGGATGTTTTTGTCGTACCACGTGATTTCCTTTAAAGTCACGTGATCATGAAGATAAGAATTAAACACAACGTGTTTGACATTTTCACTTCTGCTATAGAAGAGGCTTGTTTGGTAAGTTATAATGTCCTGTATTCTTTATTTTACACTTTATTTTACAATTTATTAAGAAGATCTAATTTAAATAACGTTTATATTGCAAACGTAAGGTAAAAGCACTAAATTATTGTTTTAAAAGTCTTTTATTTTGTAATTCTGTCGACAATAAGATGATGTAATACATTTAAAATCTTACTATTGGGTTTTATTTTAGCATAAACATTATTTATTCAACTGGCTATTGCTTTTAGAAGTAACTTAATTTTCTTACACAAGCGGAAAATAATATTTCTTCATTAATATATCATGTTTACAAAATTTTTAAGTTATATATAATATAACTTGTAAATACATAGTATATTTTTATACTATAAGTATCTATAAGTATATGTATACTTACATGTTATTTAAGTATATATGTATACTTATGGATTTGGTATATAAATATACTATGTATTTACAAGTAACACAATGTGTATAATTATTAAAACACAATGTGTATAATTCTTTAAATTTTTTATTTGCATAATAGAATTATTATAATTTAACACTAATACTGTATTGTTAGCAATAAACGATGAACTTTTATATTTTAAATTAAATCCAAAAATTTTATATTGGAATTCATACCATGTTGAAATATCCATAAAAATTCTATTTGTTGATGAAATTTCTTCATTTGTAAATACATTGTGTTTGATCTCTTCAATATGTACATAAAACTGTTTATAATGTCGTTTTAAAGTTAAAAATATAAAATCAGCAAGTTTAATCCGAAACATGACAAAAATGCGAGATTTACCATGTTTGGTTTTGGAAATGTTATTCACACATGCGATGGGAGGGGATATGTTATATAATTGTTCAGTACTATGTGTAATGCTAGTTGATGGTTCATTTGAAGAAATTAAACCACTTGTAGGCTGTGAGGTAAGATATGTTTCCAAATTTTTAAAATCTAGATCCTTAAACATTGTATCCAAAAAGCTTTTAGCAGAGGTAGACTCACAACAGGTGCCGGGGAAAGACGTTTCGTCATTATCACAGTTAGTAAATATTGGTGTTGTAGAATCCTTGGTAATCTTAGGCTCTGCTGCATACAAGTCCATGGTAGGTGATAGTGTTTCATAGTTCTCCTGTATATTAGATTTGGGTAAAAATTCATTATTATAAAAATCAGAATTTTCCATAGGTTTATCTAAACGTTGAAACTTTGTTGAAGAAGCCATTTCTTCACACGACCGTTTAATCCCATCTAATTCACAAGCCATTTTTTAAATACCAAACAGTAAAAGGTTCAGTCACGACAAAAGTCAACAGTAAACTGATTATATTATATCTAAACAGTTACTAACATAGGTTAAAAAAAGAGTGATGGTTACAGTTAAAAGCAAGTTTAAAAGTAAATATGACGTTATAGCTTAAAGATTCAAGTTGTTCATTTAACGAAAATGTATATTGCTTGTTTGTCTGAAATCCGTATGCTTTATAATATCTAATTATTTATAAAAGCGGGTATGGCAACGCTTATTAAATGTATAAATAGTTAATCGCATACGATAAAAAGTATAATCATGTGTATGTAAATAATAAAAATTAATTATCGATACGTATATTTAGTAAAATAAGTTTGTTTAATTACACAAATGTATAATTAGTTAAATCGATTTATTGTAAAAAAGTAATATGTGTTAAAGAAAATTAATAATATAGATTATACAAAATTATATGTTTAATAGCATATTAATTTAACTATCATATGTGAATCAATAATATATTTAAAAAATTTATTAAATATATAATTTAAGTAACTTGTATTAAATTTTTACTTCTTGTAAAAGTGCAAGAAATTTATTTTTATACATAAGGTTTAAATTTACAAGTCCATTCATTCACATAATAGTGATATAATATAATCATATTGGAAAATAAAACACAAAAGCTTTTTCACTTATCTATTATTTATTTAATTATTTAAACACATACATTAGTATATACAAGAAGTTGTATAGTTCAAATAAATTGGTAAAGTCAATATTTCAAAAAGGAATAGTTTCATTTTTTATAGCATTTTGTAAAGTGTCTATACGTAGTAATAAATTCTGTAAATGGTTTAAAAGTTCAGTACGCTGTTCAGATATATGTTCTTTGGGCGAGAGATGAATTTTTCTATGCTTCACTAAGTCAAATCTGTGATTAAATATTTCAGAACAATCGACACATTTATAGTGTCTGGTAAACGGTTCAATATTCCTTTGCTTTTGCTGAGGGGTGTTATGAATCATAGTATGATTTATTAAATTTTTTTTCCGTAAAAACTTTTTATCACAATCATTACATTTATGCATAACGCCTTGTTTAGAATGTACTAAGTTATGCTTTTGTAAGTCGCTTTTCTGCACAAATGATTTCGAACACATTTTACAATTAAAAGGTTTCTTTTCTAAGTGAAATTTCATGTGTCTAACTAACACATTTTTTCGTGAGAAAGTCTTACTGCATTTCTCACATTTATATGTGGCAGATGTCTTGGGATTAATTAGCATATCACCCTGTAAAGCGCTCTTTGTAGTAAACAGATTATCACACTTAGAGGGGTTTTTTTCTAAATGTAAGTTCATATGTCTTAATAACATATATTTTTTAGTAAATACTTTTTTACATGTATCACATGTAAAAGGTAACTTTTGATCGACTTGATCTGATGAAGAGGCCATCGGTTCCTTATTCAAAACAGGTTTCATTAAAATAGTACTATCTATTTGCTCCTTAAACTCCGATGTCAAGGCTTTTCTTATCTTGGTTGGTTCGTCTAACACCATGTCTTGCATTGTACTTATTTAATTTAAATCAATTAAAATCGCAGATCACTTAAACGGAGAAAAAATTAGAATGTCTTAACGGCACAGAAACAGTATGAATATTATTTCAAATAAAACTTTTCATGAATATTTATTTAATTGTAGAGGGCGCGCATGCTTAAAATAATTAAAAATAGCGTCACGTGATATATATCGTATACAGAAATTAGTCTGTATGTTAAACATAAGTAATTTAGCAAAGTATCTTTTATTATACAGTGGGTGATTTCGTTAAGTATAAATGTATACAAGTAATGTTTTATTATGTATTCATCGTGGCTTAAAATGCAAATTTAAATGTGTGAATATACTCGTTCATTATATGGTAATTAAGTAAATGAAATAATTTTTATACCTTAAACTATACAAGAAGTATCGTTATCAGTAAGAAAACAGGGATGTTATCCGCAAATAAGTAGTTTCCTGTTTTTGCTCTGGTAGACAACAGATCTATTTTCAAACTCGATAATCTTTATAATATTCGCTCAGTTTTGGTTTAAAATCTTAAATAATTTATCAAGTAAAGGGTAGTATTTTGTATACAATATGTAAGTTATATTATAATAATGGTACACATGTTTAATGAAATAGTATAAAATCCTTAATTTTTGTAGAAAAATAAAACAAGTTTCTACATTTTCTGAATAAAAATTGTAAAACTTTCCGAAAACTAAACTTATTTATTCCTTATACATAAATAAAAAACAAACACATGATGAAAAACTAAACAAATATTTATTAAATATAAAACATTTCTACGTTAATTTATAAATACATTGCTCAAATGCTTATTATAAAAGTCTACATTCATAGATTCAAAAAATAAATAAGTATAATTACATGTACATTTCTCTAGCAGGTTTTTCACAAATTCCTTAATGTTGAAATTTAACAAAGCACTCTCTGCGCACCAGTTAAACTGTTTTCTTAAATTATATCTCATACATTCATGATCCATTTCTACTGGTTGGCCGATTGAACATAAATAACAGTCAAACGTGCGATATACTGATCTCTCTAATTCATGATCGAAGCATTCTAAAAAATAGTCCATCGCCTCTTCCTCTGTAAAGTGAGAACATTTACATATTTTTACATTTTTTAAAACATAAACAGGTAAAAGTTTTGTTAAAAAAGTTTGAATAAGACATTCGCTAATTTCAATACAGTTTTTCTCTAGTTTGAGAAATTGTTCTTTTGTAAGTAGTAAACAATCAGGTTTCAATAGTTTTTGCAGTATGCATGATTCCTTATCCACATAAATCGTTAGTAAATCGTTGTTAGATACGAATGTTTCTTTTTCTGCAGAGTCAAAATTAAATTTTGTCATTCTCGTTTCAAATTTATCAAAGGTTGCGCACGATATTGTAATTCCTTCATTTGTAGGGTACATTTTACCACTATTCTCAAATTCTTTATATTTTTGAATGTGAACGTTTAACTCACAGTCCTTATTCATTTGCACTTCGACAATCGTATCCTCCCCTAAGTCCCAATGGTATGGGGTAAAAACGTCAAAATACTGAAATATTCTACTAAATTCGCTGATTTCTGAAATTTCATAGTAAGATGTGTTAAGCGAAGTAGTCATTTTCAGGTTTAGAAGTATCCAAAAAGCAGGGTAAACAGATAGGTGATCAAGCAAATATACAGCAAGGTTTTAAGTAATTAGAAGAATAATCGTTTAAGTCAAAACTTTAAACAGTAAATTCATTATGGTGTACAAGCTTCTTATATTGCTATTCTTATCGTTGTAAAACAGGATGTTATTCTATAAATGTCGTCATATCCTGTTTTATTAACTTGAAAATCTTAGGAAAAAAAGTAACATTGTGTTAGGTTTCATTATTTATATTAATTGTACGGAGCCATCGTAGCGTAATTGGGAGCGCATTGGAAAGCTAGCCAAAAGGTTGACAGTTCGAATCCGAGCATAAACATAATGGTAAGTTAAACTTTCTTTTTTAAAGTATACAATTAAAAATTCTATTACAGTATCCTTAAACCTCACTTGGTAAGTTAAAATTTGCTGTATTATATAATTTATGTTACAAAATCTCTTGTATGCAAATTGGTAAGATACGCTTTGCTTTGCAAGTTTATAAAACCAACAAACCAACCAACCTTTTATAAGGTTATTTTATATGTTATAAATACATTCCAATGTGTTTGTAAGTTTAAACATTAAAGTTTATCGTAAAGCTTAAATTATTTTACAAAATTTATAATATCATTAGTACTGTATAGTAATAATCCAATATGTTCAGTCACGTGACACCTTTTCTTATATATCTTAAATCGCGTCTAATAAACATGGTCTCATGGTGTGTTCGTTTAAACCTACTGCAAATCAACACATCATGAGATCCTTTTGTCAAGTTCGAGGTTCGAACCCCGCTTCATTTACATGTTTGTTAAAAGCTAATAATTTTTAACAAGGGAGTACGCTATTTCAAAGTGAAAGTTGTAGTCGAAATTTAATATTTTCTTAATTTCTGTGAAGAAAAAAAAATGTTTTAAAACGTATGCACGTCTTGTATTTTATTACAATTAGTTCACTTCGTATATGCATGCTTGTGTACGTAACAAATAGTTCACTGTGTGCCTGTCTGCCTACCTGCCTGCCTGCTTGTCTGTGTGCCTGCCTATCTGCCTATATGTCGGTTTATAACTATAATTATTTACATGTGTCACTTTAAAATTTTTGTTAAGTGCTACGCTATAACTAAATATTTCCATTGTAAGCAGTTTGGTAAGAAACTTTAAAATATTTTATTAAGTGCTATGCTTTAACTAAATATTTTCATTGTAAGCAGTTTGCTAAGAAACTTTAAAATTATTTATTTAGCGTTATGTTAGAACTTAAATTTCTATTTCATATTCCTTTGCGAGCACTATGGTAACACATTTTAAAATTATTTATTAAGTGCTATTCTATAACTATATATTTCCATTGTAAGCAGTGGTAAGTTACTTTATTTTACACCATGCTATAACTTAAATTTCCATTGTAAGCAGTATGATGAGATACTTTAGAATATTTTATTAAGTGCTATGCTTCAACTAAATATTTTCATTGTAAGCAGTTTGCTAAGAAACTTTAAAATTATTTATTTAGCGTTATGTTAGAACTTAAATTTCTATTTCATATTCCTTTGCGAGCACTATGGTAACACATTTTAAAATTATTTATTAAGTGCTATTCTATAACTATATATTTCCATTGTAAGCAGTGGTAAGTTACTTTATTTTACACCATGCTATAACTTAAATTTCCATTATAAGCAGTATGATGAGATACTTTAGAATATTTTATTTTATACTATGCTATAACTTAAAATTCAGAAGCAGTCATTTTAAATTCCATAATTTTCATACTTACCGATAGAGGGCGACACCACTTTAAACTTTCTATCTCCTAAATAATAAAAAAAAAAAATAAAAAAATTGGGGGGGGGGGGGCAGGGGGGGCATGGGGTAGTGGTCGTACTCTACCATAGCCGATACCTCGTAATATAAGACAATTTTAAATTTTTTAAAATTAAGCCCCCTTAAAAAAATACCCCCCTACTATAACATGCTGCCCCTCCTAAAACCCCCCTCTCCTATAGCACACCCTTTCGCCCCACCCTCGATTTTAAGTTTGAATTTTATCATCGTAGTCTTTTACAACAATTTAGCACCGCCGCCGGACCGCAGCACCGCCTCATTTAGCACCGCAGCACCGCCTCATGGGGCAAAACTCTCTTTTCCCACCTACTTATATGTTTGCGGCCCGCGAGAAAAAAAGGTTGAGTATGGCTGTTCTATAATAATAAACATAGAAGTCTGTCTGCCTGTCTGTGTGTGAATTTTACTCATTCAGAAATCATAAATAGAAAAAAAAAAAAGGTAAAAAAAAAAAAAAAAAACTTTCTATTTAAGAAACAAGAATGTAGTCTTAGTTTCTTGAAGTGTTTTACAATCCTTTAAAAATCAGTTTGAAAAAGAATTAAATTGTTATTGATGAGAAATATTCTATCTGATTCTGCATTTGCACGGTCAGCGTTAATAAACATGAAGAAGCCGCGGGCTATCACTTGTCTATCCTCGCTTTCTCTGATGTCCTTTTCAAAATTATGAAAAATCAGAAATCATGTCTTTCTGCCATAGTCTTTATGATATTTAAAAAAAAATAAGAATTGTGAATTTGGCAGATTTCTGCCCGTGGTTGGGTATCAATAATACATTTCCTAGTTGAAACAGATTTTCAGGGACATGAGAGTGACGAAACGTTGTCATATGAGAGAGTATGTAAGATTTAATACTTATTTCTATATAAGAAGGGATTTTTAAATGAGAAATATAATCTTGAAACCAATTTTAAATGTTATTAATCATTTTCTACTGCGTACTTTCGGTATCGGGCTCGGATTTAAAATCATCTGGCTCGGGCTGCGCAAAAAGAGCCCGAACTCAACTCTAATAACTAGACGCTTCTTGGTTCATCGTGCACGTTCGTTCAGCTTGAATTTGAACAATCAAACCAGGGCTAGACTAACAAGTTTCTGTGCCCAGGGCACTTTCAATTTTTCGTGCCTCTTAGATTGGTTGATTTACTGATAAAACTAGTTTTTTTTTTTTTTTTTTTTTTTTTTTTTCTCGTATTACACACTAATTCGAAAACTGTCTTTTCAATGAATTAAGTTTTCCGGAAAATTAAAAAACGTTTCCAGGAATAAAAATAAAATATTTTTTCTATTATTCATTGCAATGTGATATTAGAGAAACAATGTAATTTCTCCTTTCAGGAAAATCCCCTGCAAGCACGTGCATTACATATATTTTTTTTAACTTGTTCATAATAAAAAAAATTCTGCACAATTTCAGATTTCCAGTGACATGAGCCTGAAATGAGAAAAAGTTTAAAAAAGTGTATTCCGAAAATAACTTTTAGATTTATTATGCTTAATTTTTCAGAAATAAAAACGTTGGAACTATTATGATTTTCTTTAAATGGAAATTTAGATGAAATTACGGAAAATTTCATACCTTTCAGAAATTTTGTGCCCGGGCACGGGCCCCGAGTGCCAATGCGATAGTCAGGACCTGAATCAAACCCATCTTCTAACCATTCCAAACACACAACTGTTTCACCGTACACCTCACAGACTTGTCCATGATTTTTTTTTTTTTTTTTTTTTTTTTTTTTTTTGGGGGGGGGGGGGGTTGTTTTTGCATTTAAAAATGTAATTACAGAAGAACGAATTTCACAAATGGCGGGAGCCGTGTCAGCTTTTCACCATAAGAACTGTGTCGTTCCCGTTATATGACGCACTCTTTAGACACTGGACTAGATACCGCGTGGGCAGAATAAACGGCATCCTTCGGATGTGGGAGTTCCGGAATTTATTTCCCCGAATAACCCTCGTACTTGGTACAATGGGCTGTAAATTTGGATTCCCACATTTGAAACTTCTAGAAATCGGGTTCTGTTAAAAAATTCATGGGTTACAATTCAGAATTTTTTCGAAAATATTATTATTTTTAAATAATTGTTCCATCATTCTTCATCGGGAAGTTTTCATATGCGTTGTATTGTGCTGAGTCATCAAATAACATCACAACGAAGTCCCATGGTGTCTCTCACGTCAGGGATATTTATTAGACTCTACTGTGAAGTCGTCATGAATGCTGAAGTCGCAAGATGACATTTATTTTGCCGTTTATTTGAGGGTAATAATTAGAAGAATGACAGATATCACATTTTGATTCTCCATAGTGGCTGGCGACACTTGTGACCATTTGAGACGTGAAAGTGACGTCACATCGATAGACTGTACTATAGGAAAAATACCTATTTGCTACACCTGATGTTTATTTCATTTTCTTTTGAATAACTCCCGATTAACAAAATTAGCCTTTTGTGTTTGTTGCTTGACTAATATAACCACTGCATATAATAATATAACCACTGCATTTACGTAAAAGCAGTATGTACAAATGCTGTCTTAGCTTTGGACTCGCAACAGTGCCAAAGTTTTCCCTACCAGTAACTTTAACACTAAATCGTACTCATTTTTTTTAAAAGAAATTCATCTCCTCGTATCTTAAAAACTCTTTGTTGCGTTGAAGTCAACACAAATGCTTATTTCAAGTTTAATGAAATAAAATATAAATAAGCATTTATGTTATCGCAATAAACTGTGTTATATCTCACAATTAACATTTTAAATGTTGTTGGATGTAATATTTATACACATTTTTTTACAATATCAAATCATTCATATAGCACTCTTGTTGTTGTTTAATGGTGGCCAGGAGAGTTAAAAAACAAAAGACACTTTGAAGTAGCTTTATTAGGAGTATGTGTTTTAAACAAGGCTATAATTTTGATAATACACGATTTAACTTTAATTAGCAGATATTTTGCAGGTATTACACCAAAATAGAAGGAAATAAAAAGCTCTCCTTGTAATACAATATTATGTGGCGTGCGGCTGCTCTATTATAACGGCATGCCGTTTCGAACAGCCAAACCTGCTGATTTCATTTGCCCTTCACTGTATTGAGCTCTATCTTTACCACCGCTATGATTAGATTCCATAGTTTTCTACAAATATTGACACAGAAAATGTTTAATTAGCGACACTAACAAAAGATGTGAATTTTCCCTTTGCTACACAGCGTACTCACACACAACAGTACGCTGCATTTAGCAAAGTGAAAATTCATCCTTTGTTAGTGTCATTAATTTCCGGCGTAGTTTCAGCCCTGCGGAAAATTTAATTAGATATAAATGTTTAATTAGCTTTGGCTATGATAATATATGATTAAAATGAAGTGTCTTTTAATAAGACCAGATCTTATTCTGTCTGGCCTGATTAGGAATTTCTATTTGTCACATATTTCACTTTCAAACAGAAGTAGAATAATAAATACAGAATATTTCAATATACATTCTAAAAGATCGTTAATTTATCTCGAACATAATGCAAAGATTGTAAAATTCAATCAATAATTTACGCTGGTTTCATTTGAAAGTTGTACTTACTGTTTTTAACAACGAACTGTCGACGTGGTCCGTGAACAGTGGTCTGAAAATGACGACAAAGCCGGTATCGGTGATGGTTGAAACTATCCGCAAATGTATATGCAGCCATTTGTCTGCACGGGACCGTTTCTTACAAGATATAGACTGGTGACCTTATTTGGTAGAAGTAAATTGTATAATATTACATTAGTTGGTGCTCTAAACAAGGAAAGTTATTTTTTAAGGCCATTCTGTATTTGTATTTATTAAATTGAATATCTTATTAAGATATTTTGAATGTGAAATAACTTAAGATTTTAAATTAAAATAAACCCATATATGATTTTTAAACCTCAAAACAAATTTTCCCAGAACTTTTAAAAAAATCTAAAGGACGCACCAATTTTACTTGCTCCAGGGCGCTGAATATGTAGCTACGTCTCTGTAATAATCGCTAAGTCAAAAATGTAGTAGGTAGATTTGGTTGGCGGGAGTGTTTGTTTGTAAACATGCCTTTTCCTTATATACAGCGAAATTATTAAAAATATATCCCTCTTTTCAGAATTTGTCGTCACCTGAGTATTACGGTCTGGAAAACACTCGCCATTTTTTCGTCGAAACTTCGCCTGGAACTTTGCTGGGAGTGTGGCACATAGCTCCCCAAAGTGAAAACATTTCTAGCCGCATTGGATCCTTCATCCACGACAATCAGCCAGTTATCCTCTACCTCCATGGAAGTGCCGAATCCAGGTCGGCTGCCTACCGACGCAGTATGTACCGGGTACTATCCAACGCACCCATTAACGCACATGTGGTAACTTTTGATTACAGGTAAATTGTGATATACATAATACTACACTGTAAAAACAGACAAATGTTTCTTAATCTACACTGCAAAAAAAAGTGTTGATTTTACAGTATAATACTGGCATACCAGCTGCCAGTATTATACCGTAAAATTAACAGTAATAAAAGTAAAATGAGCAGTAATACTAGCAGCTGATATGCCAATATTATACTGTAAAATCAACACTTTTTTTTGCAGTGTAGGAAAATATAATATAACCACGAACGGAAATACACAATAACCTCTTCCAAGTTACCCGCAGTACCGAAAAGCGTTCCTTATGTTTAGAAACCTCAGAAACCCAACCCACATTCATGTGAATGAATGTAGTCAAATGTTTAATCTGAAGGTTAAAACTTTGATCTTAAAGATTAGAATGGTCTCCAAAAGTTACGCCTTTTGTGCGTTTGTCTGTGTCTAACTTACAAGCAAAGAAATATAAAAACATAATATCTGGATGAATAGTTCGCCGAAACATTATTTATGTATTTTTATATTACTTTTGAAAATGTCCATCTAAATCATATATTAAAAGACAAAGAATGACTTAAATATTATGTGAAAAATAATTACATAATTGTGTTCTTAATAAGGAACTAGTCGGATGTGACCATCCCAAAACTTTCTTCTATGTTCTATCTCATATCTACCTGTTAATATTTCAAAATTCACTATCACAGTGATAATGAAATCAACATTTTTTGTCCTTATGGTGTACGTCAGCTGCTTGCAAATCGCCGGGTTACATGGATGCGAAGGAGTCTTCGCTGCACGAGCAGCCGATGTACAACACAAGTCTAAAAAATCGAGATCACAGTGCTCTCTTCCAGTGGAATAGCCCAAATTCAACTAGGACCTGCTATGGCCATAGCCAAAAATCTATAAATGAAATTTGGTTCAATTCTATTATGTGTTTTCATACACTTTAAGATGATACAATAATGAAAATGGAACAAAAATCCCTATCATAGCGCGTCCTTCCTGCGGAATAGCCCAAAATTCAACTGGGACCTGCTGGCCATAGTTTAAAAACCTATAAGTGAAATTCAGTTCAATTCTATGGATAACTTCATACACTTTGCAATGATACAATGAGGATTACAGACACACGGACAGACAGGACATTTTATAAAAACGTGTTTTTCGGGATCTCTGACCTCTAAAAGGTGTAAATCCTTCAAAAAAGTTTCGATTACAATGCTCTCTTCTATTATAGATAGAAAAAAGTAATAGGTTCTTCCGTAGTTGCAATGTATGCATGGCATCACATTTTTTTTCCATACTGGAAATCAAGCTGTAGACCATCATGGAAAGCAAAGGGCATACAAAGAGTAACCCTTGTTCCAGTTCCAACTCATTTAATAAACCTCCAGGGGGGCTTGAAGCAACCACTGATCTTCCAAAAGAGTTCTAAAGTCGATCGATAGGATTAAGGCCAGGATATTGAACGGGTCAGTCTATTCATTTCATTCTATACCTAAGCCTCAAGTTTAGTCGAAAGCTTAGATCACCCAGGTCGAGCATTATCATCTATTAAAATTAATTCACCGCTAATGACCTCACTATGAGGTTTCATATATGATCAGTAATCTCGTCCTGAACATCTCACATCAGTCAGAGTTTTTCCATGAAAAATATAGAGGCCAGTGTGATCACCTAGAGAAATTTCAGCTAAAACCATGAAAACCAGTAAAATTCTCTATAATTGGGTGTTTCAATAACGTTTAATGGACCACACGAACTGGCCGGAGCTCGCAATACTTGTGGTTAATTACCTGTATTTGATTGGCTATTGGCTAACGCTTGTGGGGAAAGGCGGGATGCTGATTAGCTATATAAAATAAAATTGCTATCGTGACGTTGGATGACGTCAGAAATGCTTGTCGTCCATTGGTGGCACTTGATACCTCTTGCTCTCTCTCGATCATTGCACAGCCTAAATTACTCTCCAAAGTAAGCATGGACTCGTTTATGGAATACAGAGAAGGTTGTAGTGGGGGTTATACGGTGGCATACGCCATATAACTTCTGGATTTTTTAAAGAAACTACGTATGCGTATATCCTCTGTTTATAGTGCACTAGCTGGTTATTTTACGACTGCAGCACTGAGTACAGAGCTCCATTGTTGTTTGGTCCAGTTGATGTGCTTCAGTTACCAAATGTTGCTCCATTACTCAGCAAATTAAGAGAATAGGGTATACATGAAAATTATTATCATACTTCTCAAATAATTATAGCACATTTTTGGGTTTGTGTGAAGAAGCAACTTTTTGGAAGATTTTATTCCCGTAAGAATTTACTAATGTAACATTTAAATAACTACATTAAAATATCATTATTTAAGGAAATTTCCGATTCTCTGATGGGCCATACGCGTTCAATAAGTCCTGGGTTGGACAGCAATGATCTACGGTGATGACATTTTTGTCGTTCTCTTCGTCAGTCAAAAGGAGGTCACTTTCTTTTCTTTTTCTTCTGCTTCTTTCGAGGTCTTTCTGATTTTTCATCTTCTTCTTCTCCTCTCCTATCTTGCATCTTTCATTTTTTTTAAAAGGGTTTTCGCAACCACTTCTACTTTTTTAAATCTGAGCCACAGGCGCCTGATTACCCAAAAGGCACATGAAGCACGTGCTTCCCCTCTAAAAATTTAAGAGGGCCCCCAAAATAGTGCCTCTGTTTTTCATTTTTCGCATTGAATTTTTAATTTTTGTGCAGGGGCAAGTTCGTCGAATGCAATAGAACATCCATGGTACTTCAAAAAATTTATCTAACAGAGAAATCTGAATGTGATCAATAGGCTCCAAACATGGCATCCTGATGTGTTGATTAGAAACCATCCTGGTAACTGATCATACAAAAACTATATATACTACAAATATAGTACTTTAAAGTAAATACAGTGAACATAAAAAAGGCTATTTAATGAAATATCTGAATTTGGCTAAGTCACTGTCGTGTATAATACAAACTTTTACCAAATGAAAGGGGGCGCCCAAAAAGAATACTGGGCTTCCCCAGGTTCCAGAAGTTAATCGAGTCCTGCAGGCGCCGAGTTTTCAAAATAATTGGTGGGCTTTACAAATTGGATAAAATCTAGTAGCCAGCAAGAAATTCTAGTCGCCAGTAAAAAATATTTACCCGACCCTGGTCACTAAATTTCAAAAAGTGCGAAATTTATTTATGAATTAATTGAGACAAAATAATAACAAGCACAATTTAGAATTATTATTTACATGGTTTAGAATAGTACATAATTTAGAAAAATGATATAAACTAAGGTTTCTAATGTAACTTTGAAGAAAAAGAATTAAAGAAAAAAAAAACTACTTAAAGGCTGAATTAACAGGCATGTTCGGGAAATGCTGACTGCCAAATTCTTCAAATGTCCGGATAAGATGAGTGCTACAAAATCTATATCTGATGAGGAGTGCATCGATGAAATAGTGAAGCACAGGAAAAAATATTTTGCCTATTTTCCTGTGAAAGTCGGTCCAATAATTCTGATTTTGTTATTTTAAAATTTGGATTTGATTACCTTATTTTTATCAAATTAAAAATAAAAGTTTAAAAATATTTTTTGGTTCAATATAATTTCTAAATTTATTTTTTAATATAATTCTTCTCTTTTATAATGAGACAACTTATGAGGCTTTAAAATTAAAATGCCGTTTCTGCTCATTTCTTAGGTCAGGTTTTGTGCCAAGGGAAAAAAACCGCCAGATTAAATAAGTTTGTTGCCAGAATAAAAAACTTAGTCGCCAATGGCGATTGTCAAGGCCTGGGGCTCAACTAGAATGTGTGCTACTATATATATATATATGTGTGCACTAGAGATTGATTACCTATTTAATGTTACTTCTTAACTTAAATTGAATAGAATGGTATTTATATTTAAATAAGAATAGTATTAAATTTACTCTCTATATATAAAAGAATTAAGACAATATAAAAATTCGAAAGCAAATAAAAATTGTTTATAGTATAAAGATAAGTCGTATGTTTATAAATAATTATACACTTGCTGTTATTTGAAAATCGCTTATAATGAAATCACAACAGATATTGATTTGAAATAATGTCTTCTGTCATAATATGATTTTTTAAAAACGATTTTGGCCTTTTTTATATGAACGTTTCGGCTTCAGGAGCTTCAACTTCTAGTGTTTTAACTACGAAAGTTGAACCCAAATAGGGAAACATTTCTCTATGTCGTTATTCTCGTTAACAAAAGAGAAAGAAGAAAAAAAATTTTTCAAGGTAAAAAAATCTATTTAGAAAAGGAACTAAAAAAAATTATAAAATAATAGAAATTCAAAAATCTGCTAGTTATTATTATTTTTTTTTCATATGAATTAGAAGAAATAAGAGTGTCTTACAAAATTATACGTGGGGTTTTGAGCCCCACAAGTCCATACGACTTGTGGGGTTCAAAACCCCACGAACTCTATGCCTATGATCTGAATACACTGCCGCGGGCGCAGTGTATTACTGCTTATTCTACTGTTTATTACTGTTAATTTTACGGTATAATACTGGTAGCTAGAATGCCAGTATTATACCGTAAAATCAAAAAAATTTTTTTTTTAGGAGGAGGAGGAGGAGAGGGGGGGGGAGAAAGAAACCTTGTATAATAAAATTTTCCAAAAACCCTTTGAACTATAAGAAGTCGAGGTTGAATAGTATTAATGGTAGTTAAGAAATAATGAGAGATGAATTAGGGGCGAGTTTAACAGTATTTTTATTTAAAATCTTAATCAACGCAGTGCCGAATATTTTTGCCTGCCAAAAACATTCTGTCCGGTACCACCTGTGGCACGTGTGCCATAGGTTTGCCGTCCCTGCCTGACATTGTTTAAAAGTTGAGGAAGTTTAATTTCGATAACCTTATTTTTCGTAAGATCATGAAACTATGTGATTGGAATGAATCCTATAACCTCCAAAAATAATTAAATAATGAATGTTACGTTTGTCTTTGTCAGGCTGACTCCACACAGAAAATAGGAGTGGTGACTCGGCTATCAGACAAATTGTACCTCACATGAAACATCTAGGATAAGAATAAAATATAGCCCGCAGTAATCAATATTAAGAGTTTAGCAATTGGCCACAATGATCAATCATCAACTGATAAATAAAATTTTATAAAATACAAGAACGAAAAATCATGCGTCAAACAATATTTAGTAAACCTGCTCATTTTTCATACAATTTTCATTATTTTTTAATTCTGATTGCAGGGTATTGTGTATAATTTTGTTTGTCATATTTTCTGAAAAAAACTTGTTTTTATATTAAAAACTCGGCAAATTATAAGCAAAAAACTTAGTGAAATTTGGGACTGTTTTTCTAAAAACCTGAATTTCTCTTCGAGTATACATGCTATCTTCATAAAAATGAACCCAAATTATTACAATAAGCCACTTAATCATAATCTACAGTTTGAATGCTTTTGCAATATTAGTTTTTGCAGGGTTATCCAAAAGATATTCGTTTTTCTTCAATTTGTTGACGGCCCCTTATGGGGTTTCGGGAAAAAATCTTCGCGGAAATATATGACGTTTATCATGTTGTTTACACTCCTGAAGTTTCAGGATAATTCCTCATGTATCTTTCCAGATATTTAACAAAACGTCTAAAATCGCAAGTGACCGGTCATCATTGGAAATATAGTGTAAGTAAGTCTCTTGTAGTGCACCTCAATCATATATATCAAATTCAATGTGTTTGAAATTGTGTAACATCATTAACATAAACCGCATATAATATTTCCCCCATAGACCGTAATGTAACATAATTCTTTTGAATGCCCCTGTCAAAAAACTGTAAGCGGTACACACTTCATTTTCAATTTTGAACATGCCATAAGTAAACCTCAATAATATATATCAATTGCATGACAATCCGAGTTTATTTACGCGAGTTAGAGCACGGACAGACAGACAGACAAACCGAATTCATAAACACTTTTCAACTATGTTGGAAAGTGTTAAAAAGAAAATGTTCAATCTAAATATATAACAAATTATATCACCTAATAATATACTACTTTTAATTGCTAAAATGTGTAAAATAAAAATTTTAAAAAGTAAAAAAAAAAAGGTTTTAACAGACTGGTGTTTACATGCTTCGGTTCCATCGAATTCATTATCAAAACAAATAAGAATATTATAAAATTACCCGATCTATATTATGTAATGATTAATGATTGGTGGGAAATAAACACCCAAGTACAAATAAAAAATAACATACGTAATTTGAAAGAGTACGTGAAAAATTAAATGACGGCATTTCAAATCATTTGCAATTTTAGAATATTCTTATTTGCTTTGATAATATCTTCCATGGAGCCGAAGCACGTAAACAGTCTATTAAAACCTTTTTTATTTTGCTTTTTAAAATTTTTATTTTATACCTTTTCGCAATTAAAAGTAGTATAGGTTCAATCATTAGCATATAAAGAGAAACTACCTGTTTTTGCCCTGAATGCTTAGCTGAAACCACCCTTATGAAAATAGTTCATAGAGCTGTATAGAACTCTATAGAATTCTTTACAAGTTCTATAGAATAGCCATTCTATAGAATACTATTTTTATAGAATTTTGAAGAGTTTTATAGAATCCTTTTTCTAAATAAAATGTTTCTATAGAATTCTTACAAGTTCTGTAGATTTTTTTTCTATAGAACAGTTTTTCTATAGAGTACTATAAACCTTATAGAATTAAATTCTATGGATTAATGATTCTGTAGATTTTTTTGTTTTGTTTTAATAAAAAAAATATTTCTTAGTCTTTTAAAATTTATGTGTGTAGTAATTCATTTATAACTATACATTAAAATTAAGAAAATAATACTCAATTTTGTAATACATCAGTTTAATATATAATGGTACTCCATAGATTTAATATGATTATATATATATATAATTTAATTCAATTCTAATACATTGTGATTCAATTGTCAATGCAATAATATATCAGTCGAACTACTGAATTAAATCATTATTAATTAATTTCTTTATAATTCATTAATTTGTTGGTTAATATTATAATAATTTATTAATCTGTTGTTAAATTTATAAAAACATCCATCTAATTTAATAAACTTTATTCACTTTAATAGTATTGTAATTTTTATTCAAATATTTTAATCTGAAGTATAAATATTTAAACAATTGTTTCAGTTTTAACAAATAATAATTTATTAGACTTTTAAATATTTTTACAAGACTATATATGATTGGGAATGCAAATCACAAAAGAAATAAAGTTTAAATAGTGTAATAAGAGTTTTGGAACTGTCAATCGTCGTATGATACTGAAAGTATTGGTTCTTTGTCCGATCACTGAAGTCAAGCAGCATCGAGTGGGGAGGGTGACACCTGGATTCTATATAAAATTCAATACATACTTTTATAGAAGCTCTATATTTTTTTCTCTAGATTTTTTTTATATCGCCAAGGCTCTATAGACATTTCTATTGAACTTCTACAGATATTTCTATAGCTTTTGGTTAAACAAGCATATAGAAAAACGGGCCATAATTCTATAGGATTCTATAATGCATTTTCTATAAATATTTTTTATAGAATTCTATAAGAAATTTTTATGCTCGCTAGCCAGAAGAAAGAAATGATTGTGGAATTGGGCGTCAGATCTCCTGTTATTATTTTTTTAGACCGCTGACCAGGCCCCTACCTGCCAGGCTTTTGCCTAGCTTAACGAGTTGATACCTATGGCAACGGGGAGAGGATTCGCCTGCTCTCCGCTTGGCGAAGAATGTGTTTGTTAAATCTATAGGCCGACGTGGCTTCAGTGCGTCTTGTTGCTTTAATTGATTTTTCTTAGTTGGCCGGTTGCTAATTGATTTTTGATGAGGCGGTTCAGCACTGCGCCGTGTAGTGAAGTCATGCCGGACGGATGTGAGATGCTGGGATATTTACTAACTAGCAGACTACGCCCGCAGCGCTGGTCGGTTTCTCCAAAAGAACCTTGAATCAAACGAAATATATCGGTGAATTTAACCTTGTACTTTAAAGTAATCTGTACCTTTACCTGGAATATCCTAAAATAACATAAAAACGGATACTTATTTCATTAAGTTATGTGTTTTTAATACGGTTTATTATTACGTTTACAATTTATTACCTACCGTTTTCCCTTGATTTATATATTTTTAGCTACATTTTTAATAACGTGAATTAATCTATATTATTCACAACTAAAAAGAAATGGCGCATCTAGTATTTGTCGAGAATTAAATAAAAATCATACACTCGTGACATCATAATTCACTTTTATATTTTAACAGAATAATACGGTTACTATAATTTGTGACTCGTGCTGACACATTGCTGTTATTATTATTTTTTTACGCGAGAAGTTTTCGCTATGGTACTCCATTGTGAAATTTCGTAATTTTTGAAATTTAATATTTGAAAAACGGCATAATCATTAGATTTGAAATGTATATCAAGAAAAATACAATTTTTTTACCTTCCTAACGCAGTTCGTCTAACAATTTTCTGACAAATAATTTTCGAGCAATTAATTTTTTCAGTAACTTCAAATGTTTCATTTTCCGAGATTAATCTGTGGCAACGATTAGCGAAAATCCCAGTCGTCAGCAACACATACCTTTTTATTAAAGAGGATTCCTCGCTGCATTGCTCATCCATACGTCATGCCATCGCTACTCGAGTTGGTCTCGTAATTTAGATTCTTGAACTGGTGACGAGACCTTCACCAGACTAGGCACCCCCAGAGGTGTAATTCACAGGTAACTTGGAGGACTTTACACCCACGACGGATTTTACATGCACAGGGGGCCATTAGCGTACATGATGATCTCCTGTTATTTGTGGAGCTCACAAGGAAGCGCATGCTCAGAATATTTTGAAAAAAAAAATCTAATGGAACCACTCATGTATGTAATAAAGGATCAATCAAATTTAGCTGCGGGATCCCAGTAGAAAATCTGCAAATAAAAATAAAATATGTTCGAGTATTTGGCGCAAAAAGACGCGATATGGCAAGCAGAACTTTTTCCTCGCCAAATGCAAGCGATTTAAATGTATTTGAAAATTCTTGGTTAAATAAGTGTTTAAATGCGTAGAGTACTTTATGAATTTAAACATAAACGATTAAATAGTTTATTATTTTTTTTTATAAGATTATAAAATATATAATACAAGTTGCGTATTGTTTATTTACACGGTTTCGCCAGCAGGATAAGATAAGTTTTAAGTGTATTTTAGCAGTAACTGTCCGATTAAGAATGATCTCACTAATACATTTCGATATTGAAAAAGTAGTTGTTTCCATGGCAACAATACTTTTCTCTTGTTGTCTCCGACACTAACAATATCGATGGACAGTGCTCAGAATCGGACATTAATTTTTAATTTGAAGCATTTTTAATCAATTTAAATTTTGTTCTAAACCGTAGAATATACGATAGTTAATTTTCTTTATATATACTTATAAATATAGCATATGGCAAAACCGTAGTTATAAAAGTGTAGTTATTTAAGTTAAACTTACTTAAACTAGTGCAGTATAAAGAGTAGAAAAAGTTTTTCTTAGAAGAGTATTTATCATAACATCGTTTTTTTTTCATTGTGTCGCCAACCAGCAATAAATTGCCAAAAACATGAAATTAATTAAACACACATACTTTTTTTTCCGGACGTGATATCGAGATTCCGCAGCATTTTTTTTTTTTTTTTTTTTTTTTTTTTTTTTTTTTTTTTTTGGTAGACATATATATCCTCATGAGAAGAATATTCCGCAATTTTTTCAAAATTTCCTGAGCATGCGCTTATGGAGACCTTCCTTGTCAGTGATTTGTTCTGAATTTTATGTTGGAATTGATGTTCTGTTGTGTAAGTAAAGCAAACATATTTTCTTATTTTTACAGAGGCTTCGGCGATTCCTCCTATGTTTCACCAAACGTGGAAACTCTAGTAGAAGACGCTGAAGCGATGTTGCACTGGCTGAAACAACAAGTCCCACTGTCACGGATCATACTTTGGGGTCATTCGATGGGGACAGGAATAGCCATTCGTCTGGGAGAAAATGCAGCCAAGAAAAACGGAACAAATCCTTTAGCAATAGTCCTTGAAGCAGCTTTCACCAGCGTAGCTGATGTCACTCACACATTCCCTCTGTCATTCTTTCACCGACGTATGCCACTCTTTCGGACATTTTGTTCCGACAGAACTAACCATCCAGATACCAACCTCAATAACGAAGAACGTATTGGCAGAATTACTGCACCCTTGCTTATCTTTCACGCTGAAGACGATAGCATGGTGTGGTCCGAGCAAGGAAAACGACTGTGGAGAAAAGCTGTACAAGAAAGACATCCTAGTCTTCATAAGCCAGTGTTCGTAGAACTGGACGATGAGTACAGCTGTGGCCACAGAAATATACACAGGGCCCCTAATTTGCCATACGAAGTATCAAAATTCTTGGTCAGTGTAAAAAATTTTGAACAGTTTAGGTGAAATTATACGAAGCTATACAAACGGCTGATGATACAACGATCTTTGTTAAGTTTCGTAAATGAGTCAACATAAAATGTGCTAGTTCAAAATTGCGGGTTCATGTGGATCATCTGCAAGCATCTAATCGGGCGGGGCTTATTGAGTTTAAGCCATTTGGTAGGCCTACCCCGCCTGGCTGAACCTGCAAGTTTTTAAATGCTAGAGAATTGTCATAGCAAAAGTCAGCTATATTATAATTAGTACAAAAGGAGAAGTTTTTGTACGAGAGATTTAGGGAAATTTTATTTCTGAAAAATTTCGTCACACTTTTATACAAAAGTTAGTAATTTGTTTTATTATCTGATATTTCATAGATTTCCTTAAAATTTATATTTAAAAGTCTAACATCAGAAATTTCCCGTTATTCTAGCATCAAGCTTTTGTGCAAAAAATAAAATAAAACAAAATATTTAAATAAGTAACATTTTAGACTATTACAATTGCTTCGCATCATCTGGAAACAATTTTCAAAATTAATTAAATGTTGTTAATATTTTTGAACAACAATAAAAAAAACCTAAAACTTTTACTGAATGAACGCTTCTAACAGAGATGTAAAAAAACACCCTATCTTGATAAGATATGAGTTGAAATGTCTTGAGATGGAGAGATGTGCTACCAAGCATCATAAGTTTGGCCATACTGTTAGAGAAATATACCTATTAGATAACATTTTTAAGTGATATAAAAACTTTCGTTTTATTTGAGGGAATTTCGAAATAATATATGCAGATCTTCAGTTTGAACTACGCAAGATGAAACCCGCGAATTTTCATTTAGACGCTTCACTACATTCACACTAACACCAGATACAAGTGGGATTTCTATGATTAGCCTGAATTAGTTACAAGAAAAAATACCTATTAAAGCACTTTCCTTCTGCTAATCAATTATGAAATTTTTCAAATAACACAGGGTGTTTCAAAATGATCGACTCAGTTTCGTACGATTTTATTTCTTGAATTATACATTGTATGTGAATAATGTAAACTACACTCTGTTATACTCATAATAAAGTTTATAAAAATCCAATGTGAAGCTCCTCCGGCTGTAAGGATAACATCCATTTGGCAGCTGAATTCATTTTACACCCGATGAAGAATGTATTACACCAAAGAGTTTACCGCATAGCGGCAGCGTTACATTTTTGCAATTAGCTATAGATAGTGTCGATGATATTTGTATACTTGCTAGATTAGATGGTACAGATAACGAAGCTGTCAGTCAGCTGGGCGCACCAGCCACGGATGTTGCCATAGCAATATCGCACAGCTCTCTGTGATATGAAGTGAATGGCAACCTGATTACTGATGTTACCCCAACTCAGGAAAAGTCATCAGTAATCGGTTTGTTATTAATTTCACATTGCAAGTCTGTGCGAAGTTGCTATGGTACCCTCCCCCTCCCCCCCGCAGATGTGACAGCTGACTGCCAGTTTCGTTATCTGTATCATCTAATCTAGCATACACACCAAAATCATCGATGCTAAGATTGGTTTAAAAAATGTGTCGCTGCCTCCCGTACTAGCAGGTGTGATACGATTTTTTAGATCGTCCAAAGTTTTTGCGAGAGGTGGTCCATAAAACTGTTTCTTCTACAAATCATCACAAGAAATAAAATCAGTTTTACTAAATTCAAGAATACAAAAATGTCTTGCGACAGTGACTAGTCATCTAGCACACAATTGTAAGCTGCTGCGTACTAAGCGAATAATTTTGAAGCACTCTAGAGCTAGTAATTGAAACTTTAGGATATATTCTTTCAAATGATATGTCCGTTCAAATGATTCACATATAATGAATTATAGTTTGAGGATGTGGTGGTGGAAACAACTGAGTTCATCTTTTTCAATGACCCTGGATTTTCGCAACATCATAGTATAAAAAAGGAAAAAGCAACTTAATTTAACTTTTAACTTAAGTCAAATGTGAACTGGAAATGATTCTAGAATTCAATGTTAGTACTAAATTGCTATTCTACTATCTGAATATCTAAATAAATATTTTCTGTCTAAATTTTTATGTTTTCTAATTTAAAACCAAAGTGTGTAATACTTCAGCGAATTCCTTATTTGGACGTTTTCTATTGATAGAGTTGGGTCTCAAATTTATATAAAGACTTTTTATTTTTAACAATTTTACAAACTATGTCAGACATTATTTACTACTATTTAAAAGTAGTATTTGTGCATTTTGTGGGATTTCTGCTATGTTTGACAGTCAAGAAATGACGATGCCAAATATATATCTTGCTCAAGGTTGCTGTACCAACCACTAACCAGTTGACATTAATGGCAGCCCTTACAAACATTTTATTACGATTTTACAAATTTTCAGAAGAACTAGTGTAAAGACATAGTTTCCGAGTCTTGGAAAAGAACGGAGAAAAAAAAAATGGACTATATTGTTTTCCTCATTTCGATATAGTTGTATGTATTATGTAACTCTTGTTTAAGACTGCTTATTTTTTAACTAATCATTGAATTTCTGTATTAAAGAGTTCTTTCTATCCTTCTTTGTGTATATTTATTGCTTCTGACTGTATTGCATTTAAAACGTATTTGACAATAGGCTAGCATTACCTTGTAATCACCTCCTACTTCATGGATTTTTACTTACGCTTTTAGTCAATCAACTTCTTAATGAACCTTATGCACGCGACCTGAGTTCGAGGCTAAAATTCGTCAGCTGGGCAGTATTTACTTTTGAATATTATTATTAATGTCCTTTTGATAAAAATACTGCAAAACATTTAATTATTGTAGCAGTAGATATTTAATATATTGTAATATAAATTCACAATGTTGTTCTGTATCCAAATTTAAATAATTCAATTTGGATACAGAGCAAATGACAACGTTAAATTTGCAAAATTTTGGTTAAACTTTCGGTCGAGGGTAAAAGTCGTCTGCTGGCGATGTTTGCGCTGCGCATAGGTATTTTGGTGACACAGTTGCTAAAAGTATCGGATCACAATACCGCCAGCTCTGGCGTGTGACATCACGTGCATAAGGTCCATTCCCCTCGCTAATGATACGCACTAATCATACTTATGGGCGTGGAATGCATTTGTATATTTAAAATATCTCCTTTTTTGGATCCTGTTTCTATGAAAGCAAAATCATTACAGATAATAAAAAGCCTTAAATTGTTAATAAATTAATATTTTTTTTACAAGATTGAATTTTTGTATAAAAATTTCCTCTTGTTTTCCAATTTTGGTATTTCAAACTAGATTTTTTTTTTTAACACTCGGGGTATTTTGTTCTACAAACAAAGTATCAGATTTTTTATACAAAGACTAAGATCAGAAGAAAAAAAAAGTAACAAGCGGGAAAAATTCTACCTTACGACAGAATATAGATTGGCCACCCACGGCTTTTATCGTTGAGATTTTTTCAACCAAGTCTAACTCGTCACAAAAAAAAAAAAATGTGCTGGCTTAATGACACCCTTTAAACAGTTTTTAATGGTTCAAGGCATTTTAGCACTTAATAGATAACCTAAAAAAATAATAAAAAGTTCTATGATAGCAGCTTTTATGATGGATACAGCTAAGAGAAGTTGTTTAACAAATTATGAGTTAGCATTAATTGACGGGATCTTGGAAAGCGGTGGGGGGAGGGGGGAACTATACAAAACACAAGTGCTCCACGAGACCCGATTTAAAATGAATCCTCACTTGCAATTGAGAGATGGGACTTTAAAAGGGATCCCCCTTTTCGCCCCCTCTGACGCCCCCCCCCAAGAAAGATACGTAAAAACCGAGGGCGCCAAAAGAAACGGGGGGGGGGGGATAACCTTTAGGCGGTTTACAGGTAATTTTGGTGAAATTTTGGAGCTGTCCGGCCCATAGGAACAGAGAAAAATGGAAAAAACTAAAATAAATACGAGAAATTGAAAAAAATAAATAAGAAAAGTGCTCCTGGAGAAGAGAGAAGAAGGGGGAGAGTAGAACCAGACAAAAGTGCTTGATGAGATCAAACTTTTGATTGGTACATGACGGGGTTTGAACACCTTGAATGTCTCCCCCGTGGGGGGTAACTCCGGTCCTATGGGAGATAGGGCCTCGGGACCCTCTTAGAAATGTCGGCCTCGACGATTTTAACTTCGTTGGATCCTTTAGAAGAGGCCTACGTCCTCTGTGGGGCTTAAAGGGGCTGAGAAAGATGGGAAAACTAAAATTTAAAAAGAGTTGAAACAGAGAACTATGTTTCTTAAGGGAAGGGGGAGTGAGAGGCGGAGAGTAGGACTAGACCATTTTGCTTGACGAGACCTATCGATTGATATGTTACATGAAGGGGCTTACATGGGGTTTACATTTGGGGGGAGCACCAAAAAGGTCTTACTGAACCTTTCCCATGATTATGCCAAGGTTGGAGTTATGATTTCGCCAAGATCATTGCCAAGCTTATATTGGCATCCTATATACGCATATATATATTCCAACACTCCTATATGTGCCATATACGTCATTATACACACATTATTTATGTTTTATATGTCGTATATACATCATATACACATGTCATAATA
The DNA here is from genome assembly GCA_963931845.1 of Maratus michaelseni. Taxonomy (NCBI): domain Eukaryota; kingdom Metazoa; phylum Arthropoda; class Arachnida; order Araneae; family Salticidae; genus Maratus; species Maratus michaelseni. The sequence goes on from OZ007596.1 coordinate 45,972,675, forward strand.
TATACATCATATATGGCTATAACTTGGCCACATACGTACAGAAATGTTATATATATATATATATCATATCATATATATTATTTCTCCTGTCAACATCCCTTTTTCTAAGATAATACGAAACGCAGAACGATGAATGAGACAGCATATGAAAGGATTTTGAACAGGCTTCTGACATAGCACATTAACAATTCGTTAAAACATGTTTTTGATTAAAATTTGGTGAAAATTAAAAATTAAATCGGCATTGTTTTCATAAAAGAAATGAAAGGTTTTCCTCAAATTATTGTTGCCATTAAAAAATACCACATTATATCATGCTCAGCAATTATAATAAAAAACACCGCACGGGTTTATTTTATATTTATGATTAAAAAGCTAAATTGAAATTGAAATGTTTAGATTTATATTTCTATGTCCCATGTTTTTCCCGAAGCGAATGACGTCATCCTCTAATGAAGTCAAAATACGATTGTTAATTTTTTTTATCGCGCGTGCCTTTTGCAATCTTGCATCAATTTTTAATCTAACTTTGATGGAATAAATTAGATGATATTCTGGCTTGACAAAAAACTAAATGTTGTTTGCAGATATTTTTATCCTTACTTTTTCTTTAGAAGTTTAAATCTGCATCTAATAAATATTACATATCGATAAAAAATTGTACTTCCCTATTATCCCGTCGACCACTTTTCATAACAAAAAACTATCGCTAAATACACGGGAGAACGTTACCATTGGAATATTAAAATAAATAAATAAATAAAATATAAGAATTTAAGGACACAATTGTTATTTTAATTAATAAAATAACTAATAAATCAGTAAAACATAATGGCAAATACACGCAAATGTCGAATTAAAAACCACTTGATGACGTAACAAACACGCATAATGCTTCTGACATCAAGTAAATGGGACTGCATTTTTTGCGTTTAATCTTAGTTTGGCGGTAGTTTTTTGTTATGAAAAGTGATCCACGGGATAATAGAGAAGTATACCTAAAAAATATTTGATTTCAGTGCGAAATCTTCGCACGGGCCCTCTGGTATTATTATAATGACATACATGCTTTATAATTTGGCGATAAATCTTGGCCGCTTGGCAGTTCATCCTTGGAAACCGCTATAACACGAAAGTACCAAATTTACAATATATTAATGAAAACAGAAACAAAAATATTTCATGCTTGGTGGCTGCTATAACACGAAAGTACCAAATTTCTTTTTTATTTTTCATATCTGATAATTTGCATCTATCCTTTTTTGTAATTTTAACATTTTTGTAACGATTTTATGTATTTCTATTGCTTATTCAAAGAAAAAGTCTTCTAAAGTTACAGAATTTCGTTAAAAACGGTTAAAATAGTAAAATGCGGACATCGTTTGGTCCATTCTCGACCAAAAGCAACAACCGTTATCATTATCTTTTTACGCGTGAAGGTTTCGTTATGGTACTTCATTGTGAAGTTTGGAAATTTTTGAAATTCATTATTTGAAAAACGGCATAATCATTCGATTTGAAATTTATATCAAGAAAAAAACAATTTTTTTTTTCCATTCTAACGCAGTTTGTCTAACAATTTTGTGACAAATACTTTTTGAGCTATTAATTTTTTCTGCAACTTCAAATGTTTCATTTTCCGAGATTAACGTGTGGCAACGATGGATTGCTGTGACTTTTCATAAACATGAAAAATGATAGAGATTGAAAGAATAAGCCTCCCTGTGGGTGGCTAATAATTGAATATATATATGGAATAAACCTATAAAAATCTCATATAGTATTTTTCAGATTTTTTTTAACAAAATTTCAAAGATATCAAAAAATCGGTACTTGGTTATCTCTCGTAGAATACAAACATACATTTGAAAAAAAATTTAGCCAATTTTCTCAATTATTGTGCATTTTGATTACATAGACATAGAGCATAGAGAATATGAAAACTGGTCGTTGGGGGCCACCGTAATACTTACCCATCATGTATATGCATAATTGCCGAAACGTCAGTTGAGGTTTACTGTGGAGACCCGAAAAGTTTTTGGTTTCTGTCTGTCTGTCCCGCGATAACTGCCGCAAAAATGATCCGATTAGTTTGATTTTTGGCAGGTATGTTGGTGAGGTACCTAGAATTATCTGTATAGTTTTTAGTTACGTTTGGTTCATTCGTTCGGAAAATGTAAGACATTTCTTTTTAGGTCATAATGCTTTACTATGGGAATTCAGACGATTTTGAAATTTTTCATCCATTGAAATAAAATAGCGCATTTGATTAATGTATTTAAACGGTAAGTTATGAAGGCTAAAATTTATCAAGTCAGGTCTTAAATTATTCAAATTAATTTGAAATTTTGTTAATACATTCGTCAGATTTTTTAAATTAGGTGTACAATGTTTGGTGCAATTTTATACATCTGTTCTAATAATATAATACATTTTATTCTATCATTTTTTGCAAATTTTAAAATGTATTTATTTTTATTTTCCTCTTTAATTTAATCGTAACCTAGCAACTACATTTTAAAGAATATCAGAATAATAAAATTCAAATAACTCAAACTATTTTGCTACAATATTTTATTTGCAAAATAAAATAGTTTTGAGTGATTTTAATATTTTATTGAAATAAATGAGAATTTATTTTGAAACAAGTTACCTTTTAACTACTATAGAATGATAACCGAAATATGTTTACATGAGATATTCATTTTCTGGAAGAGATATGGATTTTTCGTGGTTCAGAATTAGTATTACTTTTAAAATAGGATATAATATCTCGAACAACGAGATGGTTAATCTAAAGAAATTAGCTTAGTAAAAAGCATCCATACAGCCTGAAATAGCACTATTACTGGAAACTGAGATCATACTAAGTTATCACAAAAAATACTTTATAGCGCCAAACCACGGTTGCTATTTAGTGAATTAGCAGTGGGGCACGATTATGATTGATTACCCAATAAGTTTAAAAGTTTCTAAATAACCCTATTTTGGGGAGATTTTAATATGCTATTGCCATCGAGTTAGATCAGGATGTACTTAGGTAAAAGAAATATTATAGAATGACCATCAAAACTGTTTTCCGAAACAAAAGTTGCAATAGCACTAGATTTCTGAAATAGATATAAGTGAAAAGATTCAGTTTACATTTCCATGAGTTGCTTTTGTACACGAGATATTATTCAACCTATTTATCAGATGCGAGTGTTTCGTGGTTGGCAGGTAAGTAAATACTGCTATTTAGGCATTAGGATAACATGAAATTATTTTCGAAATTTTTGCTTATTCTAATAAAACCACTGTGTAGAACGAAATCCAAGATATACTAGAATCATTCACACAATCAATAGTAAATTACGAATATAAGTTTGTTAAGATTAGGGGGAGGGGGTTCAGGCGGGCTCTGCCCCCCTGAAGATTTGTATTTTTTGAATCTAAAACATAGAATAAGAAGTTCATAAGAATGTCAGAATATTATTGCATAAACCGTGTTTAATTAAACGTTTCTAATTTCTGAAACCTTCAAATTATTTTAAAAGCGTATAAATATGTATGTAGTAATTTAAAAAAATTAATTTGCGGATTGTAAGATGTTAAATATTATGAAAAGTGAGATAAAAAAAAACATTGACTTTCAGAGCTGACGTTGAGGCTCCTGATCTGTAGATTTACTAGTGTAAAATATTAAAATAAAAATGTGTAAACTACCTATAAAATGCATTGCAATTCAAATAAAATCGTGGCTTGATGACGTCATAAACTTTAAAGGCTCGATTACTGAATTGCTTGAAAGAAACATCCTTATAACTCCAAAAATAATAATCCTATTAACTAGCGGTTTAATGCATCTGATTAAGCGTCAATTTTCCAATTAAAATATATCTTTGAAGTGAAATTTGGATGAAATACAGGGTCATGAAAAATCGAAGAGTGTGGAAAATAGGATTCCAAATATCTCGGCAACTCATTATCCGATCGACTTCATGCTTTATGCAAAATTTGTTTTTTTTATTGTCTTTTATATTCATTTCTTAAAATAAACAATTTCGAAAAATTTTATATACCTTTTATCAGAACGAATATTTCGAGAGTCCGAAAAAAATAGTTCCGGTTAATCGAGGTTATTGAAATTAAATAGGCCCATTATTACATACCAAATTGCAAGTCTCTATCTCAATTTTTTCGGGAGATAGAGCGTTTACAGACACACAGACGAACGGCAAATTTTTTTTCCTAAAAATATGTTTTTCGGTATCTCCAGTGTCTGAAACGTGTAAATCCGTCAATTTTTTTTTTTTTTTCGATTTTCAAAACGATTACAAGACTTACCCTATACTACGTATGATGGGCAAGTAAAATACAAACTGAGAAAAATGAGCTTAAACATTTCGATCATAAAAAAAGAGAGATATATTAAAGAGAGATGCGTAAAATTATCTATATATCTCTTTTACTATTTATCAGATCGTCAAGAAATTTGGGCACAATCTTCGAGAGATGTTAAGGTTCATTTTAGGATGAAAATCTGAAATTCAACATTTTTGTGAAAGAAAGAGGTACTGAGCCCCCTTTAAGGGGGTAAAACAACACTTGCGAAATCCTGTGGAAAAACAGTTGATATTGACGCACATACTCTCGGAAACTTCTGGAGCGATTTCAACTTTTTTTTTTCTTTTCTTTTTCAGTATTATAATTTGTGATATTTTGGTAATTTTGTTTTTATGGAAAATCAATTCAATTTTACTTAGTTAAAAAAAAAAAAAAAAAAAACTAGAATTTTCTGTTTGCAAAATCGCGTAACTATTGTAGTTTTTATTTCTCCCCGAACGATTAATTTATAGTATTTAATTGCGCCCTTAAGGATGTGGTCAATGAGATCTCAAATTCCCCTCGCTATCGATAACGCTCGCTGTTGTTATGGGCGTGCGATCTTATTTTTTAAATATCTCACCAGGAAATTAATATTTTTAACTTTTTTCCCGTTTATTCTTCTCAAAGGATGTCTTCCTTTTTTAAGTTGTCAAAATATTTCTAAAATATATAAATTTTCTGTGTTAAAATCTTGGCGAAACGGAGTAAGATATTAACACTTCCCATAATTTCCTGAAGAGATATTTTAAAAATACGAATGTATTCCACGCCCATAGATTTAACATTAGCGAGGGGAATCACTGACCAAAAGCCTTATAGTAACCCCCCCCCCCTCAAAAAAAAAAAAAATCCTTGCGCGAAATTTTGACGCTAATACGGACTCAATTTTAAATGCAAAAGCATGAAATTGGCAGGCATGACTATTTAAGTGATTTGAAATCAGATAGCGTTTTTTTTTTTCATAAATGTATTGCATAGTGCATACAGGCAATTTTTGTCTCATGACGGCTTTTCTCGGGTTGTTGCGGCCGGAAATCCCGTTCAAAACATAAAATTTGACAGCATTTTCGGAAGTAGCTTTTATTAAAAAAAAATAGAAACGCTATTCGATTTCATAGTTTCTGAATAAGATTGCCTCCAATTTGATGCGTTTATGAATAAAAATGAATTCAAGAATGTATCGAAAACTAACTATGGAGTTTGAAAACAGCCTTAACTAATGAGCGTCGCGTATACATGACGTATAAAGTGCTCAGAATCCTTGATTATTCTTACCAGTACTTTTTTTTCCTTATTTAATCACAGAATTTCTGCGATTAAATTAGGCAAATATTTCCATTTTAAATTACTGGTGACAAGACATTAAAAGGGACGCTTATCGTGACTTATGTAGATCTTAATATTAACTTTTATAAAATAGTTATTTGAACTGGATAATAAACGAAAAGAATCAAAAGAACACATTAAAAAAAAAAAAAAGAAAGAAAGAAAGAACGAAAAAAAAAAAAAAAAAAAATGAAAGCCAATTCCATTATTAACCAGGCTTTCAAAATAACCGCCACGTTTATCAAAACAGATATAAAATTTTTCACGATAGGAAGACAAACTGTATTTACAAAATAATAATAATAATAATAACTTCCTGAAAAAGTGTGGACAGTGAAATATTGCTAAAATAAATGAACAAGAGATTTTTTATTATTATTATTTATTGGTGATAAAAAAATATAAATATTTAAAACTATACAAATCTTGACTATAAATATTCTAAAACCCACTATTAAAACAAAAATTAAAAAACATTACATATATAGACATTTCTGTAACAAAACTCGTGAAACAGCATAATCAGCGCCATACATACTATGAATTGTCTTTGAATAAATATATCACATTTTGAGTATCAGAACCAAATAAAATAAATGCAGCAGCAATGTTATGAGCAGGAACCACTGCTGCAAGTCTGCAACATCATCAGTGTTAATTACAGTTCACGGAAGCGTCTGCATGCCTAGGGCCTGATTAAAGCATTGGTCAACTGGGCTAAACATGGCCTTGGGGCTTCCACAAATTTTGTATATAATTTTATTGAAGCTGATAATTTAAATCTATTCTGACCTTGTACTGATTATAATCAATATTTTATATTTTTAGAATAAGATTAACAACACTAATCTGTATTCTAAAGCATACAAAATGTTAAATTTTTGTGACGGTTGGGGCCCCGAATGAATACCAGGCCCTGGGCCTCTCTTTGGCTTGATCGGGCCCTATGCTTGCCTACTTAAAAAAGAACCAATGGCAGATCCAGGAATAAAAGTTTACACAGCTGAATACATTAAAATCGCAGTATAATGATAAATTGGTCAAGACTCTTTTAAATATTCAGATTCCAAAATAGTAAATATATATATATATGTATTTTAATTTTCCTATAAAATCAATGTATATTTTATCAAATATAGACAAAATTTAGTTTTTAACCCTTTCAAGACTGACGGAACTTAAAAGTATCGGTCAATTAAAATTACTTTCTTTTGTTTTATTAATTATTTTTGTTGTTATCTGCATGTAGTAATGAAAATCTCAGTGCGCCACAAGTTCGAACCCTTTGAGCGTTTGAGGGCTTTCCTGCATTTTCCTAAAAATATCTGTAAAACTTAAAATAATTTAAATTTTCTTTCCCCGTTTGTTTCTAAAATAAACCCCATATCTCTTAATTTTACATATATCTTAAAATACAATTTTGTTAAAAAAAAATTGTCTAGAGCCGATTTAAGTTGTTTTTGGGGAAACGGAAAAATACGGGCAAAACGGTTAGAGGGTTAAAACTTTAAAAATTCATTAAAATTGAACAAATGATGCTAAAAAATTACAATCTGCACGGATGGGGTTAGAAAGAGATCGGATTTTTTTACTAACAAAAAAGTTGTGGTTAAAAAGATTACCTATAGATGGCGCTGGCGTGCATAATATGAAGCAGATGTCAAGAAGAGCTTTATACTTCGTGGACGATCCTCCAAACGACCCGTTTCTTCGAAGCGTCTAACAAACTTCAGTACCCCAGCACATGAAACGGCCTTTATCTCATCTTGAGTTCTTTTGCCACGTACCGGTTGCTGATTCCCCCTTCTTGTGAAAGAACTTAACCGACAACTCTTGTTCCTGATGACGATAGCATCCGATGAAGAATCTCGTGCATTTTATTGACATCCTGATTTGCATAAATCTGCTTCATACTGTGCATGCCAGCGCCATCTACGGGTAATTTTTTGAACTCCAACTTTGTTTGTTATTTTAAAAAATCCGATCTCCCTCTAATCCTATTCGTGCAAACAGCAATTTTTTAGCATCATTTGCTCATTTTTAATGATTTTTTAAAGTTTTAACGAATTTATATGTCTATACATCCTTTATTATCATTTCATTTATGTTTCAGCATTTAGTAACAAAACAAAAATAAAACATTTGATTAAAACTCTTTGCAGTGTTGACGATTTTTTTTTTTTTTTTAACATACGTTTCATTCTTTAAATTTAAAATAGATGCTGCTTTTCCGAATCAATAAGTTATGATAAAAAAATATATAAAACACTGGAAAGTTGTTACGTCTATTTAATATTGTTGTAGTTTAACATTTTTCAAACATCTTCAAAAAATTGTCCTTAGCCTACTGTTATATTAATAATAGAACAGAAAATAACTATATTAGTTAAATTTCATTAAATGACATATATCGTTAAAATTCGGCAAACCTTAACGTTTGTGATTTGGATAGCTACTTTTAATTGTTTTAAACCTAAAAGTGTTTTTCTCCAAAAGGTGGATTTCAAATTCCTGAATTCCCCAATTCCTGAAAGGGTTAAATGAAATTTTTTGAGCATCCAAACTACAAAAAGTACAAATAATAATCAACTAATAAAAACAGTAATACTATTTTTACAGATTAAAATAACTATATGACAAAACAAACAAACAAAAAAGTTAAAGAACAACCACAAAGACTGTTTCTAAAATCAAAGAACGTCATTTTCAACCAAGCAAGCATAAAATTTCAGATAGTCGCATTCATATTGTAAAAAAATCGCTTGAAAAAAAACTACCTGTTTCAGAAAACTTTATCAAATTCGAAATTTTAAAATGATTTTCAGGGTATTAAAATCACAAAATCAAAGATACCAATCAACTCTAAACAACAATTTATCACATTCACATTAAAAAAAAGGAGGTGGGGGGAATTAAATTCCGAACATTCGTACATCTGAATGCTTTATGCTTGAAGGGATGAAAATTATTCATAATATATGTTGTTTATCTTGTTGTGAGCTTACTGCTCAAAGTTAAAAATTAACGAACTCAATTTTTTAAACTATTTTTTTCTTAAACAGCTTAATTTGGAGATTTTTTTTTATCTTCTCTCAAAATCTAAGTACCAATTTAAAAAAAAAAAGATCTGCTTCTGAACAGAATAAACATTCTATTGTTATTCTTTATTACTTTTATTTATTTATTTATTTTAGTTCACTTTCTCTCTAGTATCAAACTAAACTTTAAAACTCTGACTAATCAATTTTCTGCATTATAACCTAATTTATCATATCAATTTTAATTTTAGTTGCTTTTTAAAGTAAAATTATCATTCTTAGAATTTTATGTTACAATTACATAAATTACATTCAAAACGAAATTCTTTAATTCTGAGGTATTACATTCATTTAGATGCAGATTACTGAAATAATATTAAATTGCTGTGTTTAAGATAAACAAAATAAATTTTATTGACAGATTTTATTAATACGCTAGAATGGCTAAATCAAATATATTTTTATTTTGAAAAAATATCTTTTTGGTCCCACAGGTGCATTAATAAAATTCTCAAGAGTTTTTTTGTCTTTTTATTCAAATTGATAATAATAATTTTAAAAAATCTAGATTTCCATAAACGACTCCCAACTTAAAATGATGTCGTAACAGTGAGTGGTTTATATATTTTTTATAACACTTTAAAGCCTTTGCAAAGAAGAAAAAAAAAAAACATTTTGTTGCAAATAATAATAATTAATTAAAATAATAATAATAATTTGATTGTAGAAAAAACTCCTGAAATAATTCACTATCCAACCTAATAATAGTGCAGTTCTTGAAATGATACCAATATGTAATTATACGTTATACAGCCATACATATATTCAATATGCATATACACCAAGATATAATGTTACATAAAAATTGGTACTTTTCCGTTACACTAATGCACTAATCCGTTATGCTAATGTGCCATATACTTCAATCCTGACCGTGTAAAGGATTTTTATTACAAAACATCTTAATTTCAAGATTTTTCAAATTGAAAATATTTATTATTAAGTTATAACTTACATTTATTATTGACGCTGTGATGGATTTTACTATTTGGCAATTACATGATGGTAAGGAAGCTGGAATAAAATCATTCCAGGACTTTTGAATCATACATTAAAAAAAAGTTTTTCCTCAAAAAACCATAGTTCATTCAAAAAATTAAATGTTTACTGCAACGCTCCGAAACATTTACAATTCCATGCCTGAAGTTTAAATTGAGATTTATTTTATCATTTTTTGTACAATATTTGTTCTTTTTAAAAAAATATATGTATATATATTTGTATTAATTTAATAAAATAGTTTGTGAGAGTCCATAAATTTCAAATTATATATTTTTTAAGTGCTCATTTTTGCACCAACAAAGTTACTATTATTTTTTTTTCAAATGTTTCATTTAACAGGAATTTCATTTTGCACCAACTATTACACTTGGCAACAATGGTATTGGTATAACGGAAAAGTACCTAAAAATTTATTAGGAATATGATGTAGAAGAGAATATTCTCCAACAAATGAAAATCTTTAAATATAGGTATGAAAGCAAGTCCAGTTTTTTGCCAGCTCTGCTAAAAAATACTTAACTTCTTCACATAGCCATTATAAATACTTAAGTGTTCCACTGTATATATATATATATATATAAAAGTACTTTTCTATCTAATTTGCATACATATTAAGCATATATTTAATACTGTAGGGTAAAATTTATTACAATAAATATCTGTTAAACAATCAATAAATTATGTTAAATATAACAAGATGAATATTTAAAAAAATGAGGAATGTAAATGATTAAAAAATTTTAGAGAAACAAAACACAAACTCAACTATAAAATAAATAAATAAATAAACTTTCTACATATATATATATATATATTTACATTCATACATACACAGGGCGAGCCTTAAATCCCATCATCCTTTAGAAAGATATATCAAACAGAAAGTTGACAGTACTTGTTACTACACAACTATATTATATGTAATTTCAATTGATTGCTCATTGTTAGTTTCCTGGCCTTTAACAATGGTAACACCACATTTAGCTGAGTGACCACTCTACCTTTTTCTTATGACAACAAACAGATAAAGTGGGGGAGGAAAGATGTCCTTGAGAAGCCAATTGAAATTACATAGAGTATAACAAAATTAAAGAAGGCATTAGGAATGCATTTGCTATGATCACTTCTGCAATGCTGTGCAGACTTTCACACCGTACTTGGATGGGCATAATAATGTTACAGCAATAATGGTGTGTACACTTTAGAACAAATTATTGTATGGGGCACATACAAGGAGAGACAAGGGGTACAGTTGCACCAGGCCCTAACTTAAAAAGCGGCCCCGTAAGGTGTTGATTTCATATTTAGTATATGCATATACAGGACATGCAAAAGACCAATCACATACCTTTACCTGGTTTTACAATAATGGAGCTAAATAATAGAATGAAACACTAACCCACCAGTACACTTTTTGCCATGACCGAATCGCCCTTTTAATGTGTGCAAGTTATGAAGCCTGCACTTTTCTTAATATTAACTACATTTTTTTCAAACTTTACTGCATTGCATACTTTCTATCACTTTTGGTTATTAGTACACTTTTTTCATATTCTTATGGACAATACTTAAAAATTTTCATGTTTCTCGCTGCCGTTTAAACTTACACGAGATTTTATTTTTAATTATGAATTATATAATTTGAATATATGAATTATATAATTTTTATTATGAAATTAAATAAAATCTGTAGTTTTTTAGATAAAAAATATAATTTAGTGAAAACTTTAGCAACTTTGAAATATTTTAAAGAGAAAATCGAATTTAAAAATATCTACCCCATACAATCCTACGGGGGGAAATCCGTGCTTTGTCATACTTTTTCCTCCAAAATCGTATGACATTTTGTATTTATGGACAAATAAATTGGCTTCCATGTAACAGAATATTAAGTTAGCACTCTGATCTATTGTGGAGCTCAGTGCTCACAATTTTTGTATGCACTCCTGAGCCTTATCAATTAATTAATATGTCTCATCTGTTATCATACTCATTTCACTTCAAATCTATAAGCTTCCAGTGGTGCAAAATACATAGGGGATAATGGGATTTTTGCTTCATTCTATGTGTATGATCATTGAAAATTCTTTCCACAGATTTTTAGGGAATATATGGATTATCCTGGCCTGGCCAGGAAGACAAAATGAAGATTAACTTTCAAACAGGCTAGCTGGGCCAATAAAAAAAAATTAAGCGGACCGACCGGCTTGATATAACAAGTTTAAAAGCATCGGACTAAGCCAATAGTTTATGAACAATTTCCAATGGATCTGGCTGAACCAAGAATAAATATAAATGTACTGCATAAGCCAATGCTTGTTTGGCAACATCAATACAGACATTTACAAAACAATTAATAATTTCTATAATATGTTTAAAGCTGATAATTTTTTAAAACTCAAAGTAGTGTAGCAAATACAAATAAAAAGCTGAGGACATTTGTTTTGTAACCAAAAACATATTTAAGAGAAGAGAATTATACTAGAGACAATTGATAAAGAATATATATTTGTTTTAAAAATCCACTTTTACAAGATTTTAAAGCATGCAAGGTGAAACAAAACAATTGTTCTACTGATGAAGTAGATGCTTCCAATATACTGGTGGTGCATTTAAGTAAATGGCTTGGCAGTTTTTAAAAACACTATCTTCCATTTACCTAGAATGGCATATTTGATCCTATATTTCCATTTTAAAAAATCTGCAAATAGAATTTCAAGTCATCTAGTATATATTATGTATCTACAATTTCTTACAAAAATCTAAGACCACATATGAGAAAACACAAAAATTGAATGTTGTATAATAAAACATCATAATTCCTTCGTGATATTGTATTAGGCACACTATGTGTAAAGCAGCTCATATGAGAGGCCTTTACCACTTTGCACCATGTTTTCTTAGACTACGGACTGTTTCACCGAATTATGCCATGGAGGAATTTTGATATTAAGGCAGATTTTTAAAAAACATGTTATATATATATATATATATATATATATCCCCAAAAAGCCACACAGGATGTTTTTGAAAAAATGGGGATCCATTTTTTTTTTTTAAATCCTGCATCAGTGAGAGGTATGTATGTTGTAAGCAAAGTGTACATAATGCAATCATGAAAAGCAAAATGGGTGCTGGCCTTAGCAATTAAGCGACCCCAAAGTATGAAACCTCAAAGAAAACATCCCCTAGAGATGACCGTATGATTTATCCCATAGTTATGTTATGCATATAGGGAGAAGTTCTTGATGAAAGACAACTGATGCTGAAACAAACTTTTATTAATACCCACACAATGTATTTTCTCCCAAATTATATGGTATTTTATAGGCAATATTTTTCATAGTCTTTTCTTCTAATCACTAAGGCTAGTATCATTTTTTCATTTCAAAATTGCATTACACATGACTTTCTTGTTTTTATACCACACTTCTCTCTAATGTAAGGTTTTTAATAACATTCCTTGATGAGTCATCATTTCTGTCCAAATTTAGCATACTTCTTACATGAGCTAATTTATACCTTTATAGCATGTATGATGTACCACCGACACAACATTCTGATACAGCGGTACTGTTATATTATAGAACACTTCAGTTTTTATGTGTTTTTACGTATGGTCTTAAACTGTCAAAGAAATTCTGAATTTTAAATGGAAAGGTGTGGAAAGGAATGGAAATTCTACTTGATTAAACACACATACAGATAGATGATGCTTATACATAACAATTAACATGCATAACAATTAAAAATAAAACTGAAAATTATTTACATATCATTGCACTATTATTTCAAGAAAGAACCACAATTATATGAATTTTTGTATGCTGTTTTATCAGTATTGCACAAAGAAAAAATGGCTTCCTGACTATGCCATGTTTGGTCCCTGAAAATGCGTGTTATATTTTGTTTTAATAATATAAGTTACATTTAAATAAAATAAAAATGTATTTCAAATCAAATGGCATTAAAATAAAAGGTCACAGTTTGTGAAATAACAGGCTAGCTGTAATTCCCTGTTAATTATTTCTCTACCAAACCAATAATTTCATAAGAACTGGAATAAATTGCAGGTGTATATAACTATCTATAATAAAATAATACTATGCAAATAAATTTCTTTTTTCACAAGTGTAACATCATTTTACGTTTAAAACATTTGTACAGGAGTGGGGGAAGGGGGAGAATTGGGAAGAAAATGAAAAATAAATGATTAACAGCAGATAAATGTTTATATGAAATATATCATATGTAGTTAAAAGCTGTTATAATTCTTAAAGTGGAACACAAAAATATATATCAAATGGTTCCAGAAAGAATTTTTGCTTAGATGTATTTTTGGAAAGAGAAAAAATAGTTAAATATATATCAAGAATTTTACAGCTTAATGTAGTCAGTTACAAATGAAAATTACATTTTTATTATTAAAATTTTACTGCAAAAATGTTAATCTGTAAATAATTAATAATTTTTTTTTTTTTACATCAATACAAACTTTTTAGACTATATACAGAAATTAGCTTCAAATGGCTTTAAGTAGGTTCATCAAATAAAACTGAAAGAAATATTTGTATGCAGATCTAAAAAGTATGAAATTTTTAAACAAAAAAATATATCTTACATGATAAATATTACAACATACTTTTAGTAATAAGCAAAATACATTCAGGGATAAATACAGAAAATGTAAAATTTTGAAGACCACTTATCTTTTTGTACTCCAAATTCTTATAAAATGTTAAATAAAATATTATAATGGGTAACTAATATTAAAATGGACACACAAAATCTCTTTGTGGTGTATAATCAATACAATTTTTTATAGTACAAATCTATTTGAAAATTAAATGTCAATTAGTAACATTTTTCTTTTTTGGCATTACCTTTTCAATAAAATGCATAATAATGCTAGGTAACTTTGGACTCAAGTATATATTTTTATGTCCATAATCTAATTCTCCCTCAAAGCCAACAAACTGTGTGGCATGAGGGGGCAAGTTTTTACGCTCTTTTAGAGCTACTTCATACAATTTTTTACCATGTTCAAAAGGCACAAAACCATCATCTTCAGCATGCAGTATGAGAATTGGACATCTAACTTGACTTATCCTATTGACACTATCGAATCCTGTATGCTCATCTCCAATGGGTTTTGCAATTAATTCGTCAAAAAAAGGCATATAACGATGAAAAATGGATATAGGATGATATTTGGAAGCATCCATTATGCTAGTGAATGGAGCTTCGAGAATTAACCCAGCAGGTACATTTGAAGTCACCTTGTGCAAAAATGCAACTCCGACACCAGTACCTAGGGAATGTCCCCATATGAAAATACGAGAAGGTTTCACACGTTTCAGTAACCACTTATAAACATAATGAGTATCTTCCACTAAACCGGACTCTGATGGAGAAACATTACTAGAATCGCCATATCCACGATAGTCAAATGCAATTACGTGAGCATTCACTTTTTCACTAAAAACTTTATATAAAGCGACTCTATGGCCCCCAGCTCTTGTGCCAGCGTTACCATGAAGATAAAGAAACACTGGCTGATCGTCTGCAAATTCCTTACCAACAGGCATCACCCCATTTTGACATCTTGACATAGCACTAGACGATGGAATATGCCATACACCTAATTTGATTGATTCTCCAGAATCAAGGTAAAAATGTTTCGCACAGGTTAATCCAGACTCCTCTGGCAATGACAGATTCTTCTGATTTGACAGACTTATGTAATGTAAAAAGACACAATGGCCACGTACTTCAGGACTAAAATAAATGGACAGAGGAATGACAACATATACTACAAATATAATTATCATGAGCAATCTAAAAACAGTGCTAGAACTTTTCTTTTTGGCTTTTGCCTTTTTAGTATGCTTTTCTTCCATGGGTTCATTTTCATGAACTTGTCTTCTACGTAACATAATGAATGACCTGCAGAGCAAAAAAAAAAGAAATAATATATTATAGAAACTGTTACAATTAAGAAACATAATTATTTTAATACAGTAGACTCCCTTAAATCTGCATAGCTTAAAACCAGAGGTTGTGCGGATTTCTGGTCACTGTTTTGTTTACCTTTTTTAAACAATAATTTGAATTTAATAATGCACTCGAAATTAGAATGAATGCTTACAATTAAGTAAAATAATTAAGAAAATTTAGAAAAGGATCAGGGTCCATAAGCCGTGTTTTTGGCCCATGAAATAAGACTAAAATTCCATTTTGTTATACTGACTTAATTATTTCACTTTTAAATACAAGAAGGTTTATCCTGTACGATTTCAAAAAATAGTTTTTGCATTTTGTTCGGATTTATATGACTTACACAAGCTCAAAGTTCGTATTATTCGTAGTAACTATTGCTAATGTAAAGGAATGGAGTTATAACCAATAGTTACATTCATTTTAGTACGTTTAAACACATTGCTGCATTCTAAAGTCTCTTAGTGATGTGAGGGAATGCAGTTACTTAACTCTCAATTTTTAATATTTTACTATGAGCGCAGCTTTGCAACACTTTTATTTTTACATATATTGTAAATTTCGATGTATTTTATAATATATATAAAGAAGAAAGTGTTGCACGATTGCGCTCCTATAAATAATTGAGGTAAAATGAGGTAAAATATTGCATATTTTTCATCAAAAACTACGAATAATAGGAACTTTACGCTTGTGTAAAGTCATATAAATCCGAACAAAATGCAAAAACTATTGTTGAAATCATACAGGATAACCCTTGTAATATTGAAAAGTGAAACCATTTAAGTCAGTATAACAAAATCAAATTTTAGTCTTATTTCATGGGCCAGAAACACCATGGAACTAAGAACAAACAGGAACTGACATATCCCCCAAACGATGAAATTTCAACTATAACCGGTTCTGCCCGTTCCGCCAAGTTGTGACAACCAAAACATTCCCCCTGACAACGTTAGTAAGTGAGATTTAAGCCATAGTTTTAATTTAATTATTATAAAACAATGGGCTCGTGGGAAGCATATGGCTGCACAAATAGGTTTAGCAAGAAGATTCCTGAATAAAATTTCATCGATAAGTAATTTATTTACTTTTTAAAGACGTAATTGCTTGATGTATACAAAGCTATCCAAATGGATTGCTAAAAACAATGTGTCTAATGTGTATGAATGTAAATCAGAATATTCCGCGTTTTGACAGTTTTGTTATGTATATGTTAATTTTCACGTTAATTGCACTATATTTCTGCAGTTTTTTTGTTCATTTTCTTGATTGTTTACATAGTCTAAATCAGAGTACACGGATGGTGTTTACATGTCAACCAAAAAATATATATATCTCTTTACGTATAGATAATTTGATGTTTTAATTTCGTCTACTTGTTATTTCTGCAACTGAAGTGTTTTTTATTTTTGTAGTAGTTATGTGAACTGAGCTATTTTTCTATAATTATATGCTGGGCCGGGAGGCTGCCCAGGGCCCCGCGCCAGTTGAAGTCTTGTTAGGGGATCCCAAGCCTGTCTATACATTTAAAAACGCCGTTACTCTGTGTAAAATGATGATATTATTGCTCTAAAGATGTCTTTAAATGTTTTTTGCTTAAGTTAGTATTAACTTTCATTTCTTCTTTATAAGCTCTACAAAGAAAAAAAATCAATGACAGCTCGGCCTACGGGCACAGGTAGATTTCGATGACGCAGACCGTGGGGCGCCTGTTTGTTGGGTATTGCGGAAGAAATTACCTTTTTTGCCATGATGCGGCATTTGGAAACTCCCACTTCAAAACCTGACTTGTTTGCAGGCGGAGCCGGCGGATTTTTTTTTTTTTTTTTTTTTTTTTTTTGCTATAAGGGGTTGGACATATAAAAAAAACTTGTTAATATAAAAGTTTTAGATAATATTAAGGATTTATAATAAATTTAAGCGGATTTGATATCTTGTGAATTGACGATGTTATGAATTATTTTCTTCTAAAACCCCTTCCCCCCCCCCCCTTGTGGCCATTTTTAATGATATCAAAAATCTGTCATATCTAAATTTTTGGCCCTTATCCTAGAAGTAATAATAACTTTAAACGGATTCGATACGCATCATAATTAAGAAATTATAGGTTTTTTTCTGTTTTCACAAAAAGCCCCCCCCCCTCCCCATTTCCCCCTCTTGGTTCGATTTTGCCCATTAACGAACTTGACCAAGATTTTATGCCCCTTTATTTTATGTATCAGTTTGGAAGAGATTTGTGCAGAATTATTGCAGTTATCGTGTCCATAAAAAAAAGTGACATAGATAGATAGATAGGTAGATATATAAAGTTTTGAACTGGGTGTGGTTTTGGGTTCTGGGAGTCATGATTGGCGTAGATCTGCAAATTTTTTTCAAAAATTCCAACTTAGCAGAGAATGCAATAGGTAGTATTTTTTACGAAATCTGCCTAAAAATGATGTATGAAATATAAATATGAAATTGTAGTGACGGCGGAGGGAGGTGGTGCGTTACAGATGTTAGTACTGCAGAATATTGGGGCTTCAGTACTTTTTTTCTTAGAAACTAAGCCCTGTTGATAAATACATATTTTTTAAAAGCACAATATTTACTTAGTAATTTTAAGCAATAATATTAAAAACTGAAAGAACTACTGGAAGAGGTTGTGTGTGTCGGGGGGGATCTGAATACCAGGCAAGGCATGAAGAATACATTTAAACTGCAGGAATATCAAACAAAATAAATTAAAAGATCACCTTTGATCTACTATTCAACAGAGAAATTTATGGAAAAGTACACCAAAAAAAAAAAAAAAAAATATGCAACTCAGATGAAACTTATAGAAATATCAACTAAAAGAAATTAAAACCTTAAAAACACTTTAATATGACATTGGAATATTTCAAACGAGCTGGATTCGGATGTAAACAAACAACGACAGCCATCTTGTGACATCCAGCTCAGTTACTTCAATCGACCGGGCAGACATCGGGGGAAATGTCAGTTCCTGTCTATTTATAGTTCCATGAGAAACACGGCTTATGGACCCTGATCCTTTAGAAAACATTTAAAATATTAAAAGTAAAGATCAAGTAAATTATTAATTATGCATAACTAAATAAGCATAACGATGATGAGATAATTTTTTCTTGAATTATTCAATGAGACGCACCTTATAAATGTACACTCATAATTCACATCGAAATCTTAAAAAACAAAGTATTATTGCATGTTTAGCCATACTTAATAACCAAAAAAGCTTGATTGATACATAAATTATTTTGTAAAAATATCGCAATCGCCACTGATATCAGCACTGTCTTGAAATTTTTTCAGAAATAAATTGATACTTCCTTCATGAGAAAACATGAGTTGAATCATATTAACCATAATTGCATATTAAAATGTATACAGAATGATATAAAAATAATAAAAACTTAAATTTTACACCTCATCTTAACTGTAAGTTACATTGTTTACATCGGAAACAATGTGCGGATTTTAAGGTGGCGGATTTGACGGTAACTACTTTCCAAAAATATATATAATACACAAAGGTACATGTTTATAATGTTCTTTACAGAAATAGCTGATGAGAGATGAATGAATTTCACTTTTAATATAAAGAATTTATATATTTTTAAATCTTTACTTTAAAAATACCCATAAATATCAACAAAACTTTATTATTATAGCTTCTAAATTTATCATTTTTAAGGGTGTTCTTAAAACAATATTTTTCCCCATGAGACTTTCTGACACATTTACAGACTCATTTTTAAATCTAACAGCATGATACTTACAGACCTGTGCTTTGGAATTGAACAGTTTTTTCATTTTTTGATAAATGAGTCTCGAGTTATAAGCAGGGTTCTTACTGTCGATCATCATTGTGCGAAATCATAACAAAGCGTTTCATTTGGATAGAAAAGGGATGATTAAAATTGCCAAATTGCGAGAGCTAAATTCTTTTTTCCCTGTGTACAGTCAATATTCTCAACAGAAAATCAACCCCTGAAATATTATCTAACTAAATGTGAAATTCTCATCAAAATCCGCTCACTAGAACTTTAAAAAAGGTAATCGGGTTCACCTAATTTTAAAATTTTCCCCTGTGGCTCTATAACTAAGCAATGTAGAACAATGTGCTTTATTTTAAAACCTTCTAAAACAAATTACCTAACTAACAGTGAAATCGTATAAAAATCTGTTTGGTAGAATCTAAGTTATAACCGGTCAGAATGAAATATGAATTGTCGTTTTATAAATATAGTACATGATGATTATATGGTTTTCTGCAATCGGATTCATTGTCAATCTTTCGCTTTAGAAAAAGACAACGCAGAAGAAAACTTCACTACAGAGAAGTACCACAACCATCCCCCAAAAACTACCTAACTAACAGTGTAAGGCTAAAATATGTCAGGCAGAACTCAAATAATAAACATCCGGAATGAAATACAATATGAATTTGCATTATTCATGCAAATTCATATATACAGTAGATATATATATTTCATAATTTCATTCACCTTTTCCAAATAACTTTCCCAATAGCTCACTAAGCAACATAGAATGATATGTTATGTACTAAAACCATCCCTGAAAAATCACTTCCATCAAAATTCATCAGAAGATTTTTTTAAAAAAGATAATCTTTAACAATCGGGTTCACTTAATGTTAGAACTTTCCTCTGTAGCTTTACAACAGAGCAACGTAGATACACTAAAACCTTTCAAAAAACATTACCTAACTAACAGTGTAAATCCTACCAATGTATCACGAATAATCAGATTGCAGGGATCATTCTAGAACATAAAAAAGGGCAGGGCACACATTATATAATAAGGGCAATTTTGTTGAAAAGGGCATATCATTTCATAAAAAAGGCATTTTTGTAATAAGTGCATACACCAATATACTGATGGGGAGAGAAGTCTGGCAACAGCTTAAAGTACTCCTTAATTTAAAAAATCCAATAACATTTCTAATTTCACAGTTTGAAAAGTATTAAAAATAGCATAATGAAACTTATGTTCTCGATTTCTATTGTAAAATTGTTTATTATATTCACGGCCATTTTCTTCTCAAAATTTTATAGAACTTCTGTAAGTTATGTGGTCAAAGGCCAGAATGCCTGATCTAATACTGTATTTCACTAGAAAAGGTGAAATTAATCAATGAACCTTAGTTATCCTTTATGTCTTATTCAATGGAAAAAAATTATAAATGGAAAGATGAATTACTCAAAGTCAAAGATTAGACATACCAGGGCATTTCACAGAGAAATAAAGAGGAGTACTCCTGACGTACCATACTAGCATTCTTAAAATAAAAGATTGGTAAAGAATTTTTGAAAGTACAATGCAAACAAGGCAGGATTCTACCCAGTTATAAAAGGAGGGCAGAAATCTACCTGGAAAAAGGGCAATGAGGGTAGAATTTTATCTGGAAAAAGGGCAAGGAGGGGGGTATTTTATCTAAAAAGGGCATGAGGGTAGGCCACCCCTCTGAAACTTTCTAGAGTGATCCCCGAGATTGAAATGCAAATATGTGTTTTATATAACATATGTAATAGATTCATCATGAAGGTTTTGCTTCAAACATAAATGATGCTTTCAACATTGTAGCTAACACGCCAATTGGCGAGGTATGCGAATACAGAAGATTAGCCCAGAATCGTATGAATAACTAGTATGAATATATAAGTACATTAACAAAATTTATAGAAAACTGTTTAACTGATAAATTTTACTGATCAAAACATAAAAAAAAAAAAAAAAACTTTTGCGCCGAATTAGTATAAATATTTCCTAAGCAACAAGATATTCAATACTCTGATCATTTAATGTTAGCTCATATATAAATGAATATAAAATGAAAAAAAAAATCACATTTTGCATATAAAAAATACAGTGCCCTTTAAACCACATTACAATGAACAATTTTGCCAGGTTCAGTAGGAGTTCATATTTTTTCAACCACAATTCTACTTTATTATAAATAAAATTAAAAAATTTTGTTTGAGAACTTTTAACAACTTTATATTAACAAAGTAATTATATTTAAAAAAAAATGAAATAAATAAAGAAAGAAGAAAAAAAAAATTTTATTATTTTTTTTGTTACTTTATACTTAATCAATCTAATCTGAAGTATCCTTCCGAAAAACATATTTAAATGAAATTAAGGATTTATTTGTATCGTATAAGCAAATATTTTGACATTACTAGGGGAGACTGGTACACAGTGGACCACTTTTTCAGTTTTTTTTTTTTTTTCTCTTTAATGGACAAACCGATCTGCATGAAAATATTTTTGAATATTCCTTAAACCTTTATACATTCATCATAATTTTCTCAGAACATAGTTTTCAATACTATTTTCAAAAAAAAAAAAAAAAAAAAAGTTTTCACATGCACCCGTAAAGTGGACCAGTGTGTCCCAGAAGTGGGGCACACTGGTCCACCCACCGGGGCACAGTGGACCGCTATTAGGTATTATCTGAAATGCATTATAAATCTATTTTTCATTAATTTAATCTTTTTTTATTTCTCCTTTACCCAGAAAATAACATAGTAATATAAATTTACAAGTCACATTTTCAAATAAAAAACAAAATTAATTATAATTTGAAAATAATAACAGATTAATTTAGGGAGAATTGTAATTTAGTTGAAGTTATTACTTAAGTACAAAAAAAATCAGCGCACATTAAAATTTGCAAAGGAAATTCCAAAATACTTATGAGTAAGATTGAGCCTGGAATTTTCCTGAAATACTTTTGGGTATGGGAGCAACATTATGAAATCATTGACATCAACAACAGATTCATCTAGTTTCGGGGAAAATAAACTGCTTTCCATTCAATTTGCCTCTCATGAATCTAACTTGAATAGAATCATCACCAATTAGACTACAGTTATATTTATCAAAGGCAGTAAATACAAAACAAAATTTCTTGCTATGTTAAATAAATTGTTATTTTTCTTTGTTTACTTTATTTTACAGTTAAATAACTACTTTAAAACGATATTTCTTGACAGAAAATAAGCACTTATTAAATATTTTGAACATTCTGCATTACAGGAGCAGAGTGGATTGTGGACTACTGTGCCCAAGGAGTTGGTGGTCCGCTGTGCCCCATGTTGAAGTTGAATAAATAATCATATTAATATTAGGGCCGTACCGAGTACTCGGTATATACTCGGTACTTGGCCAAATTTCAGCCGAGTACTCGGCCAATACTGAGTAGTTGCAAGAATTTCATGTTTTAAGCATATTTAAAGACAAATTAATTTGTAAGTGATCTATAAAAAGTTATTTGAATATAAATGTATAATATATGCCATAATTCATAAAAACTATTTACTTGGTACATAAAAATTTATCTATAAAACACAGGAAAAGGTAAGAAAAAAACCCCATGCAAAATTAATGTAAATTAAAGTTTAATTTTATGTTTATGTTTAAAAAAAAAATCATTTTTAAAACTGTAGGAAAATACTGTGATTTTGGATAAAGAAGCAGTATGTAGAAACAGAAAATACAATAAATGCAAAAAAAAAAATATATATATATATATATATATATATATATATATACATATATATATATATATATATAATAATTATTAAATTTGCTGTATGGCAAATTATGGTACAAAAACACTGTAATCATTCTACATTTTCAGGAGATAGGGCATTTCTTTTATTGTTGTAAATTTGACCTGCTTCAGAAAAAATTTGTTCACTGCGAGCGCTGATAAAATAGCATTTTAACACATTACACACACATAAAAAAAAGAAGCTGTAAAGCCCCCCTTTTTGGTGCTTTCGTGTTATAGCGGCCTCCACAATTACAATTATGCCAAAGTTTAGCTCTGATTTCGCCAAGATCATCGAAAAGCTTATATATGCATCATATATACACATATTATTCCAAACATCCATATACGTCATTACATACATATTATTTACGTCTTATATGTCATATATATCAGTACAAAAACCCTTAACGGGTTAAAAGTTGTGACGCAGCACTTTGTTTTGGCTCTATAAATTTTAAATATGGGTCTTAAAAGTAATGACATCAAATTTAAGTGACGCTATGTTAATAATTTTTTTTTTAAATCATAATTTTCTTTTTAGTTTTATTTATATTCACAGGTGCAATTATTATCTTAATATGAAAAAAATATATAGAACTTATTCGCTGATGCTTTTTCATTCACATCTCTCATGAATTCAAAATATGGGTTTTAAAAGAAATGATATCAAAATTTGAGTGACACCTTGACGTGAATTTAATAGGACTCTTTTAAAATTCAATTAAAATTATTTTTGGTTTGTCTTCTAAAGTATATTTACACATACAAACAATACTTTTAATTTTTCAATACACTTTTAAATATATTACTTTCACTGAGCCTATATTATGTATTGAAATGTATTTATTTCAATAAATTGATTTATCTTCTGTGCCATGCTATCCAAAATCATAAGTAAAGTTTATGTAAATGATTATTTTGCATCATAGTATCCAAACAAAGGGAAATGTATGCAAGTGGATAATATGACGCAAAATAATCATTTACATAAATTTTACTTATGATTTTGGATAGCGTGGCACAGAAGATAAATCAATTTATTGAAATAAATACATTTCAATACATAATATAGGCTCAGTGAAAGTAATATATTTAAAAGTGTATTGAAAAATTAAAAGTATTGTTTGTATGTGTAAATATACTTTAGAAGACAAACCAAAAATAATTTTAATTGAATTTTAAAAGAGTCCTATTAAATTCACGTCAAGGTGTCACTCAAATTTTGATATCATTACTTTTAAAACCCATATTTTGAATTCATGAGAGATGTGAATGAAAAAGCATCAGCGAATAAGTTCTATATATTTTTTTCATATTAAGATAATAATTGCACCTGTGAATATAAATAAAAATAAAAAGAAAATTAGGATTAAAAAAAAAATTATTAACATAGCGTCACTTAAATTTGATGTCATTACTTTTAAGACCCATATTTAAAATTTATAGAGCCAAAACAAAGTGCTGCGTCACAACTTTTAACCCGTTAAGGGTTTTTGTACTGATATCATTACTTTTTTAAGGTTATTGATGAAAATGTCAATTAGTCAAAATTAAGCATAGGGTATAAATTAATCATTAGAATAAAATTTTAAAGAAATGCTAAAAAAGACCCCTTGGACCCCAATAAAAATATGAGGGTGGTGGCCCAGGGAGAGGAATCCAAGACTCAACTTTTAAATTATACAGCGAGAGAGTAACACAATTAGAAGTATGAAAATGCATGGCAAAACCTGATTGTTCCATCTTCCACCGCCAGGGGGGGGCACTCTGTTCTATACAAACATAGCTGAAATCTTTGAGGCTGTCGATTTGGAGTCGAATGAGCCATACCTCGTCGTGATCGGTCCCATAGAACCCGATAGGAAAGCGCCCCTGGTGGTGAAACTTGGAACTAAAATCGATATATCCTGTCGATGAATCAAACTACATTGTGACGGGACCTATAGAAATAGAGTTAGCTGCAAAATCTGTTAGTTCCACCTTCCACCACTAGAGGACGCACTCTGTTCTATACAAACATAGCTCAAATGTTTGAGGCTGTCGATTTCAAGTCGAATAAGCCATACCTCGTAGTGATCGGGCCCATAGAATCCGAGATAGCAAAGCGCCCCCTGGTGGTGAAATTTGAAATTAAAATCGATATATCCTGTCGATGAATCAAACTACATTGTGATGGACCCATAGAACTCGAGTTAGCTACAAAATCCGTTAGTTCCATCTTCCACCACTAGAGGGCGCACTCTGTTCTATACAAACAAAGCTGAAATCTTTGAGGCTATCCATTTGGAGTCGAATGAGCCATACCTCGTCGTGATCGGGTCCATAGAACCCGAGATAGGAAAGCGCCCCCTGGTAGTGAAACTTGGAATTAAAATCTATATATCCTGTCGATGCTGAGTCGAACCAAACTGCATTGTGATCGGACCCATAGAACTCGAGTTAGCTGCAAAATCCGTTAGTTCCATCTTCCACCATCAGGGGGCGCACTCTGTACTATGCAGACATAGCTGAAATCTTTGAGGCTGTGGATTTCAAGTCGAATAAGCCATACTGCGTGGTGATTGGGCATGTAGGCTTAAAGTTATATTTTTGTGTTTTCCCAGCTCCTCATTTTATTTAATAACCACCACCACCATATAAAAGCTTGCTTCTATATTTAGTTTAATTTATTTTCTAAGTATCTTATTTAGTTAATCATTTTTAATGTTTAAATTCAATAGTCTGGTACTTACAGCAAGTGTGCATGCTTGTTTACCTTTTTCAGCATATGGTTGGGTGGTTGGTAGTGAAGTTAACTTTCTGTTACTTTTTAGTTAACCTTTTTCTGATTTGTTGTTTCTTCTGATGTCATTCTGACACAGTGATGTCATTTTGTTCTAGTGGGTGTGTCTATCACTTATTGAAAGTTATATTTACTAATTTGGCAACATTAAAATGCAGATTTTGTATTGTGTTTGAAGTATATATTTGGGAAGTTTGTAGTTTTGACAAGTCAGTTCAACATGTGAGTAGCTTTTGCAAATAGGTCTTATTTTGAAGATGTTTTTTTCTTAGTGTTTTATTTAGTAGCAGGTGACTACTTGTTTTTTAGTGTATAAAATATTCAGTTAATATATGCAGTATAAATGAACTATGTTTGGACTTCAGGAATTATTGAAAGTTTGACTTATTATGTGCCTGTGATGATGTATCTTCTAAAAGATGTGTTTGCTACCTATAACCTACAATTTTAATAAACCTTTTTTGTTTCCTTCAGAAAATGTTGCAATTATTTTAGCCTCCATCATGCACATAGTTATTTTAATTAAATGGTAAGCAGTGTGGCTCAAGATATTGTGGGGGAGGTGTTATCTAACCCTACAGGGCACATAGAACCCGAGAGAGGAAAGCGGCCCCTGGTGGTGAATTTTGAAACGAAAATCAATATATCCTGTCGATGTCAAGTCGAATAAATTAAACTGTATTAGATACCAATTAATCTCGGAAAAAATTGCAAATTTTTTCATTTGGCAGCGTAAAAATCATGAATTTCATCGATCGGCACAGAAAAAACATGTATTTTGTCGATAGGGGGAGAAAAGATCATAAATTTTGTCGAACAGGCGGATAAAAATCATGAATTTCATTTATTAGCGCATGAAAAACACAAATTTCATCAAACACTCGCATAAAAATTAAAAAATTCGTTGATCGGGCATGAAAAAACATTAATTTCGTCAAGTTTGCACGTAAAAATCACAAATTTCATCAAATGGTAGCATAAAAATCACAAATTTCATCAAACGGTAGCATAAAAATCAAGAATTTTGGCAATCGGGTAATAAAATTTTTTTTTGTCAGTCCGGCCCGTAAAAAGTATGAATTTTGTCGATGAGGTGCGTAAAAATTGTCGAGTCGAATGAATTAAACTGCATTAGATACCAATTAGTCTCTGAAAAAATTGTAAATTTCATTATTTTGCAGCATAAAAATCAGGAATTTCGTTGATCAATGTGCAAAAATCATGAATTTCATCGATCGGCACAAAAAAAACATGAATTTTCTCTATAGGGGGAGAAAAGATTATAAATTTCGTCAAACAGGCGGGTAAAAATCATTAATTTCATTTATTAGCGCATGAAAAAACATTAATTTCGTCAAGTTTGCACGTAAAAATCACTTTCATCAAATGGGTGCATAAAAATCAAGAATTTTGGCAATCGGGTGATAAAAAAAATTTTTGTCAATCCGGCACGTAAAAAGTATGAATTTTGTCGATGAAGCGCGTAAAAATTGTCGAGTCGAATGAATTAAACTGCATTAGTTACCAATTAGTCTCTGAAAAAATTGCAAATTTCATTATTTTGCAGCATAAAAATCAGGAATTTTGTTGATCAATGTGCAAAAATCATGAATTTCATCGATCAGCACAGAAAAAACATGAATTTTCTCGATAGGGGGAGAAAAGATCATAAATTTCGTCGAACAAGCAGGTAAAAATCATGAATTTCATTTATAAGCACATGAAAATCGCAAATTTCATCAAACGGTCGCATGAAAATCAAAAAATTCTGTGATCGGGTATGAAAAAATCATTAATTCCGTAAAGTTTGCACGTAAATATCACAAATTTTTTCAAACGGGTGCATAAAAATTAAGAATTTTGGCAATCGGGTGATAAAATTTTTTTTGTCAATCCGGCCCGTAAAAAGTATGAATTTTGTCGATGAGGTGCATAAAAATTGTCGAGTCGAATGAATTAAACTGCATTAGATACCAATTAGTCTGAAAAAATTGCAAATTTCGTCATTTTGCAGCATAAAAATCAGGAATTTCGTAGATCAATGTGCAAAAATCATGAATTTCATCGATCGGCACAGAAAAAAACATGAATTTTCTCGATAGGGGGAGAAAATATTATAAATTTCATCAAACAGGCCGGTAAAAATCATGAATTTCATTTATTAGCAAATGAAAAACGCAAATTTCATCAAACGCTTGCATAAAAAAAAAATTCGTTGATCGGGCATGAAAAAACATTAATTTCGTTAAGTTTGCACGTAAAAAAACCAAATTTCATCAAACGGGTGCATAAAAATCAAGAATTTTGTCTATCGGGCGATAAAAAAATGTATTGTCAATCCGGTACATAAAAAGTATTAATTTTGTCGATGAGGTTAAAAATAAAGGTAATATGAGTCAAGGGGTCTAACCTTATGAGTCTCCTTATTTTCTTTCTTGTTCGGATGCAAACAATTCATATTTTTAATCTGCATTTGGTCGAAAAATGAATTATCTTTAATTTTAAAAACGAGAAATTCGTAATTACATGTATAAAATTCGATTGGTATTTATTATTGATATTTATGATTTCAAAATTTTTAATAAGAAATTGTTTTTTTGCTAGTATACAGTGGGCAAAGTCTCTAGCCATGCCAACCAACCAATCGGTTGCTTATGGATCTGCTTATGCTTATATCACTTATTCATATAGTTTAGCTTTGGCTTGCCTCTTATTAGTTTGTCTTGACTGCTAAATTTTTATATTTCACATTTCATAATTTTTATTGCAATACTTCAGGTAAGAATGCTTTTTAACTTGATTATTTCCTGTATTTATAATATTTTTTTGTTACTAACATTCTTATGTTTTAATGGGTGCAAAATTTAAGATTGGCGAAAAAGCTACTAAAAGGTTCTTTATTTCAATAAATTGTTTTATCTTTTGTGCCATGCTGTCGAAAATTGAAAGAAAAATTTATGTAAAGGTTTATTTTGCATCATAGTATCCAAACTAAGTGAAATGTATGCAAATGGATAGTATGATGCAAAAAACCATTTACATAAATTTTTCTTTGAATTTTCGACAGCATGGCACAAAAGATAAATCAATTTATTGAAATAAATACATTTCAATGCATAATACAGGCTTATTGCAAGTGATATATTTAATGATGATTGTACTGAATTTTGTATTGAAAATGGAACATTTTAGTACATATTAATGGTTTAGCATAAAAAATAATTTATGTAGGTCATTCTAAAATTCTTATATAACAAAATCTGTAAAAATGAAGCTCTGTTTTGTCAGAATTCTGCAATTGTTAATTTGTTTTAAAACTAAATAAGCACTCCTTAGGTATTTTTAACTGTTTTTATTATTGGAAATGGTGCGGAAAAACAGAACAAAACAAACTTTAGTAAAATATTTTATGTAGTAATAGGGTGGGTTTTTTTAGGAAACATTTATTTAACTGCGTTTATTTTTTTTTTTTTAAGAGGACAGCCAAGGGTCGATGCATGCTTTACACTCAAGCTAAAAAAAAAAAAATTTAATCGGTTAAAAAAAGAAAAAAGTCTCCAAACTTTGGGGACTGTTTTTTCTTTTATGGCAACCTGGCTATTAAGCTTGTATTTAGTAGCTTGGCGCAGTCTTGGAAATCGTGCCATCCAAACAGTCGCCAATCTTTTGTTTACATTTTAGCGTGAGTGTAACACATCTGTTCAGTTATTTTTCTTGGGGTACATTTTGTGAAAAGTAAAGGTTACTTTTGTGAAATTTATTATATTTTAGTGAAAAATAACATTTTGTAACAAAAGTTGAAATTCAGTTACTCAAATTAGAACAAAGTACTTATTAACAAAAACTTTTTACATTTACAATCACTTTGCTGAAATTTTCCTCTCAAGTGAACTTGTTTGTTTACAAATTACACATTTTAAAACATCACAAAATAATAAATATTTAATAAATAGTAAGTTTTTATGGAATAGAATTTTGTGAAAGGAACTATTTTAGTAAAAAGAATTTTGTGGAGAGGCCCATTTTATCAAATTGATTTTTGTGAAGAGGTCCGTTTTATTAAATTGATTTTTCCCCAAATTTTACCTGGATCGACCATTGACAGAGCAAAATATAAATATGTAAACTTTATTCTTAATAAAACAAACAAATAAACTGATATTTTTTTTATGTATATCAATATTTATTTACATCAAACTATCAATTATTTATTTTATATATTTTTTTAATAATAGAAACTATTTCATTAGTTACGCTATTTTATTTTTATATTGAAATAAAAAAAATCCATGTGCTATTATTGCATGCTATTTGTAACTAATATTAAAAAAAAAAGTTTTCGCCGGCGGAGGAAAAAAAATCGCACCAACGTGGTGCGTATATATATGACATCTGTGCGGTATTATTGATCAATAATACTATATTAATAAATAAGATTAGCAGTTTCACACAGCTTTTTCGCCAATCTTAAATTTTGCACGCATTAAAACATAAGAATGTTAGTAACAAAAAATTATTATAAATACAGGAAATAATCAAGTTAAAAAGCATTCTTACCTGAAGTATTGATATAAAAATTATAAAATGTGAAATTTTAGCTGTCGAGACAAACTAATAAATAAGAGCCAAGCCAAAGACAAACTAATAATAAGTAATAACAGCTAAGCCAAAGCTAAACTACTGTGGCTGTGGCTAAACTATCAGTCAGATAATCAACCGATTGGTTGGTTGGCATGGCTAGAGACTTTGCCCACTGTATACTAGCAAAAAAAACAATTTCTTATTAAAAATTTTGAAATCATAAATACCAATAATAAATACAATCTAATTTTATACATGTAATTACGAATTTCTCGTTTTTAAAATTAAAGATAATTCATTTTTCTACCAAATGCAGATTAAAAATATGAATTATTTGCATCCGAACAAGAAAGAAAAAAAAATTTAACCATAATTTAATTTAATACATATTTTGGAATATATAATAAACTGTTTTCATATAAAAAAAAAAAAAATCTAAATAGTTCTTCAGCCACATATGATTGCAAAATCGCCTTTAACTATAACCGTGATACCCATGAACATCCTGACCGCGCAGGAATAAAAAAGGGTGAAAAGGCCGAAAAACTTTAATGTTAGTCTACCAGAAAAAGCATAAGAAAAGAGTCCGATTTTGAAGCTGGATTATATAAAAAACAAGAGTTTTCCTACGTTAGCTCAAAATCTTACTCTCTTCATCTAAAAGCGATTAATATAATATATTAATTTAAAAAAAATCGTTCGATCCATTTTCGAGATAACACCTCTGTGCCCATTACACCATTACATTTTCGCTTAAAAATTGGTTTCTAGATCTCAAAATCTACTGCATGTAGAAATCTATAAATTTCAGGATAGAGTTAGGCCATAGATATAAGACTAATGTGAAAAAATCGAAACGGTATGCCTCATATTTACTGAGATATTAAATGTCGGCGTTTCGATTTTCCTTTGATGTCCTGCTAGCTGTATATATGAGAGTGACGGAATCTTCGGTTTTGGGCTTACGGTTTTCGGTTTTTCGCTGCGTCACTCAAGAGACTACCGTCTCTTATGATATACATCCTATATGACTTATGCACATGTTATATGTATACATCATATATGTGTTATATATATGATTAATAACTCGGCCATATACATCACAAAAGTAATGATTTAACGTAATAATATATCATGTCATACATGCTTTATAATTTGGCGATAAATCTTGGACGCTTGACGATTCATCCTCAAGGGCCGCTATTACACGATAGTACCCAATTTTTTTAATCAAAATAAAATAAGGCACTTTTAAAAAATATGAAACATTTTGCATTATTCAAGGAATTGTTACAGCAAGCAACCATTTTTGATAGACAGATTTCAGGTATCAAAATGACAAATGGGTAAAGATGTGTTAAATAATCAGTTTTAATTTCATACTGGTTAATTGAACTATTTATATATTAATTCTTTTTTTAGATATATATTTTAAATAATGCTACTGTTTTAAAAATTTTTAATATGCAAAAATTGTCTAACAGGTCCACAATAAATGAAATTAAATTTAAAAAAATAAAGTTAATTTTAAAAAATTGAAGTTAATTAAAAAAAATATGATTAGATTATATGCACAAGATGCATGTTTATAAATAGGTATATATATATATATAAACACACACACACACACACACAGAAGTGTTACCACTAAGCACACTTCATGTTCGCATCAGTGATTCTTTCTTAAACACAACTACTCGGTACTCGGTATTTACTCAGTACTCGGCCGAGTACTCGGTACTCGGCCAAAGCACTACTCGGTACACCACTAATTAATATTGTTTATAGCTTTCTTTTAAACATATTAACTTTAGAGTTAAATAGAAACAAGTACCTTAGCTTCGCAAAAAAGCTGTTTTATCTTATTTATCTACAAATTTTAGTTACTAAAAAAATAAAAATATGATGATGAAAAATTTTACTTTTAGAAGCTCAAAACAACCAATCAAGATAAAATAGTTCATTCTGAGCTAAACATATTTTCTGAGGGCTATAAATAATCAGAGCAGTGCTGTTGTCTATTAGGATAGAAGAGAAGCTTAAAAATAATTTAAATAAATAAAATATTAAGGGGTGGTCCATTGTGCCCATAGGTCCAGTGTGTACCGGTCTCCTCTATATAATGGAATAAAATTTGATTTAAGATTCAAAACATTCAAATAAAAAAAAGGCATGAAAATTCAACGTATGAAAGGTTCTTTACTTTATATTTCATTTTTAATTTATGAGTCTATTATAAAACCATTAGGCGTCCCAAAATTTTTAGACCACATTTGTTTATACTGAGATTTTCATTTCTAAAACCAATTTCTCTTCTATTACCAACAAATTAAAAATATTTTTAAGATAAATGTTATCGCTAACACTGTTTAAAATATGTATTTATATTTTCCCTCAATAAAAATCTTGTAAGCATAACACATATACACATAATTTATTTCCATTCTACATCAAAAGGCGATAACTAGCCAAATAAGGTAATCCTAAATCAAAGCTCTTTGTCAAAAAATTCTCTTCCCATTTCTCCGTCCACTAAATTGCTGAAATAAACTTTTCTGACCACACGTGACTCATATGTCACAGCCGCCTTCTCCTGATGGTCGAATATTACCCCACTCTCCACCGTAATGTTTTATTAATAGTTTTTTTATATTTAAATTATTTCAATCACTGTTTGCAGACCAAAGTCTTGTAAAACACTATTTTATCTGTTATTGTTTTTATTATATTTCTGGTATGATCAACTCTAATTGTTTCGAATTCAGTTTAACCAGATTTTTCAAAAGGAAAGTCCTAAATATTTTTGCAACTTAAAAGAAAAACTATATTTCAATAAAAATGAATATAGATATGTTCTTTTACTACAGGCATAAAACTTCTATTAGAGATAGAACTATATAGATTATTGCAATACTACTAGTACTTTTCCAAGAAAAAAAGAAAAAGCCAACCTGAAACGACAAATTAAGTCCAGATTCGACCCTGCTCTATAGTATATAGAAAAAACAACACACAGGCTCTAGTTACATTCGGGGCCGTCCCGACCCAAGCATGTACGCAGGGTTTTTATTAGGATGGGGCAGGGGCAAATGATAAACATCCTTATTTTCAAAGATTTAGACGGGGGGAGAAGTATTCCTGCAGAAATATGTACATTATTTCAAAATCACTCTAATCCGAAAATGACTAATCTTTGGCGCCTGAAACTTTGGAGTGATCAAAGTAAATCTGATCATAAATTGGTTCTTCAAAAATTTTTTTAAATGTGCTTAAATGCCACATCGCTTGAAACTAATTTAAAACTCATAAACACTGCAACGGTTCCTCCGGAAATTATGACATTGCAAATTATTAGATCTAAATAAAATGCTTTTTATACCAGATCAAAACTTGCTTTTTACACACTTATTATACTTAATTTCTTACAAGCCCAAGGAGTTAAACTTAGAAAAAAATATTTAAAGAAAGCTTTTTTTGTTGTTGTTTATTCATATCATAAGGCAAAATACCTATAGAAACTTTCTAAATTATGTTCATCTCAGATTTTAAATACTCTTTTATGTCATTTTAAATGTTTAGAAACTTTTATTTTAATCAATGATTTTTTTTTAAACGGATTTAAATCGTTGACATTCTAGGAAAAACATTCAGCCAAAATAAAGTTCAACAGCTGAGAAAAGAGAGTTTTAGACAAACAATGATCCAGTTTCTTCCAATTTCATTATCATTTTTCGGGCCCTTTAGCAGTGACTGGACCTGTTTGAAGCCTTTTCAAAGTCTTAAATTTCCTTATAACAGCTGGTGCAGAATAAGCATTTTGTTAAAACAATTTAACTAACAAAATCCAATCTTATAAACTCAAGGACATTGTGAGGGGCGAGCACACTAATTTCTGAAAGAAAAATTTCTGTATTTTATAGGCTATTTGTGTTTGAAAACTTTTATTTGTGCATTGTATTTTCTGCCACCACCATCTTAACTGTGCACACTTTTACATTTTTGAAAAAGCACGCCAAGTTGGCGATTGTGAAAATCATGCCAAGCTGTGGATGATTCTGCAGTTTCACTCAATTTTTAATATGAAAATTTATTTTTATGAAAAAAATGAAAAAGAAACTCATTTATTTCGAATTCAATGGACATATTTGTTATGACTTTATTGTAAATCGCAAATTGCCAAAATTTTAGGCAGGCATACCCTAAATTGAAACAAATGAGGAAAAAAAATAGGGTACTTTTATGTCAGCCAGGCGCCAGTGATATATATATACATACTATACACATTATACATAGATTTATATATGTATATACTATACATATATTATATGTGTGTATATACATATGTATATTATATATCTGTGTATATATATATATAATGGGGAGACCAGTACACTCTGGACCTATGGGCACAGTGGACCACCCCCTAATATTTTATTTATTTAAACTTTTTTTAAGCTTATCTTCTATCCTAATAGACAACAGCACTGCACTGATTATTTATAGTCTTCAGAAAATATGTTTAGCTCAGATTGAACTATTTTATCCTGATTGGTTGTTTTGAGTTTCTTAAAAGTAAAATTTTTCATCATCATATTTTTATTTTTTTAGTAATTAAAGGTTGTAGATAAATAAGATAAAACAGCTTTTTTGCAAAGCTTTTGTTTTTATTTAACTTTAAAGTTAATATGTTTAAAAGAAAGCTATAAAGAATTTCAATATGATTATTTATTGAACTTCAACATGGGGCACAGTGGACCGCCCACTCCTGGGGCACAGTGGTCCACAATCCACTCTGCTCCTGTAATGCAACTTTTCTATAGTGAGTAAATGTGTGACTTAATTTTTATAGGTAAAATGATACCAAAATTTTATTTAAAACCACTAAAGATGCTTTTTTCTGATAATGAATAAATAAAATAACTGAACCTAAAAGTATATTAACTAAAAAATATAAACTAATGTAAGACCGAAATCATAGTTATTGGCACTCTATTTTTAGTTATTGGCACATTTATTTGACAGTTATTGGCACCCTTCAAAAATCATCTGCATGAATCTGAAGACTAAAGAAATCAACACACTATTTTCATGTACATTTTAATCAGGGTTGGCAAAAAAACGGGGTTTTTTTTAAAAAAAAACCAAAAAAATTGGTTTTTTTTGGTTTAAACCGGGTTTTTTTGTATCTTTTTTAATTACATATATGCACATCAGTAAATAAAATTTAACATTGACAAGAATGATTAATATTACAATAACAATATATATATATATATATTCTGAAAACAGTTTAAACAAAATAAATAAACAATTGTTATTAATTATGTACAAATTCAAATCATTAAATTTTATTTAGAGCTGAACTAACATCATTTACAATCAAATTCAAAACAGTTATATATATACAAAAGTTTCCTATGTAATACATAGAACATGATCACTTGTGCCGTCAGGTTCTACAGTAATGGTGATAAGTTTTAAATAATTTTTAAAGATTACTTTTTTAAAAAGTTGAAGAAATAATTGCTGTTTTATATATACATATTTCCAAATGCAACCTGTAATTCATGTTTACCAAATGATTTAGCACACTTATAAAACATATTAATATGTTTATGTATTTCATATTGCATTCATAGAATGGATTCTGTATCTTAATGTTGATACTTAAAAGTTTTTAATAGTATTTAATTGCAAGATTTATATTAAATTCTTTAAAGACTTAATCTATTGCCTTCCTATATTTTTTCATTTTAATAAGCAACACTTAGTTGTGTTACATAAGAATATAAAGATATAATGTAGAATTTTACCTTGGTATGCTATACTAATTTTTTTTTTAAATAAAAATAATGCAAAGAAAAGAAAGTGAGACTTACTTTTTTATTCAATTTAAAAAAACAAATTGAATTTCAGTAAGAAAATTAAATTGAAATATATTTAAAAAATATATATAAAAGAAACATTTTAAAAACATGGAAATTGAATAAATTTTCAAAATTTTAAGAAAATGGAAGTACGACACATGTCTATAAAGATTCTATGTTAATAAACAGGATTATTAGGGTTTAATGTTTTAAACAAAAAAACAAGTTTTGCCGCTTTTTGTAAACCCAGTCTGTTGCGTAACTTTGATTGTACAACACCAAATGAAGAAAAAATTCTCTCTACATTTGCAGTAGTCGCTTTTGCAGTAAGAATCGTTTCAACTTCTTTCAACACACCATCATTGAACTTTTTGATTTCATTTTCTTGAATATGCCACCATTCTATAGCTGATACATCTTTACTAAAATCATTCTCAAAAAGATATCTTTGAAATGGAGAACTTTTGGCACAAAATTTTAGTATCAGAGATAATAAATTGTTTTTGGGAAATTTTGTTTTAGCATATTCCAATGCTTCTTTTTTTTCCTCCGATGACAATTCGAGATCAGCATCCTTGGCTCTTGGATCCAACAGATAAGCAAGAAGATGGGCTGGTGTTATTGCCATTTTATAACGAGTATCTAGTTTTTTCATAATGTCTTTATTCAGTTTCAAATCTTCCATCTGTTTTTTTAAATTTTTAAAAAGAAAAACAGTTTCTCCAATTGTACAATTTTGGCTTTGTACTTTATCTAAAGCTACACTAATTGGCTTTAATTGTTGAAAATAGTCTTCAGCATTTATTTTCAATGAAATGTTTGAAACTAGACTTTGGATATTTTTATCAATTTTGTCTTTATTATTTTCGCATATAGTTACAAGAACTGACCATGATTTCAGATAGCTGTCTAAAGCGTCAGCAAATGAGTTCCAGCGAACTTCACAAGGCATTATTAGTTTTGATGTACTTGCATCTTTTCTGAAGCACGCATTTGCATATTGGTTGTTTCTGAAGTATTTGATTACATGCAAAATTTGTTCTTTTACATTTGGATAACTTATATCATTTGTCAGTAAATTTGCTGAAATGAGTTGAGCTGTTCAGTTAGAAGTAGAAGTTATTTGTACATCAAATAATTTGAAAACTTAATTATATAAGAAAAAAATCTTTAAAAAAAAAAAATTAACAAAAAAACCAATTGGTTTTTTTCAGAAAAAAAACCATTTGGTTTAAACCGTGCCAACCCTGATTTTAATTATAATAAAATTGATTATATTAAGTGAAATATATATGAAATTGACTTATTTTGTGCAATTTTTAATAACAAATGACTGAAAACATAGAAAAGCTACAAAAAACTGGACAGATTTATAGTTTTATTCAATGTGTCCTTTAAGTTCTGGAACTTCATACATACCTCCTTTTCCTAATGACAGATTTTAATGGATACCATAATATAAATCTTTTTTTTTTTTTTTTAGGAAACTGCCATGATTCTCTTTTTCACTTACCGATCATACGTAAATATTTTTGACGGATTTATACGTTTTAGACACTGGAGATTCGGAAAAACATTTTTTTAGATAAATTTTTTTATCATCCGCCTGTCTGTATGTGTGTGTCGGTAAACACTCTATCTCCCGAACAAATTGAGATAGAGACTTGAAATTGGGTGTGTACTTAGTATGTAATAATGGGAAGAAGCTTATTGAATTTCGGTAACCTCGATTATCCAGAACTATTTTTTTCGGACTCTCGAAATATTCGTTTTGATAAAAGGTAGATAATTTTTGAAATTGCTTATTTTAAGGAGCGAATATAAAAGAAAATAAAAAGACATAAATTTTGCATAAAGAATGAAGTCGATCGGATAATTAGTTGCAGAGATATTTGTAATTATATTTTCCTCACTCTTCGATTTTTCATGACACTGTATTTCATTCAAATTTCAATTCAAAGATATATTTTAATTAGAAATGAGACGCTTAATCTGACACAGTAAACCATTAGTTAATAGGATTATCAATTTTGGAGTTATAAGGATGTTTCTTTTACGCAATTCAGTGATCGAGCATTTAAAGTTTATGACATCAAACCAGGATTTTATTCGAATTGTAATGCATTTTATAAACAGTTTACATATGTTTTATATTCATATTTTATATTATGCATATCCATGATGGGTAAGTATGACGGTGGCCCCAACGACTAGTTTCGTTTTCACTCTTCTTTAGCAGCTTGTTCTACTAACTTCTTTTCCTGTTTAGTTTCAAATATTTCTTTCCATTTCCACTCTGGAGTATTAGACCAAAAAAGGATATTACTTAGTGGTGAGGCAATACACTTAGTGATTGTTAATTCTGTTGATCTTATGTCTTCACTTTACATTCTTTGCTGCATATCCGCTTCACCAAGTTGCATGCTGTTCTTTGTTGGAGTGATAGCAAACGCAAAGTAAAATCCATCTGGTAAAGATGGTGTAGTTTCCCTTCTGCCACTTTTATTCGGACTAAGACTTAAAACTGGTAAATCTGATGTAGGCTCAGCTAATAAACTAACTGGTGTTTCTTTGACTTTTTGAAATGCTTGAAGTAATAACTTTAGTTTCATTTCCAGTGTTGCTACTTATTGTCGCCAACTTGTCTTCTCCTAGGATATTTTTAAATGTTTTGAAACTTAAAATAGCTGTGTCTGGAACAAGAACAGAAGAGTTTTTTCCCCAGGCACATTGCTCTATCAGAAGCATTGCAATTCCATGGACATATCCTAATTTTTTTTAAGTCATTTTTTATCCAGTCTTCTTTAATTGAAGTAATTGCTTTTTGAAGAACTGGTGCAAAATATTCCTTTGTAAGGGTGCCATCTAAATGTTTGCTATACCATTATAAAACAGCTGTCTTCCATGCTGTTTTTAAACCCTTGAATACTGCAACATCGCATGGCTGTAGGATAAATGATATGTAATATGGCTTTTATGGTCATCCAAAAATAAAATGACTGGCATAACGATATTTCTCTTAAAGAATGGTATCAATATATTTGCAATATACTCATAGAAGGCCTCTGCTGTCATCTATCCACTTTCAGATAAACCAACCCCACCAAGAACTTGGCACAGAGTGGATAATATTATTCAACATCCTTTTATATGGGTAAATTACCATTGGTGGACATTGAAGTCCAGAGACTGATATATAGAAATAAATGATTTTATTTAATCATTTTTCTATTTAAAAGAAAAATATATTTAAATAAATAACAAATGACAATATGTTGGTATGTTAACTGAAAGTTTGACATGCTAATCATTGAAACAAGACAGTTATTGGCATCCCCAAATGATTAACTTGGCACCGGGGCCAATAACTGTTAAAATTCTATATTTCAATTTTAAAAGACTGGTAGATCATTTAAAAATGTATTACTAAAAATAAAACACACAAAATACCTCATTTGAATTTTTTTGTGAAATTTATAGTTATTGGCACTGGTGCCAATAACTGGATTTGTCAAAGTTATCATACGCAGTAATTGGCACCCCTGCCAAATAAATACTAGGTAAGTTTTAAAACCAAATCAATATTATTTTAGTTGTAAATACTATATATTTATCAAAAACAGTCAAAGTGGGAAGAAAAATGAAAAAGAATGTACTATTTTGAATAAAAACTGCTACAGTGTATACTAACAAATAATGAAAAAAAAGTGACAATTTCTAAAAGATGAGACACGCCTCAGAATATTATTTTTTTTAATATGATGCACTTGGTTTTCAAGTGTGATATTATTCATGTGATCTTGAGAAGGAATGAACTATTCATTAAAATTATTTTCACCATCAAAACTTTCTTAGTTCCCTTAATATTTTCATTTAAATACAAAGGTGCGAATAACTGTATATAGTGCCAATAACTGTACTGTTTACCCTATTTAATAATTGCTTATTTTCTATAAAGAAATATTGTTTTAAAGTAGTTATTTAACTGTAAAATAAAGTAAACAAAAAAAAAAAAAACAATTTATTTAACAGAGTAAGAAATATTTTGTTTTGTATTTACTGCCTTTGATAAATATAACTGTAGTCTAATTGATGATGATTCTATTTAAGTAAGATTAATAAGACGCAAATTGAATGGAAATCAGTTTATTTTTCCCGAAACTGCTGATGAATCTGTTGTTGATGTCAATGATTTCAGGAAAATTCCAAGCTCAATCTTACTCATAAGTATTTTGGAATTTCATTTGCAAATTTTAATGCACGCTGATTTTTTTGTACTTAAGTAATAACTTCAACTAAATTGCAATTGTTCCTGTATTAATCAGTTATTATTTTCAAAAAAAAAAAAATATATATATATATATATATATTTTTAAATGTTACTTGTAAATTTATATTACTATGTTATTTTGCGGGTAAAGGGGAAATAAAAAAGAATTAGATTAAGGGTGATCATCACTTATATTTTCCGTATACTGACTAATGTTATATTTTTAAAATCAATACTGCACATTTACTATTGAACTGATTTATTAAAAAAATTTTTTGGTGATAGATATGACTTGTTTCTTTGAAATGACACAAATTTTA
This sequence comes from Maratus michaelseni, assembly GCA_963931845.1. Taxonomy (NCBI): domain Eukaryota; kingdom Metazoa; phylum Arthropoda; class Arachnida; order Araneae; family Salticidae; genus Maratus; species Maratus michaelseni. The sequence goes on from OZ007596.1 coordinate 46,013,874, forward strand.
CAAGTGAGATGTAATTACCCTTTTTTTAATTTAAATTAAAAAATTTTTAATTTGTTTCCAATAGATTTCACCAGATGGCTCTACCAGTGCTGTAGATTTTCCGCATAGCTAACAAAACTACTTTTTCTGCTAGTTTTTATATATTTTCTTGTTAATTGTCATCAATATCTTGTTATAAATTTAATAAGGGGTATTTTTTACACGATACTACATAAAATACGTCGTTCAACAAGCCTTTTTTGTCTTTGCAGTAGTAATTTTATCTCATCTGCCATACTTGAAAGAAAAAAAGAAAATTCTTTCAAATTTGCAGTAACCCTCAAGATTTCCGGTGAGTCAAATCAGGGGTGCGTTGGGAAGAGATCTCCAATATCACTTTTGACTTTTTTTTCTCTACCGTTGCCTTTTAAAGGGAAAGAGACGGGGAGGGGGGGAATAGGGCTTGTGGTCATTTGGTTTTCTTTCTGTAAAAGAAAATTTTTCTTTGCTTTGTAGAGAATGTTTATTGAATTTGTGAAAGGGAAACTTCTGATCATTTTTCCTAATGCGCAGAGCCGTCCTTAGCGAAAGCGAGGCCCGGTGCAAGAACTTTTGCGAGGCCCTTCCATTCCGATCAAGGTTGCCAATTGAGCTGTTTTTTATTAATCTACCAGAAATTTTTAATTGTAATTTTTGCTTTATTTAATGACAGATATTATGTGTGAAAAAAAAAAGTGAAGGCATCTATTTCGGAAATTCTGGTAGATTCTTTGAATTAAAAAAAATCTCTAAATTGGCAATACTACTTCTCACAACGTAATCGTCTTTAGAAAAAGCTCGCGCTTGCATGACATACACAGTTCTCAGCAAAGATTCTTTTTTTTTAGGGGGTGTGGGGGAGGGTAGTATGTTTTAGTAGAGGTTTATATAGACTAGACCAATTTCCTTTTATATTACTCGTACCGGGCTCAGTCTATTCCTTTTTTCAGCAGTTTTGGAACGGGCGGTGAATTCATTCTGACCGTCTCATGTTGGGATGTTTTTTTTTTTTCTTTCTTTTCTTTTTTTTCTTGGAGGGGGGGGGGGAGGTAAATTAGTAATAATGTACAATCGTTAAAAGAGAGAGAGAGAGAGAGAGAGAGAGAACGTCCTAATACTTTTTAATCTTGATATTTACACAGAGTGATACGAAAGATAATGATCTACTGCGAATTGTGTATATTTTTCGAATTTAAATACAATTCTGGGAGAGGAGTCATCTACATATTAAAAATTGTATCGACTTTGAAATAAAAATCTTTCCGCTAGCCAACAGACAAACCAACCGTGAAATCCCTGGCTCTGTCAATTTTGTATCAAAGTTCTGATATCGATATTTTAGTGCATTATAAATGGCAATTTGGATCAGAGTTATAAGTGTTTATGGTTATTGAGCCCTTATATTTGCACTATACTAAAATTCAGGGGCTTCTGTAACAAAAAAAAACCAACAATGTCCCCTGTAAAACTATGTCACTTTGTTCACGCACACAAAATTTGAGCACGCTGTGGCAGTTTGATCACGAGTTATAAGAGTTTAAATTTGTCGGGTGCTCAGCATTTGTTTTAAATTTTCTTCATTTCGCCCACTTTCCATTACTTTCATTGCTTCATTTTTTTCCATGTTATTTTAATTGTTTCATTTTTATTATTTTGAACTATCTGACCCAGACAGCATTGCCCGTACTCATGATAATAACTTTAAATATACCTAAAATCAATGTTGAATATTTTTAATTTTTTTAAACAAAAATCTTTCTAAACGTTCTTAATGCTGGGGACCTTATTGCCTTCACTATTACATTTACTGACCCAGGACTATAGATACAGAAAAGGCTAGTTCGCCGCGGGGGTAATTGAGATATAACATCATGTCCCCACTTCTACTAGGAACTGGGCCGGTGGTGGAAATTGCAGATAATCATTCTCCAGAATTCATGCACAGAACAGAAAAGTGTTAGAATTGTCTAAAAAGTTCCTTCCTTTATTTCCACACAGATGATTGTTTTGCTATTATTGAGGAGGTATTATAAAGATAAACCGATGTCTTGCGCCGTTGCAACTTGCTACAATACGTATTAAAAAAAAAATCCCTGACGGCTCGGCCTACAGGCACAGGTACATTTCGAAGACGCAGACCGTGGAGCGTCTGTTTATTGGGAATTTCAGAAGAAATGACCTTTTTGCCATGATGCGGCAGTTGAAACCGCCCACTTCGAAATCTACCTGTGTCAAGTAGGCAAAACCGGTAGAATTTTTTTCCCCCCCTGTAAGGGTTGGTTCAATAAAAAGCTTGTCAATATAAAAGTTGTAGCTAATATTAAGAGGCTTTACAATAAATTTAAGCGGATTTGATATGTTGTGAATTGACAAAGTTATGAATTTTTTTTCTTCTGAAACCCCTATCCCCCCCTCCCCCTTGAGGCCATTTTTAATGATATCAAAAATCTGTCATACATACATTTTCGGCCCTTTTCCTAGAAGTAATAATAACTTTAAACGGATTTGATACGTATCATAATCAAGAAGTTATGGGGTTCTTTTTCCCAAAAAGCCCCCCACCCCCCTGGTTCGCTTTTGCCCATTCACGAACTTGACCGAGATTTTATGCCCCTTGATTTTATGTATCCGTTTGGAAGAGATTTGTGCAGAATTATTGGAGTTATCGTGTCCATAAAAAAGTTACATAGATAGATAAAGTTTTGAACTGGGGGTGGCTTTGGGTTCTGGGATTCACGATACGTGTAGATCTGCAAAAATTTTCCAGAAATTCCAACATAGGGGAGAATGTAATAGGTAGATCTCTTACGAAATCAACCTAATAGCAAAGATAAAAATATTAACATGAAGTGAGCGTGACCAATAAAACTATTTAACTGAGTCAAAAAAGAACACTTACATCGTCTTCTTTTTCACAAAATAAATAAAAAATGATCAAACACTAAACACGTTGTCTGATAAAAATGAGTACAGTTCTTACGACAGTTGATATCATATGCGCCAAATGGGAGCTCAATCCAAAGCAAAGTTTAAACGCCTATTGTGTTCACTCACATTCACATATACAAATATACAAATACATACAGGCATCATCATAAAAATACCATAAAAGGACACCGATGGTCTGAAAACGAAAAAAATACCAATATTCACGCATACATACGGAATAATTGTAAAAATATCAAACCTTCAAATATAAATTTACCAGTACACCTGTGCGATGATTTCGCACTGCAGTCTAATATTTTAGGTAGATTTCGTAAAAAAATTACCTATTACATTCTTCCCTATGTTGGAATTTCTGAAAAATTTTTGCAGATCTACGCCAATCATGACTCCCAGAACCCCAAAACACCCCCAGTTCAAAACTTTATATAGATTTATCTATCTATATCACTTTTTTATGGACACGATAACTTTAATAATTCTATACAAATCTCTTCCAAACTGATACATAAAATCAAGGGGCATGAAATCTCGGTCCAGTTCGTGAATGGGCAAAATCGAACAAGGGGGAGGGGGGGGGGGCTTTTTGTGAAAACAGAAAGAAACCCATAACTTCTTTATTATGATGCGTATAGAATCCGTTTAAAGTTATTATTACTTCTAGTAAAAAGGCAGAAAATTTATGTAGATTTTTGATATCATTGAAAATAGCCTCCGGGAGGGGGGGGGGAGCTAGGGGTTTAAGAAGAAAAAAATTCATAACTTCGTCAATTCACAAGATATCAAATCCGCTGAAATTTATGATAAATCCTCTTAATATTATCTAAAACTTTTATATTGACAAGTTTTTTAGAAAACTAACCCTTACAGCAAAATAAATAAATAAATAAAATAAAAAATAAATAAAAAATAAAAACAAAAAAATCCCTGCCGGCTCCGCCTACAAACACATTTAGAATTCGAAGTGGGCGGTCCCAACTGTAGCATCATGACAAAAAGGTCATTTCTTCTGGAATTCTCTATAAACAAGCGCCCCACGGTCTGCGTCTTAGAAATCTACCTGTGCCTGTAAGCCGAGCCGTCAGGGATTTTTTTTTAGATGCAGATTTAAACTTCTAAAGAAAAATTAAGGACGAAAATATCTGCAAACAACATTAGTCAAGCCAGAATATCATGTCATTCATTCCATCAGAGTTAAAATAAAAACTGATCAAAGATAGAAAGAGCCACGCACGAGAAAAAAAAAAAATAACAATCGTATTTTAACTTCATTAGAAGATGACGTCACCCGCTTCGTGAAAAACACGGCCAAAAAAAAAAAAAAATTGAGCACATATAAAATAGAATTTAATATAATATAACATAGCGTACATTTTAGACTACATGTAAAATACCACTGCTGCGATCGATCGATTCGATGGTGTAATTTTCTCCAAACATTTGAATTTGAATTTTGCTTTTTAATCATAAATATAAAATAAACCTGTGCGTCCCACTTTGTGTTTTATTGTGCTATTTATTTATTTTTTTATAATTATTGTTGAGCACGATATAATGTAGTATTTTATTTTGTGGCAACAATGATTAGAGAAAAAAAATTCATTTCACTGAAAAAGTCAATGCTGATTTTAATTTTTAATCAAAAAACATGTTTTAAAGAAATGTGAGTATACTATGTCAGAAGCCGGTTCAAAAACCTTTCGAATGATAATTCATTCATTTTTGTGCATTTTGTAAATGCATAGAAAAAGGGATGTTGGCAACAGAAACAATACATATGATTAACTAATGTAAAATTTTAAAGCATATGTAAGTACAAGGAAGTCAGAAATTATAACTTATTGTATGATAAATCTAAAACTCCAAATATGAAAAACTACATAAATAAATTTTTATTCTTAAAATGAAAGCCTATTTAAAACATTTAAATACATGCAATTTGGTATAATTGCAACTCAAGTAATTTATATATATATATATATATATATTTATTTTTAAAAAAAATGGTCTCTTATTACAGTTATTTTGTAACTTATTTTTAGTTTATATAATTCGTGTAATAAATCAAACTGTGCTTTAAATTTTTTATCACTTTAAGGTGATTTTGATGTTCAAAAATAGTAGAAGGAAAACAGCGTAAATGTTGGCAGCTATGCAAACATCGTAGATGTAGCTTTAACGTGTACAAATGGTACTGTTAGTAAATGTATTGTTGCTAGCGATTTTCTGATTCATTTTTAAGCATAAAAGAAGAATACTTGCAAGGATGTTTATTGAAATAATTTGGAATCGAAAAGTTCTTTATTTTCAAATAAAGGAATTACATCTTTAGCTATAAGTGATTATTGTCTCAGGACGGCAATTTGTTCCTTTCCTGCGCTGTCGCGTCCGAAAATTCAGTTTAAAATGACAACTTTGACAGCATTATTTGAAAATCTTTTGCCTTTACAGAGAAACGAAAAAAAAAATTACATAGTTTCTTAATAAGTTTGTGAATAAAAATTAATTAAAAAATGTGTCAGAAAGTGCACAGTTTAGATTTCAGAACAGCCTTAAATAAATAAAATATATATGCAAAAAATTTAAGTCCATAAATAAAACAAATGCATTATGTAATAAAATTTTATTAAATATAATTTACTGTTAATTATCATATATTTAAAATTCTAAATATTCTTTCTGTTTAATTAAATTTATCTTACGAAGCTTCGCTTAATCTTAATTATTATTTTTTTTTTTCAATTTCGGTTCAGAATACTGGGTTTCTACTGATATGGATAAGCAGAAATATTGATGTACAATGCTTCCCACCAAAATCGATCCATTAATTTGCATAGCTAAATACATTAGCAATGTAACTCAAAATTTGAGGAAATACAGTGTCTCACATAAGTGATGGGACACTTGTGCTTTACAAAAGGAAACTAATCAAATAAATTAAAAAAACATGTACACATTTTTTTTGTGGGTGTGTTTCATACTTAAATTTAGTAAAGATTATTACATAACATACATTTTGTCAAAATATTAAAATATTAATTTAATAAAAATACAAATGTTTAGAACGGAGCAAAAAATAGCTCACATAAGTGATGGGACACCATTATATATGCAACAAAAATCGCCTGAAATAAGCAATAAAAATATTTTTTGGGGTTTTATTTTTACTTAAAAGCAATTGGCAATAATTTATAAAATCGTCTGCAGTATTTCTCTCCAGTTTGTTTTGGAATTTTTGTGTTTTTTAGCTCTGTGTAGTCATGAATGCTAAACGAAAAGAAACTTCGCCTGAAATTCGAAAATTAGTTATTAATTTGCATATTGAACGTGGAAAATCTATTAGAAAAACTGCTGAAACAGTTAACTTGAGTCGTTCAACAGTTTTCAATATCATTAAACGATATAAAAAGAATCATATGATTCAGGATAAAAGAAGACCTGGCTGACCATCAAAGCTATCCAATGGAATAAAGCGAATTATCGTTCGAAATATTAAAAAAAATCCAAGAATTAGTGCTTCAAAAGTTGCTGCTGATTTACAAGCATTATATGGAATAATTGTTAATCCTGAAACTATTAGAAGGGTAAATCGATCTGCTGGATATCACGGTAGAGTAGCCAGGAAAAAATTCTTCGTAAGTGAAAAGAATAGAAAACTCAGACTAGCTTTCGCAAAATCCAACATAAATAAGAATTCTGATTACTGGAATAAAGTTATATTTGCTGATGAGAGTAAATTTAATATATTTGGTTCTGACGGTAGAATCTTGGTGTGGAGAAAACCCAGGGAAGAACTTCACAAACAGAACTTGGTACCAACAGTAAAACATGGTGGAGGAGGAGTTATGGTATGGGGGTGTATGTCGTCCGCTGGAGTTGGTAATCTTGTTTTTATTGACAGTATAATGGATCAGTACAAGTATATTGATATTTTAAAGCAAAATTTGAAATCTTCAGCACGAAAATTGAACCTTCATAACGATTTTAAATTCTACCAGGACAATGACCCCAAGCACACTGCTCTGAACGTTAGACTCTGGCTGCTATATAACTGTCCTGAAATAATAAAAACACCACCACAATCTCCAGACTTAAATCCCATAGAGAATATTTGGCAAGAATTGGAATCAAGAATTCGCAAACACACCATTTCTTCAAAACAACAACTAAAATCGGTGCTTCAAGAAGAATGGGGTAAAATCACTCCAGAAATCACAAAAAAATTAGTCGAATCCATCCCAAAAAGATTAAATCATGTTTTAAAAGTAAAAGGAAATCCAACAAAATATTAAAACCTTTTAAAAAGTAAAATTTTTGGATAAATATTTGATGGAAAAGTAAGTGTCCCATCACTTATGTGAGCCATTTTTTGCTCCGTTCTGAACAATTGTATTTTTACTAAATTAATATTTTAATATTTTGACAAAATGTATGTTATGTAATAATTGTTACTAACTTTAAATATGAAACACACCCAAAAAATTTTTGCACATGTTTGTTTATTTATTTTATTGCAGTTTCTTTTTATAAAGCACAAGTGTCCCATCACTTTTGTGAGACACTGTATAATTAAAACATATCAATATTGCGGAAATTCTTAATCTAGATCATTTAACTTAAAAGCGTTATTTAGCGCAGCTATTTACCTCCTGTAACACTACAAAATCCCTTTCTAATTACTATAGCTAAACCATGTGTTTCTCTCAATAACATGAGATTACAATTGACTAATCAATAACTATAAAAAAAAAAGAAAAACTGGCTTAAACCGCACTGGAGGTCTGCATGAGCTGAAATTTTCACGCCCGGGCCCGTCCCGAATGAAGCCATCTTGTTCCGGAGTCCCCCAGAAAGTAATGTCCAAAACCAAAACCCATCCTCTAATCCATCTTTTTATAGTCTATACAGATGTGTAACCAAAAGCTAATCTCTAATCTTCTAACTTACATTTACTTGGCACAGCGTGTCTGTGTTTATCCGTTATCGGCTTCAAACAGGAAGTGACATTTACAAGAAAATGGGGCTACTAGAAAAAGAAGATTTTCGCCCATGCGAAAGTCAGCGCCATCTATTGAGTAAAGGCGATTTTCATACTATCTGACGCTCCTTTTTAATGAAAAATAGATTTATACAGTATAGAACCATTTATCCGGAATGGTCAGGGCCAGGTGTATTCCGGATAACTGGTTGGACATTAAAGCAACATCTATTTGTAGAATATAATGTGGCTGTGTAACATTGTTACTGATTTCAAATTATTAGATTACTCTGATTAAGGCTCAGATCCTATCAAGATCAAAGATTAATCAGAATTTGAAAGAAGGCAATACCTTGGAAACAATAATACTGCATAAAACTCAAACTGCTCAATATCTTTCAATTCAAATCCTAGATATTGATCAAGTTGTACAATGCATGTGGTAATCTATCACGCAATGCACGTGCCAAACTGGCACTGCATGACACTTTTTTCTGGAAATATTCTGAAATCTGTCAGTTGGAAATATCATTCTGGATAACTGGTTTTCCGGTTAACTAGATTCTGGATAAAGGGTTCCATACTGTATTGTATTTCAGATAATACCTAATAAATAGCAGTCCACTGTGCCCCGGTGGATGAACCAGTGTGCCCCACTTCTGGGGCACACTGGTCCACTTTAATGGTGCATACAATTTTTTCTTTTTTAATGTATTGAAAACTATGTTCTGAGAAAATTATGATGAATGTATAAAGGTTTAAGGAATATTCAAAATTATTTTCATGCAGATGGGTTTGTCCGTTAAAGAGAAAAAAAAAATTAACTGAAAAAGTGGTTTCTTCAGTGGAAAATGAGAGTGAGGAAGAATAGCAGCAAAACACTTGTGTTCCAACTTCTGCCCTTTCTTTTTCTTTTTATGTGAAGATTGTAGAAAGGTTTCCTTTTATGAAGCCTCGGAACATCTGAATGCTAAATTGATTTCAGCTGCCTATGCAACGTGTCTCGGTTTTTAAATGCCACATACTTACTCAAAATTTTACAAATATTAAAACAATGAAGCTGTTCATTTTATAAGTAATAATGTTTCAAAACCTATCAAGCGAAGATCTTAGTTGCACCACTGCATTAATTAAACTAAACAGGGAAAGATATAATTCCATTTCGCAAATTTTGTGTTTTTTAGACTTTCCAAATGGGAATTAAATACTGTTCTATATGGTACTATTATGAAACATACCTGATTTCATAAAGAATTTTTAAGGATCACATAAATGAAAAGATCAACAGCTCAGAGTTTTACATTTATGAAACTTATAAGAAATAAATACTTAAAAAATGGCATGAATTAATGAATAACTGATTCACGGCCTAAAATAAAATAACTAGAAAAATTCAATTTATATTGCAAGGAAATTTATTTTAAGAGAAATCTCATTAATATACATTTTATTTGGAAAATGATATGAAAAATCTAATGCAAGACCATGAAAAACTATTAAACTTTCTTTAAATCAACTGTTTAAAAAAATTATAAAATAAAATCTTACATACCTTAAAAAGAATGTATGTCAACGAAAGCACTTGAACTTGAACTCGAAATGAACTTCACTCTTCTCTTTGACAACTAATAACATTCTGCTTCTGCTCCTTCGCCTAAAGGCAAACAAAGCGATGACAACAACACGTTGAAAAGTGGAAGTTGACGTTTATATAAAATAAAAAAAGAAATCTGATATATTTTTAAAAATAATAAACAAAAAGTTTCCTAAAATATTTGTATCATAAAAGATTTGAATCTTTTAAATACTTAAATTGTATTAAATATCAGACTGCTTGTTAAATAAATTATATATGCGCAACAACAATCTATCTTTAATAAAAAAAAGTTCAAATGTAATAGTTACCTTCAAAAAAAGGAGAGAAATCACATTTTCAAAGACAGAAAATTTAAAGTTAAAAAATTTCTCTGGTTTGTTTTGCTTTAAGAAGAAATTTCACCTGTTAACTGGCAACACAGTTATACATTTCCTGTACGTTTTTGTGTGTGTGTTTATCGCAAGTTAGCTCCTATTTTAATTTATTTTTAAATTCTGGTGCAAGTTAATTTAACCTTCTAAGAAGAAATGCCGAAAGGTAAAAAATATTTTACAACTCTTCCAGATTTTATTACTTGATGGTTTTCTATATGTATCTATAAAAACTTTTTTTTTTTTCAGGACTAATCTAAAAGTCAGTGTTCCAGATTTTACGTAAACAAATTCGCAAATGTGTTCAATCTAAGATAATAAAATGAGCATATGAAATTTCTTCAGTTGTGTTGATTAATTCTAAACTTGATTCAGCATCGTCTTTATTAAACTGTTTGTGCTGTTTCTTTTGTTCAAAATTACAGTTTATCAATTTTTCATTTCAATCCATTTAGTTTTAAGTCGATTATTAATTGTATTGCATATTAACGATAATTTTAGAATCAATCGAATTTTGAAAATGCTCTTAGAATTGCCTCTTGAATTAACTAATCCTACATAAACAGCAAGTTTCTATTTGTCTCTCTTTAATAAACTATAAATTTCTCTTCGTGTGATTTCATTTAACCAGGGCTGTGGAGTCATAGTTAGACTGATATTGGGGTAAAAGAAGTCTGAGTTGGAGTCCCTGAAAACATGCAGACTCTGACTCAGATTCCAGCTTTTTGTTGGACAGTTTACAATTAAATTGTAACATTTTTGAACGTTTTGCAGCGTTTACAAGATCTAAAATAATGCATAAATAATTGTATAATTTTGTCTTTTTTTTTTTTTTTCCTTTTGATCTTGTGGGACACAAAAGACAGCCAATATTGCAATATGTTTGCTCCTTCCTGTATATATTTTTTTCTTTCTTTTTGGGGGGGGGGGGGGATGAGTTGATAAGACTTAAAATAAAGCTAAAATTGTGAAATTAATAATGCGAAACCATAATATTTTTGTATTTTTTTCTTAACAGATGTGTCTGAATGCCATTTTGAAAATTATCGCCAATCTGAAATTAGGAGGAAACCCTGCTTTCCAATATGACGGCCAGTTTTAAAACTCTATGAAATTTTGGCTATGATGTTATACACTCACGCACAGTTGTTTTTTTAAATCGGTTATAAAAAGGAAAAAAGTCGCCAAATTTAGGGGATTTTTTCCTTTAATGGCAACCTAGCCATTGTATTAAGTTATTCGTTTGGCGCGGTCTTGAAAATCGCGCCAACCAAAAAGTTGCCAAACTTATGTTTATATGTTTGCGTGAGTGTAAAGCATCTGTTCCGAAATTTTTAATATGCATTTTTTGAGTGATTTTATCTGTACTTTAAAAATGTCTCCAAACTGTAAGGTTAAACAGCAAAAATGCAGTCCTATTTATTTGACGTCAGAAGCATTACACGTGTTTGTTATGTCCCCAAAAGGTTTTAAATTCGATATTTGCCTGTATTTTTCATTATGTTTTACTGATTTATTAGTTATTTCATTAATTAAAATAATTGCGTCCTTAAATGGCGGTGCCATGATATTAAAAGAGAAAGCATTGAAAACATATTGCGATGCATAGTTACGATCAATAGATCAGTTTCAACTAATGTCACAAACTTTTATTCACCAGCCAAGAGGGATAATTAAGAAAAATAATGTAAATAAATAAGTATCCAAGATTATACTTTTTCTATTTTCATCAATATATTGTATTTTATTTTGTTTAAACTTACTTATAGTTGACACTTTGGTGAGTGGAGCTTTTCCGAATTTCTTATATTTTATTTATTTATTTTGATATTGCAATGGCAACGTTCTTCGATTTGTTTATTTAGCATTACAGTTTGGCGATAGTTTTTTTTTATGAAAAGTAGTCGACAGGATAATGGAGAAGTACCAAAGTTAATAGTAAGAATTAAAGTTTTGAAAGTGATAGCTTATTCGAAAAAATAATTTCCTCGGCATTTCAGAATTGCGATCAATTTTGAAAAAGCCATTTTTAAGCACATTATCGTAAAGAAAACAATAGAAAATGAACAAAAATAATACATACCTTGCGCAGAGAAATCCTTCAAATATATTATGAGTACAAGGGGGAAAAAAGCAAAAAAATTTCAGTTGTAAATAAAAACAAATTTAAATATTTCTATAGATACAATGTGGAAAAATCAAATATTAAAAGAGAAATTTTCGTTTTTTTGCATTATATTTCGCATTTATATAAAAAAAAGTAATACAAAAAAATAATTTGAAAAAGTTTTGACTTCTTCTTGAAACACAAAATGCCGACATTAAAAATAAATATTCTATATAATTTTGAGAAAATGTGTAAATGGATCAACATCAAAATCATGAAAAATGCTTTTAAACTCTGAAATATATAAATATGAAATATAAAAATATTCGGCCAGCCGAATATTCGGTATTCGGCTGTATAGTTACTATTCGATATTCAGCTAGCCGAATATTCGGTATTCGGTTTACCTGTGGGCCGAATATTCGGTATTCGGCCAAAATCACTATTCGGTGCATCCCTACTTTATAATAAAATTGTGTGTGCTTTATAATAAAATAAAACAAACATGCTGTTTTTGCACATTAGGCCTAACAGGTATTCAAAAACGGGATTTTTCCTTGCCAAAATGGCATAAAAACAAAAATTGCACCAGTCCTGGTGCTTCTGTGACATCTGTTCCTTAGTAGCATGTATTTTTGCTGGTTCATCCAGTGTTCATTGATTTAAACCAGCTTGATTTTAATCATGATTAAAATCAACTGATTTTTTAAAATAGCAACTTTTAAAAAAATTTATTTCAAAATTAGATCAAGATATTTTGTAATAAATATGTTTTGACGAAAATATACTGTAAATTTAAAGAGTGCGAGAGACTGAGAACTCAAAATCCATGCTTTTTGAATTTTATTTAAATCAAATACCACATTTTAAAATAAAAATCCTAATTTAAAAATAGAGAATCTGAGCTGAAAAATATTAAAATATTAATCCATATATTTACCTATAAAAAATTACAAAACATAACACAAAAGGCTTAAAAATACCTTTTAATATAAAATATAAAGATAACATAATGTTTCATGCGTTCTAATGGCATGAAACATATGTCATCTTTATATTAAAAGGGTATTTTTAAGCCTTTTGTGTTATGTTTTTATTACTTTAAGCTGTAATTACATTTTTTTATTTAACGTTAACAAGTGATTTTATTATATTATTACAAAATAGGGATACTTTCTGCGAAGATATGGAAAACACTAGAATAAATAAATATAGGTCATTCAAAAGTATTTGTATTGATATTTATGTAGAGATCTCATTACATTCTTGAGCATATGTAATTAATAAATAGTTCAATATTCCAATTCAGTTCATTCATGGAAAGATCTAGAGGAAACAAAAAATCATTCAATGAAGTATGTGTAAAAGCTTTCAATGCTCGTTAGAAGCAAGCACTGATCCCTACACATTTTTTATCCCATCTTTTGGATACCCAGTTATGCTGGAGAGAAATTAACAAGCTCTGAAAAAATGTCGGCATTATTGTTTGCTAAAGAGAAATACTCTACTTTGGTAGGCCTATCTATATTATAAAGGACAAACGTGTCCGTGCGTAACGCTGACGTCATTTTGCGAATGGCAACAATGGACGATAAAATTTGAGTTTTGCGATTTTTTCTACGGCAATTTTTTTTATTTCTAAACATCGCACATTTTTAATTTTTACATAGAGATGTAAAATTTCCGGAAATTTTGAAGCGGTGGAAAAAAGTTTTTTTCCAGTTTTTTTCCAGTTTTTTTCTGGAAAAATTGAATTCTTACAAATGTTTCTCAAAAATTAGTTACATTTTCTTGAAAGATATAAAATAATAAACATTTTTAAAATTTCTGCATACTAAAGAAAATATTTTTTTTCACTTTACATGAAAATATTACAAAAAAGAAAAAAAAAGTCAGCTTTTAAAAGTTAGCCTTTCAGCCTCAGAATTTTCACAGTAGCTTTTCTTTCTTAATTTAACACCATTGTTTGTAATATATCATGTCCCTGTTGAAATGATTTTTCAGTTGCATTTGTTCAATTACCAGTAGAGATAATTAAAAAAAAAAAAAAAAATCTTATGAGTTTCAACCAGTATTACTGCAGTTTGTAAGTCAATTTAAATCCTCTCTACATAGTAGCTTTGTATATAAATGACGATATTTTAAAGAAACAAATTATTGTAGTTGTGACATAATAAATATTATCATTTTTATATCTCTTATTACTTAAAAATGGATAATAATTTACAATACAGTAATCCCTTAACATTCGCGAGGGTTACGTTCCAAGAAAACCTCGCGAATGTTGAATCTATCTCTCTGTACTAAACTAGTCGTTGGGGGCCACCGTAATACTTACCCATCATGGATATGCATAATGTAAAATATTAAAATAAAAATGTGTAAACTACTTATAAAGTGCATTGCAATTCAAATAAAATCGTGGCTTGATGACGTCACAAGCTTTAAAAGCTCGATTACTGAATTGCTTGAAAGAAACATCCTTATAACTCCAAAAATAATAATCCTATTAACTAGCGGTTTATTGCATCTGATTAAGCGTCAAATTTCCAATTAAAAAATATCTTTGAAGTGAAATTTGGATGAAATACAGGGTCATGAAAAATCGAAGAGTGTGGGAAATAGGATTCCAAATATCTCGGCAACTAATTATCCGATCGACTTCATGCTTCATGCAAAATTTATGTTTTTTTATTGTCTTTTATATTCGTTTCTTAAAATAAACAATTTCGAAAATTTTTATATACCTTTCATCACAACGAATATTTCGAGAGTCCGAAAAAAATTGTTCCGGTTAATCGAGGTTATTGAAATGAAATAGGCTTCTTTCCATTATTACATACTAAGAACATACCAAATTGCAAGTCTCTATCTCAATTTTTTCGGGAGATAGAGCGTTTACAGACACACAGACGGACGGCAAATTTTTTTTTCTAAAAATATGTTTTTCGGAATCTCCAGTGTCTGAAATGTGTAAATCCGTCAAAAAAAAATTTTCGATTTTCAAAACGATTACAAGACTTACCCTATACTACGTATGATGGGTAAGTAAAAAGGAGTTACGTTTTATAAAATTTTAAATAGAGTGGCATAGCATTTTAAAGAACAAAAGAAAATATTTATTAACAATACGTTATGCATAACATATATGTAGAAGGTGAATGTACAGACATGTTCATAAATATGAAATTTATTTAATGAAGATAATTCAAATTAATTGACTGGAGAAGTAATTACAGCTAAAAAGCATAGGTTTTTTTTATAGAGTAATTTCGACTCTCTCTATTCAGAAAGAGATGATAATGCATTAGTGGGTCAATATGCGATACAATATTAAAATACGATATTTAAATACAGCTAAACGCTTCAGAGATACTTTTATTTTCTAAGTGCAGCTTCAGCTCCATCTCTACGAGAACATGCACAAGCACATTTTAAATTAATAGATTGAAGATGCCGTTACCTTACCACTTCTAATATCCCCATTGCAATGAGAATTCTGCTGTTGTTATTATTTTGTTTTCCTACAACACTCACTCCTTTTTCACTAGACAACTGAAAACTGATTTGTAAATACATACTGAGAAAACACAGGGGGAACAACCTTTAACCACTGTAAATTCTGAAAAAGCAAAGATATAATTTAAAAAAAAATCACGAATAGTCAAGTCAGATTCTCGCGAATGTTAATTTTTCCGCATTTTTATGTTCGCGAATAATCAAAACTCGCGAATGTTAAAACCGCGAATGTTAAGGGATTACTGTATTACAATTTTATTTCCGTACAATTATAATTTTCATTTGTTGTGTATTTAGTTTTGGTATAGCTTTCCAGTCTAAATCTAATCCAACCCTATGTTTTGGTTTTAGTTTATGAAAGTAAATATATAATATATATATATATCTAATAAAAATAAAACATTACAAATCCAAATAACATGGCCCTACTATTTCTCTGTCAACATGTCTTTTAGCTCAGTTTAATATTTTCAATCTTTATTTGATTTATAATTTGTTTTTCATGAAATTCTAGCATTTAGATGAAAATACTGCATTTTCTACAGAACTGTACTTTGATTCAACTCCACATTTTAGTGCACCATTTCATGTTGCATTCACCGAGATGTTTTCTGTGACCTATACACAGGGACCTTACTCTTCTACCGCCAATTGCTCTCCTGAACATTTCCTTGATTTACCAGTCATGTTTTGCTTGACTTAGACATCCCTTTGTTAATGTACTTCTAATTTTACTTCCAATTTCTTCATAACTATAGCTTTCTAGTCTACACTTAAAAATATTGTTACACATTGATTTCTGGGTAACTAATCAACTCTTTGGGATGTTTTGTTAATTTTATTATGCTTTACCAGCTCAAAAATTGAAAAGTAGCAAAGAACTTTAGCAACTTGATAGCAATCATAAAAAATAGTGATAAAATTCTTCCTATAAGTACCAAAATATGGCATATACATTTTTTTTGAAATCCTACCCGATCTTAGATTTGACACATTAAACAAATAAAATGGGAGCTGTCTCGCACTCCAAACATTCATATGCATTGGCTACATTCAAGAAAAAGTAAAAACATTAGGAACAGATGTGTTACACTCACGCTAAAATGTAAACAAAAGATTGGCGACTGTTTGGTTGGCGCGATTTCCAAAACTGCGCCAAACGAATAACTTAATACAATGGCTAGATTGCAATTAAAGGAAAAAATCCCCTAAATTTGGCGACTTTTTTCTTTTTTTTAACCGATTAATTTATTTTTTTTTAGCGTGAGTGTAAAGCATCTAAGCCAAACATTATCAACCTAACCAGTTTTATTGCCTTTTTCTAATTATTTGGCTATAACGTTTGACAAATTAATTACAATTGAACAAACTGTATTGCATGATATTTTCGATTAAATTATCTTACCAGTGGTATATAGCTTTTATGGTATTACTAAGAAATATTTTGTGTTATGAGCCATCAAACTTCAAAAAACATTTTCCCCAAAAAAGTTTCCACAACTATGGCCACTACTGTATATACAATGAGATAAGAGATTCATGGGCGATTTCAGCTGTTATGTGACATGTTTTGTTATTCTAAAATCATCACATTTCTGGAGGATTCAGAGTGTAGATTGAAAAATATTCCGAATTTTTTGAAGGGTCCTATGTTTTGAGGTGAAAAAATTGTATAGGATCCTTTAAAGGACTCAAATTCTTCCTAAACTGCTTACAGATCGTATTTTCTATGTTAACATTTTCATGGGAGACACTGAACATGAAAAAACAAAGAAAAAATATCAGAATGCAGCCGTAATAGCATTTTGAATACATTATTTTATAAGTTAAATTTTTCCAATTCAGAAAAATTAAAAAATACCCCTTCGGAAAAAAACCCAGTTTTTTTCACAAAGTTTCCGGTTTTTTTCCGAGCATTCCCATCTCTATTTTTTCACCATTGTATAGGCGAGAAAATCTACTTTCACATGCAATTTGTTTGAAAACTGTGTCACAATTGACTCATTTATTATAGCATTTAAATTAAATTTCAAGCATGATTTTTTTTTTTTAAATCTATCTCTATTGCTTGCAGACGATGACAAAATATTAATCCGTTTGTACTTTAAACCCTATAAAAAGTTCAACATTTGTTCCCATCTAATATTCAATAATATAATTAAAACTTCATTAAGCAATAAGTAAAATAGTATAAATAAAACACAAATTTAACAGACATGTAATTGAAATAAGCGCTTAAAACAGCTGAAATTATCAGAATAAAAAAAAAACTGCTGTAGATACCGAAATTTTTAGCGATTTCTTCGGCTATTAACGTCTGGCAAGAGGCCCATATGAAAATGCAGCTTTTAATAAATTTCAACATTTTATTTGGATATATAATTGACATAGTATTTCATATAAAAATGCTCTTTGGTGTTATTAGGGGGCAATCTAAAAAAATTAGTAAATGTCAGAAATCTATTAGAGTTTAAAAAATAATAAATAAATGATTTTCACATATATTCTCTATCCCGGGAAGCCCGGGTTGGATGCCCTGGTTAGATTAAAGTCTGAAGCCCAGTGGCAGAAACATCGTGACACGACGACATAGTCGCCGACAAAGAAAATCTCTTGCGGACAGTTTTTGTCTGCACTAATGAAATTTCGTCAAAGGATCGCAGGTAAAAACACACGAATTTCGGAAAAGGATCGCGGTAAAAACACGCAAATTTTGGCAAAAAAAAATTGGGATAAACACACGATTTTCGTCAAAGGATTGTGGTAAAAACGCACGAATTTCGGCAAAGGATCGTGGTAAAAACACACAAATTTTGGCAAAAGATCGCGGTAAAAACACTTGCATTTCGGCAAAGGATCGCGGTAAAAACACGCGAATTTCGGCAAAAGATTGCGGTAAAAACACACGAATTTCGGCAAAAGATTGCGGTAAAAACACGCGAATTTCGGCAAAAGATCGCAGTAAAAATACACGAATTTCGGCAAAAGATCGCGGTAAAAACACGCGAATTTCGGCAAAAAAAATCTGGATAAACACGTGATTTTCGTCAAAGGATCGTGGTAAAAATACACGAATTTCGGCAAAGGATCGTGGTAAAAACACGCGAATTTTGGCAGAGGATCGCGGTAAAAATACGTGAATTTCGGCAAAAGATCGCGGTAAAACATGCGAATTTCGGCAAAGGATCGCGGTAAAAACACGCGAATTTCGGCAAAAGATCACCGTAAAAACATGCGAATTTCGGCAAAAGAACTCTGTATTAACACGCGATTTTCGTCAAAAGATCGCAGTAAACACGCAAATTTCGGCAAAAAAACGCAATTTTCAAACGATTGTGGAAAAAAATATTCGTGAGTATCGACAAAATTTACTGCATAAAAAGGCTGCTAAAATATTGAAACCTAGTTCCTTTTACTAAAGTCTAAAGATCGTCGCAAAACGAGAAGAATGCTAAAAATTGCATAAAAAATTCAAAAATAGATGTAGGAATTCCAGATTCCTTTTACTAATGTAGAAAATTTGCTGCAAAAAGAAAAAAAAAATACATAAAAATTAAGAAAACTAGTCCAAAAGCGGGCTTTGAGTTACATAACTTCAGACTCTTCCTGCTAAATCTTGCAGCTCTACACTTAGCGGTCTCTTCAGAAAACATCACACATAGACAAACATCTATGTTTAATACACAAATTTTTAAATCTGAAACAGTATTCAGAACCAACTTTTAAAAAAATAGGTTAACCCGAACCCAACCTGCCGGAATATAAACTCAGCTTGAACTGAAAACAGAGTTAACCCGATCTGCAGCTGATGCAGGTCTTTAATTAAGATATTTTTCTAAAGAAAGAATTTCTGTAGCTGCATCATGGGAGGGAATTTTCTCTGTGAATTTCAGAAAATATTTTTTTACTCAGAATCACCCCTGGTTCCGCGATAAGCTTATCCTTCCCATTTTAGAAATCCCACAAGAAGTAAGATGGTGAAACAATATGTAACATCAAAAGTTATAAGCAAAATTAATGAGAATGCATCATGCTTACCATATTTTAAATAAAATGATGAAAAATTCCTAGTTTAGTGTATTATTCATTCATTAAAATTACACGCAACATTTGCAGACAGATTATGAAATTTTAAAAGCTTGTCGCAGACAGCTACAAAACTTTCTGCCACTGGGGTCTGAAGCAAAATCTGAACCATTCAATGAATTTTTGTTTGAATCTAAGATAGTGAAAGAACTCAGTCTTTTAGAATGGGGGAAGGCACGTGTTACAGTTATAGAAAAGGACGATACTAAAAAACTTAAATAGAATTCATGATCAAGCAGCTTTTTGCTGCAATAGCTTCATTTGCTTCAGTAGAACGATTGTTTTCTGCTTTTGGTTTGGTACATTCGAAAATTAGGAATCGCTTAGGAACTGGTAAAGCTGCTAAACTCATTTTTCTGTACCAGTCCTTTAACAAAAATGAAAATTTAACATCTTAATTTGCTTAAAATTTGTATGTGCTGCAGTTATTTTTATTTTAATTGAAATACTTAATTTAAATTGATTTTGACATCTGATTTGTAGTTTTCCATGCATTTTGTGTAATAAAATATTTTGATAGTCTAATATGTTACCTTTTAATCATTTAATGTAAATTATGTAATAATATTAATATATATTGGTAATACTTGTAGGATGCAAGTGTGTGTGTATAATTTTTATTTTATAAATTAAAAGAAAAGTCATAAAATAATATTGGGTGAGGTTTTTTAAAAAAAAATCTGATTTAAATTAAAAAAAAAAAAAATCTGATTTAAATAAAAAAAAATGTAATTGTTTTGATTTTTTTTTTTTTTTAAATAAAAAAAAAATCACAAACCGTGAGTTTGTTTTTTTTAAACACAGTGCATATTTTAGCATCCTTAAAGTAAATTTGTTTGCTAGTAACTGGTTCTTAGATTTCCAAAAAAATAATTTACACCCCTGTTAATATCTTGTAACTGTGTTGCATGTCAAGTATTAGCAACAAACATGAGTAATGCTACCTTACAACTAAACTATATTGCTTAAAACAAAGGTAGTTGCCAATAAAAGTTTGCTGAGTCGCATTTGCTAAAGTATGCCAATTAGCTGCAAACTAGATCACGGGACTCCTCTATACCGCTACAGCGCTATATATATATATATATATATCGATACATAATTAATATATTCGTATTGCATGAATGCATACATGACATGAAATCTTTGGCATGTGGTTAATATGTAAGTACTGTAAGTTTTTATTATTTTTTTTAATTTCAGGTGTCAATGCAGGTTTTTTTTCTTGGGGCTCATTTTGTGAAAAGTAAAGGTTATTTTTGTGAAATTTATTATATTTTGTGAAAAATAACATTTTGCAATGAAAGTTGAAATCGAGTTAATCACATTCAAACCAAGCATTTATAAACAAAAACCTTTTTCAATCTTTTTGCTGAAGTTTTCATCTCTTGTGAACTTGTTTGTTTACAAATTACACATTTTAAAACATCACAAAATAGTAAATAAATAATAAATAGTAAGTTTTTATGGAATAGAATTTTGTGAAGGGATCCATTTTATCAAATTGATTTTTGTGAAGGAGCCCGTTTTATCAAATTCATTTTTGTGAAGGGGCCTATTTTATCAAATTGATTTTGTGAAGGGGCCCTAAATAGGCCCCAAATTTTTCCTGGATTGACCCCTGAATTTATTTTAATCTTTGGTTGTTGTTTTTACCACTTATTTCTTTCTTTTTTTATAAAAACATTTATATATATATTTTTCCCTTTTAAAGGACGTGGCAGAGGAGGTGGTGGACACAAAGGGCAACGGCGACATTTTACTAATCCTGATCAGTTAGCCCACAGTGAAGAGAAAAAAGAAAAAGAAAGACAATGGAGGGTATATTTTGTTTTAGATTTTCATTTGTGCTTCATTATTATTATCAGTATTTAATATAATCTGGTGCATCTGATTTTTTTTTTTTTTATAATTGGATAAAATTATATATTATATTAATCTTTTTTATACTTGTGATTTTCTTAGACTCACATGGAACACTTAGAATTTAGCAATATTTGGCTTCCTTTTCAAGTAAATGTCTCTATAAATGGGAATCTTACCAAACTTTTCTGGCAGGGTATTGTTTTTGTGAAATTATAAGCATTTTTTATACAATTTTGTGAAAAATCGAATCATGATTTTGTTAATCTGAAATCAATGTAATATTCGGATTCCTGATTTAGACATTTTAAAGAAGGATTTATTTATGTGTATAAATTTACATAAATTTGTGATAAGCCTGATTAGGGTTAAAAAACTGGAGTTAATATTCAGGTGTCATTGGCACAATAATTTTTATTTAGTTGTCTAAATGTTGTACTTAGGTTCAATTTTTGAATTTCTATGTTTCTTTTGGTAATCTATTGTTTAAGTTAAATATATTTCTGCTAGAAACTTTAGAAATCTTACCAACTGTTACTTTAAAGATTGTATTATATTTTAATTGTGAAAACTTGTTTATATTTCTTCTAGACGTTGTGTTATATTTTCATTGAATGATTTTAATTATACATTTATCATCACATCACTCTTTTCATTTAACTGTGTTTTTTTCATTCATCTTGTTTTTATGACACAGTTTTAAATCATTTTAAATTTTAATTTGGCGTTCTTATTCTAATCTTTTTTTGGCGCTATTTGTTTTATATACTGTATGACTGTATCTGGATGGGTAACCTTATCTAGATAATTCTCTCAATAAGCTTTGTTTCTTTTTTAGCTTTTGTTAGCATTACATTTTGTGGATTTTTTAATGCATTTTTTCTTTGGTGCAGCTTGTCCCCAATGGGACCTTGTGCCATTAAACACTATATAACCAACTAACCAACCATCAATTTTCAATTTTTTGTATTTTGCTTTGCTTGTATGCAAATAAATAGACTAAGTTGTGATTTTAATAATAAACAAAAATGAAAAATCAGACATAGTGGCAAAGATTATGGAACACTTTCCAAAACTATAAAAATATTCTTATGATTTTTATATATAGAGAGTAAAATGAAATATTTAAGTAAACAGTTTACATCACACATAACACAGTTAAATATTCATTTTCAGCAATTATTGTCCATAAATATGGTAATGTATGTGTATTCTTTTGTGCAGCCTTGTACATGACAGGGTCCGTACGTCTGCTGGAATTCCATTTTTTTCTTCAAGGGACCTTAAAACTCTTGGAATTCACCTGTGACTCCTGGAAATTAAAAAAAGAAAAACTCATGGGAAAATATTAAAGCTATGATATTTTAATTATTTTTTTATTCTCTATAATTTTGAGAATATTAAACATTAAAAATTTATTGATTTTGAAGGAAAATCGCAGAAAATCTAATTATTTCGTCACGGACCAGTGTTAACTGCAACTGGCACAGTTTGCACAACCGGTGCAAAAAGTGCATTGCTCAGTAAATATGTGCAACCGGCAGCTAAGAAGAACGATTGAGCTCATGAGGAAACACAAAATCAAATTAAACTGGGAACTCCTAAGTCTTAGCAGTGAATTTGACATTAAAATATTGAGGGAAATTAAGCAAAAGTTTTAAATTTTTGCTTCTGAAATGTATCAACTGGAAACTGGAGCTTAGTGATCCATAATGAGAAATCGACATTATCTTAAGTCTCATATTTCCAAGTATTTTTACTATTTTAAAATTTAAAATTAGTAAAATGTTTGAAGATACACATTTCAGGAGGAGCAATTCCATCCCTGTATATATCATCTTGAAAAAAGATAACAAGGTTGTATTAAAAACTCAAAGTAAATCTCCTGGGGAAAAAAAATTGAGACTCTTTGAAAACTCCTGGAATTAACTTTGTTAAAAAGCGTATAAATCCTGATATGATCTATAGAATTTATACATACCACATAGTATAAAAAAATTTTGTTATTTAAAAATGCATATCACAATTAAAAACACACTTCCAGCATTTATCACTCATAGAGAGTGTTGTAACCAAAATCTTTTGTTTCTCCCTGTAAATGAATGATAACTGTTATGCACTTCATATTCTAGAGTAAGCATCTTGCCATGCATCTCAAAAATGTATGTAAATTTCATTATGTTTGAAGTAGTGTACCATCATTAAAATACGTTGCAGACAAGTTTTCCCCATAGAGTACTATGTAACCGAATTTTTTTGTGCAACCCTGTAAATGAATAAATGCTTTGTACTCCATATTCTACAAGAAGCATGTTTTAGTGCACTTCATAAATGCATATCAATTTCATTATGTTGTAAATAGTATAACATCATTAAAATACACCACAAATGATTTTTCCCCATAGACCATAATCAGACAGTCAGTGTCCAATAAAAGCCACTGGCATGTTTTTTTTTCTTTTCTTTCAACCCAATGTCAAGTGTTTTATCTAGATAGTAATAAATACTGAATATAATACTTGTTATTATTCTCACAAACTTTTTTTACTTATTATATAGCAACAACGAGGTGAAATCAGCAGTGATGAGGATTCTGAAGAATCCAAGGGTAGTTCATCATCTGAAGAAGAAAGTGAAACTGAAGGGGAAGAAGGAAAAGAAGTAGGCTATGCAATTTAAAAATTGTTTGATTGTATTGTATTTCATCATGCTTTATGTTTTTCTATCTTATATAATTTATATTGTAGATGGCATTTATCTTTATCATAGAAATATTTTTTTATTCTACAACAGCAATTTCAAACCATTTTTCTCTCCTGTAACCCTTGCTAAGGTTTTTCATTTTTGAGTAACCTGAATTATACTTCCATTCAAAAATAATTGTTTTAGTTGGCATAATTTCGTGAGAAGGGTTTGGCACAAAGTCATTGGTTGATTTGACATGGAATGACCCTTGTGTACACTAACATACCTTCATTAATGCATTTATTTTTTGGGGGAAATGTGAATATTTCAAGACATACTCCATTTTGTGAATGTTAATTGCAAAAAGTAAATTGTCTTACAGACATTAGCAGGGTGGGGAATTTTCAGAAAATTTTACCAGCCAGCAAAGCAAGAGGCAACATACAATTGAAAATTCTATGACAAAATGTATGTGATTGCAAAAATAGTTAATTACTGTTACTATAATCCATTTTCATATTTTTTCTATAAAATTAAGAAATATATACAACAGAGTAAAGTTTGTAGGATAAAACTTAGTGCTATGTTTATGTCACTGTGATTTGTAAAGATGCAAAATACAGCTAACTAGTTACAAAAAAGTGGTTTTGGCATATCTTCTATAGCCTGCAGTTTTTCAAAGACTGCCTAAAAATTCACTCACCCTGTCAGAAAATCCACTTGCCAGTGACGAGCAAAATGATGCATTTCCCCACCCCTAGACATTAGGAAGAAAACAAACATACCTGGTTGTAAAATTTTAGTAGGCTGAATTAACAACCCTCAGATAACACTTTGGAAGGAATCTTTATTCGAGTAAAATTGTTTGAGATAGTCTTGCTTTTTTTATTTACTTTTTATAAGGCCAAGAAATAGCTAGACTGGCAATGGGAACCTGCAGAAGCTAAAAGGATATGTACAACAAATGGGAAAATCAGTTAGGGGATAAGTAGACTGCCATTGGGAAACCTACAGAAGCCAGGGATATCTACAACAAATGGGAAAATCAGCCAGGGGATAGCTAGATCGGCAATGTGAAACTTGCAGATGCTGGGGAATATGTACAACGAATAGGAGAATTTGGAATCACCAGAAATATCATTTATTTCAGCCAATATATAAGTCAATCATTTATTTGATTAAATTTATAGTCATTTTTACTGTTTTTTTTTTTGTAATTTAAAATTTCTTTTCTGGTGGTTGTTTTTAATTAAGTTAGATGCTCTGTGTTGTTCTATTAGTGCTTTAGGTATTTTTATGTTAGTCAAGTGCAAATGATAAGTCGCCAAATATTGTTCCCATCGCCATCAATTGTATTTCATTCATTATAAACCTTTCACACCTTTCATTTAAAATACAAAAAATAATAAGAAACAGTACCGTAAATCAAAACATTTTATTAACTTAAAGCATTATTTCTAATTTACACATATGAAAATTGAAATCTGCTATTAGTGAGATTTGCACTCAGCTAACAATCAGGGTCCGTAAATACATGATATTTTTGAAAACATCCGATATTTTCAAAATAGTCAACTTACTGCTGATTATAAATATTTTCAGACTTAATATAAACTAGAAACTAAAATATATTGCACTTAACATGAACAGGGCTTGAATTTCAGGGTGGGATTGCAGGATTCGTGCCGAAAATTTTAAAATCCCGCCCAAAAAAATTCACCATTTTCCAGAGAAATTTGCATTATTTAATTTACCTGCAACCGAACGATAAATTTTGTGATTTTTTTTCCCGCGACTGATCAACGAATTTTGTGTTTTTTCCGCGACTGATCAACGAACTTTGCATTTTTTTTCCGCGGCTGATCGACAAACTTTGCATTTTTTAAGCGACTGATCAATGAACTTTGCGTTTTTAAAGTGACTGATCGACGAACTTTGCGTTTTTTAAGTGACTGATTGACAAACTTTGCGTTTTTTAAATGACTGATCGACAAACTTTGCATTTTTTAAGTAACTGATCGATGAACTTTGAGTTTTTTCTGCGACCGATCGACAAACTTTGCGTTTTTTCCACGATCAATCGACGAACTTTGCATTTTTTCTGCGATCGATCGCCAAACTTTGCAGTTTTCCCGCAATCGATTGGCGAAATTTGTGTTTTTTCCACGATCGATCGACGAAATTCACCTTTTTTCCACGATCGATCGACGAAATTCACGTAATTTCTCTTTTTTTTTTCTTTCGCCAGATTGACAAAGTTCGTGATTTTTTTTTCCTGTGTCCGACCGACAAATTTAGATTTTCTTCTCTGCATTCGACTGATGAATTTCACGATTTTTCCCTGCAACCGACTGATGAATTTAACAATATTTTCCCCCGATTGATTGACGAATTTCGCAATATTTTCTAGTGAGCAATCATCAAACCTCACGTGTTTTTCCTTGACCAACTGACGAACTTTGCGAATTTTTCCGTAACCGATTGGTGAATTATTTGGTTTCTTCTGGTGACAGATTGATGAAATTCACTATTTTTGTTCTTGTGCCTCACTGAAAATTTTCAAGATTTTTTTTCTGCAACTAACTGACGAATTTCGTGTTATTTTCTTGCGACCGATTAGCAAACTTCGCCATTTTTTCCCCCAACTGATCGACGAATTTAGCTATTTTTTTTCTATGAACGTAGATATAGATAAGGACTTCTATACTTCTAATAAAATAGCCTTTCGAAGAAGAAAATAGTTTCTCGAAAAATGTTTCAAATACAATGTCTGTGTAGAACAGTTGTATTAGTTCATCTACCTCTTCAAATCCTCTGCTTGACAGCCATCGTCTAGTAGGTATAATAGATTTATTCTATGGCAGTGGTTCCCAAACTTTTGGGCTTGCGGAGCCCTTTTTGGGAATATTTTCTACGGCGGAGACCATTAACCCCACGGTACTGTATGGTTTACAATTTAATGTTTTTTTTTTTATGCCTATGGAGCAGAGAAAGATCGCTGGATAACAGTCCGAACCAGTAGTTTCCAACATGGGGCCAAGGTTCTCAGTTTGGCCCTTTTCTTGATACAGAAATTCTGAATTCATACTAGAAGTTTTTAAAATCAAATTTTCTATTATTTAACCTTTTAACAGTTTCATTTAATATTACTATTATTGAACACAATAAATTAAAAATAAGGACAAAAAACCACTTTTTTTTGTGTTAAAATATCTGCTTTCTATAATCGAGATATGTCAGACAAATGCAGCAAAAATTATAGTTAAAAATTTTTGGTTTATGATAGCTTTTAGTAACGAAGAAAACTCTTCTTACACGAGCAACGTTCGAGCAATACTGTTAAGGGGTTAATGACATCCATTTTTAAAATAAAAAATATTCTTTCGGGATTTCCAGTATGAACTTGGAATTAAAGATCAAAATAGTAACCCTGTCTGAGTCAGGCATTGCATTGGGACTAATGTGAAACTATTATTATTTAGGGCAAAAACCACACACACACACACAGAAAAAAAAGGAAGTTGTACAATTTTCATTTACAAAGAGAGACCTCTGTATAATCCCAATAGGCTACTCATAAAAAGAAAGAAAATGCGTAGGCCCAGTCGCCCATGAGTAATTATATAAGATGTTTTCGCTAGTCCCGCCCGATAGTAATAGAATCATGCAATTACGGATTCTTTTTTCGTTCTTCTTTACGTTTCTAGTACTTCTAAACATGCAACGAAAACGAATTGCCTCTGAGCTTCTTCTTTTGAACTATTTTTTTTAAATACATTTAAAAGCAGATCATTGTTTTAGTGTTGAAATGGACGGGGCAAAATCTATAAACTGTATTGTTAGGTGCAGCCTCGTTCACTTTTTCTGATGTTTTATTTGAAGTATTTAGCTATTAATTATAGTTTTGAAAGAAACTTTCTTTCACCATTGTTTTTGCCTCAAAATAGATATACGGTTAAATACTACATACGTTAAAAGAACTGCAACTAGTAGAAAAAATTTACTAACAAAACGAAATATATGGGTGGGGTTACAGTACTATCAGTGCGAATACTCATTGACGAAAAGTCTAATCAAGAGGTGGAGCTGAACAAAAGTTTAGATTGTTAGTGTGATGACAAATGTAAAGAACCAATATATTTTTTTAATTGCTACAACCTTATTTCTGAAAGGAAAAAGTGGCATCATAACATAAGAATCTTAGTCAATGCTGAGACCAATTAAAACAAAATTTTAAAGAGGGGTTGCTAAGTGATACAAGATGTTTAAAAAAAAATGCTTTAAAAATTAAGCACAATTATGTAAAACAGCATAGAAAATTTAAATAACTAAGAATTTTTAAATAACTAAAAATAAAATAAACAGATTAAAGGAATTAAAGTTACAAAAGATAAAAAAGAAAACTATATACATAACGTATACAAATATTAAGTGAATCTAATGAGGGGTTTATTAAATGATACAAGATGTTACAAAAAAGAGGTGTTTTAATCGACAAATATTGTTTTACTATGAAAAACAGTATAAAAAATTTAAATACACAAATAACATAAACAGATTAAAGTTATAAAATTATATATATATATGAAAAGAAGTGGGACTCCTTCGGTGGTTGGGGCCCTCGATCGTGGCTTCGCTGGGCGCCGGGCCGGTGGCTGCGCGGACTGATGGCGGCTCCGTACTTACTGTTATTATAGTAATTACAAAAGTAACTACTAATACATTAAAACAGGATGCAGAGTATAAACGCTAAATGGAGCGTATATGCTGACGATTGATTGCCCGAATTAAATATGAGAAAAAGCTGTAAAGTAACATGTGTGGATTGTGTCTTGAAAATAAAGACAAACTGTTTTAAAAACAACTAAATGTTTATTTAATAAAATCAAAAGGACAAAAATACAAATTCAATAAACCATGTAAATAAAAATATACTTTAAACTTTTATCTTTAACATGAACTGAAGTCTAGGAAAAAGTTTCAAAAGAAAGTTATTTTTATTTAAATTCAATTCTACTTATCTTTAGAAAAATGTAAACTTTAATTTGATTTTAATTCACAATTATAACTTCAAATTATATTAACTTTAATTTAATCAACTTAATTAACTTTAACTTAACAAAAATATAAACATAAATTGACCTTTATCATTCACCTCTCATTTAAATATTAACCATCTTAAAAGATTGTTAAACTGTGTTTCGTTTTACATCTCATCTCATGAAAAACTCCCGATGTACCACGCGTACCGTCATTAGCACACCGAAGGCATCAAAGTCAAAATGCAAAACAAGTCACTGACATCTATCTCAAACCCCGCCTCATGAAAACTTCCGATATACCACGCGTACCGTCATTAGCATACCGAAAGCATCAAAGCAAAAGTATCTAACAAAATAAATCGGATCTTCATCTGAAACCTTAAACATGATGAAGTCCGTCACAGTATTTGAAAGACCTTAAGAGTAAAAGACAGAAACCAGAAACTTAAACATGATGTCAAACTGAGAGGGAAAAACAACTAATAAACCAAAACTTTATAAAAACTTAAACCAGTTTTAAATAAGGCCAAAAGTATAATAAAATCACTTCAAGAAAAACTAAATGAAAGTATACTTAAATTTACTTACGAAACGTTCTCTATGTATTTCACCTTCCTCCCCCTTTAACAGTATACTAAGATACTAACACAACTTCCTAAAACCTGCCTAATAGCAGTATATCTGAAGTTGGTTTAAAACATACTAAGGAGAAGGGAAAACATCGTTGAGTAGAAAAACTAATGAAACAAATTAAATCATAAATTGAAATATTGATAGAACGTGTTGCAGCCGGTGTTTTGATACACTAGGTAACAAATGCCATTCTTCTCACTATGTCTTTCAGGAGAAGCAACTTTGTCAACACGATGAGAGAAGGCATAAAACTTCTAGATGTATCCTTTCAACATCACCACCCAGCTTTCATAAAAACACTAAAAAGTTCTTTAGATTTAAAAAGCAACATCATCAGAGATTAAAAGCATCTTGAGAAACAATAACATATTCAAATATTATAGAACATCTTTAAAACTGCATTTCACCAACACTAGCCATTATCTCCCGGCGGCATTACTATGTCAACATTGCCTTGCCACACACAAAAGGAATTAAAACAACGAAGCTAATGAATAAACCACGAGCTGTCGTATATAAGCAATCATCTCCAGGTAAACAGCCTATCACGCCGTCTTCCAGCAAACGTCATTACCGGCTTCTAGAAAGGTCCGGATGAAGTGACGAACCGCCACGAGAAAAAGATCGTAGGAGAAAGAGACGATTGCGCCATCTGTCGTCGGCGGCCGTAAGTGCTTCGACGCATCGTGGTGCCAGGCTGTGCAGAGAGACATGAAACCGGCAAAAAGGTAAACAGAGGTGCGTGATTTTTAAGAGTGTGGTGTGAAAGTAAAAATGAATAGGCCTGGATAAATTATACAGCTATTGTAAGTAAGCTTTATGAAATGTTAAATATGGTATTTAGATATTGAAATAAAGTAAATATAATCCAGAATGTATATGTATAAAGCAGAACTTAGAAATATATAACTGTGAAACAAAAAGTAATTTAGAAACTTAGGTGGGGATTAAATGGATGAATTAAACTGAAGTGATAAGACCAAAATAGGGAAATTATGGAATATTTCCTAACACTTACGTCAAAGCGCTCACTCGAAGTTACGAGCATATTCCTCGGTAGTCATGGGCCGTGAGTGTTTGTTATTCGGGATTCAATCACAGTCCGAGTGAATAGTCATACTGATGTTAAATGAAGACACAGTTTATTACGGAACCTGGTTTATTTCTTTTTATTACAGGAGTCCTTTTAAACCAGGCCCATATTGGCATGAGAGCTGCTTTTTAAGTCTGTCTGGACATCGAAGGTTCGTACATCGCGAGGCAACTCCGAGAGAGCAGATTGGCGTGAATTGGATAAATGAGGGAAATCGTAAAAAGTTCGCTCCTGATAGCCGTGCAATGGTATAAATATGAGGTTTTGCATTATTTCTGCTAGAGGTCGTCGAAGTCAAAAGAGGCGTATTTTTAATTTTAATTGGCCGCGAGCTGAGTGATTGATTGTGTGGAACAAAGGCGTTGGCTCAATCGGCTCACAGGATGCAGCAAGACTTTAAAGTTGCGCTTATATCTGCAAAATTATTCTTATGAAGAGTCAGAAAACGATCTTTGAAAGTTTTAAGATGCGATGCAGGAAAACTAATTTAACAGGGGCAACGGGAATTTCAATCAATTGAAACAATTATTAAAGCATTTAAAAAGTTTTAATTTAAATTTCTATTTTTTAAAACGGTAATTTAAAATTTTAAAAGGGGCAAAAAGGGGTTTTACATATTAAAAAGGAGCTTAGCTTTTATTCTTTCATATCCCCCCCCCCACTAAAACAAGAGCCACAGGGCTTGCCTGCAAGACCTGTGGGTCTTATCTCGTGAATTTAACCCATGTTTTTTTTTTTTTTTTTTTTTTTTTTAGATTCTTATTTTCTCCAGCTCTCAAGTCAATTGGACCTATTTTTACATTTATATATCAAATTTACATAAAAATATTGGTTACACTAAAATATTGGAATTCTTTCAATGGTGCTGCAGCAAAACAATAATGTGTCTCGAGACGACATATCTTGATTATAACAGTTGTCATAACATAACTGTGTTTGTAGTGTTTCCCTTTCTTTCCAGTTTTTGTTTTAAAGTTTTTGATATAGTTTGTTGGGAAACATCCTTTTGGTGTATAATTGCAAATTGCAACCATAAACTATATAGTATATTAAAATATTCACAGGTAAACATACTGAAAACTATACAACATATGCAAATGTAAAAAATATTCCAATGTAAAAAATATTCAATAATAGAAAATGTTCAAATGTAAAAAAATATTCACAAATACAAAATATTCAAAAATATAAAATATTCAATAATACAAAATATGCACTAGTACTATCAACAAAATATATTGTATATCAAATGCAATTTGAAAAGCTTGCATTTCTAGAAATATTGAATTTTCACACTGAGATAAAATAACAGTAAAATATCCTAAAATACTAATAACAAAAACAAATTATATTTCTTCGTATACCTTTCTGTTTTGGTAGGGACTTAGCTACTTCTATGATGCAGCCTTAGGTTTATATCCATGAAAAACAACACTAAGTTGTTTTAAAAAAAAAAAAAAAACTACAGCTAATAAAAACTAAATATACACTTGCTATAATTTTCACCATGCGCAGGGTCAGTGCGATATGGGTTTTAATGTTTACACAGCCTATATCATATTTATCTTTGGCGAAAATACAGACATATTTGGCTAGAAGAGCGGGTAATTGTTCTTTGACAGACTGAACATTTTGCACATGGTCAGTGGTCTCGAACAACTCCGGCTCAAAATTTTCTTCGAATATCTCTGCATTTTCAATTGCTGGCTGGTTAGTATATACTTCTAATAAATGTAAAGTATGGTGAGATGCATTTGATGAAATATGGTCCATGAGAGGTACTTTCTTATTATCTTGAGTTATTTGCATTTTAACACAGTCAATATTTAATTTAAATAGTTTGCAATGGGGTAGCCCAATCAAAGCATAAGGTAACTGATTGTTAATTATAAAAAGTTCAATTCTCTTAGAGATACGTCCTAATTGCAAACTAACAAGGCATTTTTCTTTCAAAGCAAGAACACCTTGTGTTTGGGTGACTGGTATACTCTGCTGAACTTTACATATTTTTAGGTTAAGTTTATGGGCTAAATGACAAGGAATAACACTAATTGAACTCCCAGTATCGATCAAACAAGGTAGTGAGTCTTCATTTTTTACATAAGTAACTTTATGACAATCTCTATTTGATTTTTTATAGCTAGCTTTTTCTTTTTGTATATGTCCGGACATAAGAAATCGTCATTGATTACTAGATGTATTTCGGAATGACTCATTAGCGCTATGATCTTGGTTGGGGTTCGCCAAAGTCATATTGTGACCAGGGG
Source organism: Maratus michaelseni (assembly GCA_963931845.1). Lineage (NCBI taxonomy): Eukaryota > Metazoa > Arthropoda > Arachnida > Araneae > Salticidae > Maratus > Maratus michaelseni. The sequence goes on from OZ007596.1 coordinate 46,047,079, forward strand.
TTGGTACTGCTAACACTTGTCGAAAAGGGCAGTTTCCCACCCAATGATACGCATTTGGTATTCCGATATTAAGACAAACTTTGCATGGAGAGGGCGGCAAAGTGGTCTGGGGGTGTACATTAGGTCGTGGTTGAACATTTGAAGTCGGTCGACACGTATTTTGGGGATTTCTTGCTTGATTTGATGGAAAAGGTCGAATGGGGTGTGTTTGATAGGGAAATCTGTAGTTCCACTGCCTGTTAAAATTCTGTCCATTCTCATATGGAGGTCGGCTTGGTCGTCATTGTCGATACTGATTGGGGTTTTGGGGGCTTGCCTAAAATTTGCTCTCATTTCCCTTTCTGTCCAGTTGCAGTTTGCTAATTCTGAAAACTAATTCATGCCATGAATGTGTAGTTGAGGGGTTGCCTGCAATAACTAACTTCTGCATTTCTAATGGCAAGCCCTCCGTTAACCCTTCCAGGATAAGTTTCTGCTCTAAACCTAAGGTTCGGCCTACTTTAGTCTTTTTTTGATAATATTCGTTCAAGTCCTCTCCATCTTTATATCTAATACGTGAAAAATCAGTGAGAGAAAGGGTATCGGGTATTTCGTAGTGTTCATTAAACAAAGTGACAAATTCGGACCAATGAAGTACATTTAGACAATTATTAATGTACAACGTAAGTGCACTGTCCTTTAAATACTTCTGTATGTGCCTAATTTTCCAGCACTCGTCTTTTCCCTGTCCTATACAGACACTCTCGAAATAGGCTAACCATGGTATCCAAGACATTCCATCTTGCGGAGAAAAAGCAACGATATCGGGGTCTACTGACGTTTTTGGGTTGGCGGATACTGAAGTGTGACCAGACCCAGCTTGAGCTGACAGGGTCTGTCCACCTAACATTGTTACACCAGATGTCTCTGGTGCACCTCCAGATTCCTGACTAGACTTCTGATTATTTTTCTCTTCAGGATTATTAAGGGGATTATCATCTTTGCTCGAAATTTGATTTTTTTCTTTTTCGGGGTCACCTGATTTGTCTGTTAAATCCTCTACTTCTTTGGGAGGGGTTGGGCTACTCATGATGGATATAAATACAAAATATCACTGAATTACACAGAAATATAATACACAATTAAAGCACATAAGAATAAAAATGAAAAAATCTTTCAAACTATTTAAAATTTGTAACACTATATCTGTAAAAATCTGTTAAACTCATCTCTTTAAAGTTAAAATCCACTTTAATAATTTTTTTTTTTTTCAATAACTTGAATTCAATAAAAAAAATTTAAATAACCTCACTAACTATAAAGTACGTTGCATATAAATCACCTTTAAAAAGTTTAACACCTAATAATAAAAATATTATAATAATATAATAATGATAATAAAATTTTCACTTCTGCTAAAATATTTTCAAACTGTCTAGAAAAATGATTTTAATATGAGGTTTATATAACGTTAGTTTTCATTAAAATTGTAGTTATCAATTCAACACAAATAAAGAATTTTCATAAGAATCGCCATTCTTACCCTTTCATCTCTTTAAAATTACGTTAAACACAATACATAAACAATTATATATTTGAACTTAAATAGCTGACTTAAAAATAATTAAAATTTTCACACAAATAATAGCATAATAAAAATAATCCTCTTTAATTTATTTTTGGCATGCATAAAAAATTAAATAAAAAGTCTGAGAACCACTTGTTTATGCTTTTAATAATAAAAACAATATTTCTTTAAAAATATTCCTTGGCAGTCCTTTTAAAACAACCAAAATTGTAAAAAAGAAAAAATTTTCCTTCAGTGCTTGCCATCTAATATATCAAAAAGCACTCCAAAATAAAAGTTTGAGAACCAATGCCTCTCACTAAAAAGATCTTTTAAAAAAAAAGTTTTTTTTTCTCTTTACGGTTACTATCAAAAGTACATACCTTTATACGCCTTTGCTTTAAATAAATCCATGATAAAAATTTACCTTTTACTTTTTTTTTTTTTTCACCACCGCGACGCGAAACAATAATAAAAAAATAACTTTTGCAGAAAGATTTCTCTGATCATTAACCAAATGATTTATATTTCTTTTCTTTTCTCTGTAGTGCAGAAACCGAAACTAGACGTCTGCGCGGAATCAGTTCTTTATCAGCGCGCTCTTGAAACAGCTGTGTAGTTGACCTATTTCTTCCTTCTTTCAAAATACAAGCACAATTAATGCTGAAAAATTTTTTCATGATCACAGAGAGTTGTATGAGTCATTCCACCACTGCTGATAACACTTGTTTGGACTTTGGATTCTTGCCGGCAAAATGAAATACTGCACAAGATTGAGAATGAAGAAAAGTTAAGGATTCACTTTCCTTTTGACGAAGGGAGATTAAGTACTTTTGAGTTTTTGGGATAAATTCCGTAAGTCCTTCACCGTATGCACACGCTGTAAGAATTTTTCACGGAGGTATTCGCTGGGATTGACGGGCGTAGAGATTACGTGAATTTTTAGTTTTTGGGATTTCCCGTTGAGATGAACTGTCCTACTCGACTTCTGAAAAGAAGCGGGACTCCTTCGGTAGCAGGAGTTTGTTGGTTTAAGGTTTATTAAATGCATTTATAAGTTATGTTAAATTAAAATAAAATAATGTTATAAAATGTTTCAATAGTTTTCCCATTTAGTTTTCCCAGTGTCTCTGCTCAACCATTAACATTAAGTATCCTAATAACAAGTATAGTTAACTTGTTTATATTTTTCTAAGTGTTTAAATTGCTATAGGTATTTAAATAGTTAATGTATATGTTTAAAAATATAAATTACTTACTTAATATGCAACAATGAACATTTAATTTTATAAAGTACTGAGTTTGTGCTTGCATAAGCAATTTGCCACATCCCACATGACTGTGTTTACATTGTGAAAGTGGTTGGTTGGTTCTCATGGTTGGATTGACATGTTGCAGGAAAAATCATTTCATGTCAGTCATTTTTCCAGTTAATTGTTTTCACTGCCTTACAGTATCAAATATTTGCATAATTATTTTTAACTGCATATTTGACCTTGCTTTCAGCAGTATTTAAGCTCTTGTGTCTTTGGCTTCTCACAGCAGTTGGCAGATGCATAGTAATGTGAGCACAGGTAATCTCAAGTTAAAAAGTGTTGTCCAATATTATGAGCCTGGCTGGTCCAGCTCTTGATGGCATCTAGTATATTGAATTAGAATCTCTGTAATACTCCGGTTGATATGAAACCAGCCATCCACTTAAGTATTTTTCTTCATGTTCTGCAGAAGCTATGTTGAGTGAGTTTGAAACCTGTGATAGTAATATGACCTTTATTGTTTTACTAACTTTTGATCAAGAATTCTTTTTAATAAACTGTTTTTGAACTATTTGGCATCCATTAATGAACTTAATCCATACTTGCACACATTTTTGGCAACTAGTATAATTTTTTTATTTTAACAAGTATTCTAACCACGGCCCCAACAACTGGTAGTAGATCGGTGGTTGGATGTGCTCTGCTTTATGAGATAAAAATGGCTGCCACTGGTGAAATAAGTTATTCCTCATTTTCGTTTCCTAAGCTAAATAGAGAGAATTTCAAGTCATGGAAATTCAATGTGAATTTGTTTTTGATAAGTCAGAACTTAAGTGATTTTACTTCTGACAAAGTGACGAATGAAGCTCTCAAGGCAGATGTTGTAGTGGATAAGGTAAAGGAAAGCAAAGCCTTGGCCATTTTGTGTTTAAGTATCGAGGAAAACTTGAAAAATATTATATATGATGCCAAAACACCATCAGAAGTCTGGGTGTTACTAAAGAACACTTTGAACCTTGTAGTCGTGCTAGAATTGCAGCATTAAGAAGAAAATTTATGAATATTAAATATAATGAAATGGATTCCATGGCGACCTACATTAACCGAGTATTGGAGAGTTCAAAGGACTTAGAGTCAGCCGGTAAAGAAATCCCACCTGATGAAGTTGCCTACCAAATCCTGGAGCATCTGCCTGAAAGCTATGAAAGTTTGGTAACACAACTATATCGACTGCCAGATGCCGATTTTACAGTGAACGAGGTCCGAAAGCAACTACTTGCTGAATATGATCGCCAAAGGTCAAAATCTACTGAGATTCCAAGAAACCAAGCCCTTTTATCCATACATAAAGAAAAAGAAAGACGGTGTTATTCTTGTGGAAAGCCTGGACATCTGAAAAAGTTCTGTAGATTGAATTCCAGATCCCAAAGTGGCTCATGGAACAAAACAGAAAAGCAGCCGTAACTTCAGTCAAGCCCATTTTGCCGCTGCAATGATGAGCGAGAATTTAAACCTGGAGTTTGTCATCGACTCAGCAGCAACAGACCATTTTTGTAAAGAAAAAGCGGTGTTTAAGGACTTTCGTGAATTCAAAAGCCAGGCAATTACTGCTAAGGGTAACACGAGGATTTCTGGCATTGGTAACGTAAATTTGATTATTAATTCAGGTACTGTTCCTTTTAATCTTGTATTGAAAAATGTGTATTATGCTCCAGAAATGTGTCGTAATTTAATTTCAGTGAGATGTCTATGTATTGAAGGTTTAAATGTAAATTTTACAGGTGATGAAGCAAAAATATCTGATACTAATGGGGAGATGTTACGAGTTCCACTCAAAAATAAATTTTATTCAATAAATGCAAATTGTGGAAAAGGTGAAGTTTTGGGGGCACATATTGCTAAAAATAATGTAACAAATTGGCATTTACGTTTTGGGCACTTAAACTGTAAATCTTTACTAGAATTTGCCAGGTCAGGAAATGCTTATGGTATAGAAAAAGTCTCCGGTAAAATGAATGAATGCGAAACTTGTAATTTTTCAAAAAGTAAGCGAGTAAGTTTTCAAGAAAGAGATATAAATACTTCAAACATACTTGAACTCTGTCATATGGACATTTGGGGCCCTGCTCCGGTTAATTCTCTAGGTGGTGCTAGATACTTTATGACAATCATAGATGATTTTTCTAGATATTCTTTTGTATATTTTCTAAGTCATAAAAACCAAGCATTTAGAAATTTCAGAAATTTTAAAGTTTTTGTGGAAAGACAAATGGGTAAAAAGATTAAGAGAATCAAAACTGACAGAGGGGGAGAATTTCTTTCAAATGAATTTGAAAATTACTTGAGAGGGGAAGGTATAAAGTGTGAAATGACGAATGCATATTCGCCGCAAATGAATGGGGTGGCTGAACGCTACAATAGAACTCTTTTGGAAGGCGTAAGATCGTTAATAGAGCAAGGAAATTTACCCCAGGAATTATGGGCAGAATTGGTCAGTACCCAGAATTATTTGAAAAATAGATTCCCTCATAGTAAGTTGAAAGGAAAAGCCCCACTTAATGTTTGGAGAGGTAAACCTTTTTCAGTGAGACATCTTAAAGTTATTGGAAGCACAGCATTCGTTAACATTCCTAGTAGATATAGAAATAAGTTGGAGAAAAGAGCCAAAAAGGGGGTTATGGTAGGATACGCCTCAGCTACTCTGGGCTATAGAATTTGGTACCCTGGAACTACTATAGTTGATGAAACCAAACATGTCAGAATTAATGAGGAAAACCATTATTTTAAGTCGTATAACAAAGAAAGTAAAAATTTGGTAAATGTAAAAATTCTTGAAAATTTTCATGAGGACATTTCAGAATCTAAGGATATACCTCCCACATCATCTGTTACAAATTGGGAAAGAGTAGAGGTAGAGAGAAAGAAAGGGAAAAGTGCTGGTAGAATAGATGTGTATTACAGTCGACTCTGTGAAATCCGCCGATGTATAATCCACAAACCTCTATAATCCGCCATCCATTTTCAAATGTAAACAATGGAAATCATACTTTCATAGTTAAGCTCTTAAAAGAAATTACATACGGTTGTTTTTATGAATTATCAATTTTTAAATGCTTTAAATTGTTATTTAACAAGTTTTATGTGATTTGCATGATGTATATTAAAATAATAACTTTAGGTAAGCAAAAGGAACAACTAAATGCAAATATCAGTGGAGTAATTTACATTTTAAAACTAATACATTCATGTAACAGCTGACTAAAGAAATATCTGCAGAAATCAGTAACTGATTTGGTCTTATTTGAAAGGCACTTTTGCTAAATACACCTTTAAACAACTTGTGTGTATATATATATATATATATATATATATATATATATATATATATATATATATATATATATATATATATATATATATATATATATTAGAATTAAGAGCTAAAGATCTTAAAAAGATCGTTTAGCTCTTATTGTTTCACACCAGTTTCAACTTATTTTCTATATTTAGAATTATTAAATTACTTTTGAGTTATAGTGTTCCTTTTTATATTGTTATTTTTGTACAAATATTAGTAATTTATAGTTCAGTTTAAAAAGAAAACAAAGGAATGATCTGTAATCTGCAAAACTCTTGGTCCCAAACTGTGTAGATTTAAGAGAGTTGACTGTATTTAAAAAAATGAATAATATAAATAAAATTTGCATTGTATAATTAATTTTTCTTTAAATTAACTTAGTTATTAAATAATTTAAACCAGTTATGCATTATATTTTCCTTTTCTATTGTAATTTATATTTAAATATTTCTAATTAATAGTCCGACTATAAAAAAATAAAATGTAAACAAAGAAATGATCTATAATCCGCCAAAATCTATAATCCACCAAACCCTTGGTCCCTAAGTGTGCGGATTTCACAGAGTTGACTGTATTACCCCAAAAAGGGAGTCAAATTGAGAAGTAAAAATGAAGTTGAAAAATATTGTAAAGAAAATCAGTTAACTTATAATCCAAATGAATTTAATTTTAAATCTGAAGCTAAAAATAAAGAATTAACTCACAGTGCAGATGAAAGTGAGGGGGAGGATTCAGAATTAGAGGCATGTTGTGTAGAGGTAAAGACCCCATCTTCCTATAAAGAGTCCCAAAAATTGCCTGAAAAAGATAATTGGTTAGAAGCCATGAAAAATGAATTAGGTACCCTTCAAGAAAGAGAAGTATATGACTTAGTACCCAGGCCTGAAAAAGTAAAAGTATTGGGTAGTAGATGGGTTTATGCCATTAAAAAAGATGAAAATGAGAAAATAAAAAGTTTTAAAGCTAGATTTGTGGCAAAGGGGGTTCAGGCAGGTTGAAGGTGTGGATTACTTTGAAACTTTCTCTCCAGTTATATCTTTTTCATTAGTCAGATTTTTCTTTGTCATGTTGGTTATGATAAAAGGTTGGGAACATCAACACTTGGATATTAAATGTGCTTATTTATATGCTAAACTGAAAGAGGAAATCTACATAGACCAACCTGAGGGTTTTGTTGAAAAAGGAAAGGAAAGTTATGTAATGAAGTTAAAGAGAGCTTTATATGGCTTACATCAAGCCGGGCGTGAGTGGTATGTTGAACTAGTTGATACATTTGTTAAATTAGGGTTTGATAAAATTGATTGTAACTGCATCTATACTTATAAGTCTGAAATTATAATATTGGTATATGTTGATGATTTGGCCATATTTGCCAAAAATAAAAATAGATTAAAAGAAGTAATTGATTTGATTAAAACAAAGTTTGAAATTAAAGTGTTGGGAAAAATTAAAAACTTCTTAGGAGTGGAATTTGAAGAAATTAACAATGAAGTTCATATGCATCAAAAGAGGTACATTAAAAAGTTAAGTGAAACATTCAGAGAAATTCCCAGAATAAAGTGTAAATTGCCACTTACACCAGGTGTTGTCTTAAACAAGACCATTGAGGGTGAAGAAGCCAAGAATATTCCATATAGGGAATTGATAGGAAGCCTTTTATTTCTTGCATCTAGAACCAGACCTGACATTCTGTTTTCAGTAATAGCTCTTTCTCAATTTTCAAGTAATCCTTCATGGTCCCATTGGAAAAATTTAAGTCAGGTTTTACAATATGTTTTTCATACAAGTGATTTTGCAATAAATCTTTCTAGAAGCTCTGACAGCAATTTAACTGTGCATACTGATGCTAGTTGGGCGTCAGATATAATAGATAGAAAGTCTATTAGTGGTCATGTCATTTTCGTAGATCAAGTACCAATAATATGGAGTTCAGGTAAACAGAAATGCATTGCATTGTCGAGTATGGAAGCTGAATATGTTGCATTGTCGGATTCCATTAAAGAACTTAACTGGATTTTGAGAATTAGAAATTGCCTGTCATTTCTCGATTTAAACTTTAGTAAACCTGATTTATATTGTGACAATCAGAGTGCAATATGTTTTTCTAAAAACTGTGTAGAGAATAATAGAACTAAGTACATAGATACAAGATTTTATTTTGTCAGAGAAAATTTGGATAAGTTTAGGCTTAAATTTGTTTCAGGTAAAGCAAATGTAGCTGATATGTTTACAAAGGCTTTGCCAAGTGAAAGGTTTTACTTTTATTGCAAATGGTTATTTGGCTGAGCTAGAGACTCTGGGAAAAGGGGGCATTTGTTGGTTTAAGGTTTATTAAATGCATTTATAAGTTATGTTAAATTAAAATAAAATGTTATAAAATGTTTCAATAGTTTTCCCATTTAGTTTTCCCAGTGTCTCTGCTCAACCATTAACATTAAGTATCCTAATAACAAGTATAGTTAACTTGTTTATATTTTTCTAAGTGTTTAAATTGCTATAGGTATTTAAATAGTTAATGTATATGTTTAAAAATATAAATTACTTACTTAATATGCAACAATGAACATTTAATTTTATAAAGTACTGAGTTTGTGCTTGCATAAGCAATTTGCCACATCCCACATGACTGTGTTTACATTGTGAAAGTGGTTGGTTGGTTCTCATGGTTGGATTGACATGTTGCAGGAAAAATCATTTCATGTCAGTCATTTTTCCAGTTAATTGTTTTCACTGCCTTACAGTATCAAATATTTGCATAATTATTTTTAACTGCATATTTGACCTTGCTTTCAGCAGTATTTAAGCTCTTGTGTCTTTGGCTTCTCACAGCAGTTGGCAGATGCATAGTAATGTGAGCACAGGTAATCTCAAGTTAAAAAGTGTTGTCCAATATTATGAGCCTGGCTGGTCCAGCTCTTGATGGCATCTAGTATATTGAATTAGAATCTGTGTAATACTCCAGTTGATATGAAACCAGCCATCCACTTAAGTATTTTTCTTCATGTTCTCCAGAAGCTATGTTGAGTGAGTTTGAAACCTGTGATAGTAATATGACCTTTATTGTTTTACTAACTTTTGATCAAGAATTCTTTTTAATAAACTGTTTTTGAACTATTTGGCATCCATTAATGAACTTAATCCATACTTGCACACATTTTTGGCAACTAGTATAATTTTTTTATTTTAACAAGTATTCTAACCACGGCCCCAACAGTTGGGGCCCTCGATCGTGGCTTCGCTGGGCGCCGGGCTGGTGGCTGCGCGGACTGATGGCGGCTCCGTACTTACGTCAAAGCGCTCACTCGAAGTTATGAGCATATTCCTCGGTAGTCATGGGCCGTGAGTGTTTGTTATTCGGGATTCAATCACAGTCCAAGTGAATAGTCATACTGATGTTAAATGAAGACAGTTTATTACGGAACCTGGTTTATTTCTTTTTATTACATGATCCTTTTAAACCAGGCCCATATTGGCGTGAGAGCTGCTTTTTAAGTCTGTCTGGACATCGAAGGTTCGTACATCGCGAGGCAACTCCGAGAGAGCAGATTGGCGTGAATTGGATAGATGAGGGAAATCGTAAAAAGCTCGCTCCTGATAGCCGTGCAATGGTATAAATATGAGGTTTTGCATTATTTCTGCTAGAGGTCGTCGAAGTCAAAAGAGGCGTATTTTTAATTTTAATTGGCCGCGAGCTGAGTGATTGATTGTGTGGAACAAAGGCGTTGGCTCAATCGGCTCACAGGATGCAGCAAGACTTTAAAGTTGCGCTTATATCAGCAAAATTATTCTTATGAAGAGTCAGAAAACAATCTTTGAAAGTTATAAGATGCGATGCAGGAAAACTAATGTATCAGGGGCAACGGGAATTTCAATCAATTGAAACACAATTATTAAAGCATTTAAAAAGTTTTAATTTAAATTTCTATTTTTTAAAACGGTAATTTAAAATTTTAAAAGGGGCAAAAAGGGGTTTTACATTTTAAAAAGGGCTTAGCTTTTATCCTTTCATATATATATATATATATATATATATATATATATATATATATATATATATATACAATACACACAAATGTAAAATGAATCTAATGAGGGACTTTAAATGATACAAAATGTTATAAAAACGATGTTTTAAGCGGCAAACATTGTTTTATTATGAAAAACAATATAGGAAATTTAAATACATAAAAATTAATACAGATAACATAAACAGATTAAAGAAATCAAAATTACAAAAAGAAAAAGAAATATGTATACACAATATATACAAATGTAAAATGAATCTAGTGAGGGGCTTTAAATAATACAAGATCTTACCAAAAAAAAAAAAAAAAAAGTTTTAAGCGACAAACATTGTTTTAAAAATTAAATACAATTATGAAAAATAGGATAGAAGATTTAAATAACTAAAATTTACTAAAAATAAAATAAACAGCTTAAGGAAATTAAAATTCCAAAAATAAAATAACATAATATACAATCTATACAAATATTAAATGCCGATAGATTTTGTTTTTATTTGGCACAAAGTGCAACGAGCAATAACGTATAAAAGTTTAGTGTGAAACATGTGGTTGAATTGTTTCGCACAGTTTTTTTATATCTGGTGCAACTTTTGACAATTGTAAGCGAATGGTTGACTCTGTTTTTAACACGTTCACTGCCGGGTTAAAATTACCGGAATTTTATTTTATTTACAAAGTCCGAATTCATACCAGAAAATACTAATATCAATATTTACTTTATTCAATTACAGACATTTCAAAATTACATAAAATAAAAATTATTTTTTTGAAATTTCCGGTACGAATTCGTAATTTTAGATCGAAAAACCACGTGTATATTCGTGGTTGGCAGCGAATGGGTTAACCGGCTTCTGTACTTAGATTTCATACTTGTGTAAGCGGAGAATCCAGCTTCACACAGATAAGTCATTAAGAATGGGAGTAAAATTAATTTTGCTCTGTCTGTCAAGATTTTGTATTCCTCTGTCAAATGACACCAAAATTCTGTGATACGTTGGATTTGAAAAGAGATTTCCATATTGCTTTGAGATGCAATGAGGCTGTGTGTTTTTTTTTTTTTTTTTTTTTTTTACACTGAAAGAATTTAGTACCCAATTGAAATCGTCCAGCATCTTATTTTGAGCATCTAGAAAGTAATGCTCAAATGAATCTATCAGAGCGTTGAGACAATCTTGAATATTTTTCTGAAATTTGTGCATTCGATTCAGAATACTATATCTCGTAGCTTATTTTAAATCGAATTTTTAAAACGCATTAAATGCATAAACATAAAATAAAGTAGTTCAAACCAAAAACATTATATAGAAAATGGATGCATACATAATGCAAATTTTTATATGATTATAAAAGATATAATATATAGCATTTTTTCAACCCAGTGATAGATGTATTTATTTTTCACACACACAAATTCCTACATACATTCGAAAAATTTTCCCTCGCAATATGCTAATTTCGTTCATGATTTGTTTATTTTCCTGGAACGCCGCGGAGCCCCTGAAAAGTATAGGCGGAGCCCCAAGGGCTCCGCGGAGCACACTTTGGGAACCTCTGTTCTATGGTATTTATCCGTATTGTTGTTTGTAGGTGGCGTTACCTTAGCACAGTTGTACACTGGCTGCCATGTAGTCGTAAATCGATATTAACACTATTTCGTTAGAAGTCCTTATCTATTTCTGTTCATGCGTAAGACGAATTTCATTATTTTATTCCATCAACCAATTGACTAAATTCACAATTTTTTCCAACGACAAATAGACCCAGGGTTTAAAGATTTTTTTTTCTCCCTCCCAAACATTACAACTCCCCTCCATTTAAAAATGTTTGGAGGGAGACTCCCCTCCTTGTGAAAATTGAATTTCAAGCCCTGATGAAAATTCTATAAAACAATATTCTAAATGTTTCTTTCTTTCGTTTTCTTTTTCCATTTACATAACAAAATGCAAAATCAACTAATTGAAAACAAAAGCAATTTGCCTTTTACACTCATCAGAAAACAAATCAAGTATCAAGAAAATTTTATATTTTGTACAACAAAATTTTAAATACAATGTTTTTTTTCTTTTTGAAAATTTTTAACATAAATTTAAGCTTGTCTGCTTTTTGTTCCCGGTTCTGTTATGCAATTTAAACTGAACTAAACCAAAAGCTGAAAATATTCCATATTCCTTCTAATGAAGCTGTAAATAACTAATTATCTTAATTAGACAGTTTTTCTTAGCTGTTCTAAGTTAATATTGTTCCATATATTTATTGGTTTTGCATTTAAAAATTCAGCTTCAAGCCTAAACCTTGGAAAACATTTTTTAGGGGGGGAGGAGGGCTAAAAAGTCACTGCCAGAGCAAAAGTTCTTTATCTATCAAATGACACAGTCAATAACAGTTGAAAAAAATCATTTACACCTGTTTTGACTAAAAATATCATACACAAAGATATTTTGGAAATAAATATCAGATATATATCCCTTGATATTCGATAATATGTATATCCATTGATATATGGATACCGAACCCTGGCTAACATAAAAGTTCTTTATTATAATTCCAAACTTTGCTATAGGTTGTAAAATTTTAAAAATAAATATTTAATTTAATTTAAATTTTTATGATTATTATTTATTTAAAAATTTAATAATTTTAAATAATAAAATAACTTTGCTATATTTTGTTTTGATTTTGTAGGTTAAGGCCAAAGGTGTTCAACATTTAATTGAAGTTGAAAATCCTAATCGTGTTGTTCATAAAGAAAAGAAAATTCATGATATAAAGTTAGATACAGAAAATACACAACTGTCACGAAGGGAGAGGTAATTAATAATACAGTATTTTATTTATTCATAAATTTTTCTTTTATTCTCTCATTAACAAAATTATCTTTTAAATGTGTATACTTGTTATTTAAACAAGTTTTAGTAAAATATATTTTATGTTTACAACATTTCATAAATTGATAATTTACAATTTAAATCTTTTGAAAATTTAATAAAATTTGAGATATTTCAATTTTATCATCATCTTATCTGCATAAAATATAATTTATTTTACATATCCTTGAAAATAGACTGAAAGCTTATTTAATAGATAAATTGCAGCTTAGCATAGAAAAAGGAAAATATTTCAGATTTTACTACCGTATTTTCCAGGAATAGCACTGCAGTAACCTTTTCCTTTTTTTTTTCTTTTTTTTCTTTTTTTTTTTTTCAACTAAAAAACTAGTTTAATGCCGCACCGGGTATAACACCACATCCATTATAAATGATATCCTATACCAAGTTTAGAGCCATTAATTGCAATTATTAACTGTGTTATGTTATGTTAGTTATTTAATATGTTTAATTAAAAACGGATTTAAAGAGATCATATGTGTGCTAAAAGCATTGTGACTTATGTTTTTTCAAGTTTATTTAAAAAAAATTTAGTAAAAATAGTTTGTTTGCCATGTAGATCTTGATAATGGTGCTGTTTGTGTGTTCGAAACATGTCTATCATTATATTAAAAGGTTTTTATACATCCTTTTGTGTTCTACTTTTATCACTGAAGCATTTAAATCTGTTTTTTATGATAAATTAGTTATTTTATTATATGTTTATATGATAAGTTTTAGTTTAAAATAAGTCTTAATTCATTTCCTTTAAATGACATACTTTTTATTTTTACACTCTTTAAGTCTACGGTAGGGGTGCAAACCTGTGGCTGCGGATCAATTTCGCCGATCGGACGTGAAAAAATCGCGAATTTCGCCGATCAGGTATGTAAAATTCACGAATTTTGCCGATCAAGTACGTAAAAATCGCGAATTTTGTCAAATTTCGTCGATTGGATGCGTAAAAACCGCGAATTTTGCTGATCAGGAGCATATAAATCGTAAATTTCGCCGATCGTCTGCATAAAAAATCGCGAATTTTGCCGATCGGGCGCATAAAAATCGTGAATTTTGTCGATCACGTGCATATATATCTTGAATTTTACCGATCGGATGCATATAAATTGTAAATTTCGCCGACCGTCTGCGTAAAATTTGCAAATTTTGCCTATCAGATGCGTAAAATTCGCAAATTTTGCTGATCGGACACGTATAAATCGTAAATTTTGTCGATCGTCTGTGTAAAAATCGTGAATTTTGTCGATCGGGCGCGTAAAAATCATAAATTTTGTCGATCAGGTGCGTATATATCTTTAATTTTACCGATCGGGTGCGTATAAATTGTAAATTTCGCCAACCGTCTGCGTAAAATTCTCGAATTTTGCCAATCAGACGTGTAAAAATCGCGAATTTTGCCGATCGGGCGCGTAAAAATCATGAATTTTGTCGAACAGGTGCGTATATATCTTAAATTTTACCGATCGGGTGCGTATAAATTGAAAATTTCATCGACCGTTTGCATAAAATTCACGAATTTTGCTGATCGGGCGCATAAAAATCATGAATTTTATCGAGTGGATACGTATATATTGTCAATTTTACCGATCGGGTGTGTATAAATTGTAAATTTTGCCAAATTTCGCTGATCGGACGCGTTAAAATCACGAATTTTGGTGATCGAGTGCGTAAAACTCGTAAATTTCGCCGATCGTCTGCATAAAAATCATAAATTTCGTCGATCGGGCACGTAAAAATTGCGAATTTTGCCGATCGGGGGCGTATATATCGTGAATTTTACCGATCGGGTGTGTATAAATTGTAAATTTCGCCGACTGTCTGCGGAAAAATTCGCGAATTTTGCCGATTGGACGTGTGATAATCGCAAAATTTGTCGATCTGGTACGTAAAAATCGCAAATTTTGCCAAATTTCATCGATCGGACGCGTAAAAATTGCAAATTTCGCCAATCGGATGCGTAAAAATCACAAATTTTGCCGATAGAGTGCATAAAACTCGTAAATTTCGCCGATCGTCTGCGTAAAAATCGTAAATTTTGCCAATCGGGCACGTAAAAATCGTGAATTTTGCCGATCAGGGGCGTATATATCGTGAATTTTACCGATCGGGTGCGTATAAATTGTAAATTTCGCCGACCATCTGCGAAAAAATCGCCAATTTTGCCGATCAGGCACATAAAAATCACAAATTTTGCCGATTGGGTGCAAAATATCACAAACTTCGTCGATTGGGAGTGTAAAAATCGCAAATTTTGCTGGTCAGGTACGTAAAAATCTCGAATTTTGCCGATCGGGTGCGTAAAAATCGCAAATTTTGTCGATCGGATGCATCATAAATTTCGTCGAACGGGCGCATAAAAATCGTGAATTTCGTCAATCACTAGGAAAAACTACGAATATTGTCAATCACACGTGGAAAAAAAATGCAAGTTGTTGCCATCCTTGCCAACTGAATTGGGTTATGCTGACTAAGGAGGTGGTTGAGTATATGGAGCTAATCCTCCTTTTAAAATTAGCATTTTTATGAACTTTTAGGCTGATCCTTCCCCGAAACAAAATTTTGTCCACCCCAGAGCTGCCAACTGCTACGAAAAAATCGTAGTTGCTACGATTTTGAGCCACAAACTACGACGCTACGAAAATCTGTCTAAAACTACGATTTTCTGCAAAAAAAAAAGAACGCGAATTTTGTCACAGGATCGCGCGAAAAATCACGAATTTCGTCACAGGATCGAACTAAGAAATGCGAATTTCGTTACAGGATCGCTGCAAAAAAGCAAATTTCGTCAAAAAATTGGCAGAAAAAAGCAAATTTCGCCAAAGTATCGCCAAAAAAACGCGAACTTCATTCAACTGATTACTGAAAAAATGCGAATTTCGTCAAAGGATTGTTCAGGGATCATTCTGGTCCGAATTTTCCAAAAAAATTAAGGCAATGATTTCCAAAAAAAAAAAAAATATCGGTCATAAATCCAAAAATTCGGGCATTAAATGTATCGGTATTTCGGCAAATGATCTGCGAAAAAAATCAATCTTGTCATTCATTAAGTCGCCAATTTTGTCAAAGGATCGCAGGAAAAATAACTTTCGTCAGAGAATCGCGAAAAAGTGGCAAATTTCGTTAAAAACATTGCGAAAAGCAGCGAATTTCGTTAAAAGATCGTGGAAAAACGGCAAATTTTGTCGACAGATCGTGGGAAAAACGTGACTTTCGTCAGAAAATCTCGAAAAAACGGCAAATTTCGTCAAAAACGGCAAATTTTGTCATAAACATTGCGAAAAACGGCAAATTTCGTCAAAAGATCGCAAAAAAGCGGCAAATTTCGTCAAAAAATTGCGAAAAAGCGGCAAATTTCGTCAAAAGATTGTGAAAAAACGGCAAATTTCGTCATAAACATTGCAAAAAACGGCAAATTTAGTCAAAAGATCGCAAAAAAACAGCAAATTTCGTCAAAAGATCGCGAAAAAACAGCAAATTTTTGCCAACAGATCGCGGAAAAACGTGACTTTCGTCAGAGAATCGCAAAAAACGGCAAAAAATCGTTAAAAACATTGCGAAAAACGGCAAATTTCGTCAAAAGATCGCGAAAAACGGCAAATTTTGTCAACAGATCGTGGGAAAAACTTGACTTTCGTCAGAAAATCACGTAAAAACGGCAAATTCCGTCAAAAACATTGCGAAAAAGGCAAATTTCGTCAAAAAATAGTGAAAAAAATGCAAATTTTATCAACAGATCTAAAAAAAAAACTGCAAATTTCGTCAAAAGATCGTGAAAAAAATGCAAATTTCGTCAAAGGGACGCAAAAAAAAAGTGGCGGGAGTGGACAAATTTACAGTGTAAAAAACAGCCGCCAACCAACCAACCTTCGGATAAATTTGAATTTGGTGTGCTACTATTTCTCATTTTCAAAGGTTGGCAGGTCTGCCACCCTACAGATGTTGGCTCTCGACAATCCAGTCATTTTTGTGACTGGCCCTCCTCTTATAAAGGTTGTGCACTCCTACTTGATATCCACATTTTATGACTAAATATGTTAAGTAGTACAATTTAGAATAATATGTTTCTCCTCTTCCCCACCTTCATTCATGAAAGCACATTTTTTTTCTGGCAATCTTTAAAGCTAAATTTACTCCTTCCAATAACGTCAAGGAGTATTTTCACTCTTTGAAAATAACATTTTCTGCCAACATTTCTTGCCAACAGAACTGAATACGTTGAATGGGAAGGAAGGAGCCTAGGGGGGCTAAAACTACCTTTTTTAAAATCTGATTGTAACTTAGAATCCCCCCCCCCCCCTCCAGTCACACCTTTCGAAACAAAATTCTACTGATTGTTGCCCTTGACAACCCAGTCATTTTTGTAAGTGGCCCTTCGCTTAAAAAGGTTGTGCACCCCTAGTCTACGGTAATGTAATGCGTCAAGGCGGCATTGCTTCATGCCGGTTTTCGGTAAACACGTGATCTAGTAACATTCCAGAACTGTGATTGCTGAGTCACATGTTAGTCGCTGTTCCCTGCAGTTGCTGGTGTGTTTAACATCATCACTTGTGAACCAATGGTGTTTAGCATATGGTTTTTGTTTATAGGAATGGCAACATGTGTGTGGGTGATATATATTTTTTTTCTTTTCACAGATATGACATATAATCATTGATTAAACTGTTTTTTTTTTTTTTTTCTAACCAGATTTCCAAATTTTTAAATAAAGATCAGCAAAATCTAGTTTCACGTTGCAGCATTATTCCTGTAAAGTACGGTACTTCCATTTTCGTAGCTGCCTAACACTACTTGCCAACCTTCTACTATTCTTCAGTAATAACTGGGTTAATTTGACTCAAGTCAAATATGTTTTGAATCAGAAAGTTTATTTAATAAATGAAATTCTCATACAAACATGAAATTAAATAAATAATGAAACATTAAATAAATTTTCTGGTTCAAAACACGTTTGACAAATTTCAAATTAAACCAGTTCTTACTGAAGCATAGGGGGGGGGGGGGGTTAGCAAATATGCTGACATTTGCATAATTGTAAAGAAAGTAGAAAAGGTACTTTGGGGGTGGGGGTATATTTAAGAAAAATTCATTCTTGAAAGATGATAAATAAAATAATTCTTAAATATCTTATATGATCTATAATTATTTAAAAGAGTAAAACAAGGGTAACAAGTTAATGAGTAAAATAATTCACACTTACTATATTAACCAATGCCAGGAAATTTCTTTTATACGTATAAAGTGTCTCATATGTTGATTCTAAATATTTTGAATATCAGAGTTTAATGTTCATTTCTCTTATTTTATGATTGGGAAGACATCTTTAATTTATAACAAATATAAAGATATTTGTTTCAAATATAATTCATGAAAATGTTTTTTTTAGCACTTTTTCTTTGCAGTTTTTGTTCGATATCTGTTTAATATTTAAAAATATACAAAATGTCCCATAGGTTGTTTGTTTCAATTTGAAAAATTTACAAATTGCCGTATGAGAATGCAGTTTGTACCAAAAGACTTGTCAAAGAATTAGCTTTTTTGTGGCAATAGAAAAAAAAATAGTTCAAAGATATTGAAAAGTAAAAGCTGAGATTTAAAAAATTCATGAAATTTTGGTAGGTTGTTATATCAAAGTGCAGTTTAAATAGTTTCTTTCATTTAGTGATGGGCCAATTCGAGACCTTTTAAGAATCGAAACCTCAGTTTTCAAGAACTGTTTATAATCTAATCGAATACTTCACACTCTATTGTTATTAGCACTGAGAACTACTAAGGCTTCAAACCAGATGAGGAACGGCATTTTGTCTGTTTCACTCTTTAAATGTTTAGTCTACATAAAATCGCTCATTTTCTTAATAATCAACTGTCATATTTACATCCAGGATATTCGATTAAGATCAGTATTTATATGGTAAATCTTATATAACTTTTAATTGTTTGAATTTTAAATTTTGTTTATTGTGTTTAATTTATATTATGTAAAACAAAAAAGATGAAAACAGGCAGTAAAAGATCAGAAGTTTGGATTACTACAAAGAAGGACACAGTGGTAAATTACTAGTGGTAAATTTGCCACGCAGGGTTGGTATTTTTGCCGGCAAAAATGGCAAATTCTTATTGGTCTTTAATGTGTGATCTATAAATTAAAAAGATCATAATGGTATAAATAATTAGATTTAATAACATACCATTTAATATTTTTAATTTAATTTGCTAATTAATAAACATAATTAAAATAATTTTGTATATTTTAAATGTTTATAAAATAGGTGGGATTCAGTCCAATAGGAACTTAAGAACCAGATTAAAAACCTGATATCTATCTTTTTTTCCTTAACTACAGCATTTTGTCAGTCATCATATTTATTATTTCTGCTGCCAACACTCTTTTATCTAAGCAAATACAAAATGCAGAACAATAAATTATGTACTATATAAAAGGATTTTGGATAGGTTTCTGACATAGTACACTTACATTTTGTTAAAACATGTTTTCTTATTAAAAATTGTGGTTAATTAAAAATTAAATTGGCATTGTTTTCTTAAATGAAAAGATAGATTTTCTGAAATTAGTGTTTTCACAAAAATTATCAATTTATAAAAAAAAAAATAATAGTAGAAACATGGCATACGCAATAAGAGTACATTATTTACGTAATATATAATATGTAGAATATGTAAGTACAACCACGCAGGTTTATTTTATATTTATGATTAAAGAAAATTGAAATGTTTAGAAGAAGAAAAACACCATTGATTGATCAAAGCAAAATTGCAGTTAACTAAACAACTTGAAAATTTAAATCGGCATTGTTTTCTTAAATGAAAAGAAAGTTTTTTTTCTCAGAGCAGGTGATGTAATCCTCTAATGGAATTTTTTTAAAAAAATTTCCCTTGCGTGAGCTTTTTGCTGTCTTTGATAAGTTTTTATTGTAATTTTGATGGAATAAATATGACATTATTGATTTTAATCTGCATCGACAAGTAAAGGATCTCATAAAACAATTAAAACCTATATCGATTGCTTTAAATGTGATGCAAAAAAATTCAACTACCATAGCAGATGCTTGTCATGTATGGCACAATCTTTTGAAAAATAAAGATCTAAAACCACATTTTTCAAAATTAAGAAAGCGATTTGAACAAACGGTTTTCCCATGCCATCTAGTAGCATATTTGTTACATCCAAAGTACAGAGGTGAACTTTTAAATTACGAACAAAAAAGAAAGTTGCAAAGTCTGGTTATATAAAATTAATCCCAATTTTATATCATATGTTATTAATTTCGAGCTAAAGAAGAAACCCTTCCCCAATTCATATTTTGCTGAAAAAGTGATTAGTAGTGTCAATGCGTAAAATTGGTGGAGAAGTATCGAAAAAGCTTATGAGATTTCAAAAGACTTCTGTTCATTAGTTGCACATCTTGAAATATATCTAGCAAGTAGTGCTGCCAGCGAAAAAAAATTTTTTTTTTGAAGTTTTCATTTGTGCAAACTAAAATTCGAAATAGATTGTCAACAAATACTCTTTCTAAACTAGTTTATTGTTATGCAATGTTAAAACAGCAAAAATTAGGTTGTGGTGGAGATATCACTGAATTAGATGAAATTTAATAGTGTTAAATATAATTTTATATAAATTGAATTTAGAATATAATTGTTTATTTGAATTTCTAACACATATAAACATAAATGCTTTACACATTTAGAGTCTGCACAATGTGAATAATCAATAATATTATGTGTATAATCCAGATGATTTAAATCAAATGATTTTTTTAAAAAAATCTTTGATTTAAATCATGATTTTTAACATTGATCTTTACAAGTTGAATAAGGATTAAATTAATTATTTGTGTTCAAATAAATGTCATCATTCATGTCCAGATTAAAAATTACCTTTTAATAATGTTAAATAAAACTTTTATAAGTTGAAAATAATTATTTTATGAAAGTAAATGCAACACTACATTCAAAATATTATTTATCCATAGTGCATCACAAAATCAATACTGATATAAATGCTCTCTCATTTTTAAACTTTTGTCTTTCCTAGATCATTTCATTTTTGCAAGTTAGATGTTGAAGTTTTAAAGTTAAATATATTCAGCATAAAAGTATTTAATATAATAGTGTTATCAGTGAGGAGTTACTTCCTCTAAACTAGATTATACATGATTCACAAGTTTGTTTTATGTTTAGTTGCTTAGACCTGCAAATTTCAATATCCCATATGTTGATGGGAGATGTATTGATCATATAATTTGATCAATAGAAGGACTAAATTGTAACATAATAAATATTTAGACTGTTTGTCTAACATAGAATTCCAGTTTCATGTTTCTTCTATAACTGAAAATAATTTAATCCCTGTGACGGATCCCTTTTCCTTTTCTTAAAGTCATTGCTTACTTTAATAGAAAATATAAGATATGTTATTATACCTTATTTCTAAGCTAAACAGTCATTTCTACTGTTAAGTAAGCGTGATTGATTGCTGAAATTATCAATGGCTGATGGCTGGATAACACTGACAATTGATAGCTTCGTACTTTTAATTATGTGATTACCTTGTGTCTTGTAACAGTTTTGTAATCATTAATATAGTATAGTGTGAAACACAAGTTGTGACAAGAATATCATTTACTAATACTAGGTACAGTACAGAGAGCTTTTGGATACATTGATACATAAGCAAAATGGCTGGCAAAAAGAAAGATCCAATGTAGCTTTATTTTACAGGAGAGAGAAAAAAATATAATGTGTAAAAGCAATATGCAAACCGTGTAGTGTAGAAATGGTGGAGATTGTGGCCAAAAAAAAAAAAAAAAAAAAAAAAAAAAAAAAAAACACAACCTTACAGTCTATGTGATAAAAATGACATTGGCGAATCTGAATCAGTTGAAATCAGGGTTGGCTTTTTGCCGGCAAAAATGTATTTTTGTCAGGACGGTGGTAAAATGAGGAAAAAAATAGACAAAAAGTGGAAAAAACAGAAATTGGTCAAGATTGTAATTTAAATCACTGATTTTAATCTGTTAAAATTATGATTTAAACATTGAAATCATGTAATTAAAATAAAACCCTATTTTAAAATACTAGTAATTTTTGCCAGTGGCAAAAAGTATTTTTGCTGGGACAGTTTTTTCCACTTGGTCAAAAATTGGCCAACCCTGATTGAAATACACATATGTATTTAGCATTCTTTGGCGTATTTATTATGTGATTAGATAGAATTGGAGTAATACCTTAATGAAAAAATGAATGACTTAAATTAACTAGAAATTTATGCGCACAACGCACATAGGTATATCTTATCTATAACAATTTAATAGTAGAAAAATATGATTTTAAGTTTTAAATAAATCTGAAATTGTTTGCAACAATTTTTTTAAATTAAATTATTTTGAATTTTTATCTAGGAACAGTAATTAAATTAATAGAAATGTGTAAATCTATGCAGAAAAAATAAAACAAATTCATGCACAGTACACAAATAATATTAATAAAAAAAATCTGATTTAAATCAAAAAAATCCGATTTAAATCAAATAAATCAGATTTTTTTTATTTTTTTTTTTAAAAATCGTGATTTTTAACAACCCTGGTATAATCAATAATAATTATCTTATAAACATGAATAAATAATTAAGTTTTCTACTTATTTATATAAAATTAGTATTTTTTTCAATTATAATTTTGTTATACTTTTGTTTGTGTTTAACGTTTTGTTTGTTCATTTATAATTTTTGTTATAAGTTAGTATTCTTTCATAAAAAGGATAATTATATTTATTTAACTTCAAAAATAGTGCTTAAAGTTAAAAAATAAATTTAGAATATTGACTTTTAACTACGTATTAAGTTTCTTTTTTCTTTCATGAAATATTTTTTTTCTCTTTTTCTGGGGAAAAAAACAAAATGGACATAGCGTATTTTTGCCACCATTTTTGGCAAACACCTATTTTTGCCAGGACGGTTTTAAACAGGTTTTTTTCTATGGTTTTTTCCGCCCATGGCAAAAACTTGCCAACCCTGCTTGCCAGGTTTTCAAAAAAATTGAAATTCCTTGGGAACACTACTAATCTCAGTTTACATTTAAAAAGACTGCATAACTTGCTGAATATGCATCTGCTAGTGAAAGAAAAGGTAACAAACCTCCTCTTGAAAGGTAGCTGCAGTTATGAATATTTGGCATATAAATGGAGTTATCCACAAAAGAAAAGCAGGAAATAAAAAGCCTTTTCCTTGGATTTGAGTACCACTATTTCCGAATAGTAATTTTCATCTTATTTAAAATTCCACAATTAAATAAGGTGATGGCTACTATTCGGAAAAAGGGTACTCAAATTCCAGGACACGTAGGAACTGTGTAATAAAACTTTATATTTAATGCTGATATCCTTAAATATACATATTCCTATTCCAGAAAAAGACATACATGTAGGATTTTTTTTATTTGGGGGGGGGGGGGGTAATAAGGTACCTACCTAGTTGGTGCATTCTCCTAGCATAAGTGCTGACAAGGCAGGCAAGGGAGGGTCATTGCCCCTCCCAGAATTTTGAAATTAAATTACATTTTCTTTATCTGATTATTTTTTTCTTATAATTTTTTCCCCGTAATGACTTCAGAATAATTAACACTAAGAGAAAAGAGCTATGATTTTTTTGTTAGGGGAGCTCTCTCCCCGTGAACCTTCCCCTCCCCCCCCCCCCCCCCCTTGCAAGACAATTTTTAATTTTGTTTTCCTTTTAACGTCCATGTGTTTCAAATTTATCTTAAACGGGGGTTTCACA
This sequence comes from Maratus michaelseni, assembly GCA_963931845.1. Classification (NCBI taxonomy): domain Eukaryota; kingdom Metazoa; phylum Arthropoda; class Arachnida; order Araneae; family Salticidae; genus Maratus; species Maratus michaelseni. The sequence continues at coordinate 46,070,938 of OZ007596.1, forward strand.
GCTTCTCTGATTGAAAAAAAGAACTGTTTCAATTCTCCATTTTAAAAAATGTTGTTAGAAACTTATTTTTGTATATTTAATACTTCTTAATTGTTAAATTTTCATATTACTTTTTAAATTAATATGTTTAAAACCTGCTGCCAAAAAAAAAAAAAAAAAAAAAAAAAAAAAAAGGTTTAGATTGTTTAATGTTTATATTCTGCATGCTAGAAAAGCAGACTAGGCTGTGGAGCAGAAAAACATGTATTTCAAAATCTTGCCCCTCCCTAGGTTTCTTTCTGTTGGCGCCCATGTTTCTTAGTATTTAAAGTTATTTCTTACTATTATTCAAGATTATAAAAGGGGTGGGAAGCAATCCATGCTATCCCCTGCACCCCCTCTATGCATTCATGAAAGCCAGTAATTTTTTCTTTAACTACTGCAATAAAAAATAATTCTTTTTTGAAATGTACAAATTCATTTTCCACTGTGAGTAATTATCTTCATTGTTATATTTTTAAAAGCTTTATATTTGTGATGCTAATAATTATACAAATTTACACAATTTTATGCATTATAATTGTTTTCTTAAATTTATATTTATATGCTCACTTTAACTAATAAAAAATATGTGTAGTTTAGCTGAACCAATGATGCACTTGAAAAAATAAAACTAAAATATATCATCCTACTCAATGCAAGATTACAGGAAAATGTATCTCAAACAGTCTACTCTTTGAATACTAGCATTCACTGGCGCTTCTTGTGAGATCTGAGACCATAACAAAATTAATCTGTGATAACTGAAAACAGTCGAAAACCGCAGTTTTTATCGCCGACCCTAATGCTTAGGTGGCTTGTATTCGAACACTACTGTTTGACATCGAGACTACATGAGAACTTTGCATGAGAACTCAGATATTTTACATTCAAATACTCCCATCACTACTTTCAATGGCTGTTCTAAGTTAATATTATCCTACACAGTGGTCAGAAGTAGTTAAATTACAGTAGTTGCTACTTTTTCCAGTAGTTTGTAGTGTAGATCAATCACTACATTTTAAACAATGTAATGTAGCGACTAGCAGGATATACAAAATATCAGTAGTTAGTAGCAAGCATTGACACTACTTTTAACACTACTTCAGGAAAAATAAGTTCTACTTTACAAATAACCATGATCGTAACTTGCTTCTTTTGTGCAATATGCATTCTGCTCAACAATTTGTTAGTCTCATCTGCAGTGCTTAGCAATGCATTGCATGAAGTCATAGATTTCTCGATTGGCACTTGCTGGTAAAACCTAACATCTAGATAAAACAAAGTGCTAACCTACCAAAGAAATTAATATTATTCCTGGCATACTTGTCTACTACAAATTCATTCATTGTTTGCATTTAGAGTTATTTTTATGTAATTTTCTAGATTATGAAATTAGACAGCTCAGTGTAATTACTTTCAACAAAACTCAATACAATTAATACATTATGTTGGAGACTTAAGTAAACAAATCTGTTGGGGGAAATTACATGAGTCAATGGTAATGTTGTATCTCAGTAAGAATGGGATTACTCTAATAATAGTAAATAAAATTATGCAGTGTATCATTGTGTATAAATATGTTATTTACAATATCAGCCTCTTGTTATATCACTGGTTCATTCATATATATCATCATCATCATCATCATCATCATCAACCGTTTTCAATCCACTGCTGGATGTAGGTCTCCCCCAGATTTTTCCATTGTTGCCTGTCTAGTGCTTTAGTCATCCAATTAACACCGGCCACTTTTCTGATTTCGTCACTCCATCTTACTTGAGGTCGTCTTCTTGGTCGTTTTACATCTCTGGGATACCACTGTAGGGTGTTTGTGCTCCATCTATTGTCTTGTCTTCTTGCAATGTGCCCAGCCCATTTCCATTTTAGCCATTTAATTCTCTCGATAATGTCAAAAACTTTCGTCTGACTTCTTATCCACGTTATTCTCTTTCGGTCTCTTCTGGTTATGCCTAGCATACATCTTTCCATACTTCGCTGTGTTGTTTGTAATCTTTGTACCATCCGTTTTGTTAGTGTCCAAGTTTCTGCTCCATAAGTTAGTGCAGGCAAAACACATTGGTTAAACACCTTTCTTTTCAAACAAAGAGGCATGTTACTTTTCAGAATAATATTGTTCTTCCCAAAAGCACTCCATCCATTTCTTATTCTTCTATTGATTTCATTCACGATACTGTTGTCTGAAGATATTTCTTGTCCAAGGTACACATAACTTTCAACATCTTTAATCTCAGTGTTGTTGTAGACGATTTTCTTTTTTGATGCAAATGAATTGAACATCACCTTAGTCTTTTCCAAATTTATTTTTAATCCCACATTAATGCTAGCTTCTGCCAAATCTTTTAGCATATTTTGCAATTCTTCAGGGCTATTACTAAAAATTAAAATGTCATCAGCAAACCGGAGATGGCTTAAATATTCCCCATTTATTCTAATCCCTTTGTTTTCCCAATCCAGCTTCTTGAAAATACTCTCTAAGACAGCAGTAAAAAGCTTAGGCGAAATGGTGTCTCCTTGTCTTACTCCTCTTTCAAGCTTGATCTTCGCTTTTCCTTTGTCCAAACGGATGGTGGCTGTTGCTTTCTTGTAGATCTTCTTTATGATATTGATATAAGGTTTGTCTATACCAATGTTCTCCAGAGAAGTAATTACTGCAGATGTGTAGACCGAATCAAATGCTTTTTCATAATCAATAAAGGCAAGACAGAGAGGTAAATTATATTCTTTATGTTTTCCTATAACTTCCCTTACTGTTTGAATATGATCCATTGTGCTAAATCCACTTCGAAATCCTGCTTGTTCTCTAGGTTGAGCTGAGTCCAGAGCTGATTCAAGTCTTGTCGTTAAAACTTTGGTGAAAATTTTATAAATCACTGACAGTAAGCTGATTGGACGGTAGTTTTTAATGTTTTCCTTTTCTCCTTTCTTATAAAGTAACACCATCACAGCATTATTCCAATCTTCTGGTACATCTGATTTCTCGAGACATTTGGAAAACAGTAAGGCTAGCATTTTTGCAAATTCTTCTCCTGCTTCTTTGATAAGATCAATTGTAATTCCATCTTCGCCAGGGCATTTACCTTTTTTCATGCCTCTAATGGCTTGTACAACTTCATCTGTCATCACTGGGATTATCTCTTCAGTTTCTGTTATGTTTACTAGTGGATCACGTAGGTTGATTTCCCTTTGATCTTCACATTTATATAGATCGTTATAGAATTTTTCGACAATGTGTACTATTTCATTATTGAGTTTGGTGATTGTTCCATCTGCTGTCTTCAGTGCAAAAATACCGTTTCTTCCAACACACAGTTTGCGCTTAGCTGATTTTAAACTTTTGTTATCTTCTAGAACTTTTTTGACAAGATCACAGTTAAATTTTCTGATATCTTCTGTAACACATTTTCTTACCGTTTTACATAATTCTGCATATTCAACTCTTGATTTAGGATAGTTTTTCTTCATTTTAAATTCTCTGCATTTCTTCATCAGTCTTCTTGTTTCTTCTGTTATTTTCTTTGTTTGCTTTACTTGTGCTTCACCAGCTATCGTCCTTGCAATTTCTTGTAGAGTATTTGTTATTTTCTTGTTCACTACTGTAACATCTTGTTCTTCTTCTAAGATTGATTGAAGTACTTGAAAACGATTTTTAAGTTCTAAATTAAATTCTTCTTTATGTTTCTGGAGATTTATAATATCGACTGATTTCTTTGAGCATTGCAAAAGCTTCATTCTTTCCACTTTAGTATTTAAAAGCAGTTTGCATCTAACTAACCTGTGATCGCTTCCTGTATTGAAGTTATTGAGAACGCTGCAATCCTGAATAAGATGCTTTTTGTTTGTCAAGATGTAGTCGATTTCACTTGTTGAGCCATTTGCACTACGCCATGTCCATTTTCTTTGTGGCTTTTTCTTGAAAAATGAATTCATGATATACATCTGTTCACATTCTGCAAATTCAATCAATCTGTTTCCTCTTTCATTACGCACCCCATATCCATGAATTCCTACTGAGAACTTGCCTTTCTTTTTTTCCCCAATTCTAGCATTCCAGTCTCCCATTATTAATTTTATGTAGCATTTTCCTTTTTGATGCATTGAAGCTACTTCTTCATAGAAATCCTCAATTTCTTCATCAGTATAGCTAATTGTTGGTGCATAAACTTGGGTAATTTGCAGTTTGTATCTTTTTGACACTTGTATAACTAACCTTGCAACTAACCTTGCACTATCATATTCTACGATGTGATTCTTCCACCTTTTATGAATCAGAAATCCTACACCACTTGTTTTTCCATCTTCTGTACCTCTGTAGTACAATACATGTCCACTGGCAAGATCAATCTTCTCTTCACCTTTTCTTCTTATTTCGCATAATCCTAGGATGTCCCAGTTGATTCTTTCTAATTCTTCTTCAAGTTCCTGTAAACGACTTTTAGAAGATAAGGATCGTCCATTATACGTAGCCAAGGTCATCAACTTATGGCAGCCAAACCGAGCCCGGTGATTCTTAGCACCGTCTGTCTTCATGTCTTTCTGATCGCTGCCGTAATCAGGAACATGCAGACTGCCGGGAATTGAGGGCCGTGATTTGTTTTGTGAATTCATGGTAAAATAAGGGGGGAGGTGGCCAAATTCCTCCACGCTGGCCAAGCGGGTTGGAGGAAGCCCATCCGCGTTCGTTCCCCATGCACTAGGCAAGGGTACTAACAGGCTGCACCGATGGAAGGTGCGGATTGGACATCAAGTCCCTGCTCCCAGTCGATTCCTTTAAGTCCTCCTCTGAGGCATTTAAAGGGTCTTCTCCTAGTTAACAAGCAGAGGCTATTAAACAGCCCATTCATATATATATATATATATATATATGTGTGTGTGTGTGTGTTTTGTCCCTTTTGATAAATCCTTTTTTGATTTGCCTTTCCTCAATGAAATAAGCTGTAATTTAATTGCATTTATTATGTAACTATATTTAAATGTTGATTATTTTATGTCTATCTCTCTTAATTTTGCTAAAAAGAATTGTAATATGTGTATAAATTGATATTTTGGAAGTAAACACAAAACATTTTCATGTATGTTATCTTTCCTAATTTTTTTAATGCCCTCTGTTATATCACACTTGTATTATTTAATCCTTGTCCACAATTTCGAGTGTAGATTGAATTCTTTGACAAAATTTGAAAATGGCGAAGTGGTGACTACTTTTGAATATTAATTTGTAGTTGCTTTAAAAAAAACAAGTAGTGGTAATTGTAGCAGTTCTACATTTAAAAATTCAGCTTCAAATGTAAAGCATGGAAAAGTTTTTTTTTTTTTTTTTTTTTTTTTTGCTAAAAAAGTCATTGTCGCAAAGCTCTTATGGAATGCCACAGTTGAAAAATTCATTTACACTTGTTTTGACAAAAAATATACACAACAATATTTTGAAAATAAGTATTGGATATATATCATGACAAAGTTGGATACCATTGATTAAGACTAATATTATATTTAAAAGTGACATTTGACAATTTGAGGGGTTTGCATATATAACGTTATCATTTTAGGGTAGGGGGAGTCTGGCACTTGATATCGTAAGATAATTCTGGGAGGAGGCTGCTTTTGTCTTTTGATATCGTTGTCATTTTTATCTAACCAAAATTTTCTCTTTTTTGTAGTTTTTTCTTAACATCAAAATAATATATTTTTTAGCCTGTTATCTATTTTTATGAAAATATAAAGTTATTATTAAAGCCATTAAATGATTATAAAATCATTTCATTCCAAAAATATGGAATACCCCATTGTTCAGCATTCCTGTTCTTCTGCCATATAACACAGATAATTCACCAGGGTTCCTACAGGTCAGGGAAAAGTCAAGGAATTTGAAAATTGCGGCAAATGTCAGAGAATTTTTTAAATATTTGAAGAGGTCAAGGAAAAGTCAGAGAATTTTTTTATGTACTACTTTCTAACAGAATCTCAGTTATCATTGTAAAGGAAGAAATTTTGAATTAATTATTCCTCTAATCCAGCGCTTCCCAACCTTTTTTCTTTCATGTACCCCTTGCTTAGGCTTTTCAGTTCGGAGTACCCCCATTTATCATGACTACCCACCCACTCCTCTCCTCTTCCATATATTATTAAAATCTTCATATTCCGTGAATGCGAAATTCAAATTTCAAGAATAATTCATTATTATATTTTCTATTCATTAAGGGAGTACTGATGTTTTCAGTATTATTTAAAGTATTATTATTCAGTATTTATTAGTTATGAGAACATGCTTATTAACAGCTGCACTCAGGTTTTCTTGCAATTCTAAATAATCGAACTGTTTCGACGAACTTGCAGTTCCCGAATCATCAGGTTGAATTTCAATCGCAGTTGCAATACTTAAGAGTTCTAGATTTCAACTAGTTGTACATTTTAAATATAAAATCAAATCATTCGAATAATAAATAATCACTTCAAATTAAATACTCATTAAAAGGAAGGAAGCTTAGCTTTCCGATAAGTATACGTTAATGATATAACTCCGCCTATTCGAAAACGAAAATAAGGGCCTGCTTTTCAGCACGTTTTAAAATAAAACATTAAAACCAAAAGCTCTGGCGTAATTTAGGCGTTTTGTAATTCTTATTAGAAATGGGAATAAATAAGGCATGGGAAAAGAACATTGTAAAATTATCAATGGTATTTTAGCAAAGAGTGGGAAAATATACAAGTAATGCGATATGTCAGCAATATGATCAGCAGTAGGCAGAGCTAGTGACATAGAATTATCAATGAATTATTAAGTCTAGTGGACTTTTACCCTCATTTTGAGTGTAACATATTGGAGTAACACATGAGACTAACTTTGTAATACTAAACTATCAACTTTCTTCATGTGTTTTCAGTTAAATCATTTTTGTGATTTCCGCCATTACCGATATGATTTTCACATACCCCCAGCAGGCCCGCCACGTACCCCTAGGGGTACGCGTACCCCAGGTTGGGAACCGCTGCTCTAATCTATAATTTTTATATAAAATTTATACAAACTATGCAACAATAGTATAATTTGAAAAATAGGAAATACATGCAGTGCATATTTTCTTAGCATTTATCTAAAATAAAAGAAGAGAATATAGCATGCACGGAAATGGCACTGTTCTTTTGGAAAAATTTAACTTAACAGGAAGCGTTTAATTCACATTAAACATTATTATTACATTTTAATTTTCTGTAATCTAAATACAAAATTTTAAAGATTTTAGGAGCCCCAAAAAATAAATCTCCAGTTTTTAAATTATAGCTATAATTAAATAAGGTACTTACGTATTATCTGTGCCAGAAGATTGATAGCCAAAAATGGTTGCCAAGTGCCAATCTTGTTTATCGTTGCGAATCATGTTTTCAAATGCAGTAATTTAACATTATCAAATAACATTGTTAAAAATGGTAATTAATATAAAATAAATAAAATGTAATATATGTTTATTAAATTTATAACATTGTTAAAAATAGTAAATGACATTATTTTAGTAAAATTAATAAATGGTAAATAGCATAGTAAATAAGAAAGAATAATATTATAGATTATTCCCAGGCATGTACCATGTAGCAAGGAAAAAGAAATATAAGGGTTACTATAATTAGTAATATTGGCTCCATGCCTGGCGAGGTTGGCTTAAAACTGGCACGGATAATACGTAAGTACCTTAAATAATTATCAGCATGGCAGGGTTTAGTTCCAACTTAATTACTGGATGAAGACAAAATAGCTTTATGCTGCAAGTTACAGTTTGAAATAGAATGTTGTACCACTTGGATGGAAACTTTCTCGGATTTTGTCCTCTTGAATATCTGATTACAAATCTTATCATTTCAGTGTTTTGCACTTTTTGTGTAGCTGTTGGCAACATCGTCTCCTTATTTTAGAGATCTTCTTCCAGTATTAGGCACTATAAAATAAGCGTCCATGTAAGAGTTAACAAAAGAAAAGAAATATTCCTATTAGAGAAATGAAATAGCATTTTTATGGAAATTATCAACTGCCTGTAACTAAAAGGTTTCCATTGTGGAGTGTTTTACACCAATATATAAGCCAAAATTTTTATTAAGAAAGGTCAATTTTTTTTACCAAAATTGTGTCGGAACCTTGTTAACTGTTGGAGAAACAAGGTACGAAATATGTTCGAATTGTAATACTTATTGTCAGCTTGTTTTGTTGATAAGAAATTATGCTTTCACCCTCTCTTTTTCTGGTGCAAGTACAAAATGACAATATTACTGTTGAATGCATTACGTAACAATAAACTATTATTAACTATCTCATTTAGATGTTATTTGATATAAAGTTATTTTATGTATAATAGTGATATTTTATTGATTTCTTCTCTTCATTTGCATCCGTAAAGTATGTGGATAATAAATGTATAACCATAGCTGTGTGCTGTGTATCACTGAAAACGTATAGGAAGAAAATTGTAAAAATAAGAAGAATTTTTAGACTTTGATAACGATATCATTAATTGGGGGAGGGGGTCCAAAGTTACCAAAATGTTGATAACGTTATGTATGTACAGTCTCTTGGCAGATTTTAAAGTCACAAACCTGGCCTTGCTAGAAAACAATATGTAATTGAGTTATATTTTCAAGCCAATTCTTAACTTGTATTAGTAGCACCAGAGTGTTATTTCAAGCTTCACTTGTGTATAGTTAGTGTAATTTTAATTAGGAGATCAAACCCATTAGACTTTTAAGAGCAAATTAAGATCAACCAAAGGCCAAATTTTCTATTTTGAGTTTAGGCTTCTTACACTCCCTTGATCCTGATCTGTTACCAAAAGTGAAATTATAGCTTTTGTATGCTTTGTCTTCAGATCTCTATAATTTTCAGATATGCAGCTCATTCTGCTGTAAAATAAAAACTAAAAGCTAGCTTTTATATGTCTTTGTTATTATTATCAGATTCGTACCTATGTCTAGACATAGTTTCACTCAAAGCAGAAGGATAATTTGACATCCCTACCACAGTCCAGAGAAAAAGAAAATTCTGTCAAAATAAAATTTATATATTGTATTTTAAACAAAGCATCATGACTCAAAATAAGATTACGATAAGAATGTAGCATAAAAACACCACACACTAAACAATTGATAGCAATAAATCATTAGCATATTGTACAAAATTAGAAAGAGGTTGATTTAATTTGGAAAATAGCAAAAACTCTATCTGGATTAGGGCTGGATTATTTATCAATATATCGATCAAATATTGATATTTCTTAATTATCGCAATAACAATATCTAACCTCTGACACTGACAATATATCCCAATAATGATAGCTAAGCTCTGACTCTGGCAATATATCCCAATAACAATATCTAAGCTAAGCTCTGACTCTACCGATATAACCAAAAAACATTTTTTTTCCCCTGACTTCAAACCACGAGAAAAGCGCCGAACATTCCGTATAATATCCTCTTCAACCCATTCCTTTCGTCCGATCCATGCATTTAGACATTTACTGCTCTACTTTATTCCAATCAGAATATCCCCTCCAACGATTATCCTTTAATTATCTCGCTTTCGTTAATATCCAAAAAAAGAATATCACAATATATCCCAATACGAATACATTCTCTTATTATGCCTAAGTTCGTTACTATCCTATCAAACCGCAAATTAAAAAACTCTTTGTTCATAACTGAATAACACAGCTATCGTTTATGTTTTCGTTCCGCTGCTTCTATTCGTCCAGACTTCGTTGCAATATGTCAAGGTATTGATATGTGATGGCCAATAAAATACGAGCTAGAGTATCTGTTGGTTATTGTCTAGTCGATAGCATTATGCTACTTCAGTGCTCATTGAGATTATTTTTTTGGCCAATATTATCGGTAGCGCCTTGATATTAAAATGAATGTATGGTGTCGTGTAGATTGAAATGCTGAATATTGATTTTGTTTGTTTGTTTGTTTTACTTTAATTTTGTTAGCCAATAACTTATTTTTATCATTTGCAATTTATTTTCTTTTGAATTCAATGGTACTTTGAAATAAAAAAAACAGGTTTAAATATCAAACCTAGTATTTTGCATAATAAAGCAAAATTTTATGGTACGTTTTTAGCTCACAGGCTATAAAAGCCTGACTGCTAATGGGCTCACCGGTTCTGTATGTACGTATGTATGTATGTATGTTTGTACGTAACGCGATAACTCTTGATAGAAGTAACCGTTTTGCTTCAAATTTTGTTTATAGGTTCATTGTGATAAGGCGCTTCAGTGATTAGTTTTGGGGATTCATTGGTTAAGTATAAAGGGGGTAATCCCCCCTTAATATAGATAGATGGCTTTTTCATGCAGAATTATCTGATTTCCTTCAAATTTTGTATATAGGCTCATTGAGATAAGGTGCTTCCTTGACTAGTTTTGGGGGGTTCATTGGTTAAGTATGAAGAGGAGAAACGGGGGTTACCCCCCCCCCCCCCCCCCCCCCCCTAAATTTAGATAAATGGATTTTTCCTGCAGAATTATTCGATTTTCTTCAAATTTTGTATGTAGGTTCATTGTGATAAGGCGCTTTCTTGATTAGTTTTTTTTTTTTTGGGGGGGGGGGGGGGTTTCATTGGTTAAGTATAAAGAGGAGGAACGGAGGTTAACCCCCCCCCCTAAATTTAGATAAATGGATTTTTCATGCAGAATTATTCAATTTTCTTTCAATTTTGTATGAAGGCGCTTTCTTGATTAGTTTTGGGGGTTAAGTATAAAGGGAGAAAGGGGGCTAACCCCCCTTAATTTAGATAAATGGGTTTTTCATGCAGAATTATCCAATTTTCTTCAAACTTTGTATATAAGTTCATTGTGATAAAGCGCTTTCCTTATTAGTTTTGGGTGTTCTTTTTTTAAGTATAAAAGGGGTAAAGGGGAAGGGACTAATCCTCCCTCTTTAATTTAGATAAATGAGATTTTCATGCAGAATTATTCGAATTTTGTATATAGGCTCATAGTAGTAAGGTGCTTCCCTGATGAGTTTTGGGGGTTCATTGGTTAAGTATAAAAGAGGATAGGGGGCTAATCCCCCCTTAATTTAGATAAATGGATTTTTCATACAGGTTTATCCGATTTGCTTCAAATTTTGTATATATGTTCATTGTAATTAGAGGGTTCCCTGATTAGTTTTAGGGGTTCATTTGTTAACTATAAGGTGAGGGGAAAGGGGGAATGATCCCCCTTATTATATTGTCGATTTCTTTATTTTTCAATGTGCTTATATCAAATTCTTTGAAATAAGAGTATAATATACAATTAGTGTGGATAGCCTGTGAGCTCAATGCCCTCAGTTTAACTTTTTATTTATTCTTCTTTTGTTAGTTTCTTTGCTTTTCTCTTATATATATATGATTCATTGGTTTCTACATCTGTTGGTCAAATTGCTCGTACATTTGTCTTTCAAAATTATCAATATTTCTATCCCCACACATTTTAAGGTAGTTATCGCGATATATCACTAATATTGAAATTAACTCGATGATATATCGCGATATTAAATTTTTGATATCGTCCAGCCCTAATCTGGATATGCTTTCTATTCAAGTAAACATGTTTTGCACCAGAAATTTTATTTAAGAAAATAATTTAAATAAATTTAAACAAGAACAAGTTATGTGTTGCTAAATAAAATTTCTAGTTAAAATTGTTTTAAATGAGATTTATAAACCTCACTCCTGTGGCAAAATAACTAAGGAAGTGAGATCCAGGGAAAAGAAATTCTTGTACCTATATCTGAATAAAGTCTCAGTAAGTCAGTAAAATATCATTTACTGCGTAGTGTGTAAGATAGGGGTGCACAACCTGTGGCCCGCGGGCCAAAAGTGGCCCTCGATCATATTACTGGTGGCCCGCGGATAAATTTCGCCGATCGGACGTGAAAAAATCATGAATTTCGCCGATCAGGTGCATAGAAATCGCGAATTTTGCCAAATTTCGCCCATCGGGTGTGTAAAAATCGCAAATTTTACCGATCGAGTGCATATAAATCACGAATTTTGCCGATCGGGTGCGTATAAATCGTAAATTTCGCCGATCGCGTGCTTAAAAATCGTGAATTCTGGCGATCGTCTGCGTAAAAATCGTGAATTTTGCTGATCGTCTACGTAAAAATCGTGAATTTTGCCGATCGGGAACGTATAAATCGCGAATTTCGTCGATCATATGCGTAAAAATTATAACACGTAACACGAATTTTGCCGATCAGGCCCGAAAAAATCGCGAATTTTGCCGTTCTAGCCCGTAAAAATCGCGGATTTTGCCGATTGGGTGCGTGTAAATTGTAAATTTCGCCGATCGTCTGCGTAAAAAGGGCAAATTTTGCCGATCGGACGCGTAAAAATCTCAAATTTTGTCCATCAAGTGCGTAAAAAGCATGAATTTTGTCGATTGGCCCGAAAAAATCGTGAATTTTGCCGATTGGGCCCATAAAAATCGCGAATTTTGCCGATCGGGTGCATTTAAATCGCAAATTTTGTCGATCAGGTGCGTGTAAATTGTAAATTTTGCCGATCAGGTGCGTGTAAATTGTAAATTTTGCCGATCGGACGCGTAAAAATCACAAATTTTGCCGATTAGGCGCGTAAAAATCACAAATTTTGCCGACTAGGCGCGTAAAAATCTCTAATTCCGCCGATTGGATGCGTAAAAATCATGAATTTCGCCGATAGGGTGCGTGTAAATTGTAAATTTCGCCGATCGTCTGTGTAAAAAGGGCAAATTTTGCCGATCGGATGTGTAAAAATCGCAAATTTTACCCATCGGGTGCGTAAAAATCATAAATTTCGCCGATCGGGCACGTAAAAATCGCGAATTTTGCCGATTAGGCGCGTAAAAATTGCGAATTCCGCCGATCGGCGAGTAAAAATTGCGAATTTTGCCGATAGGGTGCGTATAAATCGCGTATTTCGTCGATTGTATGCGTAAAAATCGCGAATTTTGTCAATCGGGCCCGAAAAAATCGCGAATTTTGCCGATCGGGCCCGAAAAAATCGCGAATTTTGCCGATTGGGCCCGTAAAAATTGCGAATTTTGCCGATCGGGCCCGTAAAAATCGCAAATTTTGCCGATCGGGTGCATTTAAATCGCAAATTTTGTCGATCAGGTGCGTGTAAATTGTAAATTTCGCCAATCATCTGCGTAAATAACGCAAATTTTGCCGATCGGGCACGTAAAAATCGCGAATTTTGCCGATTAGGCGCATAAAAATCGCGAATTCCGCCGATCGGCGCGTAAAAATCGTGAATTTTGCCGATCGGGTGCATTTTGTTGTGAAAACCTTGGTGTGGAAGCTTAACTTCCCCATATTTGTTTTTCCTTTTAGGTCTCGCGCCACTGAGATATTCTACTTTAAGTGCTTCTATCGCGATCGTATGTACGACGATACGCGATCTCTTAGCGTAAACAAAAACACATGTTTTTCTTGCTCCTACGTATGCATTGCGTCATTGCCAGGTGCCGTTTCCTGATTGGATGCCATGACTGCGCATGTGTTGAATAACTAGCTTAAATATCACTGCATGACTTGTCTGCTCTCTCTCTCTTCTCTTTTTGCTTATGTGGCAGCTGCATATCGTACGATGTTTTGTTTTAGTTATTTTTAAATGTCTGTGCAAGTATGCCAGACTGTTTGTTAATTCTTATAATGTTAAAGTATGTTTAATAAATGTTATTTATTAATTTAAGCCATCCTCTTATTCAGAGTCAGTTTACTTTTACTTTACCATTTGAGCCCGGTGGATTAACCACCCAAATTCTTTAAGACCGGTTATGGGCCAAATGAAGTCTAAATTTAAAGAGTTTGTCCATTTTTGGTAATGTTTAAATATAATTTTTGACTCTGAGGTGTTGGCGTGAATTTATCATAATGAGGTCATCTTTAATGGCAAAGATGGGGGGCCTCTTCGAGAGCTACAGTATTGATGTTTTGACAAGCAACAGCAGACAGCTAATTTGTTTTTATCTCCACCCTTTCGTTGTGAATGAACTTCAAGGCTGCTCCTTTCTGGTTTCTGACTAAGATAAACAAACTTGCGTGGACTCTGGAACTGTAGTGTTTTCTTTCCCTTTCCCCCATGACTGATAAGGAGTTAGGTTACATGAATGTTGTTTACTTTGTGAACAGCTGTTAACTTGGAATGGAATAAAGTTTGTGATTTTTTAGTGAAGTTATTATGGATTGATAAAACTTTTGCTGTTTGTTTTATTGGTGAAGTGTTTTTGCTTGTTAGTCTTCAGTGTTAAATGAATGTTTTTCATCTCATTTAGGAAAGTTATTTTTTCTGAGTAACGTTGTTATCAAATAAATAATTTATTAATTTAAAGTTTTTTAATGTTAATAGTATACTGTGATATGTTATTTGTTATGAATTAATTGTTAGAATTTGTTTTTTTTAGAATTTTAAAATTTTAAATAGATTTAAAAAAAAAAAAAGAAAGATTTGTTAAAGTTGTTAATTGAAAGTTTTTAATTAAAGATTTTTATATTGAAATGGTTTGAATATAGAATTGTATTTTTAATAAAACAGTGAATAATTAATTTAATATGGATAATTAATAGTTAATTTAAATAGTTAATGATTAAATTTGAGTAATTAATGGTTGATTAAATTTGAGTAATTAATGGTTGATTAAATTTGAGTAATTAATGGTTGATTAAATTTGAGTAATTAACGGTTGATTAAATTTGAGTAATTAATGAATTTTTTTTTACTTCATTTATTTTGTATATTTAATGTATGTATTGTTGTTAAATGGTTCTTTTTGAAGGGTTAGTAGGTTTTAATATTGTTGAATGGTTTATTAATATTGTATTGAGATATGCATATTTAATTATCCCCATGAGCTTATAGGATGGAGTTTGCTATCCAAAAACTTAACAGTAGCAATTATGCTACTTGGGCAGAGGAAATACAGGTGTATATGATGGATCGTGGAGTTTGGCAATTTGTAGAAAAACCAGACCTTGAAACACCTAAAGATTTAACTGGAAAGGAACTTCGTGACTTTGAATTGTGTAGGGATAGGGCATATACCTCAATTTATTTAAATATTGAGAGACCATATCGTAGTATAATAAGTGACACTAAAAATGCTGGGGATGCATGGAGGAAATTAAAGGAGCGTTACCAGCCAACGTCTCGCAGTAGGATTGTGAGTTTATTGGACAAATTTTTCTCATTGAGGTTTGGCACAGGGGATGACATTAGTATTTATGCAGCTAACCTTAAAAAGGTAGTTAATGAATTGGCAGACGCAAAACATGTAATGGAAGAAATGTACCAGTCTTTTCAACTTATCCGGTTTTTGCCATCCAAATTTTCCGGGATTGTTCAGTCAATTTATAGATGGGATGACAAAACATTTACTTTTGACAATGTATTAAAAGAGTTGTTGGTTGAGGAGGATAGGTTAAGACAGTGTAACATTGACCTTGAACGTGTAGATGCATCTGCTTATAAAGTCAAAATTAATAAACAAGGAAATAGGAATAATAGCAATTTTAAATTTAATAAACAGAAAGACATTAAGTGTTTCCATTGTTCTAAATTAGGCCATTTTGCTTCTAATTGCCCAGAAAAGAAGCCAAATTCTGGTAAATTTCAGGTTAAGAAGTTTAAACCAAAGGGGAATTTTAACCGAGACAATTCAAGTTACATTGTAGAGGCTAACTACAGTCAAGGTAGTAATGGTCCTGATGATTTGTCTTGGGTTGTGGATTCTGCTGCTTCTTCTCATTTTTGCCGCAATAAAAATTTGTTTGTTCAGCTTAGGCCAGTAGTAGATACAACAGTATCAGTCGCTATCGGTGAAGAGTCTTGCTCAGTTGAGGGAATTGGCAAAGTGGAATTTTTGGTAAATATAAAAGGTACCCAGAAGAAAATAACATTGAACAATGTTCTTTATTCACCTAGATTGAGGAGAAATTTATTTGCAGGATGTGCCATAGATAAAAAAGGAGGGAAATTTGTTGGCAAGAATGGAAAGATTTTCGTGTATAATAATAAAGGAAAATTGGACTTCTTTGCAAAAAGAGAAAATGGTTTATATTTTCTTAGACCAAAATACCCCGGTGTTATCAGAGAGCATGTAAATTTAACTCAGTCTAAGGAATCAAATCTTGAGATTTGGCATAAGAAATATTGTCATATCAACACAAATTATATAGTTGATACCAGTAAAAATAATGTAGTTCGTGGGTTACCTAAACTGAAAAATCAGGAATTAAATTGTGAACCTTGTCGTTTGGCAAAGACACGAAGAGTAAGTTTTAAGCCATTGCCGGGAAACCGAACACGTGGGCCTCTTGAACTTGTTTTTACCGATGTGTGTGGCCCAATGCCAGTACCTTCAATTGGGGGATCACGGTACTTTGTCTCTTTCATAGATGATTTTTCTAAAAAGGCTGCCGTTTTCCCAATTAAACATAAAGATGAGGTCTTTGATACTTTTGTTCGATTTAAAAACAGAGCAGAAAGGTTCATTGGAAAGAAAATTAAGGCCATAAAGTCAGATAATGGAAAGGAATACTGCAATTACAAATTTAAACAGCTTACTGAAAAAGAGGGAATAGATCATCAGAAGACGAACCGGTACACGCCGGAACAAAACGGGGTTGCTGAGAGATTTAATAGCACTATAAATAATGGGATTCGAACAATGTTGAAGGATAGTGGTTTAGAAGAAAAATTTTGGGCTGAGGCAGCTGTCTGTTTCACATATGTTTGGAATAGAGTTGTCCATCAAGGCCAATTAAAGACGCCATTTGAATTATACGGTGGGAGACGTCCTTCTGTGAGTCATTTAAAACCGTTCGGATGCACTGCATTTATAGGGATCCCCAGGCAACTACGAAAAAAATTTGATATGCGTGCAACTAAAGGTATCATGGTTGGCTATGCAGGACAGACAAAGGGATACAGAATTTATAATCCTGAAAGGGGTGTTGTCGAGGAAACTTTAAATGTGAATTTCAATGAGAGAGAAATGTACAGTGGTCGCATCCTGGGCACCATGGACTGTAATTCTGAGAATGGGAAAGTTTTGTCAGGAGTTGAAAATCGTTATATTGATAATGAAGAATCTGATTCTGAATCTAAATTTGATCAGATTATACCACAAAACTCTATAAAGTTACAAAGCACTCCCAAAAAGGAAGCTGAAGTAAGTTCCGAAACTGAAGAGTCAGGAGATGAACACCCAGACCGGGATGTGAATGAAACTGAAAAAACCCCTTGTGAAGCTATTAAATGGGTCCGAGAAGCCATTATGAGAAAAGATAAGTCCCGCAATGATATATATTATGGTGTGGAGGGTTCCAATACTAAACTTCGATCTTATAGAGATGTTGAGAATTACTGTAAAGCCAGAAATATTGATTATCGAAAGGAATTTTTTAGTTTTAGAAACAAAGATGATTATTCTGGTTTAGAACCACGTCCCAAAACTGAACACTATGAAGCTAACATAACGGAAGTAGAAATACCATCTTCTTATTTTGAAGCTATGCGTTCTCCTTTTAGAAAAGAATGGTCTAAGGCGATGGATGATGAAATAACAACCATGAAGGAAAGGCAAGTATGGGAACTTGTTCCCAAACCTAAAGAAGAGAAAGTTTTAGGTAACCGCTGGGTATATTCCATTAAACGTAATGAGAAAGGCGAGATTGCTCGTTATAGAGCTAGGCTTGTAGCACAAGGCTTTAAGCAGGAAAAAGGCATATCTTACGAGGAAGTATATAGCCCAGTAGTTGATTTTTCCCTTATTAGATTATTTTTTAGTATACTAGTCTGTTTTTTCGGTTGGATTCATCATCAAATTGACATAAACTGTGCATATTTATATGCGAATTTATCTGAAAGAGTCTTTATGAGTCAGCCTTTGGGCTATGTCAGTGAGAAGTCTGAGTATGTTTGCCGCCTGAAAAAGGCAATTTACGGCCTTAAGCAAAGTGGTCGTGAATGGTATTTTGAGCTTCGTAATGCACTTGAAGGATTAAATTTTAAGAAATTAAAATGGGCAAATTGCATTTTTATATTTAAAAGAAAGGTTCTATTATTGTTGTATGTGGACGATATTATCATTTTTGGACAAACAGAAACATTGGTTTCTGAAGTTATAGATCTCTTAAAATCTAAGTTTGATCTTAAATTGTTAGGACGCACTAAGAAACTCCTAGGTGTAGAGTTTGAAGAGAGGGACTGTAAACTTTTCATTCATCAAAAGAGTTACATTGAAAAGGTTTACAATATGTTTAAAGAGTATAAACCTCCAATTACATCTCTCCCAATTTCTAAAGGAGTTGTGTATTCAAAGTTAGATTGTCCAAAAGATGATTTAGAACTAAATGAAATGCAAGGTATCCCATATCGCAGCCTTGTTGGATGTCTCGCTTTTATAGCTAACAGGACTAGACCTGACATTTGTTTTGCAATAAACCTTTTCTCACAATTTCAGGAAAACCCTGGGCCTACTCATTGGAACGGGTTAGTTAAGCTACTTGGTTATTTGTATACAACCAGAGAAAAAAAGCTTGACTTATCTAAGATTGATAACCTTAGTGTCACATGTTATAGTGATGCAGATTATGCCACTAATCGTGATGATAGGAAGAGTATGGGGGGTTTTGTGTTGTTTATTGGTCAGTCACCTGTTTCTTGGAAGACTTTCAAACAAAAGTCTGTTGCCCTTTCCACAATGGAAGCTGAGTTTACTGCACTTACTGAGGCTGCAAAAGAAATCACTTGGGTTAGACATATACTTCTAGAGTGTTTTGAAATGGGGTTATTTGGGAATGAAATAACACAATATGAACTTTGTTGTGATAATAAATCTGCTATTGACTTTTGCAAGTCACCAATTGAAAATGCTAGGTCAAAGCATATTGACGTTAAATTGCATTTTCTAAGAGATTTGGTGTCTGAAAAGCTATTTAATTTATCTTATGTAAGAAGTACAGATAATCTTGCAGATATTTTCACAAAAGCTCTAGTTAAAATGTCTGTTAATGATTTCATTGCCAGACTATTTATATAAGTGTAATAAAATTTTATGGCATATTTTTGAAATTTTAAAGTATTATACTCTGAGGTTATGATATAATTGTAATGTTTTAGGTATATCTCCTGGTGTCTCATTTGATATTTTTGAATTGTAAAGATTTTTTTTTTATATGTAATCTCTTGATGCTTTTATGCCACATATTAAAAGGTTTTTTTTTTTTTTTTTGAATGACTTGTTTTATATGTATCCTTAAATGGGATGATTGTTGTAAGCAGTCTTGGTTTTTGGATCAGGAGCGGATTTGACTGTTTTTGTTGCAGGTTTTTTTTAAATTTAAGAGTCCTTTTGCAATTTCATAATGCTTCTTTCTTAAGGAAAATTTGTTATATTAAATATTAAGGGGGGCATGTCTTGTTAGACATTTGTGTTTTTTTTTGGGGGATTTCAGTGATCGCGAGAGGGGGGCCTTATGTTGTGAAAACCTTGGTGTGGAAGCTTAACTTCCCCATATTTGTTTTTCCTTTTAGGTCTCGCGCCACTGAGATATTCTACTTTAAGTGCTTCTATCGCGATCGTATGTACGACGATACGCGATCTCTTAGCGTAAACAAAAACACATGTTTTTCTTGCTCCTACGTATGCATTGCGTCATTGCCAGGTGCCGTTTCCTGATTGGATGCCATGACTGCGCATGTGTTGAATAACTAGCTTAAATATCACTGCATGACTTGTCTGCTCTCTCTCTCTTCTCTTTTTGCTTATGTGGCAGCTGCATATCGTACGATGTTTTGTTTTAGTTATTTTTAAATGTCTGTGCAAGTATGCCAGACTGTTTGTTAATTCTTATAATGTTAAAGTATGTTTAATAAATGTTATTTATTAATTTAAGCCATCCTCTTATTCAGAGTCAGTTTACTTTTACTTTACCATTTGAGCCCGGTGGATTAACCACCCAAATTCTTTAAGACGTAATAATAATTATAACACGTAACACGAATTTTGCCGATCAGGCCCGAAAAAATCGCGAATTTTGCCGTTCTAGCCCGTAAAAATCGCGAATTTTGCCGATCAGGTGCGTGTAAATTGTAAATTTCGCCGATCGTCTGCGTAAAAAGAGCAAATTTTGCCGATCGGACGCGTAAAAATCGCAAATTTTAACCATCGGGTGCGTAAAAATCATAAATTTCGCCGATCGGGTGCGTAAAAATCATAAATTTCGCCGATCGGGCACGTAAAAATCGCGAATTTTGCCGATTAGGCGCGTAAAAATCGCGAATTCCGCCGATCGGCGAGTAAAAATTGCGAATTTTGCCGATAGGGTGCGTATAAATCGCGTATTTCGTCGATTGTATGCGTAAAAATCGCGAATTTTGTCAATCGGGCCCGAAAAAATCGCGAATTTTGCCGATCGGGCCCGTAAAAATTGCGAATTTTGCCGATCGGGCCCGTAAAAATCGCGAATTTTGCCGATCGGGTGCATTTAAATCGCAAATTTTGTCGATCAGGTGCGTGTAAATTGTAAATTTCGCCGATCATCTGCGTAAATAACGCAAATTTTGCCGATCGGGCACGTAAAAATCACGAATTTTGCGGATTAGGCGTGTAAAAATCGCGAATTCCGCCAATCGGCACGTAAAAATCGCAAATTTTGCCGATCGAGTGCGTATAAATCGCAAATTTCGCCGAACGTGTGCGTAATAATCGTGAATTTCGTCAATCACTAGGAAAAAAACTATGAATATTGTCAATCGCGCATGGAAAAAAAAATGCAAATTTTTCCATCCTTTCCAACAGAATTGGGTTAAGCTGACGAAGGAGGTGGTTGAGTATATTGAGCTAACCCTCCTTTTAAAATTAGCATTTTTATTAACTTTTAGGCCGACCCGAAACAAAATTTTGTCCACCCTAATATGGATGTTGGCTCTCGACAATCCAGTCATTTTTGTGACTGCCCCTCCTCTTATAAAGGTTGTGCACCCGTTTGATATCCACATTTCATGACTGAATATGTTAAGAAGTACAATTTATAATAACATATGTTTCTCCTCCTCCCCACCTTCATTCATGAAAGCACAATTTTTTATCGGCACTGGCAACCTTTAAAGCTAAATTGACTCCTTCAAATAAAGTCAAGGAGTATTTTCACTCTTTGAAAATAATCTTAGCTATATCTCTTTTATAAATACAAACGTAAACTGCTGATATATCATTGCCAACAGAACTGAATACGTTGACAGGGAAAGAAGGATCCTAGGGGGCTAAATCTACCCTTCCGAAATTTGTTTTTTTTAATCTGATTCCCCCCCCCCCCCCCCGGGTCAACACCTCCTCGAAACAAAAATTTTCTGATGGTGGCCCTCGACAACCCAGTCATTTTTGTAAGTGGCCCTTTGCTTAAAAAGGTTGTGCACCCCTAGTGTAAGACAACTAAAAAAAACACTCTATTTTGAAAAAATATTTTTATAAATAACAAATAGAGTAAGTTTGAGCTATTATCATGGGTAAGATATTTAGGTGGAAATACGCAGTACTAACACACACCTTTCTTTGAATATATTCAAAAATGCATTCTTCCCACCTGTCAGCAAATTTAGATTTTAGATGGAGATTAAGGACAAACATGTTGGGCACATTATTATAGGATTTATCTTGAGATCAGTTGATCTTTCTAAAATTATATTATGCAGAGCTGCCAACTGCTACGAAAAAATCGTAGTACCTACAATTTTGAGCCACAAACTATGATGCTACGAAAATCTGTCTAAATCTACAATTTTCTGCAAAAAAAAAAAAAAAAAAAAAAAAAAAAACGCGAATTTTGTCACAGGATCGCGCGAAAAATCACCAATTTCGTCGCAGGATCGAGCTAAGAAATGCGAATTTCATTACAGGATCGCTGAAAAAATGCGAATTTCGTTAAAAAATTGGCGGGAAAAGGCAAATTTCGCCAAAATATCGCCGAAAAAACGTGAATTTCATTCAACTGATTGGTGAAAAAATGCGAATTTCGTCAAAAGATCGTTCAAGGGTGATTCTGGTCCGAATTTTCCGAAAAATTAAAGCAATGATTTCCGAAAATATGTATATATATATATATATCGGTCATAAATCCGAAAATTCGGACAGTAAATGTATCGGTATTTCGGCAAATGATCACTGGAAAATATCAATCTCGTCTTTCGTTCGAAGAAAAGTCGCCAATTTTGTCAAAGGATCACGGGAAAAACGTGACTTTCGTCAGAGAATCGTGAAAAATATAGCAAATTTCGTTAAAAGATCGCGAAAAACCAGCAAATTTTGTCAACAGATCGCGAGAAAAACGTGACTTTTGTCAGAAAATCACGAAAAAACGACAAATTTCACGTAAAAAACATAGCGAAAAACTACAAATTTCATCAAAAAATCACGAAAAACGGCAAATTTCGTCAAAAGATCGCGAAAAAACGACAAATTTCGTCAAAAGATACGAAAAACGGCAAATTTTGTCAACAGATCGTGGGAAAAACGTGACTTTCGTCAGAGAATCGCATAAAAACGGCAAATTCCGTCAAAAACATTGCGAAAAACGGCAAATTTCGTCAAAAAATATCGAAAAAAACGCAAATTTTGTCAACAGATCGCGGGAAAAACATGACTTTCGTCAGAGAATCGCATAAAAACGGCAAATTCCGTCAAAAACATTGCGAAAAACGGCAAATTTCGTCAAAAAATATCGAAAAAAACGCAAATTTTATCAACAAATCTCGAAAAAAACTGCAAATTTCGTCAAAAGATCGCGAAAAAACGCAAATTTCGTCAAAGGGACGCAAAAAAAAGTGCCGGGAGTGGACACCCCCACTCCCGGTTGCATCAGCTTACTTGACTTGATGAAGGACTCTAACTCAGACATTTTTCTCTGGAAGATATATCTGTAGTTCCATCACCACCTCCCCCAACCACCTTGGAATCTTTCACAAAATTCACTGTGAAGTTCAGAAATTTGGCTTAGGAGTGGACAGAGCATTAATTGAATAGGAATAATTATGTTCAATCAATCCCACCCGCAAAAAAAAAAAAAAAATTAGCAAAAACAAAATAGTCTCCTACTTTTTGTGCTTATGGATATACACATGCATTTAATTGATTAGTATTTCCTCGCTTAAAATTTACAGCGTAAAAAACAGCCTCCAACCAACCAACCAACCTTCAGATAAATTTGAATTTGGTGTGCTACTATTTCTCATTTTCAAAGGTTGGCAGGTCTGATTATGCTAGTAAATACCCTCAAACTAAGTGTGAAACATATTACGTCAAATTTGGCAGAAAAAAAATAATGAGTAAGATAGAGCCAAATAATTAATATAATATAAATAATTAAAATTAATATGCCAAAGTTTTTTTTTTCCAAGCTTTGGGACAGTTTGGGAACAAGATTTTTGCACCTTGAGTACATTTGTCACTGTAAAATTGAGTTATTTCTCTCATTTTTAGCTTTTGAAGTAGTGTTCTTTTATTTAAAAAATAAAAATAATAATGCATTGCAGCAGTGTCAGAATTACTTTGGGACGTAAATTTGAATGTTAGTGAAGAATGACCCAAATACTAATATAAAAATAAATATAAACTTAGATTCCAATTTTACAAAGGTGAAACGTTTTGATTGGTGCTTTCTCAATCATACTGATTGATAAAGAAATTACATGACATTTTCCATCTGGGTGAAAAAGTGTCTTGGCTTGGGGCCTTTAACACAGAATGGCAGAAACCTTCCCACCAGTGAAAAATTGCATCATAAATGAACATTCTCATTCATAAAACTTAAAAAATGTACTCAAAATGACATTTTCACAAACCTTTCCTTGCATCATTCGGTGTTTAAGGGCCCAGGACACTTTTTTACTCAATTGGAAAATTTCAACTTGTATCATACCTTTATCAGTCAGTATGATTAACACTTTGCCATCCAGCGACACCACAGTGGTGTCGTACGTAAAGTAACTTAATTTTAATACTTAAATGCTACATTGGCACCAGAATTTTGGAATGAAAAATTGTTTTTATTAAGCACGTGAAGAAAAGATTTTACTTATTTTCGAATAAATGTGTTTCTAAATTCTGGTGTCAATCGATCAGTTCAACATTTTATGAATAGAAGTATTTTTACGAGACATGTGGACGGCAAAGTGTTAAATAAAGTATAATTATGTATTCAGTCATTAAATGGCATTTAATTACCTGGGGTTTAATTTTTGAGCTGCCTCATATGACAGACCAGATGTTATTACTAAAAGGTTGTCTTAGTGAATTGTGTCAACTTAAGTCATAGTTAGCACCTTAAGTCATAAGTCCTTGATTTGACTTTTGGTCTGGACACTTTTTCACTCAGTCGGACAATTTCAATTTATATAATTAAGAGGTTGCTGGCAAAAGATCATTACTCTTTCTTTCTGTCCATTGTACTTGATTAGGGAAAAGAAGTAATACAGCTTATTGAAAATATGAAATTCATAATCAGTTTAGTTTTTTATTATTATATTTATAATTACAATCTCTAGAAATACTATACTTTGTATGAAATAAAATGAATATATATATATATTACACATGTCTTTATTTTTAATAATTTTCCAAATAAGAAATATTTTCATCATTCAAATGATTGAAGGTTTCCACAGTCCCATATTTATAATTATTTGCTTTTATTTTTATCACATAATGTCTTTTAGTTCTTTGTGTTACTTAAATATTAAATTGAGCAGCAATAAATTTCAAAAGAATTATTTTAATTGTATTGAAAATGAATTTATTTTATTCATCTTATTCCTTTGTTAATGATGGCATAGAAAACATTTAGAGTATAAAATAGTGAAATCTAATTATAAATAAATTCAAAAGAATGTTGTATTACTACATTTTCAATGTTGCAAAATAGACAATTAAGAATTAGGATTTTCTTGTTTTATTCATTTTTCTTTATTGTTATTTTTCTAGAGAAGAATTAGAAAAGCAGAAGGCTAAGGTGCATTATCAAAAACTCCATGCAGCTGGCAAAACCACTGAAGCTAAAGCAGACTTAGCGAGGCTTGCTATCATAAAAAAGCAGCGAGAAGAGGCAGCTAAAAAGCGTGACGAAGAATTGAAAGGTAATGCACTTCTTCTTCTTTGGTAAAAACCAGTGATTCTTAAGCTTTTATCCCTACCATAACTCTTTGAAGAATTATATATGCTTGGCATGGTATATCCCTTTCTATTTTGTTCATTTTTTAACTTGTAAGAGTCATGAATAGAAAATTAGAAATAAAGAAAACAATGAATCTATGCAAACACATAGCTGCCAAACCTTCAGATTTTTGAGTGATTCTGAATAGAAATAATTATAGTTGTTTTATTTAATGGCAGAAATTCTGGTATTTTTCTGTTATACCAACACCGTGCCAAAATGTATGCTAATGCATCATTTATTTCAACCCTGACCATACAAAGGATTTTTATTGCAAACTGTGCCAAACATTGTGACTTCCAACTTAGTGAATTGGAATTTGTTTTTATTATTATTATTATTACTTAATCATAACCATGCAAAATATCTTAATTTGCTATTTTTAAATTGAAAATATTTTTTTATTAAGTTTTAACTTACATTTTTCGCTAATGCCAAGATGGATTTTACCATCTGGCACTTATCCGATGATGAAGAAGCTACAATAAAATTGTTGAAGGGCTACGGAATTATATACAAAGAAAAACAATTTTTTGAAATGTCGGCAATGAAAATTTAACAATAAATCACAAATTTCATTGATACTAACACTGGATGTCATATACAATCTGTTACGAGATTATGGGGCATCTCAAAATGGCAAAATAAATGACAGCTTGGTTTGAAATCCTATCTCACTGAGTTCATGTGGCAACATCTTTATTCAAAAAATGAAATGTTTACTGCAATGGTAAGAGACATTTACAATTTCATACCTGCAGTTTAAATTGAGTTTTATTGTGTAATATTTAATATTTATTTATTCTTTTATTTTAAGTAGTATATATTTGTTTTAATTTAGTAAAAATAGTTTGTTAAAGTTCGTAATTTTGGTATGTTATATTTTTTAAATGATCACTTTCACACCGACAGTGTTAATTTTTATCAAATGTTTCACCTATTATGCTTGACAACAGTGGTGCTGATATAACGGAAAAGTGTCGAAGTTTTTGATTAAATAAGATAAAGATTACTATTCGAAAATAGTAGTACTAAAAATTTGAAGCTTTGTGTAGTATAAATAACACTAACTTTTATTTTAAATTTGATGTAAAATTTACAGGTGACAAATTTTTTAATATGTGATGGTTGCATTTGTGTACCCTTGCATATATATTAAATATTTAGTGTTAGTTAAGTAGAAAAGAATGTTAAAACTTTCACTAAAGTTTTTAGGATAGTAGTTTATTATTATTATTAATGCAGTAAAATTAAATGCTTCTGGTATATTGTGCTGTAGTAAAAGGTTGTAATTAATTTCCAGCATGCATATTATTAATAAGTATATGAAACATTCTTCTTTAAATAGGTATTTTTTTTTTAAAAAAAGGGGGGGCTTTCATTTTGTTTTATGGGATATGAAGTTTTGATCTGATACATTGCAGAAAATATATTTTAATTTATCAATAACCAAACTTGCTGTGACATTTTTGTCAATTCGTCGCAAAATTTAAACAAAGGGAACAATCATGCGCAATAGGTCTAGACAATATCAGAAATTTAATATCGCAATATATCAACAAGTTAATATTGATATTGCTGATATATCGGAATACTAATTTAAGGGGTGGGGGGGGAGAGTTGGAGAGTAAGAGTATTTGCTATTTTAAGATAAATGATATGGTATTAACAATTTAAACACAAAACCATGTTGAATGCAATGAATTAAAATTTTTATATCTTTTTGCTCATAGAACATAATTTTTATTTTTTATATTATTTAAAACAAAATATTTAAAAGAAAATAAATAAATTATTTAATAACTATTTGCATTACCATTACTTTCATAAAGCTTTTCTTTAAAGATAGTATATCTCCTATTCTTCTCATATTATTATAATAATAATTTTTTTTTTTTTTAAGTCTCATTTTCACCACTATGATATGATTAACATATGATTAAAAAGCACAATTAATAAGTTTTGCGATGATCTTGGGGAAATCGTAATTGTGGGGGCCATTATAACATGAAAGTATTGAAATAAGATTTATGAAATCTATACTAATATTATAAAGAAGTAACGTTTGTTTGTTTGTAGGGGGTAATCTCTGGAACTACCGAAGCATTTTCAAAAATGATGGTGACAATCCCTGTTCCAACATAGGCTATATTTTATGCCTTTACCAATACCCCCAGGGTGGGTGCAAGAGCGAAAAACGTTCTAAAATTTCGATTTTTTTTTTTTTATACTTAAGGTGTTAGAAACATGAAATTTGGCATGGTAGTTACTTATAAGATGTAAATGCTCTCCAAGAGCAAATTCTAAAAAAAATCTAAATTTAAAAGGGTGAAATGAGCAAAAAGCATTCTAAAAACATTCTAAATTACAATTTCTATGGAATCTCTGGAACTACAGAAACATTTTCAAAAGTGATGGAGCCAAATTGATGGTAACAGTCCCTGCTGTAATATAGGCTATATTTTATATCGGTGCCACTATCACTGGGGGGCAGAGTTGTTAAAAATCGTGATTTTTTTAAAAAAATCAAAAAAATCGGATTTTTTTTTATTTAAATCAGATTTTTTTTATTTAAATCGGATTTTTTTGATTTTTTTAAATATTGTTATAGTATAATATTATTTGTGTACTCTGCACATATTTATTTATATTTTCTGTGTAGATTTACATATTTTTATTAATTTCATTACAATTTCTAGATAAGAATTCAAAATAATTTAAATTTAAAATTGTTGCAAACAAATTTAGATTATTCATTTAAAATTTAAAACATTCTAATATTAAATTGTTATACATATAAATATGTGTGTTATATCGTTATATGTATAAATTTCTATTTAATTTAATTAAAATTTTCTTTCGAATATTACTCCAAATAACACATATTTTATATAACAACGTATAATTAATACAACAAAGAATGCTAAATGCATATGGGTATATATTTATTATGCATCATGCAAGAATAATTTTATAATTTTTAAGTTATGACAAAATATTAAATAGAAACAGTTTAACATTGGTGAATATCTATAAACAGATAATTGTTTAAATCATTAATATAAAATTATACTTTAATATTAGATTACAATTCAATCTCTTACAAAATCTGTTTTTTATTTTGTAATTATTTACATATATGTAATTATATTAACATTTTTAACTATTTATGCATTTAAGGTTTTGTATAAGAACACCAATTTGGCTGCTTTATCATTTCCTAATTTAGTTCTAAGTATAGATTGAACTGAACTAAACCATATGTTGAAAAAATCCGTTCCACGGAGGAAGAAGTAGCTGTTGCTGTAAACAGTTGCTCTATGAGTTTCTTTACACTCCCCTCACCATCTGATACACAAATTTCTGAATCAAAGTGTGTTTTCCACCAGTCTAAGGGAGAAATTTTTGTTACGATGTCTTTATCAAATAAAAATTCAGAAAAAGGATCAGATTTTCCTTGAAATTTCATTATCACGGATATAAAATGTGAACTGTATTTGTCTTTAGCAAAAAGTAAGGCTTTCTTTTTTTTCATCATTAGTGAAATTCACACTATACTATTCTTAGGTACCAAATACAAGGTAATCCTATAACTAAAAGTGTGAAGCTATCAATTATTAGTGCTATCAATTATTAGGTTGCAAGAGCGAAGAACGTTCTAAAATTGCAATCTTTATTATACTGAAGAGATTAGAAACTTGAAATTGGGCAAGATAGTAATTTATAAGATATACATGCTCTCTAAGGACAGTTTTTAAAAAATTCGAAATTTAAAAGAGTGATATGAGGGAAAACTGTTCTAAAAACATTCTAAATTACGATTTCTATGGGATTGTTAAGGGCAGAAACTTGAAATTTAACATGGCTGATACTTTTTAACACACACAGAACAGTTTTTTAAAATTCATCGAAATTTAAAAGGGTGAAAGAGGAAAAAAATTCTAAATTATATTTTTTTTTTTTTTTTACTAAACAGGATTAGAAACTTCAAATTTGGCATGGCGGTTACTTTTAAGATACAAATGCTCGCTAACAATGGTTTGTAAAGAAACTCAAAATTTCAAAGGGTGAAATGAGCGGAAAGCATTTAAAAAGCGTTTAAAATTGCAATTACTATGTAATTGTTAAGGGTAGAAACTTAAAATTTGACATGGCTGTTGCTTTTAAATCATAAATGGTCGCACAGAACAATTTGGAAAAAAAAAAATCGAAATTTAAAATAGTGAAATGCGCGAGAAGCGTTCTAAAAACATTCTAAATTGATTTTTTTGAACTATTAGTGCTAGAAACCAGTGATGGAACAGTGGCATAGCAGTTGGCCGATTCTCACCACTAAATTTTAGTAGTATTCTTCGACTTAATAGATCTTAAACTCTGTCCTTAAATAAGACAAAGAGTACAGTTTACATTTAACGGTGTCAATTTATTATCTGCTGCGCCAATGTTCCATCACTGCTAGAAGCTTAAAATTTCGTCTGGCTGTTACTCACGTAAATGATCACTCAGTACAGTTTACTAAAAATGCAAAATGTAAAACTACAGGAGCAAACAAAAAAACATACTAAAATTGAAATTTATGTGATACAGCTGGTATAGAAGCTTCATATTTGACATGGTGGTTACTCTTAAAATGCAAATGCTCACTAAGACTGATTTCTTGAAAAATCGAAATTTAACAGACTGAAATGAGCGGAAAACGGTCTAAAAACGTTCTACATTATGATTTAATTGGATTTTATTCTGGTTAGAAACTGAAAATTTAGTATAGTGGTAACTTTTAAGATGCAGATGCTCGGTATAAACAATCTATTAAAAATTTGATGTTTAAAGGTGTAAACTGAGCGGAAAACGTTATAAATTATGTTTTTTTTTTTTTCGAAATTGTTAGCAATAGAAACTTAGTTTAACATGCCTTTTTATTTTTTATACGTAAATGCTTCCACAGAACAGTTTTTATAAAATTCGAAATTAAAAAAAGGTGCAGAAGCAAACAACATTCCAAAATTATGATTTTAGTGATGCTGCTGGTATAGGAAATTGAAATTTGGCATGGTGGCTATTTTTAAGATTTCAGTGCTCACTAAAAACAGTTTGTAAAAAAAAAAAAAAAAAATTAAATAAGTGAAATAAGCTGGAAAAGTTCTAAAAACCGTCTAAACAGTGATTTATCTGAAATTGTTAGGGATGGAAACTTGAAATTTTACATGGCTGTTACGTTAGAGACACAAATGCATCCACAGAACAGTTTTTAAAAATTTTGAAATTTTAATGTGAGCAGGAACAGACAAGTTTAAAAATGGCAATTTCTGTGATATAGTCATTACAGAAGTTTGCTTAATTAGTAATTTCTGAATTATCTGTGGCAGTAAAATTTCCTCTAAAGAAAATAGGCCAACGAATACCACTTGGCATTTTTCAAGAATTATGCGAGCAAAGCCGCGGGTTTTGCTAGTATGACTATAAATTTAGAAAAGCTATAAAAAGACTAAAGGATTATTTAAAAGATGTTTTTACGTTTAAACGACTTGGAATAGAGTTAAATTTGAAATAGATTAAAATAATAGCAGATACAATCGCAAGTGAAAAAATGCGGAATATGGCAAACTATCGTGCCATAACTAAACAACTCAACCTAGCAGTTGAGATATGAAAACAAATGCCAAATGGACTGTGTGGATATTGAAAAGAAATGTAATGATAGAGTCTAGTCTAAAAATAATACAAAAGAATTCGTGAAATAAAATAAAATGAAAAGGGGTGGGAAATGAAGGAGCAATATATGCTACATTTTATTTGTTTTACTTATCATATACAGGGCTTGACAAATGCAGTCGCCAGGTCACCACTCGCAACCAATTATTTAATCTAGTGGTTTTTTTTTTTTTTTTGGTCCAAAAATTGACCTTACAAAGACCCTTTTTTCTCTCGTATTTTTAATGGAAGAACCCAGTTAAAAGGGAATTTTCCATCTCATGCACAGACAAGAGAAAACACCATTCTTTTCTGTTCTAGCCAGCTAGCATGTTACATGATTAGAATGTGGGGGGAGGGAAGTCAATAAATTAGTAAGAAATAGTGTCAATCCAGCCTCTGTGGCATGTAAAATTGGATACAATGCTAAAAAAAATGCTCAAGTTTTTTTTGTAAGTTTCAAATTTTATTTTTTTGTTTCGAATTGATTAATTGGTCGCATTCATTTTAAAGAATAATAACATTAGTGATTATAAGTAATTTATTTGAAGTAAATCTATAAAACTTAATTAAAATTGCAAGAATGAATACTTTTAATAAAATTAAAGAATAATATGATTGTTTTAAACATTTCTTCCTTGATGCCTGTGCACATCATACACATTGCATAATAGGTCAGCGCCACACTGGATAGGAGACAAGTGTTTGGTACTGGCTTGTCTACCAATATTTTTCATGAGAGGGTTCGGTTTCCAATTTTTCAGATAATTTTGGTAGAAAGTAATGTGCGACAAAGAATTTTTAATTATGTGACCACTAGAAATTTAGTCGATATTCAAACAAAAAATATTTTTAACTTTTAATTTAGCTAAAATAAGTTCATGAAATGCAAATTTTAAAATAATAAAATCAAAATTATTTGACTGACTTTGACAGGAAAATTGGCAAAAAAAATTTAAAAAATGTTTTCCTGCTTTACTATTTCATTGATGCCCCTTCTCCCTCATCAGATATAGATTTTGTAGCACCCAACTATGTGGACATTTAAAGCATTTCCCGAACATACCAGTTAATTCAGCATTTACAAAAATTTCTTTTTCAGAGATGTAAGATTTTGATAAGTTTCATTTGAAAACTTAGTTTATACAGTTGAACCTCAAAAATCTAGAAATCCGGACATTTTCCCGATTTCAGTTTTATTAATTTTTTAAATAAGACTTAGTTCTAATTTCCATATTTCTCGTGGAATGCAGTTAAACACTTTTAACTGAAAACTAAATAAATAAATATGGACATGTTCTGGTATATTTTTATACCGCCTGACTGTTAATTAAGACTTTAATTATTAAAAAAATGGGCAAGTTAAAAAAAGGCATAAAAACAGGAACAGGATTCTCAATAAAGTGAGAGAATTTTGCACTTTTTAACCCTTGAGAACGTTGAAGTGTTTTAAAAAAAATCATCATAAAAAATATTTCGTCAGGTTCCTTATTTTTATTTGAGTATTTTTTAAATGAATAAATAATTTTAGATACATAAAATGGAGATAAAGGAATACATAATTACCGTAATATCCCATTTTTACACCCCTCCCCCGCAATTTTGTAAAGAAATTAAAAATTTTCAAATAATCCCAAAAAAGCAGCCTTTCCAATAAATAAATAAAGCACACTATGTACAATATTCTGGGAATGGCCTTAAACAGTAAAGGAATCCTATCACTCTTTCCCTACCCTCTCTCATTCGTTTTCTCTCCCAGCGTAATCATGAGGAAACAAAAACTTCTCCCTTTGTTCATTCTCTTGATTTGATCTCTCTGATTTACCGAATTGTGAGTGTGCCTTTAGACGACATAGGCTTCCCTTCTTGTTATCATGAAAATCAGATTTTCTATCTTCAAAAACGTGTTCTAAGAAGAAGGGGAAGAAGGAGAAAATAAAAAAGCATGACTATGTTCAAAAAATATTTTATTTCAAAGGGTTAAAATTGAAAAAAAAATTGATGGATTTTGGCATTTAAGAAAGAAAAGTATGAAATTTAAGAATGTGTTGTTAGTTCTTTCATATTTTTTACGATTTTGCCGATACAAAGTTATCCAAAAAAGAACATATGTCTGAAGGTTGCGTTAATTCAACTCTTGTATTCCGCGGAGCATCATAACTGGGCCACCTCTGATTATTTTACGGTTTTGTACCGTGTTTGCAAGGGGGGGGGGTAACGAGATTTTACGGTATCTTGATATGTATTAGAAAAAGTTTAAAATATTGAATAATAAAACATGTTAACTCTTCAATAAGATGTGAAAAAGAAAATTAAAAATCTACCAATTTTTTTAATTGAAAGTTTCGGTTTCAGATCGTTCACTGTTCCGGTTTTTAGAGCGTTCTGGAAATCAGGACGCCGAATAATAGATCCTAAACTGTATTATCTATTGTCTTTATATTTTAATTTATCGTAGTTTAATATGTATATTTAATTTCAGCATAGGTGTTATATTTTACTATATTATTCCTATTTTATTATTTAATTCGCTAATTTGATCATAGTTTATTTGCAGTGGGGAAAAAATTGCAGTTTGTATGTTATTATACAATTAAAAATATTTTTAACGGATCTTCAAAATCCAGCCGATTCCGGATTTTCGAGTTTCAACTGTATTAACTTTCTAAATTATGTACTGTTTTAAACTATGTAACTAAAAATTCTCAGCTATGCTTGTTATTATTTTTTCTCAATTAATTCATAAACTTTTGGGCTTTTCGAAAATCAATGAGGAGTTGGGAGGGGTGCAAATATTATTTTTTGCTGGCTACCAGATTTTATCAACTTTCTAAAGCCCCTGGCAAAGTCTATATATTGTATGTAGTAACTTGGTGAAAACATGCATGTTTCATATATTCTGTGTACACTGCAGGACCTGCTTTTAGGCTTAATTTTTTAGAAAAATGTGCACATTATATCTATGAAATTTCAGAAGTGGCTAACTTGAAAACTGTAACAGAAAAAAAAAATCGGCCATTCAAAGGCAAGATCTTCTTGTAATTATTTTCACTGCCCCAATGAAAGTATGAAAATATATTTCTTTACTTCTGTTTTTATGAGCATTCATTGTTTTTTGTTTGTCTGTGTAACCTTGTGAGACCAACTTGCAGAAAGTTGGAAAACAATAAATATCTGGTTATAAACAATGGTGAAATCTTACAATTCTGTTGAGCTAACAAATTTTACTTTTTGATGTTATCAAGTTTTTCAGAATATATTCAATCACACACAAATGCTACAGTTTGAAAAATAATCAAATAAAAAATGAGTTGCATCCAGTAGTTCTCAAAGAAATCTAAGCTTTACTATAATGTTCAAGGGGAATACGTTTTCCTATTTATTTTTCTCTCATAGGTCATATCAGCTTTTGCCTCTCTGGATGTTTAGTAACTGAAATAGGGAAATAGAGGAAAGGAAAATCTGTCTAGTTTTCATTTAAGAAACAGGATGTCTAGCCACCTGGGAAAACTCAAGGACATTTTTATGGACTGGAGAAGTCAGGAAAATTTACAATTCCCAAGCAAAAATCCAGAAAATTTAGGAAATCTTTTCGAATTATAAAACTAAAGATTTGAAATTGTAGTGCTATAGAGATTTAATTTTCATCTTCATAAGCACTATAAAGAATATTTCAATTTCCCATACAATTCCATTTCCCTACTCCCTTTCCAGGCTTCTTTACTTTCTAACTCAGATATTTTCAGTACCAGCTTCATTGAATCCTTGTACAGTTTTGTAGGATTGCTTAGATAATTTTCTGTTTACTTATCTTTGTTTGGAAACTAAACATTTGTTAGCTTAATTTATTGAATATTTATCATCCTTAAATATCATTAGTTACAGAACAGATATTACTTCTAAAAAATAAGATTTTTTTCATATTTTTCGTATTACATATGTTAAAGTTATTTCTATTTAACTGTGACTGATGTGATACAGAATTTCATCCTGATTCGACAAAATGGATGGAACCTGATGCTAAAAGTGTATGTGTGCAAAATGTTTAGCATGTAAAAGAAACATTCTCATTAAGAAATATGAGGTGTCAAGCAATCATTAGCCATGAAATAAATATCTTGGTGTTCAACAAATTGCAATTTTTGCAAAAAAAAAAAAAAAAAAAAAAATTTAAAAATCAGCAGTTTGCGATTCAAAATCAGTTATGAAAGTTGCACTTTCAAATTCACAACTTCTAAGATTTTCTGTATGTAACATCACAAAAACTTGATGTTTGGAAATTTTTTGTTATTGGTATGGAAAAATTGGGGAAATTTGTAGCTGAGCTGGAGTAGACACCCTGTAAGAAAAAAATGGAGAAAAACAGTATGTAAACCAAATACTTTCTCATTGGAATGAATCAGGACCTCAATGAAATGTCACATAAATTAAAAACATACAAGTGCTTAGAAAAAAAAAATCTTTCTTTCTAACCCCCAGAGCAAAGTCATATTCTTTTATTTTGATGTTTGCATCTCCAGGCATCTGTTTATGAAGTATTTGGTTCCTTTAAAACACATCTGTTCAATGGGGTGCCCTTTTGAATGTTTCCTGTTCTTAGACTTACAAAAATAAAATAATCCATTTTAAAAGATGATTTTTTTAAACTATTATTATTATTATTATACTGTTATTGCTATTGTAGGCACAATAAATGTTTCTGGCTCCATCTTCTACAAAGATTTTCAAAATATTCCCTTCTCAGAAAAATGTAATTCTATATTTGGTATGATTGATGTTTTTTCTTCAAATTATTTTTACATGGAGTTCCTGAATCAGGAGTTGATGCAGGGGTTTTATCTTGGGGCCCATTTTGTGAAAAATGAAAGATATTTTTGGGGAAAATAACATTTTGTAACAAAAGATGGAATCCAGTTACTCAAATTCAAATATTAATCATTTATTAATAATAATTTCTTGACGTTCTTCTGCTAAAGTTTTTCTTTCTGGTGGACTTGTTTTGTAAGCAAATTGGACAGTTTATAACCTAACAAAATAAAAATAATTAATGAAAAGTATGTTTTTGTGGAATGGAATTTTGTGATAAGGGCTTGTTTTATTAAATGGATTTTTGTGAAGGAAACTTAATAGGCCCCAAATTTTGCCTGGATCGACCCCTGTGATTTGGAGGAGGGTGGCTAGTGGCAAGCATATACATCATTGTCAGATGTATGTGCATCGTATAAGATGTGTGCGACTGATCTTGACTTTTGATCACTGCTTGAATGAGATAATATTGTTGGATGTTTGGAGTCATGTGAATAATGGCACCCTTCACCATCAGCTAAGGTTGCCAGATTGTATGTTTTTTGCATAATTGGTACATCTTTTAGTAGTATACACATACACATTTCTTTTAAAAAGGGCAGGGTGGATTTGCTAAAACGGGCACTTAAGTAAAGGGGCACATTTTGTTGAGTGAAAGGACACTTCTCATTGGATTTATCATTTGCCAATTCCGAGGAGTGGGGATTTCAACTCTAAACCATTAATAAGTATTAAGTCCTAAATTTCCTGGAGAAGCATTTCAAGAAATTTGAAAACACAATACAATATGCAGTTGCTGTTTTTTTAACACTTTCCAACCTAGTTGAAAAGTGTTTATGACTTCGGTTTGTCTGCCGTCTGTCCGTGCTCCAACTCCCGTAAATATGCTCGGATTGCTCTGCAATTTTTATATGTTATAGTCGTTATCTATAGCATGTTCCCTATTTCAACGGAAGTGTGTAGCACTTATAGTTTTTTTACAGGGACACTCAAAAGAATTCCGTTACATTGCGGTCTATGGGGAAAAATCATTGACGGTTTATTTAAATAATGTTTTACTATTTTAAACGCATTGAAATTTATATATATCACTAAGATGCATTAGAAGAAGCTTAATATGGAATAGGGTGTGCATAGCACTTATAGTTACTTTACAGGGACAGTCAAAATAATTCTGTTACATTACGTCAATGGAGAAAAATCGTCTGCGGTTTATTTAAATAATGTTTCCCTATTTTAAACGCATTGAAATTTATATATATCACTAAGGTGTATTTCAAGAGGCTTACTACAGAATAGTGTGTGTACAGCAGTCATCGTTCATTTACAGGGACACACAAAAGAATTCTCTACTGTAAGTTAACAATAATTCCTGGAAGTGCGTTTTAAGTTACTGATCATGATTTTAATTTTAACTCGCTTTTTGTCTATTATGTGGTGTGTATAAATTCTGTATATCCTATACAGGGAAGCACAAAAGTTCGCGAACACATTTCAGTATTTAACTCCAGACGGAGAATTTTAAACTGTGCTACGCGTTTCCTAACTGAACTAAAATTTAACATCCTATGTAGTATATATACAAATCTATAGATCCTATACAGGGCTGAATAAAAGTATTCGGATTACTTAGATGTTATCTTTTAGCTTATTAAATGGTATGATTTGTAAATTTATTTTGGAAGCGTTGGAAAGTGTTACATAATCTATGCTTGACACATGATTTTTCGTTCTTGTTTACATTGATTTAGAACTTACAACACGTGAGTCAGAGCAACAACAGCTTCTGTTTTCAAAAGCCCATGTGATTTCTGGGAGGAAATGGGTGGGGTGGGAGCAGTAGGAGAGGAAAAAGCCAATTATTTTGAAAAAGAAATAAAATAGAGGACGCAAAGAAGCTACTGTGAAAAGGGGCAGGGCACTTTTACCATGTCTATAAAGGGCAGGGTGCATCGACAGTTTAAACGAAAAGGGCAGGGTGAATCAGCAGTTTAAACGAAAAGGGCAGAGTGCAGCGCCCTTTGAAAAACATCAAATGGGAACACTATCTTTTAGTCTTAATGTATGTTGCACATCTAAACCTTTCCCATACAACAATTACTTTCATTTTTTATTATCATTCATCTTAAATAATTCATTATATATCCTTATCTTAAACAATTCAAAAACCTCATACTGAAAACGTTTTGTGCCATAATTGTACAGTGCTTTGCTCAGATGATGATGATATAAACTAAGACTGACTTTCATTTTATTATAAAAGCATAAAAAACTTCTTAATAGCATTCAAAGTGGTTACACATCTCCTTTGCAGCTGAAGAAGAAAGACAAAGTTCTTTTGAAAGGCCTTGCACATTCCTTATTTTATGCTTTTATAGTATTAAGCAGTTTGTTCAATACTTTAAGGTTTAATTTTATTGTCTTTATATTTTAAGCTAAAGTACCTCCATTCTAAAATGATTTAATTTAGTATATCTTTATATCTTAAGTTTTGACTGTTTTATTTATTTGATTATCTTGTTTAAATTAAAATACCAACATTTATTTTATTTATTTATTTATTTTTTAGGGATTCCATTACTAAAATATTCATGGCCATTAATGATTTTTAGGATATTTTTTATTTGTTTCTGTTGATACAATTAATTTTTAATTCATAATGGGAAGTATGGCTCCAAAATTAGTTGAACCGTGTTGCAATACAAATATTGTTGGGAAATTATTAATAAAGAACTATTTTTAAAGAAAATTTCTTAAAGAAATTACTGGCACATTCAACATAGTTTAGTGAATATGAAAAATGATTGTGGTATGATAAAACCAATAACAAAGTAATGCCAATAAAAAAAATTCTATTTTTTAACAGATAAATGTAATCTAGCTAAGATGTGCCCTGCTTATTGAAAAGTTGGACAGGCCTGCTTTAAAAGACCCATAACATTTTTTTAATATAATCTTAAAAGTGACCCTTCAAAAAATGCAGTAAAGCTAAAGTGATTTCACTTTATTATCAGTAAAATATTTTAGAACTCATTTTTGAAGAAGAAATTCCAGCTTTATATGAAAAAGACATTAATTGAGCTTCATATGAACAAAGTCTCCCAGCCGCTCTTCAATAACTCAATTGACGCATATTTAGCAAAGAAAGAATCAGTGTCTCAATCCGTGAGTAAATTGTCCAAAAGCAGAATACTTTGCAATGTTCTGCAATGAACTTCAGTTGATAAAAAATGTTCTGCGGGAATAAAAAATAAAGACACAGGGATATTTTCTTATATATGAAGAAATGCAATTGCATCTTTTATAAAAATGCAAAAGCCATTTGTAAAATACTGACATACACACACGAAAGAAACTAATGGCGAATTTTGTGATTTTACCTGATCGAAAAATGAATTTTGTGGTTTCTTCCGACAATCGATTGATGATTTTTGCAATATTGCCAATTTTTCCCTATGTCAACTGGCGAATTTCGCCTTTTTTTCTCGGACCCAACTGTCTAATTTCGTAATATTTTTTTCCCGCGACTGATTGAAGAATTTTGAGATACTTTCAACACTTCACTGACGAATTTTGGGTTTTTTAACTTCAACCGATAGGCGAATTTTGCAATATTTTTCTTGGACCGAATGGGTTGAGTTGAGTTGATTATTGACGGCCAGTTATCTACACTAGGGATATAGGCCCGGGGGGAGTGCCCTTCGTGGGGGTCTTTCTAAGGGAACCTAATCCGTATTTACGCATGGATAAATCCACGGCTCGAAGAAAACCACGAAAACTCCGAACGATTAGGCCGACGGGCGCGATTGGGATCGAACCCAGCACCTCCCGTCTACCAGCTTCGAGGGCACAACCTCTCAGCCACTGGTGGGGCCTTGGACCGAATGGTGAAATTCATAGTTTCTTTTATGCGACTGATCCACGAATTTCATGATTTTTACCGACGACTGATTGGCAAATATTCCAGTTTTTTATTGCGAGAGATTGGAAAAAACCGTGGATTTTTTACCACGACTGATGGAAAATTTTCTTGATTTTCCTGACGATTTAATTTTTTTACACGCGACTGATAAGCGAATTTCATTACATTTTGTTTTTATCGATTAGCAATTTTTTACTGTTTTTCTTGCGAGGGATTGGATCGATGAATTTTCAATTTTTTACAACGAACGACTAAAAGATTTCACAATTTTTTTAGCCGCGACCGAAAGCCCAATTTTGCAATATTTATTTACGTTTTACCGATTGGCAAACTTTGTCATTTTTTGTGACTAATTGGCAAAAATTGTGGATTTTTTCCATGACTGATCGACAAATTTCCGATTTTTTTCTCACGTTAACACTGACTTATTTCACGTTTTTTTTTCTCACAAGCGATTGGGGAATTTTGCGAAAATTTTCCTTGTACCAATAGGCAAATTTTGCAGCTGCTTCTTGTGACCCATTTTAGAAAATCTTGCAATTTTTTTTTTCCGCTACTGATCGACGAATTTTGCATATTTTTAATAGCGACTGATATGCGAATTCTGTGACATTTTCTTTCTACTGATTGGCTAATTGTTTTTGCTTTTTCTTGCGAACGATTGATAAAAACCACATTTTTTCTGCGACCGATCGACGAATTTTTCATTTTACCCATGACGGATTGGTGAATTTTGCGATATTTTCTGTCTGTTGATTGGAAATCTTTATTGCTTTTTTGCAATCTATTGGCCAATTCTTAAATTTTTTCACGACTAATTGATGAATTTTCGATTTTTTCCGACAATCCACTGACAAATTTCGTTTTTTTTTTTTAAACTGTGATTGATTTGAAAATTCTGCGATATTTTTCTTGTACCAATAGACAAATTTTAGTATCTTTTTCTTGAGACCAATTGGAGAAGATCGTGAGTTTTTTCCTCTAATGTTCGATGAATTTCGCAGTTTCTTCCTAATTTCGTGATTTTTTAACTACGACCAAATTGCAAATTTTGAAATTTTTTCCTTGTACCGTAGCCAAATTTTGAGGCTTTTTCTTGCAACCAATTAAAGAAAATCGTGGGTTTTGTCGCAGTTTCTTCCGGCAATGCGCTGGTGAATTTTGCTGTGTTTTTTATCTGCGACCGATTGGCGAAAATTGTGGATGTTTTTCCGTGACTGTCCATCAAATTTTGCATGTTTTTGCACAACAGGCTGAAGAATTTCATGATTTGTTCTCCATGATTGACTATCGTACTGCACAAGATTTTTTCACAACCCATTGATGGATTCCGCAATCTTTTTAAATGAACGATTAAAGAATTTTGATATTTTTTCCCCCAGCCATTGAGTGACGAATTTCGAGATTTTCCTTGGATTGAATGGTTATGTTTCTTGAAAATGATAATTTGAAATGTTCTGCAGGGAAGGCCATTGTTCTGCGACGTACGTCGCACTTTTAAGCATATTCTGCTTTGGGGGTAAATTGTGTCTCAATTGAAGAAATATATGTAAAATCACCTGATATACACACCCTATCTCTAAATCAGTTTGCCCTTATAAGAACAGCATTGTTTTGTCATGATTCTATCATATCTTTTCTTCTTTCATTGAAAACCACAGAAAGGAGATGGAGGATGGAGCCGGTACAAATAGCTGAGGCCGAGCTCCTTTAAATGCCTATAATGGATAATTTTTTTAGATAAAATACTAAAAACGTAGATTCAAATGCCCCTTTTTATATGAAGTTTTCAGATAAAAACAACTATTAAATAAGAGAGTCATAACTTCAGTCATATAATTTGTGTATATATATATATATATATATATATTTAACACGGCACTAAGAAAAAACATTTAAAAAAACTTTCCACAACTATCAACAATGGTGCAACTATTGAATGGCTAGGATGGCAAAATGCCATCAGGGGCCCAAGCAGTAAAGGGCTCCTATTGCAGCTAAAAGGGTTTAAAATGATAAAGCTAAAAATGACCACAGAACTTCTGATTACTAGTGCAATTTTTCTGTATTCCGTTAATATAATGGTATTTAAATTTTAAACAAATAAACCTTTGAAAAATAATTATTCAATTCACTTTACTAATACTGTACTTGAGAAAGGGGTCACATTTGAATCTTTGCAAGGGACCATTGACTCACTTTACGGTCCTGCTTTCATTGTAGTACTCTAAGGCATTCATTAGCTGTATTTTGTTATGTGAAATTAAATTATTATTTAATCTTTATTCTATGTAAAACCTTTTTTTTTCTTTTTATTTATACAGCAAAAGCAGAAGCAGAAAAGGCGAAGGCAAATCTCACCAAAAAGGCTCTTGGGAAAAAAACATGACAGTTTCATCACATTGATCTTTCTGTTATAAAAATTATTATTCAAAATGAACTCATTTGCATTTCTGTTGCCTGTGTTACCACTTACCTATTGAGAATTTTATATTGTACTGGAGAAAAATAAATTTCCTTGCTGTAAAAACAAACAAATGAAAGAACTCACTTGTAATCTAATTTATAAAAATTACTCTGTTCTTAGTGTGAGCTGTGAATTTTATTCAAATGTGAATTTTTTTTAAAAATGAATGTTATTCCCCACTATAAAGCTTCATGTTTATTTATTATATTTTAATCATTTGTTTACATTTTGAAGTTGGTGCTTTTTTTTAATTTTAGATTCATAATAAAAAAATTTCTTCAGTTTTGTATGTAATGATCAATGCAGCTATTATAAATTAAATTAATTAGCTATGTATTTATTTTTCTATTATTATTTTTAAATCCATATATGTGTCTAATATTCATCTTACAAAATGTTTGATTAATCCGTAATTCATTTCCAAAAAAAAATTAATTTAGAAAAAGTTGGATTATTTTTTTCTGATAAATTTGTAATTTCTCCTTTTTTAAGAAAATAAATAGCACTTCGATTGATTAAACAAGAAAATTGCCAAGCGTTATAAGTTAATATGATAGTTCTTAAGGCACTCATTCTAATAGGAGCCAAATTCACTGTATCTGGGACACATTACACCATCTTTTGGTTCAGGAAAGCATTTTAAAATACTTCACAGAAAACAACTTAAACCTTGACAAACTTATGGCTATAGGTTGTAATGAACACCTGTAATAATGTGAGAAAGAAATGGTGCTATTAGATTTTTTGAAACAAAGATTGCCAAAAGATTGAAAGTTTGATTTTGAAAGATAAGTGAAATTAATTACTGCAGCATCATTAACAGTTGTAGGAGTCTTCCATAAATTGTTTTTAAATGGCAAACATATTAAAAATAATAGTAATTACTTCTTAATAGTAAATATGGTTCATTTGGTTCAATTTTCAACCTTCGAATTCGAATAACACTTGATATAACAAATGTAACAATTAATTTTAATTGTTTACAATTCTTTTGTTGCCACTTTATAAAAAAGGAGCAAGGGACGGATATATACGAGCAAAAATCAAATCATGAAAAATAATGCCTCGTTTTGATGCCAAAGGTCCATATAAATTAGAATGTACATTCAAAACATAAAAGTGAACTGTATATCTAATTTTTTTGCTTTTTCTTTATTTTCTTTGCAAACAATTCACATTATAGGGTTATCTTTACCTTCAAGGTGTCAAAACATGACGATACTTGGATTGACCACAAGTAATACTTTAATCAGTCATGTTTTACGGGTTATTTTACTAAAATAAGAGAAATTCTGTATTAAAAAAAAAAAATAATTAATAATTTACAGTATATAGTGCAATTTTGGTTTTCACATATAAATGGACCAATTTTTAAAAATTGGTGGAGACCTAAAGATGAATTCTAAATTAAATGAAAATTTAACCTAATATTCAGTGTGCCAAAAGACAAATTTTGAGACTTATCCAAAGTAAAAATTCCAATAAAAAAATTCATGGTTATTTACACTCCTTTGGTTTTTTACGTATAAAGGGCATAATCTTTAAGAACTGGTAGAGCCCTAAAGATGAATTCCAAATTAAATGAAAATTTAACCTAATATTCAGTGTGCCAAAAGGCAAATTTTCAGACCTCACCAAAGAAAAAAATCAAAATAAAATTCTTCATGGTCATTTTCACTCCACCCTAATACATAGGAAGTAAACATTTTCAAATTCAACATTGCTAATCATTGTAAATAAAATATTTTTAAACATTTAAGAACAAAAACAAAAGGTGATGCAAAAGATAAACAACCAATAACAAAGTGATTTCAAGTTGAAACAAGTGGGTAAGTGTGATTGAAGATCGCACAAAGGGTTTCGTTTAATAGTCCTTTCAAAACACTTTATCCTTTAAGAAATAAATCCAAATAAATTTCATTTTCCAAAAGAAAAAGTCATGTTTTTTATAAAGTAAAAATTTACCAGTCTATTTTTCTTGTTTTTTCGAAAATCTTAACTGGTCTGATAGCGGGCGAAGCCCGCTATTATACTCTTCCTTTATTCAAAAATGCTAATTTCATAGTTTGTGAATAAAAGTACCTGCCAATCTTATGCATTTACGAACCAAAATGAATTACGGAATGTGTCAGAAAATAGCCATTCGATTTGGGAAAAGTCAGTTAACCCCTTGAAGGGTGGTGTATTTTGTTATATCACTTAATTTTAATTAAGATTTTTACCAAAAATTTTTATAGCATTTTAGGGAAAAGATTTGCCATAAGATAATTCAATAAAAAACCATATCAACTTATATAATCAATCAAACACAGTAAAGTTATAATCCTCTGTATATTAGATCTTTGTATGCTTGCAAAAGAATATTTAAAATCTTTTAAGTATGTTCTTGATAATTCTGTCAAGATTTGCAGACAAGGTTGCTTTGAAATGATAGTTACTTAATTAGTTTAATAAACCTATATTTCAATATTTACATTTAAGTTATGTTGCCATGTTTCATGTCGCAAGCTATATGTTTCACTTTCATATTTTTTCATCAAGCATAATTTCAATTTGAGAACTGGTAATCCTCTTTATCAAAAGAAAAAACAATACCAGCTACGAGCGC
Source organism: Maratus michaelseni (assembly GCA_963931845.1). Lineage (NCBI taxonomy): Eukaryota > Metazoa > Arthropoda > Arachnida > Araneae > Salticidae > Maratus > Maratus michaelseni. The sequence continues at coordinate 46,115,692 of OZ007596.1, forward strand.
TCGAGAACCACTTTGTTTCCAGCTTCACATTTTCTCTCCTGAAGATCTCGTAGATTGTTTTAACCAACTTACATTTGGGTTTGTTACATACAAGAAAACCTGTTTGAACAAGGAATTTTCTTCTTTCATTCTTTTTTAAAATTCATATAATGAAGTCTAACAATATAAAAGTAACAGTAGTGGGTGGGATTCTAATAATTTATCTGCAGTTCGCTCTCCTAATGGCCATTTTTAATATGAAAATGGGAAAGAAAAACCATGTGCTACATATAGATTATCGGACATTTTCCAACATTGTGACACATGTAAAGCTAATTTTAATGCTAATTTTATGCTTTTTCTGTTTAATATATGTGCGTTAAGATTACATTAAATTAGTTTTAAAATATATAAATATTAGCATAGTAAAACAAACATAATTTACAATAATGACATTTATGTTTTATACTGATTCTAATGCTAATATTGTGTGCGTGTATACAGATTAATAGACCTTTATATCTTTTGGGGTTTTTTTTAAAAAAAGAGCATTATTAAGCCTATTTCTTCATTAACAGGGTTCCAACACTTTCAGGAGAAATTCCAGTATTTCCTTATAGAAAAACTTTACTTATGTAATCATACAATTGCCTTAAGTGAGTTTTTCTCTAAATAAATACTGGTAGTTATCTGACCTGTAGGAATCCTGATTAGGGATTGCCAAAGAATGCAAGTTGTATAATTTTTTTATTTTATTTCTATTTCTTGCTGAAGAATTTGAAGTTAAATAACTGACTGTTTTAATACAACGTAAAATAAAAGCAAGAAAGAAAAAAGTTTCTTATACTTTTTTTTTTTTACTGCAATTGTTATTGATACTTACAAATCCAGAAATCAATTCCCAGATTAATGTCTTACTGTGTTGGTGGATTGTGTTTAATTTCGATCAGAGCGAGGCTCCCTTCATGCCAAACTAAATTTAGTGTTTCAAGCTAAATACAAAACTTCTCTTTTTTTTTTTTTTTTTTTTTTAATTATTGTAAATACAGCCATTAAAAGTTTGAATTTAACAAAATTTTTAATCTTAAATAGTTTTAAAGAAACTACATAAGTATGATTTATTTATGAACTATAAATTATGATTGTGTCGTATTTCATTATCCACAGTTCTAAATTTAAATATACTGGTTACCAGGCTCTGACTGGTCCGAGGGCCGGTGCACCCTCAGCCAGGGAAAATTTGCGCCCTTAAGCTGCTCCAGTATTATCCCCTGGCTCTAAGCACACATTCTGATTAGTGTACTAAATTTCGAGAAATTGCTTATGGATAATCAGCAATTAATAGACAGATAGCAAAAGAGGGAGATTTTTATTACAGTATAGGATCCATTATCCGGCGTCCCGGTATCCGGGACGCTCCCAAAACTAGAATGCAAAACACTAAACGAAAAAAAAAAAAAAAAATCATTTAAAAAATAAAATTTTAAAAAAATCTTATTTCTTTAAAAATAAATTTTAAAAAATTAATTTCTTTAAAATCTTTAAAAATATATAAAATAAACGTAAAAATTAAAGTGTCAGTAAAAGAAAAAATAACAAAATGATATTGCCTTCATTCATTAATTTATAAATTCAATAAATAAATATAAAAAAAATTCTGATACAAAAACCATTACGATAAGAAAAAATTAAAAACAATTACGTTAGAAAAATAAAACATGTCTGTGTACAAATTTTATTTTGTTACAAGTTTCATTAAAAAAGTTAAACGTAGTTTAATGCCATGGTGTTATTACGGAGAAATATGGTGACCAGAAAACTGACTAACATTTCTTTTTTGTTTTGTAAAATTGAGCCAAGAAAAATTATTTCTATGCTAAGAATCGGCAAATCTGCCATTGCGATCAATCATCATTAATAATAACAGGTTATGGAAAGTTGCCAGATTATGCATTGATTTTAACATTTCCTTTTTATACATAAAATAATAGTTACTTGATAATTTGTAAATTTAGATTTGAAAAATTTTTCACAGTCAGAGATTTTCTCTGAATAAAAAACTAAAATTCTTTTTTAGAATATACTGCCAGTAATTTTTATACACATGATGTCACACTCCAGTATGTACAGCCACAATTCACTCCAGCAGATGATCGTTAGCCTCAATCTAGGGTACTTGTATAAATTTTAAACAAGCTGGATAAATGACGGCAGTTGATGCTGTCGCGATCTCCAAATCAAAAGATTCTGCTCCCAACTCCCAAAATGAAATTTTATTTAAATTTTTGTAATAGAATGTTTTTTTTTTTTTTTTTTTTTTGTGCAAATAATGTATTAAATGAACAAATTTATAAGTAATGTATTTGCACATATTATTCATATTTATCACCATTTTATGAAATTATTTCGTACATTTTTTATACTTATAAAAAAGTGTTCTGAATTACAGAAAAACTGCTTATCCAGAATGCCCCAGGTCCCAAGCATTCTGGATAACGGATCCTATACTGTATCATAAAGAAATTGAAGAATCGGAAACCAAAGCGGGCATGTTTGCATACAATTGAGCGAGAAAACGTGCACCTAGGGAAAGTTTTAATAGCACAGGCATGCCGTGGCTACTAAAGCTCTACTACTCCCGCACCCTGAGAGATATTTTCTCAATCTTAGATTAAAATATTTTGCGTATTTTCCGTCCCTTAACTGTTAGTACTCAGGGTGATCGCCCGACCTTGTGCCACTTTAAATCCGGCCCTGAATTCAGCTATAATTTAAACCATGCTTTTCGAAAAACAACTTGATAAAAGAAGATATAAATATTAGCAGGCAAGAACGTTTTGTATGGATTTTGTTGTTGACTGGAAAACATAATCTTTCTTTTCGAGGAATACAACCTTGATGATACTTCTGGATTGCAAGCTGCGTGATCCCGCGGCCAGCGTTTTTCTCATTCAAAACACCTACCATAATTTTCGGATAGTATTCTTAGCTTTATTTAATGACAGCCTTTCCGTAATTAAATAACTATTAGGAAATTATGGTATGTATTTTCAATAAAAAATTGTTTTATTTAATCACAGAATAATCTATCATTAAATAAAGCTATTCAGAAACAATTGCAGGGTTTTTTTTTTGTAAAAATGCTGGCTGCAAAATCCTGTAGCTTGCAGGATAACAATCTCCGGGAGATTTCTATCAATTATGAAAACTTAAATATTTTCCTTGATCTCTAATTATATGATTAGGAATTTGTAAATCATGGGAACAGTGTGCTGAGAAAAGTAAATTTACACAATTATTTTAGTTTTTTAAGGCTACAATCCCTATTTTTATAGTGCGATATCAATTCAGTATTTTAAGGATGCATAAAGTAATTTTTAAGCATACAAAATACCTCTTCCCTCTCCTTATCCCAAATATTGCAAGTGTGATATTATTTTCACAAGCAAGTGTTATTTCCCCATTTAAATACTGCTATATAAGGTACAGTCAACTCCCTCTAATCCGCAAACGCCTATAATCCGCACACTGTTTCAGATGTAAACAATGAAAATTTGGTTACCATTAACTGTGTAAGAGAAATTCCGGAATGGCAGCAATTTGATTGATTATCAGTAGACAGTCCCCTCCCCCCTAAATTTTTTTATTTCAATGAAGTAAAACTTTATTTTTCACTTTGGGAAAAAAAAAAATCACGACTTTTTTTCTTGCTTATTACATGTTGTAACAATAAAAAAGCGTGGTTTCACCCAGTAAATTTTCACAGAATGGTTTGAAAATCATTTTGTAAATGAAGCCTATATGCATTGTAGTACAAAGGTCTGTTTACCTGTAAACTGTAAAATATTATTGCTCTTAGACAATTGTGCTAGACATCCAAAATTATTACAAAAATGCAATGTATCTACATTACTTTTACCCCTGAATACAAATTCTCTTATTCAGGGAATTATTCGTAGCATGAAATGCCAATACAAAATGGAATTTATGCACAAAATTATAACCTGATTTATCGGCTAATATGGAGGAGTATAGAAGGCAATTTACAATTAAGGGCTGTATATTTCTCTTGACTGATGCATGAGTCCCTGTATACAAAAACACTTTAGTAGGTGCAAAGCAAAATTTGTGGCCAGCATCTTTAGTTATAGACAGTAATGGTGATGATGTTGACTTCAGTTTGGTTAGTGCTAAACAGAAATCTACAGAAAAATTCCCTAACACAAAACTAAAAAATTCATGAACTGTTGTGCCGGATTTCTTGAATGGGGAAAATATAATTGGATGGATATCCTCCAAAGATGAAGCTGCAATAAAGAGAGTTTCACAAATGACATTATGAGTACTACTATGTTAAACTTTACTGAAAATAGGATAATTCTGACACAGAGTCTGATGATGAAGGTGAAAAAGTAACTCTTGAGCAGGTCTTGGATATGGGTTATAAATATCTGGATTTTCTTCAGAAAAGAGTTTTGTCTCAGAACAAGAAATAATGACTATACATAGACTCAAAGAAAAAATACTAGACCAAAAGTCAAAAGTTCTCAAACAAATGACAATTTATTACTATGTTTGAAAATTGTAAAAATAAACAAAAGAAATTGTAAAATAAAATTTAAAGACATTTTTCCTTAAACATAATGGGATTTTTAATTAAATAATCCAATGTTTTACAATATCTTTCCTTTTTATCAACTAATTTATGCATTAATAATTAATTTACTGTAAAATTACAGGAGAAAAAAATGTAAACAAAGCAATGACCTATAATCTGCACAACCTTTGGTCCCAAGCTGTGCGGATTAGAGGGAGTTGACTGTACTTTTTCAAAAGAAAAAAAATCAAGCATGAGTTTTTAGTTTCAAATTTCTATTTCCATACGGGAAGTATATTTTTGTTCTCGATAACTATTTTTTGAACGAAGTTTGCACAATGAATTTTTTTTGTGTGTGTGCTGAGACAGACACCTGCAGAGATCCCATTTAAAGATGCTACTTTGCTAAAGAAAAAAAAAAGCTGTAGTAAATAAACAGCATTTATTTGCTCTCAGATTATATCAGAAATTCATCTATACCACATTCCTAACTGACTTGATAATTAATTCATATTACGTCAAAGGAATATATTTTTGAAAAGAGGTTAGAACTCTTAGCACTGATATTCTTGCATCTTAATACTCATCAAATTAAAATTTATTTGCATAATAGTTTTGACGATATTTGTTAAAATACAAATGATGAAATATTTCTAAATCTAAGGAAACCAAATTATAAGCAATTTTAGTCTGTAATTCTAGAAGCATAATTAATTTTTCCCTAAAAATCAACAAATTAGTTGACGTTTCTAATTAAAATAAGATAAATTATTAGCATAATTAATTTTTCCCTAAAAATCAACAAATTAGTTGACGTTTCTAATTAAAATAAGATCAATTATTAGCATAATTAATTTTTTCCTAAAAATCAACAAATTAGTTGACGTTTCTAATAAAATAAGATCAATTATTAGCATATTTTATTATTATTAGCACAGTTTTCCCAGTACAGTTGGCCAAACGGCAACTCGTATCTTTAGACCAACGATCACCCAACTGTTGGCTCAGACGCAGTATTAGCTGTTGGTTCAACTAACATACACATGATGGCCAATGTAGGAAAGATAGCCAAATTTAATCGTTCGCCAACGAAGCTACAGAACAATGGACTAATGATATTCCAAATTATCTGTGTTGCTTGAGTGGAAAAAATTTTATAAAAAAGGGCAGAGTATATCTCACAGCACGATGACTGTAAAAAAAATCGTAAATATCGTCAAGCTTGTAATAAAGTCTAAAATTGCTAAAAAAGTAAAGCTTTTTTCGGTAATGGACACAACTATGGCCAGGGCTCGGAAGTAGCGAAACTACAGTAGTCGCTACTTTTTCTAGTAGTCTGTAGTGTAGCGTGCTACATTAAAAAAAGTGTAGTGTAGAGAGTAGCACGATACAAAATATTAGTAGTTTGTAGCGAGTATCAATGCTACTTTAGGAGGGAGGAAAAAAGTGCTAATCTTCAAATCACGTGATCATAACTAGTTTCTTTTGTGTGAAATATGTACTCTGGAACAATTTGCGAATGTCAGCGACAAATCTCAGTTGCAGTGTCATACATTTTTCCATAGACGACAGGCACGGTCACAAATTAACTGTCATTTTCAGTCTGGGTGTCATGAACTTCGTGTATTGTCATTTAAATCCATAGAAATCTACTCAATACAATGTCTTTTTATACGACTAAAATTGTTTTTACCAAAATATAGTCGTCTGGCTATGTTAAGTCTCAGGGCTCCCAAATGGTCCCCTTTTTATGACTGGAAAAAATTTGCTAATTTAGAAAAATTGCTGCAAAAAACTTTAAAAATTGCTAAAAGTTAAAAAGTCGTAGAGGACAAAATTTATTATAACACTGTAACCGGAATTCTTTCACGAATGTCAAAAAATTGCTGCAGAATGTAGAAAAACATTAAAAAACGCATTGGAAATCTCATTAAAAATCACTAAAAATTCAAAAATCTACAAGACAAAATTTACTGTCATAAAATTGTCGCAAAACAAAAAAACTCAAATTGCATAAAAAATAGCCAAAATCAAAAATTGCTGCACAAATTCCAAATAAATTTTATTGAAAGGAAGACAAAATTTATTAAACTGGGCTGAAAAATTGAAACCGGATTCTGTTTCAGAATGTCAAAAAATTGCTGCAAAATGTGAAAAAAAAATCAAAATCACATAAATTGCGCAAAATTAAAAAAGTGTCACGAATTCCGAATAAACTTTATTAAAAAGAGGACAACATTTACTATATTAGGCTAAACAAATTTGATACCGGATTCCTTTTACTACTCTGCTGAAAATCACTGCAAAATGTTTAAAGATCACAGAAGAAAAAAACTACTATCGTTAACAATGTAACAGGAATTCTTTCACAAATGTAAAAAATTACCAAAAGTCACCAAAAAAAACAAATTTGTGAAAAATTTAAAAATCACTATACAAATTCCGAATAAACTTTATTGAAAAAAAATTAAACTGAATTGCTTTTATTAATGTGAAAAAATCACCATGAAACATGAAAAAAAAAAGAGGGGGCGGGTGAAAATCACATAAAACAAAATTTAATCAAAAAATTTAAGATATACAGGTACCTTCCTGCCAACTCTTGTAGCTCTAGGCGCTACAGCGCACAGATAAACTTCTATATCATTATAGATAGTTTTGATGGAAAAGTATATCTTAGCTGTTAAAGGAAATCGTAATTAATTATTTTTCTTTTTTATAATACTTTCTTTAATATATGTTTATTAGAAAAAAATATTGGAGTCGTGAAAATAATTTCCTTTTTTTTAATTTATGGATTTACATGTTTTAGGTTGACCTGAATAAGATTTGATAATTTTTTAAAAATCTTTCTCTGTATATGATACTCATTTTGTAGCCATTCTGTATCAAAAGTTGAAGCATGGATTTTCATCAAATGCCCTATTTAATTAGACTTTAGAACATAGAGGTGCTGATTATGTTTTGGCATATATGGCCCAACAGGTGGCACTGCTATGCTGCATTTTTTACATTTTACATGAAGTATTTTAATCAGGCAATCTGGGTGAGAAATTTCATCAAACTTCACATTAAGTTAACCTTTAACTTAAATTGATGATTAGATTTTGGTGTATTTTACCAATCAGGTGGGGCTACTTGGTTGCATTTTTAACAATTTCCATGATAGGCAGATTTGAGATAGAATTTCACCAAATTTAATATATATAAGATGATTACAAATATTGATTCAGTATTGGTTTTGAGTTTTTGACCACATGTTAAATTCCAAGAAATGCACTATACTTTTGTAATTGTTAATGTGTAACTCTGCTAACGATTGATTTAATATTTTCTTAGATGCATTAATTTTTACTGTTCTAAATATAACCCCTCTTGCTGTAGGATATTTCAGTATCTATACTAAGAAAAGAAAGTTTTGCTCTGTGTGTGTGTGTGTCTGTCTGCGATGGCTAGGAAAATTTAGCGCACCTAGAAGTCTGTAAATTCAGATTTAGGTAGTCCAAACCCTCTCCTGGTATACCTGAGTCTTAGAATTTTAATATTGTGATAATTACTCTAGATATTAATTAGAATATCATTAAACATCGCATCGAAAATGCCATCTTTTAAATCAAAATGGCTAAAGAAAAGAACTGTTGTTGTGGATTTGCAAGCGAAAATGAACGAATTCGAAATTATTTTACTAATTAGCGAATTTTAAGAAAACTAATCAAGATATCAATTTGAAAATTTCTGAGCATATGTAAAAAAAAATTCTGCATCCGTCTATGCAATTTTTGAATAATTCTGCCGGTAATTTTTCTTAATTTATGCAAAAAACTGCTAAAAATCTGCTGGCACCAGTGAAAAAAATCAGAGAAAGTTTCAGACAGGGATCTGCTTTCATTAAAAATTGAACTACAAAGAGATCTGTTTCTCTGGCCGATCCCTCCATTTAGTTTGCGAAAAAGAAAGGAAATAATTGCCAATTTTTACTAATGAATAAAAATTTAGATAACTAATTAAGATATAGATCTGAAATTGAAGATGGGAGGTGTTGTCATCTGCCGGCTATTTTAGCGTAGCATCTTCGTTATGTTCTACTTATCAAAAAAATTTAATTTTTTAATGATCGCGTTAATGTAGGTGAAGGTGGTGTTCTTGAACAAATTATTCGTTATATTTGCAGGTATGGGGAAGGAGGGGATTGACGCCTTGCACTGAAATTGTTATTATCTCGGGCCCGGGCGGGTAGCTAGTGTTAAATAAAACTATGTACATTGTTTAATGACATCTTTGTAAAGATAATCAATTAGCATATTATTTGAGGTAATAAAAAAAATGCATATTTAGGAAAACTTGGTGCAGTATTTTTAGACATGTGGTCCCTTTTCACTCGCCTTTTTTAATATAAATGGTCCCCCAAAGTCCCCTTTTTATATAAAAATGGTCCCCTTTCCCCTTTTCGGAGGACTAAAATGTGTTGGGAGCCCTGTGAGTCTTTATCGGACTAATTTCTTCTCCCTTTTGCCTCCCACCCCCAGCAAGCAAAAAAAAGTAAAATCTTTATTAAAAATAAAAAACAGATTCATCTAAACATAAATCATCTAAATTATCCCTAACCTCTCAAATTCACACTTCCCCCTAGCATACAAAGAATTTAAAAATATTTTTGAATCTTTATTTTTATACAAAAATAAAATCTTTCACTCCATTTATTGCTCTCTAACGACAATAAATAAAAATTATTTCCTTGTCTCCAAAATTTACGCTTCCCTTTTTGCACCTTCTCCAGCACAGTTTCAAATATTTAAAACTCTTTATTGAAAAAAAATATATATGGCCACATTCGTTTCTACCTAATAAAAAATAAGTAATCATCTAAATTGTCCCTTAACCTCCCATAATTAACTCTTCTTACCCCTCCCAGCATAAAAAAAAAAATCTAAAATCTTTAAGTTACTTTTATTTTTTTATAAAAAATATCTTCTGCTTAATAGTGCTCTGTAGTGGCGATAAATAATAAGTAATATAAATTATCCCCCTTCCCCCAAAATCTCCCCCACCTCTCCATATACAAAATTTAAAACACTTCTATTTTTTTAAGTTCCATATTATTTGCTGTCTAGTTACATTAAATAAATCAATCATCTAAAATATACCCCTTCGAACAAAATTTCTGCTCGCTTTCTGCCAGTTTAAAATCGTTAAAACTAATTTAAAAAATATATATATTCGAAAAAGAACAAGTATACCATTTTATTATTAGAGAAAAGTGCACTAGGAAGGAATTTCTGCCCTTCAAACAAACTAGCAGCTGAAACGTAAAGCGTCAGCATTCCCGTGATCTATTTGCTGATAAAATCAAAAAGTACCCACTCATCAAAAAAATTAATTTTCTTGCTGGAAACCCTTTGTCTTCGTCTTCTTATTCATTATTAGATCTTGTGTTTTAATGTGGGGACTCTTCTTTTGAGATTGATGTGTTAGAATGACAGACAAAAATAGCATAGAACTGCCCTGGTCGGCATATAATGAATATTTTAAAGTTATTATAGAACAACAAGAAAGTGGTAATTATACGGTAACATGTAAACTTTGTCCAATTAATTAGAAGTTATCAGTATCAAAATCGTCTGCTTACAACCTGAAGTTGCACATGGAGGTGAGTTAGCATTTTTTTTATTAATAATAATTACTGGATCACATCTTGCACCGAATATCTAAATCATTATTCATTAAAATTCATGAATCATTAAAAAAATATTTTCAATTTAAGATCCTTGGTTCAGAAAATATTCTTACCGAACTATTTATTATCGCAAAAAATTGCTTTATTAATACGTCTTTTGATCAATGTGAAATATTTGTCCAATGTATGCATACAAATTAATTCACTGCATATTTCCTTTTGAAGATTCCAACTGATAAAACAAAAGGTGGTTGGGAAACAAAAAAATGCTCAAGAATGCTCAATTTTATTTTTATGGCTATTTATTTTTACTTTAGCTGCACAGGTTTTTTAATGCTAAAATAATTTATTTGTAATGTTTTATATTTGATTTAATATTGGTTAACTTGGTGTTTTAATGCAATATCTTTGTCTCCAGAATGAATCTAAAGCCCAGTATGTTGAAATTCGGGTTTTTAAAGGGAAACAAATAAAAAGAGAAGACTGAAAAGAAAAGCTAGGATTTAACTGATGCAAGTCTACATGATCTTGTTCAATTTTTAAATTGCTTCCAGAAACTGTATTTAAATTGTAAAGAAATAGGACTACTTAGCTCTATTTTTAAAAATAATACATATTCGAATTTACAAGGGCTATCTGCTCTTAAGGTTGTTCTCAAATCCAAATTGGGACACATTCTTCAATTCATTTTTGTTCGGAAACGCATGAAAATGCAGGTGTTCTTATTCAGAAACTTTGTAACCGAAAGACGTTTTCCATTATTTTTTAGTAAATACAGTAGATTTTTCAGAAAACACTGTCAAAGTCTGCGCGTTCAACAGAGTTTCCGACACCGCAGCAGGAGAAAAATGTGACACGAGTCGTTTATAACAGATAAGTAATTTAATTTATCAATAAATGGAAAACTCATTTCGATTCCAAATAGCTTCCATAGTCAGGCCTGCCAATTTTATGCCTTTGTGTTTAAAAATAAGTCAGATAATGTATCAGAAAGTTTTGCGTAGTTGAGCAAGGAATTTTTGAGAACCATCTTAAGGGCTACTGAGCTATATCACTCTCATAAATTCATAAGATTATTACAATTTTTGTTTTAAAATTTCCCCTATTAACACTTTCCAACATAACTAAAAAGTGTCTATGAATTTGCTTTGTCTGTCTGTCCGTGCTCTAACTCTAGTAAATATACTCTGATTGCCATTGAAGTTTTATATGTTATTAAAGTTTAGCATAAAATATTCAGTATTGAAAATGAAGTGTGTAGCATTTATATCTCTCTTAAAGGGACATGCAAAAGAATTTGGTTACATTATGGTCTATGGGGAAAAATTGTTTGTGGTGCATTTAAGTAGCTTTAGGATATTTCAAACCTAATGAGATTGGTATATTTTGTCTTTTAGTTTCAGAAAGGAGTAATGTGGGTGAGTTTTCTATTCAGGTGATCATAGTTTTGCTAAGTTGAGGACTTTTTTATTCAAAATATCTACCACTATTACAGAACAGTAATCTTCGCTTTATTTAATGACAGACATTCTGTAATTAAATAAAGCAATGATAACTAAAGTAGCGAAGTAGTGACTACTTTTGAAAAGTAGTTTGTAGTCTCTACTTTTTAAAACAAGTAGTTGTAGTTAACTACATTTTTTATAAAGTAGTTGTAGTTCGCTACAAATAAAAAGTTGTTTTTTCGACCCCTGACTATGGCTATATCAAGTTATACCAATGAGTTAATTTAGTCCTGGACAAAAAAAAAAGTGATCACTCCCTACTAATATTCCTCTAAAAGCAATTTTAAAAAATCTATAGGTACTAATCGATTGGATATAATTTCTACCAATTAATGCTATGCACAAATTATGTTTCAGGAGTCGTCTACATATTAACAATTATGCCAACTTTGAATTTTCAAACAATAGCACAAATTTTTGACACTATTTGAGTTCCTTGCATCGAAAGACTTACATACTTTATTTTAAATCTTCACAGAGTTAGATAAAGTTTAAAGTTTGAGGATGCTAATATAAAATCCATTTGACAAACTTATAAAAATCGTCTGTTTGAATTTTTTAATGAAATACTCTTAATAGACCCACACATATTCCAGGATTTTTTTTTTTTTTGTATTTAAAGACTTTAATTATGAAAATTATTAATAAATTCATATTAACAATTTATGAATTACATTAATTTTTGTATAAAATACCACAATCATAAAAAACATAAATCAGATTTCTTTCTTTAGGTAATGATGAAATTAATAATTTCTCACTAATTAAGATGAGTATATTAAGTTATCATAATGCACTGTACTACTATTCTGCGATTGTTAATTTAAGATAAGTAAACGAAATGAAATGCGCATTTATATGTAAAAAATCAGTTTTTGCCATTTTTGCTGGCAAAAACCTATTTTTGCCAGGACTTTTTTCCACCTGCGGCAAAAACTTGCCAACCCTGCTTATAACTCAATCATTTATAAAAAATTAGAAAACTCATTTTGATTCCAAATTGAAGCAATAGTCAGGCCTGCCAATTTTATAATCCTTTGTGTTTAAAAATGAGTCAAAGTTTCACATCGTTGAGCAGATCATTTGACAATCACCTTAAGAGCCGTTTCACTGAAACTCCTCTATCGCGAAATCCCATGTTAACCTATATAGCAGGGTTAGCGAACCTATGGCATGTGTTCCGTAGCTGGCTGCGAGAGGATATTTTTGGCACACAGTTCTAAATCAAAATTTAGTCAAACTTCATTGGCAGTGCAATTAAAGAGAAAAATAAATTGTTGACATATGATTAAATATGTCAGCAAAGATTCTTAAACTACTATTGCAAGTTTCTCGGATGCGAATGTCATTTCCCTGAATGGTAAACTTTTCTGCGATGGAGTTTTTGAAGGAAGCCTGGTTAAAATGCACTCCATCACTTCTTGACAAATTTGAAAATAAAGATAATTCAACGAATTAAAGATATTCCTTTATCAAGGAATAAAGTCAAAGATAGAATCGTAAAAATGGCAGACAATGTAAGAGAGCAACAAAAATCGGATATCAACAGCAACAAAAATCTGATATCAACAGCAACAAAAATCTGATATGTATTCTCATTGTATCTCATTATGTCTTGACAAAAATACATATGTAAACAAATCTGCTCATTTAGCTGGGTTTGTATGATATATTTTTTAAAATGACATTACAGAGGAATTATTCTCATTATTATTATCAACTACAACCTATGGTGCAGATATTTGTACAGCAATTATAAATTCATTTATTGAAAATTAAATATATGTGTCTAAAATAGTTTGTTACAACTGACGGGGACCCTAGTAAGGTGGATAAAATAGTGTTTTCAGCTTATTTCAAACTCTCATTGGACATATTATTCTTGGATTTCACTGCATCATACATCAACAAGTCCTGTGTGCAAAGGCAGGGATCATTCTAGAACATAAAAAAGGGCAGGGTTGCACAATACATAAGGGCAATTTTATTGAAAAGGGCACATCATTTTAGAAAAAGGGCATTTTTGTAATAAGTGCATGTAACAATATACTGGTCGGGAGGGAAGTCTGGCAACAGCTTAAAGTACTCCTTAATTTAAAAATCCAGTAACATTTCTAATTTCCATAACTTTACCGTTTGAAAAGTATTAAAAATAGCAAAATGAAACTTGTTCTCGATTTTTATTGTAAAATTGTTTACTATATTCACAGTCATTTCCCCCCTTTTCCTACGATATTCAAAAACTTCTCTCTAAAACTTTTATTCACCAGATAACGTTTTCCCGGTTTTAGCAAAACTGGTTTTGAAAAAGCTACAAAGTAAAAGTTCTAAAGCTACTTCTCAAATTTTTTATAGAACTTACGTAAGTTATCATGTGGTCAAAGGCCAGAATGCCTGATCTAATACTATTTCACTAGACAAGGTGAAATTAATCAATGACCCTTGGTTACCTGTTATGTCTTGTTCAATGGAAAAAATAATATAAATCACTCAAAGTTAAAGATTAGACATACCAGGGCATTTCACAGAGAAATAAAGAGGGAAAGAGGAGTACTCTTGATGTACCATTCTAAAAATAAAAGATAAGTAAAGAATTTTTGAAAGTACAATTGCAAGATTCTTCCCAATAAAAAGTGAGTAGAATTCTACCTGGAGAAAGGGCAAGGAGGTAGGTAGAATTCTACCAGGAAAAGGGGCAAGGAGGATGGGATTTTATCTAAAAAGGACATGGGGCAGGTCGCCCTTCTGAAACTCTAGAATGATCCCTGGCAAAGGCTGGTTTCGAATCTCTCTGTGATATTATGGTTGTAGTCACAAAAACAGTTAATCTCATATCATCACAGGCTTTAAATAAATGAAAGTTGACGCTGTGTTAGATTATGTCAACTCTATGTACAGTGGATTACTGATGTATAACAATGATTGCTGGTTAAGTTGTGGCAAAGTGCTACAGAGATTCGTTGATTGTTTGGAAGAAATCCGCCTTATCTTACATGAAGAAAGTAAAATCTATAAATATACGCAACGAATGAATGTTAAATGGCTTGCAAAATTAATGTAATTTACAGATTTGTAACAACATTTAAAGCTTCTAGGAACAACTAAAATTGTTGATAGATACAATTAAGAGGTTTTTTTAAGCGAAACTGCAAATACAGGGTGTTTTTTTAAAACTGACGCTATTCAGAGCCGCCTGTAGCTCGTTCTAATAACTGGATTGATACAAAATTTTGTGAATGGACTAAGAAAACCATGGGAAAAAAAAAAAGATTTAAAAAAAATTAGTTCCAATCACCACCGATAGGGGGAAATGTGACGCTGTGGTAATTTATGAAACTGAGAATTAGCATAAGATACGGGCAATAAATGCAAATGCAAATTTCTACTTACGCAAGCGACAGTAGCGCCAATAGTTTAAGTTATAAATGCATGCGAAAAACACTGAGAAACAATTTCAGCTCAGGTTGAAAATTAATCTCACGTTACCACAGCGCGCGTTACTTGTGAAGTTCTATTATTGTAACCAGTGCAATGCACCAGCCGCTCTTCGTTTACTTAGAACACGCCATAAACTGCACAAAGGACCTATATCCGTTAATGTATTGAAAGCAATGATTCTGACATTCGAAGAAACAGGCTTGCTAGCAGTTCGGTCAGGCAGGGACGTAAACCGGTGGCAGAAAAAGTGATAATGGATGTTTCAACTGCAATCAACGAAAGGGAAAGTGTAAATAATGAATAAAACATGGCATTTTATCCAAATTAATTTTGTCTGTTTCTGATGTTTTTTTTTTTCAATGTACAGCGCCACATTTCCCACTATCGGCAGTGATTGGAACTAATTTTTTTTGTTGGAATCTTTTTTCCCATGGTTTTCTTAGTCCATTCACAAAATCTTGTATCAATCCAGTTATTAGAACGAGCTACAGGCGGCTCTGAATAGCGTCAGTTTAAAAAAAACAAGAACGAAAAATCATGCGTCAAGCATAGATTATGTAGCACTTCCCAACGCTTCCAAAATAATTTTACAAAACATACCGTTTAATAAGCTAAAAGATAACATCTAAGTAAACAATTTGGAAAACGCATAACATATTTAAAAACATAATTTCAGGAATTTCCAACAGATACAATATTCGGAAAAATATCCGAATACTTTTATTCAGCCCTGTATATGATCTATAGATTTGTATATGCTAGGATGCTAAATTTTAGTTTAGTTAGGAAACGCGTAGCACAGTTTAAAATTATCTTTCTGGAGTTTCTGTCAACAAACGGAAATGTGTTCGCGAACTTTTGTGCTGCCCTGTATAGCATCTACAGAATTTATACACACCACGTAATAGACAAAAAGCGAGTTAAAATTAAAATCGCGTTTAGTAACTTAAAACGCACTTCCAGGAATTAGTGTTAACACACAGTAGAGAATTCTTTTGCGTGTCCCTGTAAATGAACGATGACTGCTATACACACACTATTCTGTAGTAAGCCTCTTGTAATGCACCTTAGATATATATATATAAATTTCAATGCGTTTAAAATAGTGAAACATTATTTAAATAAACCGCAGACGATTTTTCTCCATAGACGTCATGTAACGGCATTCTTTTGACTGTCCCTGTGAAGTAACTATAAGTGCTATGCACACCCTATTACATATTAAGCTTCTTCTAATGCACCTTAGTGATATATATAAATTTCAATGCGTTTAAAATACTGAAACATTTAAATAAACCGCAAATGATTTTTCCCCATAGACCGCAATGTAACGGAATTCTTTTGAGTGACCCTGTAATAAAACTATAAGTGCTACACACTTCCGTTGAAATAGGGAACATGCTATAGATAACAACTATAACATATAAAAATTGCAGAGCAATCCGAGCATATTTACGGGAGTTAGAGCACGGGCAGACGGCCAGACAAACCGAAGTCATAAGCACTTTTCAACTAGGTTGGAAAGTGCTAAAAAACACCCTGTATTTAGAAAAGACATTGGGACAAACTTAAAATAGCTGGGGATTCAAGATTTTGTTAACTCAATTTATTATATTCTCATTATAGGCTAAGATCCCCCCCCCCCCACCACCACACACCTCCTCGAAACAAATTTCTCTCTGTGCTGCTGATGGTGGCCCTCGACAACCCAGTCATTTTTGTGAGTGGCCCTTCGCTTAAAACGGTTGTGCACCCCTACGTTAAATGATATATTTTGGCAACAGTTCTTTTCTTTTTATAGAAAGTAGTCGACAGGATAATGGAGAAGTAACCAATTTTCTATAGCATTCTTATAAAATTCTTTAATGCAGCAACATTTACTTAACCATTTCACACAAGTTGATTTTTTATCTTTAATTGATCTCATTTAATCAAATCAAGAAAACAGCTGTTTCGACCTTAAAATCCCCCAGCCAAAGAAAGGAATGGAAACCCAGTAACAGCAGATCGCCACTAGTCGTTTAATTAAAATTCAATTTTCTGTAAGTTTTAGAGTTTATCAAATCAGTGTTTTTAAATCATGCGGTTTCAGAATGGGGATTGGCGAGCGTAGCTTGTAGGGGCTGAGCCCCCTAGTAGTATACAAAATAACTTTATATAACACATACATGATGTTCATTTTGAAAAGTTAACCTGTCATTTTTACCTTCTATTATAACAAAATAGTATCTCATTTTATAGACAAATTACATTAGCTTGTCAGATTAAAATGTCTAACATTGTAATTAATGTTTAGTATGTATTCAGCCATTTGGCCGAATATCTTTATATTCAGCTAAACTGAATACTTAAAGAAAACTTTAATATATAAATTAAACCTACAATATGAAAAAGACTTCATTTGCTTTTATTTTTTCCAGTTAAATGTAGATTTTAAAATTTAATATGGATTGTTTCTTCCATCTAATGGTGGTTAAAAAAGGTTCGAGAAATTTTTAAAGTAGCCAGTAATTTTTACATAGGTACTAAAACTTCTGGAAATTATGTTTTGTGCAAATCTCTCACAAGGTTCATACTCATTTTCCAAATTAAAATCCCCTGATGTATTTTCCAGGATGAAATAATTTTCACATGTCAACAATTAACGACATTTTTTATCATTACAACACCCCCCCCCCCCCATAAAAAAAAATTTCAGAAAATAAGATAAAATAAAAACAAGGTAATCAGAGAAAGAATGGCTACTTTCAAATTCTAATATGATGTTAAAAGACATGTCTAAGTTTGATTTCATTATGACACCACAAAGCACGCATAATAGCAGCAATTTCCCAGAGTAGCCGATCGTTTTGTTAGTTTTTCCCAGGTTTGGAGAATTTTTTGAATTATCTCCTGATTTTTAAGACTGAAATCCCCTGATGAGTATGAACACTATTTCAATTTGTGCAAAGAACACGCACACACTTTGACTTTTATATATAGTATCATTGATACTATATATAAAATATTGAACAGCTACTGTAAAAATTAGTTAAATGTCTCAAAAATGTTTTAATTTGAAATAATCTGAATGCCGAAACCTTTGGGTGTTAACTTTAAATGATCGTATGTGAATTCAAAATTGACACCATAATTTATTTTTGACATGCCAAAATGCAACAAAATTCAAACGATCATTTAAAGCCTTATTTTTTTCAAATTGGTGTAAGGATGTTGGCATTCGGATACTTTAAACTTAACTGTGGTTACCTCTTTCCTCATATTATTATAATTAACAATTGTGTTCTACAGCAATTCTTGCAACATGAATGCTACAACTTTTAAAAAGAATAAGCTTTCTCTCTTCACTGAAAATCCCAAAAATGAAATGTGCCTAGCTTTACTGCAATTATGTTATTAATTGATTATACACATTAAAAAGATAGCTGCCATCCTTTCACTTTCCAATTTCTCATGTCATATATATTTTGAACTAGAAAAAAAAGATTTTTGTTTTTATGTAGTGTTTTTCTCATTTCATTTTTTTAAGTAAAATTTCCAGTTCAAATTATGACTTCAGAAAACTGAAGGTTGGCAGGTATTAAATGAAAACCCGCAATTGAAATAAAATTTCCAAAAAAGAGGAAAATTTTTTTTTCTCAATTACAAAAATAAAGAAAATCATCGCTTCATTTTTCACTCCTTACCCACTGAAACTACATGTTTAATAAGGTATTTTAGAATTAATCTGTAAAGCTACTTTGTGTGTCATGAACCAATGAGACAACGACAATGTGTAAAAAACAAGTTTGCAAGAAAATATTACTGAACATTATCCTTTCATTTTTTGTTTAATTCAATACAAAAAAGGTAATTATTCCAAAACACTATAAACAAACTTATTTAATGGTTCAATTCAGCAACAAAACCAATACAAATGCTAATTAATGAAAGAAAAATTAAACTCACTTTAAGAAGGTAAAAATTAATAGCAAAAAACTTTATAAACACCTATTTAAACTTTTAAAAAAAAAGTGTAAATTTCACTTTAGAAACTTGTCCAACTAAAATAAGTAAGCCATACTTGGCAAATCAGCATATTCATCTGCAAGCACATTTTTAATATAAAAAAAAATAGCTTTTCTTGCAAATAAAGAATCATTTCTTCGGAATGTAAATCATTTATTTGACCACAAATTAACTAATGTTTCTACAAGAGAACAATACTGCCAGAACATATGTATTTTTAAAATCCACAACAATAGTTGACATGAGATGGTGTGACTAAAGGTATGTCCAGTGAGAAAAGGGAAAGAAAAAACAAAAATGATCTATGAACACAAATTAATGCTGGCAGTGTAATGCAAGTATACATGGACATAATTTTTTTTTTTATTTAAATTTCAATTTTGTGGCACACATTCCTTTTTCAGAAAAGAAATAATATAACAAAAGATATTCAAGCAGCACTGATTTAGAAGATAATTTGAAAAAGCCACACACAATGACGAAGTGAAAAGATGCACATTAAAATCAATGAAGATTATATGCGACACAAATCTACACACAATCTAACAATTTTTTTGAAGACCAAACTAACACTGATCCAGAATCCGGCTGCTTGGACAAATAGTAAATAACTTAGAGAATATCTTAAAAATGATTTTTGTGTGATTGTTAAAACAAGAACCAGTCAGTATATATATATAAAAGGCTATAGTTCATGAATGTTACACTTGAGATGAAAGTGGAGTTGTAAAATGTCCATCCCATGTTTATGCACGTTCTCCTCTGATTCTTCTAGCCAACTGGATGTCTTTGGGCATGATGGTCACTCTCTTTGCGTGGATGGCGCACAAGTTTGTATCTTCAAACAGCCCAACTAAGTATGCTTCACTGGCTTCCTATAATTCAAAGATAACATTAAGAATTCATTTTTTTACATTCAAAAGAAAAAAAATGCAAGCAAACAAAACAATCATGGGAACTTCTCTATTATCCCGTCGACAACTTTTCATAACAAAAAAACTATCGCACAGTACGTCAAAAATGCAGTCCCATTTAATTGATTTCAGAAGCATTATAGTGTTTATGTTATCAAGTGATTTTTAATTCACCATTTGTGTGTATTTTTCATTATGTTTTACTGATGTATTAGTTATTTCATTAATTAAAATAACAATTGTCCTGAAATTCCAATACTTAATTTTGATATTCCAATGGTAACATTCTCCCGTCTATTTGACAATAGTTTTTTGTTATGAAAAGTGGCCGACGGGATAATAGAGAAGTACCCAATCATGCCCAAGTACAAAGCAGGATTTCTTTACTTGAAACTTACTTTACTTTCATAGAAATCTCAGTTTCTAATGAAATGCATCTGACATAAATGTACAGAAATCTCAGCAGGACAAGAATATGACATTAAAATTGATCTCTGAAACAACTGCTGGCAGCGCTCAGGGATTAAATCACGATTTAAATCAGTTGAATTTTTTAAATCATAAATTTTATAAATGTTTAAAATGACAAATCTAAGATGAACATAATTTGGAACGTTTCTATGGATATTTTACTTTATGAATAAACAAAAAAAAAAGCTTTGAATAATTAATTGTTTCTCAGCTTAATTCCTTAGGCTTGCAAAAAAGAAAATAAGTACAGTAAGTTTGTAAGAAGGAAGTTTTTATTGGGCATCATTAGCCAGTGTTAAATGGCATGTTTCATGTTATGTGCCAGGTCAGGAGTATATCATGGATTAAGCCATCACATATACACCTGCCTTAGTATAGGGTAGATGTGCCAGTAATGGACACCCTTCCAGTAATGGGCCACTTTCAAAGTTTTTGATTTATAAAAAAATAACCAATAAAAATTTAGCCTTTTATATATTTTTTCATAATTCCTCCTTGCTTGTTTTATAATCTAGGTTATTGTTGACACTCTTAATCAAACCAATCAGGAAGCAGAAAATGATGTTTCACAGTTCCACAGATTTTCTGTGAAAATCTTAATGAACATGCTAAGAGCTGGCTTCACTTAAACAATTCATATTTTTTTTATTTTCTTAAAAAAATTGCATGTTTTTGTTTAGACAGTAATAGAAAACTTTGAATTTTACATACCAATGGCAATTTACAAAATTTCATTTACTTTTCAGGTTTTACGACCATGGTCCATTACTGGAATGCTTAATTAGTCAATTTCCAGTAATGGACACCCCATGTGGACATACTGAAAAAGCAATTTCAGTAATGTTCATAGTGCATATTTTTTTTTTATTATTTAACTGAAAAGCTAAGTAATCAAATATAATTTTTTAATTTCACTTACCAGAATGTAATATATTTTTTAATATAAATAGCTGTTTTATCAATTTCATGTAATTGATAATTTTTTTTAAAGATTGTTATCAAATTATTTTTTTGTAAGCCATACCTTGCATATTTTATAATGCGGCAAACAACACCCATCTGGAAGCAGAGAATAATCTTTAAGGGCATGGGAAAATGAGGGGCCCATGGGGTTTAAACTCTCCCCATTTAAAAAGACAATTTTTTAAATCGCACAAGTTCTTAAAAATCTATTATTTTTTTACTTAAATGTTTCATTATTTATCTCTGACAAAAGAACTACATATATAAAAAATCCCTATAATATTAAATTTATAGTAGCAATGAAAGTAGTAAATCTGTAGATCAAGGGGCTGAAATGTCAGTTCTGATATTTTATTTTGAAATAATTTTATTTAGTATTTAAAAAACATTCAACCTACACTTTCATTTATTTGATATATTTTATACAAATTGCTAAAAATAATATATAAAGCAGTTTTAGGAAGTTTAACTGTTAAGAATAAAAGAAAATATGATTCCATGCACTGGTACGCCAAAACACTTTTTTTTTTTAAATAACCCTTCTAACCCCCCCCCACCCCCTCAATGACTTAACAATTTGGTAAATATAATTATTTGAAATTTAGTATTTTAAACCTTCTATCTAAATTAATTAAAATATTGATCTTGTGATAGTGACAATAATTAATTTAAACAGTGAATTAATTAGTCTCATAAATATTTTATTAATTATTGATATCCTAATTGTTAAATTTATTTGAAAATGACTATTTTATTTCATTAGTATGCTTTCATTAAATTTTGGTTTTAAATACAATCATGAAATCAATTGCCTATTATTTTTTGTGGGGTGTCCATTACTGGAACAGAGAGTGTCCCATTACTGGAAGAGAGGGTGTCCATTACTGGAATTTTGGGTGTTTTGATACATTTCTGTTATTTACAATTAAATTTTGATTCACATTGGGAAATGAGACTATGAGTTTGATTAAATAATGTTGATAGATTATTATAATATTTTAAAAAGTGGGCTATAATAATTATAAATATTAATTAAAATATAATTTTTAAAGAAATTCCTTAAGGGTGTCCATTACTGGCACTTCCACCCTATATGCTGCTAATACCTTCTACTTTTTTTGTACAAATTTCTAAAGTAAATTCTAATTTTTGAATTAAAAAAATACTTGTTACTTTAATTTTTTTAGGATAATTAAGACAATTAGAAAAGTGGGACATTTAAGGACATTCAAAAATTGGTAATTTTAGGAAAATTAAAACTTTATAGCATATTTCCTTCACAAAAATTACTGTATGACTTTATTTCAACAATCCACATTTCATTACATTGATATGTATACTTCACAAGTTTACTACAGTGAGTCTATTTTCTGCACATGATTTTTTTAACAAATTTTATAAATTGTTTAGTAAAAAACATTCATAAATACATTAAAAGAAATTTAATGCAAACTACAAAAAAACTTAAAATATCACATAACACTTCATTAGCATAATGCAGAATATAGGGTAGATGTGCCAGTAATGGACACCCTTAAGTAATTTCTTTAGAAATTTTTTAATGAATAGCTATAATTATTACATTCCACTTTTGATATAATAGTAATCTACCAACAATATTTAATCATGCTCATAGTCACATTTCCCAATATGGATCAAAATTTAATTGTAAATAACAGAAATAAATCAAAACACCCTAAATTCTAGTAATGGACACCCTTTGTTGCAGTAATGGGACACTTTCTGTTCCAGTAATGGACATCCCACAAAAAGTATTGGATAACTCATATGATTGTATTTAAAACCAGAATTTAACGAAAGCCTATTAATGAATGAAATAAAATATAGAAGGTTTAAAATACTAAACTTCAAAGAGTTACATTTATCAAATTATTGAAACATTGGGGAGAAGGTTAGAAGGGTTAGTTAAAAAAAGTCAGAGTTACTAGTGCATGGAATCTTTTTCCCCTATTATTCATAACAGTTAAACTGACTAAAACTGCTTGATACATCACTTTTAGTAATTTGTAAAAAAATGAAATAAATGAAAGTGTGGGTTGAATGTATTTTAAATACTAAATAAAGTTCTCAAAATAAAATTGCAGAACTGAGATTTGAGCCCCATTCTAGGAATTCTACAGTGACAATGCACAACATTAACAGTTTTATACAAGGAAAGGATTGTAAGTGCGAACAACTTACCCCCCACACACACACAAATCTATGACTTAAAAAGGTAATAATTTTAAAAAATAAAGTTTTGGAGTATTAGTGTATAGAGTAGATGTGCCAGTAATGAACATCCTTAAGGAATTTCTTTAAAAGTTATTTTTTAATTAATAGTTATAATTAAATTAATTATTGTCATTATCACAAGATCAATATTTTAATTATTTTAGATAGAAGGTTTAAAATACTAACTTTCAAAGAATTATATAGGGTAGATGTGCCAGTAATGGGCCACTTTCAAAGTTTGATTTATAAAAAAATAACCAATAAAAATTTAGCCTTTTATAAATTTTTTCATAATTCCTCCTTGCTTGTGTTTTATAATCTGGGATATTGTTGACACTCTTAATCAAACCAATCGGGAAGCAGAAAATGTTTCACAGTTCCACAGATTTTCTGTGAAAATCTTAATGAACATGCTAAGAGCTGGCTCCACTTAAACAATTGATATCTTTATTTTCTTGAAAAAATTGAATGCTTTTGTTTAGACAATAGAAAACTTTGAATTTTACACACTAATAGCAATTTACAAAATTTCATGTATTTTTCAGGTTTTAGAACCATGGTCCATTACTGGAATTTGACTAATTAAGCATTCCAGTAATGGTCACCCCATGGACATTTCTGAAAAAGCAATTTCAGTAATGTTCATAGTGCATATATTTTTTATTTAACTGAAAAGCTAAGTAGTCAAATTTAATTTAAATTTTACTTACCAGAATGTAATAATATATATTTTTTTATATAAATAGCTGTTTTTATTAATTTCATGTAATTAATTTTTTCTAAGATTGCTATCAAATTATTTTTTTGTAAACCATACCTTGCATATTTTATAATGTGGCAATTAAAATCCATCAGGAAGCAGAGAATAATCTTTAAGGGCATGGGAAAATGAGGGGCTCATGGGGTTCACACTCTCCCCATTTAAAAAAAAAGAAATTTTTAAGTCATACGAGTTCTTAAAAATCTATTTTCTGTCTTAAATGTTTCATTATTCATCTCTGACAAAAGAACTACATACATAAAATCCCTATAATATTAAATTTATAGTAGAAAAATTCAGCTTTTTATTTTATTAATATGCTTTCTTTAAATTCTAGTTGAATTAAATTCTCTTTAAAATTCAAAGTTTTCTATTACTATTAAAACAAAAGAATACAATCTTTTCACGAAAATAAAAAAGATATAAATTAAGTGAAACCAGTTCTTAGCATGATCATTAAGATTTTCACAGAAAAAACAGTGGAACTGTGAAACATTTTGGTTTGATTAAGTGTCAACAATAACCCAAATTATAAAACACGCAAGGGGGAGCTATGAAAAATTTTTATTGGTTATTTTTTTTTATAAATTAAAAACATTGAAGGGTGTCCATTACTGGCACATCTACCCTATTCAAAAAAAGGAAGCTAAAAAGCTTGAATATTTACATTTTTTATTTCAATTTTTATTTAAATTAACTTTTTCGGGGGGAGGGGGGGGGGGCTTTCCATTCTTGGAATTTTACAGTGACAAAGCACACCATTAACATTTTTACACAAGGAAAGGATCGTAAGTGGGAGCAATTAAACCATCTCCCCCCCCAAAAAAACATCGATTAATTATAAAAAGAAACTTTTTGATTAGATCATATAAAGTTAATAGTTACAATGAGACTTAAGCAGTAAAATAAGGCGATAGTTAAAAGCAATTTAGATTCAACAATTGTAAACCCTTTTTGGGGGAAGGGGGGGGGCAAAATGCAGTTACACGGCCCAATTTATCAAGAATGAAAATAAATACTTGTATCTCTGTACTTTTTATTTTTAAATGTATTTAAGTCTTCATATCACGAAAATATAAATATATACTTTGGAAAAAAACATAAAAATTAAACTAGTTAAGTAAATACCATTTGTTAAAATGAAAGCAAACAAAAACTAATTTTACTTACTTGCAATGCACCAATTGCTGCACTCTGAAAACGGAGATCAGTCTTGAAATCTTGAGCAATTTCTCTGACAAGTCGCTGGAAGGGCAATTTCCTGATCAGCAACTCTGTAGACTTCTGGTAACGACGGATCTCACGCAAAGCAACAGTACCGGGCCTGTATCGATGGGGTTTCTTAACTCCACCAGTGGATGGTGCACTTTTACGAGCAGCTTTTGTCGCCAACTGCTTACGGGGAGCTTTTCCTCCTGTAGATTTACGAGCTGTCTGTTTAGTACGAGCCATTTCTCAATCTAAAAATTAAAAGTGACATTTTATGGTACCTGAAGACCCAACATAAATGTAAATAAGAGTCAACTCAAGCACAAGTTAGGACAAAACTGAAAATGTTTAAAATAAATAAAAATTGAGAAAAACCATAAAACGTATGATAAAGCTTCAGTAACTCGGGCTTTTAAAAAAAAGGTGAAAATTGTACGAAATCACCTTCAAGGAAATCCATTACCTGAGAATTCACCTTAGATGTAATAACTTAAATATGAAATAAATATAAAATGTAACTAGTACTTCAGTATGATT
Organism: Maratus michaelseni; assembly: GCA_963931845.1. NCBI lineage: Eukaryota > Metazoa > Arthropoda > Arachnida > Araneae > Salticidae > Maratus > Maratus michaelseni. The sequence goes on from OZ007596.1 coordinate 46,141,982, forward strand.
AAATATATTAAACAATTAGGCTACTAGGAAAATATTATATGTGGAATGACATCAACATCTGGGTTACTCAGCAGGTAACGGTACACAAAGAGAAAATGGCGGACAACGCTTTCCGGGTTCAAGGCACTATAAGTTACTGTATAGCAAGTTTTCACAAAGTATATATCTCAATCATATTACTTAAAAATATAATTTGAAACACTAGTATATTGATAATATACTCACATAACTCCAAAATTTGGAAAACGCGGGATTATTACTTATAAACAAACTCCTCGATTTTACGTTACTAACACAGCAGAAAACAAAATACTGCACTGACCACAAACGACTCAGACGCTCTGCACATTACGTCATCATGACCCGTTATCTTATTGGTGAAACGTCATTTCTGCCAACCCTTCATTGGCTCTCGTATCAGCCTTCGCTATTGGCCCAAATCCTCCAATTTCAGGATTGTCATTGGCTAATTTTAAGGACTGCGATTGGTTCAGATATTGGACATAAAATCCACAACAAATGCACGTTTTAAGAAAGCTTTGGTTATCACATGTTCAAAACACTAGAATTTTACCATATCTAATATTTTAGGAATTTATACGTATATATATTTTAACAGCATGCATATATATTTGAAATAATGCAAATAATTTTACATTAGACACTGATAAATTAAGAGAAACAATAGGTTTGAAATTATTTGCATTTTAGAATATTTGTAAATATGCTTTTATCATTCTTTTTCTACGATTTTTCAAATGTTCTATTTCATATGCCAAAATAAAATATTTAAGTAGTATGCCAATGATTTCAATGAGATTTAAAACTACCATTAAAATTATAAATTTCACTGGATTTAAAAAAGAATTCCTGTCAATTTTTAAATATGTAAAACTAGTAAAATTTTGATGACCACGAATTTCATAAAAAATAACTTTATTGCACTTATAATTTTTGAATTATCTTCACCTTATTAAATAAGATTTTTGCGATTAAGGCGGGCGAAAATTGCAGTAACAATATTTAATGAGATTTGTTATTTTACAAGATTTCCTTAGAGTAATCAAATTCACTCTATTAAATAAACCAGCAAATAAATTTCTGTAGAAGGGGGGGGGGGGGGGGGGAGTATTGCAAATTCTGGATCGCCCACATTTATATAACCCCAAATGTAACTTTATTGTGGCAAACAAATGTTTACTCTTGACTATAAATAGCAAATTACAGTACATTTTTAAACAAATTTATTTTACTAAGGCTTTTTTTCAAATCCAAACTGGCTACTTTATATAGGGGCTTTAAATAATAATCGTGTGGGTGTTTCTATTTGATTCTTTCGGTTTTCTGGAGTTTTTTGCTGCACAATCTTTGCACAGTGCCATCTATGTTTAATTACTTATTTGTTACGATTCTATTATTGTAAAATAAAAATTTTAATAAGTTTAGGTTTTCACACATCTTTGCATAAATATGATTTGAAAGAACTTCAAAATACAAGCCTTACCAAATTAAAATAATCCAAAAGAACTTGCAATTTTTTTTTTTTTTTTATTACTACACAACACAGGAAAAATGACTGGTTTATGCAGAATGCCTATATATAAGAATAGGTAACCCGTTTATACCCGAAATCCTCAAAATATTAAATAGTAGCATTATTTCTACTCTGGATTATTAGCATAAAGTGCTTCAAAAAAAAAAAAAAAAAAAATACAGCATCCTTTTCAATCCTTAACTATTTTTTTTATTTGGTGCATAAGTTTAAAGTTAAGGACTATACATATATAATGTTATCACTTTAGGAGGCGGGGAGGGGGTCTGGCACATATCTTAAGATATCTCTAAGGGGAGGGGGAGGGGCAGAATGTCTTTGATATAGTTATTTTTGTATCCAAAACAAAAAAAAAAATTTAATATAAATTTCTTTACATGAAATGATGAAATTATGCGTTCTTTTCCCCCCTCCCGTTAACAGCATTAGATCTTTATAACGCAAAGCTAAAAACGTGAGCTTGTGCGTTATATAGATCACATTTTATAATACACCATTAAATTTACTTCGAAAACATAGCCAAATAGGTCTGAAACATTAAAATACAGTAATCTTATATTGCATTCCTTGTTACCAGTTGTGCAGATAATTTTTTGCATATTATAGATCATTCCACACATTGTTAAATTTACTTTATAAACTTGGTCCAAATATATTTGGACCAAATCATATTATCTTACTCATTTTCAAAATTTGTTATTGTAATAGCAATTTTTTCATTATAAAGCTCTGAAATAAGAAGATAAAGTTGAAATAATGTATCAAATTTAGTTCTCTAGAGAAGCAATTTTTTACAATGTGGGAATGCAAGTACTTCTTAACTGCAAAATTCATTGTTTACATCTACGAAGTTGTGTGTTATATAGAGGATTGCGTTATAAAGATCTACTATATATAAGAATTATTAAAATCATTAAATAACATTTTTTCATTCCAAAACATTGAATACCCAAATATTTGCATTCCAATTCGTCTGTCATATGTGTATGCATATACAATCCGCTGTTGGAGAAACCAGATAAAAAGTATGTTTGCAATGATACTTGTGTTTATTAGTAAAGAAAAGACAATGTTATCCATCTGTTTAGTTGACAAGCTCTACTTGCCCACTAAAGAAAGACATTACTGTTGAATGCATTAAGTAACAAAAACCCATTATTAAATTCTTTTAAATAGTATTTCTTTTAAGAGTTATTTCATATAGTGATATTATTGACATCTGCAATTGAATCCGTAAAGTATGTGTATAAAGAATGCATAACCATATCTATATATATGTAACTGCAAACAAAAAGAAAAAAAATTTTAAAAAAAAGTTACACTGATAATGATATCATTACAGTTGTTGGGGGGAGGGGGCTCAAACTTACCAAAATTTGATAACATATGTACAGCCACAGGGATTTTTTTTTTTTTTTTGATTTAATTTTTTTTTTTTGCTATAATGGTCTTATAAAAACTTGTCAATATAAAAGTTTGAGATAATATTAAGAGCATTAATAAATTTAAGCAGATTTGATATCTTGTGAATTGCCGAAGTTATGATTTTTTTGGGGCCATTTTTAATGACATCAAAAATCTGTCGTACATAAATTTTCAGCCCTTTTCCTAGAAGTAATAACTTTAAACGGATTCGATATGTATCATAATTAAGAAATTATGGGTTTTTTTCTGTTTTCACAAAATGCCTTCCCCCCCCCCCCCCTGGTTCGATTTTGCCCATTAACAAACTTGACAGAGATTTTATGTATCAGTTTGGAAGAGATTTATGCAGAATTCTTTCAGTTATCGTGTCCATAAAAATGTGACATACATAGATAAAGTTTTGAACTGGGGGTGGTTTTGGGTTCTGGTTGGGAGTCATAATCTGTGTAGATCTGCAAAAATTAGAACTTAGGTGAGAATGTAATAAATAGGTAGTATTTCTTACGAAATCTACCTAAAAAAACCTACAGAAAAAGCTCTTTCTGTGCTTAACTCTTTTATACCAATTCTCTTTTTCCCTTGTACATTCTTTTACAATAGCTGTTGAGTAATCTCATTCTTTCATTCTTCTTTAGCTCCAATTTGCTATGAATTTATTATTGTGAAAATACGGCATAATTTGACCACCAGGAGTTGACAGGTGTGACGTAAGTCACATGGTGCCAGGTCTATGCAGGGCAAGATTCACACCCAAAAGAATATTGTGGGCAGGAGTCTCCCACCTAAAAATTTTTACCATTTTCTGGAGAATTTTGCTTTTTGAAACAACGATCTAGTCCCGTGACCTACTAACCAATTCAGCGATACTTTTTTGCTACCGATCGGCGAATTTCGCATTTTTTCCCGCGACAAATTGACAAATTTCATGATTTCTTGACAAAATTTACAATGCGTCCAACTAGATAATATCGCAATTTCCTCTGCAACCGTTTGACGAATTTTGCAACATTTTTCTGTGACCGTTTGACAAATTTTGCGATATTTTCCCCGCGATCGAAAAGGGAAAAAAACAAACAGGCAGTAAAGGCCACTGGGTGTTCCCTGCCAAATTGGCATAACAGTCAGCACTAAACAAAAATGAGATTACAACTGCAAAAATCTTTTTGTGCAAATGCAGAAAAATTTCCAAAACTCCAAGGAACTATGAAACAAATTTATCCTTGTAATTCACCGAAATTAGGATAACATTTTAAAATAAACCAACATTTCTTGTGTAATAGAAGAAATGAAGACTTTTCCTTTTAAACTTTAGACATGGATTTAAAATTTCAATGTATAGAACCTAGTTTACTCAAAGAAAATACCAGGCATTGCAGTTTTGGCTTTATTTGGTTTGTATTTTGGCTAAAACAATTCCACTCAGAAATGGATATTGATAATGCTACCACCCCAAATATGCATTGTTCAGACAAGTAGTTAAAATAAAGACATAAGATTTTGCGAAGTTTTCTGAATTTTTTTTTTTTTTTTTTTTTTTTTTTAAGAGAGCATAACCATGTTTACAATATTTTCCAAAGTTACAAAATATACTCTTGTGCAGCCTGTCACAAGTGTAGCTTGTGTCAGAAGCTTCAGTAACCAAAATTGAATAAACTCTATATCCAGAAATTCACTTAACAATCCAATTGTTAAGGGTCCGTAACATTTGGTGAAAGTTGCAAAATAGATGTATATATAAAGCTGACTTTCTTCTTTTTTTATATAAACATTTTTCATAATTATTCAGTTCGACTTATTTTTCAATGGTATTTTGTCATGTCTGTATTAGGGATGTAACGAATAGTGATTTGGCCGAATACCGAATATTCGGCCAAATACCGACTTTTAAAAAAATATATTTTAATTGTTTATCTTTTCAATTTTAAAATCAAAAATTAAATTAAGGACTAATTGAAATAATTTTTTTGTTTGAGTTTTCAAAAATCACAGCTGGATGTATTTTTTGTAATATTTGAAATACTTTGATGCCAATAAGATAACATTTGACTTTCAAAAATGTAAATAATAATTTTTTTTTTTAATCCATAGATAGTTTTAGTAATTTATATTTTTTACCTAAGATAGAAACTCATTACCTCTGTAAAAATGAAACTTTATTTTAGTAAAATCATTTTAACCCCCAAAAATAAGAACTTGCATGTGACCTCTGTCTTTTTATATCCTTCTCATGCAACTCAAACTTAGTCAATTTACATTCTGTATGTCAAGAAAAGGGTTATTTTCTTAAAATATAATTTCATTTTCATTTTGGGATTGCTTTTCAGAAATAAAAAATAAAGAGTCATCACTGCCAAATTTGTCAAATGAAGTTAATAATAATACAGCAGATAAACGAGGTAGATTGCTATTGTGATAAACATTTAATAGCTAGGACAGAGTGTCCATTTAACTAGTGGAAAACAAATGTAGAAAACTTTCCAAGGCTTGCAAATTTAGAAAGAAATCATCTTTCAGCTCCTGCAAGCACAGTATATAGTGAATGTTTGTTTTTTGAAGCTGGTATACAGTAGAAGGCCACTAATCCGCACAGCTTGGTTCCAAGCATTTTGCAGACTTGAGACTTTTTGCAGATTACAGGTCATGCATCTTTAATCTTTGTTTACACTTTTTTTATTCATATTTTGGACAAATTTAGATTCTTAATGCTTAGAAATAAATTACCACTTAAACATACATGAATTAAGTCAGAATTATTTTAAAAATAATTTGTTGATTTTTATATATTTTTTAAATATATCATCAATAGTTGTTTGTATAATAAAACATGTGGTTTATGTTTCTGATATGTTGTATCTTGCAGTTATCTATAAATAGCCATGACTGTAAAATGTAACTATCCTTTATCAAATATTGTAAATACATGTATAAGTATTAAATATGAATTTATTGATGTTTATAAACACTGATTTAAGGAATCGATTGCTTGGTTTTACTATAAACTGCTTTCTCTTTAATTCTATAATTGGAACTATTTCTAGATAGAGAGATTAAATATAATGTCTAAATAACCATCTTTCATTAATACAAATATTAACAGTAAATTTGAATTTTTTTTTAAAAATCTATCATAGAAATAATTAAATAAAATATTTTTATGTGATTATCATTTTAAATTGTAAAAAGTGAGTTTAATTGATGTATGGTACATATGTATCATATTTAAGATACAAGCTTTGTGGGGAAATTAAAAATTGTTGACATTGAGAAATTTTTTAAGAATAAAATTTTTTTTGTTTACGTTCATTTATACAGTGCGGATTACAGGCATTTGCAAATTACAGGTTTGCGGATTAGCGGTACTCTACTGTATATATGAAACCAAACGAAACAGATTTCTTGAAAATGCTGAAAAGTTATTTTTGCATCACAATTTCAGACTTTACAGTGATAAAATATTTTGTTACCCCTGTATGTTATTTTGAAGTAACTCATTAAATGCTTTTTCAGTATAGGTAAGTTTTTTTCTTTTCAATCTATCAAATTCATTAGTTCGTTTAATCAACATCTAATGTTTAATTTCTAATTAGTAAAGTAATTATATAGTCCTATATTTATTCAAATTTTTTTTATTTAAAAGTAAAACTAAAAACTAGAAAAATGATTTAATTTGTAAAAGATTAAACATTTTTACAAGACAGTAAAATATTTTTAATATTTATGAATTTTATTGTTTAAGAAACTTATTATAAATCAGATTAAAAAAATAGATATAAAGTTGATCTTTTTAAATTCACTGAAGAGATTTAAACTTTAAATGCAGTATATATTTTGCATTTTAATGTAAAAGAAATTAATGTTGCAATACTTACTTAAATTCACATGCCTAAATATGCAGCAAGAAAAATATTTTTATTTATGTAATATCATTATATACAGTTATTTATAAGTTGTCATGAAGCTTTAAAATTGCATAAGTATTAGGATTTCTTTTTCTTATAATAATTAATGTATTTAGATATAATTTTTTAATACTGTTTGTTGAAAATATTTAAAATTACATTTTGTTTTGATTTTCTGGAACTTATTTAACCAAATATCTTGGAATATTCGGCCAAATATCAAATTATATTCGGCAACAGGTATTCGGCCGAATATTGCCGAATACCGAACCGAATAGTGGCCGAATATTCGTTAGATCCCTAGTCTGTATTAATGCAATTCTTTAAATAGCACGTAAAATAGTTGGGGTTGAAGATTTTTTTTTTTTCTCTCCCAAATGATTCAACTCCCCTCCATTTATAAATGTTGGGAAGGAGTCTCCCCTCCTAGAAAAAATTTAATTTCAAGCCCCGCCTGAATGATTTAGCGAAAGAAAGAGACCATGGAAGTTCGTTTAGAGATTAATTTACATTTTTGGCTTAATTTCACTTTTTGCTTGAATTCTTGGTTAATTAGTTATCTAAATTATGATTTTTAGGTTTGTAATTCTTAAAGCTGAAATTGTCTCATTTCTTAGTAGTTTGAATAACAGATGAAGGAAAATTTTTTAAATATGGAAGAATAACTTTAAATATGATTCATAGATCACACACTTTGTGTTACTGTTGGGTTTATACAAATTTATTTTAACTTAATTATGGGAGACAGCACAATATACTCTCATATTTTTAATTGGCGTTAAAACTTATTTTATTAAATGCAAGTTCCAAATTAAATAGTCAAAATTTCTAATATAGAACAAAAGGATAAAATTTAAGGTTGAGTAAAGTAGATTTCAGAACAGTTGTAAAATATATTAATTCTTTATTATTTGAAAAACTTTATTTTGGTTGTTGTGTAAAGTATGACATGACAAGGACAACAGCATTTTCTATTCATTACCCAAAATAAAACTTTACAATGCATCCATATGTAGCTTTTGCTGCAATTTTTGCCTCACGAGCAAGATTTGTACAATACTCACCCGTTTTCTTATTTTTTCCCTGCAATCTATTACAGAAAGAAACTTTTTCCATTACAAAATAGAGAATTGGCTAGAACAGGTTCATTATGTCCATTAGAGGTCTGCACGGGCCGACCCATACAAAAAAAGATTCGGCCCGATACAAAAATTAAAAGTTCGGCCTGAGCCCGAACAAAAAAATACTGGCCTGGCCCGATACAAAATTTAAAAGTTCGGCCCGAGCCCGGAAAAAAGTTAATCTCGGCCCGGGTGAATTTCTACAAAACATTGATTTTTACGTCGATTTGGTTAAAAATTTGCCTCGTAGGAGGACATCTAACCAAAAATGCCTATCTTAGCCTTTTTTTTCATCTTTATAATCTTCCTTTTTATAGAGGTGGCGCAACCTGGAATATTTATTTTTTTAATAAATCTATTTGTTGTATGTATGTGTTTAAGTTATCATTAATATTGTTAATCTATATTCCATTTATTGAAGTGTTAAAAATCAGGAAAATGCTATACAGTAAAATCTTCTAAGATGGAATTGCATAAGGAAGGGAAAAAAATTCGACAATTTGCCTTCTTAGCAGGTGTAAATGAATTATATATTCTTTTCTTACGTATTAGTAGGGATGAACCGGATATGGATTTTGCCGGATATCGGATATCCGAAGCTCTTTCCCTTCCGGATATCGGATATCCGGTACTAGATATGCTGTTTTTAGTTATGGTGTATGCTTACTTATTTCTTTATATAATGCCATCTCAGAATAATAAATTACAAACATGTTTCACACATTATTAAAACATTTTAAATATATTGAAATATAATTTACAAAAACTATATATCTTTAAATATATGTATATTAATAATGTTGCTTAAAAAATGTAATTTAAACATTAAAATATTCTATTTATTTGTTTGTGCAATGCTGTCAGAAGTAAACAAATTTTAACCATAACACATTTATTAATATACCTATAATTGTAGAGTATTTTCACAAAAAAATACATACTTTTTTTTAATTTTTATTTAAGCATAAAATATCTACTAATATGGTTGAAGAGTTATTTTCTTCAAATACAGGTTCAGTTGATGCTTTTTTTGTTTTAATTATTTAATACTGGTTTACTTCAAGTCACATTTAGTTTTATTTTAAGTTAAATTACTTTTAGAGATTTATAAGTAAAATGAAAATTACTTTTAATTTAAAATATTTATAATGAAGTTATATTTTCCCTTGTAGTTTTATACAGTTATGAAACAGAATTTCAGGTTATGCATTAAAATTCCTTTATTAAAAACTAGCTGAACCACCCAGCATTGCCCGGGCCCATGATAACCTTAACAGAACTGAAGTTTGAATGATTTTTTAAAAAAAGAAGCTGCACCAAGGGCCCCAAGAAGGAGATTAATATTCAAAATTGGTTGTAGCTGAGGTCCGAGAAATTTTTTTTGTCTTTCAAGGCACAAAAAGTCAAGCGCCCCAGACCGGGAAGCAGGGTCCTAAGTGGAATGTAGAAATGAGGGAATAACTAAATAAAGAAAAGGCCCCCAAAATGAAGAAGATCGGATTAAAAAGGGGCACATTATTAGCAACTTAGAAATAAAAACTTCAAGGGGCCTTGTACTGGGCTCCAGGGAGCTAGGGTCTTAACTGTTATGTAGAAATGGGCAAATAATTAAATGGAGAAATGGACCCTAAAAATAAAGAATATCGGAAAAAAGCAAGGGGCAACTTATTAACAATTTACGGCACAAAAATTTAAACAGTGCCTGGGTCTTGTCTGAGAAATTTTTTTGTTGTTCATGTAGTAGCTGGAAGTCCTAAGAAGTTGTTAGAAAAACAAGTTGGAAATCATACGTCAAACATGACAAATTAGGTGTGTCTGTACTATAACTAATTTCAGTGAAATAAATTATACCGTGTATTATTATGATAGGATTAATTTCCGTAATAAAATGTGCATTTTAAGTTGGCAACATTTTATCTTTTGTTGATATTTACTGAAAATTCCAATGGGAAACTTAAGCCTAGCTTTGAAAATTTCAGAACTTAAAATCGCTATTTACACATTTACACTCTTTTTCCATTTAATATCTATTTCTCCGGAAACATCTATCCAAAAAACTGTTGATAGATTATATAATTGCTGTAATTAAACAATTTTAGTATGAAAATTCGGTTTTTAAATTCAGTAAAAAGGAAATAATATGACTCCATCTTAAATATGATATAATCACCATGGCAACCAAGAAACATTACCTATCGTGGGATATCATTGAATTAATTACGTATGATAGGATTTAATAGAATGAAGAATGTGACTATAACTTGGTTATATATGACTATAAACGTCATACATGTCAGATAACTTGGTGATACATCTCAGTCACTTGACGAGTAATCCTCAGAAGCTGCTATAACAAAGAAGTACCGATTTTTAAAAGATTCAAATTACTTACTAAATATTTTTATTAATATCTTTTTAAGTTTTGATTCAATTTTCATAAACCTTAAAATGACTTGACAAAATTCTGCATTGATTATATATATATATTAAATTTCAAACCATTCGGTTGGGTAGTTTTTGCATTGTTATATGCGGACAGACCAGCAGATAACTATAGGTGTTACGTATTTATATAATTACGAACACACCTAAACAGCTAGTGAATCGGATGATTTTTAAGAAGCTATCGTAGGACACAAAAGGAGCCAACTGATAGTTTTGAGCAGGGCGGCAAGAAGAAAACATTTTAAAAATTTCCTAGTATTTAGCACTTTAGATCTTCAATTAGTCGAAATTAAGCATAAGGTATATCATTAGAATAAAATTTTAAAGAAATGCTTCAAAAATTGGGCCCTAAGAACCAATAAAATTATGAGGATAGTGGCCTTGAGAGAAGTGTCCAAGACTCACCTTCAAAGTTACCGTACATACTCGCGTATAAGCCGACCCTCATATTCAAGATGAAAACATGTTTAATTCAGAATGGTTTTCTACGTCTTATTTCACCCCATTTAATTCTAAATAATTTAAGGCGCGAAGAAAACTACTGCAAAATATTGGTATTAAACCTGTTTTTATCTCGAATTTGGGGGTTGGCTTATATGCGAGTATATACAGTATGCATTGAGAGGGTAACACAATTGGGTGGTGGGGGGGGGGGGGGTAAAAACGCATGGCACACAATAAGTTCAAGAGGCCCGGGTTCTAACTGGAATGTAGAAATGGGGAATAACTTAATGAGAAAAGGCCCCCAAAACAAAGAAGATCGAATTCAAAGGAGGCAAGTTATTAACTATTTAGGGAACAAAAACTTCAAGGGGGGGCATACCGGGCTCCAGCAGGCCAGGGTCTTAACTAGAATGTAGAAATGGGGGAATAACTAAATGGAGAAAGGACCCCAAAAACGAAAAAGATCAGATAAAAAGGGGGCAAGTTATTAACAATTAAAGGCACAAAAACGTAAAGGGACTCAGGTCACAAAAAATTAAGTCTGATCCTCAGGTGCATCAGGACCTGCCGTAGACTATCCTCACCCAAATTTTCAGACTCCTATGTGATTTTGGTAGCCATCACATACACACAGAGCAAAACTTTCTTTTATTAGTAGATAATAAGTATAAAGTTTTTTTAACATACAAGTTAAAAAACAAAAAATAAAAATAGGTCTGTTTAATTGTTTAACTTAAAAGTAAGAAAGAAAATTAATAAAGCCATACTTTAATTAATAAACAACTTCATATTTTATTTTACAATCTGACAGTAAAGGAACAATTTTCTAAAAGATGTAAACGTAAATTCTTAAATTTATTATAAAGAGTTCAAAATTCTATATTAGGAAAGCTGACTTTAAACTTTTGAGAGTTAGAACCTTTTACTCGGGGATAAGGAACTTTCTATTATATTTCATATTTTGCATTATAAACAAACGTCACTTTTATCAAGGATGTTTGAATATAATTTGCCATCATGTCCTATGCATATTATTGATAGAACTTATGTAATAGAGAACCGGATATCCGGCAGAGAAGTCTGATATCCGGTGATTGTGATTCGGATATCCGATGATATTTCGGATATTGAAAAATCAGCCGGATATGCCGGATATCTGATATTTACCGGATATCCGTTGCATCCCTACGTATTAGTATATTCATTTTTCATGGATCAACACTTTTTCAGTTTAAGACAGGATTCCGTCATAAGCACGTTCTTTTTCACACGTTCTACTATATTTTAATTTAGCCATATTTTAATAAATGTATAAATCTACTATTCTCTAAAAAGAATAAATTTTAATGTTTAGTTGTAGAATAATGGAGATTTAAAATTGTATGCATGTTTTGCTAAGATTTTTGCGCCAGGTCTTATTTTACTGACCTTCGAACGGACCAGGCCACGCCGAGAATGATTTTCATACGGGTCAAAACCAGGACTGAAAATTTTGGGGCGTGAAGACTAGGAAGAATGAAACCAGTCCCAACTCTGTACGGAAAAAAATAATTTAAGGCACAGCCTTATCCTTCAGGAAAAAAGTAAGGCCCGGCCCGTAAAGAGTAATCACTAGGCCCGGCCCTTCAGAAAAAAGTATGGCCCGGGCCCGACCCAGCCCAAGCTGGACTCTGGCCTTGGCCCGTGCAGATCTCTAATGTACACTCCATCTTGCATGGCAGTAACAGTTCTCCTAGTTATTTTTTCTAAAGCAGATTCTTAACTTCTGCTGTTATCTTTTCCAACAAATTAGCCAAAATTTTTTCATGAAGGTAGTATGTAACTAGGGATGCACTGAATAGTGATTTTGGTCGAATACCAAATACTCGGCACACAGGTGAACCAACTGAATACTGAATATTCAGCCAGCCGAATAGTAATTGTTTAGCCGAATACATTTACATTTGAGTGTTTACGTGCTTTAAAAAGTTAAATTTAAAAATAATTTTACATCATATTTAACACAAACAATTTTGATGAACAGAACCTTTTAACAATCAAACTTTACAATTTAAAAAAAAATCTATACTTTGACTTATTTAAGGATAGTTTTAAAACTTTTAATATAAAAAAAAATAACTCCACAGCTTCTTCTGTGAACTAAATTAAATTTTCTTATATTCTAAAACAAATATTTTAAAATCAAAAAGAAATTTTGAAAGAATATTTTAAGTCATAGTATCCCAGTAAACAAGTAAAATAAAAATATATTCAAATGGTGGCAACTCAGCAAGAAAGCTTTTGAATGTACCAGGTCTAAAGTGAACGATTATTTTCACTATTTCGAAATGTAGAGGGTGTTCCTAAAATTTTAGAACAAACTTTCAAGGAAGATAATCTTCAAGAAAAACATTTTCTGTACAAGAAACCAGCATCGATCTATATCCATTTATTTAATCTATTTTCACTTCAAGCTGAACCTGAATTTTTGTTCACAACTTTATCAATAATGAAGATATTTGCAAGATTTTTATAATGTTAACTTTGTTTTGTATGAAATGTGATGAAATCATTGGAGGAGACAATTTTAGTAGTGACAGTATATGTACTGTCAACTGGAATCTGAATAATGGAATGTCTAGCTTAGTCAGGGGTCGATCTAGGAAAAATTTGGGGCCTATTTAGGGCCCCTTCACAAAAATCTATTTTATAAAATGGTCCCCTTCACAAAAATCAATTTGATAAAATGGGTCCCTTCACAAAAATCAATTTGATAAAATGGGTCCCTTCACAAAATTCTATTCCATTAACTTACTATTTATTATTTATTTATTATTTTGTGATGTTTTTAAATGTGTAATTTGTAAACAAACAAGTTCAGCAGAGAGTAAAAGCAATTTAAAAAGTTTTTGTTTATAAATGCTTGGTTCGAAGTTGATAAACTGGATTTCAACTTTCGTTACAAAATGTTATTTTTCACAAATATGTAATAAATTTCACAAAAATAACCTTTACTTTTCACAAAATGGGCCCCAAGAAAAAAAACCTGTATCAACCCCTGTTAGTGTTGTAAGTGGATTGCGATCCCGGTTTCCCATGTAAAAAATGGTCTTGTTATGTATTATAACCCCTGAAAGCTGCGTATTACCTGCCATTATCAGGGGTAGTACTAGCCCTAGGTGATATTTCAGGACATATTTGCTTTGCATACTAACTGAAAAAACCAGGGTTGCCAACTTTTAGCCAGGCCAAAAAAAAAAAAGCCGTCCGGCTTTTTTTGGTTTTAACCACTTAAAAACAGCCGGCTTTAATTGAAAAAGGCCGGCTTTTATTAAAAAAAGTGGTTTACAGCTAATTCACATTAAAATTGCATTAATTTATTTTTAACGCAATAAAAAATAGTTCCTTCTAAAAAATTTAGGTTCTTCTCTATTATCCCGTCGACCACTTTTCATAACAAAAAACTATCGCCAAACTGCAAGATTTGCCAAAAATGCCAAAATGTAGTCCCATTTACTTGATTTCAGAAGCATTATACATGTTTGTTATATCATCAAGTGGTTTTTAATTAGACATTTGCATGTATTTTTCATTATGTTTTACTAATTTATTAGTTTTTTCATTAAAATAATAATTGTCCTTAAATTCTTATATTTTATTTATGTATTTATTTTGATATTCCAATGTCAATGTTCTCCTGTTTATTTGGCGTTACAGTTTGGCGATAGTTTTTTGGTATGAAAAGTGGTCGACGGGATAATAGAGAAGTACCAAAACTTATATACTCGTTGAAAAGAATATATTCAATTAGACTGTAAGGTGGTTTTTTGAAATTATGTATTACATAGCTCGACATATACTATATATTTTAAAGATTATATTTAATTAAACAATAACAAAATATCACCATCAAAAATGAAAAATTCTTACATATACTGCTTTTTACTTTTAAAATTGTTGTGGATTAAGACTTAATAATTTATATATTTAATAAATGAAATTAGCATATATAATACTTGAGAGCATCCATATTTAGTTAGTAATCAATATTCTAATGTCTTATAAAACTATATTTTAATAAGTTTTTTTTCTACTAAGCAATTACAAAACTCATGCCAGATAAGTCCATATGAGGAGATTAAATTATGGAATGATCAACATAGAAAGAGGAATTAGGAAGAATATATACTAATATTTGAGGAGATTTTAGTAGATGTAAGTGTATAAAAAAAGAGAGAACAGTTTAAATTAAATAAAACTTGTTGAAATTAAAAGCATATGTTATTCATATTACTGTTTTTAACAGTGGAAAATGGTGTTTTTATTAAATTGCTGTATGTATGATTTTAAAGATATGAGAATTATTAAAACTTGCATAGCCCCAATCAATAGCCCCAGTAACTAATTTGTGTGTGTGTGTGTGTATCAATCTGCAGCAAAACAAAATTTATCTATGACGCAACTATGTCTACTACCACAAGAAATAACCCATTAAATAAGCCAAATTTTCAATTACAAAGAAAATACAGTAAGAAGATTACAGTAATCCAGAAACAAAAAAAAATTAGATTTTTTTTTTAAAATACAGTATTTTTTAAGCTATTAGATTAATCTTCAAAAATATGCAGTGCCCACTGTCATGTAGCATTATTTCTACTAGTGGGTTAATAGCCTTTAAAATTAGTTGATTAATAAAATATGAAATTAAACAACCGTTGTCTTATTTAATTATTTAAAGAAGTAAAACTGAAAAAAAAAAGTAAATTAAATTATAATAATATAAAAAAAAGCTATTTAAAAAATATAGCAATAGTTAAGCACTGAGTATGCCTTGTTAAAATTTAGGTAACATATTTACAATTCTGACTCAAATCATTAGTCTGCTAGGTGTTATTCCAATATTAATGTCTTCATTGAGAAATTATTTTATTGAGTTAGAATTTAATAAATAACTTGTCTTAAATTAGTTAAAAAATACTTAAAAATCTACAGTTTATAAATAAATTGCTTCAACGTATAAAAGCCAATTTTGACCAAAAAAGGCCGGTTAAAACCAATAAAAGCCGCTGGCCTGGCTTTTATTAATTTTAGCCGGCTTTTTTGCAACCCTGGAAAAAATCCTTAACTCCCTCTTCAATACATTTTATTATCACAAATACACAACTTTTTTGTTTTAAAAGTATACATTTAAAAAAAAAGTAAGTGAATAGTAGTAAAAATCAAGTTAAGGTCTTTTCTTGCTTTTATTATTGTTTTTTTTCCCCCTGTCAATAATTTTTCATAATGTTTTAAATTAAATTATCTATATTTACATACCATTTTTCTAAGGTTTTCAAGTTATTTGTTTTGATAAATGTTTGAAGGCAATTGAAATAAAAGAAATTACATTTGCAATATATATTTTTTTTTTTACCTATTTTCTTATTCTTATTTTAACGTTAATTTCTGGAGAAAAAAAAATATGAACATTATTTCTTGCATATAAAGAAATTTGTAAAACAAGTTCAAATTAACTTATTAAAATGTCTAAAAGATGCCAGCATTTGACTGCTGAGGGAATAGCAGACATTACGAATAGAAGTTCATCTGCAGAAAGTGAACACAATTATTGAATCAGTATTTTGAATGCAAAAAATGCGATATGGGTTGCACACAGGATCGATTTGAAATTTACTATACTAAAAAGATGTTTAAGAATCCTAAAACTGTCCCATATTATAAAATGCTTATTTTGAATTATTCAGTTTTAACCCATTATAATCAAATATATTTAATATGCTTTTGTTATATGTTTATACTACATTTCATTTTGAAAATTACTTTTAACTCAAACAATTTTTTAAAAATATAATTTAAATTAATGTACAATGTTATTCATCATCATTCCGCACTTGTTACTTTATATATTCAAATACATTTTTGAAAGAAACTAAGATCAACATTTTAGAAAAATATATTTTAAGTTATCATTAAATTTTACTGATAATTATACAACACTTTATTTTAGATGCTTTATTATATGTTAATATATAAATATATAGGGTAGATGTGCCAGTAATGGACCGCCTTAATGAGCCACTTTCAACATTTTTGGTTTAAAAAAAAAAATAACCAATAAAAATTCAGCTTTTTTTATTTCATTAATATGCTTTCTTTAAATTCTAGTTTTAAATACAATCATAATATCAATTATCTGTTACTTTTTGTGGGGTGTCCATTACTGGAATTTAGGGTGCTTTGATTTATTTCTGTTATTTACAATTAAATTTCAATTCACATTGGGAAATGTGACTATGAGCATGGTTAAATATTATTGATAGATTAATATAATATTAAAAAATGTGGAATATAACAATCATAAGTATTAATTAAAAAATATTTTTTAAAGAAATTCCTTAACAGTGTCCATTACTGGCACATCTACCATATATGTTTTGAAAAATAATTTTAACATCAAAAACATTTTGTATTTGGAATTGCCTATTTGAAAATTTTATTCTATTTTACTCATTATTACCATATTATTCAACACTATATATTAGGGGTGCACAACCTTTTTAAGCGAAGGGCCACTTACAAAAATGACTGGGTTGTCGAGGGCCACCATCAGAAAATTTTAGTTTCGAGGAGGTGTGACCGGGGGGCAACCTTTATAAGAGGAGGGGCAGTCACAAAAATGACTGGATTGATTGTCAAGACCCAACATCCATAGGGTGACCAAAATTTTGTTTCGGGCAAGGAGGAAGGGGGGGGGGGCTAATTTATGATTTATACCCACCCGATTGGCAAAATTTGCTATTTTTACGCGCCCAATCTGCGAAATTTGCAATTTTTTCCGCATCTGATTGGCGAAATTCGCGATTTTTACGTGCCTGATCGGCAAAATTTATGATTTATATGCACCCGATCGTCAAAATTCGCGATTTATATGCACTAGATCGGCAAAATACACAACTTTATGCACCCGATGGGCGAAATTTGGCAAAATTCGTGATTTCTACGCACTTGATTGGCGAAATTAGAGATTTTTTTCACGTCCGATCGGCGAAATTGATCCGCGGGCCACAGGTTGTGCACCCTACTATATATCATATGTTTATATATATTTTTTACTTTAAAAATATTTAAATTAAAACAACTTGTGTATTTTCATGTACATTAAGTGTTATGAGGTAACATTCGCAGGTTGTTTGAAAGTTTGATTTAATTATTTTCATTTTTGATTAAATCTTTTTTAAAACATTTATTTTGCTTACTGAGAATGTTAAAAATTACGTAAGTATTTTTCTATTATTTTTTTTAACTAAAAACATGGTTAAATGGCATTAAATCTGTTCAAAAATGTATTTTTGTATTACAATATCAGAGAATATACCTCATTTTTGAATAAATATGTATAACTTATTCCATGTATGTGAATTTCAAAAAGTTTAAGGAAAATTTTTTGTTATAAGTTTTTAACCCCCGAGAACTCACTAGATCTCTTGTCACACCAGAACTCGCTCGTGAGAAGTTTTCTCACGGTGCTCAATTGCCTTCACTTTTACCTTACACATTCATTTAATATCAGCATTTTTTGTCTGTCTTAATACTTTATTCACAAAAGATATATAAAATGATAAAAAAAAGAAGTTTCTAAAATTTAATTTAAAATGAAAAAAAAAAGTGTTTAAATAAGAGTCTTATTGCAACAGCTAGAACAAAAAAAATATGACGGTGAGAGAAAATCTCACGCAGCGAGTTTTCCTGGGTTAAAGACTATTTTACAAGCGTTAGGCTTAACTGCACAGAATTCTTCGGCCTAGAAGTAGAAGGTGAAATATAAATTTCGCGCTCTGTCCTCTGATGTGCACTTCAGAATGTACGCGACGGTGCAAATGGGTTAAAATTTAATCTTGTTTAAATCAAATTTAATTTTTTTTAAATGAAACATTTTAAAAATTGGCTCTATATCACCCTCTCACATTTCAATTCAATTTTAATTAATTTCACACAAACTATTTAGATAAAAAACATATCTAAAAATAATATACATTAGCATAGACGACATTTTAACACTTGTCAATAACAGCATCATCACAAACAACTGCAGAAAGAGCGACAAAGTCTGAAATAACCTCACTCGCCACTGCGTAGTAAATCCCATGACAATTAAAAACCAATCATTAACTCAACAATCATGCAAATTTTTCTTTCTATATACGGTTCCATAACACGTGACTACAACCAATCGCATGCTTTCTTAAACTTTCATCAATGACATAATACCAGGGCTGCGGAGTCTGTGGGAAAAACGACCGACTACGACTCTGCTATAAAGTACTACTAGTATTGCCTGTTGATTCCTATTATTCAGATTGCTTCATTGATGTCATTTGTTTTGAAATAGTAACAGTCGCTTTATTAAATTTACCATTAAATAAAGGAAATATTACTATTTAAAAATAGTGGCAGCAATCAAGCAATCCAAATTAAAAATTAAAAAAAAAAACCTCAACTAGCAACACTTCAAACTCAAACTGCTGTTACATTCCTGTTTGATCTTGAAGCATATGATGTGCATATCAAAACCTATATATTTTTTCATGTTTAATTTTTTTTGGATGAATTATGGATGTAAGTTGTGAAATCGGCTCTGGCCAAGACTGAAAATATTTTGATCAACCCCCCTTCCTCCCAGATACTCTATGCACACACACAAAAACACAATATGCATTAATTTTATATGTTTAAATAGAGAATTTTGCCGATCGGGTGTGTAAAGTCATAAATTTTGCAGATTAGGCGCTTAAAAATCAAATTTCTCCGACCGGGTGCGTAACAATCATGAATTTTGCTGTTCGGGCACGTAAAAATCACGAATTTTGCCGATCTGGTGCGTAGAAATCGCAAATTTCTATAGGTAAAAATTAATTTTTTTTACTCACTGGCCAATGGCCAGTACATTGATTTTTTTTACTCGCCAGTGTTTTGCAGCACTGGCCGATAACAAATTTACAAATACTTGATAAAAAAAATTGCGAAATTTGTCAAACGATTGTGGAATAAACAGCGAAATTTGTCAAATGGTCTCTGGAAAGAAATCAGGCGTTGCAGGAAAAAAATTAATTTTGTCTAACTGTCGTGAAAAAAAATCAAGAAATTCATCAAATAGGTTAGGGGGGAAAATCTCAAAATTCGTCAAATGATCTCGGGAGAAAAATAGTGAAATTCATCTAACAATAGCGGAACAGAATTGCAAAATTCGTCGAATGGCAGCGGAAATAAAATGCGAAATTTGTCGAACATCAGCGGAAAGAAAGTGCGCAATTTGTTCGTTCATGGAAAAAATCATGAAATTAGATAGTCGATAAATCACAAAATTCGTCTATCAATTGCGGAAAAAATCTCAAAATTTATTAATCGATAGTGGAAAAATCTCAAAATTCATCAACTAGTTTCGGAGGAAAAAAATTTCGAATATTGTCGAATGTCTTTGAGAATAAAAAATACGTCAAATAATTTCGGGGGAAAAATCGTGAAATTCGCTAAATGGTTTTGAAATTTGTCAAGGGGCAGCGGGGAAAATCTTTTTCCATTCAATCATCGCAATTGGCGAGTGACTATTAAGTTTGACCAGTGGTGGTAATAAAGTCAATCGCCAAATTTTCAGTATTACTCTCCGATTGGCGAGTGCTAATTTTGTCCTATACAAATTTCGCAGATCAAATCGAGAATTTTGCCGATCGGGTCCGTAAAAATTGCGAATTTTGCCGATCTGGTGCGTATAAGTCGCAAATTTCACAGATCAAATCATGAATTTTGCTGATCGGGCCCGTAAAAAATCACTAATTTTGCCGATCGGGCGCGTACAAATCGTTACTTTTGCCGATTGGGTGCGTGTAAATTGTAAATTTCTCCGATCGTCTGCGTAAAAATTGTGAATTTTGCCGATCGGGTGCGTAAAAATCACGAAATTTGCCGATCGGGTGCATAAAAATTGTGTCAATCACTAGGAAAAAAACTATGAATATTGTCAATCGCGCATGGAAAATAAATGCAAGATTTTTCTATCCTTGCCAACTGAAATGGGTTATACTGACTAAGGAGGTGGGTGAGTATAGGGAGCTAACTCTCCTCTTAAAATTAGCCATTTTTATTAACTTTTAGGCCAATACTCCCCCTCCTTCCCCGAAACAAAATTTTGTTCACCCTACGGATGTTGGCTCTCGACAATCCTGTCATTTTTGTGATTGACCCTCCTCTTAAAAAAGTTGTGCACCCCTACTTGTACTTGATATCCACATTTTATGACTGAATATGTTAAGAAGTACAATTTAGAATAATATATGTTTCTCCTTCTCCCCACCTTCATTCATGAAAGCAGAATTTTTTTTGGCACTGGCAATCTTTAAAGCTAAATTTACTCCCTCAAATAAAGTTAAGGAGTATTTTCACTCTTTGAAAATAATCTTAGCTATATCTCTTTTATAAATACAAACGTAAACTGATGATATATCCTTGCCAACAGAACTGAATATGTTTGACTGGGAAGGAAGGAACCTAGGGGGCTACCCCCCCGTCACACCTCCTGTAATTCTACTGATGGTGGCCCTCGACAACCCAGTCATTTTTGTAAGTGGCCCTTCGCTTAAAAAGGTTGTGCACCCCTAGTTTAAACAAATATAATCTAAAATGTGTAGTATAAGTCGAGCTATGTAAAACAATTCAAAACACCACGTTCCTGTGTAATTTAATATATTCTTTTCAAAGTACGTATTTCAATTTTCTTTTAGACATATAGCCTTCATAGTTGCCTTCTAGAAGATATAAAGACTTGTTTATTAGATAAAGTTTAATAGAAGTTCATAATTTCTTTAGTAGGAAATATTTATTAGTGCATTAAAAATACATTAATGCAAATTTAATGTAAATTAGCTGTAAACCATCTTTTTTTAAATAAAAGCCGGTCTTTTTCTATCTGGCTTTTTGTAAGTGGTTAAAACCAGGCCGGCTTTTTGTAACTAATATTCAAAAACAAAGTTTTTGCCAAATTGGCAGGGGAAAAAAAAGTGTGCCAACGTGGTGCGTATATGACATGTGCCCAAATGACAACACCAATAACTTAATACAAGCATAATTGTTGGGTCCTTAAAGTTTAGAAACTTAACAAATTTTTAAAAAATGTGCACGAGTGCTATGTATAGCTGAGTATTTTTAATACAAAATACTTTTCCAGATTGATAAACTTACCTTATCTTATCTGGGGCCACCTTGATAATGTTCAATACCTAATCACTGAAAGAGATACTCACAAAATTAATTTTAATAAAAGAGGACCCTTCACAAGATTAGATTCTATAAAAACATACCTTTTCAATCTTCATTGATTATAGGTTTTAAAATGTGTAATTTGGAGACAAAATAAGTTCACCAGAAATTAAAACTAAAGTAGGACTTAAAGTTATTAAATGCATGGTTTCAATTAGAGTAGTTGGATTTCATCTTTTGCAACAAAATGTTATTTTACACAAAAATATGGTAAATTTCACAAAATGGCCCCCAAGGAAAAAAAAAAAAAACCTGCATCAACCCTTGAAATGGAGTTTTAAATCATTTCTTACGACACGAGAGTTGAGAACAAATTGGATTCAGTAAAAACAAACTATCTCAGCTAACGATAGAAGCTTTAAGACCATATTGAGTTTCTGCATTACATGACAAATCTTGCACATTTAATGAAGATCAACAGCCCACAGGGCCTCTACATGAAATTAGTGGCTATTAAAAAATTGTCTGTCAGCGGCCACCTTATGGCTTTCCTACAAGGAAAGCGCAAAATGCTTTTGCATTTCATCAAGGATTCTACTTTTGTTGGTTGAATCATATTAGCATTTATTTGCATATTTAATTTTAGATTAATACTAATTAACAAAAGTGTTAACTGTTAAGAACATTTAAATAACAAGTGGGTAAGTGTGATCGAAGATCGCACAAAGGGTTTCGTTTAATATTCCTTTCAAAACACTTTATCCTTCCTTTAATAAATTCAAGTAAATTTCATTTTTAGCAAAAGAATTTACCGGTCTATTTTTTCTTTTTTTCGAATATCTAAACCATTCTGATAGCGGTCTAAGCCCGCTATTATATTCTCTCACTGTAATATCTATCATGCAGACTAAATGCGATATTTAAAAAAAATAATTTCAAAATTAAACATGTTGTACACCTTCAAAATGTTAAAATATGCGAATATTTCCATAATCTGGTTTTTATCATGATTCAATACATTCCTCAAACTCATATATTTACTATTCTCTATTATTCATATTGATACTTTCTTTGTATTATTCTCAAACATCTGAAAAATTCGTTAAACTTCCAATAGGATGTCAGATTTTCTTTTTAATTCTCCAATGACGTGATATTAATCTGCTTTGTGTACATCCACATACTCTTACTCCTTGTATTATTGAGAAATCTTAGACATTTTCTGTTTTATTTACCACTATGACATCCATCAATTTTATTTCATATTTATCTTTTTTTCCCCCCCAATTGGTGAAACTTTTTATTTCATATTTATCTTTTTTTATTTGGTGAAATTTTTTTATTTCATTTTAATTTTTCACATGAAAATCGTCTGATAGAAAATTATTGTAGAAAGAATTTCATTGTGGATTTTAAATTTTTGGCATCATGCTATAACGAAAAATGTTTAAATTTAATAGAAAAAGGCTACTAGAATTTTGGTTTTTTATCTCTATTAAAATACGAATTTTTTAAATTTTAATATTTTTAGCTCTTCACAGCTGATATTCTGATTTATACACAAAGTTTCAACTCTGTAAGTTACATAGTTTTCGAGAATGGCGCTGTGACAGACAGACAACGGAGCGGGAGCAATAGGGTTTCGTGAGATGAACGAAACTCTAAAAAGTGACCACTAATAAAATTTCCCAGTTTTGCCCTTTAACCTGTCAGCACACGCACTGGGATAAAATCTACCCCAGCTCACAGCTATTACTTAAAAATGTGCAAAAATCGTTCGGATAATTCTGAGTTTTATAGTACCTTTCAAACAGAAAGATATCAAGATGTGGCCAAAAAGAATTTACCTCCGGTTGTGGATTTTCCATTTTTTTATTACAAAAATGTCACGTGGGAGGAAATTTACCCCACACATGCCAACGTAACCCATAATGATAGGAAAATGTTAATGCAAATGTTTATGCAATGCAAATAATATAATTGTTCTTTTAAACGCTAACAACTCTTGCACATATAGTTTCTATATACGAGTTTTATATTTTTTTGAATTTTCATGGCTGAGTTTGGATTGCAAAAGCTTTGTATGTAATGATATGCAGAAAAAAAAAAATCTTAGTGCTTTTTTTTTTTTTTTTGGTTTAAATATAAAAGAACTTAAGTTGCATTATGTTCTTTATTGATTTACAGTTTACTCCAAAATATAAATTTTTGTTTATAATCAGACCGGGGGGAAATTAACGCAAGAAAACCCATTGGGGTAAAATTTATCCCGCGCGTGTATTAACTAACGTAATGGAAAGGGGCGCGTGTGCTGACGGGTTAATATTTAACTTCTCGGCAAGCGCGCTTCAATATTTTGCAGGATTAGAATTTGCATGCGCTCAAACGCGTGTACTATTTTAATGCATAGTAATTTTTCTGTCCAAAATATTTCATAACGGTAATCTTTTTAAATAACCATTTTTTTTTTAACGTCATGTTCGACTCGGTACAGGGAAAACGGGGGACCCCCCTCTCCCAAAAAAATTATCGTCTGGGCGATTGCCCCAAAGGTTAATAAAGTAGTTTTACTTTTCCACATTGATATCCAGTTCTCAGAAGACAAACAAATCTGTATTTCATATTAACGTTTAAACTCCACGCTTTGCCTTAGTGCGATGAAAATTTAGGGAGTTTTTTTTTTTTTTTTGCGGAATTCAGAGAACTTGCAACTACGCACTATAAAGTTTCCAAATAACGGATATTTGACTGAAACACCTGCTTGTGGCAACTAAGTCTATCAAATATCGAACAAATCTTTCAAATTATGGAAAAAAAAAGTATCAAAAACAAACTTTACGGTATTCGAAACATTTCAATGGATTTAAAATTAACAATGGATCAAGATTGGGATGAAATTGAAAGCCTTGACAGAGTAATATTTATTATCATCTAGAAATGTTCAAAGTGGCTATTATACAAATGTTCTGAAGTCTTAAATAAGCTGCACGAGCATCAAACATGTATAACATAAATAACTTAAAACACAACAAAACTGGCTAATCGCGCTTGAACAATCTTCTGAATTTTACATCCAACGCACATCTACGATATTAGAATTTGCTGTTTCGCCCATGGTTCGACACGTTTTTCAAGCTTCGAAATTACAGAAGTTTGAATATTTAATATAATCTCAATAATTACAATTTCAAAAGAATATTACGGCAATAAAGACAAAAATAAAACAAAGAATAGGTTTTAACAAATTTGCTTACCAAGTTAATAGAATCTGAAATAATCCTCGGGTCTAATTTGCGTTCACAAGAAACGATTCACTATTCACTGAACTTGTACACGTAACGATAACGACGTCAGCGGACAGAAATGGCGCGAGCGCGAACTTACAGGATTTACCAAAGAAATGAGATTATCCAATCCGAATATAGAAATGTTGAACAGCTTGAAATAAACCAATGAGATAAAGAGAATCAGTAATGAAAGGCCTCAACTCAAACTCAATTTAAAATGTTACATTCAGCGCCCTCTGCATTATCTAGGGGAGTTGAACCTCGGTTCTAACAACGATCGAGTACGAAAACTCGGTGGAAACGTCTCCTCTTTTACATCAACAATTTGACGTCAGGAAAAATGCAGTTGCTACAAGCACTGCTAAAATAATGCCTTTATACGGTATACATATGAAACATTTTGCATTATTCAATGAATTGTTACAGCAAGTAATAACCATTTTTGATAGACAGATTTCAGGTATCTAAAAAAGGTGCGTTTTCACTGGTCGACCCAACGACCTTAACTACCTTAACCTAAGAGCGTTTTCACTGGTTACAGAGAAGCCCTAGCGCCAACCAATCATGGACAAGGTTTTACTGTGTAAGCGCGCGACCTACGTTATACACGGCCGGTGCATGACTTTTAAAACGTCACATGAAGTGGATCATTTTTATACGGCGATTGATGCAAAACAGGGGGCGCGCTGCTTTGCACCAATCACCGCGCAAAAATGATCCACTGCATGTGACGTTATAAATGTCATGCACCGGCCGTATGTAACGTAGGTCGCGGTAAGCGTCGTATTTACGGATCGATATCAATTGTCAGTGGTTATAAACATAAACCAAATAACTGTTTGTTTCCCTTTTCATGTTAATAACAGATATTTTGTATGGAAATAATCGAAAGTTTTGACTGGTTTTCGCTATTAGAGGGTCTCAAATAACGCCCCACAAAAATATTAATCTTCTGTTATATGCATGCATCATAATACATCAATACTATTAATTTTTTTTGTAGTTTCAAATAAAATGCTATATTTTTTTAATAATGACAATCGTAAATCATAAGATTTAGAAGTTACTCAGAATTAATTGAAAGCTCATTTTATGCCAAAAGTTTTTGTGTTATATGGCTTGTATATCTAAACTTATTTTTCTGCTTTCACATGTTAAATTAAAAGTCTAAATATATGTTTTTTGCTTCGGTGATATACTCATTTTATTTGTACATGTGTATAAATTTAAAAAAAAAAATGCCAGTGCAGTTATACTCTTGAAACACTAAGTTATTATCATTTATTTAAAAACACAGAAGTAATTTGAAGAAACAATGATAATGATGAGTGAAATACTTTCACTCATTCCATAGTCCTTCCAAGGTGTCATTATACATGAGGCTTCTCCGAGGTACATTCTAATTAAGCATGTATCAGTTGATCACACTGTCAGCTTGTCTTATCATATAATCACTATTTATATTGGGATTTAAAAATGTGTAATTTGCAAACAAAACAATCTCACCATTAAGCTAAACTTCAGCAGGAGAACATAAAAAAAATTGTAGAATTATTGAATGTAATTACATCTACTTTTTGAGACACCCCCCCCCCCCCCCCCCCCACCTTCCTTCAAAAAAAATTTTTTTTTCACAGCAAAATGCATAATAAATGTACTTAAAATTGTAAATTTTGCTTTATGATTATTTCACATCAAAATTTGATGCAGTTTTTTCCCACTGCAATTCAAATTTTTTTAGCATTGTAGCATTTCTTTTATACAGATTTAAACTTCGAAAGGAACATTAAGAATAAAAATACCTGTAAACTACATTGATACAGATGTCGCAAACACACCAGGGTTTCTTTTTGGCGCCAAAATCGCAATTTTTTGCCTTGTGGGGTAATATGGTGAATTTTGCTTTGTATGGCAAATTGGTATATTTTATAATAAAATGAAATGTTTATGTAAATAAATTAAAAATAAAATAATCTCCCCAAAAACGTCACCTGTAAAAAATGCAGCCAAGTCTCGTGACTCTTTTTCCGTAAAAAGTTCTGAGATCGTGTAAAGCCAAGTTTAGCTATCTTATTAACTCCGAAATTTTCATTCACAAATCACTCCTAGTCTCTACATCTTTAGTTAAATATTATTTTGTGACTTGGCAATTACGCAGCACAGGGAAGTTATTACATCTTACTATGTTATGGGATGGGATGAGATAATATGATTAAGGCTAATTATATACGCACAGGGAATTTATTACACCTTAATATGTTATGGGATGGCATGGTATTATTTGATTAAGACTAATTATATACATCACATTCTCGTGCTACGTAATTGCCAAGTCACAAAATAATATTTAACTAAAGATGTAGAGACTAGGAGTGATTTGTGAATGAAAATTTCAGAGTTAATAAGATAGCTAAACTTGGCTTTACACGATCTCAGAACTTTTTACGGAAAAAGAGTCACGAGACTTGGCTGCATTTTTTACAGGTGACGTTTTTGATGAGATTTCACATCTTTTTGTAAGTAAATCTCCTTTTCTTGATTTTGGTTTACTTTGGAGATCACCCACTGATTTTCGCTAAGCCCACACTCTGTCACTATTATTTACAGATATCAAAAATTTGAAGCTTTACCCAGATAACAATTTTTGATTTTTAAAACATTTTTATAACCCCAACATGTAAATGACTAGATGCTTTTTAAAGGCTTTGTCTGAAAGGTTTGCAAACATTGTAAAAAGCATTATAAAAGGTTGCTAGTTGACACAATCTGAGGTACTTTGTAAGTGTTTTAGGACAAGCATACCAAAATGTAGAAACGTAAGGCTAGTTAGAGGATTTCATATTAAGCATTGTAACAAGAATTACAATCAAAGGTAGATAATAATGCTTTTATCATAAGCATCTATAAAGGAAATGAAAAATGTTTTGATTAATCTGTTAGTTTTAAATCGTAATTGACAGAGGCATGAGACTTTCATCAAAATAACTTGACTTAGAATTTTTCTTTTGTTTCTGTGGGAAATTAAATTTTAGCCAATTATTTATATACTGAAAAAAAAATGCTTTTTATTAGCCCTTATTATATTTAAGATGTCATATTACATATTTTAATTAATA
The DNA here is from genome assembly GCA_963931845.1 of Maratus michaelseni. Taxonomy (NCBI): domain Eukaryota; kingdom Metazoa; phylum Arthropoda; class Arachnida; order Araneae; family Salticidae; genus Maratus; species Maratus michaelseni. Next base: position 46,170,500 of record OZ007596.1, read on the forward strand.
TATTGTTTTTTTTCCCTTTAAAGTATTTGCTAAAATTTTAATTTTTTTTTAATTAATAGTTTTTTTCCCTTTAAAGTAATTGCTAAAATTTTAATATATTTTATTTTTTAAGTTTTACTGATTGAATTTTACCTCTGTTTCTGGGGAAAACTAAATTTTAGCCTATTATTTATATACTGATTAAAAAAAGGAAAATAATGCTATTTATTAGCCTACATTATATTTAAGAAGTCATATTATATTTAGCAAGTTACATATTTTAATTAATGTATTGTTTTTTTTCTTTTAAAGTAATTGCTAAAATTTGAATATATTTCATTTTTTAAGTTTTACTGAGTGTTACTTTTGTTTGTGTGGGAAACTAAATTTTAGCTGAAAAAAAAAATAATGATTTTTATTAGCCCATATTATTTTTAAGAAGTCATATTACATTTAGCAAGTTACATATTTTAATAATTATATATATATATTTTCCTTTAAAGTAATTGCTAAAATTTGAATACATTTTTTAAATTTTACTAAGTGGGCCTTTCTTTTGTTTCTGTGGGAAATTAAATTTTAGTCTAATATTTATATACTGAAGGGAAAAAAAAGAATTATTTTTATTAGCCTATATTATATTTAAGAATTCATATTACATTTAGCAAGTTACATATTTTAATTAATATATCGTTCTTTTTTAGTAATTGCTAAAATTTGAATGTATTTTATTTTTTATATTTTAATTAATATATTGCTTTTTTTTCCTTTAAAGTAATTGCTAAAATTTGAATATAATTATTTTTTTAATTTTTATTGAGTGTTGAACATTGTACTCAGGGGTGCCATGTCAGAACTTTCTTCGAGGGGGGGGGGGATATTTTTTTAATCTTGTTGTGGACAGCCGAGAAATAATTGGCAAGTTTTCTTCATATTTTAAAAGTTAACCAAAGTACTCATTGATGATATCTCTCATTTTGAGAATATTGCAATAGGATGGATAATTAATTTGTGTGCTTAAACAGTTTATTTAATGCAAATGTTTCTATTTTATTCAAATCAGACAAGTTATTTCAGAGTTTATATAATTTCTGATTCTTGAAGAAAATATACAGGGTGATTCATAAAAGATGGGCAGAACTTTAAGGGGTTATAGTACACTTAAAGACAAATAATATTAAATAGGAGACTAAGGGTCCCAGACGTATTCCCAAGGAGATAGGGGGCATTAAAGTTTAGGGTCCGAAATTTCAAATGATTATAAAACATGGAAAAATTGGTCGATTCGTTTGCGGTTTTTGCAAAAAATTTTCTTTATGCCAGTATTTTCTTGAAATAAAATTTTAAAGTTCAATTTCAAAAAATGCCGATAGGGGGCGCTTTAGACTTTGGAGTAACAAACAACTATTTTTTAACGTTATTTTTTGTATTTCTTTAAATGATTTCGAAAGCTTAGACTTAAACTTAAATTTTGATCTAAAAATCGGAGTCCTAACGAGTAGTTAAGTAGCGTAAACTGAAATTTGAAATTTGAAACCCTTCTCCCCCCAGAACAAAAATCAGTTATTCCCGATCTTTGTGTCGTAGATTAGGCTCTAACTACTGCCGCGTTTTGCTAAAATTATTCTTTATGTCAGTATTTTCTTGAAAATAAATTTTAAAGAAAATTTTCAAAAAATTCCGATAGAGGGCGCTTTAGACTTTGGAGTAACGAACAACTATTTTATACCGTTATTTTTTGTGTCTCATTAAATGCTTTCTAAAGCTTAGACTTAAACTTAAATTTTCAGCTCAAAATCTGAATCGCTGAGCGTGGTTCAGTAGCGAGGGGAGGGGGTTCAAACTGAACTGTGCTCAGGAGTAGAAATTTAAAACCCCTCTCCCCAGAAACTTAACCACGTCTAACGATTCACATTTTGGGCTGAAAATTTAAGTCTAAGCTTTAGAAAGCATTTAATGAGACACAAAAAATAACGGTATAAAATAGTTGTTCGTTACTCCAAAGTCTAAAGCGCCCTCTATCGGAATTTTTTGAAAATTTTCTTTAAAATTTATTTTCAAGAAAATACTGACATAAAGAATAATTTTAGCAAAACGCGGCAGTAGTTAGAGCCTAATCTACGACACAAAGATCGGGAATAACTGATTTTTGTTCTGGGGGGAGAAGGGTTTCAAATTTCAAATTTCAGTTTACGCTACTTAACTACTCGTTAGGACTCAGATTTTTAGATCAAAATTTAAGTTTAAGTCTAAGCTTTCGAAATCATTTAAAGAAATACAAAAAATAACGTTAAAAAATAGTTGTTTGTTACTCCAAAGTCTAAAGCGCCCCCTATCGGCATTTTTTGAAATGGAACTTTAAAATTTTATTTCAAGAAAATACTGGCATAAAGAAAATTTTTTGCAAAAACCGCAAACGAATCGACCAATTTTTCCATGTTTTATAATCATTTGAAATTTCGGACCCTAAACTTTAATGCCCCCTATCTCCTTGGGAATACGTCTGGGACCCTTAGTCTCCTATTTAATATTATTTGTCTTTAAGTGTACTATAACCCCTTAAAGTTCTGCCCATCTTTTATGAATCACCCTGTATATATATATATATATTTTTCTGAAATATCAATTTCCTTGAAGTTGGGGGAGATAGTACCCTATTTGTACCGATTCTGTCCATATTTCTTACTATGTATGTGGGTATTATATATATATTGAATTTGTTGTAATCAATCCACTACATTACTAGATAATATTTTCATATTAAAATGTTCCTAACTTATGTTAAGAAATTTTCTTTAGGAAAATTTATTTTATTTTAATTAAAATCATTCTTATGCACATAGGCGTAGAGTCTTGAAAATTATTGTTGATGAACTTAAACATAACTTTTTTTTTTTTTTTTTTTTTCACACACATGTGTGTGTAAAAGACATTGCTAAAAAGATTCAATGTTGCTTTTTTAACTACCTTTTTAAAGAAATTAAACAGAATTGTATATTTATAAATAAATCACATTAAGACAATGTTAAAATTCAAATGTACAAAATAGTTTATAAAATTATATACTCGCTGTCATTCACGAATCTTTTATAATAAAATTACAATGAAAATTGACTTTGAATAACATTTTTTCAGAATATGAATTCTTTTCCTATTTTTACTTTTTATATGGGTTTTGGCTACAAAATTTCAAATGAAAAATAAATAAAATTAGGTATTAGTGGAAGATGAATTTTTTTTTCTAATGTCATTTATCTTTGTAACAAAGAAAAAAAAAAAAAAAAAAAAAAGGAAATTCTAAAAAAAAAAAAAAAAAAAATTATATTAGAGGGGAGGGAGTCTATTTTTTAAATTATTGGTTGGATTTGAGCATATACAACTCTATGCCTATGCTTATACATAGTAAATTTGATTATATTTTCAGTTACTTACCTTTTGAATACAGTTCACTGGTACAGGATCAGCTAATTATACATTGTAAGAAGGAGAAAAAAAAAACCTGTGTTTACTAACAGTGCTAACACCAATACCACACAAAAAATGTAGAATTCAAATATACCGTACATTATACACTGTTGCAATATGTGTTCTAGTTGAAAGCTAAGAATACTTTAATTTAAAAAAAATCTCCATTTCTATGTAGGTATGCCTTTTTTTTTTTTTCATTTCGTCTACAAGTGAAATACTTTCCTATATGTGACAGAGCAAACACAAACTAATGTTGTTACTTTTATTTTCTAATTTAACTCATTTAAATTACTGTTTTTCCTTTATAATAATTTTTAATAACTTTCTCTTAAAATGAATTCTTTAATGATGCAAAAAGAAACTTTTTTATATATTCAATGATAATCTTCTCAAAACATTTTTATGCTAAAGTAATAGCAGTTTCTTGCCCATTTAATAGCTTCATTATATAAGTTTTACATATTACAATGTGACAAATATGGTATTAAAAATATAATTTTTAATCTACACCCAAAGATTACTTTAACTAATAATATATTTCAATATTGTAATCTTTGCATTTCCTCATCTAATATTCCCTAATTCCTTTCTAGTTAAAAGCTAACAATACTTAAATTTTTAAAAAATCTCAATTTCTATGTGGCCTTTTTTTTTTTTTTTTTTTTTTTTTTTTTTGTTTACAAGAGAAATACTTTCCTATATGCAACAGAGCAAACACAAACTAATGTTGTTACTTTTATTTTCTAATTTAACTCATTTAAATTACTGTTTTTTCTTTATAATAATTTTTAATAACTTACTCTGAAGCAAACAAAAGTATTTCTCAATATCCAGGCAATATTTTCTAAAACAAATGAAACATTATTCAGTTTAAATAATTCTATTTATTTACATACAAAAAATAATATAATCATCAACAACCCGAGTAAAGTCTCTATTTTCTTCTTGATTCTTTCTTTTCTCTCTAGCAAATAAAAAGATAAATAAATATAGACACACGCATCAAATATGTATAATAAAAGGAAATAAAGTACACAATAAGCAGTAGCACAGCCAGTATCCTCATCTGGAATTGTTACTCATTAAAAAAAAAAAAAAAAAAAATGTGTGACAAAAAGTAATGAAAAGCACAAACAGTCGTAATAAACTTAACATTTGTGTGTTTAAAGGTTTCATAAAAGAGCATCTTCTTTAGTCTTCAGAGAAAAAAGAAAGAGCAATAGCAGTAACATATGACTATTTTACTGCTATTGCTCCTAATGTATTTTTTCATTGATTTTCTGTTTAAATAGAGGCCCCGCCCCTTTTGGGTCATTCTATGTCAAATCAACCAAAAAATTTCAATATTCAACCTGACCATTTCAGATTTTAATGAAACCTTCAGGAATCATTCTCCCTGATGATACAAATGAGAATACTTTTATAATTTTTTTTATCTTAGTAAATTTTCATACAACTAATTTTTTTAATTTCGAAAAATCAGCATTTTTTTTGGCTTGTATAAATGTTTTCAATTTTGAATTTATCCAATTCTATCAGGCGTAGAAAGTTGTTTGACCCCTCATTTTAAAGAGAATTTCATATGGTTTAATTTGATATACAAATTGACTATGTTTGGTTTAAAGAAAAGTAAATTTAATTTAAATAGCGTTTTTTTTAAATTTTGAAAAAAAAAGTTTTTTGTAATATTATAAACTTTAAGTTCTTAAAGTTTTACAGAGGGATCTCAATGGGATCAGCAGTTTAAAAAAAAATAATGATTAAAATTAATAAGACAATACCTATCTTTAGCACAGTCATAAAGTTGGCAAGGTGCCAACTTTAAATAACAGCCCCAACTGGTGTTTAACATTAGTCTTTTTAACATATCTGCTGATCCCATTGAGATCCCACTCTAAAACTTTCAGAATTTAAAGTTTATAATATTACAAAAAACATTTTTTTCAAAACTTTTAAAAAACACTATTTTTAAATTAAATAAAAGTTACTTTTTTTAAACCAAACATAGTCAACTTGCATATCAAATTAAACCTTGTGAAATTATCTTTAAAATGAAGGGTCAAACAACTCTCTATGCCTGATAGAACTTGAGAAATTTCAACATTGAAAACAATTATACAAGCCAAAAAATGATGATTTTTCGAAATTAAAAAAAATAATTGTATGAAAATTTACTGATATACAAAAATAATAAAAGTATATTCTTATTTATATCATCAGGGAGAATGATTCCTGTAAGTTTCATAAAAATCTAAAATGGTCAGGTTGAGTCGCTGGTTGATTTGATACTGAATGACCCTATTACAAAGCATTGAAACAGTTGAGAATGATATTTTATGCTGCTTATACTTTTAATTTCTTTGGTTTTTTGCACAACATTACTTTACCTTAAGACAAATGGATTTCTATACATCTGATCAATTTTTTAAATACTCTGGAAGGGGTTTAAACCCCTAAATTGCTCCCTTTGCTATGCTAATGCAATAGGTTTACAGAATTCAATAGTCAAAATACGGTATGACATGCACTTTATATAGGTCACTCTTAAGAAGCTACTTTACTCAGGCGAAAACACCTGCTCACTACTGTTAATCCTATGGGGGAAACAATATCTCATTCGCATTTCAATATTTATAAATGATTTTTTTTTTTAAATTGAGGATACTTTTACTTTTGAAACAGTTTCCGAAAGTGAAAGTATCTTAATAAAAAAAAAAAAACTTGTAATCAAAATCAAAAAAGTACAAAAGAGCGTGCATAGAGATTGACCTCAGCTATCCAATGTAAAAAAAAAAAAAAAAAAAAAAAATCATTTAAAAATATTGAAATGCGAACGAGATATCGTAAATTATTTCCCCCATAGGATTAACATTAGCAAGCGGGTGTTTTCGCCTGAGTGAAGTAGGATCTTAAAAATCTGCACAACGTGAGGCAAAGTGCTTTATAGATTTCTGATGTAGATTCTTTGTTTATATTTTAAAATATTATCAAACTAGGCATTTTTAGAATCCACTGATCAAATATAGCAATCTTGCTTTTGTCAATTAGTCTTAACGGAAAATTTCATTATTTATATTGTGTTTAATGTGGGGATTTTGCAGTTGCAGATTTTTTTAAGTTGGATATAACAACAACAATGTGCCAAATGGTTAAGCCTGTATTATTTAATGCAATGTATAAGCACCTAGACAAAAAAAGCTTGTATATAAATGGGCTAAGAGGATAATTATAATGATTCTTTTTTAAAGGCATCTGTGTACCTGTTAGGCTTAGCTTGCTAATTTTTTTTTTTTTTTTTATAAAAAATGGTACTTCTCCATTATCCTGTCGACCACTGTTCATAACAGATAACTATTGGCAAACTAACGCCAAATAAAAAAAATTAAAGAATGCTGCCATTGGAATCTCAAAATAAATAAATTTTGAAAAACCCCACTCTTCAATGCATCAACTTAGTAAACTTGAGCAATAAAATTTATAAAATATTAATGAAAGAGTTTGAAAAAAAAAAAAAAACTTGGATATTTATTCATTTACATTATTTTTCCAAATTATCCCTCTCAGCTGGTGAATAAATATTTTTGACATCAGTTGAAACTGATCTATTGTACATAACTATGCATCACAACATTTTTTCAATGCTTTTTCTCTTTTAATATCATGGCACTGCTGTTTAAGGACACAACTGTTATTTTGATTAACGAAATAACTAATAAATCAGTAAAACATAATGAAAGATACAGGTAAATGTCAAATTATAGCCACTTGATAGCATAACAAACACATGCAATGCTTCTGAGTCAAGTGAATGTGTGGCCACAATAATGTATCTTTGGCCTTAAATCCTATAATTTAATGACAGTTCTTATGAAAAGTGGTCGACGGGATAATGGAGGAAGTACTTAAAGAACACACAATTTAATTGTAAAACACATACAATTTTTATTATAAACACACAAAAATAAATTTATTATAAAACACACAATGTTTAATTTAATATAAAACACACACAATCTGCTGTACGTTGCTGCCATAGGAAGAAAAATCTTGCCCAAATATTGGTGGGTTGTTCAGGCATTAAATTGCCTTTTTGGCACCAAAAACATAGCCCAGTGCATCTGTACGTACTATTCATATAATAATACCAAAACATTACACCCCCCCCCCCTACACACATTCTCAAAATAATAACAATAATAATACCCTAATAAATATCTTTATAATAATAAAAGCAAGTCAATATTTTGGAGAGAGCAACAATATAAATATTTAATATTTTCTTCCGAAAGCTGATGAAAGTAACAAACTCAGAGGCATACACCAGACTCACACCCACCAGTGTTGAATTCAGCAGAAGGGGGGGGGGGGGATTGAAATGTTCCATCCCCAGAACTTGACAATGTAACCGGCCCCAGAGCCACAGAAATCCCTCACAGAGACAAAATACACAAAAAAAATATATTTTTAAAAATTTATTATGTCAATATATAATTTATAAAGAAAAATTAAATGAGTTCAGAAATTGTTATAACCATATCAATTTAACACAAGGAAAAAGCAAAGATATCTTTAAAATAAAAATTCAATATGTATGCAAGAAATAGAATGCACAATAGTTTATTTTTTCTTTTATGTTTTATATATTAATAAAATAAACTTAATACAAATGCTACTGTTTATAATATATATTATGGTTGGAGTATAACAGTAAGTGGTTGTGTATTTAACATTTGATGTTTTCTTGACTTTGAGTTTTTTGATAAAAATTAGCTTAAAAGATAATGATCAGAAAATGCCAAGAAGAAAGCGTAACATTGCAGACTTGCAGAAGAATCGCATGCCTGATTTATGCACACTTTGTTTCTAAACTTACATACATTAAGTTATCTGAAATTATCTTTCAATTTGAATAAATTAATAAAAATTCAATTTTAAAATAAAAAAATAATCAAATAAATAATCAACTGAAATTATTAAGAAATAACTTTTAATAACATTAAATTTGTTATATATGTGTTAAAATAATTTTTCTTACCTTAAAAAAAAATCAACAACCTTATCAGCTTGTAAACAGAAGTCTGTTCGAGGAACTCTGTTGTAGTTCCTTCTTTTAGTAGCTTTTCTGTTCGAGAACTATTTTCGTCACATGCTGGCAACCATGGCTTTATTATCTTCACCAGATTTTGTCATTAGAATTTGTAACTACAAAAGGCAAAATAAAATAATGACAACCAAGAAATAAACTTTAAACCCTTCATGACAAGCTTCCCTGCACCAATATTTCCAAATAATATTGACCTTATTTAATGCAGTTTTATTAAATAAGGTAAAAATTACCATTCGGATATAGTAATAATAGTTAAAATCAAGGACTGTGTACACATCTTATATCACACATATCTCCTGTCATAAAGGGTTTTAACATTACAATAAAAGTCTATGCATTATGCATACTTCATGTTATTTTAATTATAACTTAAGATTAAACGCTCGGAGTAGGAATAAAGAAATATTGAATCAATATGTCAACTGATAAGCATCAAAAGATTCGAATAATTGAAACAAATTCTAAAATAGATTTTACTCTTGCCTTTCCAGAAAGCAGAAAACAGCTAACTTAGATTAACCTTTCCATTCTTTGAAAATTGTTTTTAACAGTGATAACCATTTTAGTACCACAATTGTTATTGTTATACTAAAATCTTTATGGTAGATTAAAATTACAAATGTTGCAGAAACATACTAAGAAGATAATCTTTTCTAATTAATGGTAGCAAGAATTTAATTCTGTAGTAGTGACAAACGTCCAGTCACGGTCAACAAAGAAATGCAAAGGGTTATGAAGTACATGACCTATCACTTAATTTATTTAAATATATTATTTTCTTTTTTAAATTCATTTTCTTTGGTTTTATTTTTTATGTTCATTTTGATACAATAATTTATATTATTTTAACATTTAGCATAAAAGCAAAAAATATTATTTTCCAAATGTCATGTTTGTCATTATATGCTCTGTAATTCTGGAACAGATGTGTTACACTCACGCACTGATATTTACAAGCCGACTTCAAACCAATCTCTTAATACAATAGCCAGGTTACCATTAAAGGAAAAAATCCCCAAAATTTGACAACTTTTTTCCTTTTTATAAGCGATTAAAAAAAAACAAGAACGAAAAATCATGCGTCAAGCATAGATTATGTAACACTTTCCAACGCTTCCAAAATAATTTTACGAATCATACTCTTTTATAAGCTAAAAGATAACATCTAAGTAATCCGAATACTTTATTCAGCCCTGTATAGGATCTATAGATTTGTATATATACTACATAGGATGCTAAATTTTAGTTCAGTTAGGAAACACGTAGCACAGTTTAAAATTCTCCGTCTGGAGTTAAATAATACGGAAATGTGTTCCCGAACTTTTGTACTTCCCTGTATAGGATCTACAGAATTTATACACACCACGTAATATACAAAAAGCGATTTAAAATTAAAATCGCATTCAGTAACTTAAAACGCACTTCCAGGAATTATTGTTAACATACAGTAGAGAATTCTTTTGTGTGTCCCTGTAAATGAACGATGACTGCTATACACACAATATTCTGTAGTAAGTCTCTTGTAATGAACCTTATATAAATTTCAATGCGTTTAAAATAGTGAAACATTATTTAAATAAACCGCAGACGATTTTTCTCCATAGACGTAATGTAACGGAATTCTTTTGACTGTCCCTGTAAAGTAAGTATAAGTGCTATGCACACCCTATTCCATATTAAGCTTCTTCTAATGCACCTTAGTGATATATATAAATTTCAATGCGTTTAAAGTATTGAAACATTATTTAAATAAACCGCAAATGATTTTTCCCCATAGACCGCAATGTAACGGAATTCTTTTGAGTGTCCCTGTAAAAAAACTATAAGTGGTACACACTTCCGTTGAAATAGGGAACATGCTATAGATAACGATTATAACATATAAAATTTGCAGGGCAATCCGAGCATATTTACGGGAGTTAGAGCACGGACAGACGGCAGACGGCAGACGGCAGACGGCCAGACGGCCAGACGGCAGACGGCCAGACGGCCAGACGGCAGACGGCCAGACAAACCGAAGTCATAAACACTTTTCAACTAGGTTGGAAAGTGTTAAAAAAAAAAAAGAGGGTGTGAGTGTAAGGCCTTATAGCCAAATCGTACATTATTCACAATGTTTTAAGGTGTTCTTCATGGTTTTATAAATTTAAACATAAAATGGCATCTAATGATTGTAAACAGTGACAAGTGATCATATATATTCAGAGAACAGTCAAGATCAAAAAACTCATATTGCACACATCTCAAATTTAAAGAACATTTTGAGATGAAAGAAAGAAAAAACATTGCACGATAAACTCTAGTTATTTGGATCCCCGGCAACAAAACATTTTAAATCAGTCCTGGTTTCATTTTATTGAATATTGATATAATACAACAATACTCTGCAAATCATGTAAATTATTTCAATACAGTAGGACCCAAGACTAATTTAAAACATTTTTTTTGTTTGTTTGTTGTTGTGGGTCCCACAAACCCCAGTTTAATTTAAAATAAAAACGAACATAATTGAACAAACTTTTTTGATGTATTCACAAAAAAGTTACATTATCCCACATAGTATAAAAAATTATTCAAGGGGCAGATTTAATTTATACAGGTAAATGTTAAAACTTCAGGTTGATGGCCAGATTATTATAAGGCTATTTTGTAATGCTAATACAGAGAATTCTGGAATGGGGGGGGGGGGGGACCATTTTATATTTACTAACTTAATTTAAAAAAATAATAATAAAAAATTTTTATTTTGTGAATTTTTAGAAACATTTAATTTAAAATATTTTTTATTTTGTTTTTAATTTTTTCCATTTACCCGTACTAACTAGAAGTATTGGTAGGTAATCATAATTAATAAGTTAATTGATAAACATTTAAGACTCACGATCATAATATTAAGGCTTTTGCCAATTCTCAATCAAACGGCAAGTTGACAGATCAAAATTAATTTCTGCTATGACCTATGAATGTATTTGTTTTATATTTTTTTAATAAGTAATTTGTTAATCCATTAATACCAATACATAAAACAAATTTATTCATGTTTTGAGATGCAATACATGCATATGATTCAGCAATTTTTTGCAGAATAACTTTAGGGCAATTATTTGTGTTTGCCGACAGTTTTTTATTTTATATTACTATAGGAAAGGGGAGGGGAGGGGAGAGTTCATGTAATATAGGCAAATGTTGATATGGATGAGATATTCTCAAATATATTCAACTAATGTTTATAATGTTTAACTAATGATGCATTATAATCACAGCATTATCTTGTTTAATATATGTGGCAAAACATACATGTTTTTGAGGAAAAAAAAGGAGGGGGGGGGGGGAGGTGTGAATGAATTTTTTTTTTTAATTAAAGTACATTTTTCTAGGAATATATTACGGAAACAAATTTTGAATATAGCTACTTTTAATAGATTTTTAATAATGCTAATAAATTTTAAAAAGAGAGTTTGTTTGAATGTAATTTGTTGAAGTTCAAAGTATGTTTTCATTTATAAATTGGTCATAAACGCCGATCAGGGGTGGTGGCGATTTTGAAACAAAATATATATATACATATATTTACCGACATAAGTTAATTAATCACTAGAAGCAAAATTATGATTAAGGTTAGAGTGCTTTTAATTCGATCATAATTAAATGGTTTATTATTAATTGACAATAAAACATGTTAAACACCATCCCTAAAAATTTTTGCCTCTAGATTTCGTGTTTTATCTTTCGCCCATGTACTTTAATATTTATACGATGTATGTAGTACGATATGTATATAATGATGGGAGTTCGTTCACTCCTGTTACACTCCTGAAGCACTCCTGTTATGCATTTACTGAAATTCAAACCACGTTTTAAAAATTTGTGATAATTAAGAAACGCTATACTATAGAAGGTCCTAAGTAAATCATGTTTACATAAGTTAATGTAATAATAATCTTAAAAAAGCTTCAAATCATAATTTTCCCTATGTGCAATTTACACTAAAGCCTATGATAAATTTTATTATTTTATGAATAAGGATTAATCTTGTTAAAATAAATACATTGTTTAGTTATCATAGATTAAAAGATTTAACTAATAACAATATACTAGTAACAAACTTACCGTATTTTCTGTAAATATTGAACACTAACTTTTACCATACACAAGCTGATCAGAATGACGACGGCAAGCGGCAACATTTTGATTTTGAAAGTACAAGTACAAGCAACGCTACGAAAGCTCGTTGTGCATGCGCGAAAAGCAAATGTGTGAAGGTTGGTTTGAGAATATTGGTTGCCTGAAGCTTATCTCCAAAAGCTAGTATTGAAAACATTCCCGCATCCATGCTATATGGTGAAGATAACTCACCTTTGCAGAACAATGGAAAGAAAATGAAAAATGAACATTTTCGGAACCTTGCATGCTATCTGGGTAGTTTTGTTTGCAAAGTACTGTAGATAAAAAGAGACTTCAGGTTCCTAGGCAAGCACTAAGTTATGGGAGGGGGATGGTCAAAAATACTCTCAATTGCTTCCAGGATAGGTGCTATCCATCTGAGATATTACTCGCAGCCTTAGATACTTGATATTTAGCATAAAAGTACTTTTTAGTATAAAAAGAAAGTCAAAATTAAAATTTCTGGAAATTTCCAATAAATCTAACTATATTCATTTTTTCGATGTTTTTTTATTTTCGTTTTTTTTTTTTTATCATTTACGGATTTTTTAATTTTTCCTTACTTTGTATACTGAACCCTACCTTTTTGCCAAATGTCAAGCTTCTAGGATTACAAAATCGAATTATTTTCAAACTTTCGACTTGTTATAAATTTATTGATTTTTCGATTTTAATTCTAAGTTACCTGATTGTCATGCCAATATAGTAATTCTTTGATCCGTCTTCTTAGGATCATTTAGGTTGAATTTAGACATCAATCAAGTGAATCTTAGAGTCACCATGGTTTTATTTAGAAAGGACTATCGAGCCATAACCAGCCAGTAATGTCAGGAGGGTAGGGGGAGCTGAGAAAATTTTTGTGGGGCTAACATCATTTAACAATCCATATTTCATATGCGAAGTAAATAGAGTATAACATGTGAAAGAAAACAAACCTGTCTATAAAGAAATCGCCTATAACGTAGCCAGTCTATAGCGGAACTTTTCTATAACGAAATTCGTAAACGAAAGAAAAGAAAACCATAATCCAGGGGAAATAACATAAAACAATTAGGGGCGTTGTACTAGCTAATAGGACAATTATCTTAAAACTAATGTTTCTAGCAGTACAAAATCAAATTGTTTTCGAATTTTCGATTTTTTAAAGATATTTCGATTTTTCGATTTTATTTTCGAATTTAACGAATTTTTTAATTGTTCCTTTTATTGAATAGTAAATACTACCTTTACACCAAGTTTTAAGTTTCTTAGACTACAAGATAAAATTATTTTCAATTTTTGATTTTTTCGAATTTTTTTTTATAATTTTCTGGATTTTTTAATTTTTTCTTATTTTGTATCCTTTATTACAAATTTCAAGTTTCTAGCGCTACAAAATCGAATTATTGTGAAATTTCTGATCTTTTTCGAGTTTTTTTTATTCTATTTTCGAATTTATTGTGTTTTAATTTTTCATTTTTTTGTATCCTAAACAATAAGTTTACGCCGAATTTTAAGTTCTAAAGCTACAAAATGGAATTTTTTTTCAATTTTTCGAATTTTCGAATTTTTTTTTCGAATTTTACAGATTTTTTCTTTTTTCTTTTTTTGTATCTTAAATACTACCTTTATTTCAAATTTTAAGTTTCTAGCTCTACAAAATCGAATTATTTTCATATTTTCGTTTTTTTTTTCGATTTTTTTATTTTATTTTCGATTTTTGTTGTGTTTTTAATTTTTTCTTTTTCTGAATCCTAAACACTACCTTTACACCAAATTTTCGGTTTCTAAGACTACGATATCATATTATTTTCAATTTCTCACTTTTTCTTTTTCGTTCTTTCTTTTTTATTTTTTTTTATTTTTAATTTTTGAAATTTTCGATTTTTTTTTTCGAATTATCCATATCATTTAATGTTTCCTTATTTAGTATCTTAAATATTACCTTTATTCCAAATGTCAAGTTTCTAGCGCTATGAAATCGAATTATTTTCAAATTTTCCTTATTTTTCGATTTTTTCGATTTTTTTTTCAATTTTTTGATTATATTTTCGAATTTTATTGCGTTTTTATTTTAACTTATTCTGAATCCTAAACACTATCTTTACCACGAATTTTAAGTTTCTAAGGCTAAAAGATCAAATAATTTTAATTTTTTCAACTTTTTTCGAATTTTTGAAAAAAAAAATTTCGAATTTTGCGGATTTTTTAATTTTTTCTTATTTTGCAACCTTTATTCCGATAATATACAACCTTTATTCCGAATTTCAAGTTTCTAGCGCAACAAAATCAGATTATTTGAATTTTTTCAATTTTTTCGATTTTTTTTCGATTTTTTTGGTGTTTTTGATGTTTTCTTTTTCTGAATTCTAAACACTACCTCCACACCAAATTTGAAGTTTTTAAGACTACAAGATCGTGTTATTTTCAATTTTCAATTTTGTTCGAATTTGTTGAATTTTCGAATGTTTTCTTTTTTTTAATTTTCCGAATTTTATAATTTTTTCTTTCTTTGTATCCGAAACACTAGCTTTATTCCAAATTTTAAGTTTCTATGGCTGCGGGATCTACCCAATCTTTTTGATGACGCGAGAGTGAATGAGTGTGTGAGTGACAAAAAATCGAAACTTTGAGTTCATGTATCGTCTGCACTAATTTATGGGTATTTTTCGAATTATCCATATTTTTTAATTTTTCCTTATTTAGTATCTGAAATATTACCTTTATTCCAAATTTCAAGTTTCTAGCGCAATGAAATCGAAATATTTTCAAATGTTCCTTATTTTTCGATTTTTTCGATTTTTTTCGATTTTTTTATTTTATTTTCGAATTTTATTGCGTTTTTTACTTTAACTTATTCTGAATCCTAAACACTATCTTTACCGCGAATTTTAAGTTTCTAAGGCTAAAAGATCAAATTATTTTAATTTTTTTCGAATTTTTGAATTTTTTTTTTTCGAATTTTCCGGATTTTTAGGTAGCTTTCAATACAAAAAAGTATAAAGCTACCTATTGCAGCGGTTCGGAGGAAAGCAGTTCCGGAAAATTTCGATATATTTTCACCGATCATGACCCCCAAACCCCAAAACCACCCTCCGTTCAAATGTTGATTTATATATATATATATATATATATATATATATATATATATATATATCCATATATGTATATATATATATATATATATATATATATATATATATATATAATATATATATCTGACCTATGTCATACGATAACGCTCGTATTTATAAATCGATTTTGATGAAACTAATTGTGTGTATTAAGGTCACCAATGTCTCGACCGAGTTCGTTGGCCAGCTTGGTCCGCCATTTTGTTTAAAGATGGCGGCCATTTAAAAATTTAAAACTAAAATAAATATACAAAAAAATTAAAATTAAAATTAATTTTTTAATTACGTGTTAAGCCTTGATACAAGGATTCCAGAGCATTTTTTGGTTTACCTCTATCTTAAAAAATGGCTGAGATAGAGCAGTTTGAAATTCTAGGGTGGCTGACATTTTGAAACAAAACAGCACATTAACGCGATTACTCACAAATTATTTTCTTTCATTGTTGTAATAATTTTCCCAATCATACGCATAAAACTATATATTCATAACCGTTAGCGCCAAAATTGGCGACATTGGCGACAAAATTAGCAAAATTGGCAAAATTTGTGACATTTGGCGAAATATCGCCAAATTTGGCGACCAAAATAAGTCTTTATAAATGAAGCCAATTTGGCTATTGCTCAATAATTTGGCGAAATTCTTATTCAAATTCAGTATTAACGAATCTTTTGTAAACGTCTCTTTGCATTTTAACTTGCTGTTTTCGTGTAACATTAGCTAAAATTTTAAAACGAAGGTATAGGAAAGCTACCTTTTCCTCCCGGTACAGGCCGGAAGGACTTTTTAACTTTTCCTTATTTTGCATCCTAAATACTACCTTTATTCCGAATTCCAAGTTTCTAGCGCAACAAAATCGGATTATTTGAAATTTTTCGATTTTTTCGACTTTTTTAATTTTGCTTTCGATTTGTTTGGTGTTTTTGATGTTTTCTTTTTCTGGATGCTAAACACTACCTTGACACCAAATCTTAAGTTTCTAAGACTACAAGATCGTATTATTTTCAATTTTCAATTTTGATGGAATTTGTTGAATTTTCGAATGTTTTTTATTTCGAATTTCCCGGATTTTATAATTTTTCCTTTCTTTGTATCCTAAACACTACCTTTTTTCCAAGTGTCAAGTTTCTAGGGCTACGGGATCTACCTAATCTTTTGGATGACGCGTGAACGAGTGAGTGAGTGAGTGACAAAAAATCGAATGTTTGAGTTCATATATCGTCTGAACTAGAAAAGACAGAAAGTTGTAATTTTAAATTTTGGTCCTGTGTGCCAAATACTCTAGAAAAACGAAGTTTCAAATTTTTGGGATACTCCAGCGCGGAGATATGGGGGGGGGGGGGTCAAAAGTGCCCTGATTCTCGACTTGGCTGAGACACTGCCGTGCCTCCAGATATAAAATTAAAATTTGTGTTATAAATATAATGTGTGTGTTAAATAAAACTGTGTGTAATAATAAAATTAAATGTGTGTATTTTAAAGTAAAATTCTAATACAATTTTATTATAAAATAAAACTAACATTTTTTCGCAAGCTAGGCCTAACAGGTATTCGAAAATGGGGTTTTCTTGCCAAAATAGCACCACAAAAAAATTGCGTCAACCCTGTTGCGTCTGCTATATCTGTTCCCTAACATTAATTAGTCAAGCAAGAATATCAGCTCATTTATTCTATCAAACTTACAAAAAAAAAAAAAAAAAAAAAAAAAAAAAAAAAAAAAAAAAAAAAAAAAAATCTATCTAGATATATATATATAATTTAACAAATTACAAAAACCATTGGGAAAATATTCCGAAAGCTTAAGAAAAAAAAAACTAGTCGTTGGGGCCCACCGTAATACTTACCCATCATGGATATGCATAATGTAAAATATTAAAATAAAAATGTATAAATTACTTATAAAATGCATTGCAATTCAAATAAAATCGTGGCTTGATGACGTCACAAACTTTAAAGGCCCGATTACTGAATTGCTTGAAAGAAACATCCTTATAACTCCAAAAATAA
The DNA here is from genome assembly GCA_963931845.1 of Maratus michaelseni. Classification (NCBI taxonomy): domain Eukaryota; kingdom Metazoa; phylum Arthropoda; class Arachnida; order Araneae; family Salticidae; genus Maratus; species Maratus michaelseni. The sequence continues at coordinate 46,188,336 of OZ007596.1, forward strand.
TAATCCTATTAACTAGCGGTTTATTGCATCGGATTAAGCGTCAAATTTCCAATTAAAATATATCTTTGAAGTGAAATTTGGATCAAATACAGGGTCATGAAAAATCGAAGAGTGTGGAAAATAGGATTCCAAATATCTCGGCAACTCATTATCCGATCGACTTCATGCTTTATGCAAAATTTATGTTTTTTTATTGTCTTTTATATTTATTTCTTAAAATAAACAATTTCGAAAATTTTTGTATATACCTTTTATCAGAACGAATATTTCGAGAGTCCGAAAAAAAATAGTTCCAGTTAATCGAGGTTATTGAAATGAAATAGGCTTCTTCCCATTATTACATACTAAGTACATACCAAATTGCAAGTCTCTATCTCAATTTGTTCGGGAGATAGAGCGTTTACAGACACACACACAGACGGACGGCAAAAAAAAATTTCTAAAAATATGTTTTTCGGAATCTCCAGTGTCTGAAATGTGTAAATCCGTCAAAAAAAAATTTCGATTTTCAAAACGATTACAAGACTTACCCTATACTTCGTATGATGGGTAAGTAATACCGTATTTTCGTATTATAGTGGCCCCCACAATTATAATTATGCCAAGATCATCGCAAAGCTTATATATGCATCCTATATACGCATATATATATATTCCAAACACTCCTATATGTGCCATATACATCATTATACACACATTATTTACGTCTTATATGTCGTTGTCGTATATACATTATAAACACATGTCATATATATACATCATATATCACTATAACTTGGCCACATACGTCAAGAAATGTTACATATATATCATATATTATTATAATATCATACATGCTTTATAATTTGGTGATAAATCTTGGTCGCTTGGCGATTCATCCTTGGGGGCTGCTATAACACGAAAGTACCAAATTTCCAATATATTAATTAAAACAGAAACAAAAATATTTCATCCTTGTGGGCCGCTATAACACGAAAGTTGGCTAGCTTCATGCGCCATCTTGTTTCAACAAGGCGGCAAGTTATATTTTTTATTTTTTTTTAAATCAAAAAGATGTATAAAAAATTATAAATTGAAAAAGTTGTTGTCATTAATTGTTAGATTGTAATACAAGGATTCCAGAACATTTTTTGTGTTGTCTTTATCTTAAAAAATGGCTGAGATATGGCATTTTGAAATTCTAGGGTGGCTGGCATTTTGAAACAATCTGATTTTTGTTATGCTGTAACTCTCATGCTGAAATACACATTAAAATTTAGTATTAACGAAAACCGGGATTGAGTCCTAATCCTAATTAATATTATAAATCCGATTGTGTGCAAATGTTAGGCTGAAGCCAGCGTCAAAATGGAGCATTTAATGATCCTGTATTTTTGCATATAGGATGATTTTAACCCTCATTTGAACATAGGCTGATTTTTGTTTATTTTATTCAAATATTTTTCTTAATAATTCCAAATTTCGTTATTTTCATAGAGAATAAATGGACATTTTTCCATACAATTTAACCATTTTACTTTATCGTTGCTAGGGCTTTGATCGTTGCCAAAAAATAAAAACACGGAAAAATAATTTTTCCTCAACAATTAATTTTCAATTGAACGATTTTCACGTGAAAACTGAAAATTAAAAAGAATTCAAAAGAAGATGAATTTCCGTGATATTTGAAAAAAAAAAAATATGGAGTATTTGTTATTAAACATGAAGTATGAATATCGGTTACATTAAAAAGATCTTTTTCTGTCAAAAACTGCGTTATAATTAGAAGAAAAAATGAACAATAATTATATTATTAAAAATGGATTTCGCTTGGACCATGGAACTATGAAAAGGATTCTCCTCGGCTTGGACAAATATGACGTCATAAATAAAACATGTATTTTCAAATATTCGTAATAATACAAGGAGCATGAATATCAATGTATAATGAAAGTAGATAGATAATGGACGTAATATTTAAGATAAAAAACTGAAATATTTTTTATCGATACTGATTAATAATTAGCTTGAATACCAGTTACATACAAATGTGAGTTTTCCGCTAAAATTTACGTCCTGATTGCCAGAAAAAGAAAATTAACCAGAATTATGAAATTAAAATGAGATTTCTCTGAGGAAAAAGTGACGTCATACTTGAAATAAAACGATAATTTTCAAATGTGTTTTACAAGGAGCGTGAATCAATTCCTTAAATTAATAATACAAGGATAGGTAAGTTTAGAAAGTAGATGAGTTTCACGCCATATTTAAAACGAAAAATTTAATTTTTTTTATTATTATTATAACGGTTATTAAGCATGAATATCAGTTACATACAGATGAGAGTTTTTTGACAAAACCACACCATGATTATTAGGAAAAGAAAAATAAATACGAATTTATTATATTAAAATCTGACCGCCTGTTTGTATTTCGCAATTACTTCTTTCAAATTGTCGAACGCAACGCGATTTATTTAACATTGATTACGCGATTTAATTATCATTGATCCGAGGATGTCATAAACTCTCAGAATAAAAAAAAAATGATTTAAATTGAGATTTTTTTTTTTTTTTTTTTTTTTTTTTTTAATAAATTTTAACGTAGTTTCTCTAAAAATGGCAACTAAATTATTCCAATTTTGTGAATAAAAAAGAAGAAATAAAACGGATTAATATATTTTTTCTCATTAAAACTGAAAAAAAGAATTTATTTTCAATTTGAATAGATGGTGAAAGAAAAAAAAAAAATCTTGATTACAGTAAAATTTTTGAAAAATAAAAACGTATTTTCACATATTCAAACTTCATGAATCAATTTATTCTGGAGAACAAAAATCGTCTGTGAACATATTTTCATTTAGAAATAAAGATTTTTTTTTTCAGTTATAGATTAAATCAAGGAGGCAAATGTAAGCTCCTTGCATTTAGGTCTACAATTATTGCTCCCTATTCACAAGAATTGAATTTAATGAAAAAGAATAAACTATTTCCATTATCTTTGAAGGATGGCTATTAAAACGTTTCACAAAGGCGTTAAAAGTAAAATGGTTTACCAGGTAAACTTGACATATGTTTTTACACAATTCGCCGATTTCCACGATTTTATTTGGCCCGCCTTTTTTCATTGGTTGCTGTTTCCTTTTCGTGATTATTTGTCACAAAATTTCACTTTTTTAAAACTTAGTTATGTCAAGGCCTCTATATAGAAATACTGTATTGTTTCCTATGGAATGTGATAAAGAGTTAGTTAATTATTTACGTTTCTAATTATCGGGAATGAAATATTTTGCTTAATTAATGCATTTATTCTTCTTTTAATGATACGTGAACGAAGTCACGGGTAACAGCTAGTAATATTATAAATCCGATTGTGTGCAAATGTTAGGCTGAAGCCAGCGTGAAAATGGAGAAATTAATGGCCCTGTATCTTTGCATATAGGTTGATTATAACCCGGAAATGAACATAGACTGGTTTTTGTTTATTTTATTCAAATACTTTTCTTAATAATCGAAATTTGATTATTTTCATAGAGAATCAATGGACATTTTTAGATAAATTTTAACCATTTTACTTTATCGTTGCTATATTGAAATATTTTTTTTGATACTGATTATAAATATATATATATTTATTTCGCATATTTGATACATCAAATTATATTAAAGGTAGAAAATTTATGAATCCTAATAATATTATAAATCCGATTGTGTGCAAATGTAAGCTTGAATATCAGTTACAAACAGATGTGAGTTTTCTGCTAAAATTCTCGTCATTATTGCCAGGAAAAGAAAGTTAACAAGAATTATATCATTGAAAAGAAATTTCTCTGGGATCAAAGTGACGTCATAATAAAACGGGATTTTTTAAATATGTTTCAAATGGAGCGGGTATCAATTTCATACATTGATAATCACTGAGTACAGTGAAAGAATAGAGAGGTAATGAACCGTAAAATCGGCTTGCAATATGAAGCCGGTTATCGCTCAAATCATTGGGCCCAAGGGCTGACTTCATTGGAAGGAGAGAGGCTGCACGTGGAACAATGACTGGATTCATTGGACGGGGAGAGGTTTTCAAAGCAAGCCGCCAGTTGTTTGGGCCGACTGTAGGGTTGCATTTTCAGCATCAGGCCAAACATGAACATTTCATCTCTATTTATTCTCTGAACTCTGTGATTAATAATACAAGCATCAGTAAGATTATTAGGAAAAGAAAATTGAACACAAGTCTATTAAGTTAAAATCTGACAGTGTGTATTTCGCAACTACTCCTCTTAATGCAACGCGATTTACTTAACACCGGTTATCATTGATTCGAGGATGTCATATAAACTCTGAGAATTTAAAATTTTGAATTAGATTCCGAGATATTAATATATATATATATTTTTTTTTTTTTTGTAAATTTTAACGAAATTTCTCTAAAAATGGTACTTAAATTACTCCATTTTTGCGGATAAAAAAGGAGAAATAAAACGGATTAATATATTTTTATGCCATTTTCTCATTAAAACTGGAGAAAATTATTTTATTTTCAATTTGAATAGTTGGTGAAAAAAAATCTTGATTACAGTAAAATTTCCGAAAATAAAAACATATTTCCACATATTCAAACTTTATGAATCAATTTCTTCTGCAGAGCAAAAATCGCCTGTCAGCATATTGTCAAGAAATCAAGATTTGTTTCAGCTATAGATTAAACCAAGGACACAAATTTGCTGTTACATGCAAACGTAACACTTGCAATTGCAAAGCTTTTTGCAACCCCAAATTACATGCAAACGTAACATTTACATATAATTTGCACCCAAATTAATTTTAATTTGAACCGTAATAAATGTTAATTTGCAATGAAAATCACTTGCAAAAGTAATGTTTACATATAATTTTGGGTTGCAAAAAACTTTGCAATTTAATTGTTACGTTTGCATGTAATTTTGCGCTGCAAAAAGCTTTGCAATTGAAGCTCCTTGCGTTTAGGTGTAGAACTATTCATCCCTATTCACAAGAATTGAATTTGAAAAAACATATACTATTTCCAATGAATTATTTTTAAATGATGGCTGTTAAAACATTTCTCAAAGTCTTTAAAAGTAAAATGGTTTATCAGGTAAAATTGACATTTCTTTTTACCCAATTCGTCGATTTACATGATTTTATTTGGCCCTTCTTTTTCCATTGGTTGCAGTTTTCTTTTCGCGGTTATTTGGAACAAAATTTTATCTTTTTTAAACTGATTTATGTCAAGGCCCACATAACAAAGAAATGTCGTATTTTCTTCTATGAAATGTGATAAAGAGTTAGTTAATTATTTACGTTTTTAATTATCGGGAGTGAAATATTTTGCTTGATTAGTACATTTATTTTTCTTTTAATGTTACGTGAACGAAGTCACGGGTAACAGCTAGTATTCTATAATCGGGTTCAATATTCTATAATCGAGCATTTTAACTTCGGGTATTTGAGTAAAATGAGTTGAATTTTTAAAAACTTGGATTATGGAAGCTACCTTTTCCTCCCGGTACAGGCCGGAAGAACTTTTTTTTCTAAAGTTTTGAAGAATTACACATTAACAATATATATATGTTGAGACACACTGTTAACAAATATTTTAAAAGTTCGAAAAAAAACACAGAGGGGGGATTTATTCAGTCAATCTCACTTCACTACATAATGCAAAATATACCCTTAAAATAAAGTTATTTTTAATTTTAGTTACTCAAGCGCATAAATCCAATCTGCAAATAAGGTAGTTTTCATATAGTTGTTTTCATCCAGCAATCTATATTCTCTGTGTGTCTGCTGGGAAAAGAAAACTAAACCCTTCTACCGTGAGGCATATCATTATCGAATCAGTTGTTTGCAATCAGGGTTGGCTTTTTGCCGGACAGTGGCAAAAAGTGAAACAAGTTGGAAATTGTACGTCAAACGTTACAAACGAGGTGCGTTCGTACGCACGTTTTAGAATTAAATTCATGATATCCCGTGCGTAGAACGGGTTAAACAGCTAGTTAAGTATATATTTTATGACACTGTTCATACAAATATCTTAACTAGTTATATAAATATTCAGATATATTTGTATCAGCTAGTTATATAAATATTCAGATCTTGATGATTTTTAATTCTGTGAAATGAATTATATCGTTTGCAGATTAATTTCTGTCATAAAATAAGTTTCTCGCTCGCTTGACGATTAAACATCCATCGGAAGCTCCTATAACAAAAAAGCACCGATTTAAAAAAAAAAATCAAATTTCTTAATAAATATTTTTATTAATATCTCCTAAAGTTTTGATTCGATTTTAATAAAATTTGAAATGTCTCGACAAAATTCTGCAAAGATAATATATTTTAAATTGCAAGCCATTTGGTTGGGTAGTTTTTGCGTTGTTATATGCGGACAGACAGACAGACGGACGGACAGACAGACGGACAGACAGACGGACAGACAGACAGACAGACGGACGGACAGACGGACGGACCAAGCGACGACTATAGGTGCTACGTATTTATATAATTACGAACGCACCTAAAAAGCCAGGCAAAAATGGGAAAAATGAGGAAGAGTGGAAAAATAAAATTTGAATGGCATTATATATTTCAATTTTCACCCTTTACATTTTGCACCTTAATGAATTATTATTTTTAAAAGATTTTTTTAACTTAAAAAGTATTTATAATTAATTAATAATAAATGACATAATCATTTAAATAAAACTACAAATCTACATTTTTATTTTATTAAAGTAAAACATATAAAGAAAGACATATTTCAAAGTCAAACAGAGCACAAAATTACTGCATTAGTTTTAATTTGCTATGCAATGTTAAAAAAAAAAAAAAAAAAAAAAAAAAAAAATGTGGAAGTTTCCAGAGACAGTTTGTTTCCTATATCAGAATGAATAAAAGAAAAATTTGAAAATGTTCTTTCAACAGCAGCAGAACTTGGGCAACAAATTTTCTAATGAGTAATTAGTTAACCACTCAGAAGTGGTCAAACCTCTATTAAATAATTTTAGCTAACATAAATTGCTCAAATTGTATAGTTAAGGGGATATTAATATTATATTATGTCATACATAATAATTAATATTATTTTAATAAATTTTAAATATAGGTAGAGATTTTTGCCTTATGCAATGGCACTTCAAAAGAAACATATTTCCAAAATATTATTTTTCTTAAGATGTAACTAATATATTATGACTTGAAAGGTGGTTGGTAGTAAAGAAAAGCTTGAAAATAATGATTTAAAATATGTAGATTTTATAATGCACCTGATGAACAGTTTTGTAAACTCTTCATGGTAGGAAAATTATTTTTCCAGTTTGTTCAGTGTTGAATTCAGATACTTTTCTCCGGGAGGGATTTCTGTGGCTCCGGGGGGGACATTGTATAGTTCCGGGGGGGGGGGGATTGCACTTTTTAACCATTCAAAGTATAAAATTTTAAATCTTCCGGGGGGACATTTCAACACTCCGGGGGGTAATGTCCCCCCCTCCCGGGCCACCCCCTGAATTCAACACTGAGTTTGGTCTGATCCAAAATAGCTTAATAAGCAAAACTTGTTATTTGTAATCACTTTTTAAGTAAAAAATTTAAAAATGTTTCTTTTGTTTAATGTGATTCAGTTTCTTTCACTTTTTATATAAAATTAGATGTGTAATCAAATTTAAAATATTTCAATACTTACAATAATTGTTTAACTTTAGAAATTTCTGTGCAGTTAAATTATAAAGTAATCGAAATTAAAGTACAATAACGAGCAAAATATTTGCAAACCCTTCCAAATGTTGTATTAAATAACGTTAAATGTTATTTTGACAAACTTGCCCAAATGTTGTCCTAAATTTATCATTTAACGAAATAAGTTTTAATCTCTTTTCTCATTAAAATGAGTTTTGACCACTTGTTGTCAAAACATATTTTGACCAGGACGGTTAACACCGGTTTTAACCATGGTTAAAACCATACAACCTTGCTGATTCAATATTAGCAGTAAAGTATGTTTAGGGGGCGATTCTTTCATCTTTCGAGCTTTCTTCTTTTGTTCATAATTCAATAATTCTCCTCTGTATTTTGGGTGTAATAAATATATGACTAAATAATATAGTAGAACTGATTGGTTGAAGCGTTTTTTGACTGTGGCAATTATAATGAATTTTCAAAACAGGATCCTGTACTAAAGAACACCACAAATGACAAGCATCTGCTAATGTTAAACTATTTTTCGAATTGCAAAAAAATTATGTTAATTGTTGATGTTAAAAATTTCATTTAAAGAAATTTTAGAATGCATTTTTTAATGATTTACAAAAGAAACAGTTGATCAAGATTCAATGGCGGATCTAAGGGGGGGGGGCGATGGAGCGATCGCCCCCCCCCCCCTTGAGCAAAAAAAGAGTCGGTAAACCGACATTAGAAGACTCCAAGGGAAAAGGTCGGGCGAAGCCCGGTCCGACCTGTGGGTCGCGCCGGGACCGGGCCTTATTTTTTTCTGGAGACTTGGGCCTGGACCGGGCCACACTTTTTCTGGAGACTGAGGCCGGTCCAGACTTCTTTTTTTTTAGGGTCAAGCCTGACTTATATTTCATTCTTTCTGGCAGTCTGCAATTGCCGAAATTTTCAGGCCTGGGCTCGGCATAAAAGCAGAAAATTCGGCCCGGTTGCGACCAATGGCGGATCGATCGCCCACCCCCCCACCCCCACCGCTAATAAAAGGTCTGCAAACCGACATCAGAGGTTTGTGCGGGAAAGGTCTGGCCCAATTAAAAATCTCGAGCAAATTTTCATTCACGAAACTCGGACCTTGCCTGTTCTCCACTATTTCTTGACCGGGTATTCCTTTTTTTCTGTAGACTCAAGCCGGGCCGGGCTAGACTTCCTTTTTCTAGGACGAGTTTGGTATGGAATTCATTCCTCCTAGAGATCTGCACGATCCGAAACATCTAAACCCGAGCCGTACCGGTATAAAAGCTAAGAGTTTGGCCGTTTCTGACTCAACCCCTATGAAAACCATTATTTGATCGTGCATATATCTAAATTCTTCTCCCCGAGCCTATGTTCGGGTGGCATTTTTTACTTTCTTCTATTTTTACAACAACAAAGTATTGGATCGGTAAAAAATTTCGACGTATTTCTACATTTTAGGAGTTCTTGAACACGAATTGACTGTTCTTAGAAAATGTCTGTCTATGTGTCTGTCTATATATATATGTGATACAAATTTTATGGGCGCTCTATCTCAAGAACTAATGCGCGGAATTTAATAAAAATTCGTATTCAGTTAGACCTTGACATAAATTGGTGCTGATGATGTTTTGGCTTAAATTATTCAACAGGTGATGCCGCTATGCCGCATTTTTCGCGATTTCTGCGATAGCTATATCTCAAGAATTAACGCAAGGTATTTCATTAAACTTTTGATTATGTTTGATCTTGGCATAAATAGATCTTTATTAGAATTGGGTGTATACCGCCCAACAGATTTCGCCGCTATGATCTGTTTTTCACGATTTTCGCGTTAGCTATATCTCAAGAACGAATAGATTGTCATTTAATTTTTATTGCAGACGATTTGATTTATATAGAAGAAAGTTTTGTGATAGCCACAACATACTAGTATTAATTTGTTTTCGTAAAAATTGTTGTGGCGGTGTGCATTTTTTTAGCATAATTTTTAGAAATTTAATTTGGTTTAATAAACCAAAGAGATATATTTTTAACTAGTCGGGGGTGCCAATACAAAAACTTTCTTCTATCTCATACATGTTAATACTTCAAAATTCGCTATCACAGAATTCTGTGTTACGTCAGCTGCTTGCGAAGCACCGGATTACCTTCGCTGTATGAACAGCCGATGTTAAACTGCGAAATATTGCACAAAAACTGCTATCAGAGCGCCCCCTGCCGACGGAATATCCCCAAATTACTACGACTTGCTAGCCATAGCAGTGGCGTATCCAGGATTTAATTTCGGGAGGGGCTGGCTTAAATTTCGATAACGTTCTGAGTCTTACGAAATATGTTGAACTGCGTTATAAACAGAAATCATGTATGACAATAAGGCCGTTGCAGAGAAAAACGGGGAAAGGGGAGGTACGTGGCCGAACTTGAGTACCCCCCCCCCCCCTCCTCGCCGAAAGAAATTGAAAAGTGATAATGGATTGTTTCATTGTTTCATATACTTTCACTTAAAAGAAAGTCATTGTAGCTTATATATAATCTATAAAGTTGTCTCCCTCTCCCTTAAATTCTGGCTGAGATTCTTGCTTGACAATAAATTAATTTTGCTTGGGACAGTCTCAAACACATTTTTTTTTCATAATTTTTTTTCTATTTTAGGATTAATTCCCTATTACTGCCAAGGCACGTGGGGCACTTTCCTAGAACCCACATATTTAAGTGGCCCAAAAATTTATGGTGTTTCAAATCAATTTTATTGTAAACAATCTTAATAGATTAAGAAATTAAAATTTCTAGATTCCTTACACAACTTATGCAAGCTAAAATTGTCAGTGATATCATAAGTATATTTATAATTTTTCTTCTCATTTGAAGATTTAAGTTTCTCATAGTGCGCCCAATTTATTTCAGCTTCTTCATTATATGTGTTTTAAACTTTTTTAAAAATGTTTTAATTCTATGACTGTCTTATTTATAAAATATCACTTTCTTTGGATTGCGTATGTTTTTGAAGTTCGTGCAACATTAGTTTATGTTTATTTAACATGATATTTGAGTCTGTCAAGTTAATTTTTACGAAGAAATTTCAATAATAATAATAATAATAATCCAACTTCAGTTCAAATTTATTCTCAGTCTTTCATTTAAATGGGTGCATTACATAGTTATATTCATACACTTCTCATTCACAGTATTTGTAAAAATGTGATAATCTACGATAGGGCCAAAAATATTTTCTGTTGCCATGGCCCAAAATTTTGATGGTCAGGGTCTCTGTTCAGGATAAACAAAATTTCTTTGCAAATTCTCTTTTTTTAATACCAACAAAAATTTAATTCAAAATCTTAGGAGTAGCAAGCATTCCTTCTTGATCTCCCCCTTCCCTTCGTATACATGCTCCTGGGATTTTGATCAAACGTATGGCTATTAACCTTCAAGAAATATATGTTAAAAAACTCATCAAATTTGTGAAGGAAGGGACAAGTTAAGAATTAATCGGAAATTAAACATCAGATTTCCCTTTTTTAAAAAAGAGTTAAAGTTATTGAATTATGGCTAACAATATTACTGGAATTTTAAAAAAAACGGTAAGTAAAATTGTAAGAAAATTTATTTTTAACCTGTGAATTTATTTAATGCTAAGCTTCTTTTTTAAATATTCCAAATGCTAAAAATGCAGATACTAAAGTGTGTCGTGTCAAAATAAGAGCGATTAGAAAAGAACACTATTCGTAATATTGTACTTTCATAGAAGAGTAATTGAGAATTTTTATCTTTTGCTGGATCACTCGTACACTGAAATATTGAAAAAGGCATCTTCCTCCCTGCTCCTCAACGGGAAACTTTCTGACACATTTTTAAACGCAAAGGCATTAGACTGGCAGGCCTGACTATGGAAGAGATTTGGAATCGAGATGAGTTTTCCATTTTTGGTGGTAAATAGATTACTTATCGAGTTATAAGTGTTTCTGGTAACGTATTAACGACTCGTTTTTCGCGTTTCTCAGGCTACCGCGTCGGGAATCCGATTCAAAACGCCAACTTGGACAGTGCTTTCTGAAAGATTTTCTACCTTTACAAAAAAAAAAAAAAAAAAAAAAAAGGAAAACGTGTTTCGATTGCAAAGTTTCTGCATAAAAAGACTGTGAATTGCATGCGTTTCCGAGCAAAAATGAATTAAAAAATATGTCATAAAGTAGCCAGTTTGTATTTGAGAACAGCCTTAAATCTGGAAAAGCACGTAACGTAAATAAAACTAGTTCGCTAGTAAAAAGACCAGGAACAAACAAATCAACAGGAGATTATTTTTTTTAGTATTACTACTGGGCATCTTTAAAAGACCCTTCCAAAACCGAAAATCAATAATCTTGCTTGACATTGCCATTCACAAAAAAAATTTCAGTTCGTACATTTGCTGATTTGGTGATCATGTTTAATGTCACTGCGCACTAATATACCTCCTTAGTCTTGGCATCATCTATGGAAGAGAGTTAAATATTCTTTAAATTAATTAAATATCTTCTAGATCTTGCCAATTGAGCATATTATACGTATTCAAGCATCCACTAAAACTGTGTGAAACTGTTTTTCAGTCATTTGAAAATAGATTTTGTGGTCTCAAGTAATTTTGATTGCAGGACTGAGAGGCATATGGGGCTAACGAGAAAATAAATTCGTTGCGCGCCAGAAAATAAAACAAATTTATCTCAAAAAGAAAGAAACAAAGTCAGTTTTTTTTTATTTCACTGCGACCACTTTGGAAGGGGTATGGAGCTGTTACCCCATCACCCCCACCCCTTGTGTACTAATATGGGACTAAAGAAAATAGATTAGGTTGTCCATTGCATGACAGAAAAAATAATTCTAATTTTATCTCAGACATAAAGAGAAAAATCCGCACTTTTTTCATTCCATTTTTGACCATTTTGGGAGGTGGGGGAGTCTGTGCTCATCATAGAATAAACAATAATTTTAAGTTCCTACTTCTATGGTGCCCATCAGCCCCTTCCCCCTCTTTGGATATGCTGTGCTGTTACTCTGTACTAATAAGGGAGTAAAGAGAAGAAAGTGGGTAGTCTGTTGTATAACAAAAAAAAAAATACAAATTTATCTCAAAGAAGAAAAAAACAGCAGTATTTTCATGAGATGATCGACTATTTCGGGAAGGGGAGCTGTAACACAAACAGCCCCCTTCCCCGTTTTAGGTATGTTCTGATGTCAATGTGGACTAATATGGGACTAAAACGAAGAGAGGGGATAGTCTATTGTATAACAAAAAAAAAATACAAATTTATCTCAAAGAAGAAAAAACAGCACTATTTTCATGAGATGATCGACTATTTCGGGAAGGGGGGCTGTAACACAAACAGCCCCCTTCTCCTTTTTAGGTATGCTCTGATGTCAATGTGGACTAATATGGGACTAAAAAGAAGAGAGTGGATAGTCTATTGTATAACAAAAAAAAAAAAAAAAATATCTCAAAGAAGGAAAAAATCAGCACTATTTTCATGAGATGTTCGACTATTTCGGGAAGAGGGGGGCTGTTACCCCATCAAGAAAAAAACAGCACTATTTTCATGAGATGCTCGACTATTTCGGGAAGAGGGGGGCTGAAACCCCATCAAGAAAAAAACAGCACTATTTTCATGAGATGTTCGACTATTTCGGGAAGAGGGGGCTGTAGCCCCATCAGCCCACCCCCTGGATACGCCACTGAGCCATAGTCAAAAACCTATAACTGAAATTTGTTTTAATTCTATGCATAACTTCATTCACTTTCGATGATACAAAGAGGACACACACACGGACAGACAGACAATTTGTAAAAACATGTTTTTCGGGATCTCTTTCGGTGTAAATCCTTCGAAAACCGGAAGTAAAAAAAAATGTCAATTACAATGCTTTCTTCTGTTATATATAGAAGGAAGTAAAAATGTACCTTTTTTCTTTGTAGAGCTTTAAAATTATGACTTTCTTTTATTATTTGTTTCTTTAATTCTAAATTACGTTAATATTCTTAATGAATATTCATCTGAATCTAATTGTATAATTCAAATATTTAATAAGTGTTTATATACACAATTATCTAACTGTGATTAATATTGTTTACTTTCTGTATTCCACAATTTTCGAACATAATCTGAAAAAAATATCTGCGCATAAATAAATGGGCTTTATGAATAATTTTAATTGTAGAATAATGTTGTTTCTGAAATATCAGCATGTTTTATAGACATTAAGTCTGGCGGTGAAGTACCAATTAAGTTTTTGTACGGGCAGATCCGGGCTTGGGGCAAACTTTTAGCTTTTATATACCGGGCCGGGCCAATATTTTTTGTACGTGTCTCTTCTGGCCCGAGACTGGAAATTTCGGCAAGTGTAGACCCCTAATCGAGATATCTAAGCTAGTTTTAATGTTTGTTTTCTTTTCCTAAATGTTTCTTTCAGCCAGCGTCCCATAGCTACTGAATATATGTTTCGTTAATAAGTTTCAAAACAGTCTTTACTGAATTAGAACAGATCTTTGATATAAAGAAACAAGCAGTCTTATACTTAGTATTTTTTTTACATAATTCTGAAATCTGGCGATCAATCATAGCTTAAAATTGTCTCTATGATTATATTGAGCCTTCAAAAAATTGAGCCATTATGCGACTCCTGGAAGGTATCTCCCCAAGTGAACAGAGAGATACACATTGACTCAAAAAAAAAAACTGTTTGTATGAGTGTTTTGTATATTTTTTGTCCTACCGCTGTATTTGCATTATAAGGAAAGTCTGAACAACCTTTTTATTAGTACTGTAATGTGATGTCGTTCTTCCCTATAGTTCTATCTTCGAAGTGTTCGTTGTTTCTTTGGGCGTTTTATTACAAGGTCCAGTATGTCGATTGCGTCGTAGGCGATGTCACAGGGAGGAGAGCTCGCACAGTCTCACTCAGGGTCGGACTGGGCCAGGGGAAAGGGCGCAGACCTTGGATTTTCAGAGGGCGCGAAAATGTTAAATAACTCATGTCAATCTTACTTATTTTTTCTGTGTTTTACTTGACAAGAGATAACACATTCGCATAGCACTAAGTAAGAAAATTGTTTAATATAATTGGGTTGTCCGGAAAGTTCGTGCCGGTTGGGAAAATCAATTCGTACCGGAAAATTCAACCCGTTAATTATTATACATTTGAATCGAATTTAATGTCTAATACTTAAATGGTAGAATTTTCCGGTACTATTTGATTTTCCCAACCGGCACGAACTTTCCGGACAACCCAATAATATTATTGAGTCTAGAAAGACGACTTCGCTATATTCCTCGTGTATGTTTGATGTTCCATCAAATCTTTACAATGCTACACAATTTTCCAAAACATGTTATGTAATGTTCATAAACGCTAGAAAGTTGAAAATAGTAGTTGAACACATTGTAGTAGATTGATTGATTGTAGTAGGTTACGGCTTTCCTACTTTAGCTTTTTTGTCAGTAGAAGATGCCTTACAAAGTCATGGGAAAAAAGTGATCACCCTTACTAATTATCCTGCAAATAAGATATAAAAAAACATAGGTACCAATTTATTGGGAATAATATCTACTATTAAATTCTATTCATAAATTTTGTTTCGGGGATTGTCTACATATTAAAAAAAATGCACGAACCATTATTTTTCAAATGGTAAAACCTACTTTTGACACTCTCTTTGAGTTCCCTGGGATCAAGGTAACTTGGGAATATACTTCTCTTAAATCTCCATAGCCTTATAAAAGAAAATGTGTTAGGGGTTTGTCTAAAAATTTCGAAAAATAAAATTAAAATTCTACAAGAAAAAGTAATGAAAACATTCATTTAGACACCAGTAAATTATACAGGAATTTTAAATTTATAATTAACTTTCTTTCTATAAAAGTAAATACAGCAAAATGTTTCAGGTAATATATTACGATTTATTTTTTGTGGATCTTTTGAAAACAGAAGAAGGTTTTCTATATCTCGAAAACTAATTATTCAAATGAGATGTAAACTTACACACTAGTGATTTTTTTATACAAAAATTAATGCAATTCATGATTTATAATTTTTTTATGTGAATTTATTAATAACTTTAAAAAAAATGTCTTTGAATACAATAAAAGCCTGGAATATGTTTAGGTCAATTAAGTGTATTTCATTAAAAAATTGCCCCACCAGTGGCTGAGAGGTTGTGCTCTCGAAACTGGTAGACGGGAGGTGCTGGGTTCGATCCCAATCGCGCCCGTCGGCCTAATCGTTCGGAGTTTTCTTCGAGCCGTGGATTTATCCATGCGTAAATACGGATTAGGTTCCCTTAGAAAGACCCCCACGAAGGGCACTCCCCCCGGGCCTATCCCTATATCCCTAGTGTAGATAATTGGCCGTCAATAATCAACCCAACCCAACTCATTAAAAAATTAATAAAAATTCAATCGGATGATTTTTATAAGTTTGTCAAATGTATTTAACATTAGCATCCTCAAACTTTAAACTCTTCTAATTCTATGAATACTTAAGATAAATACTATAAACTATACCTTTCCGCCAGCTGTCTCGATCCAAGGAACTCAAATTGGGGTTAAAAAATGCGTGTTATGGTTTTAAATTCAAAGTTGGTATAATATTTAATATGTAGACGACTCCTGAAACATTATTTATGCATAGCATTAATTTATATATGTAGTTTGTAATCGTAATCGTTTTAAGTATTTAGTGATCTGTAAGTGGCAACCGGAGATTATTATTATTGCTCTTGCTTGTAGCTTGATGATGTTGCTGATATTGTGATTTTAGAGTTATGTTGTTGACTAATTGTATTTTTCAATTTTTCTTATATTATACTTAATAAATAACTTAAAGACTAATGAACTATTGTGTTCTAATATGCAAGAAAACAAAACATGGTGTCAGAAGTGTTAAAATCGCGTCGATGCTAAATGATTGAGATAGAACTATCGTGTTCGTAAAAAGAGGAACATTGTGTTCAACGAGCAAAATCATGGAGATTTTTAGGCCACCTGCAGAAATGAATTTTTCTACTGGTAATATAGCGGACAATTGGAATAAGTGGTATCAAAAATTCATGAATTTTTTGATAGCCTCTGAAAAGTCCAGTAAAGCGGAAGAGACGAAAATTGCCATTCTACTGAATCTTCTTGGAGATGAGGGTGGCGGCATTTTCAACACTTTCAAATTTGATGCAGAGGGAGACCAACAGAAATTTGATAAAGTGATTAAAAAGTTTGAGGAGCATTGCACTCCTCGAAAAAACGTTGTATTTGAACGCTACAAATTTTTCAGCTGTATACAGTTAGAAGGTCAAACTGTAGATGTTTATTTGACTCAATTGAAGACGCTTGCTTCCTCCTGTGAATTTGGAGAGCAGGAAGACTCACTGATCCGAGATAGAATTGTTCTTGGGATACAGGACAAATCCCTCCAAGAAAGACTCCTTAGAGAGCCTCAACTTTCCCTACAGAGAGCTACTGAGTTTGTTCGAGCATCAGAGACCACTAAAGAACAAATCAAGTCCATTACAGATCCCAAATCAGAAATAGATGCTGTACGAGTAAAGAGAAATCAACAGAGTAGTGCTCAAGTGTGTCAATCTTCAACAAGTGGTGTGTTTAATTGTAGAAATTGTGGCAGGTCTCATAAGAAACGAGAATGCCCTGCTTTCAATAAGTTGTGCAATTTGTGTAAAGGCAAAAATCACTTCGCAGCAATGTGCAAAAATACAAAGAAAAAGTTTAGCAGTAACAGCAAAAATCGAAAAGTTCATGAGATTCATCATAATGTTACCGAGTGCACACAAGAAATGTCGAATTTGTATATAGACTCTGTGTCAACAAGTAAGGAAAAGTCTAATGAGACTATTTGGTGTAAAAACATTTCTATAAACAACAAACTAATTAACTTTAAATTAGACACTGGAGCAGAGGCTAATATATTACCTTTATTTGTATATAATAATTTAAAATTATATGAGAATTCTAATTTAAGTGAAACTAAAATTGTTTTAGTATCATATGGTAACTACAAGCTAAAGCCAGAAGGCGAGGTAAGTTTATTATGCTCAACAGATAAGTGTAAAAATGTTAAGTTAAATTTTATTATTGTCAATGTTGATTCTAGACCTATTTTAGGATTAAATGCTTGTAAACTTTTAAATCTAATTCAGAGAATTGATAATATTGAAATTTCTTGTAAAAATGATATTTTGACTAAATATAATGAAGTGTTCAAAGGCTCTGGCAAGTTTCCAGGTGACCCTTATCATATAGAGTTAAAAGATAATGTTAGCCCTGTTATTGACCCTCCTAGACGAGTTCCCCTAGCTATAATTAATGAGTTAAAAGATACTTTAGCTGATTTAGAAACAAGAGGCATTATTTCACGGGTAAACAAACCTACTGATTGGGTAAATAGTTTAATTGTAGTCGAATAACCTAATGG
This sequence comes from Maratus michaelseni, assembly GCA_963931845.1. Taxonomy (NCBI): domain Eukaryota; kingdom Metazoa; phylum Arthropoda; class Arachnida; order Araneae; family Salticidae; genus Maratus; species Maratus michaelseni. The sequence continues at coordinate 46,206,461 of OZ007596.1, forward strand.
GAAGTTACGTATTTGCTTAGATCCGAGAAATTTAAATAAAGCTATAAAAAGAGAGCATCATATGATCCCATCAAGTGAAGAAATCATTAGTCGTTTGAAAGGAAATGAGTATTTCACGATTCTAGATTTAAAAGAAGGGTTTTGGCAGGTTCCTTTAGATGAAGAGAGTTCTTATGTATGTACTTTTAACTCTCCATTTGGACGTTTTAAATTTAATGTTTTACCTTTTGGAATATCATCAGCTCCTGAGGTGTTTCAAAAACGCAGTCAAAAATTATTTAGTGACATTCAGGGTGTAGAAATTTACTTCGACGATTTTATAGTAAGAGGAAAATCTCAGGCCGAACATGATAAAAGACTAATCGAAGTGTTAGAGAGAGCCAAAGCCAATAATGTTAAGTTTAATCCTGACAAACTTCAGTTTCGGGTGAAGGAAGTAAAATATATGGGTTTGATAATTTCAGAAAAGGGAGTTATGGTTGATAAATCTCATGTAAGGGCTATTAATGAAATAAATCAACCACAAAATAAGAAAGATATAAGGAGATTTTTAGGTATGGTAAATTTTTTATCCAAATTTATTCCAAATGTATCTCAAATTACAGCTCCATTAAGAATACTACTCAAAAATAATGTTGACTTCTTTTGGTCTCATGAACAAGAACAGGCATTTAATAATATTAAAAAATTGATTAGTTCAGCTCCTGTTCTAAAAGTTTTTGATAGCTCAAAAGAAATAACAATACAGTGTGATAGTTCTAAAGATGGCATGGGCGTCTGTCTATTGCAAGAAGGCCACCCTGTATCTTTTGCTTCTAGAAGCCTTACAGATACTGAAAAGAACTATGCACAGATTGAGAAAGAGCTGTTAGCTATAGTTTTTGCTTTTGAAAAGTACCACAATTTTGTGTATGGTCACAAAGTGAAAGTCCAAAGTGATCACAAACCTTTAACATCAATTGTTGAAAAACCAATCAGCAAAATTTCTAATCGTCTTCAGAAAATGCTTCTTAAATTACTGAAGTATACTTTTGATGTTAATTACTTACCAGGTAAAGATATGTATATTGCAGACACATTATCTCGAGCTTTTATCAAAGATGCAGTTAAAGATGACCCAGAAATGTTACAAACTGTACATTCAATTGCAAAATATCTTCCAATGAGTATTCGTAGAGTAGAACAATTTAAAAAGGCAATAGGGGAGGATGAGGAACTTAAAGAAATTATGGATTATTGTAAGGAGGGATGGCCTGATAAAAATAAACTCAAAAGTAATTTAAGGAAATATTATAAATTACAAAATGATTTGTTTCTTATTGAAGGTTTGTTATTCTTGAATGACAAAATTATTGTCCCTAAAACACTAAGACCTGAAATGTTGTCCTTAATTCATGAATCTCATTTAGGTATGGAAAAATGCAAAAATAGAGCTCGTGAAATTATGTTTTGGCCTGGTCTCTCACGAGACATTGAAGATGTTGTACAAAAATGTGAGGTTTGCATGAAATTTCGTAAAACACTATCTAATGAACCACTGCTTCCCCATAGTATTCCTGATAGGCCATTTCAGAAAATAGGAATGGATTTAATGTATTTTAATGGGATAAATTATGCCATTATTGTTGATTACTTTTCAAAGTGGATTGAGGTGGAAAAGGTTAATAGCAAAACTATGGGTGATATCATTGTAGTTCTGCAGAATGTTATTTCCAGATTTGGAATTCCAGAAACAATTGTTTGCGATAATAATCCATTCAATAGCTTTGAATTTAAAAATTTTGCTAAAGAGTGGGACATTGAACCACCTTTCATTAGTCCCTATCATTCTCAAAGTAACGGGATGGTAGAAAAAGCTGTGGGCATTGTAAAATCATTATTCAAAAAAGCAAAAGAGGAAAATAAGAAGCCAATAGTAGCTTTACTTGAATACAGAAATAGTCCCATCACGGGTATAGGTTTATCACCAGCTCAACTACTATTTAACCTAAGGTTAAGAACTAAATTGCCAATTAGTAAAAAATTACTAAATCCCAAAATTGTAAAAGACATAGTCCCTAAACTCAAACAGAGACAAAATAAGCAGAAACATTATTTTGATAGAAATGTGAAGGAGCTTAAGCCACTAAAACCAGGGGATAAAGTATTTGTTCAAGATGTCAAAACCAAAACTTGGAAACCTGCCATAGTCCTTTCTAAAGCTGACAAACCCAGATCATACAAAATCAAAACGGATTCAGGTAGCATTTATTATAGGAATAGAAAGTATTTAAATCTTTCAAAAATAGAAAAACCGTTAAATAAAACTGCAAATTTTGATTTCGATTTTGATGTTAATTATAATCATGACAATTCTGTAAGTGACTGTTTATGTTATGGTAAATCTTATGACAACAATAATCAGCTTTTACCTAATCCTAGCTCAGATGGCGAAATTTCTTATAAAACTAGATCTGGTCGCATAAGTAAGCGTCCTGCGTACTTAAATGATTATACTGAATGAAAGGGAGGATGTAACATATCATTATATATGTAGTTTGTAATCGTAATCGTTTTAAGTATTTAGTGATCTGTAAGTGGCAACCGGAGATTATTATTATTGCTCTTGCTTGTAGCTTGATGATGTTGCTGATATTGTGATTTTAGAGTTATGTTGTTGACTAATTGTATTTTTCAATTTTTCTTATATTATACTTAATAAATAACTTAAAGACTAATGAACTATTGTGTTCTAATATGCAAGAAAACAAAACAGTAGACATTATTTCCAATCGATTGATACCTATATTTTTTTTTACAAATATTTTTACAGGAATTAGTAGGAGGGGATCGCTTTTTTTTTTTGTCCAGGACTTTAAATTAACACTTTAGTCTAGCTTGATTTTTTTTTGTCCAGGAGTGTAAATTAACACATTAGTCCAACTTGGTATATCCATATAGTCGTGTCCATTAACAACAACAAAAATAACATTGCTTTACTTTTTTAGCAATTTCAGATTTTATTACAAGCTTAACGATATATATATATATATGTATATTACCGTCATCTTTCTGTGAGTTACGACTCTTCCCTTTTTTATATATATATATATATATTTTTTTTACTCAAGCAAGACAGAATTATTGGGATATCATTAGTTCATTGTTTTCTAGCTTCGTTAGCCAACGATTGAGTTTGGCAGTCTTGCGATTGGCAGTTTGGCGATTGACATTGGCCAAAGATTTTTCTATTAGTTGGACCAACAGCTAACACTGCGTCTGAGTCAACGTTTGGCTGATCTTTGGTCTAAAGATATGAGTTGCCATTTGACCAACAGTCATGTTTACTGGAAAAAAACTGCGCTAATAATAACAATAAAATATGATAATAATTGACCTTATTTTAATTAGAAACTTCAACTAATTTGTCGATTTTTTTAGGCAAAAATTAATTATGCTTCTAGAATTACTGATTAAAATTGCTAAATATTTGTTTTTTCTTTAGCAAAGTAGTATATTTAAATGGGATCTCTGCAGGTGTCTACCTCATCACACACACACAGAAAAAGATTTAATATGCAAACTTCGTTCAAAAAATATTTATATCTAAAACAAAAATGTACTTTCCGTATGGAAATGGAAATAGAAATTCTGAAGTTAAAACTCATGCTTGATTTTTATTTTATTTCATTTATTTATTTATTTATTTATATATTTTTGGAAAAAGTAGCACACATTATAGCAGTATTTGAATGTTGAACTATATGATGAATGTATGATGTATTACTGTTTGTATGTAAATGCGGAAAGAACACTTACTTGTGAAAATAATATTAGACTTGAAGCATTTGACCTAAGGAGAGACAGGAGGGGGAAGAGGTATTTTATCTGCTTTAAAAATTACTTTATGCATCCGTTAAATACTGAATTGATATCGCACTATAAAAAAGTTTCTACTGAAAAGATAGATCGGAAATAGCTATTAGTAGTCTTAAATCACTGAAATAATTGAGTAAATTTACTTTTTTCAGAACACTCTTACTATGATTTGCAAATTTTTTATCACAATTAGAGATCAAGGGAAATATTTAAGTTTCCATAATTGAAATAAATCCCCCGGGGATTGCAATCCTGTAAGCTACAGGATTTTGCAGTCAGCGTTTTTTTTTTTTTTTTTTTTTTTTTTTTTTTTTAACCTACAATAGTTTCTGAATAGTAATCATCGCTTTATTAAATGATCGATTTTTCTGTGATGAAATAAAGTAATTTTTTATTGAAAATACATACCAGAATTTTCTATTAGTTATTTAATTACAGAAATGCTGTTATTAAATATATCTAAGATTACTATCCGAAAAATATAACAGGTTTTTTTAATTTAAAAAAAAAAAAAAAAAAAAAAACGCTGGCCGCGGGAATCTGCAGCTTGTAGAATTGCAATCCAGAAATGTGATCGAGGTTGTATTCCTCGAAAAGAAAGAGTATGTTTTCCAGTCAACAACAAAATCCACACAAAACGTTTTGGTTTTCTAATATTTATCTCTTTCTTTTATCAAACTGTTTTTCGAAAAGCATACTTTCGATTATAGGGACATTCAGGGCCGCCGGCTTTAAAGGGGCGCAAGTTCGGTGACCAATGTTGAATTCAGGCGGTGGCCCGGGGGGGACATCATCCCTCTGAGCCTGGAAATGTCCCCCCCCCCGGAAGATTTGAGATTTTATGCTTTCAATGGGCAAAAAGTGGAATTTCCCCCCCCCTGGAGCTACAGAAATCTTTCCCGGACAAAAGTGTCTGAATTCAACACTGTGGGTGACCGCCCTGGGTTGACCGCCTAATAGCTAAGGGACGGAAAATTTCCAAAATATTTAGCCTAAATGTAAGACCTAAAACATATTATTTTAAGAACCAATGAAAAAATTTCTCGCAGGGCGCGGGAGTAATACCTGGGCGTAGTATCCACAGCGCGCCAGGGCTTTTAAAACTTTCCCTATGAACAAGATCTTAAATAGTACGCAAGAAGATTCCTCAATAGTATGCAAACACGTCTGCTTTCGTTTCCTATTCAGGAAATTCCTTCGATGTATCTTCAATTTCTTCATGATAATAAAAATCTCTCTCTTTCGACATTTGTCTTAATTGATGATTATTCGTAAGAAAATTATCCAAATTTAGTACAATAATCAGAATGTATGCTTATAGCCAGGGGAAAACATTGCAGTGGCTTAGGGGCGCAAAATTTTCCCTGGCTGAGGGCGCACCGGCCCTCGGGCCGATGGGCCGGCGGGCCAGTCCGAGCCTGGTCTCACTCTATCCATTCCTACATATGTCAAGTTGGCGACAACTTTCAAATTAGCATAACCTACGATAACCTTCGCTCCCTCCCGTCCTCCAGTCCCCGTAATTTACTAGCAGTAAGAGTAAAAAGAATCAAATAATACAGCAATTGTTTACATGTTTAAACTGATAGATAATAAAAATTCACATTCAAAATTTGATGTGTTTGTTGCGTAAAGCGAGAAAAACTGGCGTTCCAGCATATGTAATTCAGGAGGGGAAAAAAAAAACCAAGCCATATTTTATTTAAAACTGAATCAGAACGAGGAACGAAATTTCGAAATAAATTGGGCTTCTTATATTATAAAAAAAAGGCTTAAAAAAGGATGATAAAGATTAAAAAAAAAAAGGTAAGGGCATTTATACATCATTTGTATATTGTTTTTGTTAATATTCGCAACAACAGTAAGCCAATTAGTATAATGGTCAGCGTTTCTCGCTACCACGTTAGAGTACTGCATCAGGTCGGGTTACCCGCTTTTACCCGCACCCGACCACGGCTTTTCTGAAATCTGTTAAGGCTGCGGCGCATGTTTTGTGACGTCACGATAGCAGTGCGGTTGGGATAGGTTGGGAAGGGGAGATAAAGAGCGGCAAACCTAAAGCCGGAAGCTGTTGTTTGTTCTTTCTCGGGAGCATTGTTGCAACTGACTTATCAATATTCAGTTAAAACCGTTATAATTCCTCTTTTATTTACGCTGGATTATTTTATTTTGGATACTATTTTGAGGTAAGTAATTTAAATTGCTTTTTCAAAATGCCAAATATGTGTATAGTACCAAACTGTACATCAAATTATAGGAGTAGTAAAAAAAATACTCCGTGTTTTTCATTCCCAAAAGACCCTATTTTAAAGGCTAACTGGCTAAAAAGTATACCCAGAAAGGATTATAGCCCAGGTGTACATGCAGTTGTTTGTGAAAATATCTCTTGAAAATTTGGGGTTAAAAGTCTTCATTCTTATTGCTGATAACAATTCAATAAATAGAAAAGTTTTGAAACTATTTTCTCATGACGGAAAATTGCATGTATCTGTTCCTAATCCAGCATGCCCTGAAAGACCTCTGTTTTTTATTTTGAATCCAGTGCATATAATAAAGTCGATACGAAATAACTGGATAAATAAGAAGAATGATTTAGTATCTTTCACATATCTGAATTTTAATAATTTATCGGAAACTGCTACTGCGTCTTTTAGCATTCTTCGATCATTGTACACTTCAGAAAACAAAAACCTTGCTAAATGTGCCTATAAACTAACATTAAAATCTCTTTATCCTTCAAATATTGAAAGACAGAATGTAACTTTAACATTAAAAATATTCGACGAAACTAATGTAGTTGCTTTACGTTTAAGTGATGATACTTCTCCTGATTCCGAGTCTACTTTAAAACAAACGACTTCGGATTTTATTGAACTTATCATCAGGTGGAAAATTTTTAACATAAAATCTGCGAGTAAAGGTATCAGGTTGAATGGCAGTTGGCAAATCCCGTTCGCTTCTTGTGATGATGAGAGATTGAAATTTCTGAAAAATTTTAGTAATTGGCTAGAAAAATGGAAAAATTCAGAAAATTTATCAGGACTAACAAAAGAAACATTCACTGCCTTATCTCTTTTAACAAACGCCATGATTCAAATTATACAATATTTATTAAATTCAGATTTTCAGAGCATCAAATTTAAATATGTATTACCTGGTAAATTTCAAAACGATATGCTTGAACAACGATTTAGTCAGTATAGACAAATCTCTGGAGGCAATTATCACGTATCATTCCAGCAGATATTGGAATCGGAAAAAAAGTTAAGATTGTGTTCTACGATCAAAATTGGTGGAGAAAATATTAATATCAGAAAACTCAGTGATAAAGAAATTGCCATTCCAGACATATCCAACATCAATATTATTTTTATTGTAGATAAATTTGGAGATTTATTAGAAAAATAATCGATTTGAGTATTTATGATGAAAATTCCATAAAAGCTTGCGTATTCATAGCCGGATATGTATCCTTTAAAATGGAAAGGAAACTTAATTGTTCTTTTTGTATTGCCCTTATTACAACTAATCAAATTATGGATATTCAGGACGATTCATTCTATGAACTTATAGCAGCATTAGATAGAGGGAGTTTAACATACCCATCTGAATTTTTAATACAAGTTGTATCTTTCTGTCTTATAATATTAGATTTGTTGACTTCACCTTTACATGAAGGAAACTTTTTAAAATCTGAAATAAGTCATAAATTATTACTTTCAAAATTGACAGAACTTAAATTAATTAGAGATGATGTATGTAATTCTAATGATATCTGTGTGTGCGGAAAACATAGCATTGATTTGGTTAAAGATGCTCTATCAAGATCTTCAAACATTTTGATAAGTAATTATCTCAAAATAAAAAATCAAGACGTAAGAAAAAACACTGAAAGAAAACTAAAGAAATTTAGAACAAAGTGAGCGACAAGGAGCCCCTTTGGCAAGGGTGATACCCTCACAATATTGTGAAGATCAAATTATTGGGATCCTCACAATATTGTGATAATACAGAACGATAATGTACAGGATCTATAACGTACATGAGTTCTGGGGGACTCATTAGCCAGTTCTACTATTTGCTTCACAAATATAAAAATTAATATATAACTCAGAAATTTAGAAATTACTAAAATTGATTGGATGTTTTGTAAATCACATTTCAAACATTTATAGTTTTGCTTGATCAAACTAAAATTACGTTTTTATTTCAGCTGTCTGTTAAGAAAAAAGAAAAAATACATTTTTATTAAAAAATTAAATGGTTCTGTTATTATTAATTTAGTAAATAATAGAAGTATTTTGTTTTTCTTTTTAGGAAGGGAAAGACAAAATACACCATATTTATGAAAAAAAATGAAATTTATCTTTATTTTTTTCTTTTTGTTTATTGCATTATGTTTAAATAGGCGACAGAAATATATCCAAATGTTGAAAATAAATATATTTTCTTCTTTTTTTTTTCAATCGCAGAAGTAAAAAGAAATTAATATTGGCACATGATAGAAAAAAGTTAAATTGCTTCTATATAAATAAAACCTTTTAGCTGGAATAAATAAAAGAGCATAAACTATTGAATTGAGTCTAGAAGGAAAGGCATTTTAAAATTTTAATATACTTAAAGGTGTTTAAAGAATTTAATTTAAGGCAACAATTAATTTTAAATACTTTATATAGTAACAAATGTATGATCTTATCATAATGTTAATTTAAAATAAATATGTTAATTATTAGGGTGTTTTTATGTAATTTAAATGTTTAAGTTGAGAAAGATACTTAAATTGTTTCATGAAACTCATTATTTACACATTTAACAAATATTGTATAACATTCATTAAAAAAATAATACTTGCATAAATATTAAATATATTTGTAATTAAATTATGTATATATCCTCCAAAAATGCTTACAATAAATAAATTAGAATTTAAGGAGGGAAATATTGATATATTTCATTTGATAACATTTGAATTTGTCCTTTTCAGCATTAAAATATCTTAAAAAAACATCTGATTCTCAACCCTAATAAATTATATTTATACGACATATCCTATGTGTTTTGTTTTTCTATATATCTCATATATTTTTATATTCAAAATAGGTTTAAAAAGTTAATATTTACATATATATTAAATCTTTTTGTAATTAAATAATGTATTTTTCCCCTTCACAAATGTTTAAGGTAAATAAATTTGATTTAAGGAGAAAAATATCTTCACATATTTCACTGGAAAAATATTGTTTTAAATATATTAAAGTATCTCAATTTTTTAAAATGTAATTTAGTAGAAACAATGGTGTATTATGTATGCACCCTTCTTTATCTTATCTACTCTTTCGAAAGAAAACCAACGCACTGCTACTGTGACGTCACGCTCCCCAATTTCAAGAGGCGCCATAGCCTTTTTTGAAGGTAGCCGTGACCCGACCCGGAGGGTCGGGTCGGGTTGGCGCTATATTTTTGCGTTGCGGTTCGGGTCGGGTTGACCTACTTTTTTGTTGCGGGTCGGGTTCGGTTTGACCCGCTTTTTTAAAAGAATGTCCACAATATTTTTGCAGGTTAAAAATATGTATACAATAAAACCTCCATAATGTTTTAATACCGGGTATCTTCTTTTGCAATTCAAATTATGAAAAAGAAAAATGAAATTGAACTGCCTGGTCGGCATATAACGTGTATTTTTAAGTTATCGAACAAGAAGTCTTCGGTAATTAATTAACCTGTAACGTGTAAATTTTGCCCATTTAATAAACTAGTCGGATGTGCCAATCCCAAAACTTTCTTCTATCTCAGTCATGTTAATACTTCAAAATTCGCTATCACATCGCCAATAAAATCAATATTTTTCGTCATTCTGTTGTACGTCAGCTGCCTGCGAATCATCGGGTTACCGGGATGCGATCCACTGATGTATACTAAACTACGAAAAGTCCTTCTGGCCTGAACCGACAGGAACAGATAGCCTCCCTATTCATTGGTTTTACGATTTCAGCTAATTTTACTGGAAAACACGAAGGTAAAATCGTGGAACCTAAATAAAAAAGATTCAGTCCCAGTTCTCGTCAACATTGAATTTGAATGAGAATATCGCCAAATTAGTCCTCTACAGCCAAGTTCGCTTAATTTATGGCAACTTATTTTGGTCGCCAAATTTGGCGATATTCCGCCAACTGTCGCCAAATTTGGCGAGAATTTGATGTTGGCGAATATAAATATATAGTGATAAGCATATAATAGGATTAATGGTTACAACAATGAAAGAAAATTTGCCGAAAGCATGTTAACTAAAACTCATAAGTTAAATCCGTTTATGGATGAATTCTGCTGTTTTGTTTGAAAATGTCAGTCACCCTAAAATTTCAAACCGCTCTATCTCAGCCATTTTTTAAGATAGAAGCAAAACAAAAATTGCTCCGGATTCTCCGGATCAAGGCCGAACATTTAAAGAAAAAAAAGTTTTAGGATTTCTAATTTTTTTTATTTGCACATCATTTTGAATTTTAAATCTTTAAATGGCTATCACAGCGCCCCCTTTCGTCGAAATATCCCCAAATTCTAACAGAACCTGCTTGTCATAGCCAAAAATATAGAAAAAAAGATTGGTTCAATTTGAAGCATAACATCATACACTTTTAGATGGTACAATAGTGAAAATGGAACAAAAATATCGATTACAGCGCCCCCTTTCGTCGAAATATCCCAAAATTCTGATAGAACCTGCTTGCCATAGCCAAAAACATAGAAAAAAAATTTCGTTCAATTTGAAGCATAACATCATACACTTTTAGATGGTACAATGAAGACACACAGACGGACAGACGGACGGACAGACGGACAGACAGACATTTTGTAAAAACATGTTTTTCGGAATCTCTGACCTCTAAAACGTGTAAATCCGTCGAAAACCGGAGGTCGAAAAAAATTTCGATTACAATACTTTCTTCTATTATAGATAGAAGAAAGTAAAAAAATATCAGTTTCAAAATCACGCGCTTTCAACATGAAGCTGCACATAGAGGTGAGTTAGCATTTTCATTATTAATAATAATTACTGGATCGCATCTCGCACCGAATATCTAAAAAACCTATAAACATTAAAAGGAATATTTTCAAATTACAGTTTTCTGAGATTAGTCACTTTTTGATAAATTATGGTCTCTCAAACTGTAGTTCAGCTTTTTTTAAGTATAACTCAAAAATTATTTGGCAGAATATGCCGAAATTTTGTAAAGAAGTTTAGAGGTTTCTAGTAATCTACTTCTAAAATAGTTATAGTTTACAATTTTTTCGAAAATTATTAATTTCCGATTTTTTATCATACAATAGTTTCTAAAACTTTCAGTCCATGTTACTTGAAATTAGGTTTTCGGGCACAAATTTCAAAGTAAATTAAAAATATTATTTTCCAATTACAGTGTTGTCATTGATCGAACATTTCAAAAGAAAATCCTGAGTTTTTTTTAATGAAAAAACTATATATTTGAATATTAATGAGTGTGTATGTGTACACACTCATTTTACAAAAAGGTAAAATTGATATTAGAGATATAATTGTGGACTACTTTTTCATAATTGTATTGAAATATGGATTAATTTTCTCTTCCTTCGGTTTTGGGTCGGTTTTGAGTTGACTTTGAGCAGAAGTTTCAAGTTCGGGTCGGATACACAACCCGACCTGTGCAGAATTCTAATTCCATCTTCTCAATTTCGAGTATAGATTGAATGTTTCGACAAAATAAAAAAGTAGCAAAATAGTGAATACTTTTGAAAACCAGTTTGTAGTCGCTATTTTTAAAAACAAGTAAGTTGTAGATGTAGTTAACTTACCTTTTTGATAAAGTAGTTGTAGTTCGCACCTAAAAAAATGTAATTTTTGCGACACCTGACATATTCATAATTCAAATACGTATTTATTTTCATCTGCAACATAGTTCTGTTCAAACTTTTTGTGAAAATCCCACCAATCAGACATGTTGAAACCTAAATATGAGCCGGAAGAATTATTCAAGGTTGAACCTGACTCGCAGAAGGAAAATTAGAGTCATTTCGATCCGAAAAAATAAATAGAAGCAACCCGACCCGCTGCAGTACTCTATTCAACGATCTCGAGATGTCCGCTATTCCGAGGTTTCACTATATTAAAAAATATAAATTTGTCCATTTTTCTATATAAAATTGGTATTAGAGATATAATTGTACATTACTTCTCATAATAGCAATAAAACATGATTTATTGTCTTTCATTGTGGGTTCGGGTCGGGTTGCGGGTTGAGGTATTGCGGTGTTGCGGGTTCGGGTTGAAATATGTCGGGTTCGGGTCGGGTTGCCGAAAATTATTTTTGCGGGTTCGGGTCGGGTACCACCCGACCCTTGCAGGACTCTATACTACGCTACAGGTCCCCAGTTCTACTGCGGAATGATCAAGGCTAACTCAGGCCTTCATCCATTCGGGGTCTATAAATTGAGTACCAAGCTTACTTGGTGACTAAACATTGATGGTCCCGCGTTAGGCTGACAACCTGACAGAGACATATACTCTATAGCACCCCAGGGTCCATAGTCAAGAAAACAGGGCTCGGTCCTATAGGCCATAAGCCTTGATGAATTGTAAGTTTAGTTCTCAAAAACAATCTCGCTTTTTTCTGGCACATTTACAAAATCATTGCTATTCATACGCATATAATAACATAAGATCAGTAGTATAGGCTGTGTTTTACGCGCCCGGAGCAATTAAAAAAATTTCTCTCGCTCCCTAGAGACTACTGTAGTTTCTTATACCGTAATTTTTAAGGCAGCGAGGTTTTGAAGTTCCTAAAAAATTTAGCGCACTCGGCAATTTTCAAGATACTACAAAAATCCCATTTAAAATAACTCCACCTTTTGAACATACAACTTAAAATTCCACCTAGAGACCTGCGCGGATCAGGTTGCCCGAAACCGAACATGAAAATTCCATTGTAACCTAAACCAAAGCCCGAAAAAAAATCTTCGTCCTCCCGAAACCGAAATGAAAGAAAATTAATCCATATTTTAACAGTATTATAAAATGTAGTATGCAATTATATCTCTAATTTCAATTTTCTTTTATATAGAAATATAAACATGTAGTATATATATAATATATACTCATTAATATTCAAATACGATAAAAGTAAGCTGCGCCTCTAAGCGCCTTGAGGGAGCACCCGGCGTGTAGATGACCACCAAACCCAAGTCCTGAGGGACTTTTATCGCGCCAGCAGGTTTGTATCCCCGCGGCGCTTCGGCCGGTCAGAGAACCGCCACCTGTGGACCCTCTAACCTTAAACCCACGTGTCGACGACGTTAGTCGTTGCGATACACGGTGAAACCCAGTAGGGAATCACCACGAGACACTTGGAGACGGGCCGGCGTCCCCCAACAGCTTCGGAGCTGGAAACTCAAAAGGGAACCAGGCCCTAGGCCTTAAGTCGGGTTGTTCCAACCCGTACTTGCTCTACCAGAACTCGAGGGGTTTGAAAACCTACAGATGTAGTCACAATTCCCTCTCGTAGTGGACCTGAAAGAGATTGGGTTAGTACAACATATAATAAACTTTGAAAACAACAACAACGATAGACTAACGCATGTTAACAACAACAACAACTGTAACAATTGCATGACTAGAGTAACTATCACATTTTTGTGCCGGCTTACGAGACAAGTCTCAAGTCTGCGTACTTAGTTATGCACCATTACCTCCTACTCCGCGGGGAACACGGGCGATTGGCATTGCGTTCGAATGCGGTCTTTGACCGCGAAGAGCTCGGTTATTGCGGCCTGCTCTTCGGCGATCTAGGTTTCGATCTAATGTACGCATTAGGAGTCGGTGAATAATCAACCGGACTCCCTTTCTGGCACAGCCGTACAGGCATAGATCGCGTGGCGCACGCGTCCGGAAGTCGCGAGGAAAGTACTTTTCCCGCACAGACCTCCAGAGCACGCACCGATATAGCACGTGGCTAATGTTACCTACCTCGACACCACAAAAACATGTAGAGTCGTGGTAAAAGAAACGAGCATGGTAGTCACCGAAGGTGTCGTGTCCCGTGAAGACCTGGTTGATGTAGAAATCGCCCTGCTGTCGGCGAGTGCCGATGCGTGGGAAAGTTTCATACGACTTGCGGCCGGTCCCAGATTCGTCCCATCTCTCTTGCCACTTGGACAAGGCACGTCCAAAGAGGTCTTTTTTGGCTCGGCGGCGCGTGACTGGAATCACCACGTCGACAGACTGTCGTGTTGTTGGCTTCTTTTGCCAATATGTTGTCCGCCCTTTCATTAAAGATTTGACCAACATGGGCTCGGACCCAATGCATGTGAACCTCCATTCCTGTAGTTTTAATCAGGTCCCTAATCTCGGCAATGGCCTTGTGCTGAGGCACAAGTCATTGATAATTGTCAAAAATACTAGTAATTTTTGCCAGCGGCAAAAATTGTGGCTAAAAGTATTTTTGCCGGGACGGTTTTTTCCACTTCGGTAAAAATTGGCCAACCCCGTCTGCAATAGAATACGGAAATGGACATAACTGATTTTCGTTAAAATGAAAATAAGTAAGAATCGAAGAAATAAAACAAGAACAAAAAATCATGTGTCAAACATATATTATGAAACACTTTCCAACACATTCAGAATACTGTAACAAAAATTCACAGTTTACTAAGTAAACAATTTACAAAACGCATATAACACATTTGAAAATCCAATTTCAGCAATTACTACCAGTAGTCAAACAAATATCCAATTTCTTTTGTGTAGCCCTGTATTAGGGTCTATAAATTTGTATGTATACTACACAGTATGCTAAAATTTACTTCAGTTAGGAAGTACACAGCACAATTGAAAATTCCCCTTTAGCAATTTTCGTCAATTAATGGAATGTACGTGAGATATTTTGAGGAGCCCTGTATATGATCTAAAGAATTTATATGTATCAATTAACATGAAAAATATTAGTTACATTTAAAAACGCATACTGAAAACGAGCTACCAGCAATTATTGTTCATATACAGTACTTGAAACCAAATTCTTTTGAGTGTCTCTGTAAATGAACGATATATTCTATGCATACCCTATTCGACAGTAAGCGCCTCACTGATATGTATCAATTTGAATATGTTTAAAATAGTGAAACATCATTAAAATACATTGCAAATGATTTTTCTCCATATAATAGACAGCAAATTGTTACGGAATTCTTTTGAGTGTCCCTGTAAAAGAACCATAAATGCTATACACTTCATTTCCAATACCAAACATGTCATAGTAAATCCCAATAACATATATCAACTACCTTTCAATCCGAATGTATTTAAGACAGTTAGAGCATGGACAGGCGGACAGACAAACCGAATTCATAACCACTTTTCAACTATGTTGGAAATTGTTAAAAATGGAAAACAAACATAAAATTTTAATTAACTGCTAAAATGCAGAATTTCATTTCAATTTTCATTTTTTCCTTGTAATATACCGCTGAAGATTAAATAAAATTTGACAAAAAAAAAAAAATAAATAAATAAAGCATAGGTACTTCTCTATTATCCCGTCGACCACTTTTCATAACAAAAAACTATCGCCAAACTGTAACGCCAAATAAACTGCAGAACGTTGCCATTGGAATATCAAAATAAATAAATAAATAAAATATAAGAATTTAAGGACACAATTGTTATTTTAATTAATAAAATAACTAATAAATCAGTAAAACAGAATGAAAAATACACACAAATGTCGAATAAAAAACCACTTGGTGACATAACAAACACGTATAATGCTTCTGACATCAAGTAAATGGTTTGCATTTTTGGCGTTTAATCTTACAGTTTGGCGATAGTTTTTTGTTATGAAAAGTGGTCGACGGGATAATAGAGAAGTGCCAAAGCATATAGTCTGTATGCAAACATAAGCCAAGATTTGTATAAAATAAACTGCCTGTAAACGTAACTATTTGCGAAAGAAATTTTCGACCAAAAGTGCTCTGAATCGTATTCACAGATGCACAAACACACACACAATTTAGTTTTTTTTTTTAAATATAATTTTCTTTTATAAATATGAAAAATATTTAAAAAAAAACTTATTTGTTATTTATTTATAATAGACTAGCAAGCTACGCCCGCTACGTTGGTCAATTTCTCTTACCGAACTTTTAATCAAACAAAATATTGACATTTCAGAATTCACTTTTATATTTTAACAGATTAATAAGGCTACTATAATTTGTGACTCGTGCTATAGCCAATATAAACGTCAGGACACGTCGCCCTTATCATTAACTTTTCGCTATGGTACTCCATTGTGAAATTTGGTAATTTTTGAAATTCAATATTTGAAAAACGGCATAATCATTAGATTTGAAATTTATATCAAGAAAAATACAATTTTTTACCTTTCAAACGCAGTTTGTCTAACAATTTTCTGACAGAAACTTTTTGAGCTATTATTTTTTTCAGCAACATCAAAGGTTTCATTTTCCGAGATTAATCTGTGGCAACAATTAGCGAAAAACCCAGTCGTCAGCATCGCATAGCTTTTTATTAAAGAGGCTGTTGGAGCAGGGATTGTCACCATCAATTTGCCACCATCACTTTTGAAATCGGTTCTGTAGTTCCAGAGATTCCATAAAAATTGTAATTTAAAATGATTTTAGAACACTTTTCGTTTATTTCACCCTTTTAAATTTCGATTTTTTTTTTATTTGTTCTTAGAGAACATTTACTTCTTATAAGTAACTACAATGCCAAATTTCAAATTTCTAGCTCCTTCAGTATACAAAAAATCGCGATTTCAGAACGTTTTTCGCTTCTGCACCCTCCACCCCCTGGGGTTAGTGGCACCGACATAAAATATAGCCTATGTTGGAGCAGGGGTTGTCACCATCAATTTGCCACCATTACTTTTGAAATCGGTTCTCTAGTTCCAGTGATTCCATGGAAATTGTAATTTAGAATGTTTTTAGAACGCTTTTCGCTCATTTCACCCTCTTAAATTTCGATTTTTTTAAATTTTGTTCTTAGAGAGTGTCATGCCGGTGACGTCAGGTTTATGGCAACCCTTTTCTTTTCTCTTTTTTGCTGCGGAGTGAAGGGGGGAAGGTAACAGTTCTTGGCGGGAGGCCAGAGTGACAGGTTGTATGGTGCTGTGGGCACGATATGAAAATAAGTAAATTATAGGTGTTGAAAGAACTAATAATAATATTGTAACTGCGGCTACTGGTATTCCTTATATATTTATGTGTGTCCATGTCTTTGTGATGTTTCGACGTGTTCAATAAACTGGTTTATTGCAAATTAGTTGCATTCTTCTGAGCCTATAGAAATATAAAGAACAAAAATGGTATGTGGCAAAATATCGAGCTTTAAAATTTAAAAAGGAGTGAACGACGAGAAACACGAAGGAAAGAAGGTTATTTATAAAGGTGTATCACAGAGAGCATTTACATCTTATAAGTAACTACAATGCCAAATTTCAAATTTCTAGCTGCTTCAGTATAAAAAAAATCGCAATTTTAGAACATTTTTTGCTCTTGCACCCCCTTGGGTTTAGTGGCACCGACAGAAAATATAGCCTATGTTGGAGCAGGGATTGTCACCATCAATTTGCCACCATCACTTTTGAAATTGGTTCTATAATTCCAGAGATTCCACAGAAATTGTAATTTAGAATGGCTTTAGAACGCTTTTCGCTTTTTTCACACTTTTAAATTTCATTTTTTTTTAAATTGTTCTTAGAGAGCATTTACATCTTATAAGTAGCTACAATGCCAAATTTCAAATTTCTAGCTCCTTCAGTATACAAAAAATCGCGATTTCAGAACGTTTTTCGCTTCTGCACCCTCCACCCCCCTGGGGTTAGTGGCTCCGACATAAAATATAGCCTATGTTGGAGTAGGGGTTGTCACCATCAATTTGCCACCATTACTTTTGAAATCGGTTCTATAATTCCAGTGATTCCATGGAAATTGTAATTTAGAATGTTTTTAGGACGCTTTTCGCTCATTTCACCCTTTTAAATTTCATTTTTAACACTTTCCAACCTAGTTGAAAAGTGTTTATGACTTCGGTTTGTCTGGCCGTCTGCCGTCTGTCCGTCTGTCCGTGCTCTAACTCCCGTAAATATACTCGGATTGCCTTACAATTTTTATATGTTATTGTCGTTATCTATAGCATGTTCCCTATTTCAACTGAAGTGTGTAGCACTTATAGTTTTTTTACAGGGACACACAAATAATTCCGTTACATTACGGTCTACGGGGAAAAATCATTTGCGGTTTATTTTAATGATGTTACACAATTTCAAATACATTGTAATTGATATATATCACTAAGGTGCATTACAAGAAGCTTAATATGGAATAGGGTGTGCATAGCACTTATAGTTACTTTACAGGGACAGTCAAAATAATTCCGTTACTTACGTCTATGGAGAAAAATCGTTTGCGGTTTAATTAAATAATGTTTCACTATTTTAAACGCATTGAAATTTATATATATATCACTAAGGTGCATTACAAGAGGCTTACTACAGAATATTGTGTGTATAGCAGTCATCGTTCATTTACAGGGAAACACAAAAGAATTCTCTACTGTCTGTTTACAATAATTCCTGGAAGTGCGTTTTAAGTTGCTGAACGCGATTTTAAATTTAACACAGTTTTTGTCTATTACTTGGTGTGTATAAATTCTGTAGATCCTTTACAGGGCAGCACAAAATTTCGCGAACACATTTCCGTTTATTGACAGAAACTCCAGAAAGAGAATTTTAAACTGTGCTACGCGTTTCCTAACTAAACTAAAATTTAGCATCCTATGTAGTATATATGCAAATCCATAGATCATATACAGGGCTGAATAAAAGTATTCGGATATTTGTCTGAATATGTTGGAAATATATGTTGGAAATTCCTGAAATTACGTTTTTAAATATGTTATGCCAGTGTTTTCCAAACTTTTGGGCTCGCGGAGCACTTTTCGGGAAGAATTTCTAAAGCGGAACCCTTTAATCCCACGGTACTCTATGTTTTACAAATTAATATTTTTTTATGCCTATGGAGCAGAGAAAGGCTGCTGGATAAGTGTCCAAACCAGTAGTTTCAAACATGGGGCCAAGGTTTCCTATTTTGGCCCTTTTCTTGATACAGAAATTCTGAATTGATACTAGAAATTTTGAAAATCAAATTTTCTGTTATTTTAACCCCTTAACAGTTTTATTTGATTACTATTATTGAACACAATAAATTAAAAATAAGGACTAAAACCCACTTTTTTGTATTAAAATATCTGCCTTGTATAATCGAGATATGTTCTCCAAATACAGAAAAAATTAGTTAAAAATTAGGGATTTCTGAAAGCTTTTAGTAACGAAGAAAACAAACTCTTCTTACCCGAGCGACGTTCGAGCAATACTGTTAAGAGGTTCAGGACACCCATTTTTAAAATAAAAAATATTTTTTCGGGATTTCTAGTATGAACTCTGAATTAAAGATCAAAATGGTAACCCTGTCTGGGTCATGCATTGCATTGGGGCTTACGTGAAACTATTTTTTATGATGAAAATCGCACACACACAAAAAAAAAGGAAAGTTGTACAGTTTTCGTTTACAAAGAGACTTCTGTATAATCCCAATAGGCTACTCGCGAAAAGAAAGCAGATGTGTAGGCCCAGTCACCCATGAGAAATTATGTAACACGTTTTCGCTAGTCCCGCCCATCTGTAATAGAATCATGCGATTACGGATTCTTTTATCGTTCTTTTTTACGTTTCTAGTACTTCTAAACATGCAACGAAAACGAATCGCCTGTGAGCTTCTTTTCAACCATTTTTGAAAAATACATTTAGAAGCAGATCATCGTTTCAATGTTTAAATGGGCGGGACAAAATCTAACTTGTATTATTAAGTGCAGCATCGTTCACTTTTTTTAGATGTTTTATTTGAAGCATTTAGCTATTAATTATAGTTTTGAAAGAAACTTTATTTCATCATTGCTTTTGCCCCAAAATAGATGTACGGTTAATAACTACACATGTTAAAAAAACTGCAACTAGTAGAAAAAACAAAACAGATATATTGGTTGGGTTAAATTTATATCAGGGCGGTTACTCATTGACGTCTAAGCAAGGGGTGGAGCTGAGCAAAAGTTTAGATTGTTAGTGTGATGACAAATGTAAATAACCAATATATATTTTTAAATTGCTACAGCCTTATTTCTTATAGAAAAATGTGGCATCATAACATAAGAATCTTAACCAATGCAGAGACCAATTAAAACAAATTTTAGAGAGAGGTTGTTAAGTGATACAATATGTTAAAAAAATGCATTTTCAAAAAATGCAACAGGCATTGCTTTAGAAATTAAGTACAATTACGTAAAACTGCGTACATAATTTAAATAACTAAGAATTAATAAAAATGAAATAAACAGATTAAAGGAATTAAAGTTACAAAAAGAAAAAAGAAAACTATATACACAATGTATACAAATAATATGATACAGGATGTTACAAAAAAGAGGCGTTTTAATCGACAAACAGTGTTTTGCTATGAAAAATAGTATAGAATTGTTAAATATACAAATAACATAAACAGATTAAAGAAAGTTAATAGTCTGGAACTCTTATGAAGAAATATTATGTTAACATTATTAATAGGATATTGCAAAGTTAAAATAAAAACAATAAATATTACGATAAAAAGGTTGAAATAAATTATAAGTTACCAGAGTAATTTGACTACAAATTTTAACTATAAAATAAAATTTACTTACAACCCAAGGAATTATGAAAATGAAAATAAATATTTATTTCGTAAAAACATATGTTCCATTTTCACGAAAAAAAATTAATTAACTTTTAAAAAACTGAATAGGTAAAAGAAATTGAATTTTAAATTTTGAATTTTAAACTGAAATAGAACCTACAATTTGAGATTCACACACTTAACCACTTGGAGGGCAAGCACGTGGTCTAAAAATGCTAAATTTTGTGATGTTTCGACACCAGTAAATTTTAATAATGAATTTTTACCTTCTCAATCTGCAAAAAACAATACTAAATATTTTTATTTAATAATACTGGTGGCAAAGCTATATATTAGAAAGTGGTATATATTATATACCGGTGCCCCTCAAGAGGTTAAATTAAAATATTAACGAAAAGCGAAACACAATTATAAGTCTGTCACTGAAACAATCAAAGCTTAACTAACACATTTCTCAGTAAGTAAAGCAAGTAATGGAGTATAAAATACCTCATTTTAAAGATCGCAAAGAGTGAAGCGAAAGAAAATAAACAATGCGAGACACACTTACCTCATTAGGAAGTTAGAACCTGGTTGCTAAGTAAAAAAGAACTAAGTATAAACATATGAATAGGCGGAACTCCAAAGAACAAAACCGTTCTCCTTTTTGTTCGGCAAGCAGAGATAACAGCACTGGCGCGCCTTTGCTCTTTCGATTCAGAATACTATTTCTTGTAGCTAATTCTGAATCTAATTTTTAAAACACATTAAATGCAGAAACATAAAATAAAGCCGTTCAAACCAAAAATATTATATAGAAAATCAATACATGAATATTGCAAATTTTTGTATGATTTTAAAATATATACTATTATAGTAATGTTCAACCCAGTGATAGGTGTATTTATTTTTGCCACACACACAAATTCCTACATACTTTCGAAAAATTTTCCCTTGTAATATGCTAATTACTTTCATGTTGTTTATTTTCCTGGAACGCCGCGGAGCCCCTGAAAAGTATAGGCGGAGCCCCAAGGGCTCCGCGGAGCACACTTTGGGAACCTCTGTGTTATGCGTTTTCCAAATTGTTTACTTAGATGTTATCTTTCAGCTTATTAAACGGTAATGATTTGTAAAATTATTTTGGAAGCGTTGGACGTGTTACATAATCTATGCTTGATGCATGATTTTTCGTTCTTGTTTTTTTTTTTTTTTTTTTTTTTTTTGGTTCTTAGAGAGCATTTACATCTTATAAGTAGCTACAATGCCAAATTTCAAATTTCTAGCTCCTTCAGTATAAAAAAATCGCAATTTTAGAACGTTTTTCGCTCTTGCACCCCCCTGGGATTAGTGGCACCGACATAAAATATAGCCTATATTGGAGCGGGGGTTGTCACCATCAATCTTCCACCATCACTTTTGAAATCGGTTCGGTAGTTCCAGAGATTACCCCCTACAAACAAACAAATAAACAAAATAACAATCTTTACTCCTTTATAATATTACTAGCAAGCTACGCTGGTCAATTTCTCTTAACGAACCTTTAATCAAACAAAATATTGACATTTCATAGTTCACTTTTATATTTTAACAGATTAATAAGGCTACTATAATTTGTGACTCGTGCTATAGCCAATATAAACGTCAGGACACGTCGCCCTTATCATTAACTTTTCGCTATGGTACTCCATTGTGAAATTTGGTAATTTTTGAAATTCAATACTTGAAAAACGGCATAATCATTAGATTTGAAATTTATATTAAGAAATATTCATTTTTTTACCTTTCAAACGCAGTTTGTATAACAATTTTCTGACAAATACTTTTCGAGCTATTATTTTTTTCAGTAACTTCAAATGTTTCATTTTCCGAGATTAATCTGTGGCAAAGATTAGCGAAAAACCCAGTCGTCAGCAACGCATAGCTTTACATTAAAGAGGATGTTGGAGAAGGGATTGTCACCATCACTTTTGAAATCGGTTCTGTAGTTCCAGAGATTCCATAGAAATTGTAATTTAGAATGCTTTTAGAACGCTTTTCGCTCATTTCATCCTTTTAAATTTCGATTTTTTTTTAAATTTATTCTTAGAGAGCATTTACATTTTATAAGTAACTACCATGCCAAATTTCAAGTTTCTAGCTCCTTCAATATAAAAAAAGTCGCAATTTTCGAAAGTTTTTCACTTCTGCACCCCCCTGGGATAAGTGGCACCGACATAAAATATAGCATATGTTGGAGCAGGAAGTGTCACCATCAATTTGACACCATCACTTTTGAAATCGGTTCTGTAGTTCCAGAGATTCCATAGAAATTGTAATTTAGAATGTTTTTAGAAAACTTGTCGCTCATTTCACCCTTTTAAATTTCGATTTTTTTTTTATTTTGTTCTTAGAGAGCATTTACATCTTATAAGTAACTACAATGTCAAATTTCAAATTTCTAGCTCCTTTAGTATAAAAAAAATGCAATTTTAGAACGTTTTTCGCTCCTGCACCACCCTGGGATTAGTGGCACAGACGTAAAATATAGCCTATGTTGGAGCAGTGATTGCCATCAAAATTTTGTCACCAGCACTTTTGAAAAGGGTTCGGTAGTTCCAGAGATTTAACAGAAATTGTAATTTAGAATGTTTTAAGAACGCTTTTCGCTCATCTCACAGTTTTAAATTTCGAATTTTTTTAGAATTTGTTCTTAGAGACCATTTACATCTTATAAGTAACTACCATGCCAAATTTCATGTTTCTAACACCTTCAGTATAAAAAAATCGAAATTTTAGAATGTTTTTCGCTCATACACTCCCCTGGGGGCAGTGTCATCGGCATGAAATATAGCCTATTTTACAGCAGGAACTGTGACCATCAATTTGCCACCATCACTTTTGAAAACAGTTCTGTAGTTCCAGAAATTCCATAGAAGTTGAAATTTAGAATGTTTTTAGAACGCGATTCGCTCAAC
Organism: Maratus michaelseni; assembly: GCA_963931845.1. Lineage (NCBI taxonomy): Eukaryota > Metazoa > Arthropoda > Arachnida > Araneae > Salticidae > Maratus > Maratus michaelseni. Next base: position 46,230,031 of record OZ007596.1, read on the forward strand.
TCACCCTTTTAAATTGCAATTTTTTTTTTAATTTTATGTTAGAGAGCATTTACAACTTATAAGTAACTACCATGCCAAATTTCATGTTTCTAGCTCCTTCAGTATTAAAAAAAAAAAAAATCGAAATTTTAGAACGGTTTTCGCTCTTTTACCCTTTTTTCCTGTAGTAGTGGCACCGATATAAAACATAGTGTATGTTACAGCAGGGACTGTTAGCATCAATTTGCCACCATCACTTTTGAAAATGTTTCTATAGTTCCAGATATTCCGTAGAAATTGTAATTTAGAATGTGTTTACAACGCGTTTCGCTCATCTCACGCTTTTAAATTTCGAACTTTTTTAGAATTTGTTCTTAGAGAGCATTTACATCTTATAAATAACTACCATGCCAAATTTCAAATTTCTAGCTCCTTCAGTATAAAAAAAAAAGGAAATTTTAGAACGTTTTTCGCTTTTGCACCCCCCTGTGGTAGTGGCACCGACATAAAATATAGCCTATGTTACAGCAGAGACTGTTACCATCAATTTGCCACCATTACTTTTGAAAATGGTTCTGTAGTTCCAGAGATTCCATCGAAATTGTAATTTAGAATGTTTTTAGAACGCTTTTCGCTCATCTCACACCTTTTAAATTTTGAATTTTTTTAGAATTTGTTCTTAGAGAGCAATAACATCTTATAAGTAACTACCATGCTAAATTTCATGTTTCTAACACCTTCAGTGTAAAAAAAAAAAAAAAAAAAAAAAAAAAAAAAATCGAAATTTTAGAACGTTTTTGCTCCTGCACCGCCCTGGGTGTAGCGACATCGACATAAAATATAGCCTATGTTGGAGCAGGGATTGTCACCATCAATTTGCCACAATCACTTTTGAAAACGGTTCTGTATTTCCAGATATTCCATAGAAATTGTAATTTAGAATGTTTTTAGAACGCTTTTCGCTCATCTCACCATTTTAAATTTCGATTTTTATTAGAATTTGTTCTTAGAGAGCATTTACATCTTATAAGTAACTACCATGCCAAATTTCATGTTTCTAGCTCCTGCAGTATTAAAAAAAATCGAAATTTTAGAACGTTTTTCGCTCCTGCACCCCCTGGGGTTAGTGGCACCAACATAAAATATAGCCTATGTTGGAGCAGGGACTGTCACGATCAATTTGCCCCTATCACTTTTGAAAACGGTACTGTAGTTCCAGATATTCCATAGAAATTGTAATTTAGAATGTTTTTAGAACGCTTTTCGCTCATCTCACCATTTTAAATTTCGATTTTTATTAGAATTTGTTCTTAGAGAGCATTTACATCTTATAAGTAACTTCCATGCCAAATTTCATGTTCCTAGCTCCTCCAGTATAAAAAAAATCGAAATTTTAGAACGTCTTTTGCTTTTGCACACTCCTGGGGTTAGTGGCACCGACATAAAATATAGCCTATGTTGGAGCAGGGATTGTCACCATCAATTTGCCACCATCACTTTTGAAATCGCTTCAGTAGTTCCAGAGATTACCCCCTACAAACAAACAAACAAACAAAACAATCTTTACACTTTATAATATTATAATATTAGTATAGACTATAGATTACAAACTTACTTAAAAAACAACAACAGCAACAAATCCAATAACGGAAGGAATTAATTTTTATCTATCAGCCTCTCGTGTTATACACAGAATTATATATAAAAAAAAATTTTCAATGTTTTATTAATAAAACATTAAAAATAATTATAAAAAAACTTTTGCTTAACAAGCAACTTTTTTTTTTTTTACAATAACATAGCAAAAATATTTTTCAATTCATATAATAATGCTATATAAATATGAAATTACTTAATTGCAAGCATCTGCGATTAAATAAAGCAAAGGTTTCTTTACGAAAATGATGGTATACCTATCCCCCCCCCCCCTTCCTTCCTTACGATACGGCGCTGAAGGTTGGGGGGGGGGGGTGGAGGGCAAGCGTTGTTATTTTGAGCACGCATGATATGGACAACAAAGATTACCTTTTGATCTGGAGTATGTGTATGTGTGGGTGTGTATTACTTACCCATCATACGTAGTATAGGGTAAGTCTTGTAATCGTTTTGAAAATCGAAAAATTTTTTTTGACGGATTTACACTTTTCAGACACTGGAGATTCCGAAAAACATATTTTTAGAAAAAAAATTTTGCCGTCCGTCTGTGTGTCTGTGTGTGTGTCTGTAAACGCTCTATCTCCCGAAAAAATTGAGATAGAGACTTGCAATTTGGTATGTACTTAGTATGTAATAATGGGAAGAAGCCTATTTCATTTCAATAACCTCGATTAACCGGAACAATTTTTTTCGGACTCTCGAAATATTCGTTCTGATGAAAGGTATATAAAAATTTTCGAAATTGTTTATTTTAAGAAATGAATATAAAAGACAATAAAAAAACATAAATTTTGAATAAAGCATGAAGTCGATCGGATAATTAGTTGCCGAGATATTTGGAATCCTATTTTCCACACTCTTCGATTTTTCATCATAGGCGTAACTAGTGGGGGGGCCGGGTGGGCCGTGCCCACCCCAGGTAGTTCCAGTGCCCACCCCAGAATTTCAAGTTCACGTGAAAATTTTATGACTGCGATATGATCAAAATTTTAATTTTCAAATATTTGAATGATTATACCAATAAATAATACTATATATTTCTGATTTGAGAACTAATGTAACGAAAACGGCGCGCACGCATATGTAAATGTGTGTGTGTGTGAGGTATAAAAGAAGCAACAGACAAAGAAAATCCTATTACTCTTCTACATTCTTTGCAACACTTATATGACCCGGAGTCTATAGGGTTCCAAAAGGAACAAAGTGAAATATTATCTGAAAGCTCTAAATCTGAACGAGAGTTTTCTTTTTTTGTCACGAGGTGATAGGGAAAAAATCAGTTCCAGATGTCCAGTTCCGTATTCTTTCAACTAAGTCATCTGCTGTGGTGAGAGAGAGAAGGGGATAGTGGGGGGCACAGGTGCCCGAACGGTTTTTCTTTTACAAAATAATGACCAATTTAAAAAACAGGATGTAATTGACAAATTACTGATCAATTAATTGTCTTGTCTGAGTGATGAGATACGGCAAAAGTCATAAATGAGAACATCATCGCGGGGGGCTTACCCTTTACTTTGAGGGTTAAGGTAGGGCGAATTTTTTGCAATTTGCCTGCGGCTGTAAGCGTGTGGGATTATTTCCCTTTTCCAAGTTTGAATGCGTAATTATTAGTGCGCAAACAAATTCTGTAGTTTTGGAAATTTTTGTTTGTATTGCTGCATGCTGCTTCATGGATCGAGGCTCTTTGCTTCATGTTTCTGAATGTACTTTTTGTGAGTAAATTTTTCCTTATCAATCTTTGATATTCTGAATAAATAGAAGGGCTTAGTGAAATAAGATGTTACGTAACAAAAATAAAATTCTGAGACAATTTAAATGAAAGCTTTTAGTTGCAATTTTTATTTTATTTTTGTTCTTGTACCTTGTATTTAGTAAGTTAACGAGTAGTACTAAGCTCTCTCAGAAAAACTTAGCAATATTTAATTTTATAATATAAAAATTATTAATAATATTTAAGTTATTTTTATTAAAATATTAACTTTTAATAAATAATATATCAGATTTTAAAGATTAATTAAAATATAGGTATTTTACCTTTACCATATGACATATTATCTCATAACACTCTCATCGAAAAAATAAACTGTATTTTGAGAAAATGCAACATAACAGGTTCTTGCTCGAACCTCTTTAATTAATGTCATTTATTATTTAAAAAAAAAAAAAAAAGAAAAACTATTTGGTAAAGACAGAAATTTATTTTTGAAATTGTCAAATTTAAGCTTAAATTTTTTTTTCAAAATTTTAGAAAAATCCTGTATGTTTGCAACTTCTAAAAATGATCGCCCGCTGTGGTGCATTTAAAAATTTCATTGATAAATCAAAAGGAGCAATAAGTTTTTTTTGCCGAGTTGCCAATTGAATAGAATTTTTCTTACTGACTTACTGTTTCTTTCTGACAAATAACACTATATAACAGTAAAATTTTCCTTCTATGTCCTTAAAAATTTCTTTTCAATTTTGGAATATTTATTTTAAAATAAAGGAGCTCTTATAAATTTATTTTAATTTAGAGAAGGAATTATGGAATTTAACGTTTCATTAATTAATAATTTTTAAGATCATCCTCTTCTTTAAAAAAAAAAAAAAAAAAGCTTTTTTATTTTATTTTTGTGTGTAAAGTTTACTTGTAAAATAACTCATTGTTGTACTCATTACTCAAAACACAAGTATTTGTGTTAAATATGGTGTACAATTTACTTTAAAGTTTATTTTTGAATACTTTTAAATCTTAAAATACATTAATATTAGGCCTACCGAATTTTCAGCATCTGGTTTACAGATGTCGAATATTCGCTATTGGATCAAAATCACTAATCGATGCATCTCTATAAGCACCTTTCAAATGTGATAGAAATAATTTTGAAGAATACTTTTGTTTTCCCATGAAAAAAAGGTAAAACTTAAGCTTTTTTATTTATTTATTTTGGGCGAAAATTATTTCAGGTAAAAATGTTTTCCATGTGAGTTCTCTTTAATCAAATCTCTTTCTGCTGAATTCTGATGGAGCTAATTAAATTTAAAATCAATCCACTACTATAGAAATCATCGTAGTTTTAAAATTATAATGTACTATTAAAATTTAAGAATATATATATATATATTTTAAACTTTAAAATACTTCTGATTTCTTTTTTTTTTTTCAAGATTTTATACACTATTTTATGTGATATGTCAACTTTTGAAAGGACTATAACTTATACAGTATCGAATTTAAAAATTGTGTTCTTATAAACATATTTTGCACATGTTAAAAATTGAGGATTTTATGCAATAAAACAGTGGAGTATCCACTGAATTTTAAATAAAAAACGCATCGTTTTCAGTAACGGTTTCAAAGATTAAAAAAAAAAAAAAAAAAAAAAAAAAAAACACATAAGAAAAAGTAAAATGCGGTCTATGTAGAGATTGACATCAACTTTCCAATGCAAAAAATAAAATAGAAAATCATTTTAAAAATATGAAAATGCAAACTAAATATTGGATGTTTTCGCGTAAGTGAAGTAAGTCTCTTGTCAGAATGTCAGACTGACGTATCATTTTTACTGTAGTTAAAGGAAACATTAATTGTCTTTTGCTTATTTAAATGTATTCGTCCCTCAAAATAAAAACTAATCTTTTCCTTCCACTCCTCAAAATATTCTTTTTCACATTCTTACATTTCTTAGAATTTTTAAACAAATTTAGAGTTTACATTAATGATTTCAAGAAAAATTTTCTCTAATTTTCCCGTTTATTCATTCTTAAAATAAATAGATTCAGTTTACTTTACCTGCATAAAATTACAGTGATCGGAAAACTTCTACATTTTAGACAGGTTTCAGTTGTATACATTTTTCAGACATGTATAAATTATATCTATATGGTATTCGTTCTATCGGAACCACGAAATTTTTCTCAAGACAGTTTTCTGTAATAGACACGTAATAGACACAATTAAACATTTTGCTGTTGGAGAAGTGGAATTCGGTAAGAATCAAAACATTCATTTTTTTAAAAATGAATTTTGGAGAAGTGATAGTTTAAGTGCTGTGTTTAAAACCGGGACATTAAAGAGATGTATTGGGACACCCAGCCATTATGCCTAAAATTGGGTCTCTCTCGGAACTTCTAGTCATCTTAAAAATTTCAATGGCGCAATGAATAGCAGTGGTGCCGACTTATATGGGCCCGTGGGGCTTTAGTGTCGAGCCCGCCCAATAATTTGCTCCCCTGACCCACCTAATTTCCCTTGTTTTATTTCACTACGTATTTATTTAAATTTTTAAATCTCTGAAACAAAATTTCATTTTCTATTAGTGGACAACAAATAAGAGTGAAATATGCCAGTCCAGGATATCGTCGGGATAGCTTAGTAGGGAGAGCGTTGGTACGGCAAACCAAAGTACCCAGGTTCGAGTCCTGGGCGTTAGTCCTGTGTGCCTTGGATATAATTTACTCAGTTAAATATACTTTCCTCTGTTCATTATGTAAATTTCATTTTGTTGACGTTGAAAAATAGCATTGACATCCGTAACAGAGACATCAAGAGCACTAAATGTTCTTCAGTACACATATAATTATTAAATTTCTCTCAACAGTTCAATTTCCTATATACTTGATCAGCAGTATTGTTGTCGTACGTAAACCAAAAGGTAAATGCTAGAATCATGTGAACTTTAATGACTATGCTATTGAGAAAGAGAATGTATACGGAGCATTTAAAAAAAAAAAGATTCTAAAATGTATACGGCGAGTAACTTCGTATGCCCTCCACTATACCCCTTTTGATCAGTGAGTATAAATCAGTGAGTGAACATTATCTATATTTTAGTGTCCTAATCCTGATAATTATAAAGCTCATAAATGACTGAAATGCTTTGCTTCTTGTGTTTTTAATTTGTATTGATATTTATGATATTATAGTAAATATTAACGTTATTATGCAAAAGAATTCACGAATAACATAAGCAAATAATAAAACGTGCCGTGCTATTTTGCTTAAAAAATTTGGGCCCATACAATATATTTCAAAAGTTGGCTCCATTGATCAATGGCATTACTAAATAATAACCTTGATAATAAGTTGTTTCTAATTTTAAGTCAAAATTTTCATTAAATTAACGAGTTTGATCTCAATGCAGTTTTTTTTTTAATATTCTTGTACGCATCAGTGGCGCAGCCAGAATTCTCCTCAATGGGGAGGAGAGGTTTGAATTGTTGATAATGGTGGTCGCTGGTTACTTGAATCACCGGCTAATCGAATCAGTTTAGCTAATGAAGTAATACTCATTTTTTTCCCTCGAAGAGTAGAATCAATAGTTACGTTGACCACAATTCATTTCAGCAACGTTTACTTATATAAGAGTTAGAAAACATAAAATGCACCAATGAAATAACAAAAAACTGTTAGATTAATATAGTGTTTGAAAAATGAGGAGGCAAACTTAAGAAATGGAAGGGAATAGTACAGCAAACAATTTTTTGTACAGAAAATCAGGAATCTATTTTTAAATCAGAAATACATAGGATTTCATTCCAAGACAATCCCGAATTCTTGTTCTTAACTTTAGTAATAATAAAGCAATTTTAGCAAAATTTCCAATAGACTTTACTTTGCGTCAGATGTAAAATAACACGAGAAGAGGTAGAATTTATCCGCGTCCAAACAATGCCGAACTAAGTATTCCATATTTTAGGATGTAGTTGACATTAAACGCGGTATCGTTGACTGAATTACTGACTGTGCACTTCCAGCACTTTATTTGACATCTAATTTCGTATACAGTATACTGAAAATTTCATTAAAATATCTTCATTATTATTAAAGCTCTCTAAAAATACTTGGATTCGACTTGACTTCCTATATCCTATATTTTTCACTAAATAAATGGATCGCGACCTGGTTTCCTATACAAAAATCTTAATTGTAGTGTGCTCTACCACCTTTTACATATTGTCCTACTTTTTTTTAAAACACATTGTTTATGTGTTAAGTATGTGTGCTTTCTAAATATTATTTTTTAACCTTTTTCATGATTTTGGAGAATATTTATCTATTAAAACACACATAAATAACGCCTGCATTCAAGTCTAAACATACACACAAATATTATACACGCATACAAACTATAAATACAATAAACCCAACAAGTGTGAAAAATTAGCCAGAGCCAGGAATCGAACCTAGGACCACAGCATACAAGACTCATGCTCTAACCACTGAGCTACCCCGGCCACCTGGGTCTGCAATTTATTAGTGAGAAATTGCAGACCCAGATCATGGCCGGGGTAGCTCAGTGGTTAGAGCATGACTCTTGTATGCTGTGGTCCTAGGTTCGATTCCTGGCTCTGGCTAATTTTTCACAATTGTTGGGTTTATTGTATTTATAGTTTGTATGTGTGTATAATGTTTGCGTGTATGAATGTTTATCTATATTTAGTTTTCTGTTAGAAACACCTATGCAGAATGAAAGATAGGTTGTACCTGCCTTCGGCCGTGGAAAAAAAAAAAATACATTATAATAACATTTTTGAAAAAAGAGGGTACTTTTTAACTTTCTCTGCCCCTTCCTGAAAGTAGGGGCGAAAGGATCTACTTATATATACTTTTATTTAAATGAAATACATTATAGCTAAAACTCTAAAATATATTCCAGTTTTTACTTCTTATCTGATTTAAACACGACTGTAATTTTGTCCACATGAAAAACAATATATCATAATTTTGATGATATAGAGGCAGCATTATTTAATATTTAATAAGTGTAGATCAATGTATAACTAATTTATTACTTATTAATTTCAGTTAAAGCATAATTAGCATAAGTTTGTGTGTAATTATAGTAAATTTTATAAATTCTATGAAAATGCTTCATATTTAACGCTTTTCTTTTGAAAACCTTGCTCATAGGCATGTATCTGTAAGTCAAAATCAATAAAATTGCAATCAGTGCTTCTTTCCTCCGGGGAACGCGTGGCCTGAAGAACATTTCGAGCTACCTTACTAGCTAATGAACTACACTCTTTAAATATATAGCCCCCCCCCCCACCCCTCAGGAACAAATTGTTCGAATGAAACACTACAATAATCTGTTCAATCAAAAACACATTTTACATTTATATCTTTATAGCGCATTTTCTTAATTCTTACTTTGTCAAAGATTTTTACCTGCATCACTCACATACCTTGGTCTTAGAAATAACTGATAGCAAAAACACAAAAGAAGATGCACATGCAGAGGTCTGTTTGGGCTCGGTCCTGACCCGAAACCGGACCAACCCACGGGCCAGTCTCCGGCCTATTTTCGCATTCATGGCGATCGGACCGGGCCTGGTTTCCTTTTTTCCAGGCTGGGCTGAAACTGGAATTCATTCTTCCTAAAGGTCTAGACGAGTTGAAATTTTCGGGTCCTGTTTTTATCAAGCCCATATGAAAATAATTGTCCCTGCCTATCCTGACATGACCCATGCAAAAATCAGTAAAATTTCGATCGGCCCAACAATTTTTGCAAAAAATGCATATATTTTTAAATCGTCATTGTTCTATATTAAAATTTTCAATTTATTCTTTTTAAAGAATAGTTCATTTTCTAGGCAATTAAAATTAAAGTACAATAAAGCGTGTGAAAAAAAACCTGCCCATGACATAATCCTGTTTCAAACGGAAAAATGTATTTATCCATGCAAAATGAACATAATAATACGTGAGAAAAGAATGTAATATATTTACAACCGACAGTGTATATGCTAAGAAGGTAACTTTCCTATAACGGATATTTCTGTTCTCCTACGTGATTCCGTCTTAGATATTTTTACTATACTATAAGAATATTCAGGTTTTTAAGTCTCCAAGCCATGTAATATGGATTAAAGTTATTAATAACAACTGAGTCATTTGCATACAAATCGAGATCCAGTAACAAAATAAATATAGCACAAAGCGTTTTTTAAAAAACGAAGAATGCAACAAACAACATGAAAAGAAAAACTAAAATAAATATTTTTGTCAGAACTCCTCGTAGAAGACAATTTTTAACCATACCAGTGTAAAAATATGTTTTTGTTGAAATTCAGGCGAGCTGGGAAGGGATAATTACGTTTTTGTATGAGCCAGGCCGGGCTCGGGCCGAGGTTCTAGCTTTTATACTGGGTCGAGCCAATAAACTATGTGCATGGCCCGGACCGGATTCGAGTCTAACTTTTAGCTTTTTTTTTTTTTTTGTGCCAGGCCGGCCTAATATACATACATATATTTTTTACGATCCGGATCGAACTTTTAACTTTTATACCCGGCTGAGGGGCAAAAAAATTTCTACAAGTCGGGTCGCGCTCGAACCTAGAAATTTCTCCGTTGCAGACCTTAACAGAAAGTCTCAAACTGAGAAAAACCTATAAACATATATTTTATGTTTTTTTTTTCCTCCTGGAAATTGATGTCTATTATCCTTTTGAACATGGAGCAAAGACAGAAATTCAATTTAAAAACTATCCACTGTATAATACTCAAAGCGTATGACGGTCGAAATAATGATTCTTTTACTGTAAGATGTCTGAAAAATGTAATTGCTACCCTTTTTCAAAACAAATGACAGTTTTCACTTAACCAGTGCATCTAAGATCTAATATACGTTTCCACAGTTTAAATATAATATTCACGATCTAATTGAATCACTTTGTTGAATATAATTTGATTCAACAAAGCTGCGAATTTCAAATAAACTAAAAAAAACTTAATATTAACTTTAGTTTCGATTCTTAAAAGCGTCTAATTTGCTTAACTAGTGATTCATATAAGCGGCAATTATACTATTTTTTTTAACTCTGGAAGGGGTTTTACCCCTCCCCCCCCCTTGGGCTGTGCCACTGGACGCATACACACATACAAAGGACTTATAAAGTTGGGGGCCTGTGCCCACCCCACAAAATAGCTCTAGTTACGCCTATGTTTTTCATGACCCTGTATTTCATCCAAATTTCACTTCAAAGATATATTTTAATTGGAAATTTGACGCTTAATCAGATGCAATAAACTGCTAGTTAATAGGATTATTATTTTTGGAGTTATAAGGAAAAACCTCTTTCAAGCAATTCAGTAATCGAGCCTTTAAAGTTTGTGACGTCATCAAGCCACGATTTTATTTGAATTGCAATGCATTTTATAAGTAGTTTACACATTTTTATTTTAATATTTTACATTATGCATATCCATGATGGGTAAGTATTACGGTGGCCCCCAACGACTAGTTTTATGTAACAGCAGTAGCAGTGTAAAAGTGCAACTCCTTTCCGTTCTCATTGCATCCATACATATATATATATATATATATATATGTTAGCTGACCCGCCCAGCTTTGTCGGTGCCCGTCAAAAATAGCACGAAAGGCGAAAAAAAACTCGAGATAAAATTCGAGAAAAATTTTAAAATCGCTGCACAAATCAACTTTATTGAAAAGAGAAGAAAATTTAATGTATTGCACAAAAAGATTGAAACCGGGTGTCAAATATCGCCTCAAAACGTGAAAAAACACTAAAAATCACATTAATTTTTAAAAAAAAATCTAATCAAAATATCCAAAATCGGCCCTAGAAGCGCAGCATTTCAGATATACAGGTACCTTCTTGCCAAATCTCGTAGTGCTGTGTGCAACGGTCTCTTCAGAACACAGCACGCATGCACACACAAACTCATATTTACACTCATACACACAAACACATACTTATTTCGATTTTACTTACCCATCATACGTAGTATAGGGTAAGTCTTGTAATCGTTTTGAAAATCGAAAAAAAAAAATTTGACGGATTTACACGTTTCAGACACTGGAGATTCCGAAAAACATATTTTTAGAAAAAAAAATTTGCCGTCCGTCTGTGTGTCTGTGTGTGTGTGTCTGTAAACGCTCTATCTCCCGAACAAATTGAGATAGAGACTTGCAATTTGGTATGTACTTAGTATGTAATAATGGGAAGAAGCCTATTTCATTTCAATAACCTCGATTAACCGGAACTATTTTTTTCGGACTCTCCAAATATTCGTTCTGATAAAAGGTATATAAAAATTTTCGAAATTGTTTATTTTAAGAAATGAATATAAAAAACAATAAAAAAACATAAATTTTACATAAAGCATGAAGTCGATCGGATAATGAGTTGCCGAGATATTTGGAATCCTATTTTCCACACTCTTCGATTTTTCATGACCCTGTATTTCATCCAAATTTCACTTTAAATATATATTTTAATTGGAAATTTGACGCTTAATCAGATGCAATAAACCGCTAGTTAATAGGATTATTATTTTTGGAGTTATAAGGAAAAATCTCTTTCAAGCAATTCAGTAACCGAGCCTTTAAAGTTTATGACGTCATCAAGCCACGATTTTATTTGAATTGCAATGCATTTTATAAGTAGTTTACACATTTTTATTTTAATATTTTACATTATGCATATCCATGATGGGTAAGTATTACGGTGGCCCCCAACGACTAGTTTATATTTTAGCGATTTTTAATGCGGTTTTCAATGAGATTTTTAGCGGGTTTTAGTGTTCCGCGGCGATATTTGACATTCGTTAAAAGAATTCGGTTTTAAAATTAAAATTAATTCAGTATAAAATTATGAAACAAAATTATTTGAAAAGTTCATAGTTTAAGCTACACCCATGTTTTTATTATTATTATTATTATTTTTTAATTTTCAGAATATTTCATGGATAATTTTTTTACAAAGCTATGAATGAAAAAACACCTCCTTTTTCAAGTTCCAAAATTGCAAGTAATATCATAATCAAACAGCAGCAAAAATCGAAAATTTATTCAACGGTAGCTATTTACTATATGATCTCGAATATCATGTGCAAAAAGAAAAATTCAAAAAAATACAAATGCGAATGAGAAATCGGCAGAATTGTCTACCATAGGTTTAACATTAGCACCGTATTTCTGAGCGCTTTGTTAACGGGCAATTGTTTCTTAAAAAGGAGCGTCAGATAATAAGGAAATCACCTTCACTCAATAGATGGTGCTGACTTTCACATGGGCGAAAATCTTCTTTTTCTAGCAGCCCCATTTTCTTGGAAACGTCACTTCCTGTTTGAAGCCGATTCCGGGTAAACACAGACACGCTGTGCCAAGTAAATGTAAGTTAGAAGATTAGAGATTAGCTTTTGGCTACAGATCTGTATAGGGGATGGGTTTGGTTTTGGACTTTACTTTCTGGGGGACTCCGGAACAAAATGGTTTCATTCGGGCCGGGACCGGGTGTGAAAATTTCAGCTCATGCAGACCTCCAGCGCGGTTTAAGCCAGTTTTTATTTATTATTATTTTTTTTTTATAGTTATCGATTAGTCAATTGTAATCTCATGTTATTGAGAGAAACACATGGTTTAGCTATAATTAAAAAGGGATTTTGTAATGTTACAGGAGGTAAATAGCTGCGCTAAATAACGCTTTTAAATTAAATGATCTAGATTAAGAATTTCCGCAATATTGATATGTTTTAATTATATTTCCTCAAATTTGGAGTTACATTGCTAATGTATTTAGCTATCCAAACAAATGGTTCAATTTCGGGGGAAAGCATTGTACATCAATATTTCTGCTTACCCATATCAGTAGAAACCCAGTAATCTGAACCGAAATTGAAAAAATAATAATAATTAAGATTAAGCGAAGCTTTGTAAGATAAATATAATTAAACAGAAAAAAATATTTAGAATTTTAAATATATGATAATTAACAGTAAATATATTTAATAAAATTTTATTACATAATGCATTTCTTTTATTTACTGACTTAAATTTTTTGCATATACATTTTATTTATTTAAGGCTGTTCTGAAATCTAAGCTGTGCACTTTCTAACACATTTTTTAATTAATTTTTATTCACAAACTTATTAAGAAACTATGTAATAATTTTTTTTTTCGTTTTCCTGTAAAGGCAAAATATTTTCAAATAATGCTGTCAAAGTTGTCATTTTAAACTGAATTTTCGGACGCGACAGCGCAGGAAAGGAACAAATTGCCGTCCTGAGACAATAATCACTTATAGCTAAAGATGTAATTCCTTTATTTGAAAATAAAGAACTTTTCGATTCCAAATTATTTCAATAAACATGCTTGCAAGTATTATTCTTTTATGCTTAAAAAGGAATCAGAAAATCACTAGCAACAATACATTTATACTAACAGTACCATTTTATACACGTTAAAGCTACATCTACGATGTTTGCATAGCTGCCAACCTTTACGCTGTTTTCCTTCTACTATTTTTGAACATCAAAATCACCTTAAAGTGATAAAAAATTTAAAGCACAGTTTGATTTATTACACGAATTATATAAACTAAAAATAAATTACAAAATAACTGTGATAAGAGACCAAATTTTTTTTTTAATATTATATATATATATATATATATATATATATATATATATATATATATATATATATTACTTGAGTTGCAATTATACCAAATTGCATGTATTTTAATGTTTTATATATGCTTTCATTTTAAGAATAAAAATTTATTTATGTAGTTTTTCATATTTTATCATACAATAAGTTATAATTTCTGACTTCCTCATACTTACATATGCTTTAAAATTTTACATTAGTTAATCATATGTATTGTTTCTGTTGCCAACATCCCTTTTTCTATGCATTTACAAAATGCACAAAAATGAATGAACTATCATTCAAAAGGTTTTTGAACCGGCTTCTGACATAGTATACTCACATTTCTTTAAAACATGTTTTTTGATTAAAAATTAAATCAGCATTGTTTTTTTCAGTGAAATGATTTTTTTTCTCTAATCATTGTTGCCACAAAAATAAAATACTACATTATAGCATGCTCAACAATAATTATATAAAAAAAAAAATAGCACAATAAAAAACAAAGCGGGACGCACGGGTTTATTTTATATTTATGATTAAAAAGCAAAATTCAAATTCAAATGTTTGAGGAAAAAGACACCATCGAATCGATCGATCGCAGCAGTGGTATTTTACATGTAGTCTAAAATGTATGCTATGTTATATTATATTAAATTCTATTTTATATGTGCTCATTTTTTTTTTTTTTTTTTTTTTTTTTTTGTCCGTGTTTTTCACAAAGCGGATGACGTCATCTTCTAATGAAGTTAAAATACGATTGTTATTTTTTTTCCCTCGTGCGTGGCTCTTGCTATCTTTGATCAGTTTTTATTTTAACTTTGATGGAATGAATGACATGATATTCTGGCTTGACTAATGTTGTTTGCAGATATTTTCGTCCTTAATTTTTCTTTAGAAGTTTAAACCTGCATCTAAAAAACCCCCTGACGGCTCGGCCTACAGGCACAGGTAGATTTCGAAGACGCAGACCGTGGGGCGCTTGTTTATAGAGAATTGCAGAAGAAATGACCTTTTTGTCATGATGCTGCAGTTGGGACCGTCCACTTCGAAATCTAAATGTGTTTGTAGGCGGAGCAGGCAGGGATTTTTTTGTTTTTATTTTTTATTTATTTTTTATTTTATTTATTTATTTTGCTGTAAGGGTTGGTTTTATAAAAAACTTGTCAGTATAAAAGTTTTAGATAATATTAAGAGGATTTATCATAAATTTCAGCGAATTTGATATCTTGTGAATAGACGAAATTATGAATTTTTTTCTTCTTAAACCCCTAGCTCCCCCCCCCCCCTCTCCCGGAGGCCATTTTTAATATCAAAAATCTACATAAATTTTCGGCCTTTTTACTAGAAGTAATAATAACTTTAAACGGATTCGATACGTATCCTAATTAAGAAGTTATGTTTTTTTTTTTCACAAAAAGGCCCCCCATTCTCTCCCCCCCCCCCTGGTTCACTTTTGCCCATTCACGAACTGGACCGAGATTTCATGCCCCTTGATTTTATGTATCAGTTTGGAAGAGATTTGTATAGAATTAATAAAGTTATCGTGTCCATAAAAAAGTGATATAGACAGATAGATAGATCGATATAAAGTTTTGAACTGGTTTTTGGGTTCTGGGAGTCATGATCGGCGTAGATCTGCAAAAATTTTTCAGAAATTATAACATAGGGGAGAATGTAATAGGTAGTATTTCTTACGAAATCTACCTAAAATATTAGACTGCAGTGCGAAATCATCGCACAGGTGTACTGGTAAATTTATATTTGAAGGTTTGATATTTTTACAATTATTCCGTATGTATGCGTGAATATTGGTATTTTTTTCGTTTTCAGACCATCGGTGTCCTTTTATGGTATTTTTATGATGATGCCTGTATGTATTTGTATATGTGAGTGAACACAATAGCGTTTAAACTTTGCTTTGGATTGAGCTCCCATTTGGCGCATATGATATCAACTGTCGTAAGAACTGTACTCATTTTTATCGGACAACGTGTTTAGTGTTTGATCATTTTTTATTTATTTTGTGAAAAAGAAGACGATGTAAGTGTTCTTTTTTGACTCAGTTAAATAGTTTTATTGGTCACGCTCACTTTATGTTAATATTTTTATCTTTGCTATTAGGTTGATTTCGTAAGAGATCTACCTTACACTCTCCCATATGTTGGAATTTCTGGAAAATTTTTGCAGATCTACACCTATCGTGAATCCCAGAACCCAAAACCACCCCCCAGTTCAAAACTTTATCTAACTATCTATCTATCTATATGTCACTTTTTTTTTATGGACACGATAACTTTAATAATTCTGTACAAATCTCTTCCAAACGGATACATAAAATCAAGGGGCATAAAATCTCGGTCAAGTTCGTGAATGGGCAAAAGCGGGGGGGGGGGGGGGGGGGCTTTTTGTGAAAAAGAACCCATCGAATCCGTTTAAAGTTATTATTACTTCTAGGAAAAGGGCCGAAAATTTATGTATGACAGATTTTTGATATCATTAAAAATAGCCTCAAGGGGGGGGGGGGAAGGGGGGTTTTGGAAGAAAAAAATTCATAACTTTGTCAATTCACAACATATCAAATCCACTTAAATTTATTATAAAGCCTCTTAATATTATCTACAACTTTTCTATTGAAAAGTTTTTTATTGGACCAACACTTACAGAATAAAAAAATAAAAAAAATTCTACCGGCTTCGCCTACTTGACACAAGTAGATTTCGAAGTGGGCGGTTTCAACTGCCGCATCATGGCAAAAGGTCATTTCTTCTGCAATTCCCAATAAACAGACGCTCCACGGTCTGCGTCTTCGAAATGTACCTGTGCCTGTAGGCCGAGCCGTCAGGGATTTTTTTTTAATACGTATTGTAGCAAGTTGCAACGGCGCAAGACGTCGGTTTATCTTTATAATACCTCCTCAATAATAGCAAAACAATCATCTGTATGGAAATAAAGGAAGAAACTCTTTAGACAATTCTAGACTTTTCTGTTCTGTGCATGAATTCTGGAGAATGATTATCTGCAATTTCCACCGCCGGCCCAGTTCCTAGTAAAAGTGGGGACATGATGTTATATCTCAATTCCCCCCGCGAACTAGCCTTTTCTGTATCTATAGTCCTGGGTCAGTAAATGTAATTCGACAAGGACATTCTTTCCATTGATCACACTACGGAGAATGACACGAGAAACAGAAAGAAAGAGAGAGGGATTGGACATATTGTATATACACATATACCGGAAGAAATCCTTCTGAACATTTTATTTTTACTTCCACTGTTTTGTAAAATGATACTACAGGAGCCGCTTTCCGGTAATTAGAGGTAGATATTTTATGAAAAGAATGAAATTGTTTGGAAACTAATGTTCCCGATATGAGTACAGTGAACTTCCGTTAAGACGGCCCCGTTTAAGATGGATTTTTCGTTATTACGTACAAAAACAAAATCCTCGGTTAAGGTCTATAGGAAGTCCATGTAACAGACATCGTTTAATACGTACAGTTTAAGAGTTCATTCGTTAAGATGGATAAATATTCGTCAGGACAACGAATTCCCAACTTTTTTTCTATTCTATTTTTAAGATGAAAGGAGTAGAAACCTCGCCTGTGACGTTACGGAGCAACCCTGCGGTCGCGCTTGCTCTCTGATAGTGCGCGCTGATTGGCTAATAAGGGGGGAAATGAAAGAGTTTTAGTTCACGGTTTCTCCCTCCCGCGCAGTTCTAAATCTCGTGTTCAGGCATGTGACATTACCAACGATCGGAAGGTTTATTTCATTCAGTGCCTAATGTGGAAAGAAAAAATTTCTAGTCTCACACTTTATTCTTCGCTTTAAACCAGTACGACATTTTCTTTTTGTGTTTCTGTAATGGCTGCAGCTTCGAGTAACAAAACTGCATTAACTTTATTGAATAAAGTAAAAATCATCCAAAACCTTGAAAAGGGATCTAAACAAATCGATGTGGTGAAAGAGCTTGGACTTAAACGTTCAACTGTGAACTCAGTATGGCTGAAACGTAAAGCAATAACGGATACTTTTGAATCGGGAGATGTCATGGGTTCTCGAAAGAAAATTCGAGGATCAGGCCATCCAGAACTGAAATGGTTTAAATAAATGCGTTCTGAGAAAATTGCAATTAATGGTCCACTTTTTAAAGCAAAAGCATTGAAAATGGCCAAATTGCTGAATATTGATTCCTTCAGTGCAAGTGAGGGATGACTGACGCGATTCAAGAGTCGACATGGTCTAGTTTTTAAAACAGTGAGCGGTGAAGCTGGAAATGTACCAGAAGAAAAAATAAAAGAGTGGAAAGCGAATCTGCCATGCCTTCTCAAGGGCTACAATGCTAAAAATGTATTCAACATTGATGAAACTGGACTTTTTTATAAAGCTCAGCCTTCTCAAAGTTTACACTTCAGAGGGGAAAAGTGCACAGGTGGAAAACATTCAAGATTACGCGTTACTGTTCTAGTTGGGTAGTAGGGACTAACATGGATGGGTCTGAAAAACTGCCTCTCCTCGTTATCGGAAATTCTAAAGATCCCCGATGTTTTAAGGGGGTTAAAAGTTATCCTTCAAAATATGAAGCCAATTCTAAGTCATGGATGACCATGCAATTCGTTGAAATGTATATCAGGGAGTTAGACAGGCGTTTCTCTAAAGAAAAAAGACAAGTTCTGATATTTATAGATAACTGTCCGGCTCATCCTACAGAAATACCTGAACTGAAATCCATAAAAAATATTTTTTCCCTGCCAATTGTACCAGCGTGTTGCAACCAATGGACCAGGGCATCATAAAATCATTAAAAGTGCACTATCGTCGAATGCTCCTGGTATATTTGATGAGCTCCATTGAAACATCGACAGATTCTGATGTCAATGTACTAAAATGCATGGAGTGGATTCAACGAGCCTGGACTCTTGTTTCATCGACTACAATTTCAAATTGCTTCAGACATGCAGGCTTTGTGAACGGAGCTGAAACTTCAGAATCGTCAGATGAGATTACTCTTGATATCGACGAACTTCAGACATTGCTTAATGATGCAGCATCTATGGGATGTGATATTCCCACAGAAATAGACGCTGAAGGTTTTGCAAATTTTGATAACGATGTCAGAATTGTTGAAAAATTGACTGATCAGGAAATAATCGGTAAAGTAAAAGAAAATCCAGGAACATCTAGCGATAATGAAAAGGAAGAAGAAATCTCTCCTCCAAAAGTGCATGATATTCGGGTGCAAGATGTCCGTGATATGCTGATGACAATTAGGAAATTTTATCAATCAACTGAAAATGTTTCTGAGAACATTTTCAGAATGGTATCGAAAGAAGGTCACTTACCAAGCAAAAACAAATGAAGATTACTTATTATTTTGGATAGCCTTTTAAGTACTCTCTTCCGGTTTCTCTACCGTTTGTACAAACATTTTGCACATTTAAGTAACAATGTAAGTATGCTTCAATGTAAACTCGAGTTTCAAATATATATATATTTTTTCATTATGAAGTTGTTCTCGTACATTCTTTTTTTTTTTCTTTTTTATAAAAATATTTTTAGTAAAGAAGCATAAAATGGTCTCACAGAAACCAAAATTTTAGTCATATTACAATATTTATGTACATAAGTATTTTTTACTGTAATGTAAAACGTCAAATTTTCGAACTCCTGTTATAATGGACTCTCGTTAATACGGACAAAAAACGCTGGCCCTTGACTATCCGTCTTAACGAGAGTTCACTGTATTTCAAGAATACATGAATGGAAGAAAGAAACCACGTATATTTTACAGAAGTCAAAACAAAAAAAGATTTTAGGAACGAAGCTTATAAATCTTTATTCAGGGTCGTACAGAAGTAAATATATATATATATATATATATATATATTACTGAATTTGGGTATTCTAATCATTTGGTACTAAAAAATGGGGATAATACATTTGATAATCATTTGTTTATTTCAGTTGGAATATGAAAATTTTTAGATTTTGATGTTATGAATTGTTTTCTTTTTTTCTTCTTTAGTAATGATAAATAAAATATATATATATATTGCGAATTCCAATATATTTTATTTACAAATTCTTACATTTAACACAGTTAAAACATTTACGAAACATGAATAACATTTAGTAGGCATTTATATTGTTAAAATAGTTGACTTTGAGTAATATATGAAAAATATAACTGTAAGTATATTTCAAAAACAATTTAACAGCTGTTGGATATTTCATATAGCTACCGTTTATCGAATATGTAGGACATGATTTTTTTTCTTTTTCACTTTTATATGAATCTCAGTGCAAGATCGATTTTTCAAAAAAATTGAAAGCAGTGACAGTGTGTAAAAAAATATTCAATGGAATAAAAAATACGTATGTTCATTACAGGAATTAAGATCAAGTAGAGCTAATTAAAAAAAAAAATAATAAAAAATTGCTGTAAAACTATGCACAGTGTATATTAGATAAAAAATTAAACTCTATTAACTAGTGATTAAAATACATAAAAACTATTGCATTGAAGGATTCAAAAGAGCAGCCGATTATAAATAAGTAAAGCATTACAGTTTACACATTTTACGCAATTGGAAAATCTACAAAGAATTTATAATATGGGTTATACTTTGCAGTTTCATTCGAAATAAATGACAGTTTCTTTTGAGAATGAAAAAAGCATTGGAGGATTCAAGACAGCAGCTGCTTATAAATAAATGAGACATCATAATACATTTTACACAATTCACGCAATTGTATAATCTATAAAAAGAATTTATAATGCAGGTTATACTTTACAGTTTCATTCGAAATACATATCCGTTTCCTTCGGAAATGAAAAATAAAAGTGTTGGAGAATTCAAGAGTGCAGCCAGTTATAAATAAATAAGACGTGATACAGTTTACACATTTTACGCAATTGAAAAATCTACAAAGAATTTATATAGGTTATATATTACAGTATCATTCGAAATAAATGTCCGTTAACTTCCAAAATGAAAAAAGTATTGGAGGATTCAAGAGATTAGCTGTTTATAACTAAATAAGACATAATACATTTTGCACATTTCACGCAATTGAATAATCTATACAAATAATTTATAATGTTGGTTATACTTTACAGTTTCATTCGAAATAAATGTCCATTTCCTTCGGCAATGAAAAAAAGTGTTGGAGATTGAAAAGTGCAGTCGATTATAAATAAATAAGACGTGATAACAGTTTACACATTTAAAAAATCTACAAGGAATTTATAACATAGGTTTTACTTTACAGTTTCACTCGAAATAAATGACAGTTTCTTTCGAGAATGAAAAAAGTATTGGAGGATGCAAGAGAGCAGCTGCTGATAAATAAGTGAGACAGAATATATTTTACAGATTTCACGCAATTGAATAATCTACAAAGAATTTATAATACATGTTATATTTTACAATTTCATTGATAAATATCAGCAATAATTTTTTAAGAAAAGAAAAATATATCTATAAAAAAAATAATATATTCCTTACACACAGGATAAGTAACATATAAAATTCAAACTATTATCTCTTTTCAACATTCCTAAATTTAATGATTAACCCAAGTGTCAATAAGTAAAAATTTTATTCGGATAATTAAGGAATAAAATCATATTAAAATAAAAGTTTATTATTATTAGGTGCGTTCGTAATTATATAAATACGTAGCACCTATTGTCGTCGCTTGGTCCGTCCGTCTGTCTGTCCGTCCGTCCGTCCGCATATAACAACGCAAAAACTACCCAACCGAATGGTTTGTAATTTAAGATATATATAAGATTATTAATTATAGATATTAAGATATATAATTTAAGATCTTTGCAGAATTTTGTCGCGACATTTCAATTTTTTTAAAATTCGAATCAAAACTTTAGGAGATATTAATAAAAATATTTATTAAGAAATTTGAATTAAAAGAAAAAAAAATCGGTGCTTTCTTGTTAGAGGAGCTTCCGAGGTTTAATCGTCAAGCGACCGAGATACTTATTTTATGACAGAAATTAATCTGCAGACGATATAATTCATTTCACAGAATTAAAAATCATCAAGATCTGAATATTTATATAACTAGCTATAGTACGAACGCACCTCATTTGTCACGTTTGACGTACAATTTCCAACTTGTTTATTTTGTTGGAAAAGTGACACTTAAGACGATATTAATGACAATATTCATGGAGATATTATAATTGGTGAAGATAGTAGTTAATAGTTATGAAGATATTCATGAAATGACGATATTCACATAAAATAATGATTTTTTTAAAAAAGGTTTTTTTTTTTTTTTAAATTTATTTATTTATTTATTTATAAGCAATAATTCAACAAAAACAAATGATATTAGTTCATAGAAACCAATTATGGTTTTACAAAAACAAAAATCGATTTTTAAATGTTTGTTTTCGAGTATACGAAATTTGTATTAATTTATTTTAATTCTTAGAGAGAGCCAAAGTTAAAAGTGTTATTTACAAGTATTAAGATTATAATCTTATTTAATAATTCAAAACATAGATTTTTTTTTCTTCTTTTTTTTTAGTGTTAAGTTTACTTGTGAGAAAGTAATGTTCATAAAAATAGGAATAAAATTAAAAGTTAGAGGAAAAAGGAAAATTGAGGCAGTATTTGTGTTAAATATGAGGTAAAACTATTTTTAAATTTAGCCTTTTAATATTTTAACACTGGAACATTGGAATATTCGGTATTCGGTTTACTTGGGTGCCGAATATTTGGTATTCTACCAAAATCACTATTCGGTGCATTCCTGAGATAGAATTGAAAATTTCAAGTATGGCACTTTTTAATGCAATTTACATTGTTTAGACGTTAAATTCTCTTTCACGCAAAAATTTACATTAATTTCTTTCAATTAAAAATTGTTTACATATGCAATGTCAATTAAAGGTAACAAGGAATAAAAACATTTTTTTTTTTTAAAAGGGAAAAGTTATACGACCAATTTATTTGAAAGGAAAAATCAATCAAACAAACAAAAATCGCCTTCTTCACTTTATTTTTAGAAAGTAAAACTTTCGCTAACAGAAAATTACCCATTTTGAAGATATTCTCCTGCGCAAACGTAGTGATATCAGAAATCTGAAATCTTCGGAGCGCAGAGCGTGGGGAGGGGCATGGTAATAAAATATCTATTTATATCTCCTTGGTCAGGGGTCAACCAACAGCAGGGGCGTAGCGAGCGGGGGGGCAGGGGGGGCAGCTGCCCCCCCAATGTTTGGTAAAAGGATTCAGTCGGCTTATCAGCAGATTTAATTAGTGTCTCTGTAGTATGTCAGTAGGCCGATTAATAAAAACAATTCGGAAAAATTCTGGTTGGCAGGACTTTAAGTCTTCAGAATGCATTTCACTACACCCTTACAATCATATGGCAAAAGCTAGTCGGTCAGTCAACCTATCTAGGTTATGAGTAAAAAAAGTAATGATTTCAATAGATCTATCTGGTCAGCCGGTATGAAAGTCACGTGTTCTGTCACATTTTCGAATCACATAAATAGCTAGTCGGTCTACCCACTGAAAAAAAATTATGTATAAATTTTGTCTGCAGAGCCGGAAATGTTGGACATATACTATACCTTACCCACACATGGAAAATCTAAGTCGGCCGTCGATACATGGGCCAATAGGGGAAAAAAATGAATCTGATCTATTGATTGAAAATATCAGAAATTTGTCCTACAGTAACACTCGCAACTTACATAGATAAAAACTATCAATATACACTGGCCTCCAAAAGTTAAGGTACATCCGGTTTTTTGCGTCTAATTTGCAAATGAATGAATATATAAACAACAAATTTGGAGGAAATGTGCGCTAAACCGTTATTTATTAAATGCGACATAGAAATTTACTTAAGTTAAACGTATAAATGAAACTACAACAAAAAAGCCCTCATGGTGGAAAATTCCATTCTTGGAGAAACCAGTACATCGCAGTATTATGCAGTAAAATGTGACAGAAACATTAAAAAACTGGTTCTAATACGGAATATGCTCACCCCGGACTTGAATGCATTGGCGGCATCGACTTTCCATGCTCTCAATTAAATTGTCGGACACCGAAATAGGTAACGCTGACCAGACTTGGAGTAAGCCTTGTTCCAGCGCATTTAATGACCTTGGAGGAGGACTTAAAGCCGCAACCTGTCTTCCAAGATAGTCCCAAAGATGTTCTATCGGATTCAAGTCTGGAGAGTGAGCTGGCCATTCCATTCTCTCCAAACCGTGATCTTCAAGATAATCCTCAACAACCACAGCTCGGTGTGGTCTCGCATTATCATGCATTAGAATGAAACCATTGCCAATAGTACCGGCATATGGGCGCACATATGAATCAAGGATCTCATCCCGATATCTCGCACCAGTCACAGTTCCTCCATGGAACACATGCAGGTCAGTGTGGCCTCCGAGTGAGATCCCAGCCCAAACCATGATTCCACCGTTTCTGTACCTGTGTGTTTCGACAGTGTTTGATTGATGGTATCGAGAGCATTGTTCTCTCCAGATCAGAAGACATCCTGAATCGCTCTCCAGTGTGAATCTGGACTTGTCTGTGAAGAGTACAGAAGCCCGCTTTTGTCTGGTTCAGGAAACATGTTCTCTTGCCCAACATAAGCGGGCCCTTCTCTGTCGTCTGTTGAGGGGGGAAACACACAACTGGTCACCTTGTATAGAGACCTGCATTGTGAAGACGTCTTCGCACCGTAGTAGGGGAGATTCTTCTCCCTGATGCTGCAAAGTGGTCTGCAATGAGTTGCGGCACAGTAGTGCGTCTTCTCCTTCGGGCCGAAAGAGCTAGAAACCGGTCTTCTGCAGGTGTTGTAACACGTGGGCTGCCTGGAACATGTCTTCTGGACACAGAGTCTTCGGATTCATACTGATCCCAGAGTCGTTGGACTACACTGCGAGACACATTGAGCCGTCTAGCAGTAGCGGCCTGTGACAACCCCATTTCCATCCATCCTACCGTCCGCCACCTTAATGAATCGGACAAACGACTTCTTCTAGACATTTCTAGACTAGTGGCTGTTGTGAACAAAACTGACAACAATAGTTCGAATGCAACAAAACATACACGCGAAATTACGAAAGCTTCATAAATGCATATTTTTCTCTCATTCACAGGTATCTATTCTTTTCTATAAAATAAAAGTGGTAGCGGTAATTTTTGCATAAGTTTTTTTAAAGCTTATTGTTATTCATATAAGCTATGAAGATTAATCTGACTGCCATTTTTTGTCTGGTGAGCTTCGAAAAACATCTTGTACTTTAACTTTTGGAGGCCATTGTATAAACTAGGTCGACCGAATGCGAAAGTCGCTTAAGAAAATTCAAGAAATTTTATACTTGTTAAATAGTAGGTTCTAGCAGCGATATGATGTTTACGGCCTTTGGAACTGTTTTAGGAACGTTTGGAAAATAAAAACGAAGAATTTTTAAAACTATTTAAAAAAAGAAGATGAATAAATTTAAAAAATATCCGTGCATTTAACATTTAATACCTAAAAACTTCTTACTTTTTTTTTTTTTGATAAATCTAAAACTAAATTTATATACTTGTGCCAACATAACATAATTACGTAATTTTCACTGATTTTTCACTTGTTATTATAAAAATTAGAATTGGAGCCTTTATTAATTACTTAATATTTATTGTATACCCTGATTACCGTAATTTCCGGCGTATAATCCGCGGATCAAACAATTATGTTTCGACCCAGAAATTTTATTTTATGTAATGGAACATACTAGATCGCTGTAAATATTTTACTTCAATTATTAAATGAAATTTCTGGGTCTAAACATAATTGTTTGATCCGCGGATTATACGCCGGAAATATGGTACATGTTAGCGATTACTTTTTTTAAAAACTAAATCATACGTAAGATGAATTATTTTTTTTATAAAGAATTCAGAAAGTAGAGGATTTCAGGAAAAATTAAATTATTAAAAGTAGTTTTGTGGTAAAAAAAAACTTGAAGCGACTGCGGAACATGAACACATTTGCACTTAAAACAATATAAATAGTTCAGCGTTTCAGGCCCGTAACTACCGCCGGGGCACTGCCCGGGGGCCCCAAACTAATGGTTAAAAAATTATTGTATTTTAATATCTAATCCAACTTCCTATAAAATACCCAGCACCTAGCTAAAAGTTATAAAAAAAATTCATCAAAGTGCTAGAGTAAATGTTTTTGCGTATCCGTTCAAATACTCCATACGCTTCGCATGCAAAAGCATCTCTAGAGCAGACAGCAGAATGTCGAGTCAAATGTGTCATGTCGCGCCTGGTGCCTGCCGAGTGATGAGTCAAGTGCAAGCTAGGAGGTGCAGTGAGCTAGTGCTATTCATGATGAGTCATTCGTTTACTAACTGCTTATCAATATCGGACTGTCACAGCAGTTGAGAGTCGCATAGTAGTGATAGTACGATAGTTTATAACTTAACCCCTTCGTGACGAGAGTCTTTTACGGAATTTTTCATCTTTTACCACCGGTTTTTCAAAACAGAAATTTTCCCCTAATTGAATCGCAGAAATGCTGTCATTATATAAGGCAAAGTTTACAATAAAAATTAACTGGTGGGAATAATCGAGAATTCTGAGCATCTTATGCGTCACGTAAACGTGTCGCTCGTCCCCAAGGGGTTAATCTTACTTTGCTTGTGTTGAGATAATAGTTTATATTATGAAACGCCAAGTGGAAATAAAAAAAGACAGACTCTAAATAGAAGAAACTGTGAGGCTGCAAAAAGTTCGAAGAAGTTATCAACATGGCTGCACAGTGGAAACCACTCGACAGGGACTGGTGATAAGAAAGGTATGAATGGTTTGCTTTATTCAGTGTGATGTGTAATTCATGTAAAAATAGTACAGTCAAACTTGAATAATTCGAACGCGTATAATTCGAAATCGTGGATAATTCAAATGTTTCTGTCGGTCCCTTGACATTCCTATAAAACACAATCAGTGGTGGATGAAGCACTCAAGAGGCCCCAGGCGCAATTAAATTTTGAGGCCCTCCGAATATTTTCAGTACCCCTAGTGTGCATTTTTTAGTTTTACAATTAGAATTACTGAAAGTGTATATTGTTAATTCCATACGATATTATCTCTAATTGGAATATAAAGTTCAAATTATTTTCTATCGCATGCTAATAAAATATTGAAAGTACTTCCCATTCATTACATTATCATAATTTTTAGAACTAAGAGATCACATTTTTATTTAGCTTTTATGTTGAAAATCACTACGTTCTATTTACTAAACTATCACTTCATTCTATCATTCTAAACAAATGTGTTTTTCACAAATATAACTGTAGGATTTTTTCTTATCAATACATATTCTTTTTTTTTCCAGTAAAGTTCTTGATAAATCTTTTAAATAATTACTGAGTTATATCAAAGAAACATTTTAGTAATACAAAATCATATATTTTATTTTTAACTATCAATTATAATTAATCAGTTAAAATTAATTGTAAAAACTATTAATTAAGAAATAATGCAACAGAATGACTATTTTACATTAGTCGGATTTGAAACATTTTTGAGTCGGCCAATCTTGCCTTTTGCCCCCCCAAAAATTTTCTTTCGCTACGGCCCTGACCAACAGTATGAGTATGTGGTGTCGACCAAGCTGATTTTTAGAAATGTGGAAGAATGTCCTTCTAGCATGGTATACTATGAATAAAATTGCTGCAGTAACAGCAAAAATGCTTGTTGAACGATATTTTTTATGTAATATCGTGTAAAAAGATACGCCTTATTAAATTTATAACATGATAATGATAATAATCAAAATATATAAAACGGACAGACACAGTCGCTTTGTAATTATTCAGTTTTATACAAATCGGACAACGTGTTTGAGACTAGACCATTTTAAAATCTTTTGGTGACAAAGAAAATTGGTTTGGGTGTTTTCTTTTTTGATTCAATTAATCAATTAAATAGTTTTATTGTTCACGCTCATCTTGTGTTAATATTTTTATACGTATTGTAACAATTTGAAACTGCACAAGACGTCATTTTAAATTATTATTAATAATCCTTATATCTACTGAATAATAGCAAAATCACTCATTTATATGGAAATAAAGAAACGAATTTTTTAGACAATTCCAACTGGAAATCTCTTTGTAAAGTCAACCCGAAATCCAGCTCACACGCGACAAAAATAATTTCATCAACACGAATCCTACCATAAAAAAAAAAAAAAAAATAAAATAAAAATAAATAAATAATAGCATCAACCCGACCCGACTCAAGCTGTGGGCCGAGTCTACGGTGGTCTTTTGTATAAAGTATATAAAATCAAAGCAGAGCGGAATACAGCCCGGTGTACGCTGCCGAAGTCAGTGGGAATCCTGCTCTAAGTTTGTTTGGATAGATTTTCATTTGGAAATATAAAATCATACAATTCGAAGATGCGCGCTGTAGAAGGCAATAAGGTCCCCAGAATTAAGAACGTTTAGAAAGATTTTTGTTTAAAAAAATTTAAAATATTCAACATTGATTTTAGGTATATTTAAAGTTATTATCATGAGTACGGGCAATGCTGTCTGGGTCAGATAGTTCAAAATAATACATATTAAAAAATGAAACAATGAAAATATTATGGAAAAAATGAAGCAATGAAAGTAATGGAAAGTGGGCGAAATGAAAAAAATTTAAAACAAATACTGAGCACCCGACAAATTTAAACTCTTATAACTCGTGATCAAACTGTCACAGAGTGCTCAAATTTTGTGTGCGTGAACAAAGTGACATAGTTTTACAGGGGACATCGTCGGTTTTTTTTAACAGAAGCCCCTAAATTTTAGTATAGTGCAAATATAAGGGCTCAATAACCATAAACACTTATAACTCGGATCCAAATTGCCATTTATAATACACTAAAATATCGATATCAGAACTTTTATACAAAATTGACAGAGCCAGGGATTTCACGGTTGGTTTGTCTGTTGGCTGGCGGAAAGATGTTTATTTCAAAGTCGATACAATTTTTAATATGTAGATGGCTCCTCTCCCAAAATTGTATTTAAATTCGAAAAAATATACACAATTCGCAGTAGATCAGTACCTTTCGCATCACTCTGTGTAAATATCAAGATAAAAAGTATTAGGACGTTCTCTCTTTCTCTCTCTTTTTTAACGATTGTACATTATTACCAATTTACCACCCTCACCCCTAAATTTTAGTATAGTGCAAATATAAGGGCTCAATAACCATAAACACTTATAACTCGGATCCAAATTGCCCCCCCCCCCCCCCCCAAAAAAAAAAAAAAAAAAAAAAAAAAAAACCCTCAACATGAGACGGACAGAATGAATTCACCGCCCGTTTCAAATCTGCTGAAAAAAAGGAATAGACTGAGCCCGGTCCGAGTATTATGAAAGGAAATTGGTCCTAGTCTCTATAAACCTCTACTAAAATATACTACCCTCCCCCACACCCCCTAAATAAACGTAATCTTTGCTACGAACTGTGTATGTCATGCGAGCGCAAGCTTTTTCTAAAGACGATTACGTTGTGAGAAGTAGTATTGCCAATTTAGAGGATTTTTTTAATGCAAAGAATCTACCAGAATTTCCGAAATAGATGTCTTCACTTTTTTTTTTTTTTTTTTCACACATAATATCTGTCATTAAATAAAGCAAAAATAAGTTTCGCTTTCACAGATTCAATGAACATTCGTACAAAGCAAAGAAAAATTTCCTTTTACAGAAAGAAAACCAAATGACCACAAGTGTTTACAATATCCCCCCCTCCCGTTCCCTTCCCTTTAAAAGGCAACGGTAGAGAAAAAAAAATCAAAAGTGATATCTGAGATCTCTTCCCAACGCACCCCTGCTTTGACTCACCGGACCGGAACTCTTTAGGGTTGCTAAAAATTTGAAAGAATTTTCTTTTTTTCTTTCAAGTATGGCAGATGAGAATAAAATTACTACAGAAAAGACAAAAAAGGCTTGTTGAACGATGTATTTTATATAGTATCGTGTAAAAAATACCCCTTATTAAATTTATAACAAGATAATGATGACAATTAACAAGAAAATATATAAAAACTAGCAGAAAAAGTAGTTTTGTCAGCTATGCGGAAAATCTACAGCACTGGTAGAGCCATCTGGTGGAATCTATTGGAAACAAATTGAAAGTTTTTAAATTTAAATTAAAAAAAGGGTAATTACATCTCACTTGTAAAATTTGTGTCTTTCAAAGAAATAAGTCATATCTATCACCAAAATTTTTTTTTAATAAATCCGTACAATAGTAAATGCGCAGCATTGATTTTAAAAATATAACATTAGCAATATAGGGAAAATATAAGTGATGATCACCCTTTTTACATACATTTTTCTCTTAGAACTGACACCATAAATATATTTAAGTAAAATATCAAATTTAATTTTTTGCTATCTTACTCATTTATGAGCTACCTGACTACGATGCTTGCAGTCCATCCAACCGGAAAAAACCAAGGTACTCCACTGTTCTTGATGAATAGTCCTTCCGAGCTATAATTCTTACCTCAAAATTTTTCTCTTTAATTAAAATATATATATATATATATATATATATATATATTATTACATAATTTTTTACTGATAATTTTATTTTGACTTTTCTCCTAAACTTCTCTTAACATCTCTACTTTACCTCGTCTGGCATTTTTTTTTTTTTTTTTAACTATGAACTATTTTTACTTTTATACTTTAACTAGTAAATTTTCATTATTTTATAGATATACTTAGCACTATCCTATTTTATGTAGTCAATTGGACTACGGCTAGACATTTCATATGGCTCTCTCAGGATTTGATATACACCTACTCAAAGCCAGGGTGTGCAGTTGCTTCGCAACTTGGAAGCCCATTGAACCTATCACAAGTTCAAGTTCAAGTTCGAACTTCAACTAATCCGGGCCGCGTTGGCGTATCTAGAAATCTGGCTGTTAGCGCTGATGCGCAATGTAGCCGGTTTGTAACATATGAGAGCATATGAAACAAGTAGTCCAGCCCGGTATCAGTCTTCTAACATAAAATAAAGTATTTTTTCCTGATTAATTCAATAAATATAGCTGTAGCTAATCTAATGGGTGGAAAGCATTATAAATATTATTAACAATATTAATACTTTTAAACTGATTGCCTATAATTTAGGAACATGCTTTTACTTTTTTATAAGAAACTTTCTTTTTATGTATCTATATTAATAAAAGATGGTTTCGCTCTGTGTGTGTGTGTCTGTTGGCGATGGCTAGAAAAATGTACCGTCTGAAAATTTGTATGAGGGCAGATCCTGAGGCTCAGATTTTTTTTTTATATATAATTAGCTGAGATATTAATTAAAAACTCACCAAAAAGCTAGCTATATATATATATATATATATATTTGCAAATTGGCGGCGGCGCGTTTGCACATGCACAGTGTCTGCTTTTCCGAGCAAATGACCCCCTCTGAGATTCAAACTTCCTTTTTATCATTATCAGATTCTTCACTATATTATTATTATGTGAATATTTTCATTTCCTTTTACCAATATGTTAATAATTGACCGTAGATAAATTATAACAGTAAAAATATTCTTTAAAAATATGCAAGAAAAATAAATGCGAAAAATAATGAATTTCAATGGGCAGAAACTCTTGATCTACTTTTCCATATCCCCCTTTCAATGAAAATCCGAAATGACGCCCCTGTTTAAATACGAAAGAAAGAAAAAAAAACTAGTCAAATTCTCTTATTTTTTCGGACAATACATTCTTTCTAGGTGCGTTCGTAATTATATAAATACGTAGCACTTATAGCCGTCGTCTGTCCATCTGTCCGCATCAGGGCCGTAGCGAAAGAAAATTTTTCGGGGGGCAAAAGGCAAGATTGGCCGACTCAAAAATGTTTCAAATCCGACTAATGTAAAATAGTCAATCTGTCGCATTATTTCTTAATCAATAGTTTTTACAATTAATTTTAACTGATTAATTATAATTGATAGTTAAAAATAAAATATATGATTTTGTATTACTAAAATGTTTCTTTGATATAACTCAGTAATTATTTAAAAGATTTACCAAGAACTTTACTGGAAAAAAAAAGAATATGTATTGATAAGAAAAAATCCTCACATTTGTTTAGAATGATAGAATGAAGTGATAGTTTAGTAAATAGAACGTAGTGATTTTCAACATAAAAGCTAAATAAAAATGTGATCTCTTAGTTCTAAAAATTATGATAATGTAATGAATGGGAAGTACTTTCAATATTTTATTAGCATGCGATAGAAAATAATTTGAACTTTATATTCCAATTAGAGATAATATCGTATGGAATTAACAATATACACTTTCAGTAATTCTAATTGTAAAACTAAAAAATGCACACTAGGGGTACTGAAAATATTCGGAGGGCCTCAAAATTTAATTGCGCCTGGGGCCTCTTGAGTGCTTCATACACCACTGATTGTGTTTTATAGGAAATGTCAAGGGACCGACAGAAACATTTGAATTATCCACGATTTCGAATTATACACGTTCGAATTATTCAAGTTTGACTGTACTATTTTTACATGAATTACACATCACACTGAATAAAGCAAACCATTCATACATTTCTTATCACCAGTCCCTGTCGAGTGGTTTCCACTGTCCAGCCATGTTGATAACTTCTTCGAACTTTTTGCAGCCTCTGTCTTTTTTTATTTCCACTTGGCGTTTCATAATATAAACTATTATCTCAACACAAGCAAAGTAAGATTAACCCCTTGGGGACGAGCGACACGTTTACGTGACGCATAAGATGCTCAGAATTCTCAATTATTCCCACCAGTTAATTTTTATTGTAAGCTTTGCCTTATATAATGACAGCATTTCTGCGATTCAATTAGGGGAAAATTTCTGTTTTGAAAAACCGGTGGTAAAAGATGAAAAATTCCGTAAAAGACTCTCGTCACGAAGGGTTTAAGTTATAAACTATCGTACTATCACTACTATGCGACTCTCAACTGCTCTGACAGCCCGATATTGATGAGCAGTTAGTAAACGAATGACTCATCATGAATAGCACTAGCTCACTGCACGTCCTAGCTTGCACTTGACTCATCACTCGGCAGGCACCTGGCGCGACATGACACATTTGACTCGACATTCTGCTGTCTGCTCTAGAGATGCTTTTGCATGTGAAGCGTATGGAGTATTTGAACGGATACGCAAAAACATTTACTCTAGCACTTTGATGGATTTTTTTTATTATTAACTTTTAGCTAGGTGCTGGGTATTTTATAGGAAGTTAGATTAGATATTAAAATACAATCATTTTTTAACCATTAGTTTGGGGCCCCGGGGTAGTGCCCCGGCGGTAGTTACGGGCCTGAAACGCTGAACTATTTATATTGTTTTAAGTGCAAATGTGTTAATGTTCCGCAATCGCTTCAAGTTTTTTTTTACCATAAAACTACTTTTAATAATTTAATTTTTCCTGAAATCCTCTACTTTCTGAATTCTTTATTAAAAAAATAATTCATCTTACGTATGATTTAGTTTTTAAAAAAAGTAATCGCTAACATGTACCATAATTTCCGGCGTATAATCCGCGGATCGAACAATTATGTTTAGACCCAGAAATTTTATTTAATAATTGAAGTAAAATATTTACAGCGATCTAGTATGTTCCATTATATAAAATAAAATTTCTGGGTCGAAACATAATTGTTTGATCCGCGGATTATACGCCGGAAATTACGGTAATCAGGGACAGGGTATACAATAAATATTAAGTAATTAATAAAGGCTCCAATTCTAATTTTTATAATAACAAGTAAAAAATCAGTGAAAATTATGTAATTATGTTATGTTGGCACAAGTATATAAATTTAGTTTTAGATTTATCAAAAAAAAAAGTAAGAAGTTTTTAGGTATTAAATGTTAAATGCACGGATATTTTTTAAATTTATTCATCTTCTTTTTTTAAATAGTTTTAAAAATTCTTCGTTTTTATTTTCCAAACGTTCCTAAAACAGTTCCAAAGGCCGTAAACATCATATCGCTGCTAGAACCTACTATTTAACAAGTATAAAATTTCTTGAATTTTCTTAAGCGACTTTCGCATTCGGTCGACCTAGTTTATACACTGGCCTCCAAAAGTTAAGGTACAAGATGTTTTTCGAAGCTCACCAGACAAAAAATGGCAGTCAGATGATTCTTCATAGTTTATATGAATGACAATAAGCTTTAAAATAACTTATGCAAAAATTACCGCTACCACTTTTATTTTATAGAAAAGAATAGCTACTTGTGAATGAGAGAAAAATATGCAATTATGAA
The DNA here is from genome assembly GCA_963931845.1 of Maratus michaelseni. Classification (NCBI taxonomy): domain Eukaryota; kingdom Metazoa; phylum Arthropoda; class Arachnida; order Araneae; family Salticidae; genus Maratus; species Maratus michaelseni. The sequence continues at coordinate 46,264,398 of OZ007596.1, forward strand.
GCTTTCGTAATTTCGCGTGTAAGTTTTGTTGCATTCGAACTAATGTTGTCAGTTTTGTTCACAACAGCCACTAGAGTCTAGAAATGTCTAGAAGAAGTCGTTTGCCCGATTCATTAAGGTGGCGGACGGTAGGATGGATGGAAATGGGGTTGTCACAGGCCGCTACTGCTAGACGGCGCAATGTGTCTCGCAGTGTAGTCCAACGACTCTGGGATCAGTATGAATCCGAAGATTCTGTGTCCAGAGGACATGTTCCAGGCAGCCCACGTGTTACAACACCTGCAGAAGACCGGTTTCTAGCTCTTTCGGCCCGAAGGAGAAGACGCACTACTGTGCCGCAACTCATTGCAGACCACTTTGCAGCATCAGGGAGAAGAATCTCCCCTACTACGGTGCGAAGACGTCTTCACAATGCAGGTCTCTATACAAGGTGACCAGTTGTGTGTTTCCCCCCTCAACAGACGACAGAGAAGGGCCCGCTTATGTTGGGCAAGAGAACATGTTTCCTGAACCAGACAAAAGCGGGCTTCTGTACTCTTCACAGACGAGTCCAGATTCACACTGGAGAGCGATTTAGGATGTCTTCTGATCTGGAGAGAACAATGCACTCGATACCATCAATCAAACACTGTCGAAACACACAGGTACAGAAACGGTGGAATCATGGTTTGGGCTGGGATCTCACTCGGAGGCCACACTGACCTGCATGTGTTCCATGGAGGAACTGTGACTCGTGCGAGATATCGGGATGAGATCCTTGATTCATATGTGCGCCCATATGCCGGTGCTATTGGCAATGGTTTCATTCTAATGCATGATAATGCGAGACCACACCGAGCTGTGGTTGTTGAGGATTATCTTGAGGATCACGGTTTGGAGAGAATGGAATGGCCAGCTCACTCTCCAGACTTGAATCCGATAGAACATCTTTGGGACTATGTTGGAAGACAGGTTCCGGCTTTAAGTCCTCCTCCAAGGTCATTAAATGAGCTGGAACAAGGCTTACTCCAAGTCTGGTCAGCGTTACCTATTTCGGTGTCCGCCAATTTAATTGAGAGCATGGAAAGTCTATGCCGCCAATGCATTCAAGTCCGGGATGGGCATATTCCGTATTAGAACCAGTTTTTTAATGTTTCTGTCTCATTTTACTGCACAATACTGCGATGTACTGATTTCTCAAAGAATGGAATTTTCCGCCATGAGGGATTTTTTGTTGTAGTTTCATTTATACGTTTAACTTAAGTAAATTTCTATGTCGCATTTATTAAATAACGGTTTAGCGCACATTTCCTCCAAGTTTGTTGTTTATATATTCATTCATTTGCAAATTAGACGCAAAAAAACCGGTTGTACCTTAACTTTTGGAGGCCAGTGTATATTGATAGTTTTTATCTATGTAAGTTGCGAGTGTTACTGTAGGACAAATTTCTGATATTTTCAATCAATAGATCAGATTCATTTGTTTCCCCTATTGGCCCATGTATCGACGGCCGACTTAGATTTTCCATGTGTGGGTAAGGTATAGTATATGTCCAACATTTCCGGCTCTGCAGACAAAATTTATACATGATAATTTTTTTTCAGTGGGTAGACCGACTAGCTGTTTATGTGATTCGAAAATGTGACAGAACACGTGACTTTCATACCGGCTGACCAGATAGATATATTGAAACCATTACTTTTTTTACTCATAACCTAGATAGGTTGACTGACCGACTAGCTTTTGCCATATGATTGTAAGGGTGTAGTGAAATGCATTCTGAAGACTTAAAGTCCTGCCAACCAGAATTTTTCCGAATTGTTTTTATTAATCGCCCTACTGACATACTACAGAGACACTAATTAAATCTGCTGATAAGCCGACTGAATCCTTTTACCAAACATCGGGGGGGGGGGGCAGCTGCCCCCCCGCTCGCTACGCCCCTGGTCCGCATATAACAGCGCAAAAACTACCCAACCGAGTGGTTTGAAAATTAATATATATTATCGTTGCAGAATTTTGTCGAGTCATTACAAATTTTATGAGAATCGAATCAAAACCTAAAAAGATATTAATAAAAGTTTTCTTTATTCTATTAAATCCTATCATGCGTAATCTGTATAATAAAAGCGCAAGTCATGTGACTGAGGAAAACAAATACGGGCAGATCACTTCTTTTTTCATATGCCAGGCGACCATTTTTATTCAAAAAAAAAAAAAAAAAAAAAAAAAAAAAATTCGAATAAAATTGCATAAAAGTTACATTTTTGGAAAGATAGTTCAAAAAAATTGTTTGCTTCAGAAATGAGTTACATTAAAAAATGTATAGATTCTGAGATAACTTCAGTGGAAATTAGGTTAACTGCCGAATATCTCAATCCATTAGAGCAAATAAACACAGGAGATTCGTTCACTATGAGTCATAAAAATATTAAACCATGGAGGTAATCATTCGCAAAGCAAGATCTCCATGGTGAATTTTGCAGCGCTGTTTGGTGTCGAAAAAAAAATTCACATTTGTAAACGTGGCATACGTAATAAGTAAAAAAAAAAAAAAAGACATGCTCATGTCGCTCATAGCAGACGATATAATTCATTTAATTGAAATAATAAGGGTGATTTTTTTTTTTTTTTTTTTTTTTTTTTTTTACATTGTGAAACTAGTTATAAAACGAACGTACCTCCTATGTCACGTACAATTTCCAACTTGTTGAGTCTTTGGTTAGTCTAATTTTCTTTTATGGCTTTTATTTCATTAGCACTCTTTATTATTTTCCAAAAGCAAATGAACTTCTTTTAAGAAGAATCGTTGCACTTGTGTTTATAGACTTCTTGAAAAATTGATAGTATCAACAAACTGCCTAGATGCTTGTCTACTCAACTCCATGTAGGCAAATTTCCAGCTAAATTGCTCGTAGTTTTTGCCAAATTACTTGTAATTTTCAAGTAGCTATAATACATCTTATTTTGCGTAGAAAATAATACATTTTGAATTACTAGATCTGCGAGAATTGTTATTTTCTGCGTCAGAAGTATTTATTTACATGGATGCTGTTGCTTCGTGACGTAACATGCTACATGCACATTATCTATAATATGATTCCGCTAACGATGTTGATATATTTTTTCAGATATTCAGATAGAGTAGTGTACAAACAATTGAAGATCTGAGTGGAAAATGGTCTTGAAACAAAAATTAAATTTCGAGAAAGTTGAAGTGAAATAAATGCTTTTAATTGTATTTTGATTTATTTTCTATTTAATAACTTTCCATAAAAGTCATGGTACGACGAGTAGTTTTCCAAACAATAATAATAATAAAATAAATAAATAAATAAGTAAATAAAATAAAATAAATAAAAATAAATAAATAAAAATAAGCCAATTTTGTCCCCCCCCCTCCCGCCCGCCCCCACTGTCTGGCCTCCAGCTTATAAACCAAACGGCCCTGCTGGCATCACATTTCTGATATCAAAAGATCATTTCTTTATTTCTCTATCGGTTTTCACGCTGATTTTTTTGTTCTTAGAATTCCATATGAATATTTTCGTGTAATAGGGCCTTCTGCGAATCAGTGCAAAATGGATCTAGCTGGAGGAACTGTAAGTAAAGATATCATTCCTTTTCTATTGAAAATTATATTTTTTCGTCGAACTATACCGTTAAAAATTTGCAGCAAACTATCCAATCATTGGACCGTTTTTGTAGAAAACGGTTACATAACCGTATTTTAACTCTATTCAGACCATATTACTGCCCATATTATGGCCGGAATAGAGTTAAATTATGGTTATTTAACCTTTTTCTATAAAAACGATCAAATGACTGGACAGTTTGCTGCAAATTTTTTAACAGTGAGCATTGAGAAAAACCAAATAATGAAATATGGACGACACACTGCCAAATTTTCCCTTCTTAAAACGTATAAAAACAAAATCAGGACTTTTTAGTCCTAGTACTACCAGTACAAATGGTTGTATGGAATAAATTATTTTGTTGGCCTTGTTTCCTGTTAAATGTGTGACCTTTAGAATGATTTGACGATTTAAAACATGTATTTTGGGAGCGTTATTAAGACTTTCAGCCTCCAGGAATCATTTAAATGCTCATAGCATTGAACAAACATTCAAAGTATCTGAACTATTACATGGAAAATTGCAGAAAATTAAGTACAATGAAAAAGTAAAAAAGAACAGGAAAATATTTGTTATGTATTTTGATTTAAAAACATTTTTATCTATTGTATTTAAAAAATAGTGTAATCAGCGCATTTTTTTAGATAATGTTAAAAAAAAAAAAAAAAAAAAAAAAAAAAAAAAAAAAACCCCTCGAATTTAGATTTTTTTTTTTTTTTTTTTTTAAGATTGCAACTCCGAATAATTTAACGGGAAATGGATGCAGTAAAAGGACTTTTTCCCATATTTCTAATGATCGGATCTTTAGATTAATCATCGAATCATTCACCAGAATATACTAGGGATGTATGACAACATTTCTAAACGAAAAATTGGAAAATTTATATTTTTGACATTTTTTGAAAAGAAGAGTACCCAGTTCCCTTAAAAAAGAAATGTGCATTTTATATTTGAAAAGTCAAATTTTTTCTTCTTCTGTTCTTTGAGTAACAAACAGTGTTGTTACTTACCCCTCATACTTAGTATAGGGTAAGTCTTGTAATCGTTTTGAAAATCGAAAAAAAATTTTTTGACGGATTTACACGTTTCAGATACTGGAGATTCCGAAAAACATATTTTTAGAAAAAAAATTTGCCGTCCGTCTGTGTGTCTGTAAACGCTCTATCTCCCGAAGAAATTGAGATAGAGACTTGCAATTTGATATGTACTTAGTATGTAATAATGGGAAGAAGCCTATTTCATTTCAATAACCTCGATTAACCGGAACTATTTTTTTCGGACTCTCGAAATATTCGTTCTGATAAAAGGTCTATAAAAATTTTCGAAATTGTTTATTTTAAGAAATGAATACAAAAGACAATAAAAAAACATAAATTTTACATAAAGCATGAAGTTGATCGGATAATTAGTTGCCGAGATATTTGGAATCCTATTTGCCACACTCTTCGATTTTTCATGACCCTGTATTTCATCCAAATTTCATTTTAAGGATATATTTTAATTGGAAATTTGACGCTTAATCAGATGCAATAAACCGCTAGTTAATAGGACTATTATTTGTGGAGTTATAAGGAAAAACCTCTTTCAAGCAATTCAGTAATCGAGCCTTTAAAGTTTATGACGTCATCAAGCCGCGATTTTCTTTGAATTGCAATGCATTTTATAAGTAGTTCACACATTTTTATTTTAATATTTTACATTATACATATCCATGATGGGTAAGTATTACGGTGGCCCCCAACGACTAGTTTTCATGAGTAATCAGTTTTCTAACCTAATGCAAATTAATTAATAATAATAAAGGTTAATCAAATATATTTTAATGACACTTTTATAAGCATTTCATGTTTATCTTAAAAATCACACTTTATTGCATGACGATAATTCATGTAGTTCTAAAAAAAAAAAAAAAAAAAAAGAGAGAGAGAAAGAAAAAAAATTCGTTAAAATCCGTTAATTTGGCATGGGCCCTCGATAATTGAAAATTCGCTGATTTGATTTACGCTTGGTAGAAAGTGCAAACTGGTGATGTATATTTTATAAATTATAATGCTTACTCTGTTTCTTTTTAAAGACAGTTTAAATAACAGAAAAAAGCATTATTTAAACTATCTATTCGGAATTTGAAAGCTGTTTTCCCAACTTATAGTAATAATTTATTTATTTATTATTGGTAAAATGATAATATATATATATATTTTAATTATTATATTCTTTATTTTTTATTTATATTTTCTACGATTTACTGTTTAAAATATTTCGTTGTTGCACTTTCACAACCAGCTGGGATATTTTTACAAGCTTGTTTGGCGTGTAATTAACTCCATTGTTTTTGTAATTCGCAACAATTGTAACCATAAAGATTATTTGGCGATTTATCGCCTGCGGCCGGCTGACGGAAAAACGCCTTAAAATTAATCTATTAACTCATAATTAAGTTTTTAAAATATTAAAATGCTGTATTGTCATCGGAAATACACCAGTGTACTTTATTTTTGTAATTCTAGTCTATCAGGAAGTGAGTTGAAAATTCATTTCAAAATTCCATCATTACGTTACAAGAAACGAATTAAGCTAATTAAAAGAGTGTACTAAATAAAAATGAATTCAGTTATTATGAATTAAATCTTTATTTATTGAGAAAAGACAGAAGTATAATAGGTGAATTCCAAAATTAAATATGACGCTAATCATATATATAATTTTATAACTAAAATGTTTTATTAGATCTTCAGATATATTTTTTTTTAAAGAAAGCAAAATTTTATAAAATAAATATAACTAAAAATTAATAAAAGCCATAAAAAAAAAACTGGCAGACCATATACCAAACTTTTGGAGGTTTACTATACTGAAAATCAAATTCCTCGCTCGTTGTATCCGGGATTTATTATCAGTACGATAAGATATTGCAGAGATCATCTGCATACGTTTTATGACTAAGCCACAATATTATAAGTTTCGGAGACGCAACGGAAGTTATGCCGCTAGCTACTTTTATTAAACAACAAGCCCATAAAGTTTGTAAATAGTTGTTAAAATTTTTCAGATGCAGTTTTTAGCTCACAGGCTATCAAAGCCTGAGAGCTAATGTGCCCGCCCGTTCTGTATGTATGTATGTACGTATGTATGTACGTAACGCGATAACTCTTGATAGAAATAAGCGCTTTGCTTCAAATTTTGGATATAGGTTCCTTATGATAAGGCGCTTCCCTGATTAGTTTTGGGGGTTCGTTGTTTAAGTATAAAGGGGAAAAGGGGGCTAATCCCCCTTAATTTAGATAAATGGGTTTTTCATGCAGAATTATCCGATTTTCTTCAAATTTTGTATATAGGTTAATGGTGATAAGGCGCTTTCCTGATTGGTTTTGGAGATTCATTGTTTAAGTATAAAGGGGGTAACGGGGGGCTAATCCCCCCTTAATTTAGATAAATGGGTTTTTCATGCAGAATTATCCGATTTTCATCAAATTTTGTATATATGCTCATTGTGATAAGGCGCTTCCCTAATTAGTTTTGGGGATTCATTGGTGAAGTATAAAGGGGGAACGGGGGATAGCCCCCTTTAATTTAGATAAATGGATTTTTATGCAGAATTATGCGATTTTCTTCAAATTTTGTATATAGGTTCATTGTGATAAGGCGTTTTCCTGATTAGTTTTGGGGGTTCTTTGATTAAGTATAAAGAAGTTAAACAAGGGTGGGGGCTTATCCCCTCCCCCCCTTAATTTAGATGAATGTGTTCTTCATGGAGAATTATCCGATTTTCTTCAAATTTTGTATATAGGCTCATTGTGGTAAGGAGCTTCCCTGGTTAGTTTTGGGATTCATTGGTTAAGTATAAAGGGGGATGCGGGGGGGGGGGGGTAATCCCCTTTAATTTAGATAAATCGGTTTTTCATGCAGAATTATCCGATTTGCTTTGAATTTAGTATATATGTTCATTGTAATAAGGGGCATCCCTGATTAGTTTTGGGGGTTCAATGGTTAACTATAAGGGGGGGGGATGATCCCCCCTTCATATATTGTCGATTTCTTTATTTTTCGAGATTTGAAATAAGTGTATAATATACAATTAGTGTGAATAGCCTGTGAGCTCAATGCCCTCAGTGTAACTGGGCAGTTTTCTTTTTATTACTTATTTTATTAAATGAAAGTTTTATGATTTGAAATAAAGTAGAAACGTAATTCTTGAGATAAAATTCATTTTGTTTTAAAAATATTTAATTAAAAATCTTTTAAAGGAAATTTCAAAACCACACTTTTCCTACAATTTTTAACATTTTGCAACATTTTTTTCATACTTTCCTCACAAATCTGCTCTATAACTGTAAGAACCACATTTTCAAAATGTTAATTAGTTAAAATGTCATGACAAATTTTAAAATAAAATAAAAATGACTTTTTACTTAACATTTTTGTATTTAGAAAATAAACTATTTATATTGCTGAGAATCCTATTTTTAATTTTATGAAATGCTTTTTATGTCTTGTCCAAAAGAAGAAAATAATAGAAAAAGAAAAGAAAGAACATAAAACAGTGAGTCAATTGAAAAATATTTTCTATTTTTTCATGTAGTACATATGGAACTCCTTAAGAGTGTACGCACCTTGTAAATGAAACAAGGCAGCAGATTTTTTTTTCCACAGACGGGTTTGATTTATGAGTTTTAGCAAACGTGGTTTCTCGCAGATTGACTTTCATTGTTGTAATCATTTATGTGGCTACGCTTATTCGCTTAAAACTACATAGTCATGTCTGCTAACGTCAAATTCTCGCCGCCAAGCTTGACGGTATCTGGATAAAGGTTTTGGCGATAAATGTTGGTCGCCATAAATGAAGTTAACTTGACGATAGCTAAATAATTTTTTGAAACTCCCATTCAAATTCATTATTGATCATCTTCTATACTCGGGTTGCATGCATTTTAGTTTCGTGTGTTTGAGTAAAATTCGCTGAATTCTTAAAAACAAGGAAGTGGGAAAGTACATTTTCCTCATGGTACAAGCCAAAAGAAAAAATTTTCGTCATAAGAAAAAATAATGTCATTATTTTTTTATTTAGAGAAGGGGCGGGGGCTGCAGAATTTCTTCTTGCCCCGAGCGCCAAAAAACGTAGCTACGCCACTGAGCGCATGAATCACCAATATTTAAATATTTTAAAGAAAATGTTGAAGTACAATGCATTCAAGTTTCTTGCAGCGCGGAATTATTACTTCCAACAAGATAGTGATTCCAAGCCCACTCATATTGTCCGATTGCGGCTATTCTATAACGCCCACATTATATTTGTCAGCCCTCCCTAATGTCCAGACTTAAACCCCATTGAGCATTTATGGAGTATCTTACAGCAGCGAGTAATCAGATTACAGATATGATATCAGAAATAAAAAACATAACAGTTTAAAGAGGTTTTATTTGCAGAAAGAATTAAAATTCAGAAAAATGTTACAAAAAATCTGGTGAAATGAATGCCAGACAGGATTTCAGCATTAGCGGTGCTAAAAATGAGAGGATATGCAGCTAGATATTAAAAAATATATATATATATATTTAATAATTAAAAAAAAAAACTTTTCACGTGTACCATGGCTTTTGCAGAAGCATTTTTAAACTTAAATTTTAGATATATTTATTTAATTTTTTTTAAAAACATTGTAATTTATTTATTATTATTATTATTATTATTTTTAGTAAAATGTAGCATTCAATTTTAGTTGCTCTCATCATGGTTAAATTTGCCGATTTTCCGAAAACTACTACCTGTTCCGTAACTTTTGTGGGTTGTTCAAGTGCTAACAGCTGCTACTAAGCTTATCAGCAAGTCTTACTAACATTAAACGTTTAAATGTTGAAAAATAATATTATATTATGTAAATCAGGCCAGAAAACAGGGGCGAACCTCAACTGGGATGGCAAACGATGAAGGGCGCCATTATAGCAAAAATGAAGCAATATAATCCCATTATAGTAGTGGTAGGAATACATAAGCGCCTGCGTATATTATGTTCATATACCTCAAAATTGTGGGCATAAGACCACTACAAAATAAAGGCCTCTTGAAAAATTAAATTGTAGAAAATCCATTCTAAAATCAGCATGACATTTGCCAGATTTTAGGGTACCATCTTATAATCTCAAACTATATTGTAGGGAAAGAAGCCAAAAAATTTCATGACGCTTAGAATAAAAATAAGCATGCGTACATGAATGATTTTAAGACAAAGCATTTTTATTTAAATATTTTAATTTTTTTCTATAGCAAGTAACAGAAAACATTTGAAGGGCGCCAAAAACCCCCCTTAAAGTGTGCCAAGACGCCCGTGTGCATCGCATTGAACTACCCTGATTTAAATTATCACATTACCGACGGAAAAAGAGAAATATCTTTTTTATTCAAAAAACATCATTGACTAATGGCGTGGCTTCTACTTTAGAGAAAATTTATTTATATCATGTAGTAAAAAATATCACTATGTTCCAAGCTTCAAAACTTGTGTAATAAGTCAAAAATAAAAATCAAACTTCTTTTAAATATAAAGCTCGCATTTATATTTATATTTAAAAATATATATATACTTGTAAATTCATAACTAAATATTGAAATGATAAGTTAAAAAATATATATGATAATAAGAGAAAAAAAAAATAACACGTCTTACGCGCATGATAAAATCTGAAAATATGCATATAAACAGTAAATTTTGGTGAAAATAAATACATAATAGTGTTACCTTTATACTAAAACCAGAATATTTATAAAAAATATTGACTAAATTAAAATATTAACTTATAAGTTTTTTCTTTAAAGTTATTTTCAAAAACTTTACGCCATTTTATTTTATTATTTTTTTTATATTTTTAAACATTGTAGTGTGAAATAAATGATAACAACACGAATATTTTTGACGACACTTTTAACTCCTGATTACATTTTTTAGGTAAATATCCTCAATCTAATTTGCATTTTGTTCATTGAACAGTTCATTTAACAAGTTATGGCAAGACATTTCCCAGGTTACATTGCATTTCACAAGTAACTAAAAAATCGATTCCCACCAGTTTGTCTTAAAAGAACTTTTGAATAGGTATTTCCGAGGGATTAGTGTGCTCATACTTACCTGGCACTGGGGTCAGCCTTGATCATGAAGGAGGCTCCCCCGAGCAGAGACTTCTCATAGCACACCGAGGGGTTGACGTTTGCCACAACCGCAAATTGCGGTTGCTTGGGGTGCATAATTTTTGGTAGTTGGGACTGCGTTCGCGCTGTCCCTTTTAATTAAACATGAGATCATGTCTTAAGGAGAAGTTCTTAGGCCTAAATTACACATGATTTTTACGATGTAAAAAAATGAATAATACTGTCTTGTAGTACGGGGAGTACCTCCGATTGGGCGACCGTTTTCTCCGGTCACAAGCTTCTGAAACAATTTGGGTCCCAAAATTATGAAGTGACATTGAATCCTCTGGAGCTTATACCAACATTTAGTATAAATAGTTGATTTTTGACAAAATGGTGGTCTTTTGAATGAAACATATTTTTTTTACCTTTTGTGAGCTCAAAAAGTAATTAATCAATGCATTTTTTTTCTTTTCCGTGGTATAAACTCCAACAAAAACGATTATCTTTCTTTTAAATAAAAAATGAAGGAAATCGGTCGAATGCGAAAAAAAAAATCAAGTAAAATGGTCTATTTCTATGTTCATGTCCAATTTACGAAAGACTTTCAGAAGAGAGAAGTAAAAACATACCGTCAGTTATACGTGTTAAATAAAAATGATTAAATATTAAAAAAAAGCGATGCCTCAGATGTTCAAAACTATTTTAAATCTTAGTATTTTAGCCTTACCACCTGATAGACTAACTCATAACCAGGGCCGGTGACAGGTTTAAACGGGCCCCTGGGCAGACCAAGAGTACGGGCCCCCTACAAGAAAAGGAGTGGAAATCCGCCGCTTATACGAATCACTGTATAATCAAATCAGTCTTCTTTTTCTTTAGAATTAAAAAAAGAACATCAATTGTTGCTTATTTGAATCACCACCCCCTTTAATTGAATCAGACTCCGCTACAAAGATGATTAAATTAAAAAGTGGTTATCAAATTTTGATTGAATCTTGCCATAAAATAATTTATTCAAAGGCAAAGTTATTCTACAATTTTACATTTTACCCACTTCACAAACCCAATGTCTCTGACACGTCTGCAAACAAAACTGGAAATTTCAGCTAATTTCTATCAAGTGTTAAAGAATTAAGAAATGTATCCCTCCCCCTATAAATGTGAAGCATCTTTGATTATAATAATTTGGTACCTCATGACCAACTTTTCATGTCTCAAAAATTGCTTTGAGACACAATTTTGACTGCATTTGTATTCGTAGGTGTATATATATATATATATATATATATATATATATATCGAATATTAATGTCAAAACCATAGGCGTAACTAGTGGGGGGGCCGGGTGGGCCGTGCCCACCCCAGGTAGTTCCAGTGCCCACCCCAGAATTTCAAGTTCACGTGAAAATTTTATGACTGCGATATGATCAAAATTTTAATTTTCAAATATTTGAATGATTATACCAATAAATAATACTATATATTTCTGATTTGAGAACTAATGTAACGAAAACGGCGCGCACGCATATGTAAATGTGTGTGTGTGTGAGGTATAAAAGAAGCAACAGACAAAGAAAATCCTATTACTCTTCTACATTCTTTGCAACACTTATATGACCCGGAGTCTATAGGGTTCCAAAAGGAACAAAGTGAAATATTATCTGAAAGCTCTAAATCTGAACGAGAGTTTTCTTTTTTTGTCACGAGGTGATAGGGAAAAAATCAGTTCCAGATGTCCAGTTCCGTATTCTTTCAACTAAGTCATCTGCTGTGGTGAGAGAGAGAAGGGGATAGTGGGGGGCACAGGTGCCCGAACGGTTTTTCTTTTACAAAATAATGACCAATTTAAAAAACAGGATGTAATTGACAAATTACTGATCAATTAATTGTCTTGTCTGAGTGATGAGATACGGCAAAAGTCATAAATGAGAACATCATCGCGGGGGGCTTACCCTTTACTTTGAGGGTTAAGGTAGGGCGAATTTTTTGCAATTTGCCTGCGGCTGTAAGCGTGTGGGATTATTTCCCTTTTCCAAGTTTGAATGCGTAATTATTAGTGCGCAAACAAATTCTGTAGTTTTGGAAATTTTTGTTTGTATTGCTGCATGCTGCTTCATGGATCGAGGCTCTTTGCTTCATGTTTCTGAATGTACTTTTTGTGAGTAAATTTTTCCTTATCAATCTTTGATATTCTGAATAAATAGAAGGGCTTAGTGAAATAAGATGTTACGTAACAAAAATAAAATTCTGAGACAATTTAAATGAAAGCTTTTAGTTGCAATTTTTATTTTATTTTTGTTCTTGTACCTTGTATTTAGTAAGTTAACGAGTAGTACTAAGCTCTCTCAGAAAAACTTAGCAATATTTAATTTTATAATATAAAAATTATTAATAATATTTAAGTTATTTTTATTAAAATATTAACTTTTAATAAATAATATATCAGATTTTAAAGATTAATTAAAATATAGGTATTTTACCTTTACCATATGACATATTATCTCATAACACTCTCATCGAAAAAATAAACTGTATTTTGAGAAAATGCAACATAACAGGTTCTTGCTCGAACCTCTTTAATTAATGTCATTTATTATTTAAAAAAAAAAAAAAAAAAGAAAAACTATTTGGTAAAGACAGAAATTTATTTTTGAAATTGTCAAATTTAAGCTTAAATTTTTTTTTCAAAATTTTAGAAAAATCCTGTATGTTTGCAACTTCTAAAAATGATCGCCCGCTGTGGTGCATTTAAAAATTTCATTGATAAATCAAAAGGAGCAATAAGTTTTTTTTGCCGAGTTGCCAATTGAATAGAATTTTTCTTACTGACTTACTGTTTCTTTCTGACAAATAACACTATATAACAGTAAAATTTTCCTTCTATGTCCTTAAAAATTTCTTTTCAATTTTGGAATATTTATTTTAAAATAAAGGAGCTCTTATAAATTTATTTTAATTTAGAGAAGGAATTATGGAATTTAACGTTTCATTAATTAATAATTTTTAAGATCATCCTCTTCTTTAAAAAAAAAAAAAAAAAAAGCTTTTTTATTTTATTTTTGTGTGTAAAGTTTACTTGTAAAATAACTCATTGTTGTACTCATTACTCAAAACACAAGTATTTGTGTTAAATATGGTGTACAATTTACTTTAAAGTTTATTTTTGAATACTTTTAAATCTTAAAATACATTAATATTAGGCCTACCGAATTTTCAGCATCTGGTTTACAGATGTCGAATATTCGCTATTGGATCAAAATCACTAATCGATGCATCTCTATAAGCACCTTTCAAATGTGATAGAAATAATTTTGAAGAATACTTTTGTTTTCCCATGAAAAAAAGGTAAAACTTAAGCTTTTTTATTTATTTATTTTGGGCGAAAATTATTTCAGGTAAAAATGTTTTCCATGTGAGTTCTCTTTAATCAAATCTCTTTCTGCTGAATTCTGATGGAGCTAATTAAATTTAAAATCAATCCACTACTATAGAAATCATCGTAGTTTTAAAATTATAATGTACTATTAAAATTTAAGAATATATATATATATATTTTAAACTTTAAAATACTTCTGATTTCTTTTTTTTTTTTCAAGATTTTATACACTATTTTATGTGATATGTCAACTTTTGAAAGGACTATAACTTATACAGTATCGAATTTAAAAATTGTGTTCTTATAAACATATTTTGCACATGTTAAAAATTGAGGATTTTATGCAATAAAACAGTGGAGTATCCACTGAATTTTAAATAAAAAACGCATCGTTTTCAGTAACGGTTTCAAAGATTAAAAAAAAAAAAAAAAAAAAAAAAAAAAAACCACATAAGAAAAAGTAAAATGCGGTCTATGTAGAGATTGACATCAACTTTCCAATGCAAAAAATAAAATAGAAAATCATTTTAAAAATATGAAAATGCAAACTAAATATTGGATGTTTTCGCGTAAGTGAAGTAAGTCTCTTGTCAGAATGTCAGACTGACGTATCATTTTTACTGTAGTTAAAGGAAACATTAATTGTCTTTTGCTTATTTAAATGTATTCGTCCCTCAAAATAAAAACTAATCTTTTCCTTCCACTCCTCAAAATATTCTTTTTCACATTCTTACATTTCTTAGAATTTTTAAACAAATTTAGAGTTTACATTAATGATTTCAAGAAAAATTTTCTCTAATTTTCCCGTTTATTCATTCTTAAAATAAATAGATTCAGTTTACTTTACCTGCATAAAATTACAGTGATCGGAAAACTTCTACATTTTAGACAGGTTTCAGTTGTATACATTTTTCAGACATGTATAAATTATATCTATATGGTATTCGTTCTATCGGAACCACGAAATTTTTCTCAAGACAGTTTTCTGTAATAGACACGTAATAGACACAATTAAACATTTTGCTGTTGGAGAAGTGGAATTCGGTAAGAATCAAAACATTCATTTTTTTAAAAATGAATTTTGGAGAAGTGATAGTTTAAGTGCTGTGTTTAAAACCGGGACATTAAAGAGATGTATTGGGACACCCAGCCATTATGCCTAAAATTGGGTCTCTCTCGGAACTTCTAGTCATCTTAAAAATTTCAATGGCGCAATGAATAGCAGTGGTGCCGACTTATATGGGCCCGTGGGGCTTTAGTGTCGAGCCCGCCCAATAATTTGCTCCCCTGACCCACCTAATTTCCCTTGTTTTATTTCACTACGTATTTATTTAAATTTTTAAATCTCTGAAACAAAATTTCATTTTCTATTAGTGGACAACAAATAAGAGTGAAATATGCCAGTCCAGGATATCGTCGGGATAGCTTAGTAGGGAGAGCGTTGGTACGGCAAACCAAAGTACCCAGGTTCGAGTCCTGGGCGTTAGTCCTGTGTGCCTTGGATATAATTTACTCAGTTAAATATACTTTCCTCTGTTCATTATGTAAATTTCATTTTGTTGACGTTGAAAAATAGCATTGACATCCGTAACAGAGACATCAAGAGCACTAAATGTTCTTCAGTACACATATAATTATTAAATTTCTCTCAACAGTTCAATTTCCTATATACTTGATCAGCAGTATTGTTGTCGTACGTAAACCAAAAAGTAAATGCTAGAATCATGTGAACTTTAATGACTATGCTATTGAGAAAGAGAATGTATACGGAGCATTTAAAAAAAAAAAGATTCTAAAATGTATACGGCGAGTAACTTCGTATGCCCTCCACTATACCCCTTTTGATCAGTGAGTATAAATCAGTGAGTGAACATTATCTATATTTTAGTGTCCTAATCCTGATAATTATAAAGCTCATAAATGACTGAAATGCTTTGCTTCTTGTGTTTTTAATTTGTATTGATATTTATGATATTATAGTAAATATTAACGTTATTATGCAAAAGAATTCACGAATAACATAAGCAAATAATAAAACGTGCCGTGCTATTTTGCTTAAAAAATTTGGGCCCATACAATATATTTCAAAAGTTGGCTCCATTGATCAATGGCATTACTAAATAATAACCTTGATAATAAGTTGTTTCTAATTTTAAGTCAAAATTTTCATTAAATTAACGAGTTTGATCTCAATGCAGTTTTTTTTTTAATATTCTTGTACGCATCAGTGGCGCAGCCAGAATTCTGCTCAATGGGGAGGAGAGGTTTGAATTGTTGATAATGGTGGTCGCTGGTTACTTGAATCACCGGCTAATCGAATCAGTTTAGCTAATGAAGTAATACTCATTTTTTTCCCTCGAAGAGTAGAATCAATAGTTACGTTGACCACAATTCATTTCAGCAACGTTTACTTATATAAGAGTTAGAAAACATAAAATGCACCAATGAAATAACAAAAAACTGTTAGATTAATATAGTGTTTGAAAAATGAGGAGGCAAACTTAAGAAATGGAAGGGAATAGTACAGCAAACAATTTTTTGTACAGAAAATCAGGAATCTATTTTTAAATCAGAAATACATAGGATTTCATTCCAAGACAATCCCGAATTCTTGTTCTTAACTTTAGTAATAATAAAGCAATTTTAGCAAAATTTCCAATAGACTTTACTTTGCGTCAGATGTAAAATAACACGAGAAGAGGTAGAATTTATCCGCGTCCAAACAATGCCGAACTAAGTATTCCATATTTTAGGATGTAGTTGACATTAAACGCGGTATCGTTGACTGAATTACTGACTGTGCACTTCCAGCACTTTATTTGACATCTAATTTCGTATACAGTATACTGAAAATTTCATTAAAATATCTTCATTATTATTAAAGCTCTCTAAAAATACTTGGATTCGACTTGACTTCCTATATCCTATATTTTTCACTAAATAAATGGATCGCGACCTGGTTTCCTATACAAAAATCTTAATTGTAGTGTGCTCTACCACCTTTTACATATTGTCCTACTTTTTTTTAAAACACATTGTTTATGTGTTAAGTATGTGTGCTTTCTAAATATTATTTTTTAACCTTTTTCATGATTTTGGAGAATATTTATCTATTAAAACACACATAAATAACGCCTGCATTCAAGTCTAAACATACACACAAATATTATACACGCATACAAACTATAAATACAATAAACCCAACAAGTGTGAAAAATTAGCCAGAGCCAGGAATCGAACCTAGGACCACAGCATACAAGACTCATGCTCTAACCACTGAGCTACCCCGGCCACCTGGGTCTGCAATTTATTAGTGAGAAATTGCAGACCCAGATCATGGCCGGGGTAGCTCAGTGGTTAGAGCATGACTCTTGTATGCTGTGGTCCTAGGTTCGATTCCTGGCTCTGGCTAATTTTTCACAATTGTTGGGTTTATTGTATTTATAGTTTGTATGTGTGTATAATGTTTGCGTGTATGAATGTTTATCTATATTTAGTTTTCTGTTAGAAACACCTATGCAGAATGAAAGATAGGTTGTACCTGCCTTCGGCCGTGGAAAAAAAAAAAATACATTATAATAACATTTTTGAAAAAAGAGGGTACTTTTTAACTTTCTCTGCCCCTTCCTGAAAGTAGGGGCGAAAGGATCTACTTATATATACTTTTATTTAAATGAAATACATTATAGCTAAAACTCTAAAATATATTCCAGTTTTTACTTCTTATCTGATTTAAACACGACTGTAATTTTGTCCACATGAAAAACAATATATCATAATTTTGATGATATAGAGGCAGCATTATTTAATATTTAATAAGTGTAGATCAATGTATAACTAATTTATTACTTATTAATTTCAGTTAAAGCATAATTAGCATAAGTTTGTGTGTAATTATAGTAAATTTTATAAATTCTATGAAAATGCTTCATATTTAACGCTTTTCTTTTGAAAACCTTGCTCATAGGCATATCTGTATATCTGCTCATAGGCATATCTGTATATCTGTATATCTGTATATCTGCTCATAGGCATATCTTGCTCATAGGCATATCTGCATATCTGTATAGGCATATCTGTAAGTCAAAATCAATAAAATTGCAATCAGTGCTTCTTTCCTCCGGGGAACGCGTGGCCTGAAGAACATTTCGAGCTACCTTACTAGCTAATGAACTACACTCTTTAAATATATAGCCCCCCCCCCCCACCCCTCAGGAACAAATTGTTCGAATGAAACACTACAATAATCTGTTCAATCAAAAACACATTTTACATTTATATCTTTATAGCGCATTTTCTTAATTCTTACTTTGTCAAAGATTTTTACCTGAATCACTCACATACCTTGGTCTTAGAAATAACTGATAGCAAAAACACAAAAGAAGATGCACATGCAGAGGTCTGTTTGGGCTCGGTCCTGACCCGAAACCGGACCAACCCACGGGCCAGTCTCCGGCCTATTTTCGCATTCATGGCGATCGGACCGGGCCTGGTTTCCTTTTTTCCAGGCTGGGCTGAAACTGGAATTCATTCTTCCTAAAGGTCTAGACGAGTTGAAATTTTCGGGTCCTGTTTTTATCAAGCCCATATGAAAATAATTGTCCCTGCCTATCCTGACATGACCCATGCAAAAATCAGTAAAATTTCGATCGGCCCAACAATTTTTGCAAAAAATGCATATATTTTTAAATCGTCATTGTTCTATATTAAAATTTTCAATTTATTCTTTTTAAAGAATAGTTCATTTTCTAGGCAATTAAAATTAAAGTACAATAAAGCGTGTGAAAAAAAACCTGCCCATGACATAATCCTGTTTCAAACGGAAAAATGTATTTATCCATGCAAAATGAACATAATAATACGTGAGAAAAGAATGTAATATATTTACAACCGACAGTGTATATGCTAAGAAGGTAACTTTCCTATAACGGATATTTCTGTTCTCCTACGTGATTCCGTCTTAGATATTTTTACTATACTATAAGAATATTCAGGTTTTTAAGTCTCCAAGCCATGTAATATGGATTAAAGTTATTAATAACAACTGAGTCATTTGCATACAAATCGAGATCCAGTAACAAAATAAATATAGCACAAAGCGTTTTTTAAAAAACGAAGAATGCAACAAACAACATGAAAAGAAAAACTAAAATAAATATTTTTGTCAGAACTCCTCGTAGAAGACAATTTTTAACCATACCAGTGTAAAAATATGTTTTTGTTGAAATTCAGGCGAGCTGGGAAGGGATAATTACGTTTTTGTATGAGCCAGGCCGGGCTCGGGCCGAGGTTCTAGCTTTTATACTGGGTCGAGCCAATAAACTATGTGCATGGCCCGGACCGGATTCGAGTCTAACTTTTAGCTTTTTTTTTTTTTTGTGCCAGGCCGGCCTAATATACATACATATATTTTTTACGATCCGGATCGAACTTTTAACTTTTATACCCGGCTGAGGGGCAAAAAAATTTCTACAAGTCGGGTCGCGCTCGAACCTAGAAATTTCTCCGTTGCAGACCTTAACAGAAAGTCTCAAACTGAGAAAAACCTATAAACATATATTTTATGTTTTTTTTTTCCTCCTGGAAATTGATGTCTATTATCCTTTTGAACATGGAGCAAAGACAGAAATTCAATTTAAAAACTATCCACTGTATAATACTCAAAGCGTATGACGGTCGAAATAATGATTCTTTTACTGTAAGATGTCTGAAAAATGTAATTGCTACCCTTTTTCAAAACAAATGACAGTTTTCACTTAACCAGTGCATCTAAGATCTAATATACGTTTCCACAGTTTAAATATAATATTCACGATCTAATTGAATCACTTTGTTGAATATAATTTGATTCAACAAAGCTGCGAATTTCAAATAAACTAAAAAAAACTTAATATTAACTTTAGTTTCGATTCTTAAAAGCGTCTAATTTGCTTAACTAGTGATTCATATAAGCGGCAATTATACTATTTTTTTTAACTCTGGAAGGGGTTTTACCCCTCCCCCCCCCCTTGGGCTGTGCCACTGGACGCATACACACATACAAAGGACTTATAAAGTTGGGGGCCTGTGCCCACCCCACAAAATAGCTCTAGTTACGCCTATGGTCAAAACTCATAACGGACATATAAAAATCAATACAACCTTATATTAAGCAGCCATGAATGACTTCGCGACGAATGTCACGTATAGGTGACGTATAACGTTCTCAAAATCTTTGATTATTGATACCAGTAAATTTGAATAGAAAATTTTGTTTTATTCAATCGAAAAATTTCTGGACAAGAATTTCTTTTCTGAATAATCGTTGATAAAAGATTAAAAATTCTATAAGTGACGTTTGTCGAAAGGGGTTAATAATGTAAAATGTCTGTTATGTTCATACTAATGATAAATACTATATAATTATTTATAAAAATATAATAAATTTACATTAAGTAAAAGTATTTTGAAAAAAAAATTAAGATATCTGTATTAATAAAAAAGGTTTTTGTTCCCCCCCCCCCCCATTCCAAAAAATGTTTTATCATCCCAACCCCTTTCAAAATTTTGAGAAATATTTATATAGAATTTTCCATATGAGTTTCATTTGTAACAATACCAACGGAGCTTCGCTCGCTTTACTGGTCAGATTTCCTAAAAAAACTGGGGGTGGGGGACTTCAATAACTTGGCAACATGTACCCGTGCGAGATGCGAACACTCTGGTTATTCTGGTTTTTTATTTCGACCCAGATTAAATTCAAATTTTCAACATCTTGTTCATAGGTCGCTATAAGAACAGATTTCGTATTCTTATAACTTGTATTTAATCATGACACTAGCAAAATTTAGCGGCAATTTTTCTGTTTCAGAAAAAATTGTCAAAAAATCGCGTAAAAAATCGTAGAGAACAGAATTTACTATATTAGGCAAAAAGATTGAATTTTTTTACGAATTTCAAAAAATCGCCTAAAAAAAAAACTGAAAATTGCATTAAAATTTCACAAAAAATATAAAAAGCAGCGAGAGCAATTTTTATTATACTAAGCACAAAGATTGCAGATTCCTCTTACAAGTTAAAAAATCAACGAAAAAAAAAAAAGAAAACAGAAAATGTTAAAAATCGCACAAAAAATTCGCGGAAAATTAAAACAAGTGGGGAAGTGTGATCGAAGATCGCTCAAAGGGTTTAGTTTAATATTCCTTTCAAAACACTTTATCCTTTCTTTAATAAATTCAAACAAATTTCATTTAGCAAAAACAACAAAAAAAAAAAAAACATTTTTTTATATAAAGTAAAAATTTACCGGTCTATTTTTGCGTTTTTTCGAATATCTAAACCAGCCGGATAGCGGGCCAAGCCCGCTATTATATTCTGTCATAATAATATCCGTCATACGGACTAAATGCAATATTTAAAAAAATAATTTAAAAATTAAACAAATTGCACACCTTTAAAATGTTAAAATATGCGAATATTTCCATAATCGGATTTTTATCACGATTCAATATGTTTCTCAAACTCACATATTTACTATTCGCTATTATTTATATTGATACTCGCTTTGTATTATTCTCAAACATTTGAAAAATCCGTTAAACTTCCCATATAACGTCGGATTTTCTTTTTAATTCTCTAATGACGTGAAATTAATCTGCTTTGTGTACTTACACATACTCATACTCCTTGTATTATTGAGAAATCTTAGACATTTTCCGTTTTATTACGACTATGACGTCAATCAATTTTATTTCATATTTATCTTTTTTTCAATTGGTGAAACTTTTTATTTCATTTTCATTTTTTCACGTGGAAATCGTCTGATAGAAAATTAATTATTGTAGAAAGAATTTCATTGTGGATTTTAAATCTTTGGCATCTGCTATAACGAAACATGTTTAAATTTAATAGAAAAGGCTGTTAGAATTTTGGTTTTTTATCTCTATTTATTAAAATAATACGAATTTTTCAAATTTTAATATTTTGAGCTCTTCACAGCTGGTATTCTTCTATATACACGAAGTTTAAACTCTGTAAGTTATATAGTTTTCGAGAATGGCTCTGTGACGGACAGACAACGGAGCGGGAGTAACAGGGTTTCGTGATATGAACGAAACCCTAAAAAAACGCCCATGACAAAATTTCCTATATTAGGGTACGTAAAATATTGAAACCAGATTCCTTTTACAAATATAAAAAAATGCCTTAAAACACGAAAAAAAACCCTCTAAAAATCGCATAAAAACATAATATACCCCCCCCCCCCCCCCTTCCACCACAAAACTGGCCTTTTTTTGCGCATTTCTTTAGACATACAGTTATCTTCCTCTCAAACCTTGGTAACTCTGCATGCTACAGTCACTTCAGAAATCTCTGAATAGACAGTCTGACACACAAACATCTGTCTTTATCATCCATACTTGCTGATCCGCCTGGCGTTGCCCAGACCCGTCAAAAAAACATACAAAACGCGGAAAATCTCTAAAAATTGCAAAAGTTAAAAAAATTGCTACACGAGTTCTGACTAAACTTTATTAAAAAGGGAGCATTTTACTATATTCAGCTAGAAGAAATAAACTTTTACTGATGTGGAAAAATCGCACCAAATCGCGAAAAAAATCTGAAAATGGAAAAAAAAAATTAAATAGAAGAGGACAAAATTTGCTATAGTGAACCATGAGATTGAAAGAGGATTCCTTTCATGAATGACGAAATTTCGCCGCGAAACGCGAAAACTATCTAAAAATCGCATAAAAAATTCACGAAAAATTAAAAAATCGCTGTACGAATTCCGAATAAACTTTATTGAACAGAAGAGAAATTTACTATACTAGGGGGCTCAGCCCCCTACTCGCTAACGCTCGCCAACCCCCCGTGAATTGCGAAGCAATTCACATTGAGACCGCTTTGCGGTCACAGCTCGCTTCGCTCGCTCGCCCCTTTTTTTCAGCAATTCTAGCCGGAATAAGTTCTACCATAAAACATTTGAACATATGAAATTGACAATTTATTTTAATGTAAAAAAGTAATTCTCCATTGAAAACACAACTGAAAATGCATTTATTTGGCGCTACCAATGGGCATATAAATCATTTAAATACTATGAAAAAAGGATTTTTTGTACAGCACGACTTAAATTCATTAGAAAAAAAACTACGTTATAGGAAGATAGTTTGTTTTATTTCACCAATACACCAACAGATGGCGGCAGGTGATATCTAGACAGTTGATTTTTTTTTTCTCCGTCTTTTGAGTGATTGAAATTCTTAAATGAATTCTAAATTAGAGTTGAGAATTCATTTGAAATTAACGATATTGCTCATAATTAAAATGAGGAATCATCTCAGATGCTTTGGATTACGTACATGTTATTTTATTTTTAATAATTGCAAGTTTGAGTTTCCTTCTATGGTTTCACTTCTCTCACACTGACCGCCATATTGGACGGAGGCGGAGCTGATCTAACACAATCTAGTCTGTTCATTGGTCTGAGCTCTGGAAACTACAGTTGTTGCCAAATCATAAGTTACAAATTCAGCCCTTTTTTCGCGCCACGTAAGACAAATATATATATAGATTGGGCTAAAAGATTGAAACCGGATTTATTTGTAATAATGTGGAAAAATCACTACAAAAGGAAAAAGAAAAAAAAAGAAAAGAAAAAAAATCCGCTAAAATTTCAAAAATTGCAGAGGACACAATTTAGTATAGTGGGCTAAAACATTGTAACCAAAAATCTTTCATGAATGTCAAAAAATCACAGCGAACGTTAAAAATCGCGTTGAAATTCATATTAAAAATTGCTACAGATACAAAAATCGAGAAGGACAAATTTTACTATATTAGGCTAAAAGTTTGCAATACAATTCCAATTACCAATATCAAACATCGCCACAAAACGCGAAAAAAAGCTCAAAATCGAATTAAAAATCGCTAAAAATTCAATTATTGTATTGGACAAAATTTACTATAGGCTGAAAGTTTAAAACCGAATTCCTTTTATCAATGTCAAAAATCGCAGCAAAATGCGAAAAAAAAACGCTAAAAATCGCATTAAAAGTTAAATTAAAAAAAATCTAATAAAAAAAATCCAAAATCGAGCTTTGATGAGCATAACTACAGATACAGAGGTTTCAGTCTTTTAGCCACCCATCAGCACTTGAGACCTTGAGAGGTTCTGCTCTCAAAGCTGGTAGACATGGAGGTTCATAGGGTTCGAATCCCATCGCGATCGTCGGCCGCATCATTCGGAGTTTTCTGTGGTTTTCTTAGGACTTTGGGTAACCTTGTGTAAAAACGGGTTAGTTTCTATTATAAATACCCACATGGTGGGCACATCCCCCTCGGCGTATCCCTCGCGTAGATAATCGGCCGTAATAAACAATACCGTCAATCCTTTAGCCCAATTTAATGAATTTTGTCCTCGGCAAATGTTGAATTTATCCCGAATTTTTCGTGATTTTAGCTTTTTCTTGCGTTAAATCTATCGCGATTTTTTTTTTTTTTTTTTTTTTACATTCGTAAAAGGAATCCGGTTTTAATCTTTTTGCCCAGTATAATATATTTTGTCCCCTGCGATTTTTGAATTTTTTGCGAATTTGTTGTGTGATTTTTAGTTTTTTACACGTTTCGCGGAGATTTTTTGACATTCATAAATGCAATCCGGTTTTAATCTTTAGCCCAATATAGTAAATTTTGTTCTCTGAAATTTTTAATTTTTTACGAATTTGTTATGCGATTTCTTGCATTCCATGCGGATTTTTCCACATTCGTAAAAGGAACATTCTTTTAACTGACTATAGTAAATTTTGTCCTCTACGATTTTTTAATTTTTCTAGTTTTTTTCGCATTTTGTGGCGATTTTTTGACATCTGTAGAAGGAATTTGGGTTCAATCGTTTAGCTTTTTTTTAATATAAAATATTTGTCCTCTGTGTCTTTTGAATATTTTGCGAATTTTTTATGCAATTTTTAGCGTTTTGTGGCTGTTTTTTGACATTCGCCAAATGAATCCAATTTAAAATTTTTTGCCCAATATAGTAAATTTTGCTCTCTACGATTTTTGAATTTGTTGTGTAATTTTTACCTCTTTTCGCATTTTGCGGCGATTTTTTCACATTATTTTCTGAAACTTGAGAATTCTTCGGTAGATTTAGCTACTTCCATGATTAAACTGAAGTTAGAAGAATAACAACTTGACACTATCATACGAAGAAGTTGAATCCTATGACAAAGTGAACGACGATGCTGAATATCTCCATTTTAACCTGGATCAAAAGATAAATCGCAATAATTCAAGTTCGTTATATTCGAGATCGGAGCGGGAATAGCCCACACGGGTATACACATTCGAAGGCAGTGAGGCCCCCAAACCCAGGTTCGTTTGGGAAAAACTGGACAGCTCTGCTCTGCTAGTACATCAAATAATTACAAAATATAATTTATATAATTAGATTAATAACACTGGTTTACAAATTTAAACATTTTTTATATACTTTTGATGAAACACCTATTTTCTTATTATACTGCCTCTTACTAATGAAAGGCGGTATTTGAAAAAAATCTATCACGTCACATTTTAAAAAATTTTGCATTTTTCAATATTCACATTTTTAATTCTATAATATATCTATCACGTCACACTCAACTTACCGGCATTGTCAACATGGGTTCTATATATTCTCTTTTCTTGTGGTTTTGTGAACTAAAGTGGTTTTGTTTTTGATAAAATGTCTAATAGAGTGTTAAATTAAATTATGGTCGTATTTGTTACGTTTGTGGACAATTTATATCCGCAAAAAAAGGAAGATCGATATCGGAATGTTCTAAAACAGTATATGTGCATTATTTTGGATTCTCAGTGATTAATCAAGATAAAAAGTGGGCCCACATGTTTTTTGTGAAAGCTGTAGCTGTAGGCTTACTCTTATATGCTGGGCTTCGGGAGAAAAAAGTATCTTCAATTTCGATCACCAATGCTGTGGAGAGTACCTTCAAATCACGAAAATAACTGTGTTTTTTGTTTGACAAAAACTTCAGGCTTTAATTCAAAAAATAAACATAAAATTCAATATCCTGATATTCCATCAGTCTCAAAACCGATATCATATTCGGAAACTCTGTCACATCTCGTATGTCCAGGTATGTCAAGTGCGAGTCGCCAAGATACTGACGATCTGTTTATGGAGGATGAAAATGATGACGAATTCGTAATCGAAGATGATAAAACGCCACATTTAATAAACCAAAATTAGTTGAACGACCTTGTGCGAGACTTGCAACAATCTAGATCTAAGGCAAAGATTCTTGCCTCTCGTCTACGATAGTGGAACTTATTGAAACCAAATATCAAATTAACTACCGAAATCGAAGTCAAATTTTCAGCAGTTATTTCACCAAAAAGGACGGTCGTCCCTGAATTCTTAGGAAATCATAAAGATGAAAATTATGAAAAAAATATTGCTGTTTTATTAAAAACTATCATGCAATGAGTGTGAACATGTCTCTGAAGGTACATTTTCTCCATTTACACTCGGATTTTTCCCTGAAAACTTGTGCGCCGTGAGTGACGAGCAGGGCGAGCGTTTTCACCAAGACCTTAAACTTTTTGAAGACAGACACAAAGCTTTTTGGGACGAAAGTATGTTAGGGGACTACTGCTGATCTATCTTAAGAGAAACAGATCAGAAAATTATAAAAAGAAGAGTAAAATCAATCATTTCTAATTTTTTCTTTTTATATTTCATGTTATTATTTTTTTTAAGTATTTAATAAATATTTTTTTAACTAGACGTGACAGATTTTTTTCAATAATTTTCCCGTACTCAGTGCACTAGAATCTATGAAAAAATATACATTTCGGCGAAAGTATATAAACCGTGTAAACCAGCGTAATTTATAGAGATAAAAGAAACCTATTAAAAAAGAACAACAGATTGCTGCAAGCGCAATCACACGAGCCCCCGCATATTGGGGTCTCGAACGAAATTAAAAAGCATTTTTAAACTTTTGAATAAAAAAATTGAAGCACTAAAATTTTGAACCTTGTGTCCCACATTTTTCTCACGCGCGCGCGCGTTTAGGTGCCTCTCTAAAACACTAAAATACCATTTTATTTTTTAATATAATTTAGAGCCTCCAATTTTTTTCTATCGAAGGACTTTTATAAAGAACGGTAGCTATGGTGGCCCCCGCAAATGGGGGGATATGGGGGGTGGTTGCTATGGCACTGAAAAAATACAAGAAACAAAACGGAAAAGCTATACAAGTAATATTGAAAATTAAAGGTTTTATTGAAAGATTCTTTATTATCTTTGGAAATATGGAGCTTTAAGTATAATTATGGAAATAATCTTCACAGAATTTGGGAGATAGTTAGAGGTGCTATGGTCATATTTTGCACACGTGGGTTAAACAAACCGGGACCTCCGTTTAAAGTGGAATTCGACCCAGTACA
Organism: Maratus michaelseni; assembly: GCA_963931845.1. Classification (NCBI taxonomy): domain Eukaryota; kingdom Metazoa; phylum Arthropoda; class Arachnida; order Araneae; family Salticidae; genus Maratus; species Maratus michaelseni. The sequence continues at coordinate 46,291,946 of OZ007596.1, forward strand.
CACATCCATGCCTGATTGGGATTCAAACTCAGCACAGCGCCCCAACTCCAACCACTAGACACGCAGGTGGGCTTGGATCTGAGAGAAATACTTTGAACGACATATCATTTTATTACAGGAAATCAATGGGTGTCTTTATTTTTTATTCTGAATAGAAGTTTTATGTCTGTTGTTTTTAAAAATTTTGACTCCGAATCAAACACAAGAAAAAAAGCTGTCAGATTGCAAGCTTTTCTACAAAACTGATCTTTATCAGACAACGAGGTTGACCTTTTCAATTTATTTTTTAGGAAGGGGAGCTCGGACCCCTGAACCACCTACGTTGCTTGGACATATCAGGCACTAATCTGCACTCTCACATTAAAATACCCTTTCCATTAATTAATTCAGTTTTTGTGCAAGAAACTTAACCCTCAACATTATTACAGTTTTTGTTAGAAAGGGAAGAATAGTATCTTTCTATGTGGGGGCACAAGTTATGATTATGGACCCCAGTTCGTATTTTCAGGAAAATAAATCTATAACCAGGTCAGAAAAAACGCGTTGTCAACTGAATTACAGGAAAATTGGGGAGCAACTTTATATCACGCTTCAAGTTTTATGGAAGCAGAAAACATGACCATCAAGATTTCAATTTTCATTAGACATATTTAGTAGGTACAGGACTAGAGCCCAGAAATTCTAAAGGGTGGAGGGCAGATTTTGAATATGATCTTAAATATCATCTTAGCATAGTGAATCTCATTTATAATTTAACATTTTAAAAGTTTAATAAAATGTACTATATTATTTCTGATTTCAGAGATTTTCTTTCTTTTTAACCGACTTAAAAAAAGGAGGAGGTTATCAATTCGACCCGTATGTATGTATTTTGTTGTTCACGTATAACTCTCGTAAATGTGAATCGATTTTGATAATTTTTATTTTGTTTGAAAGAGTAAGAGTCCAAGGTGGTCCCATTTCAATTTCGTCAAAATCTGATCATTAGAACAAATTATTTTATTCAAATTTCCATTATTTTGATAATTTAATTTATATTTCAAAAAGTCCATTATTTGAATTGTTGCCAATTTGTAAAATAGCGCACATAATAATATTCCCTTTCAATTAAAAAACGTATTTACACGTGACTATCAAACACAGAAATAAAACTTTAAAACAATAATTAAATGATCACGTGTTAAAAGCAGTAAATGTAGAAAAATACGTTATAAAAATATACTTGCGCGTGAATATTAATAAAAAAGAGAAATAATTAAATTATTACACGTTCAAAACATTAAATGGGAAAACTTACGTCATATTTAAAATGCTCAAATAACATTACTTCCAAACAGTTTCAATTTAAAAACATATTTACACGAGAGATTAATTTATTTGTAGCTGATATATTATGTAGACTAAACTACGAAAAGTCCTTCTGGTCTATACCGGCAGGAAAAGACAGCTTACCTATTCCTTGGTTTTAAGATTTTAGCTAATTTTACTGCAAAACACCAAGCTATAAAAATGGATGGAACCCGATTACAGAAGATTCAGTCGCAGTTCTCGTCAATATTCAATTTGAATCAGAATTTCGCCAAATATGCTAGCTATAGCCAAGTTGGCTTCATTTATGGCAACTTGTTTTTGTCGCCAAATTTGTTGATATTTCGCAAAATATTGCCTAGCTTGGAGAGAATTTAACGCTGGCGAACATGAATATATAGTGTTGAGAATGTGAGAGTTAGAACGATGGTTACAACAATGAAATAAAACTTGCGAGATAGCATGTTCACTAAAACTCTTAAATTAAAACCGTTTATGGAGGAATCCTTTTGTCGTGTTTCAAAATGTCAGCCACTCTAAAATTTCAAAATGCTATATCTCAGGCATTTTTTAAGGTAGAGGCAAAACAAAAATTGTTCCGGTATCCTTGGATCAAGGCTGAACATTCAATTGAAAAAAACCTTTGGGATTTCTAATATTTTTAACGACTTTGTACATATTTTTGAATTTGAAATCTTTAAGTGTCTATCATAGCGCCTCCTTCTTGCCGAATATCTCCAAATTCAACTCGGACCTGCAGGCCATAGTAAAAAACACATACAAAAATTTGGTTCAGTACTGTGGATAACCTAATATACTTTTCGATGATACAATAATTTAAATGGAACAAAAATCGCTATCACAGCGCCCGCTTTCGGCAGAATATCCGCAAATTCAAGTGGGACCTGCTGGTCACAGCCAAAAACCTATAAATGAAATTTCGTTCAATTCTAGGTTGCTTCATAACTTGACACACTTTTCATTGATACAAAGAAGGCACACACGGACAGACAGATATTTTGTAAAAAACATGTTTTTCGGAATCTTTGACTCCTAAAACATATAAATCCGTCGAAAACCGGAAGTTGAAAAAATTTTGATCACAATACTTTCTTCTATTTAGATAGAAGGTGAGAAAAGGAGGATGTTAATAATTTGATCCAATGTATGTATGTTTTAGTCCTGTTCACGCATAACTTTCCTAAATGTGCACCGATTTTGATATATATATTTTTTTTGTTTAAAAGTGTAAGACACCCTGGTGGTCCCCTTTAAATTTCGTCAAATTCTGATGATTAGAACAATTTTGTTGTTAAAAAATTTTCAAAATTAAAAAATGCGTGGAAATCGATTACAGAAGATTCATTCCCAATTCTCGTCAATCTGAATGAGAATTTCGTCAAATTAGTCAACTATAACCACGTTGGCTTCATTTATGGCAATATATTTTGATCGCCAAATTTGGCGATATTTCTCCAGTTGTCGTCCAGATTGACAAGAATTTGATTCTGTCAAAGATTTTATTAAAAAATATTTATTAAATGGATAATTTTGGTAAATTATAATTTCTATTACAAATTATTTATTTATTCAGCAGATGTTGAAATCAAGATAATTGTCTATTACTGTATTAATAACTAAAAAGTAGGAAATAAAATAAACTTTTACAAAAAAAATATTAACCGACTTAAAAAAAGCACTAAAAAGTATTAAATAATTCTTTAAAATTCTCTAATGACAAAATGTTATCCATTAACCACAAATCTGATATCATGTGTCGGAATAAAAATGATAAATTTAATATGTACAGTTTAATACCCACAAAACAGGGATTTTCGAGAGAATATATTTTATAAAAGATGAATATACAGACTTATGATTCAGTTTACGAATATATACATATGAAAAGCAATCAATTACTTTTTGAAGTCGGTGCCAAACAACCCCAATCGATAAATTAGTAGATACTAGGTACAATATATTCACAATTCTTACTAAACTTAAGGTAGTTTGGCACCGACTTCAAAAAGTAATTGATTGCTTTTCATATGTATATATTCGTAAACTGAATCATAAGTCTGTATATTCATCTTTTATAAAATATATTCTCTCGAAAATCCATGTTTGGTGGGTATTAAACTGTACATATTAAATTTATCATTTTTATTCCGACACATGATATCAGATTTGTGGTTAATGGATAACATTTTGTCATTAGAGAATTTTAAAGAATTATTTAATACGTTTTAGTGCTTTTTTTAAGTCGGTTAATATTTTTTTGTAAAAGTTTATTTTATTTCCCCTTCAAATAATAATGATTTAAGTTCGCTTGCCAGAAATATACTTAGAAATTGTGAGGTAGGGGTCTACATGGGCCCGCGTTCGAGTTCGGGCCAATTTTCATTCACGAGATTCGGGACGGGCCCGGGCCTTTTATTTTTCTGCAGGCTCGGGCTGTACCTAACTTTTTTTGGCAGAGTCGGACCAGACTTCTTTTTTCCGAGCCAAGCTGGACCTGGACTTTATTCTTCCTAAAATTTTTCACGGGCCAAAATTTCCAGGTCCGTGCAAAAATCAGTAAAATGAAGCCCGGCACAACAATTTTTGTAAAAAATGCATAGATTTTTAAATGGCTATCATTCTACAATTAAAATTCTATTTATAGAATAGCACATACATTTCACATTTCTAGGCAAAAAAATTAAAATACAGTAAAATGTGTGAAATAGTACATGTCTATGATGAAAACTTGGAAACCAATCTTAAATTGCAAAATGTCTTGATACATTCAACAAGAATATAATACATATACATTAGACGATGTACCTGCTAAGAAGGGAACCTATTTATAACCGATTTTTCTCCTTTTACTGAGTCTCTTCATTTGAATGTAATTGTCTAGGTCAATTTTTTTAATCAGTGTCAATCAGGTACGTAATTGTCTAAAAGGTCATTATTGTTGTTGATATTTTGCATTGTATGCATTTCGAACAAAATTTGAAAATAAAATCAATGCATAAGTGTGCTTTTTGCATAATTTTTATTTTAAAATAACTTAGCTTCAGAAAGATAGGCAATTTTTGTAGAAATTCAGTCAAGCCGAGCCGAGCGAAAAAAAAATTACGGACTCGCCCCTTTTGTACGGTTAGGGCGGGGCCTCCGAGATGTCGCTGTGTGTCCTTAACCGGGCCTGCTACAAGTGACGTCACAACCTGCTGACGTCAAAACTGATCCATAATAACTTAAAATTTTTCATGTACTTTGTTCGTTTGTACGGATTGTTTACGATAATATTTTGATTTTATTTATTGTTTTATATAGTAATTAATAATATTTTTCAGTGTGTTTAGATTATAATGCTATCAATAATTATTGATTATAATTATTAAAGAAAGTGTAGATTATATCTATAAAATAATGAGAAGAAAATGTTGTGCTCCTAGTTTCTAATCTAAGTCTTCAAATTCGCTACTGATAATGAAAAGAAGAAATTTTAGCTACGAAAATTACCTTGTGATAATTTTATTTACATTTCAACAGAAGTAGTCTGCATTAAATGTTTCGATATACGTTTCATAATTCGTGAAGCTAGAATTAATATGATGGTATTGAACTTGCTGTGCTGAGAAAAAAAAGAACCCTGACAACGAATGTCCATCCTTACTGTAATGGAAATATTCCGGCATATTTGAATGAATTTGTACTTCCAAATCAAAAAGAGTCAAATGATCTTTAGAAAAAAAAAAAAAAAAATGAAAGAAGCAGACGATAACCAGTTTAAAAAATGATTTTTAAAGAAATACTGTAATAAATTGAATGAAACCTGGATACATTTAGTTAGAAGTGAGTGTGCTTTGTTTATAAAATTAAAAGTAACTGATTTACACAACTTAGTAGTTCTACGTAGTTCCATTTAACATTTTAGCTAACTTAAGTGTACAAATATATTATGAAAATAAAACTTTTGATAAGTTAATTTGAGTGGTTATTAGGTCCTAGACCCAAGTACAATAAATAGACAATTATTAAAATATTACAAGTCAGTTACAAAGTTAAGATAGAAAATTGGGTACTTTTCAGTTAGCCGGGCGCCAGTGATATACACACACACACACACACACACACATATATATATATATACACATATCTACACACACATATATGTATGAATTAATATATATATATTTATATATGTACATGTATCACTGGCGCCCGGCTAACCGAAAAGTACCGAAAAAGGCTTATGGCGAGAGAAGGAAAGTTGGCAACATATTTTCTGGCAACCTATTCGTAGTTTCATATAAATAAGTATTTTTTTTTTCAATATTTATATAATTTATTTAATATAAAGAAGCCATATATCTCTTTTTATATGCAGGTAGAACAGAATTGTATATATAAATAATTTTATATATATAAATAAACATAAAAGTTCATTAGATTTGTTTTCATAATTGTGTATATAATTTAAAAACATATGTAACTTTCTGAAGCCCGGATTACGCCAAAGCGTTAAAAAAAAAGGTGCCAAGGTCTCTATAGTTAAAAAATGTCGATTTCTCTATTTAAATTGACATTTATTGTGTTTTGGTGGTTAAATTATGGTATGTAGTTCTAAAAGGGAGGAATGGGATTGATTTTGTAAAGTTTTTGGTAGATTTATTATATTTTTTGTACGTATATTTATTGTAAAATAATGTGTTTAGGAAAAGGTAAGTCAATGGGTTCAATCTGATTTATTAATCTTAGCATTTTTTTAATTTAAAACTTTTAATTTCCTTTAATAAAACAAGTGTATTGATTCCCTTTTATTTCACGATTATGAAATTTAATATTATTTATGTAATCACAAATTATAAGAGCGGAAATGCTCTTTTTATTACATCTTTCTGCTGCGATACATTGACCAAAGTGGATCACTACTGTGACATCACTAATACTTGTAGCAGGCCCGGTGAAGGACACACAGCGACATCTCGGAGGCCCCGGTTAGGCCCGGGCCTTGAAATTTAGGCTCGTGCAGACCTCTTTTGTAAGGTACGGTATAGATGTTTGAGGGGCCCCTCCCCTTCCCAAGTATATAGATAATGCAAAATCCGTTTTTACGGCACCCTTTTCAGCTTAGTGTCCGATATAGTCCTGTGAAACTTAATCCCTAATAAAAACGACTGCCTAATGAGACTTGGATATTATAGAACAGGCATGAGTGATGTGTTTATTCTAGTCCAGACACTCTTTTGCCTCGAGCTATAGGCTGCGGTTGGCCCTTTCTAGGAAAACAAAGTTCCCCCATTCCTGGTTATTTGTAAGGTGAGAAGAATGGCACATACATTTCCGTCAAGGACGTGACAATTTGTTCCCTTGATACTAGACAAGAGATAAGACCCGAGTTTTCAATGACTTCGTTAAAAATCTTCTAACGTCTAAGAAATTTTTTTTTCTTTTTAGTAAGCTTGTAAAAGAAAGAAAATGTGCGTAAGTTCAGATTTGGAACAATATATAATTTCTTTATTTGTTCCGTCGGTCCGGGGCCCCTTTGCTCCCGGGCCCCTGGGCAGTTACCCCCTGTGCCCCCCACCCTCTCACCGGCCCTGCTCATAACAGCTTCATTAATAAAATGAAACGATTTTTGCGCATAAATGTGACATAACATTTTCTCCCCCTCAGGTCTTCAGTTAACTGCTGCTAAGTAACTCCAGGGCAACTAGTGTTGCCCTGGTAACTCTCACTATTGCTTTAGAATCATTTTTAAAATTTGGTGAAACAAAGCGATCACATTTTTTAAGCGACTCCTTCCAAAGCTTCTTTTGCATCCGTGACACGCGTCACGAAAACGTCATACTAAGCAGACAAAACAAAGAAAAAAATTCAAACAACTTACATGTTTCGATTTCATTGGCTTATAGAATTAATATTTATTGTTTACGACTAATAGTTAGTAATTCCACGAGCCATCGAAATCGAAACATGCAAGTTGTTCGAATTTTTTTCTTTGTTTTGCCTGCTTCGAGGCTAACGAAAAAGAAAGGCTACCGCGGTGCTTTACGCGTATCTTTTTTTACAGACCGCGAGAGTCACGTGATGCTCGAATGCACCAATCCAGGTGTACGAAAAGAGCGTCACGTCAGTCTAGCGGTCTGTAAAAAAAGATAAGTGGAATGCACCGTGGTAGCCTGTCTTTTTCGTTAGCCTCGTGCCTGCTTGGTATGACCTTTTTGTGACGCGTGTCACGGCTTTCTTATCTAGGGGGCATTACTTTTGCTCAATCCGTGCTTACGTGTTGGCGCGTCTGAAACTTTTACATACTCGCATAAATTAGCTTTGTACTTAAATGGTTTAAAGCTCAAATATTTAAATTAAGTATTTTTATATTTGCCTGATATTTATCTATTGTAATACAGCAGCATCGATTTTGAAAAACATCCATTTAATATTTAAAATTAATGTTTTTTTTTTTTTTTTTTTTTTTTTTTTTTTTTTTTAAGTGAAAACTTTTTTAGGCGCGTTGGGCATTTTTTGAGATGGGAAAAAACCATCTAATTCGCGACACTATTACCGTTACTGTTACCGACACCTCTGTATATTTGGCGACGATTCTGCAATAGTTGGTTCAGGTAAGCAACCAGATTTGCTTAAATTAATATCTCACTTTGACAGCAAAAGTGATATTAGTCTCTATTTAGCATTATTTGAAAGACAAATTTCTCGAATGAATATAATAAAAGAAAATTTGGGTCACACATTTGTTAAGTTTAATTCCGTTAAAAATCGCCAATATTACAGCTAGAGAGCCAGAAACATTGGCGAACAATTACGATTACGTAAAAGATTTACTTCTTAAACGCTTCAAAATTACGCCAGAAGAATTTAGGCAGAAATTAATGTCACATAAAAAAGAATCTTCAGCCACTTGGCGCGATTTAACATTTGAATTAAGAAATTATTTGGAAGAATGTATTAGCGGTCTTAAAGTATCTGATTTTGAATCCTTAAAAGAATTAATAGCAGTAGATCAAATTAATAAAAGGTTACCTATAGAAATGAAAGATAATTTTATTGATGATCTTCCAAAAATTAAAAATGTAGACGTATTAGTAAGTAAACTAGACGATTATGATGCGACGAGACGTAATGTTAAAACGTCTAGGGGGCATTTACAGAATTACACCACTTTGAAGATAAAAAACCCGAAGTAAGTAAAAATGAAAATTCACAATCTTTCTTTCATACCCAATACCAAATTAGGTGTTTTAGATGTAACTCTCAAGGCCACAGCGTCTCAGTGTAATAATAGCAATAACGGTCAAACTAATGAGTTCAGTGAAGACTCTATCGAAATTATAATCGCCAAAATCACAATACGCTATCGAAGTGTGACGTCATTTATCACTTGTCGTCTGCTCCGGCCACGCGAGACACGTAAACGCATAGGGAAATTAATTAAAAAAATTATATTAAAACAAATATTATTTATCTAAAACTTTTATCCCTTGATTAGGATACTTTGATATAAGAAGTATCATTTGCGTAAGTGTAATTAACGTATTTTTAGCTCAAATTTGTGTAATTTAGTTTTAAAATTTCAGAACGGTAATGTCTCGATCTAAGACATCGTGAAATACGGTTTAGGAGTGGCGCCATCTATGATCAAGAGATGGCAAAGAAGCAAATCTATTGTTTGATACAGACAGCTATATTTCTTTATTCAGTTACGAATGTTATGTCATATTGGGTCGCCAAATTTGTCTTCTGTTGATATCTTATTAACTGACATTGGCGGAGAAACTGTAAATCTAATTGGATATTTTGTGTATGAGATACGTGTTGATGGTTTTCTTATATCAACGAAATTTTATGTTTCAAAATCTCTCGCATACGATATTGTAATATAGGGCAAGTCGTGATCAGCAAACTAAAGTTGGCGATAAAGAGGGAATTAAAATTGTTGGCGAGCGCAATACTTTTCAAGTAGGTTGCCTTACAATTGTAAATAATTCCGATAAAAAATTAAATTATGTTGCCAATTCATACAATGAAGCGAAAGTATCAAAAGGAAATGGTTCACGTGCAAAAAACGAAATGATTGGTATTATGAATAAAAATAATTTCAAGATAAATTTAGCACGCGCGGTGAAAACAGATAAAAGTGACTCAACTCGCGAGACCAAATCAAAAGATGAAAATGAAATAACAAAACCCGGAAAATATTATAATTTAACCCTTTCCGACACAGTGGTCCCACTCCGGGCACACCTAACTTTAATTCCAAACTTGCATTCGGCACCAAGAATATTTTGAAAAATTTTTGCTTCTGTAATGGAAGCTTAAAATAAGGAATTTTTCTTTTCTACAAAAAGTCGTTTGTAAATTCCGGTGTCAGTCAGTAATTTCGCATTTTACGAACAGAATTAGTTTGTGCCGGAAAGGGTTAACGAGCGCAATAAAAGAAATAGACGGAAGTAATATAAAAAGAAAAAATGAAAAAAATGAAATATTTCACGAAAGTTTTAAGAAACGTGGTTACCGATACGGAAATGAAGTGAAATCATTTTATAGAAAAGAAAAGTTTGTTGATAGAAATTATAGATACCGCAAACAATACGCGCAGTATGAAGATAGAAAAAAGCATAATGTTCACGAATACCGTAAACAAGACAGGCAACAAAGAAGTCATCATTTTTGGAGTGATAGGAAGCGGGAACCCTATTTTGCAGATAAATGTTATTACAAAAGATGTGAAACTAAATTTCATGGAAGAAATGATGAATGTATAAATTGTGGATGAAAATTCATAAGTTTCATTGATATTCATTTCAAAGAATACCAATTAATTAAATTTCATATTTCATGTATTTGTAAATTTACGTTTTAAGCAATAGATTGCAATTTTTGTATGTAAAATAATATGCATTATTTTTCATGTACAATAGCGCATTAAATGAAAATTGTAATATAATTTTTGTAGTAGTAGTTTATAATAATGAATTTAAAAAAAAAAACACTTCATTTAAAAGTACTTCCTGTACAATAAAACGTTTCCTGACGATTCAAAAAATACACACGTAATTGTTCAAGTTTTCACTTCTTTCGGCACTCCCGGAGTGCCATTGTTTTTTGTTTTGTTTTTCTGTTGTGGGTGTGGCATCGTCGTCACACCCGCAACACAGGAAAATTCTCTTTTTTAGATATGAAAATGAAGCTTCAGAAAATCGATGCTACTGTATTACGATAGATAAATGTTGGGTAAACACAAAAATATTCAGATTAAAGGTTTAAGCTATATATATCCTTTAAGTACAAAGCTTTTATTTATGCGTGAAAGTATCAGAAATCTACGGATGGATTTGGCGATTTCAAATCCAATAAAGAAAATTCAGCCTCTGTGATAAGAGATATTCCTACTGAGTAGGCGTTCGCATAGATGGCGCTACATGACCCAACCACTGGAATTGGGTGCGACTCAAACGTGAAAGGTTCCATTCTCCCATTGGTTGACAAAAACCGGCATGCATTGTAGCTAACATAACATCGTTTTGTGGTGCTGCCCTCTGTGGACAGGATAATAAAACTGAATTATGCCTTAATACTTCGTACTAAAAAATTAAACTGTGTAAATTAACTTGTAAATTAAACTGTCTTTTACAAAATAAATTTTGGGATAATATAAATTTGTTATACAAATAACTAAGTACATTTAATGTATACATAAAATATATTTAATTTCCATTAAATACATTTTATGTAAATTAAAATGTATTTAATGGGATATTTTTAATTAATTAATATTTGATTATTAGAAATACTAATTAATTATGAACGAGAATTGTTTTAACAAATTGTTTAATATTAATTTGTAAAATTTAATACATATTTCTTTGCATTTCTTATATCTATATATTTAAAACGCTAAGCGATTTCTTTCGACAATCCGTGAGAACAAACTACTGCATCAAATTACACCATTCTTTTTTTAAATGAAAGATATTTGGACACAGATTTGTTATCGTGCATTCGTTTGTTCGAAAATTTAATTAATTAGCCGTAATTTTCAATTTAACTTTTACTGCTACTTATGACGTCATAAAGTCGGAAACTCCCACTGTTGCGAGGGATAGAGTTATTTTCTGAACTCAGTGGTTTGTCAATCTTTTGACATTAGCTAATATCAACTAGGTAATATTTTACCATTGTAATATTAAATCTTAAAAAACTTACTTAAAATTAGCTAAAATATAATCAATATAAAATATCTAAACATAAACTTATCATTATGAATAACAAATCTCACGTAAAATATTGCAATTTAAATTATTCCAATTGAAAGAAGATTTGGAGAGTTATCCCTGACGCCCAGCTAACATAAAAGTACCAATTTTATTTTATTTATTTACACACATATTAAATTTTATTATAAATCACCAGGTTGCCATAGAAAGCAAAAATCGACATTTAGGCGCCAAAAATTAACCCCAGTTACAGTCAAGGTTACTATATCATAAGGTTGAGCCATTTCCCTTTGCAGCCAATGGGGAGCCACTCGCTGTTTGACGTCATTCGGCGTGCTCTCTTCAGTTTTTCAATTGATTTGAATTAGAAACGCGTTATTTTTAATTGAAAAATATCAGTCGAAATTTTCATTTGAAAAGAAATTTAAAAATTAAAATATATTCTTTATACATAGGACTTGCATCACATCTAAAATTTAAAGTATTATCTCTTTTCAATTTGCCGAAATTTTATCATTATATTTCGTTTGCGCCTCAGTGTGAAAAGTTCATTTTCATAAACATAAAAATGCAAAATAGTAATTTTTATAAATAAAATCTTAAAGACCTACAAGAGTATCAAATTTAATGTTTGTATGAATACAGTTAATAATTTTTAATATAGTATATTTTTACTATTTGATCGGTATTCAATTTGAAATCTATAATAATTCAAATATTATTGTAATTTCGACATGTCTTTTATAAAAAAAAAAAAAAAGGTTTGTAAAAAAATAATAATCATTCAGATTTCAACCTCACACCACATTTACATAATATTTTGTTTTGCATGATTAGATTTAAAAGACAAATAAAATAAAAATTTTAATAAATAAACAGCTGAATATTTAATATTTTTAAACTAAAATATTCATGCGGTATAATTATATGATTTAGTGGAAATCAAATTTGAAATTCAAAGTAATATATTTTATAAACACATTCCGAAAAGTTTATTTAAAATGCTATTTTAATGCCATATAATAAACATAAATGCACATAATAAACATAAAATAATTTAAAAAATAATAAGGTAAATTAATACCTGAAAGAGCGTTTAACGTTTAAGAAACTTTTTTTTTTTTTAATTTCCAAATAATATTTAAAATTTAAAATTACATCTCTTTTTCTTTTTTAGCGTTTTAAAACTTAATTTTAAATTTTAATGTTGTTTCTTCAAATTCCATTCAGATAGTTGATGTGATTGAATATCAAATTGATATATATATATATGTGTATTGAAATAAAAATGAAGACCGCAGTATTTATAAGGAATATTTAAAACACAAATAAAAATAGAAACTTTAATTTTTAAAATACCTATTTTTTTAAACTGACAGATTTATGAGATATAGAAAAATTATATTTGAAATTCAGAATAATATACTTTCATAAAAAACTTCCAAAAGGGTTATATAAAATTATATTTTAATGCTGTAAGAGGAAAAAATTATATAAAAATATTTTAATAATTAATATATTTTAGGTTTTTACCCTCAGAATATGCTTTCATTTCAAGAATTTTATTTCATCACAGGGTACATTTTGAAGACTCATTTTAGATGTGCGCTCCATTATTAGCTATTTTCGTTTTATCGTGCAATCAAAGTTGATTGACTCCACATTTTTGATTTTCTGGCAGCGTATCCCTTTTTATTTCTGATGAATATATGATTACTATGTCTCAATCGAATGAAAGTTCTTGTGTTCACAAATGTTTTTATTATATTTTTGTGCATATTTGGAAAATACAGTTGGTTTTTTTGCACGCATTTTCGATAACATTAAATTCTTTCGAAAGTGAGCTGTCATGAATCTCATTAAAATATAACCTTATATAACCTAGTATGTCTAGGTGTTTCTTTTATATTTGGAGAGAAACTGCTACAAGAAGAATCAATTCCGAGTGAAGTTTCTTTTTTAAAATTCACAGCACATGTTTCTGGCAATTTTAAAGTTGGCACAGCACTTTCATGCAATATTCTTTTAGCAGGAGCGTAACCCAAAAGTTCTGCTTTCAAATTTCGTATTTAGCAAAACTGACCGGAAGTCTCTCTTTCTGAGAAGCAATTAAAGCTTCGTGTGAGGGAAAACTGCCCTGTCTGTCAAAAAAAAAAAAAAAAAAAAAAAAAGACAATAAATGTTTACTTCACACTCCCGTCTCTTTCAATGATCGAGCAAAGATAACAAGCAATAAAAACTCCATATCTTAGCAAAATAGATACACGACTATTTCATTTGAAGGAAAAAAAAATCCCTCTAAATCGCTTTATTCCTAGAAAAAAAATACTTCCGCTAATGAAAAATATTTTATTTTGAAGAAATATGCTTTCATATGACCAAAGAAACGATTTTTTTAAAGCAGAAATACTATTTTAAATGAAAAAATGCGTGCTTTCCCGTTGAAAGAATCCTTCTTAGCACGCTCAATGACGTCAGAAAAACCGAACACTTGATACCAGAACTAAAGGGAAACGGTACCCCCTGAGTTACAGTACCTAAAATACATTATGTTTATAGAATGACATACATATATATATATATATAACATCGTTTTGTGCTGCTGCCCTCTGTGGACAGGATAATAAAACACAATTATGCCTTAATACTTCGTACTAAAAAATTAAACTGTGTAAATTAAACTGTCTTTTACAAAATAAATTTTGGGATAATAATATATACATATATATATATATATATATGTGACGATTTAACTGGAGTCACCATACTTTTGTAGACTCCTATTCAAGGCAAGGGAGGTTTCTCCGAGGAGATTTTCAGTCGAGCACCGAGACTTACTTCATTGTGTACGTATAAGCTACAGAGAAGAGGCAGTTCGTTCCAGTTCACACTTTATTCGAAAAATTTAAAGATTAATTGATTAAGCTTTACTCTATTGAAAACTCACTCCATGCACTGCTAAATTTAGGGTCGTGGCGAAACTTGATGATTTAAATTTAAATATAAGAAGACATCTTAGTTAGTACAGGCAGGTATTCTTTTAAAAATCAATCGGCGGCCAAGGAGAACCTTCGAAGATTAGGAAGTACATGACTAGTTGCATCCACCACCGAAATCCCGGAACATTCTGCTCTAAACGCGGGAAAAATCCGTATATCATTTCCCGAGCGCGCCAGAATACATTCTATCTAAAAAGCCTCTAGGCCAATCAACGCTCACGGCTTAACTTCTTCGGCGAATTAATATCGAAGTGAACTTACCGAAGCTGGCAAAAGCGCGCCAAAAAATGTTCTAGAACAATCTCGTGCCTTCTACTTCCTTCGAATAAATAAAAGCAGAGAGAAAAGGAGTACATATGTTTTTATCAAGTATGGCAATATGCCAAAATAATTTTTACATTGAGATTAAAATCTTTCAGAATTTGAAAAGTAATATTTTGTCAGGAATCGTAGGGAAATAAAAAATAAAGAAAAGAAATTCATAGGTTGTTATTTCAAAAGAGTAAAATATTTTTAGCTGGGAAATGGGTATTTTTTGAATTATTAGATTCTAGGATGCTTTTTATTTAAAGAAAATAAAAGTGCGTAAATTTAATAGAACATTCTATCAGTGCCATTTTTTTAAGAGAATGAATTTGGAATAAACTATATATTTCGCTAGATGTAATTTTGACAATCGAATACTGGAGCGAGAAAATAATTTAGAATAATGGGATTTACACAGAATTATAGTCTTAATGAAGTCAACGACGAAAAAAAATTTTTTTTTTTTTTTTTTTTTTTTTTATTTGTTTCAATATCCCCCCCCCCCCCCAAAAAAAAAAAAAACAAGCTTATCTGAATAGCAGTTCCCTAACAGCAGTTCAGATAAAAAAAAAATTAGAGAATTTTCCTAAAATATAAAATTCTAAAAATTTTAAATCATCAAGAATCACAAACAAAGTAATTGTCTTAAATTTTGGAAGAATGGAAATTAAAATATTTATAGAGTAAAGCATAACCTCAAATACATAAGTTTACAGCAACACTTACTTTTTGCAAGTGTAAATAAATGGGATACATCAAGATAAACCAAGAAATAACTAATATAATAAATAATATTACCAACATAATATAATAATAATAAATAATAAATCAATATAATAAATAATATAATAAATAATAAAGTTGGAAATTAGTTACATTGAAAACTGAAAAATATTACCAATTGAAAAAACTGTATTCTTCAGAATACTATTGAAAAACTTAATTACACTAATACTGAATAACTGAATACCGAAGTTTCAATAGTCTTAAACAGTCACTGTTTGAACAACAACAGCAGTCAACAACAGTCTCAAAACAGTTCTGACTAAATTTCAGTCTTTCTCCATTGTGGTTTTGGGATTACCCCCACTCTAATCTGTGGTGCCACTCTTTTTGTGGTCACACTGAAGACCAGAGCTAATTCATTTCATTCGATAGCTATCCTTTTTGTCGCAATCAGTAAAATTTTTGAATTAATAAATGTCCATATTGCACAACATGGTATACATACTACTTTGAAATATCACAACCTTGGTACAAAAATTTTAATTCATCATATATTTTATAACTACATTTCATTGTAAGCAGTTTACTCAATTTGTAAATAAAACTCTAATACTCTAATAACTCTAATATTAACTCTAAATCTCTCTCAACATTTTTTCTAATATTTTCTCTTAATAAATAATAACATTAATAAATCTTTTCAAAATAAATAATATCAACAGACTTCAATAACTACTCTAACAATATAATATATCACAGTAAATATTACATTCAATATAAAATTCTTGGTTGAGGAAAAAAAAAATACATAGCAAAATATGTTTGTTTCCTTACTTGAAAGGATAAGGAAATAATTTTTTGCTAGCCGAAATCTATATAAAAAAAAATTTAACTCTACATTATTTTCCAATACTAAATAATTTAGATGCCCAAATATTTAGATAGGATTCACTCAACCAACAATTGTGAACAATAATATCCCTTTCTGATACTCTTCTTTTGACTACTAAAAAATCTATGACATAATCGGGTATAGCTAATTACCAAAATTTAAGTGTAGAATCCTCTTCTTCTTTTTACACTTTTTAAGTAATAAGCAAAAATAATAATAATAATTGTTAGATAGATAGGTGACAGAGAATTGGAATATAAAACTATTATTTATACTATTGTAATCCTTAAATTTCAACTAATCTCTCTTAACATTTTACTACAACATCACAATATCAACTCTGACTAATACAGAATATCAGCATTCAAGAATAATTCAAGACCTTTATTGTATTAAACAAAATAAATATAGCTTCTGTGAATCCATTAAATAATATAACTTATATTTACTAAAACCTGTAATTATATATAAATTTTAATTTCATTTTTCAACATCAATTTGAAAATTCCTAAAATCATAATACACATCTTATGCCTGCATAAGTTGTCTACCTAACCTCAAAAACTTTCAAAAACAAGTAATATTCCTGTGTCGACCCAAGAACATACCTGATAATGTTGAAATTATGGTAATAAGCGATATTTAAAAGAATTTGAGTTTAATCTATTGTTTTTACTTTAGTTTGATTTTGTGAACCTGTATGTGAAGTTGTTTGTGCTGGTTTTTGTGTATCTTCATGAAATAATTTGAAGTCATCTGGAAAATAATATTGTCGCGAATTGTTCCATGTTTCTAAATTGCGACCGTATTCCTTCTGCCACTAAAATTATCACTTGAACAAATATAATTTAAAGTGAAAACCCTTTTTTTTTTTTTTTTTTTTTTTTTTTTTTTTCAAAGTTATCCAATCACCATTAATTTATTAGTAAACATCATATTTCAACCCCAAAATACTGATAGACATTTCTGATAAGCTTCCCTACTGAATTCTATTAATTATAGGAATTTGCAACAGAAAACATTCTACACAGTAAATGTGTCAGTACAAATATAATATTCACATAAAAATTTTGAGTTTAATCTAATTTAATTTTACTTTTAGGGTACATAAAGAATTCGTGGCAATAGTTACACATTATTTTTTGCTCCACAAATTTCACTAAGCATTTACAACACTTGTCAATTTTTCTATTGTCTACACTTTTGTCATAAATATCAAAATCGATTTCATGTTCCGCTATATCACTTGTCGTGAGCTCACCTGACAGATAATGGACATACTGTTTCCCAGATTGATCGAAATCACGTTCATATTTTGCTCTGATCTTCATTAAGGTATTTGTACTACTCCAACAGTTCATCTTAGTAATTACTTGAATTTAAATTTTTTAAAACCTAATAATATAATCTTATAACTTATAATAATAATAATAATATCTAATATCAATTCATAATATATTAATCTTTAACTTAACAACAATTATAAAATTATCTGACTCTAAAATTCAAAATAATAAACAACATAAGAACAACAAGTAATATCAGTATACACTTACACATCAAATTACGTAAAGGATCTAATATTCTGTTATTTAAATTACAAACCATCAATTCTTTCCAAATAGTTGGAAATAACTTCAACAGCATAATAAATTTCAATCATATTACATCTTTTTAGTGAAAACATAAACACAGAATAAAAAGGAAGCAAAAATAGTAAATTACGCAAATGGTTTCCAGTCAAATTGCTTTAGAGTGGAAATAAGAAAAATATAGTCTGTTTAGAACGAAAAATGTAATTAATTATATTTATCTTTCAATTACTTTTATCAATATAAGAATGTATTTCATTTTCTTTACAAAGCCCCGACTTTAAGTATCATTTAAATAACAATAGAATTTTAAATAATCATAAACAGTAAAAATAAAACACATAAAAATATTCAAATATCATAAAGTCACAAAATAAAATATCAATCATGAAAAAATAACTTACACTGCCACGTCTTCTTTTTTTTATTTACTTGGCCGCAACTCATAAAATAAGTCTTTTCAAATTTCCATTTAATTCGATGATACACACTTCAAATCCGCTATACACACATATTTCAATCTTGATTACATCATACCAAAACATCGTTCCATCCGTCGCGACAGTTGCTGTCTGCACGCACCGGCAAAATGTTTGAACAAAAGCACAACTTGTAGCATATTCGCTAGACTCCAAAAAATGTCTCAAAATCATGTTCGTCTAATGTAAGAATACTGTCAACATCCTGTCGACTAAAAAAATTCAATATGTGACGATTTAACTGGAGTCACCATACTTTTGTAGACTCCTATTCAAGGCAAGGGAGGTTTCTCCGAGGAGATTTTCAGTCGAGCACCGAGACTTACTTCATTGTGTACGTATAAGCTACAGAGAAGAGGCAGTTCGTTCCAGTTCACACTTTATTCGAAAAATTTAAAGATTAATTGATTAAGCTTTACTCTATTGAAAACTCACTCCATGCACTGCTAAATTTAGGGTCGTGGCGAAACTTGATGATTTAAATTTAAATATAAGAAGACATCTTAGTTAGTACAGGCAGGTATTCTTTTAAAAATCAATCGGCGGCCAAGGAGAACCTTCGAAGATTAGGAAGTACATGACTAGTTGCATCCACCACCGAAATCCCGGAACATTCTGCTCTAAACGCGGGAAAAATCCGTATATCATTTCCCGAGCGCGCCAGAATACATTCTATCTAAAAAGCCTCTAGGCCAATCAACGCTCACGGCTTAACTTCTTCGGCGAATTAATATCGAAGTGAACTTACCGAAGCTGGCAAAAGCGCGCCAAAAAATGTTCTAGAACAATCTCGTGCCTTCTACTTCCTTCGAATAAATAAAAGCAGAGAGAAAAGGAGTACATATGTTTTTATCAAGTATGGCAATATGCCAAAATAATTTTTACATTGAGATTAAAATCTTTCAGAATTTGAAAAGTAATATTTTGTCAGGAATCGTAGGGAAATAAAAAATAAAGAAAAGAAATTCATAGGTTGTTATTTCAAAAGAGTAAAATATTTTTAGCTGGGAAATGGGTATTTTTTGAATTATTAGATTCTAGGATGCTTTTTATTTAAAGAAAATAAAAGTGCGTAAATTTAATAGAACATTCTATCAGTGCCATTTTTTTAAGAGAATGAATTTGGAATAAACTATATATTTCGCTAGATGTAATTTTGACAATCGAATACTGGAGCGAGAAAATAATTTAGAATAATGGGATTTACACAGAATTATAGTCTTAATGAAGTCAACGACGAAAAAAAAATTTTTTTTTTTTTTTTTTTTTTTTTTTATTTGTTTCAATATCCCCCCCCCCCCCCCCCAAAAAAAAAAACAAGCTTATCTGAATAGCAGTTCCCTAACAGCAGTTCAGATAAAAAAAAAATTAGAGAATTTTCCTAAAATATAAAATTCTAAAAATTTTAAATCATCAAGAATCACAAACAAAGTAATTGTCTTAAATTTTGGAAGAATGGAAATTAAAATATTTATAGAGTAAAGCATAACCTCAAATACATAAGTTTACAGCAACACTTACTTTTTGCAAGTGTAAATAAATGGGATACATCAAGATAAACCAAGAAATAACTAATATAATAAATAATATTACCAACATAATATAATAATAATAAATAATAAATCAATATAATAAATAATATAATAAATAATAAAGTTGGAAATTAGTTACATTGAAAACTGAAAAATATTACCAATTGAAAAAACTGTATTCTTCAGAATACTATTGAAAAACTTAATTACACTAATACTGAATAACTGAATACCGAAGTTTCAATAGTCTTAAACAGTCACTGTTTGAACAACAACAGCAGTCAACAACAGTCTCAAAACAGTTCTGACTAAATTTCAGTCTTTCTCCATTGTGGTTTTGGGATTACCCCCACTCTAATCTGTGGTGCCACTCTTTTTGTGGTCACACTGAAGACCAGAGCTAATTCATTTCATTCGATAGCTATCCTTTTTGTCGCAATCAGTAAAATTTTTGAATTAATAAATGTCCATATTGCACAACATGGTATACATACTACTTTGAAATATCACAACCTTGGTACAAAAATTTTAATTCATCATATATTTTATAACTACATTTCATTGTAAGCAGTTTACTCAATTTGTAAATAAAACTCTAATACTCTAATAACTCTAATATTAACTCTAAATCTCTCTCAACATTTTTTCTAATATTTTCTCTTAATAAATAATAACATTAATAAATCTTTTCAAAATAAATAATATCAACAGACTTCAATAACTACTCTAACAATATAATATATCACAGTAAATATTACATTCAATATAAAATTCTTGGTTGAGGAAAAAAAAAATACATAGCAAAATATGTTTGTTTCCTTACTTGAAAGGATAAGGAAATAATTTTTTGCTAGCCGAAATCTATATAAAAAAAAATTTAACTCTACATTATTTTCCAATACTAAATAATTTAGATGCCCAAATATTTAGATAGGATTCACTCAACCAACAATTGTGAACAATAATATCCCTTTCTGATACTCTTCTTTTGACTACTAAAAAATCTATGACATAATCGGGTATAGCTAATTACCAAAATTTAAGTGTAGAATCCTCTTCTTCTTTTTACACTTTTTAAGTAATAAGCAAAAATAATAATAATAATTGTTAGATAGATAGGTGACAGAGAATTGGAATATAAAACTATTATTTATACTATTGTAATCCTTAAATTTCAACTAATCTCTCTTAACATTTTACTACAACATCACAATATCAACTCTGACTAATACAGAATATCAGCATTCAAGAATAATTCAAGACCTTTATTGTATTAAACAAAATAAATATAGCTTCTGTGAATCCATTAAATAATATAACTTATATTTACTAAAACCTGTAATTATATATAAATTTTAATTTCATTTTTCAACATCAATTTGAAAATTCCTAAAATCATAATACACATCTTATGCCTGCATAAGTTGTCTACCTAACCTCAAAAACTTTCAAAAACAAGTAATATTCCTGTGTCGACCCAAGAACATACCTGATAATGTTGAAATTATGGTAATAAGCGATATTTAAAAGAATTTGAGTTTAATCTATTGTTTTTACTTTAGTTTGATTTTGTGAACCTGTATGTGAAGTTGTTTGTGCTGGTTTTTGTGTATCTTCATGAAATGATTTGAAGTCATCTGGAAAATAATATTGTCGCGAATTGTTCCATGTTTCTAAATTGCGACCGTATTCCTTCTGCCACTAAAATTATCACTTGAACAAATATAATTTAAAGTGAAAACCCTTTTTTTTTTTTTTTTTTTTTTTTTTTTTTTTTTTTTTTTTTTTTTCAAAGTTATCCAATCACCATTAATTTATTAGTAAACATCATATTTCAACCCCAAAATACTGATAGACATTTCTGATAAGCTTCCCTACTGAATTCTATTAATTATAGGAATTTGCAACAGAAAACATTCTACACAGTAAATGTGTCAGTACAAATATAATATTCACATAAAAATTTTGAGTTTAATCTAATTTAATTTTACTTTTAGGGTACATAAAGAATTCGTGGCAATAGTTACACATTATTTTTTGCTCCACAAATTTCACTAAGCATTTACAACACTTGTCAATTTTTCTATTGTCTACACTTTTGTCATAAATATCAAAATCGATTTCATGTTCCGCTATATCACTTGTCGTGAGCTCACCTGACAGATAATGGACATACTGTTTCCCAGATTGATCGAAATCACGTTCATATTTTGCTCTGATCTTCATTAAGGTATTTGTACTACTCCAACAGTTCATCTTAGTAATTACTTGAATTTAAATTTTTTAAAACCTAATAATATAATCTTATAACTTATAATAATAATAATAATATCTAATATCAATTCATAATATATTAATCTTTAACTTAACAACAATTATAAAATTATCTGACTCTAAAATTCAAAATAATAAACAACATAAGAACAACAAGTAATATCAGTATACACTTACACATCAAATTACGTAAAGGATCTAATATTCTGTTATTTAAATTACAAACCATCAATTCTTTCCAAATAGTTGGAAATAACTTCAACAGCATAATAAATTTCAATCATATTACATCTTTTTAGTGAAAACATAAACACAGAATAAAAAGGAAGCAAAAATAGTAAATTACGCAAATGGTTTCCAGTCAAATTGCTTTAGAGTGGAAATAAGAAAAATATAGTCTGTTTAGAACGAAAAATGTAATTAATTATATTTATCTTTCAATTACTTTTATCAATATAAGAATGTATTTCATTTTCTTTACAAAGCCCCGACTTTAAGTATCATTTAAATAACAATAGAATTTTAAATAATCATAAACAGTAAAAATAAAACACATAAAAATATTCAAATATCATAAAGTCACAAAATAAAATATCAATCATGAAAAAATAACTTACACTGCCATGTCTTCTTTTTTTTATTTACTTGGCCGCAACTCATAAAATAAGTCTTTTCAAATTTCCATTTAATTCGATGATACACACTTCAAATCCGCTATACACACATATTTCAATCTTGATTACATCATACCAAAACATCGTTCCATCCGTCGCGACAGTTGCTGTCTGCACGCACCGGCAAAATGTTTGAACAAAAGCACAACTTGTAGCATATTCGCTAGACTCCAAAAAATGTCTCAAAATCATGTTCGTCTAATGTAAGAATACTGTCAACATCCTGTCGACTAAAAAAATTCAATATGTGACGATTTAACTGGAGTCACCATACTTTTGTAGACTCCTATTCAAGGCAAGGGAGGTTTCTCCGAGGAGATTTTCAGTCGAGCACCGAGACTTACTTCATTGTGTACGTATAAGCTACAGAGAAGAGGCAGTTCGTTCCAGTTCACACTTTATTCGAAAAATTTAAAGATTAATTGATTAAGCTTTACTCTATTGAAAACTCACTCCATGCACTGCTAAATTTAGGGTCGTGGCGAAACTTGATGATTTAAATTTAAATATAAGAAGACATCTTAGTTAGTACAGGCAGGTATTCTTTTAAAAATCAATCGGCGGCCAAGGAGAACCTTCGAAGATTAGGAAGTACATGACTAGTTGCATCCACCACCGAAATCCCGGAACATTCTGCTCTAAACGCGGGAAAAATCCGTATATCATTTCCCGAGCGCGCCAGAATACATTCTATCTAAAAAGCCTCTAGGCCAATCAACGCTCACGGCTTAACTTCTTCGGCGAATTAATATCGAAGTGAACTTACCGAAGCTGGCAAAAGCGCGCCAAAAAATGTTCTAGAACAATCTCGTGCCTTCTACTTCCTTCGAATAAATAAAAGCAGAGAGAAAAGGAGTACATATGTTTTTATCAAGTATGGCAATATGCCAAAATAATTTTTACATTGAGATTAAAATCTTTCAGAATTTGAAAAGTAATATTTTGTCAGGAATCGTAGGGAAATAAAAAATAAAGAAAAGAAATTCATAGGTTGTTATTTCAAAAGAGTAAAATATTTTTAGCTGGGAAATGGGTATTTTTTGAATTATTAGATTCTAGGATGCTTTTTATTTAAAGAAAATAAAAGTGCGTAAATTTAATAGAACATTCTATCAGTGCCATTTTTTTAAGAGAATGAATTTGGAATAAACTATATATTTCGCTAGATGTAATTTTGACAATCGAATACTGGAGCGAGAAAATAATTTAGAATAATGGGATTTACACAGAATTATAGTCTTAATGAAGTCAACGACGAAAAAAAAATTTTTTTTTTTTTTTTTTTTTTTTTATTTGTTTCAATATCCCCCCCCCCCCCCCCCAAAAAAAAAACAAGCTTATCTGAATAGCAGTTCCCTAACAGCAGTTCAGATAAAAAAAAAATTAGAGAATTTTCCTAAAATATAAAATTCTAAAAATTTTAAATCATCAAGAATCACAAACAAAGTAATTGTCTTAAATTTTGGAAGAATGGAAATTAAAATATTTATAGAGTAAAGCATAACCTCAAATACATAAGTTTACAGCAACACTTACTTTTTGCAAGTGTAAATAAATGGGATACATCAAGATAAACCAAGAAATAACTAATATAATAAATAATATTACCAACATAATATAATAATAATAAATAATAAATCAATATAATAAATAATATAATAAATAATAAAGTTGGAAATTAGTTACATTGAAAACTGAAAAATATTACCAATTGAAAAAACTGTATTCTTCAGAATACTATTGAAAAACTTAATTACACTAATACTGAATAACTGAATACCGAAGTTTCAATAGTCTTAAACAGTCACTGTTTGAACAACAACAGCAGTCAACAACAGTCTCAAAACAGTTCTGACTAAATTTCAGTCTTTCTCCATTGTGGTTTTGGGATTACCCCCACTCTAATCTGTGGTGCCACTCTTTTTGTGGTCACACTGAAGACCAGAGCTAATTCATTTCATTCGATAGCTATCCTTTTTGTCGCAATCAGTAAAATTTTTGAATTAATAAATGTCCATATTGCACAACATGGTATACATACTACTTTGAAATATCACAACCTTGGTACAAAAATTTTAATTCATCATATATTTTATAACTACATTTCATTGTAAGCAGTTTACTCAATTTGTAAATAAAACTCTAATACTCTAATAACTCTAATATTAACTCTAAATCTCTCTCAACATTTTTTCTAATATTTTCTCTTAATAAATAATAACATTAATAAATCTTTTCAAAATAAATAATATCAACAGACTTCAATAACTACTCTAACAATATAATATATCACAGTAAATATTACATTCAATATAAAATTCTTGGTTGAGGAAAAAAAAAATACATAGCAAAATATGTTTGTTTCCTTACTTGAAAGGATAAGGAAATAATTTTTTGCTAGCCGAAATCTATATAAAAAAAAATTTAACTCTACATTATTTTCCAATACTAAATAATTTAGATGCCCAAATATTTAGATAGGATTCACTCAACCAACAATTGTGAACAATAATATCCCTTTCTGATACTCTTCTTTTGACTACTAAAAAATCTATGACATAATCGGGTATAGCTAATTACCAAAATTTAAGTGTAGAATCCTCTTCTTCTTTTTACACTTTTTAAGTAATAAGCAAAAATAATAATAATAATTGTTAGATAGATAGGTGACAGAGAATTGGAATATAAAACTATTATTTATACTATTGTAATCCTTAAATTTCAACTAATCTCTCTTAACATTTTACTACAACATCACAATATCAACTCTGACTAATACAGAATATCAGCATTCAAGAATAATTCAAGACCTTTATTGTATTAAACAAAATAAATATAGCTTCTGTGAATCCATTAAATAATATAACTTATATTTACTAAAACCTGTAATTATATATAAATTTTAATTTCATTTTTCAACATCAATTTGAAAATTCCTAAAATCATAATACACATCTTATGCCTGCATAAGTTGTCTACCTAACCTCAAAAACTTTCAAAAACAAGTAATATTCCTGTGTCGACCCAAGAACATACCTGATAATGTTGAAATTATGGTAATAAGCGATATTTAAAAGAATTTGAGTTTAATCTATTGTTTTTACTTTAGTTTGATTTTGTGAACCTGTATGTGAAGTTGTTTGTGCTGGTTTTTGTGTATCTTCATGAAATAATTTGAAGTCATCTGGAAAATAATATTGTCGCGAATTGTTCCATGTTTCTAAATTGCGACCGTATTCCTTCTGCCACTAAAATTATCACTTGAACAAATATAATTTAAAGTGAAAACCCTTTTTTTTTTTTTTTTTTTTTTTTTTTTTTTTTTTTTTCAAAGTTATCCAATCACCATTAATTTATTAGTAAACATCATATTTCAACCCCAAAATACTGATAGACATTTCTGATAAGCTTCCCTACTGAATTCTATTAATTATAGGAATTTGCAACAGAAAACATTCTACACAGTAAATGTGTCAGTACAAATATAATATTCACATAAAAATTTTGAGTTTAATCTAATTTAATTTTACTTTTAGGGTACATAAAGAATTCGTGGCAATAGTTACACATTATTTTTTGCTCCACAAATTTCACTAAGCATTTACAACACTTGTCAATTTTTCTATTGTCTACACTTTTGTCATAAATATCAAAATCGATTTCATGTTCCGCTATATCACTTGTCGTGAGCTCACCTGACAGATAATGGACATACTGTTTCCCAGATTGATCGAAATCACGTTCATATTTTGCTCTGATCTTCATTAAGGTATTTGTACTACTCCAACAGTTCATCTTAGTAATTACTTGAATTTAAATTTTTTAAAACCTAATAATATAATCTTATAACTTATAATAATAATAATAATATCTAATATCAATTCATAATATATTAATCTTTAACTTAACAACAATTATAAAATTATCTGACTCTAAAATTCAAAATAATAAACAACATAAGAACAACAAGTAATATCAGTATACACTTACACATCAAATTACGTAAAGGATCTAATATTCTGTTATTTAAATTACAAACCATCAATTCTTTCCAAATAGTTGGAAATAACTTCAACAGCATAATAAATTTCAATCATATTACATCTTTTTAGTGAAAACATAAACACAGAATAAAAAGGAAGCAAAAATAGTAAATTACGCAAATGGTTTCCAGTCAAATTGCTTTAGAGTGGAAATAAGAAAAATATAGTCTGTTTAGAACGAAAAATGTAATTAATTATATTTATCTTTCAATTACTTTTATCAATATAAGAATGTATTTCATTTTCTTTACAAAGCCCCGACTTTAAGTATCATTTAAATAACAATAGAATTTTAAATAATCATAAACAGTAAAAATAAAACACATAAAAATATTCAAATATCATAAAGTCACAAAATAAAATATCAATCATGAAAAAATAACTTACACTGCCACGTCTTCTTTTTTTTATTTACTTGGCCGCAACTCATAAAATAAGTCTTTTCAAATTTCCATTTAATTCGATGATACACACTTCAAATCCGCTATACACACATATTTCAATCTTGATTACATCATACCAAAACATCGTTCCATCCGTCGCGACAGTTGCTGTCTGCACGCACCGGCAAAATGTTTGAACAAAAGCACAACTTGTAGCATATTCGCTAGACTCCAAAAAATGTCTCAAAATCATGTTCGTCTAATGTAAGAATACTGTCAACATCCTGTCGACTAAAAAAATTCAATATGTGACGATTTAACTGGAGTCACCATACTTTTGTAGACTCCTATTCAAGGCAAGGGAGGTTTCTCCGAGGAGATTTTCAGTCGAGCACCGAGACTTACTTCATTGTGTACGTATAAGCTACAGAGAAGAGGCAGTTCGTTCCAGTTCACACTTTATTCGAAAAATTTAAAGATTAATTGATTAAGCTTTACTCTATTGAAAACTCACTCCATGCACTGCTAAATTTAGGGTCGTGGCGAAACTTGATGATTTAAATTTAAATATAAGAAGACATCTTAGTTAGTACAGGCAGGTATTCTTTTAAAAATCAATCGGCGGCCAAGGAGAACCTTCGAAGATTAGGAAGTACATGACTAGTTGCATCCACCACCGAAATCCCGGAACATTCTGCTCTAAACGCGGGAAAAATCCGTATATCATTTCCCGAGCGCGCCAGAATATATTCTATCTAAAAAGCCTCTAGGCCAATCAACGCTCACGGCTTAACTTCTTCGGCGAATTAATATCGAAGTGAACTTACCGAAGCTGGCAAAAGCGCGCCAAAAAATGTTCTAGAACAATCTCGTGCCTTCTACTTCCTTCGAATAAATAAAAGCAGAGAGAAAAGGAGTACATATGTTTTTATCAAGTATGGCAATATGCCAAAATAATTTTTACATTGAGATTAAAATCTTTCAGAATTTGAAAAGTAATATTTTGTCAGGAATCGTAGGGAAATAAAAAATAAAGAAAAGAAATTCATAGGTTGTTATTTCAAAAGAGTAAAATATTTTTAGCTGGGAAATGGGTATTTTTTGAATTATTAGATTCTAGGATGCTTTTTATTTAAAGAAAATAAAAGTGCGTAAATTTAATAGAACATTCTATCAGTGCCATTTTTTTAAGAGAATGAATTTGGAATAAACTATATATTTCGCTAGATGTAATTTTGACAATCGAATACTGGAGCGAGAAAATAATTTAGAATAATGGGATTTACACAGAATTATAGTCTTAATGAAGTCAACGACGAAAAAAAATTTTTTTTTTTTTTTTTTTTTTTTTTTTTTATTTGTTTCAATATCCCCCACCCCCCCAAAAAAAAAAACAAGCTTATCTGAATAGCAGTTCCCTAACAGCAGTTCAGATAAAAAAAAAATTAGAGAATTTTCCTAAAATATAAAATTCTAAAAATTTTAAATCATCAAGAATCACAAACAAAGTAATTGTCTTAAATTTTGGAAGAATGGAAATTAAAATATTTATAGAGTAAAGCATAACCTCAAATACATAAGTTTACAGCAACACTTACTTTTTGCAAGTGTAAATAAATGGGATACATCAAGATAAACCAAGAAATAACTAATATTATAAATAATATTACCAACATAATATAATAATAATAAATAATAAATCAATATAATAAATAATATAATAAATAATAAAGTTGGAAATTAGTTACATTGAAAACTGAAAAATATTACCAATTGAAAAAACTGTATTCTTCAGAATACTATTGAAAAACTTAATTACACTAATACTGAATAACTGAATACCGAAGTTTCAATAGTCTTAAACAGTCACTGTTTGAACAACAACAGCAGTCAACAACAGTCTCAAAACAGTTCTGACTAAATTTCAGTCTTTCTCCATTGTGGTTTTGGGATTACCCCCACTCTAATCTGTGGTGCCACTCTTTTTGTGGTCACACTGAAGACCAGAGCTAATTCATTTCATTCGATAGCTATCCTTTTTGTCGCAATCAGTAAAATTTTTGAATTAATAAATGTCCATATTGCACAACATGGTATACATACTACTTTGAAATATCACAACCTTGGTACAAAAATTTTAATTCATCATATATTTTATAACTACATTTCATTGTAAGCAGTTTACTCAATTTGTAAATAAAACTCTAATACTCTAATAACTCTAATATTAACTCTAAATCTCTCTCAACATTTTTTCTAATATTTTCTCTTAATAAATAATAACATTAATAAATCTTTTCAAAATAAATAATATCAACAGACTTCAATAACTACTCTAACAATATAATATATCACAGTAAATATTACATTCAATATAAAATTCTTGGTTGAGGAAAAAAAAAATACATAGCAAAATATGTTTGTTTCCTTACTTGAAAGGATAAGGAAATAATTTTTTGCTAGCCGAAATCTATATAAAAAAAAATTTAACTCTACATTATTTTCCAATACTAAATAATTTAGATGCCCAAATATTTAGATAGGATTCACTCAACCAACAATTGTGAACAATAATATCCCTTTCTGATACTCTTCTTTTGACTACTAAAAAATCTATGACATAATCGGGTATAGCTAATTACCAAAATTTAAGTGTAGAATCCTCTTCTTCTTTTTACACTTTTTAAGTAATAAGCAATAATAATAATAATAATTGTTAGATAGATAGGTGACAGAGAATTGGAATATAAAACTATTATTTATACTATTGTAATCCTTAAATTTCAACTAATCTCTCTTAACATTTTACTACAACATCACAATATCAACTCTGACTAATACAGAATATCAGCATTCAAGAATAATTCAAGACCTTTATTGTATTAAACAAAATAAATATAGCTTCTGTGAATCCATTAAATAATATAACTTATATTTACTAAAACCTGTAATTATATATAAATTTTAATTTCATTTTTCAACATCAATTTGAAAATTCCTAAAATCATAATACACATCTTATGCCTGCATAAGTTGTCTACCTAACCTCAAAAACTTTCAAAAACAAGTAATATTCCTGTGTCGACCCAAGAACATACCTGATAATGTTGAAATTATGGTAATAAGCGATATTTAAAAGAATTTGAGTTTAATCTATTGTTTTTACTTTAGTTTGATTTTGTGAACCTGTATGTGAAGTTGTTTGTGCTGGTTTTTGTGTATCTTCATGAAATAATTTGAAGTCATCTGGAAAATAATATTGTCGCGAATTGTTCCATGTTTCTAAATTGCGACCGTATTCCTTCTGCCACTAAAATTATCACTTGAACAAATATAATTTAAAGTGAAAACCCTTTTTTTTTTTTTTTTTTCAAAGTTATCCAATCACCATTAATTTATTAGTAAACATCATATTTCAACCCCAAAATACTGATAGACATTTCTGATAAGCTTCCCTACTGAATTCTATTAATTATAGGAATTTGCAACAGAAAACATTCTACACAGTAAATGTGTCAGTACAAATATAATATTCACATAAAAATTTTGAGTTTAATCTAATTTAATTTTACTTTTAGGGTACATAAAGAATTCGTGGCAATAGTTACACATTATTTTTTGCTCCACAAATTTCACTAAGCATTTACAACACTTGTCAATTTTTCTATTGTCTACACTTTTGTCATAAATATCAAAATCGATTTCATGTTCCGCTATATCACTTGTCGTGAGCTCACCTGACAGATAATGGACATACTGTTTCCCAGATTGATCGAAATCACGTTCATATTTTGCTCTGATCTTCATTAAGGTATTTGTACTACTCCAACAGTTCATCTTAGTAATTACTTGAATTTAAATTTTTTAAAACCTAATAATATAATCTTATAACTTATAATAATAATAATAATATCTAATATCAATTCATAATATATTAATCTTTAACTTAACAACAATTATAAAATTATCTGACTCTAAAATTCAAAATAATAAACAACATAAGAACAACAAGTAATATCAGTATACACTTACACATCAAATTACGTAAAGGATCTAATATTCTGTTATTTAAATTACAAACCATCAATTCTTTCCAAATAGTTGGAAATAACTTCAACAGCATAATAAATTTCAATCATATTACATCTTTTTAGTGAAAACATAAACACAGAATAAAAAGGAAGCAAAAATAGTAAATTACGCAAATGGTTTCCAGTCAAATTGCTTTAGAGTGGAAATAAGAAAAATATAGTCTGTTTAGAACGAAAAATGTAATTAATTATATTTATCTTTCAATTACTTTTATCAATATAAGAATGTATTTCATTTTCTTTACAAAGCCCCGACTTTAAGTATCATTTAAATAACAATAGAATTTTAAATAATCATAAACAGTAAAAATAAAACACATAAAAATATTCAAATATCATAAAGTCACAAAATAAAATATCAATCATGAAAAAATAACTTACACTGCCACGTCTTCTTTTTTTTATTTACTTGGCCGCAACTCATAAAATAAGTCTTTTCAAATTTCCATTTAATTCGATGATACACACTTCAAATCCGCTATACACACATATTTCAATCTTGATTACATCATACCAAAACATCGTTCCATCCGTCGCGACAGTTGCTGTCTGCACGCACCGGCAAAATGTTTGAACAAAAGCACAACTTGTAGCATATTCGCTAGACTCCAAAAAATGTCTCAAAATCATGTTCGTCTAATGTAAGAATACTGTCAACATCCTGTCGACTAAAAAAATTCAATATGTGACGATTTAACTGGAGTCACCATACTTTTGTAGACTCCTATTCAAGGCAAGGGAGGTTTCTCCGAGGAGATTTTCAGTCGAGCACCGAGACTTACTTCATTGTGTACGTATAAGCTACAGAGAAGAGGCAGTTCGTTCCAGTTCACACTTTATTCGAAAAATTTAAAGATTAATTGATTAAGCTTTACTCTATTGAAAACTCACTCCATGCACTGCTAAATTTAGGGTCGTGGCGAAACTTGATGATTTAAATTTAAATATAAGAAGACATCTTAGTTAGTACAGGCAGGTATTCTTTTAAAAATCAATCGGCGGCCAAGGAGAACCTTCGAAGATTAGGAAGTACATGACTAGTTGCATCCACCACCGAAATCCCGGAACATTCTGCTCTAAACGCGGGAAAAATCCGTATATCATTTCCCGAGCGCGCCAGAATACATTCTATCTAAAAAGCCTCTAGGCCAATCAACGCTCACGGCTTAACTTCTTCGGCGAATTAATATCGAAGTGAACTTACCGAAGCTGGCAAAAGCGCGCCAAAAAATGTTCTAGAACAATCTCGTGCCTTCTACTTCCTTCGAATAAATAAAAGCAGAGAGAAAAGGAGTACATATGTTTTTATCAAGTATGGCAATATGCCAAAATAATTTTTACATTGAGATTAAAATCTTTCAGAATTTGAAAAGTAATATTTTGTCAGGAATCGTAGGGAAATAAAAAATAAAGAAAAGAAATTCATAGGTTGTTATTTCAAAAGAGTAAAATATTTTTAGCTGGGAAATGGGTATTTTTTGAATTATTAGATTCTAGGATGCTTTTTATTTAAAGAAAATAAAAGTGCGTAAATTTAATAGAACATTCTATCAGTGCCATTTTTTTAAGAGAATGAATTTGGAATAAACTATATATTTCGCTAGATGTAATTTTGACAATCGAATACTGGAGCGAGAAAATAATTTAGAATAATGGGATTTATACAGAATTATAGTCTTAATGAAGTCAACGACGAAAAAAAAATATATGTTTGTGACGTCAGTTGAATTTTATCGATTGTACGAAACTACGAATCACAACATTTTTTCAATGCTTTTTCTATTTTAATATCACGGTTTCGAAGATGTAATTTTTATTTTAATTAATGTAATAAGTAATAAATTAGTAAAACATCATTATAAATACATTTAACGCCGAATTAAAAATCACTTGATGAGAACTTTTAGGCCGAATTTTTTAATTTGCAAGTTAAATTTCGGTGAAAATATTTATCCGCGTGTTTTATAAGGGAATAATAATTCATATTTATTGTGAAGTCACCGGAATATTGTCCATTAGGTTTCTTTTATCATTATGCATTATAACTTTGTTGATGCCATTTTTTCATTACAATTAAATACAAAATATATTTTTGTTTGTAGCATGGTGTTTAAGCATAAAAATAACTGATACAAGGTACGTGTGAAAAGTTTGCGCCGGGGAAAATGACGTTATGCTTAGCTTGAAATGCATTTTAACATTGATAAAACTAAAAAGAAAAATTAATTGTGTCAACATGAAGTAATTTTAACTGATTTTTCAATTTTTAATTTTAAAGGTCAGAATTTAATTTCCTTCACTTGATTGCATACCTTGATTACATGTTACCAATTACTTTTCTTTTTTTAAATTATAGGTTAGAAGATTTCATTTTTTTTATAAAAAACTCACAAAAGTAAAGAATTTCAGGAAAATTAAAATGATTAAAAATAGTGTTATGGGAAAAAAACTTGAAATAATGATTGTATTTTTAGCTAGAATAAATAATGTAAGGCTAATATTTTATAGGGATTATTTTGGTAGGTTTGTTATAAGTTCATTTAACAGTTCCTTTTTAGTGGCAAAGTCCTTTTTCTGCCACTGTGAATTTTTCTTTCGATGTCAAAAAAGGATAGTCTACTTTTGGACGCCAGCCAAAACACAGTGGCAATTTTTAGAAATGTATAACGGTTGTGACAACAAACGGCCCTATCGCTTTAGCTTTCATCGCGCTTACATCACTTCTAAATACTACAAATTACAATTTTTTACTACATTTTACAATTTTAGTTCTTACATCCTCAATTTGAAAAAAATTAGCTTTTGATTGAAATTTATTTGACAACTGCCGCTTAATTTAACGATTTTTTAAATAATTTTTAAGTATGAAATATTTTTCAATTCCATCTCAACAATGATCATCAGTTTGCTTTAATAATGTAACATAGTCCCTGGGAAAGTTGCCCCAATTGAAAATAGATTTTCTTAACCAACATAAAAACTGAAAAAGAAAAATAATAAAAACCCCTGATAAATCATAAGATCAGATAAAGAGCATTTTGGCGCTAAACTAAAATCTGTCAAGAAAAAAAACTATTTATAGTTTATGATTAACATAAAATTGATATGCTGAATTCGTTGATGTATATGTTACATCAGAATATTCTAGGAACTGTATTTTATTATTTTTTTAAAGATCCATTGGATATTTAACTGCATAAGAAGGAAAAGATCCCCGACTATGATGGAAAAGAAATAATCATCCTGATTATGTAAAGGAACCGAAGAAACCATACAAATAAATTACACTTGAAAACATTAAAAATCTCCCTTATCTGCAGATTGATTTATTATTGTAAAAAAAAATTCTTCATCTTTACAAAGAAATTTAGCTTAAAACAATGGATGCGTTTCAGAAGATATGGATTTGAAACGAACAATGATTAAAGAAGATATTTTAAAACTTTTAATTTAAACATTTAAAAACTTTTTTTAACGTCGAATTTTGACGGTGCCTTTGGTGAGATGCAATGCACATGCGCATAGGAGCTCATTCGGTTGCATTATCACAGGGGGGGGGGGCGGGGGATGTGTGCTTTATTTACTATGTTCTTTTTTTGAATGAATATGAGATGAACGTGGGAATATACTATTTGTATGATTCTTTCTAGGTCCAGGAAATTTTCTTTGTTGCGGTGGGGAATATGGCGGTAATGTCAAATTGATTTGCATTACACAGTTGTTTACAGATTGTTTGTTTGGAGTTTGCTTCGGAAATAGTACTGTAATTCACTGGGGGAAAAAACTTTTAAAATAAAATATTTGAAAGACTGTTTCATATTTGTTTCAAGACTGTTTTCTTATGTAATAAAGAAGCTTATTTAACTAATATTGGTATTGTAATTTTTTTCCGTCAAGTTTTGACGGGTTCCATCTAGTTATAATTTATTATTATTATAATTTTTGTAAATAATTTAAATTAAATATTTATAAAAATAATATTTCCCACAGTGATATTTTTATTCTTGGTCATGAAATCATGACTGGTAAATTATGATAATAATAATAAAATTAATTAAAAAAGAAGAAAAATTAAAGAGAGATGTTATTGTATTCGATTAGTTTATAAAGTGGCACCTAAAAATAAATTATATTTTGTTTAATACATTTTTACTTATTAAATATCAATTAAAATTTTTATTAAGAAAATATAGATTTTATACAGGGCCCCTAGATCAAACTTTTGTTATTTCTTTCCAGTATGACAGTATAGTAATATACAAAGATTAATCAATTAATGTTTTTTTTATAATCAGTATAATATTGGTGTATTATTGCTGTAGTTTTAACATTTTCTTACTCTTACACTGCAATCCAATAAATCTGACATAATTTTTTCTCGTAAAAGTGAAAATATATACAATACACATATGCATGTGTGATATACGTATGAATATATATATGTATATAATTATATGAATATATATATTTATATACGTATGTATATTTATATTTACATATATTTATATATATGTATATAAATATATGTAATATATAATTATATGAATATATGCATGCATACATGTCTGCATAATTTTTATATATGTATGTCTGTGTTTCTAACATAGTCGAAGATTTTATATGATTTAGATATTATTTGCTACTCCAGTTTTCAAAAATTTATTGAGATCACAATGATATTTTATTATATTATTGATGTAGGCATATACAATAAATCTAATAAGAAGCATACATTTCTATTATGTATTTTTAATAACAGATAATATTTATAAAAAAAAGTTTAGTTTAATCCTAAACATACGTACATGTAATTTTTTGGGCTTCTACAAAGTGTATCATCCAAAACTAAAATTCATTGTTTGAGTTACATTTAAAAAAATCCCAAGTTTTTCTTTAAGATATATTGGCCTATTTTCTTAAATGTCTTATTAATTATTTAATGAAAATGGAAGATAATGTATTACAAACCACTGAGTGAAAATATTAATTATATGCATTTAAATAATAATATTTATTAATATTAATTATATATTTAAGTAATAATAATAAATATTAATTATATATGTATATACCCACACACACATATTTAAATAAACTATTAAGGCAGGCATTCAGATGTCCGTTAAGGATCTCTAACTGGGCCAAAATCCTTATTCCCGACCGAAATCTCAAAATCGCTATTCAGGTGTCCGAATAAGGATCCTAAACTATGGAAACGAGCGTCCAAAGAGCTCGGATTTAAGGAGAGCTAAAACCCTGTCCTTAACTTAAGGAACGGCGATATTTTGGCCGCCATTAATATTTTCAGTGTTATTTCCTTCTTGGCTTATATTTATTTTAGAAGTTTGTAAGTTTTAAAGTACCTTTTTTCTTACGACTACAGTTTATATTATTTTCTGAGTAAGTTATTTTTCTTTTTTAATCATTATATTATTTAAGAATATCTTAAGTTGTTTGGCATCACCATTCATTTTATTCAACAATCAACACATGAACCTCTATAGCTGCGTTTTCACTGGTCGACCCAACTACCTAAAAATCCCAGCGACCCAAGACCTTAACCTAAGAGCGTTTTCACTGGTTACAGGGAAGCACTAGCGCTAACCAATCATGAACAAGGTTTTACTGCGCAAGCGTCATATTTACGGATCGATATCAGCTGTGAATGATTATAAACATACACAAATAATTATTTGTTGTCCTTATCTTGTTAATAACAAATGTTTAGCGTGGAAATAATCCAAAGTTTTGGCTAGTTTTCGCTATTAAAGGGTTTTAAATAATGCCACACAAAAATATTAATCTTCCGTTAAAAAATCAATGATAACTATTAATTTTTTTGTGGTTTCAAAAAATAAAACATTATATTTTTTTAATAATGACGATCGTAAATCATAAGATTTCGAAGTCACTCAGAATACAGTGAAAGCTCATTTTATCTGAGAATAATTTTTATTGCATATGACTTGTATATCTAAAATTATATTTCTGCTTTTCACAAGTTAAATTAAAAGTCTAAATATGTTTTTGATATTTACTTCAGTGCTATATACAATTTATTTGTACATGAATATATCATTTTTGTGCCAGTGCAGTTATACTTTTGAAACAAATAGTAATATTTATCATTTATTTAAAAACACCTTTCAGGATTGTCATTATACATGAGGCTTCTCCAAGGTACATGCTAATAGCATGTATCAGTTGATCACACTGGCAGCTAGTTTTATCATATAATCACTACAATGTAGAATTATAGAATGTAGTTACATCTACTTTTTGTGACACCCCCAACCCCTCCCCACAAAAACAAAAAAAAAAAGTCTTCACAGTAAAATGCAAATTAAATGTATTTAAAATTGTAAATTTTACCGTATGATTGATTTCACATCAAAGTTTGATGCAGATTTTTTTTTCCCATCTCTCTCATGGGTATTTTTTTTTAATTATGTTTTGCGAAAAATAAAATGATGTAACAAAAAGTCAAATCCAGTTACTCTTAAATTCAAACTGATATATATATATATATGTGTTAAGTTTACCTTTTTGGCGAGCTTATTTTGTTTGCAAATTACATATTTTAAATCCCAACATTTTTTTTTTTTCTTTTTTTAATGTAAAGTGTTCACTTTTATAGAAAAAATAATTTTGTGAAGTGGTCCCAATTTTTGTCAGAAGCAATCACTGATTTTTCAAATAGATCACAAAAAAAAGGTACTTTTATGTTAGCTGGGCCAATATTATATTATCTTGCCAATATCTTTTTTTCCCCTCCAGCTATAGCACCGTTTATTTTTCACTTGCTTAGATTAGAAACAATGGCTTGATGTTGAAATAATATATTTTGGTTTTTTGCATTATTTCATTTATTATTATTCTTCTTTTAAATAAATGTACCTTAAATATATGTGATATGTGTATTTTAAATGAAAAATTCATATTTTAAATAAAATGAATGATAAGTCTATATTTCAAAAGAAATTAATAGAATACGAATAATGGTAATAACAACAATATTTAACGATTAATCTCATGTGCTAGGCTGACATAAAGCCAACATTGCATTTGGCAAAGATTCCGATTTTTTGTTGTGATAGTTCGTTAAATTTAAATAGTTTTACATAATTGTTTTTTAAAATGTATATACATAAATACTTTAAAATGTGAAAAAATAGGGCAGGTATATGAATTTTTATGCAATATTGCTTAAATAAATGCATAATTTAGTCATTTTCGGTGGCATGGATGCCATAAATGGTGGTTTATCGCTCTTTTCTAGCGATCGTGAAAGTGTTACATTGGCGATATGTTTATGGTGGTTTATCGCTCTTTTCTAGCGATCGTGAAAGTACAACATTGGCGATATGTTTTTGTTTATTTTGTAATTACGATTAATAATGAAGGGGCAGATATTTGTATCAATCACACAAGTCAGATGTATGCTTCCAATAAAAAAAATAATAACGAAGGCTTCTCTTAGTATTTGATTAATCTAAATTGTTTAAAAATCAATACTAAAAGTTATACAGAAGAGTAAACAATATTTAATTTGTTCCTAAATGTAAACTTAATATGTCATTTATTTGTATTGTTTTATTTATAACATATTATTTCTTTCGTTTAGATTTTTCACTTGAAAGTTAAATCAGATTTTTTTAATTAATTATCCTTACCAAACTTAATAAGCTTAAAAAGATTGTTATAAAAATAACAATGTTAATAAACTTAAACTGTTAAACTTGCATTTATATTATATTAAGCTTAACTGTTTACATTAAACTTTTTCTCCTCATCGTTCAAAATATCTTAAACGTTTAATTGTAATATTTAAAAATAAAGTACAGTTGGAAATTTTTAATTAATAATCAAAATAACTGTTGAAGATTTCAATTACAAATAATATGAGGTTGTGAATCAATATTTTATTTTCAATATTGTCACAATAAAAAATAATTTAGACTAATGAAAAAAAAAAAAAAAAAAAAAAAAAAATCACTCATTTACATGAAACTATTCCAACGTTCTACTACCAACAACAAATTATAGTGTAAACATTAAAATTTCAAGAATTAGGGATATTACATCAAATATGCTGCAGTCAATCACTTAGTCTTATAGTTTTACTTACCCATCATACGTAGTATAGGGTAAGTCTTGTAATCATTTTGAAAATCGAAAAAAATTTTTTGACGGATTTACACGTTTCAGACACTGGAGATTCCGAAAAACATATTTTTAGAAAAAAAAATTTGCCGTCCGTCTGTGTGTCTGTAAACGCTCTATGTCCCGAAAAAATTGAGATAGAGACTTGTAATTTGGTATGTACTTAGTATGTAATAATGGGAAGAAGCCTATTTCATTTCAATAACCTCGATTAACCGGAACAATTTTTTTCGGACTCTCGAAATATTCGTTCTGATGAAAGGTATATAAAAATTTTCGAAATTGTTTATTTTAAGAAATGAATATAAAAGACAATAAAAAAACATAAATTTTGAATAAAGCATGAAGTCGATCGGATAATTAGTTGCCGAGATATTTGGAATCCTATTTTCCACACTCTTCGATTTTTCATGACCCTGTATTTCATCCAAATTTCACTTCAAAGATATATTTTAATTGGAAATTTGACGCTTAATCAGATGCAATAAACCGCTAGTTAATAGGATTATTATTTTTGGAGTTATAAGGAAAAACCTCTTTCAAGCAATTCAGTAATCGAGCCTTTAAAGTTTGTGACGTCATCAAGCCACGATTTTATTTGAATTGCAATGCATTTTATAAGTAGATTACACATTTTTATTTTAATATTTTACTTTATGCATATCCCTGATGGGTAAGTATTACGGTGGCCCCCAACGACTAGTTTTCACTCTAAATAACAAACAATAGAACCTAATACTATATTAATTTGTGCTCTAAATAGCGTCACAAAAAATAGAGTGAATTCTGCAAATTTATTCACAGAATAAACATAAAGAAGTATTTTGTTTTCTTATTAACAAAGGTTTTAAAATATTTTAGTATTTGATTTCAATAATAAATAAATAAAAACCAGTTTTTATATTTTTGAATGTAGTTAAAAATAAACATAATTTGAGAATAGTAAATATTTACTGTGTATCGCACTAAATAATGTTACAAGTTTTTGAATGCATCTTTACATATATGTGTCTAAAATATATAATTTCTTTTCCAAACAACTATGGTTGTTGTATTTTTAAATTGTAGTCAGAATAAAATAAGAAATAATGTAAATAAATAAATAATCTATTTTTCGCGAAACCTTGAATGTTAAGTGTGTGTATTTCATAGATTTGACAGCATCAAATTTGTAAACAAACAAACTTCGCCAAGCAAAGGCGCCAAAAGTAAGGGTTAACTTACCGGAAGTAAAAGGCAAATGTTTCTACATTAGTGTCCTCGGCTTGAGGTTTACAGAAAATTCAGTCTATAAATAGCTGTCAACTATTCCACTTTTTTGTTACCAGTACTTTCGAACAGAAGTCTTCGCCTAATCTTGACATGGTTTAATTGCAGAATTTTGCAATTAAATAAGGTCAGTATTACTATCCAGATTTAGTAGCAACACAGATAAGGATTAGTTGGCAGCTATGCATATATATAAAGTAAAATCTAATGAATGAACAAATAGCAAAAACATTTATAAAAAAAATTTCAGAAAATCTTACTTGCTAAGCATTTTTTTATCAACCAACAATATAAAACATACACGAATGTCCTGGTAAGTTGTGGTGCACAATATTTATAAGCTCTGGCTATATTTAAGTATTCACTGAAAACAAAGAAGTACCAGAGCTGAGCTCCATCATAAATTAAGCACTGATTGCTAGATATCCAGTATTCACTTATAAAATTCACGTAAAATAAATATTTCAATAATATTGAACACCTGCTCCAATTCAAATCCATCAAAGCAAAATAATCTGATGATTTAAAATTATAAACAAGCATCTTTGACTGCTCAAGTGTACAATTTTTAAAATTAAAAATAACGCTAAGGGGCAATTCAAGTATTACGTAAGCAGTAAGGAGGAGTTCAGGGTTTGATTATTTTTCCTGACAGGGAGAAGAGGGGAGGGGGGGGGGGGATTATGACAATTCTTATGAATGCATTAGACAACGCAGCAACAACAAGAAAAAATACATGATGGGAAATGAGTATTCTGTAGTCTGCTCGGAACTTCAAACACGTAACATTTCTATGATTCCTTTTAAAAATTTTAGTTATGATGACTAATTAAGTTAGGGCCCATTGTTAAGTTTTATTGTTCAATGCGATAAACAACAATATATTAAAACCATTTTGCATTATTTTGATACCACAACCCCTATATATGCCTATTTATATAAATTTGTAAGATTAATAGTGTAAATTAATGGTAACTGTTTTTTCCTGGCAAACAGTGTTGACGTACAAAATGTCAAAATCATACATAAGCAAAAAAAAAAGGAGGGGGCTTACTATTTGCTTATATTTTCTGATAAGGGAAGGACGGGGTATAAAATTACTAAAAATATGCTTATGGGTATACTTGAACGACCCCCTAAGGTCACTTGAGAGATAACATCACCATATAACTTTTGTTTTATTCATGTTCGACGAAAAATATCTCTTCTCTGTCAGAACCACCAGCAAAAGGGAAAAGGTTGCTAGAATTTACCAGAAAATGCATATCGCCAAAATTTCACAACTTTTCGATTTTTCTTAGCAGGAAAATTTTCCTTTTTTTTTTTTTTTGTAGACAAAAGCATTAATTTCAAGCTTAAATTGATTATTTTTTTAGATTTGTTTGATAAATGGGCCAAATCAATGTATATTTTAAATATTAATACTAGTTGGCATTGCCCTGGCCCATAATAATAAATTTAAAAAGAAACATCAAGTTTTTATTATTTTATATCTTTAATCAGATTTTGTATGACATATTTTAAAATGAAAAATATTGATATTTAGTGATAAAAGTGCTCATATTCTTGTTTATGTAGGCTTGTTTCATAGTTTTAAAATAAAAAGTTCTTTTTGTCTGAACTCTTTGAAATCTTTATTGGTGATAAATAAACGGTTTTACAACCCGTGTAAAAATTTTGGGAAACATAGCAATAACAAAATAGTCTTCATTTTCAAAACTCTCTGACATTTCAATCGGTTATAAATATAACTGTATCCAAGCTCTCTTTAAAATTTTGTCTGAAATTATATTTTAAAATGAAAAAATTGGCGAAAAAATATTAATATTTATTTAGTGATGCACTCATTTTCTTGTTTACATAGGGTCGTTTCATAGTTTTAAAATAAAAAGTTCTTTTTGTCCGAACTCTTTGAAATCTTTATTGGTGATAAATAAGCGGTTTTACAGCCCGTGTAAAAATTTTGCGAAAAATATTGTTATCTAGTTGTAAAATAAATGTTTTCTTCTTGCTTTTTTGTTTGTTTGTTTTCGTGTCGGCTCTTTTAACATAGCAATAAAAAAATTGTTCTCATCTTCCGAACTCTCTGACATTTCAATCCGATATAAATATATAACTTTATCCAAGCTCTCTTTAAAATTTTGTGAAAAATATGCATATTTAGTATTGGACAATGAGTTCTTAAAAAAAAAAAAACTTCAGCTTTCAATCTCAGAGCAAAAATATATTAGAAGGTCTATGCTTAATGCAATGGTGAGGTGACTCCATCTGTTTGCAATCAACCCTTTTCAATTTCCCTAGGCTAAACAGGTGAGGGCTAATACATCAGGTTTCCCCTTTCTGAGGGGAGAAGCCTTCAAAAAACGTTGGCGCATGTGCAAAGAGACTATATTCGTGTGGAAAATTTGACAGAATGTGCTTTTAATTTTAAATATATAGATAAGCCAACTAAATATATTGTTGATCACTTTACATAATTTATCATTACAATAGATATTAGACATTAAAAAAATGTATGCATGGCTTTTTTCTGTGAGATGTGTGTTGGAGGCGAGTGGGTGCATTCTCCTAAACATTGTGTAAATCTAAGGAGACAAAAAATTTAAAAGATACTTCCTCATTATAGTGGCCTTCACAATTACTATTATCCCACAGTTGTAATGATTTTGCCAATCTTATACAGTAGACTTCCTTAAATCTGTGTAGCTTAAAACCAGAGGTTATGCAGATTTTTGGTCACTGTTTTATTTACATTTTTTAAACAATAATTTTAATTTAATAATGCACAGAAAATTATAAT
Organism: Maratus michaelseni; assembly: GCA_963931845.1. NCBI lineage: Eukaryota > Metazoa > Arthropoda > Arachnida > Araneae > Salticidae > Maratus > Maratus michaelseni. The sequence goes on from OZ007596.1 coordinate 46,335,703, forward strand.
GAATGCTTACAGTAAAATAAAATAAAAAAATTAAGAAAATTTAAAAAACATTTAAAATATAAAAGTAAAGGTCAAGTAAATAATTATTAATGCTTAATTAAATATGATAATGATGAGATATTTTTTTCTTAAATTATTCAGTGAAACTCACCTTATAAATGTACACTAATAATTCACATAAAAATCTTAAAATAACAAAGTTTTCTTTCATGTTCAGCCGTGCTTAATAACCAAAAAAGTTTGATTATACAAAAATTATTTGGTTAAAAAAAATATATATATATTGCAATCGCCACTGATATCAGCAGTATCTAGAATTTTTTCAGAAATAAATTTATACTTTCTTCATGAGAAAACACGAGTTGAATCATATCAAACAGAATTACATATTAAAATGTGTACAGAATGATATAAAATTTTTAAAAAACTAAAATTTTACACTTACATCTTAATTGTAATTGTAAATTACATTGTTTACATCAGGAACGATGTGCGGATTTTAAGAATTTGCAGATTTTAGGGTTGTGGATTTGAGGAAGTATACTGTATATATGTATATCCTAAATGTACCCTATAATATATATATTTTCATAATATTTACGTCTAAAATATATATACATCATAAAATGTCAATATGATTTTAATGTCATATATGTAATATAACTTGGCGATACATTTTAGTCGCCGCTATCTATATCAAGGAAATACCATATTAAATATTTTATTACATTTTAATTAATTTTTTGATAATTATAAAATACTCTGGATAGAAATTACAGACTGCCCAAATGGCGATTTTCTTGTGTCAAACTGTCCCCCTAAACAGATTTAAGAAAAGGACAACACGGACTGAAGCCCCATGAGTTATGTCACAAATTTTAATACAACCTTTTTTATTAAGTATCATAAACATCTTACGGAATATTAATAAAAATGGGATAAATTATTACAATAACAATAAACGCTTACTTTTGGTAAAGCTTTCTCCCTGCTAGATCAGTTGCTGGTGAACACAGCTTTTCCCATTTTACAGTCGAAAAAGCATTGCTTGCGTATACAGTTCAAATTATGTATCAATATACAGCAAGCAATATTTATCCAACTATGCCACAATGCAGCAGTAGTTCTCACCAGAACATGGCAGCTAAGTCACATCAGATGTGGTCATTTCTTCCGAGGATGGCTCTTGGGAATGCCATGTCACTGTTATAGACTTGCACAAAACGATAGCGGTGTGGAGAGTCCTCTCACTTGGAGATCAGTAGATGGAAGAGAAATGCCAATCTCGTGGCAATTATGCCATGTGGTATCCCGTGAAATAAAAGTTGCACATGTGGGTGAACCCAGTTCCTTTAATCGCATTAATATCTACAGTTGTCCAGGATACAACAACAAAATTGGCTCTAAAAAGAGAGAAGATTTCAGATTTTAAAAGTTTGGTTAAAGTAAAAATTAGGCTAGAAATATTTCATAAAATTTTCTGTTTAATAATATATATTATAGTATATATGAAGTATAGATAATGATAATTTGTGGGCTTTTCCAAAATATACATTTATATTGGCACAGATGTCATATATGCACCATGTTGGTGCGATTCCCCCCCCCCCCCTACCAATTTGGCAAAAAAAATAAATTGTTGTTATTTGCTTTTAATTCTATAAATTATTTTTATTAGGTATATCAATATTTATTGGAACAGATGTCATATATGCACCACATTAGCACAATTTTTCCCCCTGCCAATTTGGCGAAAACTTTGTTCTTGAATATTAACATTACAATGTACATTAACGTTTATAACACTAACGTTATAATGTATATTAATGTTATAACGTTATTTTATTTTTATATTGAAATAAAAAATCACATGCTATTATTGCATGCTATTTGTAACTAATATTCAAAAACAAAGTTTTCGCCAAATTGGCGGGGGAAAAAAATCGCGCCAATGTGGTGTGTATATAACATCTGTGCCTTTATATTTTAGACTTATTTAAAATTGACTCACTCAAAAAAATTTCACTTTTAAATATTAATAATTAAATCATAAAATGTTTTCCTAATCTATTATTAAAACAATACTTAATTATCTTTAAACATCTAAAAATTAATGGATTTGTTTTTTCACATTGGTAAGTTCACAGCACTACTGTCAATTTGCAGATAAAGAATTTTATCATCTATCTCTCAGACATCATTACACAAGCATAAAATTTCAAATAACAGAAGTTGCATAATGCAACATTGTATCAGTTTAAAAAAATATCACTAGAATATTCACTAAATTTTGTTTTCTTAATTAAAATATAGTAGAAACCTAAACTGACTCAATAACATTTATCAGGATATAACAATCATCTTATAACTGATGCAATATAAATATAACTATTTGTAAAATGCAGTAGAAAATGTTACATAAGACTAAATGAAATACAGCAAACTACGTCTAAAACAGAATCGACCAGGACCGAGAAAATTTTCCATCATAGATAATATTCTACTTTAGACAGTGTATAACTCTATTAAAATGAGGACTTTAAAATCTTTTAGCATTACACAAAGTTTATTGTACACATAAAAGGTCTAACCTAAATCATAAAGTGGTTTCTGTTATTCTAATGCTAATTTGTGAAAGAATACCTTACCATTAAAAAAAAATTGTAAACATTATTTGCAATGTACCAGTTTGTTTATTTAAGCTTAGCTATTAAACATTTTTTTTTTTAAGTTACATGCCTTATAAATGATTGTTTATTTCCAATCTAATTCTTAAAATTTTCCTAAAGAAAAAGATAAACACAGACTTGGAACTAAATTTCTCCTTTTTTCTACATTCATAATTAAGAAAATAATAAGACTGAAGAGCAATCAAAGAATCCAAATCTAATAACTTGTATATAATATTAAACCTGCTGCTTTCTTGTTGACCAAATAAAGTACATATAACAAATTCAATGGGATAACTCTCAGATTCATTACTCCTCACTTAGAGAATACAGAATATTTTTTACACAAAAAGAGCATTAATTCCAATCAAAGTTACAGGATTTATGGATTAAACTATGGTGAAGTAAAAGTTAAATGCCATTCGAATTGAAATATCACACGAAAACATTGCTCAATTAATAATAAATCATACATGATAATGTGTGCCAATTTTTAGAGATGTCTGTTTAAAAAAGTTGTATATGATTGCAATTGATTTAAATTTCATACAAAGTTTTAAATCTTCATAAAAGTTTCAGCATGAATGGAATAACAAAAAAGATTAAACTCAAATATAGTACATCTGCAGGTGAAATGCATAAAAAAACAAAAATTAAACAACAGAGTTTTCTTTATATAGCAAAGTTAACAAGTAAATATCTGAAAAGGCAAACTGTTTTGAAATTAGTAATACATATTTCACCTTTAAAAGAGAATATGATAATACAAAATACACTGGCTTATTTAATTTAGAGAAAGTTTGTTTACATGCTTGAATAAACATGAATGTTCAAGTATTAACAAAACTGGATTGACGTTTGTCTTTAACTAATTTTCAATTTAAATACCAATGGGCTGGGCTACAGTAAGCAAATCTTTCTTAACTTATAATTATTTTAAATGAGAAAAGAGAAATTTAATTCTAAATTGCCGAAAAACACATTATCAAATAAGGATATATAATAAATTAATAAAATCAATGAAACAAGTATATTTAATTCATTATGAGAAAGAAATATCCATAATCATAATATATAATATTTTTATTTACTTTTTTTTTGTATTGTTAACATTCAATCATAATAAAATAATTTTGAGAACTGCACTTTATGTATCCATTATTACATCAGAAACGAACTATATATTTAGTATTTTAATATTAATAAAAAGCATCTGATTCATTATCAAAAACAGAGATATTTATCCTACAAAAAAAGTGCAATAATAAGTACTATACTGGATTGCTATTTACTAAACGGAAAGACATTAATAAACGATATAAACTTGTTAAGAAAACTCACTATTTTGCTTGAATCACAAAAAATGGAATTTATTTTTGTAAAAGCTGCGATTTTACAAACCATCATGCGTAGAACGATTGGAGACGATGTCGAATGGTGATTGGTTGACTGCCCGAGACGAGGTAGGAGGAGCTTAATGTGCTTGAAGAGGATATTTTTCATTTCGTTGAAGATTCATAAGAAAGTCTGATCTTGCATATTCATGTTTGCTTTATTTTTAATGATGCTTAGGACATATTAAACGTGTCTAACAAAGAATTATTAACTTAATCCAATTAAAAGAAAACAATCCATTTGTACAAGTATAATTTGAAAAAGCAAATCAAATACTTCTAGCTCTTATATTTTCAGAGGTCATTATCTAATTCAACTCTTGTTTTTTTTTTTTTTTTTTTTTTTTTTTTTTAAGAAAAATAAAACTATTTTAATTGTAAAGGTTGATGAAAACTAATTTAAATTTGTAGTAGCTTGTGTGCATTTTTTAAGGGAAAAAACTTTACGTCCAGCATAATTTATTGATACATAACAAACCTTACATAAAGTTAAACATATTTAATTTATAAATTATTATATTCTTTGATATCTATAATCTATAACTTCCAGTTTTCAAATAAAGATTACATGTTTACATTTTTTTTTGTAATTTTTATTTTAAATTTTATTTATAGTAAATACTAACTACAATTAGCTAGAATTAAACAAAAAAAAACATATTAAACATTATTTCACAAGAATAAACTGAAAGCACAGCAAATAAATGTTAGCTTTCTGAATGTTTATTATTATTTTTTTAATAATCATAATTGAATTAATAAACGAAAATAAAATTACTAGGTTGTTAAAAACTTTTTGAACTGTGCTATTTCATAAAATCAACATATACTTAAGCAATGCAGTTTTCAGATTTTTATATAGTTATTTATTTCATAAAATCAATATATACTTAAGAAATGAAGATTTCAAATTTATATATACTAGTTTTAAATTTTTTACTGAACTTAAAGGTTTATTAAACAAACTATTTTCTTCATATCTTTAAGGCAAGACAGCGTAAAATACAAAATTTTCATACAAATTCATTTAATTTTGGAATTATTTTTTTCTTTTTACAATTAAAAATTTGTAAACATTGCACTGCAAAACAAAAAACACTGCAAAATTTAACTGGAAAAAAAAATTCATTCAGTAGTTAAATAATTAAAAAAGCTATACAAATTACACTTAAACGCCTAAAATCCATGCAACTTCTAAGCCGTTAAAAATACACATACACATGTAAATTAATTTTTTTATTTAAATAATTTAAATGGTTTATTACGAAACACACATAAGCAATCCAATATGTAATAATAATGCTCACAAAATGTGTAGTGGCGCCATCTGTTTGTAAAATAAGCAATTAATCACTCAACTTTTTTTTTCGCAAAATAAAAATAATGATATTACTATATTTATTATTACTAGTGTTAGATAGATTTATCTCCTTTACTTTCGCTATTATTATTTGTAATACAGTTATGAAATGATGCCATTGTATGCTTTATTTAATCTATTTATAATAATTTAGTTTGGTTGTTATTGTTTTTAGCCTAAATGTACCAAAATTAACATGTAAAATCATGAAATCAACACAATCCCTGTATATGATTTTCTGCTATTCCAATTTTCACAAAATTCTTGAGATCACGATGACATTAAAATATATATTACTGATGTAGACGACATATACAAACTTTTTTTTTTTTTTAATAAATAGATTACTGATGTAGACGACATAGACAAAAAATAAAAATAAATAAATAAATAAATAAAAAGAAGAAGAAGCAGAAACAGAAATAAAAACAAGAAGTCCTAGCTTCCGGATTTTAATAGTGACCAAAAACGTTTTGTTTCTATTACACATTATTAATAACAAATAACATTAACATACATGTAATGTTTGGGCTTGTACAAAGTGTATTAACCGAAACATAAGATCATATTTCAAGCTATGTCTACAAAACCCAAGCTTTTCTTTAACATAGATTGGTTTAGAGAATGTATAACAAATCTTTACGCAAAAATATTAATTATATAATAATAATATTAATTATATATTTTAATAATAATATTAATTATACGTTTAAATAATAATACTTATTAATATTAATTGAATATATTTAAATAAAAATATTAATTAATATTAATTATACTTATTTAAATAAAAATAATAATTAAAAATTTAAATAATAAAATAATAGAAAAAGAATTTTAGTAAATTAATAGAGATTTTTAAGAATAATGCTTAAGTTTAAAAGTTGAAAACTTTAATTAATTAATTCTGCTAATTTGATAATCATCTGTTACTAAAGTTCTAATAAAAAAAATTTTAATGAAAGTTTAGGAGTTATTGCATTTTAATAAATGTTCGTATAGTTATTAAAAAATAGCTTATATGAATTAAAATTTAATTTAATTCTTGAAATTATCTGATATTAGATTTTATTGTATGTAATAAAAAAATTAATTTTTATTTACCTTAATTATAATTATAATTTAACATTGTTTAACTTAATCCTAATTAAAATTTAATTATCTAATTGACAATAAAATATTGCAGAGCAATTGATAAAGATCAACTGACCTTTATATCAATTCTTAAGAAGCACTGTTGATAATTATTCTTTATTAACTAATTCAATAAAGATCAAAGCAAAACTCTAAAAATGCAAAAAAATTGGAAAGGACACAACTCGATACATCAAAATTACGAGCCTGGTGCTTTAACCACCATACAAGATCTGACACAAGATTATTAGCTTTTAATACAATTTGTTCATTTAATACGCTTTAACTCCTCCCCTCACCAACTACGTAACCATCTTTTAGCCAATCATCATTCGACACCGCCTACAATCGCTATACGCGTGATGGTTTGTAAAATCGCGACTAGATGCTTTTTAAAGGCTTTGTCTGAAAGGTTTGCAAACATTGTAAAAAGGATTATAAAAGGTTGCTAGTTGACACAATCTGAGGTACTTTGTAAGTGTTTTAGGACAAGCATACCAAAATGTAGAAATGTAAGGCTAGTTGCAGGATTTCATATTGACCATTGTAACAGGAATTACAATCAAATGTAGATAATAATGCTTTTATTATAAGCATTTATAAAGGAAATGAAAAAGGTTTTGATGAATCTCTTAGTTTTAAATCTTAATTGACAGAGGTATGAGATTTTCATCAAAATAACTTGACTTAGAACTTTTCTTTTGTTTATGTAGGAAACTAAATTTTAGCATAATATTTATATATTGAAAGAAAAAAAATGGAAAATAATGATTTTTATTTGCACACATTATATTTAAGAAGTCATATTATATTTAGCAAGTTACATATTTTAATTAATATATTGCTTTTTTCCCTTTAAAGTAATTGCTAAAATTTGAATATATTTATTTTTTATATTTTAATTAATATATTGCATTTTATCCTTTAAAGTATGCTACAAATATTAATTGTTGATAACATTAAAAAAAAAAAATCTAATATACATTTTGTTAGAATGAACGGTAATAATTATTTTACAGAAGTTTCCTAACTTTTGTTTGAATTTGACAAAACTAATTAAAATAGATAACTTTTATCTTTTTTTTGTATTTTTTACAATTAATCAGTTTTAAAATAAAGTCTAAAATAAAGCGGGGATATTTTCCTTTTACAGTGAATTCGGGCAACAAGAAAATTTGTATACTATATTTTTGCTTAAGCCCTACTATCTTGAAAGTTTCACAATATTTTAAATTTCTGAGTTGGGAATTGCTTATGTCTAGGTTTTTATGTTGTCTTTACCTTTGTGTTTTCATATTTGAAAACTGATAATGGTCAACCCAGTATCAATTATTCTTATTTATTAGTTGATTGACAAACTGAAGAAAGTTAAATATAACTGCATAATTTAATTTGATAAAGATTTATCTCCATTTAAGAGCTATATAAAACCAAATTTTAGTATTTATATAATTACTGAGAAAAATAACATGCAATTTCCATTTATAATATTTTTATATCATATGCATATTACCTATTTGTTTATTTTTAATCTTTACTTTAAGCATGTTTTCATTCTACTTAACACAGAAGGACAATAATTTTTCAGAATGATTTATCTCTGAATTAAATCTATTGATGCTCCGTAATTAAAAATAAATAATAATAATCAGTTAACATTATTTAGACCTTTTTTCCTTTAAAATGTAAACCTTCATTTTAAAAATCGCTCATAATTATTAGCATGTATATTGAAACGTCAAAAATTTAAATAGTTTGACTTCATCAAAATTCATATTTTAAAATTCATGAAAATAAAATGTATTAAAGAAAGTAATAAAAATAACAATAATTTAAAATATTCTAGCAACGCATGCAATAAAAATTTTATATTTTAAACGTACATAATTGAATGATATAATTTTATGCAATATAAATGACTAAATTATAAGAAAATAAAACATATGCCTAAAAATAATTAACTTTGACTAAATTGCAGTTTAAATACAAGTACACAATCTATTATTATTATTACGCAATATTTCAAACTTTTGAAGGTAATTTTTAATCACATGAACTATAAGATGGATATTTTAAAATTGGGGAACATGAATAGGTAATGACATAAACGATAATAATATAATTTAAAATATAAACATAAACAAATGCCACTCTGTATCTATTGTATTTTGCAATGAAAGTATGGTTAAAGAACTCGCACTAATTCGTTAAGAATAAAAAACATATTATAAATGGAAATTTCAAGAACTATAACAGAAATATGCGTATGTATGTAGTTCTTGCAATAAGATAAATCTATATCAAATTAAATCAATACAAAATAGTTTAACATACTTCGGATTGACTATGATTGCACATGTAAATGAAAAGCCAGCCCAGCACAGGCAAAGCGATGCTACGTGACCTACTCGCACGCCATTATCACCTTCAATGAGAGAATGAATAAGCACAATTTGCAGCTAACAGAGTGATAAAATAAGTTGCGCATGCGCGGAAAATTGAATTGATGATTTTAGAAGGTAGGTTTCCTGACGGTTATTCCAAAAGCCTAATATTCAAAACATTACTGTGACCGTGATATACGCTAAAGATAATATACCTTCGCAGAAAAGTCGAAAGAAAATGAAAAGAGACCGTTTTCGGAACCTTGTTTGCTCCCGGGTATGTTTTGCTGGTCCCGGGTATGGTCGGGGTGTCGCACTGCTCTATATGATGCTGCTCTATACTGCACTGAGCTGATTGTGGAGCTGCGTGGGGGCATAATTTCCCTGTCCACCGCCGATCGACGATTGGGACTTTAACGCTTTCTGATTATTTGTTAAACCGAACGCTTCTTAAGTCATTTCTGGTTGAACATGGTTTCTTATATAATATCTATTAATTTCTATATAATCTAATTAATTTATAACTGTAATATAATAAATATTATAGTAATATAAACTAATTAATTTCTATATAATCTAATCTCTATAATCTAATATTTCTATATAATCTATTAATATATATTAATTTCTTATATCATATCTTCTTAAAAATCTTCATAATCTTCCAAAATACCGGAAATGACTTAAAAAGCGTTTGATTTTACAAATAATCAGAAAGCGTTAAAGTCCCAATCGTCGATCAGCGGTGGAGACGGAAATTATGCTCGGTGGGGTGTCGTGGTCGTCGCTGAACACTCGCAGGTCGCTAACTGTCTAATCTGCTTTTAAACTCAATGGTTATTCAGAAAGGAAACAAAAAACTATACAATCAATCAATCTACCAGTTACATAAACAAAAACATTTAAGTTCTCATAATCAACTTATTTTGATATTATTTTTTTGAAAACATGCCCAACTCCACATCATCTGATTTGCATGTCGCTATTTATGCATCAAATATGAATGTACTAAAACAATGTATCGAGAGAAAAGATCTCATCGATTCCTACTGGAGAGGCTGTACTCCAGTTAGCTCAGCTCTTTATTTAAGACGCTATAGTATACTTGAATTGTTAATTCAAAAAGGTGCCAATGTGAATCTCGTAACTAAAGACAATAAAATGGAGCCACCACTTTTTGGAGCATGTCGGATAGGATGTAAAATCGCAATCAATATGTTGCTAAGTGCTCCTTCTATAGACATAGAACAATGTGATTTTTTTGGTAGAAGTGCCTTCTGGGCTGCAGCGAGATACTGTTCATTAGATATAATTGAACTTTTCTTAAGCAGAGGTGTAGATTTAAATAGCAAACGTTCCATTTGGCATCCTATAAGAGGGGCTCTTGAACAAAATTGGGTACCTGCACGGAAAATCATACATTTATTTTTACGCAGAGGATGTATTCTATGTGCATTTGATCAGGAAGGTCTCCTTAAAAAGTGTATCGAATATGTAGATCGTGAAACATTTTGTTTATGTGTTTCTGCGGGTTGTAAAGTTAATTCCTATCAAAACTGGCTATCTTTTGATAAATTACCAGAAGTTTGGCAAAAGGATGAGTCATTCTGTAACTGGATTGCTTCACTGAATGGAAGTCCACCCTCTTTACTAAATATAACAGCTTCATTTATTCGTACTTTGTTAATTAAAAAGTGGATTGTCTTGTCACCTCAATACATTAATAAGCTCAATTTGCCAGATACATTGAATAATTTATTGTTACTTCAGGTTTAGTATTTTGTGATTACGATATTTCAGATACTACATTAAGTCATTAAGTGTCAAACATAAATTTGAGTTTTAATGTATAGTTCAGTTTATAAAAAAACAATACACTTGTCCTTATTTATGAATAAATTGCAACACAATAAAGGTGTTATTAGATCAGAAAGAATGTCTTTCATGGCATGGATATTTTGTCAGCATAAGGGAATATTTATAAGGGTAGATGTGCCAGTAATGAGCCTCTTTCAACATTTTTGGTTTATAAAAAAATAACCAATAAAAATTCAGCTTTTCTTCCTCATTAATATGCTTTCTTTAAATTCTAGTTTTAAATACAATTATAATATCAATTATCTATTACTTTTTGTGGGGGTGTCCATTACTGGAATTTAGGGGGTTTTGATTTATTTCTGTTATTTACAATTAAATTTCGATTCACATTGGGAAATGTGACTACGAGCATGGTTAAATATTGTTGGTAGATTAATATACTATTAAAAAATGTGGAATATAACAATTGTAACTATTAATTAAAAAAAAATTAAAGAAATTCCTTAAGGGTGTCCATTACTGGCACATCTACCCTATATACATTTTGAGTTATGTAATAGCCATACTTCAACTTTTTACTGTAAACAATTTTTGCCATATCGAATTTACTCAGACTTTAATACAACCTTAAATTTCAAAGGACAATTCATATTAAAAAGTATTAAAATTAAGATTGTATGAAGAGAAATTGGTAGTTTTTTGTTATAGGAGCTTTGGTGAGAGAAGGAAATTTGACAACATATTTTCTGGCAACCTATTCATTCTTTCAATGTACACAAGCAATTTTTTCAATATTTATGAAATTTATTTAATATAAAGAAGCCATTTATCTATTTTTATATGCACACAGAAGTAAATTGTATATATATAAACTAGCAGAGTTGGGGAATTTTCAGAAAGTCTTACTAGCCAAGGATTTATTTAACTAGCCAGCAAGATGCAACATACAGTTAAAAGCTGTTTTGACAAAATGTATGCGACTGCAAAAATAGTTAACTACTATTACTAGGGATAGAGATGCACAGACTATTCGGTATTCGGCCATACTAACCAAATATCAAACTATTCAGTCTGCTGAATATTCGGCTTTGTCAAATATCAAACTATTCGACCTGGCCGAATATCAAAACAAACCAAATACTTAAAAAACCTTTTAAAAAAGTATTGCACTCACTCATTGATGTTTTTCGACTGTTTGGTTGGCGCGATTTTCAAGACTGCACCAAACCAGTAACTTAATACAATAGCTAGATTGCCATTAAAGGAAAAAAAATCCCCTAAATTTGGTGACTTTTTTCCTTTTTATAACCGATTAAAAGAAAAAACTGTGCGCGAGTGTATGACATCATAGCCAAAGTATTTCTTAAAACCTTACACAACTTCTACTTTTAACTATCATTTAATAAAGTTATTCAGAATAATTAGAATCATATTAGAGAAAGCTTTTACATTATTTATTTGTTATTTGAAAAGTATCACTTAAGAAAATTAACCATTAATGATAACCTCCATAGTAATTTAATGATGTACAAATGGAAATTTCTGAACATTATTTAGTAAATAATCTGTTTCTTGCTTTTTTTCAAACTTCTAAAAAATGGAAAAAACTTTCAGCGGTGATAAAAGATGTCAAGACAGACAGTTTTTGTCCGGGAAACGCAGATTGCAACCTACTCAGTTATAAATACAGTGTATCTCATTCTAGTTCAATCTTGGATTTTTGTTTGTTACTTTAACAATAATGAAGATTTAGTAACTGTATTTTTAACAGTTATTTGATTTCTGTGAAATATTGTAAAATGATGAGAAGTGATGGAAATTGCCACCATTCATATCTAAACAACACTGAGCTAGACATTCCTTTATTCAGGATGCAGTTAACAGTACTTATACTGTGTCACTGGCAAACTTTCAGTCACTTCTTGTGATATCATTTTGTACAAACAAAATTAATATGATGCAAATCTCGCTAAAATATCTACATTATTTTTAAAGTTATGAACGAAAATTCAATTTCAGCTTGTAGTGACACTCCCTGTATTTTAGATAGAAAGTACTATTGTATTTTTGATGGAATAAGTGGATTGAGATGATGTTTCTTGTTCAAAAAATGTTTGTCTTGAACTTAAAAAAAAATAAGCCAATGTTACTTTATATTTGGTTACCTTTTAAATAATTTAATTACCCCTGACTTTCTTTTAATCGAAGTATATTAGATTTACATTATAGGCATTACTTTGAGTGAATTTTCAGAAAGATATTAAATAAAAATTTAACAAATCCAATTCACATTAGTTTCCTCAAAATTCTAAAAAGATGTAAAGTTTGTAAAATATATAGCTTTCTGGGCTCATTTAATATAAGAAATTCAAATAAAGTATCAAAATTAGATGTTGCATGTTTTTAATAGGCAAAAAAATAATTTATATAGTTTTTAATATTTAGTCAGACACTTATGAAAAGGGAAAAAAAGTCAGGATATTGTTTTTATGAATGGAACTGTAAGATTTAATTATATTGAAGAACAAAGTTTTCATGAAACTGGCGGGGAAAAAAAATCACGTCAACATGGTGCGTATATGACATCTGGGCCATTACCGTAAAATCTCGAAAGTAAGCCCCCCTCCCCCTTTTAAGCAATTTTGATTTTCTTTTCCATTCCCAAATATAAGCCCCTCCTCACACATTTTTTTTTTTTTTGCACAAAAAATTGATTTTAAAAATCCAAGGAAGAGAATTTTCAATCTTTTGAAAATTTTGGTAGATTTCCCCTTTTGCTTTTATATTTTGTTAACGAAATACCCCCCCCCCCCACACACACACATGAAATGTCTGATTTCCTTCTCTGCCCTCCCCAACACAAAAAGTTGATATACTACTTATGACACTTTGATATGACACTTGAAAATCTTAAATTCTTCTGGTCTTCTTACTACTTGCTAGTAATATAACAACAATAAATAAACAAGAACGAAAAATCATGCTTCAAGCATAGATTATGTAACACTTTCCAACGCTTCTAAAATAATTTTACAAATCATACCGTTTAATAAGCTAAAAGATAACATCTAAGTAATCCGAATACTTTTATTCAGCCCTGTATAGGATCTATAGATTTGTATATATACTACATAGGATAATAAATTTTAGTTCAGTTAGGAAATGCGTAGCACAGTTTAAAATTCTCTGTCTGGAGTTAAATAATACGGAAATGTGTTCGCGAACTTTTGTGCTTCCCTGTATAGGATCTACAGAATTTTTACACACCACTTAATAGACAAAAAGCGAGTTAAAATTAAAATCGCTTTCAGTAACTTAAAACGCACTTCGAGGAATTATTGTTAACAGACAGTAGAGAATTCTTTTGTGTGTCCCTGTAAATGAACGATAACTGCTATACACACGATATTCTGTAGTAAGCCTCTTGTAATGCACCTCATATAAATTTCAATGCGTTTTAAATAGGGAAACATTATTTAAATAAACTGCAGACGATTTTTCTCCATAGACGTAATGTAACGGAATTCTTTTGACTGTCCCTGTACAGTAAGTATAAGTGCTATGCACACCCTATTCCATGTTAAGCTTCTTCTAATGCACCTTAGTGATATATATAAATTTCAATGCGTTCAAAATAGTGAAACATTATTTAAATAATCCGCAAATGATTTTCCCCCATAGACCGCAATGTAATGGAATTCTTTTGAGTGCCCCTGTAAAAAAACTATAAGTGCTACACACTTCCGTTGAAATAGGGAACATGCTATAGATAACGACTATAACATATAAAAATTGCAGAGCAATCCGAGCATATTTACGGGAGTTAGAGCACGGACAGACGGCAGACGGCAGACGGCCAGACAAACCGAAGTCATAAACACTTTTCAACTAAGTTGGAAAGTGTTAAAAATCAGTCCTCCAAATTACAATCTCCCCCTCCCCCCTCAGCACACAAAGTTTAAAAGCTTTAAAACTTTTTATTAAAAAATATATGCTCTATTTTTTGCTGTCTAGTGACAATAAATATATAATCAACCATTATAATTACCTCTCTACCCCCAAAATTTCTGCTTCCCCCTCTTTGTCAACCCCTATATTTTTTTAAAAACTGTTTATTAAAAGAAAATTTTCTGTCCTATTTGTTGCTCTCTATTAACAATAAGTAAATAACAAATCATCTAAATTACAACCCCCTTCCTTTGAAATTCATATTGCCCCCTCATCCCCGAGAATACAAAGTTTAAAATTTGTAAAACTCTTATTTAAAGAAATATTTTGTCCTATTTGTCGCTCTCTACTAAAAATAAATAGATAATTTGTCACCTAAGTTTTCTCTCTACTCCTACCCACACACATACAATATTTAAAACTATTTTAAAAAAAAATCTGCTGTACTTGTTTATCTTTTGTTACAATTAATGAATAATCAATCATCTTAAATATCCTTCTTTCTCCCAAAAGTTCTATATTCCCCTGCCCTCCCCCCACTCAGCAAATACTTTAAAATATGTAATATATATTTGTTTAAACACTGTTCTATTTCTTATTTTATAGTAAGGTAACTCAGCTCATCTACATCATCTCATATTCACTTATCTTAAATAATCATACCCTTTGAAATTTTTGCTCTCTCCTTTTCTCCCAAGGGAGGGAGGGTTGGATTTCTAAATATCTGAAAGGAAAGCAAAAATTTTCATCTTTTTTGTAGTTTGGCTGTTCTTTCCTCCCTGAATCATGTGTATATTTTATGTTTTGAAATAAATATGTTCTCTGAAATAACATTAACAAAATATCAGCTGTGAGAACAGTCAAACTATAAGAAAAACTAAAATTTTCTCCCTGCCTCCATGTCTAGAAATTCACCCCTTTTTTCTGGGGATGGGGATTGGAAATTTAAGGGCAGAGTTACATGATCATTTATTTACTGTTGCTACAAAATAACAATAAAGCATAAAAATCTTTAAAATTTTTTTTAAAGATTTTAAAGTTTGTGTGCTGGGGCGGTTGGGGGAAGGGAGGGAGAAGCAGAATTTTTTTGGGTGGGGGGAAGAGCAAAATAGATAATTATTTAATTATTGTAAGAAATTTTTTTTAAGATTTTAAAGTATATACTGGGGGGGGGGGGGAGCAAAGAAAATAAAGAGGACTCTTTGGGGGAGAGGGAGGGAATAATTTAGATTGTTATTTATTTATTGTTACAAAAAATAACAAATAGAGCAGGAAAAATTAAGAATTTTAAAGATTTAAAATTTAATGTGATGCATTTGCAGGGGGAGGGTCTTCGTGAGATGAGGCTGGGAGGCAGTGGGAGAAAAGCAGAGATTTTAGGAGGAGGGGTTGATTTAGGTAGTAGTTTAGGTTTATTTATTGTTAATATAGAGTATTAAATAAGTCTGAAAAGAAATTTAAAATTAAAGAGTTATAAAGGTTAAACTATGGGGTTTTTGATACTAGAGGGGGGGCAAAGGGGGAAGCAGTAATTTTGAGAGGGATTTAGATGACTGATTATTTATTGTTACAATAAAATAACAAATAAAGAAAAATATTATAAATTTTTTTTAAAAAAGATTTTCAATTCTTTTTTTTTTTTGGGGGGGGTGGGGGGGTAGTTTTTAGGATTGGTTTTAGATTTCATATATTTATTTATTTTTGAGTGAAGATCTGTCAAAATACAGAAGATTCTTGCCCCTTTTTACTTCTAAATTAATGGTAAAACGGGTTTTTAGATGATTTTTTTTTTAATCCCGATTATAAGCCCCCCTCCCACATTCAACCTTTTTTGGTTTTGAAAAAAGGGGGGCTTACAATCGGGATTTTACGGTAATTATTTACCTGATCTTTACTTTGACTATTTTAAATGTTTTTTTAATTTTTCTTAATTTTTATTATTATACTGTATTGTAAGCTTTCATTATAATTTCGAATGCACTCAGGGCTGGAATTTCAGGGCGGGATTCATGCCTAAAATTTTGAAATCCCGCCCAAAATAATACACCATTTTCAGGAGAAATTTGTGTTATTTAATTTACTTGCAACCGAATAATAAATTTCGTGATTTTTTTCCCGCAACTGATCGATGAACTTTGCATTTTTTAAGCGACTGATCAACGAACCTTGCATGTTTTCTGCAATCGATCAACAAAATTTGTGTTTTTTCCATGATCAATCGGCGAAATTCGCGTAATTTTTCGTTTTTTTCTTTTGACAGATTGCCGAAGTTCGTGATTTTTTTTTTTCCTGTGTCCGACTGACAAATTTAGATTTTCTTCCCTGCGTTCGACCGATGAATTTAACGATTTTTCCTTGCCACCGACTGATGAATTTCACAATATTTTCTCGCAATTGATTGACGAATTTCGCAATATTTTCTGGTGAGCAATCAACGAACTTCATGTTTTTTTTTCCTTGACCGACCATCGAACTTTACGAATTTTTCAGTAAACGATTGGCGAATTATTCGGTTTCTTCTGGTGACAGATTGATGAAATTCACTATTTTTTTTTCGTGCCACACTGCAAAATTTGAGATTTTTTTCTGCAACTGACTGACGAATTTTGCGTTATTTTCTTGAGACCGACTGGCAAACTTCGCCGTTTCTTCCTGCGACTGATCGGCGAATTTAGCTATTTTTTTTTTTCTATGAATATAGACATAGATAAAGACTTTAATAAAATAGCCTTTCAAAGAAGAAAATAGTTTATCAAAAAAGGTTTTAAATACAATGTCTGTGTAGGACAGTTGTATTAGTTCGCCTACTTCTTCAAATTGTCTGCTTGACAGCCATTATTTGGTAGGTATAATAGATTTATTCTATGGTATGTATTCGTATTGTTCTTTGTAGGTGGCGTTACCTTAGTACAGTTGTACACTGGCTGCCATGTAGTTCCAAAGTCACAAATCGATATTAACACTATTTCTTTAGAGGTCCTTATCTATTTCTATGTTCATGCATAAGACGAATTTCATTATTTTATTCCCTCAATCAATTGACTAAATTCACAATTTTTTTCAACGATCAATAGACACATTTAAAGATTTTTTTTCCCCTGCGACCGAAAAGAGGTAAAAGAACAAAAAAGGGCAGTAAAAGCCACCGGTCGCTGCACCATGGTCAAATTGGCTTAGAGTCAGCACTAAACAAAAGATCTCATTACTTTTACTTCTTGAGGTAAAGGAGTAAATCTTTTTAATCCTTGTGAAGGAGTAAAAGTGTACCTTGTGAAAGAGGCTTCAGCACCCTAAATCAAATAAAATCTAAATTCGGAAATTCATTTAACAACCTAATTGTTAAGGGTTCCTAACATTTGGTGGAACTGGAAAAATACTGAATATATAAAATTTAACTTTCTTCCTTTTTTTATAATAAAAATAAAAATTTTACATAATCATTCTGAGTTGACTTAATTTTTTTCAATGGTATTTTGTCATGTTTGCATTAATGTAATTCTTTAAATAGCACGTAAAATAATATTTGGGTTTAAACTTTAAAGATATTTTTTTCTCCCTCCTAAACATTACAACTCCCCTCCATTTAAAAATGTTGGGAGGGAGACTCCTCTTCTTAGAAAAATTGAATTTCAAGCCCTGGCACTATTAAATTCAAATTATTGTTTAAAAAATGTAAACAAAACAGTGACCTAACTCTGCACAACTTCTGGTTTTAAGCTATGCGTATTTGAGGGAGTCTACTGTATTTTGATTATCAAAAACAAGCTGTAAAATAAGATATTTAAAAGCTTAATTGTGATATAATTCCATTTTTGCCAACTTTAATCATAATGTAAATTGCTACTAAATGGAAATATCAGAATCTTTTCTGTATGCTACAGTATTGGCTGCTTATTATTTTTTCTTAAAACTAACTTTTTTTCCTTAATTCAAAATATTGGTTAGTTTGAACTTTGAATTTAATTCTCTTGAAAGCCACTCTGAAAAGAATGTTACAAATCTTCTTCGTCTTAATATTATTATTTGATAAATTGAAAATATTGTGATGAGATGCCCCATGCATTTATTGCACATATTGCAGCAAATTTTTGGTTTATCTGCAGAGAGACAGCAATGAGAAAACTCAGTTTTAATTTATATATTTTTAGTTTAAAAAAAAAAAAAATCAAGGTTAAGTAGAATTTTATTTTTTGTTGCTCAGGTGGCTACTTACAAATAGAGAGATAAAAAAACAAGAAAAAAAAGCGTTTTTATCATTAAGATAAATTTATTTTCTTAACTGTATAAAAACAAACTATTGCTAAATTCATGGATTTCTGAAAGTAAATATTAGGATACATAGCATTGCTTAACACAATTAATTATATAATAAACAACTCTTTTATTTTCTTATTGTATTTTGTAGTGTTTGGTGTTTATTCTGCATGTTATTTATTTGTTTGATGTTGTTTTATGTCGTTTGATTTAAAAAGAGTTTTGATACTTAATTTCAGCTGTATAGTGTTTGATTATGAGAATATACAAAGATTAAATTATATAAATATATACAGGGTTTTTGTAAACTGTTTAAAAAAAATGAAAGGGTGATAGTACCCATCAAGATAAACAATATGTACAATAGCATTTATGGTAGCAAATCACTCAGAGTATCAGAAAAAGCGAAACTTAAAAACACATCTAATAAGCACGAGTCCTCACTCCTCATGTCATTTCTGTTCTGCCGGATATGCAGCAATTATTGTAGGCAAAGTTTTAGTGAGAAGAATCATTAATTGTAACTGATTGGCTGATCAAGGTACACAGTGGGCCTGTGGTCTGACCTCCATGCTCACCAGAACTAAATCCACTGGGCTTCTCCTTGCGAGGGTATATGAAAGCATTGGTATATGAGACACCTGTAAAATCTGCAGAAGATTTTCTTGCAGCTGACAAGATCAATAAGATACCAGGCATCTATGTGAGGATGCGCCAGTCTTCATTTGCCGGTGTGAACTGCAAGAGCACCCTGGAATTACACTTTGAGAGTCTTTTGATGATCTGCACAGTTTCTTGCAACTTATTTTGCTGTTCTAATGTAAATATTGTTCATCTTGCTGGGTAGTATTCTGTTCGTCTTGCTGGGATCCCTCAGATTTTTCTCTAAACAGTTTATGAACACCCTGTGTATATACAGAGGTTTATGTAGGTTTTTTTTTTCTTGGGGCCCATTTTGTGAAAAGTAAATCTTTTTTTTTGCGAAATTGATTGTATTTTTGTGAAAAATAACACTTTGTAACTGAGGGTGAAATCCAGTTATTCATTCAAACCAAGCATTTATTAATAGTAACTTCTCTAAGTACTTCTGCTAAAAATTTCTACTCTGGTGAACTTGCTTTGTTTGCAAATTACACATTTTAAAATGTAACAAAATAAAAATAATTAATGAACAGTATGTTCTTATGGAATGGAATTTTTTGAAGGTAGCCTGTTTTTATTAAATGGATTTTTGTGAAGGGCTCGTAAATAGGCCCCAAATTTTGCCCAGATTGACCCCTTTTATGTATATGTGTGTGTGTTTGTATGTGTATTTCCTTTTTGAAACACAAAATATTTATTTGTTTTATAATGTTCATATTGGTATATTTTCTTGACTTTGATGAGTTTTGGTCAATTCAAACATTTTTCGTGCTTGTAGTTTGAATTAAAGTCAAAATCCACTGTATATAATAAGCAGGGATGGGGAATTTTCAGAAAACTTACCAGCCAGCAAGATGCAGCATACAATAGAAAATTTTATGACAAAATGTACGTGACTGCAAGAAGTTAAATACTATTACTACAATGCATTTTCATATTTTGTTTTCAAAAAATTAAAAATATATCGTACAACAGATGAAAGTTTAGTATAGGTTAGAACTTAGTATGATGTTTTCATCGTGCAATTTTGGAAAGTTGCAAAACGTAGCTAACTAAAATAAAATAATAAAAAAAGTTTTGGCATATCTTCTATAGCCTGCAGTTTTTCAAAGACTGCCTAAAAATTCACTTGTCCTATTAGAAAATCCACTCGCCAGTGGTGAGTAGAATTAGGTTTCCCCACCCCTATCAATAAGAAATAATTATCATTATTAATTTACAATTAAACTGCCATATGATGTGTTGTAAGTATTGAGGAAAGAAACAAAATTTTGCTCTTTACCTTGCACTACATACAATGCTCAACTTTCTTTTCTGGCCTGTTTCATATTTTTATAACTTATGCATTTGTATGGGATGTTTATTTGTGGAAAATAAAAAAGTTGATATAACTATTTCTTTGTAACAATGACTCCTTTTGTGTTTAAATTTGCATAGTTTCATAAAAATACTTTGAAAATTTCAAAACTTCAACAGTGATTGTAAGAGGGTAATACATTAACTACATCACACTTCAAGAGAGGGGGAGAGGGCAGGACACATAAACAAAGTGTGACATGAAGAAGCGAATGCTTTACTTGTTGTGACACCACATTTAAAGCATACAGGGTTCGTACGCTTCAAGGACTTTCAAGCACCTTTTACCAGAATTTTCGTAAAGTAACGTTTGTCTTATTTAAGGAAAAGAAATTCTATCTTCACATACAGCGACCAGACTCTATGACATTTCTGGTACTAAAACACTTAAATTTTCCTGAATCCCCTGATGCGTACGAACCCTGGCATAGAAACAATTAGGTCAAATTTCTAACAACATAAAATATAAAAAAAATATGTATTTTTTATTTAGGTACAATTTCCACTTTCTTTGAATTTCTACAGATTAAAGTACAGGCCTTAAGAATTTTATAATATATCAGTGGGTATAGGTCAAACATTGCATTTTTTAAAATTTTTGCATAAAATTACCTCTAAATTAATAGTTGTAGAAAATATGATGTCACAATATGGAGGATGGTGGTAAAAAGCCCACACAAAATTTACTTGACATAATTAATGAATGAATTCTAAATGTGATGCAACAAAAGCAATCCCACATCAAATCTAAAATGCCATTTGTTAAGGTGGAGAAATTAAGTAGCTAATGGATTTTTTGCAATGATGTAAAATACTTTTAATCTGAGACAATAAACAATATGGAATCTGTGATTAATAAAAGTAACATAAAATGTAATAAAATTGCAGTTATTGATGGCCCATGCTGTACTACAATTTGACATTTGGTTTTTTAATTTATTTTGAAAAAAAAAAAAAAAAGATTTTGAAGAAAGTAAGAAAATTTATACAATCGTAACAATTTTATCTGACATTATTTATTTATTTACTTATAATGTACATGTCAGTCAATTCTAATAGATAGGTCTTATTTTTACATCCGGACTACTAATTAAATAACATTAGTGGCAGCTAGGGTTGCCAGATTGTATGATTTTTAGATATTTTTCGGCCTATTGTACGTTTAAAGTTTATTGTATGACAATTTCTACCGCCTTTTTACTAAATCTAACTTTTAATAATTCCAAGAATTTTTTTCCTTTTCAGTTTGTTTCAAAAATTTCACTTTTTTTTTTTTTTATCAAAAGAGAGTTACACACATGTGCATCAAATCTAAAAATGGCTTGTTTCCTATCAGAATGACAAAAATCTTCAGAGGGTTGTGTCATATTAAGAGATACAGAATTTTTTTAATTTTATCATTTTTTTTTATATAGCTTAAATCTGCCAATAATAGACACCAAGTCAGTAATGGTTGTTTAAAAAAAGTTTGACACTTTAATGATGATATGAACTAAGATTACTGACTTTTATTTTATTCTCTCTATATCTGTATCTTAAATTTTGATATTTTGTTTGATTTTTTATCTCTCTTTATCCGTAAATACAAACATTTATTTTTGTTAGGCTGTCCATTACTAAATTTTTCATGATCATCATTGAATTTGAAGATGTTTTGATTTATTTTTATTCCTACAATTCAGTTAGTTTTTTATTTATAATGGGACATCAAATTTTCAATAAGTAACAAACCACAACATTAAGAGTGAAAGTGTGTTAAAAAAAGCACATTAAAATAATACCATCCTTTCAATTTGAGACAGCAATATACATCGAATAATTTATCT
This sequence comes from Maratus michaelseni, assembly GCA_963931845.1. Taxonomy (NCBI): domain Eukaryota; kingdom Metazoa; phylum Arthropoda; class Arachnida; order Araneae; family Salticidae; genus Maratus; species Maratus michaelseni. The sequence continues at coordinate 46,358,488 of OZ007596.1, forward strand.
CTCGTGTAGAACTGAAGGGAAAAGGTACATTTTCCCTTCAGCTATACAGGAAGTTGCCATGGTAACCATGACTTCAGATTTTCTGATGATCCTTCGAATGTAGTGGGGTTTGAAATTGAAGACTAATTAGAATAAGATGCAGCAGTCTTCAATGTCAATCATGCTTTGGAAGAATATCTGAGTTTATTAATTTAATTACATACATATATATGATGTGTGTTCTTTTACCCCCATTTTTATTTTATTTTTTCATTGTTCTAATTCTTTAATTTAAAGATATGAATTATTCAAATTGGGAGTAAAAGAAATGTAATGCAGTTTTTATGCAATTTATTTTTATTTGTATGATTTATTTCATTAACTAGGAACATGAAAGTTTATAGAATTATAACAAGTTAATTTTTCAATAATATCATTATATCTTATGTTCTTTTAATAATGAGAATCATTTTAAGTATGTCTATCGATTATTGGAAGTATTGGATCATTTTTCGATTTTATATGAATTTTTAAGTTGTGCACTGTGTTAAATATTGAACAAGGCAATTTTTATAATTTTTCTATGCATTTCTACTATTGTGACTGAATTATAATTTCCATCTCAAAAAATTAAGCCATCTTTCTCGCATAACTGCCATCTTTTTAAATCAATATGAATAAAATTTAATTTTCAATTGATTTTTCAATTCAGTTTCAGATATGAGAACAGTAGTTTAGAAAAGGTTAACTAATTTTTGATTACATATTACTACTACATGTTTCTCTTTTTATTAACTTCCATATCGGTAAATATCTACTGGAAGAGTTAGGATTTTGTTCTGCTGGTTCTTCACCTATTTTTCCAACTGCGATCAGCACTGGTATATATGTATACTTTTAGTAAAAAATAGTTGTACAGCTCAGAAGGAAAAAAGTCCCAGTTAGAAAGATTTGATGGTGATAATGTTTACTCACTGAATATTATAATATTGTGAACTCTAAAATATAGCAAGTTCCAGTTGTGTCTTCACCATTTATTAAGCATACTGCACCAACCTAATATATTTTCCAATTTAGTATGAAATATAAAAATTTCTTTTTGAAAATATAAAAGGTGACACAATTGATATTACTTTCGTAGGAAAGTAGAACTTACGAAATATTTTATGCAAAAACATACACAAAGAGTATGCATACCATTCATGATCAGAGTTTGCCACTCACAAGTACTATTTTTGAAAGGGTATGAAATATAAACAGGGTGAAGAATATGAAAGGTAGATGGTGAAGAAGGGTATGAAATATCTTCTGAATGTATCGATATTCTAATTTTCCTATTCAGCTTAAAGAAAATTTGAATAAAAATTTGAATATAATAAAGACAAAAAGTTGCTATCATGGGTGCAAGACCTTCAATCTCAGGACTGATTTCAGTTTTGGAGAGATTTTTGACTGGTAGTAAATTAAACTTCATAAACTTAGATAAAAGCAATTTTACTATCAAGAACTTTAAATCATTTTCTTTTATTGCAAGAGATTAATTTTTAACCATAATGCAAGACATTCATAGAAATCTTCTAGTCCATTTCTAATTGGTTAAGCCTAATACTCAAAGTTTTCAGTCGGCTTGGATGGACCTCTTGCACCCATGGTTGCTACTGCCTACACATATATAGATTTTAGTGACGATTAGAATTTGTCAGCTGACATCAGTTTCCTGATCCTACATATCTACCCATAGATATAGAAATCAGTGTTTGGGTGCATGTTCCTTATACAAATGTACAATTTTTGACCGATTTGCATGAAACTTGATAAGCTTACATTTTCAAACAAGAGTAAAATTACTGGTTACTTTCAAAATTTCTCAGATGACTCTTTACCCATTTTTTCAACCCCTTGCTATAGTTTATACAAATCTATTTTTTGTAATTTTCTAATGCAATTATTTCCTTCCTGTTGCAACACCCTAAAAATGGTGCAAATAGAAAAGAAATTCTAACATGTGTACATTGTTTTTATAAGCCAATAAAAATTTAAACAGACTCTGTATATTTTCACATCTAAAATTGATGTACTTTGAGCAAATAATGCACAGTTTTCATAAATAAAATTAAAAAAAATTATTATAAGTGTGTTAAAATGATGCAGTAATTTATTTAAATGTGTTTGGAGTTCAAACGTCACTTTCAGTGTGACATGAAACTTACTTTAACAAACTGCTATGCTTTATTTCTATTTCATTTATATGCTAAGCTATATCTTAAGTGTTTTAATACTTTAGATGCAGTGATACCATTTTCTACAATAGGAAATGAAACATATCAACTGTTTTTTAGATAGATAATAAACGAAATAAATATACTAATTCACCATCAGACATTATCACATAAAGAAGAGAGAACAATTTATGTATATCTGCATCTGTATTTAATCCCTTTACAATAAAATATACTATTTTCCTTTTCTAAAAATCTTTAATTCTATATTATAAAATACATTTATCATAGCTTGAATCACTTTATAAAAATATAGGTTTACTTTGATGTCCATAAGATATAATTCTATACATATAAACTTGTAAAAACTTATAAAAATCATTCTCGGACCTCTTTCATTTTTAAGTCCCATGAAGTGTCTATAAAATTACATCATTTTTATGTAATCATTGTAGATTTAGTTAGCTGAAGGATTTTACTATGACGTTAAAGTAACATAATTTTTTCTGATTGTCTTTTTAACGATTTATAGATGCAAATGCACAGAGATTTGTTACTGTGAATGCATTTTCATTTATTTTACCTGGAAAGTCCCAAGGTAAACATGGGCAAAGCCTGGTGGTTATGCTAGTACATTATATCATTATGCAACTTGAATTAATTTATTGTCATTAGCCAGCCTAAACTATTGAGTATTTATGAGGGCTATGTGAAGAAAGATGAGTGCATGGGGGAAAAACAATAATCTGGCACTCCCTCCTCTCCACCATCATCACCATTGTACCTTCACCTTTTAAGTTTCTCTTGCTTTTGATAAATTATTTCAGTGGTATAGCATTGAAGTGATATATTTTTTCTTGAAAAACATGACTTCAAATGTGAAGGGAAGAAAAAAAAAATTCTTAAAGGCAGATAATTATCTAATGATATAAAAAACAACTATATGAGAAGTCTTTCTGATTATTAAATAAGCTGTATCTATATAATAACAATCTCTGTAAGAACAATATTCTCAGATTTTCTGAACTTAAAGACAGAGACAGATAAAAAATTTTACATTTTCTACGTTTATTTTTACTGAGCCCCTCCTCCCCCCCCCCCCCCCCAAAAAAAAAAAAAACACAAAAAAACATACAGAATTTTTTTTTTATACATCCAGTTCAATGTATTAAGTACTACAGATCCCGTGAACACTCAAATAATAAGAGAGTTAAAAATGACATCAGAGAGTGAAGAATTGAAGAAGTTTGATATTCCCTGTCTGCAGAAGAAAATTCTTTTTTTTTACTGGATTTGTTAAAGATGCAATGACTGTTCTAACAAATAAAAAATTTCTAAGAAAATATTTCACAATTTTGATGCTTGGAATTAGTACCTCTGTTACCTCTATCCCTCCTTTCATGCAGCCCTTGTATCTGTATAATAAAATCATAAGTCATGTGACTGTCATCAACAGTTCCGGAATGCCCGTTTCACTTTTTCATATGCCAGGCGGCCATTTTTATTCAAAATTATTTTTTCGAATAAAACTTCATAAATGTTACATTTTTAGAAAGATCGTTCAAAATAAATTAATATTTGAGAGATGACTTACGTTCAATTATGTATATATTCTCCAATAACTTCAGTTAAAATTAGCTTTGCAGTTTAAATTCTCTATCCATGAAAGTAAACAACAACAACAAAAAAAAGATTCATTCGTCGTGAAGGTTTAAAATATTAAACCATTAAACCATGGAGATAATCGTTCGTAAAGTAAGTTTTCTGTGAAAGATTTTTTGGAGCGCTGCCTGGTGTAAAAAAAATAATTCGTACCAGTGACACAATCAAAGTTTACCATAATTATGTGCTATACAACTCAACTTCATTCTTTATCTTTTCTTGATGTAAGCTGAATGTAAACAAATACAACTCATGTAATGATATTTAATGAAACAAATTGTCAGTTAATTTGGTATTTATGTATTATACGTGCAAGGAAGAGAGACCACTAAAAATGATTATTAATCACCAATCATATTTACCATTATTAATGACCAATCGCTTTCAAAACAGTAATTTAATATACATTTACAAAATACATAACATCATTAAGTGCTTTTGTGTTATTTGGGCGCAAATCTCGCCAATAGCATATTTAAAATCGCCAATACCAACTTTTATTTTTAGCGTGTACAAATTAGAAACGATACTTTGATTTTGAAATCAAATGTTCTGATGGAACAGCTGTAGTAGACGCACCGGGGTACTATATTAACTATAAAGTTGCAATATAGAGAAAAAAAAACGGGTTGCTGTAATTAGAATTATAGGCGGTAATGTTGGCGTGGCGTATTTACAAGTTACGGATCTTAATAGTCAGTAGACGTTAAGCAGAAATGCCAAAGTAAGGGAAATATGCAGTTATGAAAACTCCTGAACTATATCAAAATAGAAGAGCAGAGAAAAACAGAGTCGAACAGAGATCGGCATCTAGAAGGAAGTTCGGGAATTTTAATCAGATTCTACGCCACGGGTTAAAAGTGCTGACATCAAATATAGTTTAAAAGGAATGTGATTATCAAAACTGGCTTCCAAAAGTTCAATGTTTCACCAAAACCATATTCGAAAATTACGTGGTGTAATATGCACCCCGATTATGTCACATTATTCAAGACGTTTTAAATGAGAATAATGATAGATTTTCTAATCTCCCGTAATCAAGTCTACAGCCAAAGATAGCGAGAAACAAACAAACAAACAAAAAATATTGGCAACAATATGGTTCAGTGTAAATGTGGATATCATTAAAGACTTTCACAAAATAGACTTCATTGCACCAAATCGTATCAACTAAAATATGCCATTTGGCAATGGATCCAATTATGGAAAACTACTTAATATGTTTAAGAATCTCCTCATTAGCAAACATATTGCAACTGATAAGCAAACGGATATGAAGCATAAACGCTTAAGTTGGTTAAGCGGTTTTTGTCAAGAAAGATGAAATACATAACAAAAAATATGCGAAATGCTACCATGATCATGTGATATTCTGCAATTTTTCATAATAGCAATGAAAGTGTTAAAAACTTCTCTTTTAAATAACAGCACCCTTCCTTTCACTCTTTATATATACAAATCACAAATAAATTTCAAATTAATTTATCAAAAACATTTATTAACTTAATATTTTTTTAACAACTTTAATAGGGGGGGGGGGGGGGGACATTTTCAATTTGGAAAAATTCAGAAGTTAATAATCAACAATTTTGTGAATGATAATTTAATAAAAGTAAAAAAAAAGAGTTTTTAGAAACACCTCTATAAGCTTTCAATGTTTATCTTGAAAATCATGAATGATTTCATGACTGCAATTCATGTTTTTCCCCAAAAATGTCCATTATTTTGGCATGGGCATCAAACTCAATTATGAAAAATTCACTTTTTTTTTTATGCTTGGTGGAAAGTGCAAGATAGTATATTTATTTAAAACATAATTTTTGCTATTTTTTTTTTTACAGATATGGTAGCTAGAGAGAAAAATGAAACTTTATTATTATTTAAATTATCTTTTTAGAATTTCTAAATTGATTTCTCAATGTATAATCATAATTTAATTAATATGAAACTATTAATTGATTAAAGCGTATCATAAAAAGTGCATTACAATCTTTATTTTTTATTTTTTACTTTTAGTGTTTAAATAATATTTGTTGCATTTTCACAGCCAGTTGGCTTTTCAAGATTCACTTTCAAGTGAATCTTGAAAATCACAAGTAGAACTCTTTGCTGAATGACATGATTTACAGGTAAGGACAGGGAATTGAGGAGCGAGAAAGCGCTCTGATGTAAGTAACTTTAAGTATTACTTGAAAATTAAAGCAGCTTAACTTTTTAATGCAACTTTCTTAGCTTATAATTTAATAAGTTATTTTAAAAACATATTAACTTTCAAACAAAATATAATTTTTGAAAGGATTTATTTATTTTTATTTGTTCTAATTTACTGCAAGAATTCTACCTTTTTCTTCAAGATGGATTCCATTGTGGTAGCATCTTTGATAATTTCATTAACTTTATAAATATTAATCTTAAAACATATCTGTAAAAAGGCTTAAATAAAACATTTCTTAACATAAACAGAAATAAACCATTCTGTGTATTAAAGTTTTAAATAAAAATGAAAATATTTTGATGTATCAAATATATACATATTTCCTGTCTGATATTTTTCAGATAATATATTCAGGGTTCATACAGAGTTGGGAAGAAAAAATCCAAGGAGTACCGAAAAAATCCAAGGAGTCCAAAAAATGTTAAGGATTTGCAATTTTTTGTTGTTGTTGTTGTTTTTATGTGCTGCATCGATATGTGGTATGCACACTCCAATTCTTAATGGCCAATTTGGAGACAAAAACAAATTTTACTCTATTAGAATCTAATTGTTAGTGCAGGAATTGCACAGTATTCACAAAATATTGCTTACTGATTTCGTAAGTTTAAATACAAAATAGACAATCAACTTTTTTATGCAGCGACCAATGATCATATAAACAGAGATTAGTCAAAGCTCAAACACTTATTATGTATATCACATACATGATACATCTTTTAAAAAAAAAAAAAAAAAAAAAAAAAAAAAATGCTAAACGCAACATGCAAGAAAAAATATAACAAGTTTTGAATTTATACTTTTAGAACAGCTGTAATCGATTTCGTTAACTTTGACGAAATTCACGTGTTTTTTTGCGACCTTCTTGGGGAAATTCGCGGTCTTCTGGGAGAAATTAGTGTTTTTTCACGATCTTTTGACGAAAACTGCGTGTTTTTAGCGATCTTTTGACGAAATTCGCATGCTTTCTGCGATCTTTTGAGAAAATTTGCATGTTTTTTGCGATCTTTTGAGAAAATTCGCATGTTTTTTGCGATCTTTTGAGGAAATTCGTGTCTTTTTTCACGATCTTCTGGGGGAAATTCGCGTCTTTTTTCGCGATCTTCTGGGGGAAATTCGTGTTTTTTTGCAATCTTTTAATGGAATTCGTGTTTTATTTCGATCGTTTGACGAAATTGACGTTTTTTTCCAGATCTTTTGATGGAAACTGAATGTTTTTCGCGATCCTTTGACGAAGTTGGCGTGTTTTTCGCGATTATTTGAGGAAATTTGTGTGTTTTTTTGATCTTTCGAGGAAATTCGCGTGTTTTTTGTGATCTTTCGAGGAAATTCGCGTGTTTTTCGCTATATTCTGGGAGAAATTCGCTTTTCTTTCCCCCCCATGATCTTCTGGGGGTAAATTCGCAATCTTCTGGAACACATTCGTGTTTTTTCGCGATCTTTTGATGGAAACCACGTGTTTCGCGATCTTTTGAGGAAATTCGTGTTTTTGCATGATCTTTTGAGGGAATTCATATTTTATTTCTATCGTTTGACGAAATTGACTTTTTTTTCACGATTTTTTGATGGAAACCGCGTGTTTTTCCTGATCCTTTGACAAAATTCGCGTGTTTTTCACGATCCTTTAATGAAATTTACGTGTTTTTCGCACTTTTTTGAGGAAATTCGTGCGTTTTTGGCGATCTTTTGAAGAAATCCGCATTTTTTCTCGATCTTTTGAGGAAATCCACATTTTTCTCAATCTGGTGGAGAAATTTCAGTTTTTTCACAATCCTTTGACAAAATTTACTCATTTTTTCCGCGATCGATTGAAGAAATTTGACAGTATTTTTTGGGATATATTTGCAAAAAACGCGATTTTTCCGAGATTTTTGGCTAAATGCCAAACATTGATAAAATTTAAAGTAAAGTACAGTGTTGAAAAACGGACTTTACGGACCTAATAATTGAAAAACGGACCTAGTGGGAGCCCTGCTATAAGATTATCCTAATCAATCAATGCTGTGCTTCAGATAAATGACGTGTATAAAGGATTTACTGTACGTTTTACAATCCCGATTTTTTCCCCTCGGCAGCAATATTGCTTGCGTTCGAAGTTGCAATACAATTTAAGGAGTTTCTAAGGAGTGGTTTGCTTATCTAAGTAGTTCTAAGTATTACTTGGGAATGTTTTCATTTCTAAGGAGTTTCCAAGGAGTCTAAGGAGTCTGTGAGAACCCTGTATATTGATAAATCAATATTTTGAATGTTTTTGCCATCACTAACAGTGGAACTTGAAACTCAATGGGGATAAAAAAAATATCTCGACAAGTGAATATTTAACAAGGTTGTTGATAAGGAATAGGCTGGGAAAATATTTCTACATTTAGATGTGTTTTTGCTTCTAAAAGAAAAGAATTCATATATATTGGTCTTTATGAGCTGACACTTGGAACATCTTTTAGAAGAGTCTATTTTAGGGAAGGTATATTAGTTGAACTGGAAAGAAGAAAAGGTTGCAATGAAATAAGTTTCTTGCCAATAATTTCTATGTCTCTATGCAGAAACCTGTTTTCCCACCATTGGTTAGCCGTTTTTTACTTTTCTCTCTGTCTTTTAAATTTATCTTACAATATTTAATTATTTTTTTTAAATATTTTATTTGAAAATTTTATGCATGGGTAGATGAAAATTATTAGATTATTATATCTCAAAGTTACTTGTTTGAATTTTAGACTAAATTTAATTTCAAAATCTTAGACAATTAAAAATTATTAAAAGTCAAAATCTTAGACTTTTAATCTTTTGAAATTTATATAACTAAAATTTCATTATCTCTGAAAATTTTGGGGAAAAAAAGAGCAAAATTTGTTTTTGTAAGCGACATATAAAATAATTAAACTTTATGACAAAGATGAACTAAGAATTTTATGTCAGAGGAGCTCTACCTCCCCTGGCAAATGTGTTTCACATTTGTCTTAAATGGGGATTTCAAGCAAGCAGAACCCCTTGATGACAAAAATAATGAACAGTTTCAACTTTTCCTTTAGAAAAATATTGATAATTTTTTTTTTGAGATTATAATTAATATTTTCTAATTGTTCTGTATTACTTTTCATGTTAATAATTATCTTGCACGAGGAGTTCTGACAAAAATTTCTTAGTTTAGCTTATTTCATGTTTATATTCTTCATTAAAAAAAATGTGGCAAACTTCTTGTTTCTGTTCTATACCAATCTTTTGCTACATCGTATATGATTAATGTTCGTCGTTCAGGAGATGGCGCCTGTCAATCATTCATGACGTAGAAGTGGACGAGTCCAATAGCTCCCGAACGGTCAAACTGTTAACGCGGGAAAGTGTAGTTTGCCATATTTAAAGCTTTGTCGCCGTTTTCTCCCTTTTGCTAGCGGGGCTGTTTTTAAGTAGATTTCGTAAGAAATACTGCCTATTACATTCTCCCTTAAGTTGGAATTTTGGAAAAATTTTTGCACATCTACGCCGATTATGACTCCCAGAACCCAAAACCACCCCCATTTCAAAACTTTATCTATCTATTTATGTCACTTTTTTATGGACACGATAACGTCAATAATTATGCACAAATTTCTTCCAAACGGATACATAAAATCAAGGGGCATAAAATCTCGGTCAAGTTCGTTAATGGGCAAAATCGAACCAAGGGGTGGAGGGGTGCTTTTTGTGAAAACAGAAAAAAAAACCCATAATTTCTTAATTGGGATACGTATCGAATCCGTTTAAAGTTATTATTACTTCTAGGAAAAGGGCCGAAAATTTATGTATAACAGATTTTTGATATCATTAAAAATGGCCCGAAGGAGGAAGGGGTGTTAGAAGTGAAAAAATCTTAACTTCGTCAATTCACAAGATATCAAATCCGCTTAAATTTATTATAAATCCTCTCAATATTATCTAAAACTTTCATACTGACAAGTTTTTTATAGGACCAACCCTTATTAAAAAAGAAAAAAAAAAGAAAAGAAAAAAATCCCTGCCGGTTTCGCCTGCAAGCAAGTTAGGTTTCAAAGTGGGCGGTTCCAACTGCCGCATCATGGCAAAAAGGTCATTTCTTCCGCAATTCCCAACAAACAGGAGCCCCAAAGTCTGCTTCTTCAAAATATACCTGTGCCTGTAGGCCGAGCCGTCAGGGATTTTTTTCTAATTATGTAGTTCTAACTTTTATGAATTCTTTTAGTTTGTAAGATTTTATTTGAGTTTTGTTGTAATAGCATTTTTTTGTAAATTAACTTTATAGTTAAAAAATAAATACTAAAAGATTCAGAATTAATGAAAAAAATATACACGTTCTTTGCCTAACAAATCCCGTAGTATAATAAATTTTTACATCCCGATTTTCAACGGAAGAGTGGGGAAAATATATAAAGAGATTTGAGATATCAAGATTTAATCTTTTTTTCTTCGTTCTTCCTTTTTTTCTTTCTTTTCTTTTTTTTTTTTTTTTTTTTTTTGTAGAATAACAATATATGCAAAATATGACATACATTGTAAGAAAAATTAGAAGTATTATCTAGATTTATGGTTTCAAATTATGAGCTTCATTAAGTTTCTATGGTTCGGGACTAATTTATTTTTCGTTGTGGGTCTGGTTAAATATAATTGTTTCGGGTTCGGGTACACGACTTTACAAAAGGCAATTCAGAATATTTTTTTTCAAATTCAAAACTGTATAGCATTTGAATATGAATGAGTATTTATTTATTTATTTTTTAATAAATGATAAAACTGATTTTAGACATATTATACATTGCTGACTATTATTCCATAGTTACGTTTAAAAAAAGGGGGGGGGGGATAATTTTCTTTTAATTAGGATTTCGGGTTGGGTCAAGAAATATTTTTTGTGGGCTTCGACTTCAAATAGAATTTTTGGATTGATAAAGGAAACAAAAGTTTCTGCTTCTTTTTCAAAAAACTCTGTGACTTTATTCACAATCATCCTTTCTTTCGAACGAATTGTTTTTCCTTTCGGAGCCATTGCAGATTGTAACGTAAATGACAATTAGTTTGTTATATAAAAATAACAGTTTGTTGTGAAAACAACAGTTTAATAATAATAATAATAATTAAGAGAGAAACGCAATACGCTGCTTATTGATCAAAGAAAAAACAGGTCTGGCGAAACGAGCGCATGGGAATATCGGGAGAGGTATTACTTGGCGATTTTTTTTGTCCTAAAGCAACCCTTCCCCCCAACCCCATCCTGCCTTCCTCGAAATGGACTCGGTTCCGGAGAGGGAGGTCCAACCGCCATTTCCTGATCTACGGACTATAACAGTTGCTTTCTTGTGAAAAGAGAATAATACATTGTTTCTCTCCATGGATTGAATACTTTCATAGATAAATATTTTAGTTTATTATTCATTTTGAATTAAATCTTGGATAAGGGAAATCCTTTCTGTAATTAAATATACTTTTAAGCTTTTAAAAAATGCCATGTATGTTCCGAAAATCAAAATAATTAACATTTGTTTGTCAATGTTATATTGAAACCACAATACTGTTTGCTCCATAACATCAGCAACAGTACAATTTATTGTATTTAACAATTAATTCAGCTTCAAAAATACAATTGGCAATCAACCAATCCCAAAACATACAAAAGTTACATAATTGAAATCTAAAACAATTTTATTTGAAATTGGACCAATCAACAATGGCTTCAAAATATAAAATTCATTCAATATTTCAAATCGGATGAGAGTTACTTAAATTGTTTTTGAATTTCTTAATTTGATGCCAATAAAAATATGTATTGACAATAAAACATTTAGGAAATTTTATTACAAAATATATTTTTCAAATTATTAATGCAATTTTAATAGAAGAATGTCATTTCTTAGTATTTATATACAATAAATTTTATAATTCATAAATGTACACTGGAAAAAAAAAGTTGATTAAACTTTCATTATAAAGCATATGCATTAGACTGAGATAAAAATATATATATATATATATTTTGTTTATTAAGTACAATAACAAATAAATATTCATATCACTTAATATTACATTTCATTGTCATGATTTGTATTTTCAGTTTCATCTTCACTAGAGCTTTCATCTGATGGTGGTAAATCAATTTTACCTAAAAGAAAGAAATATTTTATCAGGTTTACAAATGCATACCTGTCAGCTAAATCTGAACAAAAATTAAAAGATAAAAAAAGAAAAAAATCAAAAGATATTTGAAAATATTTCTGTTTAGATTTCAAGTAACACAATAGATTTTTACTTATAAAAATAATATATCTATCTTTGATAAAACATTGCCAAAGCTGATGTTTCAAATTAATTTTTAGGGCATTAAATTATATGATAAATCATCTAGTGTTCTAATATTATAAATCAATTTTGTATTACATTTATAAGAATATTAAAAAAAAGTTTCATTTTTCAGAGTTTGAATTAGAATATTTAAAATTTTCATGCATGTCAGAATGAAAATATTTTTGTTATTGTGCTACAAAAATATCACAAAGACAAATTTCCAAGAAAATAAAAAATCGAAGTTAAGAATAATAATGCAAACTAGACCAAGCATTTAGTATTCTTCCCCAACATATACAAGTTAGTACATTCGTACAAGTTATGGTATCATGGTCACCTTTTCATTTTTATTGAATTAAATGTGATATGAATAATTTTGTATGCATACCCAGTGACAGAATTTTGTGTCAATCTGCAGCAAATCAAAATTTTATCAGTGATCCAACAATGCTGGACCAAGCCACTGGAAAAAATGATAGCAATCCATCAAATAAACAAAATTCGCATTTATAAAGAAAATATAATAAAAAAGATGCAACAAATATTTAGAGACTCTCTCTATATTAAAAAAAAGTAACCACCCCTGCAACAGCTGCAGCCGCTGTCAATGAACATTTTGTGTCTTGAAGTCTTTCTGGACCAGAAAACTATAGCATATAAAAATTGGTAGTTTTATAAAGAAATGTTCGATAAACATGCTGAAGCTGACAGTTTTTAAATCAAAGAATTATTTTAAGAGATATTTAGCATTAAAGTTGGTCAAAATAGTTCTCTTAAAAAGTTTTATAGGAATGAAAACTATGCACAGGAATTTAACCATAATTTAAAAGGATATAGTTGACAAGTTTATGGTGTGCAGAATGTAATTATTTTTTTAATTTGAGTAATTTTTTGAGGTTATATTTCAATTTTTTATTCAAAATTTTTATTATTTTGATTAAGATTTTATTTCATATTTCATAAAATCCATTATTTGAATTGTTGCTAATTTGTAAAATAGCACGCATAATAATGTTCCCTTTCAATCAAGAAATGTATTTACATGTATTAATTACATTAATGTATTAAAAACAGAAATAAAACTTTAAAATAATAATTAAATAATCACGTGTTAAAAGCAGTAAATGTAGAAAATTACGTAATAAAAAATATAATTGCACATGAATATTAAAAAGAGAAATAATTAAATTATTACACGTTTTCAAAGCATTAAGTAGGGAAACTTACATCATATTTAAAATGCTCAAATAACAATATTTCCAAACAGTTTCAATTAAAAAATATATTTACATGAGAGATTAATTTATTTTGACAAATCTTTGATCTATTATTGCAAATTTTAAAACAGTGTAAATAACTAATAAATTGTTAAAATATCATTAACAATATGGTACTTCTCCATTATACTGTCGACCACTTTTCATAACAAAAAACTATCACCAAACTATAACAATTTAACACCAAAAATGCATGACCAAAAAACATTCACTTGACGTCAGAGATTACATGTGTTTGTTATGGCATCAAGTGGTTTTAATTCGATATATACATATATTTTTCATTATGTTTTACTGATTTATATGGCAGTGCCATGATATTAAAATAGAAAAGGTATTGAAAAATGTTGCGATGAACAGTTACGTACAATAGATCAGTGTCAACTGACATCACAAACATTTATTCACCAGCTGAGAGAATAATTAAGAAAAATAATGTAAATAAATATCCAATATATTTTTTTTTCTGTTTTCATTATTCCGTTCTTTTCTTATATAGAAAGTAGTTGATGGGTTAATGGAGAAGTAACCAATTTCCTAAAGCATCATTATAAAATTCTCCAATGCAGCGACATTGTTTACTTAACCATTTTACACAAGTTTATTTTCAAATATTTAATTGATCTTATTTATTCAATCACGAAAACCGTTGTTACCTGTTTCGACAGCAGTTGATTCGGCCTTAAAATTAAACACTGAGTCAAAGGAAAATGAATGGAAACCTGATTACAGCAGATCGCCACCGGTCATTTAATTATAATACAATCTTCCGTAAACATTTTAGAGTTGTTTAAATCAGAGTATTCTTTTAAAGTTTGAGGTGTCAGAACGGGGGTTGGTGAGCGTAGCTCATAGGAGGCAGAGCCCCCTAGTTAAAAATAAATACTAAAATTTACTTCAAGCTATTACATTAATCTGCAAGATCTGAAATAATCTACACTGTTTTTGCTATTGGGCTTACATTAGAGTTGCCAGGTTGTACGTTTTTCAGGCTTATTCTAGGGTGTACACTTAAACTTTCCTCTTTTTCTATTTAAAAAAAAACAAAACATGTCTGACTTTTATAATTTGAAGAATTTTTGTCAGTTTATCTTTCTAATTTTCTTAAAAAATTTTCCTATTGATGTACTTTTTACCACAGAAATGTGAGTGCAAAATTAATTAAACAATACTATTAGAATGTTGTAATATAAATACAGTTAGAAACTAACAATTAATTAATGATTTGTTTTTAAGAAATATTTTTTAAAGAAGATATTATTGGCACATTCAACATAGTTCAATAGGATGTAAAAAATGAGGCACTTTGATAAAACAAAAACACCAGTGTGAATAAAATCTTCCATTTTCTAAAGAGAGAAACCTGGCACCCCGAGCTCACATAGTCTTACTATATAGTTTCTTACTACAACATAGTCTTGCAAAACTTGACATAATAGGTATTCTTTTTGTTATAAAAATAAAAGATTAATAAAAAAAAAAAAAATAATAATAAAAAAAAATTAGATTTCTAATTTAACCCTTTCCGGCGCGGAGTAAGTTTGTTTGTAAAATGATGAAATGTTGGACTGACACCAGAATTTAAAAACGAATTCATTAGTAAATAAAAACTAGCTTATTTTCTCCTACTTTAAAAAAGGAAAATTTTAATTAAATATTCTTGGTGCCATTTGTCAGTTTTGGAATTAAAATTAGGTGCCCCTTTTTGTGACCACTGCCCGCTAAAGGGTTAATGAACATGCTACTTTTTCTTTTAGAAAGAAATAGTTTTTGCTATCAGATTACATGAAAAGTGATAGTTATTATACTTTACAATGACCTTTATTTTATTTTTTTGCTAAAATCTGATGTAGGTTTCTTTGCAAAGAAGCAGGTGCACATTATCCTGCTAATATACCTAAAAATAGAGAACTGGAAGTCTGAAAACTTTAGGTGTGAGTGCAACACCAAAACGACTTATATGCCAGACTATGCCGTAATTTAAAATAAAATTGTATTAACTTTTTATTAAAACAGCCTTTGATTTCTGTTCATTGTTCTTAAGCATGAGTAAGAATCAAATAAAAGATTCACCTTTTCATGATTATTGTTATTATCATTATTACAATAATTATTAAACAAATTCTAATTATAGGAATCAATAAACTACCATTGTTTTAATAATATTACATTGGTTTCATAAGTTACTTCAATATTTATAATCTGTATTAGATGTTTTAATGTAGAAATTAATAAGAGTTTTTGTGCAAAAATATAATATTTAGTGAATTAAAATTTTTGTCTATATTTACAGGTGATCTTTCAGTTGTATACATTTCAACTTTATGTAAACTTCAGGAACTAATTAGGGTATAAAAGTTGAATACTGCCAATGTATCTTTTTTTAAGATTTCATTTATCAGAAATTGCTTTTTGCTAAAATTGGGCACTGTTTTATGCTATGTAATTCATATGTAAACAAACCATGTTCATATGCCAGATGCTATGAATAAATTAAAAGTTTAAATTGCATTTGTTGAATTTTAATCTCTTTTTTGATACAGCATGCATTAGAATATAATTTTTTCACTGAATATTCTTTCTTATATTTTGAAGAAATAACATATGATATCTTATAGATATACTAGGAGGCTCTGATTCCTGTACCCTTAGTGCCTAAACTTCTGGGCTTTTAGCAGACTGCTACGTTGCAAACTTCTTCATAATTCATCCATTGGTGGAAACAAATTGTAATCTACCCCAATAACAAATTTAAAAATTTTGAATTTAAGAGCATTTTATAAGGAATTTAAATTGTGTATGGATAGGTAGACTGGCACGCAGCTTAATTCCATATACCTTGCATTTGACTGATTGTTTTACATAACAACTTAGTTGATAGTTTAGTATCAGTAATAAATTGCTAATTTGTAGTTTTTTTTTGTTTCATAAACATTAAGAAATGAGTTTAAATTCAAAGTAATCAGCGTAAATGTCTTAATACAGAAAAAAAAGCAGTTTTATTTAAATCTAGATAGTCTATTTCCCAAAAGAAAAGTGTTAAATCAGTACTACCTATTTTTTATCTTAATGCTGTGATATAGTGATACATACTTAAAATAGCCAAATAAGCAATAAATCCCTTTAAAGAATTTCCCAAAATAAACAAATACAATTCCTTTAAATAAGTTAAAAATTAAGTATGAGTTTAACAGTAAAAAAAAACATCAACAACCACCACCAGTAATTTTAGCATGCGTTGTGTTCTATGACGCTTACATTATAATTCTAATAACCCAATAAAATCTCCACTGAAAAGAACAGGAGCCTTGGTTCATTAATTCACTCATTTGCTCATACCATTATAGATGAGAAGAATGCCATTATCATGTATATATAATTGCAATTAATTACTCTTAAAATTCTTCAAAGTTTAATTTCAAATTAGTACAAATCTTAGTAACAGTGCCTTAGATTAATTAAATTCACCTCTTCAAATGGGTTATACATCAACAAAATCTTACTATTTTCAGGTCTATAATATACTTAGACAAAATTTACTTTCTTTCAATTAAAGTCACCTATGGATTTATTAAAATTCATATAGTAAATATAAAAAAAAAGGAAAGCATTTAGTTCACCAATCAATACTTAATTTCTAGTAATAACCCAAACTGCATAATCCTTAATTAAATTATTTTTACTTTAGAGAGTTAAATCTTAAGAATTTAATCCATCATATAAAAGAGATATTTACAAAATCATAATTTTAATTCTTCACCTTTAAAGAAGAACTAGGATTCTTCAACTTATTTTTCCTTTTAAATAAATAATAAAAAAAAAAGACAATATGATGTCTTTGCTGAGTCAAATTTGAAATCGATTAAAGTTATTTATTATACAACAATAAATATACAAAACTAAATAAAATAAATACTTATAAAAGGATAAAATTTAATACATTTTATTAAATTATATTTTGAAGAGAAATATATAAAAATATAAGGAAGGGTACATATGACAAGATCAGTTTAGGTCAAAGGTAGATACTGTATACATACTTATAAAGTTTTCATAACAAAAATGATTTAAATATTTTAACATGGAAAACAAATTTCTTTTGGAGACTTTCAATAGAAATTGCTCAAGAATTTAGGTAATTAATATTTTCGCCACTATATAGTCATTAAGTTCATTAATTGGATATTTCAGACTTTCGGCCAAATTATTATTACACAATAGACAACCAGTTCTATTGAAAATTAGGCTTTCTGCCGAATGTTCTTCTGCATTAATGAGCCCTCAAGTTAGAAATACGTAAAATAACTTACCAAGGTGACAGAATCTCTTAGAATGGCACAATAAATACACATCCCGGTAAATCAGGGATTGGTTCTGCTTATACCGGTGATTTTGGTGGCGACACAGTAAGACTTTGGGGCCTTAATTTCTACAGCTGGCCTCAAGCACGTACTTTACCCTTCAATCTGGGAGCTTCAAAACATAGGGAGTTTCTTAGTTTGAAATCTTTGGTTACTCCACCGGAGAAAAGTTTCTTTTTTCAACTCCTTCTTTGCAGAGCATCAGAAAGGAAATCTCTGAACTCTGAGCGTTCACCCCTAAATTCTCCTAGGTACTATATCGGCGATGGAGGGGAAACATCTCTCGGTTAAATTGGAGCATAATGCTGTAGTTGAGGGCTTCTCCAGAAAACTCGTACGGCTCAACACTTGGGAATATGGCTTCCAAGTTCACTCTAACTCATACCAGGACGTTGGTTTGTCTCTATAGATCCTTTCCCACAACCGGGAAAAAGAAAAGGGGCTAGTGTCCGGGCATCATCCCCCTATTAAACTTTTCAGCCAACAACTCCTACGATTTCTTTCGAACTGATCGCTACCTAAAAAAAACTAAAAACACGCAACCAACAAAACTGGGGCTACTCTTGCCTCCCACTATAAGGACACTTGTCCAATCACGAAACAAGGGGCGTAACATTCTAGAACCCCTTGCATTCCCACATTGAATACAAAAACCAGATGGCCCCCCACTGCAAACTGCACTTCGAAAACAAATCTAAAATGTTTATTCCAGACATCCTGGAAGACGCGGGACCTCCATGAAAACCCTTCAATTCTGGGAAACGCATCAAGAAAACAGCCTATATTTCTATTTTTATTTTTGTTTACGAAAAGTTCGTTAACCGATTCACAGGCCCCTACCGAAAACAATCTGGCAAAACACTTAACTCTCCTCCTCTGATCCCGGGAAATATTTCTGTCATGATACCCTGGGAACCTCCGACTAGGCTCAATGAACTTTACTCCTATGTTAAAACGGATATTTACTTCTAACAAACTTACTGACTAAATATTTTTTATTATTATTTTAAAATAATCCTTAAATTTTGTAATAATTAAATTTTTCTTAAAAATTCATTTATTTAAAATTCTCTCAACCAAAAAATCCAAAATTCGCATGGATTTCCACCTAACAACATCCCCCTCTGTAGGAAAAAAATTTTGAACGCAGAGAAAATTTTTTATAACACTCTACTAACGAAGAAAATCGAATAACGACATGATAAAGCAACCGCGTGCAAGAGTAAAACTCCGGCGAAAATAATCTCACAAGTCCTACCTCGACCCGATTTGATAAATCTTCTCCAGGGCTCTCCACTTACAAAGTCGCTAGGGCGATGCGTCCACCCCCCTAGAACCCTGCAGTCCAAAACATGTAACCAAAAACTTCGCTTATCACCTACGGGATGTAACACGCATCGCAGACGTGAAGGTTCACCAAATACCATACTTTTGGAAAAAGTGAAAAGGAGGAAGATGAGGAGTAATCAAAGATCCATTTAACTTAACATTGCTTAACCTACCAAACCAAATAAAAAGAAAAACAGCCGAACCCTGTGGTCACGATATTTAAAAGAAATTTAACTGGTTGCCTTTACAAAAATATATATATACATATATAATGTATCATGGGTGCCAATTATAAAACATATAAAACCAAATTATTGATATGAAATACAGTACACTTACAACAAATAAAAGTTTAAAAAAAAATCAAAACACAAAATATGAAAAATGTACTATAAATTACCACCAAATACATTAATAATCAAATATGAATCCAAACTTAGTTCTAAATATGCCGATTACAGATCATTTTCTAAACAGAAAAGTTCACAATATACTGAGTGTTGGCAATAAAGTCCTATGCCAAAAATGCTTCTCATAATGTCCACATGTATACTTTACGTTTGTTATTATGCATAGAGAAAATCTGAGATATAATTTCAGTATAAATTCCATAATTTTTCAGTTTAAATCTCCAATAAAAATCCAAAAACCGACTATAACAAATTGCATATAATAGAGTAAGTATAACCCCAAAAAAAAGAGAGAGAAAAACAAAATGTTTCCTGAAAATAATACAAACCCGTTTGAGGGATTGTTTTTTTTTTTTATATATATAAAACCCATGAATTCTAACTAAACATAACTTCGCATTTAAAAAAAAAACATAACTACAGTTTATTTGTATTTTTTTTTTTCTCACCCAAATAATATTACACATATATTTTAATAACCAAAATAATAAAATGCATATGAACTTAATAAAAATCACAACAAAATGACAAATAAATAATGACTAATAACCATATACACAGATTATAGAACAGTTTAACGAAAATTTAAGTAACCGAAACGAACCCGGAATTTATTATTTAATTCTTAGCGTTAGAGCGTAAGAAATAATCATGTTTGTTTGCATCGGACGTAAGCGTGCTTCTCCCACTCAACGTGCATTCGCGAAAGAGAAAATTTTTTCCTGCCTTACGCATCCGAAATTCCTCCAGCGGGTCAGCCTCATAGATGATATTCGTAAAGGGGACTGTCTCAGCCGGGGTTTGTTTGTTTACCTGAACAGCTGGCTCAGTGGTTTCGGTTTTAAGCAGAGCGGGGAAGGTTGGCTTGTCTGGTATCTTAGAGATGCGATCACAGTGAATCCATTCGACTTTTGAAGGATCTCGAATAGATTGTATTTTGAAATTTACATTTTTGTGTTGATCAATAATTCTAAAAGGCCCGTTGTTTAATTTAGTAAATTTCTTGCACAATCCTGGTTTGATTTGAGGGGTGTATTTCATGACCAGATTTCCTACTTTTAATTTTTTATCAACTGCAACCCGACTTCTGTAGTACTGTTGTTTTACAGATACCTCCTCGAGATTGTTTCTTACACGCTGAAAAACAGATTTCAGCGTAGCAATTAGGTTTTCACAATATGAAGGGTCTTCCTGATAAGAAAATTTACTTTCCCCAACTAAGCTGTTATAAGGTAAGCGAATATCTCTCCCAGTTAAAATGAAATAAGGAGTTTCGTCAGTTGAAGCATGAACAGCGGATCTAATAGCTAATAATGCGAATTTTAATTTCGAGTCCCAATCTGTGTGAAATTCATTAACTAAGTGAGTTAAGCAACCAGCTATCAAAGAATGGAGACGTTCTACCTTGGCATTGCTAGAGGGGTGGTAAGCAGTCGTTGTTTTGTGCTTAATATCTAATTTTTTATATACAATTTCTATCGCTTCACTTAACAGCTGTTTTCCTTTATCAGTTACGATATAAGTTGGGCACCCGTGGCGACATATGAACTCAGCTAAAGTCTCAGCAATAGTATCAGATGTAATGTTTGGCACAGGGAATGCTTCAGGCCATTTAGAAAAACTATCTACATACGTAACAATGAATTTATTCCCATTGTAACTTATAGGAAATGGGCCCGAAATATCCAAATGGATAGTAATCATTGGTCCTATCGGTGTAGGCAATTTCTGCAACTCTGCCAGTGCCTTAGGTTTATGGGCCCTAAACTCAAGACATGACTGACATGATGCAACTAACTGTTTAATATTTGCGTACATTCCATGCCAAAAATAATCTGATCTTATTCTTTCTAAGGTCTTGAAAAAACCGCCGTGGCACGCAACTGACGATGTATGTGCCATGTGAAAAATTTTTGGTACAAGCGTCTTCGGTAATACAATTTTTGACTGTCTATCCCTGCTAGTTCTCATCTTTAAGACTCTACACTTTAATATATCATTATGAATGAAAAATTCCATATTCCTTTGAAAGAATTTCAAACCTTTGCTTAAACGTATCGAAACTTTCTGACAGAATTTATCTTCACTCTGAGCGACTCGAAGTTCATGTAGGAAGGACTCTGCGTCCACTGTACTGACATTGTCCAGTACGAAGTTTACCTGCTCAGATGAAGATATAGGAGGTTCTAGACTTATTTCGTGTTCTACAAAGCGCGAAAGAAAATCTGCTACAGAATTACATTTACCTTTTATAAATTTAGTATCAAAATCAAAATCCGCTAACGCACAAAGCCATCGTGCAATTCTTGATGTAGGGTCCTTTATTTTTAAAGCATGTGTCAAGGCGGCATGATCTGTATAAACAATAAATTTTTTATTAAAAAGGTAACACTTGAACTAATTTATGGCCCATACAAGAGCCAGTAATTCTCTTTCTGTAGTAGAATATCGCGTTTCTACGTCCTTTAACTTCCTTGAGGCGAAGGCTATTGGTCTAGGAAAATTTTCGCCGTCCAACTGTGCTAAGACACTTCCCAGGGCCACCGCAGACGCATCCGTATACAATATAAATTCTTTCTGCATATCCGGTAAATTTAGACTTGGTATACTCGCAAGCGTTTGTTTTAAGTCATCAAACTCTGCCTGAGCCCGGTCATTCCAAATAAATTTTCCTTTTCCTTTCATTAAATTTGTTAAATTAATGGTGCGTTGCGAAAAATCCGCGAAAAATTTCCTATAAAAACCTACGCATCCAATAAGAGCTCTGACATCCCTTTTTGACTTTGGTGTCTTAAATTTAGAGACTACTTCGATATTTTTAGGGGTTGGTGTTATTTTCCCATCCAAAACCTGAAATCCTAAGAATGTTATTTCCGTTTTTAAAAAATGACATTTCGAAGGTTTCAATTTTAAATTGTGTTGCCTCAGACGATCGAAAACAATTTTCAATTTCTCGAAATGAGATTCTATATCTTTGGAGGCAATACAAATGTCATCGATATACACTAAGATATTTAGATATGTGAGATCTCCCAAAACTAAATTCATTAATCTCTGAAATGAATTAGGGCTGCTTGAAAGCCCAAAAGGTGATCTTTTGAACATAAAAGAGCCTCGATGTGTCGTAATTGTCGTGTAATGCTGGTGTTCTTCCGGTATCATTTGTTGGAAAAATCCGCTAGTTAAATCCAGAGAAGTAAAATATTTGGCTCCTTCCAAAGAATCAATCGTTTCATTAATATTAGGGATAGGAAACGTGTCTTTTATTAATTTCTTATTTAATTTACGAAAATCTACCGCTAACCTGTATCCTCCGTCTGCTTTTCTAACTAGCATAACGGGGCTAGAATAATTTGAGTTTGCAGGTACTAAAATTTCTGATTCGAGAAGAATATTTATTTGCTCATCCATTTCTTTACGTAAATTATAAGGGACTCTATATGGACGAGACTTGACTGGAATATTATCTTGTAATTTAATTTCATGTAAAAGTGAACTGCAGCCGGGTAGATCTAAGACTGAGGCTGCGAAAACATCAGAATTATCATTTAAAAAAATTTTCAACTCTTATTTTTAAATTTTGATCAAGATGTTCAAGATTAATATTGGTATCCCATTTAAGGTCAGTGTGGTCCAATTTTCCTATCTCTTCATTATTTACGTGAGCTACAAAATCCGATGGCTGAGAATGATGTGAAGAAACTAATTCATGCACAACTCCTAATTTAGTATTTTTATTTATGTGAATTTCTATATCACTTATATTAAGGACTTTCATAAAAAGGGAAATATCCTTGTTTTTACAAATAGAATGACTAACTAAAATAGAGGATGATAAATGATTGGTGCAAGGAGTAATTAACAGATTATCTGTATTAAAATTATGAGCTTTGTTTATTTTAACTTCAATGATTTTCTCGGACAAAGGAGGAATTAGATATTTTTTCTTTGCACGAGCCGAGAAAGTAGAATCATTTTCGTATACAGTATTTACTGAGTTTCCATAGTCACGTAAAATTGGAACGACTGTGTTTATATTTCGTAAGGTATTGTTCAAGAAGTCAATATTAAATTGAAATTTAGATAAAAAAGGAACTCCTAAAATAATTTGAAAATGTGGGGACATTTCGCCTTCCATTACTTTAAAATTATCTTCAAAATCTTGATTTTGCATATTGAAATTAAATTTAACCATACCTGTCGTTCTGAACATGCCCCCCACTAATGTATTCATTTCCAAGTTTAAATTATCTAGCATAGGAGCGTTAACTTTTCCTAAGATGCTGTTATTTATTAAGTTACAGGAAGAGCCACAATCTATCAATGCAGTGAATTCATGATTATAACTTATAACTTTTACAAGCGGTAATCGCTGCCACACGTTATTGTGATACGAGCTGAAAATACCGGGTTTAAAATCGTCGGGCACACTGCTTTTAACATCTCCCCGATCCCCATCTGCCCGAGTTATAGAGATCCCGTCCCGTTTAAAGAGTTGCTTGCCGCATTCTGATCACTTGCGCTTGTGGAAGCCTGTATCTTTTCGGAGTTCGAAATTTGACTCCCTACAATCTTATTTTTCTCTGAGTGTCTCGTGTCAGGAAGGGGTCTCGTTCCGTACGGATGAAAATGTGTTCGCCTCCCTCCTTTTCTACCTGAAAAGGATTGTTGATGCCCATTCTCATTGAATCTCCCCTGATTATTTCTATGCTGTCCTGAGTTTTTCTTATAACATTGGGATTGATAGTGCCCTGCTAATCCACAAAAATAGCAGATAATATTAGATTTATCCATGCGTGTGGGTTTATTTTCTAGATTTTGCACCTTATCTGCTAATGATGAAAGAATATGTTTTAAATTTATTATTTCTTCTACCATTTTATCTTTGCTTTCATTTTTAATTGGATTTCTATCATCAATCACGCAAGTAAGCTCACCCGATTTATCAAAGTTAGTGGGGGGTTGCTGCGATTGTACAGCTAACCAAGCTTTTTCTTCTAAGACAGCTATATTCTCGAGTTCATTTAACGTAGCGGGATTTCTGGCTATGACACCCTTTCTTATCTGCGGTTCTAAATTTTTTTTTAGCATCGCCATAAGCCACTGATCTTCGGTTTGCTTTTGGCTTTCGGGAGGAAGATTTTGTGCCAGAACGGCATTTCTTGCTTTCTGTTTGCAAATGGCAAGATATTGAGAAACCCGAATTCCAGCCGCCTGTTTATAGTTCCAAAAATCTTCTAAGAGTGAGGAAGGGTCCTTTTCTTTATTGTAAATATCCCCCAACACTATGAAAAAATCATCAATATTGTTAATTTGATCTTTAAAGTTTGCAAAAGTTTGCAACGCTGGCCCTGCTAATCTTTGCTGAATTGCAAATAGTCTGTCATCTTTGGGCCATTCTAAAAAGTCAGCAAAGGACTTAAATTTCTGTGTAAAATCGGAAAACCGAAAATTTGGGTCTTGACCCGTAAATATCGGAATAAGAGTTAAATTTTCCAATAAAAGACCTCTTCTCTGAGATACAGACATTTCTTTTTCTTCACCGTCATGCGTTATTGGGCCATTTACGGTTGATGAATTATCAACTACCTCTTTTGATCTCCCCATAATGATTTTTTAAAAACACAATAAAATCAACGAAAATAAATTTTTCTCATAAACATAGAAAAATAAAAAAAGAATCCTAAAAGATGTCACAAAAATTTTGAAAATAAAAAGTACCTCTTACTGGACTGATTGATACTGGAATTTATAAATTTTAAGCATAGAATGAAATTTGCAAAATAAGCATAGAATAAAAAATAATAATATTACAAATTATAATATTGGCACCCAATCAAAAACTACACACCTTTATGTGCATAACTATATAAAATATATGACAAGTAATTATTAATCTCCTGTTATTCCAATCATGAATTATAGCAAGTAAATATTATCAGAATCAATTTTATTCACAAGTGGAATCAATATAAAATTTCGACGATTAACACATAAACATACATATATAAATGAGTGAATTACCAAGGACTGGTCACGGCATCATTTTTGTTACAATGTTTTTCAACATTTAAATTTTGAGCAAAGACCCAGTACTTAATTTTAGTGAAAAATAGCCAAATAAGCAATAAATCCCTTTAAAGAATTTCCCAAAATAAACAAATACAATTCCTTTAAATAAGTTAAAAATTAAGTATGAGTTTAACAGTAAAAAAAAACATCAACAACCACCACCAGTAATTTTAGCATGCGTTGTGTTCTATGACGCTTACATTATAATTCTAATAACCCAATAAAATCTCCCCTGAAAAGAACAGGAGCCTTGGTTCATTAATTCACTCATTTGCTCATACCATTATAGATGAGAAGAATGCCATTATCATGTATATATAATTGCAATTAATTACTCTTAAAATTCTTCAAAGTTTAATTTCAAATTAGTACAAATCTTAGTAACAGTGCCTTAGATTAATTAAATTCACCTCTTCAAATGGGTTATACATCAACAAAATCTTACTATTTTCAGGTCTATAATATACTTAGACAAAATTTACTTTCTTTCAATTAAAGTCACCTATGGATTTATTAAAATTCATATAGTAAATATAAAAAAAAAAGGAAAGCATTTAGTTCACCAATCAATACTTAATTTCTAGTAATAACCCAAACTGCATAATCCTTAATTAAATTATTTTTACTTTAGAGAGTTAAATCTTAAGAATTTAATCCATCATATAAAAGAGATATTTACAAAATCATAATTTTAATTCTTCACCTTTAAAGAAGAACTAGGATTCTTCAACTTATTTTTCCTTTTAAATAAATAATAAAAAAAAAAGACAATATGATGTCTTTGCTGAGTCAAATTTGAAATCGATTAAAGTTATTTATTATACAACAATAAATATACAAAACTAAATAAAATAAATACTTATAAAAGGATAAAATTTAATACATTTTATTAAATTATATTTTGAAGAGAAATATATAAAAATATAAGGAAGGGTACATATGACAAGATCAGTTTAGGTCAAAGGTAGATACTGTATACATACTTATAAAGTTTTCATAACAAAAATGATTTAAATATTTTAACATGGAAAACAAATTTCTTTTGGAGACTTTCAATAGAAATTGCTCAAGAATTTAGGTAATTAATATTTTCGCCACTATATAGTCATTAAGTTCATTAATTGGATATTTCAGACTTTCGGCCAAATTATTATTACACAATAGACAACCAGTTCTATTGAAAATTAGGCTTTCTGCCGAATGTTCTTCTGCATTAATGAGCCCTCAAGTTAGAAATACGTAAAATAACTTACCAAGGTGACAGAATCTCTTAGAATGGCACAATAAATACACATCCCGGTAAATCAGGGATTGGTTCTGCTTATACCGGTGATTTTGGTGGCGACACAGTAAGACTTTGGGGCCTTAATTTCTACAGCTGGCCTCAAGCACGTACTTTACCCTTCAATCTGGGAGCTTCAAAACATAGGGAGTTTCTTAGTTTGAAATCTTTGGTTACTCCACCGGAGAAAAGTTTCTTTTTTCAACTCCTTCTTTGCAGAGCATCAGAAAGGAAATCTCTGAACTCTGAGCGTTCACCCCTAAATTCTCCTAGGTACTATATCGGCGATGGAGGGGAAACATCTCTCGGTTAAATTGGAGCATAATGCTGTAGTTGAGGGCTTCTCCAGAAAACTCGTACGGCTCAACACTTGGGAATATGGCTTCCAAGTTCACTCTAACTCATACCAGGACGTTGGTTTGTCTCTATAGATCCTTTCCCACAACCGGGAAAAAGAAAAGGGGCTAGTGTCCGGGCATCATCCCCCTATTAAACTTTTCAGCCAACAACTCCTACGATTTCTTTCGAACTGATCGCTACCTAAAAAAAACTAAAAACACGCAACCAACAAAACTGGGGCTACTCTTGCCTCCCACTATAAGGACACTTGTCCAATCACGAAACAAGGGGCGTAACATTCTAGAACCCCTTGCATTCCCACATTGAATACAAAAACCAGATGGCCGCCCACTGCAAACTGCACTTCGAAAACAAATCTAAAATGTTTATTCCAGACATCCTGGAAGACGCGGGACCTCCATGAAAACCCTTCAATTCTGGGAAACGCATCAAGAAAACAGCCTATATTTCTATTTTTATTTTTGTTTACGAAAAGTTCGTTAACCGATTCACAGGCCCCTACCGAAAACAATCTGGCAAAACACTTAACTCTCCTCCTCTGATCCCGGGAAATATTTCTGTCATGATACCCTGGGAACCTCCGACTAGGCTCAATGAACTTTACTCCTATGTTAAAACGGATATTTACTTCTAACAAACTTACTGACTAAATATTTTTTATTATTATTTTAAAATAATCCTTAAATTTTGTAATAATTAAATTTTTCTTAAAAATTCATTTATTTAAAATTCTCTCAACCAAAAAATCCAAAATTCGCATGGATTTCCACCTAACATATATATTTAAGTTTGGTTAATCTTTTTCTTGCTAGGCGGTGTTGTCAGCATAAAAAAAGTTGAGTTGAATGTGTTCTATCTAATTTTAAGTTGGAGTATGGTTGCCATGAGAAAACATAAAAAATCCATTTTTTAAGATGTTAAGTATGAAATTTCCCATCAGGGATGCAACCAGCGTAAAAAAAACCATGTGAAACTTTTTATGAAAGCATACAATACCCCCCATAAAGAATCAATTAATTTTATTTAAATTTAATTACACTACTTCTGGCCAAGGGATGCTATAAATGCAAAAGAAATCTAGGCTACTTATTTTTAACTTCAATATAGCTATCATCAGTGAAACATAAATAAATCAATTTTACTTAAATTCAATTACCCTTTCAGGTGGCACTACATATATTTTAAAGACTGAAAAAGGTATCCCGCAAGCCAAACCTGACAGTGATGGCAACTGCATCATTTATGTAGAATAGAGAAATTTGCATTTTTGAACGTAATTTCTACACTTTTCAAAAATCCAGGATATCACTTTTATTCGGATGTAAAAGAACATTTTGTTGAATCTCTATTTCCTAATTTTAACTTGAAATATGGTTGCCAAATGGAAAAACAAAATTTTTTTGAAAATTTTCACCAGAAACACTACCAGTGTTAAATCACACCATTTTTTTTTATCAAAACATAAATTTGACCATGGCAGAAGCTTATTATAAAAGATTTATGTATATAAAATACTCAAATTCCCACCAGGAGACACTATAAAGTATAAACACGAAAGAAAATTGTGTTGAATCTGTGCTACCTATTTTCAACTTTAGCATAACTGTAATACAGTGAAACATACAAAAAAAACAATTTTACTTAAATTTGGTTACCCTATTTTCCACCAGAGGGAATAGGAAGTAGGGTGGAATGGGGTGATTATTGGTCACTTTTCATAAAGATCCATATAACTCAGTAACTAAATTGAATTGAAACAAAAATTTTGTACTTGCAGAAAGAGAATCCAATCCCTAACAATCTTAATTAGTTTTATTTTTTTTAATTATATATAATATTAATAAAATTAAAAAATGTCTGACCAATAATCACCCCGGCAATGGGGTGATTATTGGTCAGGGATGGGGTGATTATTGGTCATTGTTTTATGATCAAATACCAACATTTTAAACACTCAAAAATTTAATAAATTATTAAATGAAACATTCTTGGAATAAATTTAATACTTTATATTGTTTGTAAATATAAACAGAGTTATGAAAAATGTTATAAAAGAACATTTCTAAAATGGTTGGAACTTCAAATATATTTCACAAAATAATACATTTATTTACAAAATACTTTTGTATTTAAGGTATGCAGCTTGCATTTCATCTTCCTCAATCTGAAATGGCCCTGTACCATACAGTCTAACTGGTCCATAAAACACAAAGGAGTGCTACACTGCCGCAAGATCCGTTTTCTTTGGCCAGCGATAATTTCTGCAGACTTTTCCAAAAATTTGCAAGACAAAATATCGTCCTGAATAGTAATAACACTCCCGATGTATGGCATCTGTTCAAAGTAGACAGTAGTACTTCTCTACACATATGGCTTTATGTATTTTCCTTAATTTATTTGTAGCTGAAATATCAGAATCTTTTTTTTTGCAGTTGCGGAATTTCTTCAGCTTCACCTGTTTCTACTTCTATATCTATATCCGTATCTTGTGTGCATTCCTGTGTTTTCTTTCCAGTCTCAGAGGATGCTACTGCATCTTCAGCTGTATTCTTGTTTAATGTTTAATGTTAATTCTTTTTCATCTTTTTCTTTTTCAACTTTTTCACACAACTTAATGAAATCCTCATTGGTGATAACTGCTGCATTTGTACTGTAAAAGATGTTCATTATCTAAATACACAAGTTAAATTTTCAAACTCACCCCAATATCTCTTCAAGAAATGGATAAACAAAGGTTCAGTTATTTCAAATGTAATTTGTGTAAGGAGTTGCTGAAAAAATCAAAACAATGTGGTTCACTCTTAAAGTGTTGCCACATGAACTTGAAAAACTTTTGAATGCAGACGCTGCTCTCTAAAACTGACAAATATTAAACATTTCTGCACTATTTGTGAGTTTATAAGTAATTTTTAAGCTAAAATTACATGACCAAGAATCACCCCATGTATATAGGGTGATGTTTAGCCCTCTATTTCCCTAATGTATGTACTCATACAGTGTTCATATACATACATACGTATTCTATGCATATTTCTCTTTCTATATAACCCTTGTAGATCATCATGTAGCTAAATTTCATATTACAGGCACCTTATGAAAAAAAAGCATGATTTTGTAATCCCTTATTTTTTGCTCAAGTTTTATACATATGTCTAGTTAAAATATTTTATCTCATTAAATTATGTTTTGAACCAAAAAATCGTTTGTGTTACTGAATAACAATGAAATTGTCTAACATCCAGTATTTTTTTTTTCTTTTGATTTTATCATTAGTATTAATGAAAATTTAATTGACCAATAATCACCCCGGTCTGCCCTATATTTCATAAATGAAGTATTAGAAGCTTGCAATTCATATGGCACATTTAATAATAAAAAAAGTGAAATCAAAGTAAATTTTTTTTCAAACATAAATACAAATAAATAAAACACTTTCTCTTTATTGAAAACTTTCTTGCAAACATTTGACAAGTTATAGATGCAAAAAGTAGATTTTATAGAGTGTTATGTATTAAAATAATATTTTATTTTATATCACATAAATCTAACTCCTTGCATAAAAATTTTGTGCGTGTGTGATACTTATCTTCAAAAACTTTATTATTATTTTTTTTCAGCACTTGCATTTTGAAACTAACTAATTTAACAGCTATTAAAAAATTAAATTTGTAATTCATCTCTAATATTGCGAGTCTATTAATAGTATAAATTGCTTAATTAAAACATTCTTTATTCAATACTTTTGTTTCTTACCTTTTTCGGCATTGTATTCATCTTCAATTTTTTTAAGATAACTGTCTTGCACTTTTAGTACATCTGCAGACGTAGAACATTCTGCATATAAAGTTAAGAGTTCATCATTTAGACTCAAAAAACCATGTCCCCATTTAAATTGATGTAGATAAGCTTCGGCAAGATCTACAAAACCTAAAATTACAGAAATGCAAAATGGTATATTGCTGTTGAATACCATATTAAACAAATTCACAATTAAATCACATTCATAATTTCCTACGAGCAGGGAAGACCGAGCTATGCTCGGTCAAAATTATATTTGAGTTCAAATATCATGACCCATAACCAAAATGACCCACTAATTGAATTTTCTCGAACATGTGACTTAGCCCAACAGTCTTCTCGTGCCCGAAAACCATAGGATGCAAAATTTAGTGTAAATTGAACCGATTTTTAGATCTTGACCCACAATGACCCAGAAATGACCCACTAATCGAATTTTCTCGAACATGTGACCTAGCCTAATGATTTTCGCGTGCCCGAAACTCGTAGGATACAAAATTTAATCAAA
This sequence comes from Maratus michaelseni, assembly GCA_963931845.1. Taxonomy (NCBI): domain Eukaryota; kingdom Metazoa; phylum Arthropoda; class Arachnida; order Araneae; family Salticidae; genus Maratus; species Maratus michaelseni. The sequence goes on from OZ007596.1 coordinate 46,390,245, forward strand.
ATCGTTAGAGCCGTTTTTTAGATAAAATTAATTTGACCCGCTTTGACCCAAAAATGACCCACTAATCGAAAGTTCTCGAACATGTGACCCAGCCCAATAGTCTTCTCGTGCCCGAAAATAATCGGATACAAAATTTCGTCAAAATCGTTTGAACCATTTTTTAGATACAATTAGCTTGACCATGACCCAAAATGACCCACTAATTGAATTTTCTCGAACATGTGACCTAGCCCAACAGTCTTCTCGTACCCAAAAACCATTGGATGCAAAATTTAGTGTAAATTGGGCCGCTTTTTAGATCTTGACCCACAATGACCCAGAAATGACCCACTAATCGAATTTTCTCAGACATGCGACCTAGCCCAATGCTTTTATCGTGCTCGAAACTCGTAGGACACAAAATTTAATCAAAATCGTTAGAGCCGTTTTTTAGATAAAATTAATTTGACCCGCGTTGACCCAAAAATGACCCACTAATCGAAAGTTCTCGAACATGTGACCCAGCCCAATAGACTTCTCGTGCCCGAAAATGATCGGATACAAAATTTCGTCAAAATCGTTTGAACCGTTTTTTAGATACAATTAGCTAGACCATGACCCAAAATGACCCAAAATGACCCACTAATCGAATTTTCTCGAACATGTGACCTAGCCCAATGGTTTTCTGGTGTCCCAAAACAGTAGGATACGAAATTTCGCCAAAATCGTTAGAGCCGTTTTTAAGATAATTTTTGCATATATATATATATATATATATATATATATATATATATATATATAACCACCCACAAGATTTGCTCGTATTAGAATATATGATAACAATTTATTTGAGTTTTGAATAGTAGCCTTTTTAAACAAAAGAAAAATACATATATAAATATAAACAAATGCACTTACAGATTTAAAAAAAAAAAAAAAAAAAAAAAAAAAAGGTCATTGCATTGTGACAAGTTATTTACTATAAACATTGTAATATTAGTACTGGACTGGAAGAAATTCAATGAGTTACTCCTAACAATAACCTATGTCAAAGTTTTGAATGCTTTTTAATAGACCTGAAAATTATAAGTTTTAGTTAGTAACCACTTTTTTGCAATATTAATACTTGTTGAATTAAATTAAAATTAAATATATTGAAATTCTTTATATAGATTATAATAGCTAGAGAGCTTCTGCAAAAACTAATGTGGATTAAATAATGAAAAAGTTTGAACATTTTTTAAAATTTTTTGAGAAAGTGGCTGGTTGTTTATTTAGTTGCCACCTTTTTTTTTAATTTAGTGGTGACTAGATATTTTTAGGTCTATTTATTAATACAGCAGACGCCCTCAAATGTACAAACTCCTAAAATCTGCACATTGTTTCAGATGTAAACAATGAAACTTGCAATTAAGATGTAGGTGAAAAATTAAAATTTTTTTAATTGTTACATCATTTTGTGCACATTTTAATATGAAATTTTAGTTAATATGATTGAACTCATGTTTTCTCCTGAAGGAAGCATAAATTTATTTCTGAAAAATTGCAAGATAGCACAGATATAAGTGGCAATCACAATCTTTTATCAAATACATTTATGTATTAATCAAGCTTTTGGTTATTAAGTATGGCTAAACATGAAATAAAACTTTGTTATTTTAAGGTTTGATGTGAATTATTAGTGTATATTTATAAGGAGAGTTTCACTGAATAATTCAAGAAAAAATTATCTCATCTTTATGCATATTTAGTTATGCATTATTAATTATTCACTTGATCTTTACTTTTATTATTTAAAAAAAAATTCTTAATTTTTCTTATTTTACTTTATTGTAAGCATTCATTGTAATTCCAAGTGCATTATTAAATTCAAATTACTATTTAAAAATGTAAACAAAACAGCGACCAGAAATCCGCAAAATTCTAAAATCCACACCACCTCTGATTTTAAACTATGTGATTTAAGCGAGTCTACTGTATTTTAACATTAAATTATACATTTCTCTAAGCTTTCATATATTTTCATGCAAATTTATGATGTCTAATAAACAAGGTTAGTCATTTTCCCCAGAAAATGGTATTTCTGCAAGAAACCCGACAAAAATGGCTGAATTAAAATACAAATAAAAATACAAACAGTATAATTTTTCAATAATATATAACAAAAGCTTAAATCAGAATTTGGTTTTAGTAAATATTAATTCGATTAATTTTACTGATTAACCTTCAAATTATTTAACAAATTAAAATGATTTGGTATGGTAAAATTTAAAATACAATCTATTTTTCTCTATCTTGCATTTACAACAATAAAAGAAGCTTTTCAATGGTACTTCATGTAAATAAATATGAGAAGCATCAAAATTTCTATTTTTGTTTAAATAGTTTTTACCCCCCCCCCCTCCCCTAAATAAACTAGAAAAACATATTTAGCACAAGTCTGTGCAATCTTAATAGATTTTAGGTTAATGCTTAAGTGATGTCTGTGATTCTATCAATTAGGTGAATAAAATACTTTATTGAAAAACATAATTTGTGCACACATTTTCTAATTTTCTTTTTGTCTAATTCTAAATCACAGTGATATATGTATATTTTTTATCTAAAAATTCCTAGTTTTTTAATTTAAATTTTAAAAGTTCAAAATTACTTTAAATTGTGATTAAATTTAGTAAAAGTTAAAATAGTAAGCAATTACATCAAGTATATTTCCATTTTTGCCACTTTGGAAGCTGACAAAATTTTATTTTTGACAAGATGATTTTTACCCCCTATTTTTTTTCTACTTTTTGCAGTTTTCCTACATATTAAAACTAAAGATGTGAAAAAACACACATCTTTTTTAGTGGTATCATATTTAATGTCTGCATTCATTTTATTTAAATTAGCCCCGTAAATTTTAATTTTTTAAGGTGAATATAAAACTGCAAAGAGTAAATTAATTTCAAATAAAATATATTGTAGTTTTAACTACATTTGAATGATGTTTTTAACTGACATTGAATGAAGGAGGTCATACAGTTCATTCGTTCAATTCCTACCATTAGCTCACACTCTCTCTATATTTATATATCTTGTTCAAATTTTCAATCGTTAATAAAATACTTTTTATTCATCCACTCAAGTACAAATACATTTTTTTAAACTTGTAGTGGATGACACTTGATGTTAATTCAGTTTTTAAAATATTAATTCATTCATTAAATTAAATTAATTAATTTTAGTTTTATATGGGAGAAAAAATAACACACAGCCGACTTGTTTCAGACAATAGTTCTATTTAAAAGCACTCACTCACAAGTCTTGATAGCGCAGTCGGTTAAGCTCTGAGCTCGTAACCACAAGGTCACAGGATCGAGCCTCGCCTGGGACGGAAGGAAATTCTACCGTACTCGAAAATAAATTTCTCTTATATAAGATATTTAGCAAGATATAAATTTAGGAATAAATACCGTCTGTGGCAAAGCGTGTAGATTGCTGGAAAAAAAATTTCTTTTTGACCTAAGTAGGAATTGACATAATTTTTTTTTTATATATATTACTTGTTTGTATCTGTTTTTTCTCCTTATTTCCAAATATAACTACAGTAGACTCTCTCAAATCTGCATAACTTGAAACCACAGGTTGTGTGGATTTTAGAATTTTCTAGATTTCTGGTCACTGTTTTGTTTACATTTTTAAAATAGTAATTTGAATGTAATTATTGCACTTGAAACTATAATGAATGCTTACATAAAGTAAACTATTAAATAATTAAGTAAAGTAAGAAAATTTAAAATATGATTAAAATATTAAAAGTAAAGGTCAAGTAAATAATTAATGATGCAAAATTAAATATGTATAATAATAATAATAATGAGATAAATTTTTCTTGAATTATTCAATGAAACTCTCCTTATAAAGGTAATAATTTACATAAAAATATTAAAATAACCAAGTTTTATTTAATGTTTAGTAAGACTTAATAACCAAAAAAGCTTGATTAATACACAAATGTATTTGGTAAAAAGATTGCAATCACCATTGATATCAGTGCTAGCTTGAATTTTTTCGAAAATAAATTTATACTTCCTTCATGCATGTGTTCAGTTATATTAACCAGAATTACATATTACAATGGAATAATATAAATGAATGATATAAAATATTAAAAAAATCTTGAATTTTTAACCTACATCTTAAGGGGCTATTTCACTCAGTCGAAAACACCCACTCGCTAAATGCAAATGTTAATCCTATCGGGGAAATATTTTATGATATCTCGTTCACATTTCAATATTTTAAAATGATTTTTTTTTTTTTTTTTTGCATTGGATAGCTGAGGTTAATCTTTATGCCGGCCTTTTTGTACTTTTTTGATTTTGTTTGCAAGTTTTTTTTATTAAGATACTTTCACTTTCTGAACCGGTTTCAAAAGTGAATGTATCCCCAATAAAAAAACTGCAACCAAAATCGAAAAAGTAAAAAAGGGCCTGCATAGAGATTGACCTCAACTATCCAATGCCCCCCCCCTCCCCCCAAACAAAAAAAAATCATTTAAAAATATTGAAATGCGAACGAGATATTATCACAAAAGCTGTATTTATTTTTGTACAAATTGACAATGGAAATGGTATCTAAATCATTTTTCAATCAATCTGTGATCAGAGAAAATGATAAGTATTTTCTTTTTTAGCTCAATTATTAAAATAGATATTTTTATTGCTCATGCTCCTCTTATGTCAATACAATAAAAGTACTTCAGAAGAACATTGACTTAATTTAGTAAAACTTTTTTTAATTAAAAACCAAAGTAAAAATAATTATGGGAGTTTTATTGGTTTGATAAAAGTGCATGAAAATTTAAATATATTGCATTTTGTTGAGGAAAAAAGCAAACTATATGCATTTAAAACAACTTAAAACTCTCATTAGCATGGCCATGTATATTCAATGTCAGTATTTATTACTTTCTGAATACATAAAGTATAAGTACAGTACTAGTTTTGATGTATGCATGAGTGTGAGCAAACACGATAATGTCCGAATGGTGTTTTTGATTGAGCAGTTGGTTGGCAGGTGTGTTATACTCAGCTGTCATAAGAACTGTATACACTTACGAAAAAAATTGGTTGATGGGTTTGAAATCTAAAACTTTTTGAAACTGTTTTTCAACTATTTATGAACCATTTTGCAACTAGAGGTAAGTGATAAGTACTGTTTCAATAGGAAAAGTCACCAGGAAAATGTATGGTAATACTTGCATGTAGACATACCTGGATACACACATATATGCCTGCTCTAAAAATTTCACCAACCTTGGCAATAGTTGGTGAAATATTGGCAAATTTTGTGTCAAAAATAAATAAGTCACCAAACACAATGCCAAATGGGCAGTAATTCAAGAATTTAGTGATATTACCATATAATCACAGCTATTACAATACGCATCTTTTGTCTACCCATAGACTAGCCTGTAACTGGAGGGTAATCAAACTGTAATCGAGCCTGTAACCAATTGCCATGTGCTAGCAAGCATGGTTTGGTGCAAAATTAATTAAAAAATTGTTGCCAGGATTGCTCATGTTTGACAACAACTTGGCTATTATTAATTTGGTTATTATTACTTGGCCGATTATTGAAGTTCATCTCTATAATTGAAGCATTTTAGTAGAGTAAATTGCATATGTTGCATTACAGATTTTTCCATTACTTTATAATATTTAAATGTAAAGTATTTTATAAAGTGTCCAGAAAGGCAAATGCAGTCACTATAGATTAAAAAAAAAAAATAAGTTTTATAGAATGAATCAAAATTATTTATTCTAAGCTTTTCTTTTTTTTCCCCTAACAGTTATTATTTAAGTGAATAGTAAAAACTTACCAGCGATATGAAATACAGCAGCTAATGCTTCAACACAAGATAGCTGACAAGGTTTGCCATAATTGATGGGATTTGCTGCCACAAGGTAAGGCAAAAGTCGTAGATTTGGACCTTTCATTTTACTAAATGGAGTGTCATTAAGACGAGCCCATGAGCAATCCACAACAGCTACTCCATTCTCTTGAATTATTTCTCTGTCAAAAAATTTTAAATACATAAATAATCATGGCCAATTAATGATAGAAAATTAAAATATATTAAATAAATGAAATGCATCAATTATTAACCCAACATCATATTTTTTACTTAATAATGAAAAAGTTTTAGATTCATCCAATAAACTGAGATGCTATTCAGTTATTAATTCAAAGACACACATGTACAGCTAAATAAGGAAAAAAGGAAATATTGAACAGCCAAAATGATTTTAGTTCCAAATCTAATTTAAATTATATCAGGATCATCAAAATTAGTCTCTCAGTGAAATCATGAGAGGATGTCATTAAAATGAATTAAAAATTTACATTATTATATGACTTTTTCTTATGTATGTTTCAGCATATAGAAGCAAGTTTTCAGTTATACATTTTTTCAGTTATATGTTTTTTAGATATGGCCTCTTGAAAAACATATAAATTGTGCTCATCAGTATTATATTACACTCATAACACTAATTATCAGTTATTCATTACTCTCACAGATAGAATATAACTTCTCTATATTAGCACATTTTTAAAGTAATTCTAATGATCAATGTTGTAGATAAAAGCTGGTAATTTCCAAACATCTAGTCATGACAGATTATGTAAGCGTTCAAAACATTTCAATATTTAACCTAATTGTGTTTCACACAGAATATTGTAAACGAGTTTCCTACTTCTTTTTTTTAACATAAAATTTTACATAATAGGCTATATTTGAGTCATTGTTCGCCAATTATAAAAAGTTTTAAATGTACACAATCATTTTTCTAAAAACAGCTCTATTGATTTTACACTTAAAAATATGCTTTGCCAGGTTGATTAAATCCAAATGCTATTAACGAGCATTTTCAGTCGTCTGTGATTTTAGTGGAATTATGACAAAATAAAACACTTTTAATTCAAAGTTTAATTTTGTTCTTTTCCTATCTCAAATCTCCAAGAATATTGAGTGAAATTATTTAATAGAAATAAATAATAGAACAAAAATGAAAGCAGTTTAATTAAAAGAATAATGTTAAATTAATGCCTTTAGTTTTCGTTACATAAAAAAACCAACAGAAATATAAGATTCCATGACAAGAAAGAAAATTTTAGTATTTTACTAATGATATATAAATTTAAGTTGTATCAGTTTACTTGTCTTGTGGTCCAACACATGAAGATGCCACTGGACTCAACACAATTCCATTGAATCTTTGACCTAGCCGAAGAGTCTTTATCAGCCCCAGTCTAGAAAGTTTTCTACCAGAACACTTTTTTGGATCACAGTGATTGAAGTCCCACATCGCAACAGGAAAAGGAACATCAATTTTATACTTGTAATCTTCAGGAAGTTGCAAACGCTCCTCTGGATCTAAAATAACCATTGAAATGTATTTAACACAGAAATCACAGTCACATTAAAGAAGACAATATGCAATAAATAATTCAATGTAGGTTTTCAACTTCAAAAGCTGATTTACATAGGATTGTAACTATATAACTACATAAACAAATTAAATTATTATCTCTCTCATATCCTATAAATAATACTTACTATAATAATATTTCAAGAATGATGAGAATGATAACCCAAACTATATTGTGAGTTTGACTTTCTTCATTAAAATGAATGAAAATCACATCATCATTATAATTAAATTGCTGATTAAACTAGAACAGTTGAAAAATAAAATTATCACTTTATATGTACCACCACATTGTTAGGCATTATTTTAGCTTATTTTTCATTTCTTTACTTTCAAATCTTTTGCTTTAAAATCACATCATTATAATAATTAAATTGCTGATTAAATTAGCACAGTTGAAAAAATGTTGTTTATCAAATGTATACTACAACAAAAATGTATACTCAGTAAGAAAATGTTTAATAATAATTTAAGGACAATAATAAGTGCAAAATATCATAAGTTGAGGACGATATTTTATAGAACATACATAAAGGATACACAGTACAATGCTTTGAAATTAAAATGAAGATAAAATATATCATGAAAAAAATATAAAAAATTATTTTGCTTATAAAATTTACAAAACATTCCTACCTGATTTTTACACATTTTTTTATGTTACTTTTATTTGAAATTTAGATACATTAGAAGTTTAATTCCTGCTCCCTAATCAAATGAATAAAAAAAAAACATAAATACCTTAAAAACAATTTAATTGTACTACTGTAAAATTTTAATACTGGAAATGCATATGTATATTTAAAATCCATACAAGACAGGCATTTCCTACTAATGGCATTATTATTAACATATTGAAGTGCATAGTTGCCAACATGTCTATTTAATTTAATTTTTTTTTTGACATATTTCATCATACATCACTAAAAATATAATTGTAATAATAAGTGTTAATAAAAGTGGCCTGCAATATTGCTTTACTATATATGAGTCACTGATAAATATAAAAATATTAAATGATCTTACAAAAATAAATTTAATTGCATATATTAAAGTAAAAGTTATAAAAGCCTGATGCAAATAACAAAAGTACTGATTATTCCTCTTTTGCCTTACTTTAATTATTTGGGATAATTTTTTTACAGCATTGTTGTAATATGCATAGCATGTCTGTATGTAATAGCATGTCTTTAATTATTAAATAATTTTATAAGTTAGAAAAGTTCTGATAAATTTCTAATTAGAAAAATCTCAAAAATTCAATTTTAGTTTACTGATTATTTTCTCACTTTGAACATTGTAAAGCATTTTTAAAACACACAGCATAAGACTAGGAATTCCCTAAGTGTAGAATTTCAAATTGTGAGTTACTATTTGGTTATTGCATCATACCATATTCCTAATTACGCTCTTCTCTGAAACATACATAAAATATGTGCCTCAGTCTTTTTCTTTCTCTTATTCAGCAAGTAAAATATTTAAAGAACTGTTTTCAAATTTTCCCTTAAACATTACAATGTTACCTGAAATCCTTGAAACTTTACAAATTGGCACATATGGAAGAAATAAAATGCTGCATGTAAAAAATTCATTATAGACAACAATTATTGTGGTGGAATTAAACAGTTAATTTTGTGCTGCCATATGTTAAATGTATCAGTAACATGATAATACAAGTTTCCCTTGATTAATGTGGTTAATTAACTCCCCGATGTAACCACACTAATTAAAACATACATCAAATGGGAAAAACTACAACAGATCCCCAGCCAACTTTCTTAAAAACCCAATAATAGGTAAATAAACAATATAATGCTGTACAACAATATTGTTTTAAAAAACTTAAAAAAGGGGGTTATCTGATTTTCATGAACTTTCACTAACATAAATGCATGAGCCAATTTAATAAGTAGAAATCAAGAAACACTAAAAAGTCGATTTTAAGTTTTATTCGGAATAGCTATAATGTTTTAGGTTAATTATGTTAGCTTACTTAACATTAGGTTAATTATTAAAAATTACATAATTTGATTTTAAATCTATTGTAATAAAATTTGATTACTTCAAACTTACATATGTTTTTCTTCTTTTTGGAATACATCTTGCAGTAACACAAAATTTTATTTTCTAAACCTCAGTGTACTTGCATACTTCTACTGACATTTGGATCGCTATCTATTAAATGCGGTTTGACAAATTCTAATTTTTTCAAGTGTTCTTTTGAGTTATTTTATGATTATTTCTTCTTCAGCATTTTAAACAGCTTGCTGCCATTTGGATGATGAATAAAGCAGGGGTGATTGTGACACAAGGTAAAAAACCCTGAAAATTATTGACACACAGGTGAAAAATCCTGAAAATTACCGATGCAAAATACTGATATCCATTTACACCATAACTTATTATATAACTGTATGAAACTCAAATAACATAAGAATACCGTAATTACTGCTAGTTTTTGTAATGTAAGTTGTAAGAAAACATAATTTGATAAACTTACCTTATTTGCACTGAAAATTGAATGACTTCATTAAATGATGAGTAAACATTGTCTTGCTAAATATGGTATGGAAAGTTGTCTTTTTATTTTTTTATCATTGAAGAAATTTATTCCAAATATTCATAAAACAAACAACAGGGTGTCTATTCCAGATCAGCAATAAATTTCCCTGACTTTTCCAAGTTTTCCATACCAATAATAATAATAAAAAAAAAAAATCTAGTTATCGAGATTTTGTGATGCTACACACAAAAGAATCTTAAAAGTTGTGAATTTGAGAGTGTAACTTTTACAACTGATTCTGAGGCACAAATTACTGATTTGTTACACTTTTTTTTGCAAAATTTACAAATTGATGAACATTTTACAGCCTAAACATTTTGAAGATACACACTTTTAGACAACGAAATTTGCCGTTTTTTCGAAATACTTCGGCGAAATTTGCCGTTTTTTCGAGATCATTCGACGAAATTTACCGTTTTTTGACGATTCTTCGACGAAATTTTCCGTTTTTTCGAGATCCTTCGACGAAATTTACCGTTTTTTAGCGATCCTTCGACGAAATTTGCCGTTTTTTTCGCGATCTGTCGGCAGAATTCTCCGTTTTTCGCGATCCGACAACGAGATTTGCCGTTTCTTCGACGAAATTGACCGTTTTTTCCACGATCCTTAGACGAAGTTGGTGTTTTCTCCGTAACCCTTTGGCAAAATTCGCATTTTCCCGCGATCCTTCAACAAAACTCATGTCTTTTTGACGGCCTTATGACGAAATTCACATGTTTTCACGGCCTTTTGACTAAATTTGCGTTTTTTCCGCGATCTGTCAACGAAATTAGACATTTTTCGAGGTTTTTCGACGAAATTCGCCGTTTTTTATAACGTTCCTTCGACGAAGTTTGCCGTTTTTTCGCGTAATTTACCAGCTATAGCGCGTCCGCGGCATCGCTGTATGTTTTTAGTCTGCAGGTGCCCTAAAAAGTCTACGACGTCCGTCGCAGCGTCGCGTACATTCTGCCACAGGGACCGTAAAATTATCCCATAAATATAGAATCTTAATTGTATGTTAAGAAAAATCTGAATTTTTTTAGATATTGAGTCAGGCGTGGTTTAATGGATTTTAAACGGGCCGGGCCTGTTTTCACTGAATTTTGTACGGGCCGGGAAAAGGTAGCTTTCGTTCGGCCCGGCCCCGGACATTCCGGCCCGTGCAGACCCTAATCTACAGTCTACTTATTTTTTTCTTCTTTTCAAATTATACTCTACCGAGAGCCATTTCGCCATAGAAAAACGCAAATTTCGAGGGGAAGGGTATTGAATGAAGGTTTATGAAAAATATGCACTCACTGACATCTGGTGCAGCCCATAACAGAATTTGGGGAGGATCAGCATTGTTAAACGAAAGGGAGATGGGGGGGGGGGACATGAAGATTCATACTCAGGTATCTTTTAAAAGACTGGTTTTTGTCTCCTGGTTTAGGGGTAAGACAAAGAATATCTTTCGGTTTCGGTATTCTCGTTTATATTCTTTGGTTAAAACAATACAAGGGGTTAGGAAAACGCATGACAGAGGGTTTGCTAGTTTCACTCCGATCAGGCTCTGGGTAAGGGTTGCCGTAACTGAAACGTTTATCGCTAATTTGGCGAATGTTTTTAATTTCGCGGTTTTTCGGCGATTTTCCGACGAAATTCGCCGTTTTTTTTAACGATCCTTCGACGAAGTTTGCCGTTTTTTCGCGTAATTTACCCGCTATAGCGCGTCCGCGGCATCGCTGTATGTTTTTAGTCTGCAGGTGCCCTAAAAAGTCTGCGACGTCCGTCGCAGCGTCGCGTACATTGTTTTTGCAGCATATTTTCAATTTCGATTCGTTTTTTCCACTAAACAGGATGATTTTATGACCCCGGAAGAGCCGAAAGAAAAACCCGGAAGGGTCGACGGAAAAACCCGGAAATCCGGGGTACCCCCGGAGCACAATCACCCCTGATAAAGGATTACTCATGCCATGCTTTGCACATTAATAAAAAATTTCCCCACACTAATTGCAGAATTTCTGCAATTAAATAAGGTGAAGATTAGTGATACTCAAAAATAAAAAGTTATATGTAAGACTCTTGTCAGCAAAGGGATTAATTTGAATTTTACAATGTAACATTGTCCATTGTATAATCTTAGAGAGATTCTAAGTGTAATATTTAAACAACTAATAGTTCATAAACAAACTAATTTGAAATCTGCAAACTAAATACAGTAGAAAATAAAATAAGGAACACATATTTTTACCTCTATCATCAGTACTTAGGTTTTCTAAATGCTCCTCTAAGCCAGTTTCTTCATCAGCATGGATTTCACTTTTTCTTGAATTTTCTTTACTTCTTTTATTCACTTTACTATGCTGGCGATGTTTTCCTTTTACTTTGCTCATGTCTTCTTTATAATTTCTTTTAATTTAGAATTCACCCTAAAAAAAAATAAAAATAAAATAAAAAATAAATAAAACTTTCAGAATTGTAAAGTGAGCAAGTTCCAAAATGCAAAAAGTAAATTCATAGCAAGAACTTCAAGATATATTTGTGTTTCATTAAAAAATATGAAGGAAAGATATAATAACTGAATTAAAAAAAAAAATTCCAAGGACTTACTCATCAAATATTTTAAATCACATAAGATAACAACAGTTTACAGATAATTCAAGAAAAGGAGGAAGTTGTTCTACGGTTTATCAGACAGTTGCTGAAGAGCTAAGGAATTAAGGTAAGAATTTTGTTACAGGAGGGGGAAGAGAATAGGAGAATTTGCATTGAACTTTCATAAAAATTTATGCAATTTCAAAATATTCAAAATTTAGACTATTTTAAAGTGTAAAACTATTTTTTTAATTTTGTATAATTATAGTAAAACTTCTATTTTCCATCGCTGTTTTAATGACTAGTCTTTATTATCTGTTATTTACTAAAATTAGTACATGTACAAAAAATGATCCTAAATTGTTTTGTTGTTATATGTCAGTTTACATCCAATGTTTCAAAACTGGGAAATGACCCTGTAAGCATATCAGTTAAAGCTTTTCATTCAATATGAATAAGATTTTAAGTTACATCATCTAAGTGTATTGAATTATTTGAGCAGCAAGAAGAGGCAGACACCACACAAATATTGCTCTTACATAATATTCATAACTTAATGGGATAAAAAAAATTCTGTAGAGAAGTGAAACAAACAAACAAACAAAATGACAGAATTTTACAAGTTGTAATGTAATGTACTATTTCAGAAATTTGTTTTTATGTTTTTATTGTAATAAATATTTGAAATTTAACTCTGGAAACTAATATATTATTATATATGTTATTTCTGTTGTCAACACTCTTTTTACTAAGAATTTACGAAGCGCACAACAATGAAGAAGGTATGATTCGAAAGGTTTATGAAACGGCTTCTGACACAGTACACTCTTCATTAAAACATGTTTTTTGATTAAAAAAATGCTGTTAATTAAAAATTAAATTGGTATTGTTTTCATAAATGAAATGAAAGGTTTCCCTCAAATTAGTGTTGCTACAAAAATAAAATACCACATTATAGGATGCTCAACAATGATTATAAAAAAAAAAAAATAGTACAAAAACGATAAAGTATGATTTCTCCACATGGGTTTATTTTATATTTATGGTTAAAAAGCAAAATTGAAATTTTTAGAAGAAAAAGACACCACTGATCAGTCGAAGAAGTGGTATAATAAAATGTATGATGTTATATTAGATTAAACTGTATTATAAATGCATTCAATTAATTTTTCTTTGTTTCATGTTTTTCAAGAAGTGAATGGCATCATTTTCTAATGCAGTTAAAATACGATTATTAATTTTTTGTCTTGTACATGCCTTTTGCTATCTTTGGTCCGTTTTTACTGTAACTTTGATGGAATAAATGAGATGATATTCTGGCTCGACTAATGTTGTTTGCAGATATTTTTATCTTTAATCTTTCTTTAGAAGTTTAAACCTGCATCTAAAAAATATTAGATATTGCTAAAAATTATTAGACTGGTGTGTGAAATCATCGCATGGGTTCAAAGGTATATTTTTAATGTTCTGACTAGTTATTATTATTATTATTATTTTTTTTTTTTTGTATTTTAAATAAAATTTTAATTTTTACAATATGTAATGTACTAATTTCAGAGTCAAGGAGCTATAATAGTATAATAATTTTCCAATCCTAAATTTTAATTTGAGTGCCAACTTAGCCTATTGGTTAAAAAATGAGAAGCTTAGGTCAATATTTGTGTGTTCAATACCAATGCGGTCAGGACTAGGTGACTCCATGTTTAGGGTTCCCTTGTACAAGAAAAATCACTTTCCATTCAAAAGTCCTCCCTGAAAGCATTTATCCTTTCTATAGCAATATGGCTAAACCTGGCTGAAGGTTGATGCTTAACAAAATCAGACTTTATATGTTTATAAGAACTGTCCACATTTTCATCATCAATAAAAATCACTAGCATCTGTTCAAGAATAAATATTTATTCTTTATAAATTGTTAATGTTTATTAGAAAAGTGTTTTAACCCGTTAACTGCCAAAACTGTATGGGCGGAGTCCTCAATATTTTTACTGAAATTCGTTTGACACCAAAAATTCTGAAATATAATATTCATTATCTTTAATAGCAAAGTTTTTGTCATTAAACAAAGTATTTTTTAACATATTAAAATAGTGGTAGCTTGGCAATTTTTTTTGGCATACACTTTTATTTTGAATGTTGCGTTAACGCAACAACAGCAGGTAATGGATTAATTTCTCACACAACATCAATAGTTTTCAAAAAATTATTGTTCCTTGATCAACAACATGAAGCTTGCAACATATTTACAGAACCATTGCTATAGGTAAAATTATAAAATTTCCAGGCATGACTATTGAAGTGATTTGAAATTGTGTAGCATTTTACATTTTTTAATACATGAAAAATATTGAGTTATAATTGATTGCTGCCTCATGACAACATTTCTCAGGTTGTCACATTTCGAAAATCAGCTTAAAATGTCAACTTTGATAGCATTTTTTTGAAAGAACCTTTGCCTTTTTTGAAAACCAGTAAATGTTTTTTGTTTTCGTTGTTATTTGAATAACACTTAATTTTATGTGTGTATCACTGTTCTCCGGGAGGGATTTCTGTGGCTCCGGTTGCACTTTTTAACCATTAAAAGCATAAAATGTCAAATCTTCCGGTGGGGGGGGATGTCCCCCCGGGCCACCCCTTGAATTCAACACTGGTGTGTATGAATAAAAATGAATTCACGAAGGTGTCAGAAAGTAGCAAGTTTTGATTTGAGAACAGCTTTAAGGATGATTATTCCATCTTATAGAAGATTGTAAGGTGAGTGATATTTTTGTGAATATTATGAGCTTCTGATCTTATTCTTGAAAAAGTTATATTGAAAGTATAATTATTATAAAAATTGGTAATTTACTGCAACTGACTCCCATGAAAGTAATTTTAAATTGTTTTCAATAACAACCACTTCCATTCTAACACTATATATATATACTAACCCTTTGCAATCCATTACACAGAGGTACTGGACATCACATATTTTGCAATGAATTCTACAACTTCATGTAATAGTTGTATGTGCTTTTACCTGAAGGAAAATTATTCCTTTTTTTTCTAAATACATTTCTCATCCTATTATTTGAAGAAGTTTCATAGGGTCAAGTGTGCTTCACATAATTTTTTAGGAGGTATTTTTTTCACTGTATGACTTATAGTTTCGTATCAATAGTTTTCACCATCTTAAAAACTTTTAATTTCCACTACACATTTATCAATGCATATAAAATTAGTTATCGCAGGGAAATATTTATTTTTAAAAGATGTGTATGTCTGTTTTCAAAGAGATGTAAAAACACCATTATTTCTGGACTATTTTAAAGGACTTACCGTATTTTTTCATGCCCTCGTGTAACATGCACATTAGGGTGAAGTGAAAAAACGAAAGTTTGAATTTTGATTTCGGATAGCAGCCAAAAGTTGCCTTTTAGTACCTATAATATACGTGCAAAATTTTATGAATTTTTAAAAATCCTTCAGGGCTCTACCAGGACCTTTATACAGTCGACTCTGTGAAATCCGCCGATGTATAATCCACAAATCTCTATAATCCGCCATCCATTTTCAAATGTAAACAATGGAAATCATACTTTCATAGTTAAGCTCATTAAAGAAATTACACATAGTTGTTTTTATGAATTATCAATTTTTAAATGCTTTAAATTGTGATTTAACAAGTTTTATGTGATTTGCATGATGTATATTAAAATAATAACTTTAGGTAAGCAAAAGGAACAACTAAATGCTAATATCAGTGGAGTAATTTACATTTTAAAAATAATACATTCATGTAACAGCTGACTAAAGAAATATCTGCAGAAATCAGTAACTGATTTTGTCTTATTTGAAAGGCACTTTTGCTAAATACACCTTTAACAACTTGGATATAAAAAAATATATATATTCAGATTTAAGCCAAAACTTAAATTCCCATTGAGTAAATGTTCAAAAAATTAAATAACAGCTAATGAAATTTAAATTTTATAATAATTCCAACATACTTAGAATTAAAAGCTAAAAGATCTTCTTAAGAAGACCGTTTAGCTCTTATTGTTTCACACTAGTTTCAACTTATTTTCTATACTTAGAATTATTAAATTACTTTTGAGTTATAGTGTTCCTTTTTATATTGTTATTTTTGTACAAATATTAGTAATTTATAGTTCAGTTTAAAAAGAAAACAAAGGAATGATCTGTAATCTGCAAAACTCTTGGTCCCAAACTGTGCAGATTTAACAGAGTTGACTGTATTTAAAAAATGAATAATATAAATAAAATTTGCATTGTATAATTAATTTTTCTTTAAATTAACTTAGTTATTAAATAATTTAAACCAGTTATGCATTATATTTTCCTTTTCTATTGTAATTTATGTTTAAATATTTCTAATTAATAGTCCGTCTATAAAAAAATAAAATGTAAACAAAGAAATGATCTATAATTCGCCAAACCCTTGGTCCCTAAGTGTGCGGATTTCACAGAGTGGACTGTATTTTCATTGTTTCACGCAATAGGTTTTTACCATAAATTGTACATTTACAGTGTTCGTTGGTAATCTCGTTTGACATATTTATATTTAAAATGTTAAGTGTAACTTCCTTTATCATTTCTAAACCTTAAATCTTTATTTTAAAATTTTTGAAACGTTTTATTGAGATTTACAAATTATTTTTTTCATTTTTAGTGCAAAAATGAGTGCGAGTGGAGGCAAACTGAAATTTATCATTACTAGACGTGCAGTGGAATGTCTCTTAATTGGTGTGCCTTCAAAACTAAATGAAGTTGTTTTGTGAACAATAACAGACGTTATAAAATGTTACTTATACATAAGACAAGAATTAAAACAAAGTAAGAATGGTAAAGATCCACCAAAGTCATTGGTAATTCAAATCCTAAGAGAGAAGATCGAAGAAATTTGGAAGAAAGCATCAATTCTTATAGTTTCCCAGAGTGGTATTGATCAAATGATAGACAACGATTTTTCTAAATACCAGAATCTAATTCGATTCGCCAAATCCAAAAGAAATGATAATTACATGAAGAAGGTTCAGTTTTTCAAATCTGAAGCTGTAAGTAAACTTCTAGACATTTCGGAGTGAAAAATCAAAGAAGGTGCCTCCAAAAGAACAGGGATTTCTTCTTGACCAAAGGTCAGCAAGACAGAGGGTTATTGGCATGCTCGATAAAGCCTAGACAAGTAAATTGAGACAAAGAGAAGACAGGAAAACAAGGAACTCGATGAGAGCTGAAAAGGCAAGTTTAAATTCTGCAGTTAATCAGGGCAGTACAATTGTTATGTATTTTGACAGTGGTGATTAAGCAAGAAGTAGTAGCTCTTCATCAGGGTGTGAAGAATTAATATCCGTATAACAAGCATATACTGCTAAAGAAGAGTCACAAAGACAAATGAGAACACATCTCCTACGGTTTCAAGGGTCTCAGATCAGTATGGGGTTTCTGATAGATGCGTGGCAGCAATAGCTTCTGCAACTCTACAAGATATTGGCATTATAATTAGAAAACTATTCATCACATATAATTGACAGAAACGAAGTACGCAGAGAACAAAAGAAAACTAGAGAATGTGCAAAAAAAAGATGATCTGAAAGCTTTAAAAGTGGGAATCTAAAGTATATATTTTGATGGAAGAAAATATAAAACACTACATCAAGAGAAAATTGGAGATAAATTACATCGAATAACTATAAGTGAAGAACATGTATGTCTGGTTGAAGAGCATAATTCACTGTATCAGGGACACATTACACCATCTTCTGGATCCGGAAAGCATATTGCAGAAAGCACTTTAAAATACTGCACTGAAAACAACTTAAACCTTGACAAACTATGGCTGTAGGTTGTGACGGAATAGCTGTAAACACAGTAAGAAAGAATGGTGCTATTAAATATTTTGAAACAAAGATTGCCAAAAGATTGAAAGTTTGATTTTGAAAGATTCATGAAATTAGTTACAGAAGCAACATTGGAAGTTGTAGGAGTAGAAGCAAGGGATGGATATATACGAGCAAAAATCAAATCACAAAACATAATGCCTAGTTTTGATACCAAAGACCAATATTAATTAGAGTGAATACTCAGATAGTTTTACAGTCCACAGTATATATCCATTTTACTGTATGCCTATATATTCAGAAAATTGTCTTTCCTATACATTCAGAGAACTATCTTTCATGTATATTCAAAACATAAAAGTAAACTGTATAAATAATAATTTACTTTTTCTTTATCTTCGCGAAAAATTCACATTTTAGTGTGACCTTTACCTTCAAAGTCTCAAAACATGACGACACTTAGATTGATCACATGTAATACGAGGTATATCCACAAAGTAAGTTCCGTTTGGTTATATAAAAAAACGTGTACAGATACAAAAAAAAAATTATTGTACAAAAATCTACAACTGTGAAACTACTTTTCTACATAGCTTCCGAAATTTTATAGGCACTTGTCGTAGCGTGCCACAAGGTTTTGTATGCCTTCTTCATAGAAGGTTGCCGCCTGCGTTTTCAACCATGTGGTTACATGTTCTTTCAGCTTGTCATCATCGGTGAAGTGTTGACCACCAAGGAAAGATTTGAGGTGTAAGAAGAGATGGAAGTCGCCAGTTCATCAGTAACCAAAGACGGGCGTCCACTTCGTTCTTCATCGTGCACTTGATCACATCCTTCATTAAACGGTCTGACCCATCTTCTAACCATTGAATCACTCTTAGCATTTTGTCCGTAAACCTCGCAGATTTGCCGATAAATTTCACTTGGTTTAACTTTCTTTGCATTGAGAAAAGGAATCACAGATCTGATTTCACAAGCGGCGGCATTTTCAATTAAGGTTGACATTCTAAAGAAGCACTACAAATAACACGTCAGCAGCAGCGATCTGAAAATGGCATACATTTCTTCTCCTTCAGTCAGAGTAACTGCCGCGCATGCTCGGAACTGCGATTGCAGCGTTGCTGCGGATAGAAATAGAAACGGAACTTACTTTGTGGATATACCTCGTACTTTAATCAGTCATATTTTATGGGTTATTTTACTAAAATCAGAGAAGTTCTGTAAAAAAAATAATTTGAATACTTTACACTACATAGTGCATATCTTGGATTTTCACGTATAAAGGGCATAATTTTTAAGAGTTGGTAGAGCCCTAAAGATGAATTCCAAATTAAATGAAAATTTAACCTAATATTCAGTGCGCCAATAGACAAATTTTGAGACCTATCCAAAGAAAAAATTCCAAAAAGAAAATTTCATGATTATTGACACTTTTTTGGTTTTTCACATATAAAGGGCATAATCTTTAAGAGCTGGTAGAGCCCTAAAGATGAATTCCAAATGAAATGAAAATTTAACCTAATATTCAGTGTGCCAAATGGCAAATTTTGAGGCCTATCCAAAGAAAAAATTCCAAAAAAAGTTTTTTATGGTCATTTTTACTCCACCTTAATGCACACCTACCCTAATTTGTAATACCTCAATTAAAAGAAAAAACAAATTTTATTCGAATAAAACCTAATAGCTAGTGCAAAAATTACAAAGTATTCACAGTGTATTGCTTGCTGGTTTCATATATTACATGCTTTCTTTTAACTTACAATTATGTATGTATGTGGCAGTCAAATCTTGTTACTCATTTTTCACCCACTTCCTGTTGATATAGAGCTTTGAAATTTGGAATATATATGTATTCCTAGTGCAATACTTTAATTGGACATTTATTTTTTTAAATTTGATCCCTAAGGGAAGGGGGGGGGGGGAGGGCAACGTTGGCCTAAAACTTTCATTTCCCTCATAGAAATAACGTTGTGATTGTTTAATATTAATTGAAATAAAACAGCTCCATTGTTGCAACATTCATCCATTTTAATGACATTGTTGCTTGCATCATTACAACGTCAGCATTTATATGGAATATATATGAATGAGTATGTATTGATGAATACGATGAGTATTTGTTGTAAATTACTAATAACAGGGTTACCACACTACCACCAAATTTTGGCAAATTTGGTGACAAAAATAAGTTGCCATATATGAAGCCAACTTGGCGATAGCTGGCAAATTTGGCAAAATTCCTATTTAAATCCATTAATCTTCCACAATCTTCTTCCATTGGCATAGTCTATTATTTTCTATAAAAAGCCATAAAAAAAAATAAAAAAAAAAAATTAAGAGAGCATTTTTTTTTTTTTTTTAAAGGCCATTATACTTATTTGAATACAAAATTTCCAGCGAAATATTTTATGCAGAGGCCAGTCAAATCCTAAATACACATATTTATATGCATCTAGATTTTAAAAGTAAAATTTGAAGGGAAAAATCACAACAGCATATACAAAAAAATACAGTAACTTAACTGTTTTTCCCCCTTTTTTTTATAATGGTAGTAATCACTTGAAATTTACCTTTGTAAACATAAAAAGATTTTTATTTTACTTCCTTTAAAGGTTGATTTCTTTCAAGTCATACATGCTTAAACCCCTGACCGCTGAGCAAAAATGCAAAATTGTAATGTTGTTTTCGCTGTAATTTTTTTTAAATGCTAAAAAAACACGATATTTTAAACATGATATAAAAAACTTAATTACGTATATGAATATAATCCTTGAGGCTATTAATCATTACTTAATGTTTTAAAACTACATTATATTTATAGAATTATATTAATTTAAATAATGCTAATATTGCAGTTAAACCTACAGCATAGTGAACGGATATATCAGTTCGTGGTGGTGAGAAGGTTAAGCATCATTCTACTCTTGTATACTTCAATTAAATTATTGTTCCATGCTAAATTATACTTCATAATAATTTAAGAAGTATTCTGTTTATTTAAGGAGTTCTAAGTATACTCCTTGAAACTTTTTCATTTCTAAGTAGTTTGTATGAACCCTGCTCTCCTTAGTGCAGACTTTCAGAAAATTTGTTGTCTGCATTAACCGATGTAAGCATCTCCATGATATAAAGTAATCCCTTCTGTTGAATAAACTGAGCTTTTGACAGAAATTAAATAGGTTATCAATTTATGCTAAAATAAACAAATTTTCTTCAATTCAGTAATTTTAATGAAAAAGCAAAATAATGACAATTTATTACTACAACAGAATAAATTACTGTACTTACATAATTTTGCTTTAATTAAAGTCACCCACATTTCTTTGCATTAGTTCAACAAATGATCTTTTTACACCGCCATTTTCCAGTTTTGAGACAACAGATGAAATTTGATTTGCACTCTGTTACATCACATATTGGTACTATAGATGGACAGCCGTTAGAAGTTTTTGAATTAAATATGTTTTTGACAGTAGAATGTTTTCTTTCTCTTCATCACTGCCACTGACAATTTCTTGATCTCTCAACCAAAGTTACATCAAATTTTGCTTTTAAAGAAACTAGTGCACCCAACCCGGGCTTCTCGAGATAGAGAATATATGGAAAAACCATTTATTATTTTTTTTAATTGAAAACTCTAATAGATCTTTTATATTTTATAATTTTTTAGATTGCCCCCTAACAACACCAAAGAGCATTTTTATATGGAATATATCAATTATATATTCAAATAAAATTTTGAAATTTATTAAAAGCGGTAATTTTGTATTGATCTCATGCAGAAGTTAATAACCAAAGAAATCGTTAAAAATTCTGTTATCTACAGCAGTTTTTTTTTTTTTAATTCTGATAATTTCAGCAGTTTTAAGCGCTTATTTCAATTACATGTGTTAAATTTGTGTTTTATTTATTGCTTAACGGAGTTTTAATTTCGTTACTGAATATTAGCTGGAAACAACCGCTGAACTTTTTATATTGTTTAAAATGCAAACGGATTAATATTTTGCAATCGTCTGCAAGCGATAGAAATAGATAAAAAAAAAGTCATGCTTGAAATTTAATTTAAATGCTGTAATAAATCAGTCAACTAAGATACAGTTTTCAAACAAATTGCACTTGGAAGTAGATTTTTTTCCCTCTATCACGGTGTAAAAATTAAAAATGTATGATGTTTAAAAATTAAAAAAATTACAATAGCAAAAAGGAAACTACACCGTCAAGTGTTGCCATTCGCAAAATCACATCATCATTATGCACAGACACGTTTGTCCTTTATAATATAGATAATGTTCTGCCCATTCAATTTGCGAAATGTCTGCATTATCTGATGAGTAGCATGTATTAAGCAATGTCCTTAACAGTAATTGTAAACAGAAAATGATGGGGAAAATGAAATTGTTCTCATTAATCAGAAATACATCTTAAGCTGGGATGCATTAATGAGAGTCCACTGTACAGCATTGAAGAATTCCCATGAAAATGTCTAGATATAAGTAATTTTAATCCATTTTAAATACGTTACCATTTCTCTCTCCAAGCTACACACAGCAAAATGACTAACCTACTTTCTACAGAACATATGGAAATAGTAATAACATAAAATACTAAAACTAGTCGTTGGAGGCCACCGTAATACTTACCCCATCATGCATATGCATAATGTAAAATATTAAAATAAAAAATGCGTAAACTACTTATAAAATGCATTGCAATTCGAATAAAACCGTGGCTTGATGACGTCCTAAACTTTAAAGGCTCGATTACTGAATTTCTTAAAAGAAACATCCTTATAACTCCAAAAACAATAATCCTATTAACTAGCGGTTTATTGCATCTGATTAAGCGTCTCATTTCCAATTAAAATATATCTTTGAATTGAAATTTGGATGAAATACAGGGTCATGAAAAATCGAAGAGTGTGGAAAATAGGATTACAAATATCTCGGCAACTCATTATCCGATCAACTTCATGCAAAATTTATGTTTTTTTATTCTTTTATATTCTCTCTTTAAAATAAACAATTTTGAAAATTTTTGTATACCTTTTATCAGAAAGAATATTTCCAGAGTCCGAAAAAAATAGTTCTGGTTAATCGAGGTTACTGAAATTCAATAGGCTTTTTCCCATTATTACATGCTAAGTACATACCAAATTTCAAGTCTCTATCTCAATTTTTTCAGAAGATAGAGTGTTTACAGACACACAGCATTTTTTTTTCTTCTAAACATATGTTTTTCGGAATCTTCAGTGTTTGAAACATGTAAATCCGTCAAAAAAATTTTTTGATTTTCAAAACGATTACAAGACTTACCCTATACTACGTATGATGGGTAAGTAAAAAAGAAATCTAATGCTTTTTCTAATTTATCAAAAGTCTAGATAATTAACAAGTTAAGACATAATTGGATTTAAATATTGCAAAATAAGCCAGATATGATTCTGCCCATCTTAATGCTAATGCCAACAGAAAACAATTCACTAAAACATAATGGGATTCATCAAAATGGCTACCATATATACTTGCTGCACAAGTCAACCTCCCCTCCTACTTTGAGAAAAAAGAACCAAAATCTCTTGTATATCTAGACTCTCTACTTTGAAAGGAAAAAAAAATAAATTGCATAGAAGTCGACATTTGTTCTTCATAAATACTGTCAAAAACAAAAGCTTATGCATTGATTTCAAAAAGAAAAAAAATAATTTGGCTAATCCTTAGCACCAATCTCGTTCATTCAAACTTTTTTATTCAGCATTTTTTGGAAGAATGTTTCACCTAAAAACTGCTACTGAAGGTAAAGATGAAAGTTGAAATACTTAGATTTTAACAATAAAATATGATTTAATGTTAATCTCAATGCCTTTGCTATATTGTAGAACCAAATATCTTAACATTAGTGCCCTTAAACAATTTTTATTTATTTTTCGATTGGTTGCACTGAGAAAAACAGCATTTCAAATTTAAGATTTTTTGATCTCACATATATAAGTTAAATTCCTACTTTGTTCCTTGTTTTTTTTTTTTTTTTTTTTTTTTTTTAATCATAAATTTCCCAACTTATAAGGTAAATAAAACAGAATTGCAATTCTTATTATTTTAATAAATGGATTGTTGTACACATGTTGTCTTCATAAAGTAGAAGTTTTATTTGTGTGTTTTAGGTAGATTTCGTAAGAAATACTACCTATTATATTCTCCCCTAAGTTGGAATTTTTGAAAATTTTTTGCAGATCTACGCCGATCACGATTCCCAGAACCCAAAACCACCCCCAGTTCAAAACATTATCTATCTATCTATCTATCTATCTATCTATGTCACTTTTTTATGGACACAATAACTTCAATAATTCTGCACAAATCTCTTCCGAACTGATACATAAAATCTTGGTCAAGTTCATTAATGGGCCAAATCGAACTGGGGGGGAATGGGAGAACTTTTTGTGAAAACAGAAAAAACTACATGACTTCTTAATTACGATACGTATCAAATCCATTTAAAGTTATTATTTCTAGGAAAAGGGCCGAAAAGTTATGTATGACTGATTTTGGATATCATTAAAAATTGCACCAAGGGGGGGAAAAAGGGGGGGTTTTAGAAGAAAAAAATTCATAACTTCGTCAATTCACAAGATATCAAATCCGCTTACATTTATTATAAATCCTCTTAATATAATCTAAAACTTTTACATTGACAAGTTTTTTATAGGACCAACTCTTATAGCGCAAAAAAAAAAAAAAAAATCTCTGCTGGCTCCACTTGCAAACAAGTTAGATTTCGAAGTGGGCAGTCCCAACTGCGGCATCATGGCAAAAAGGTCATTTCTTTCACAATTCCCAACAAACAGGCACCCCACAGTCTGCGTCTTCGAAATTTGCGTGTGCCTGTAGGCCGAGCCGTCAGGGATTTTTGATAACTATTAAAGGCTTTTAGTTATCATAATCTTAAGCACAACCTTGCCAAGACCTATGTCAGCATTAGATAACACAATAATGCAAAAAACCACCTTGTCTAATTTTAAAGTAAACAGAACATTTTTCCTTCTTAAAAATTCAGATACATTAATATACAATAGATGACTGTACGTTATTGAATGACCAATGCAAAAAGCCCTAAATACAACATCCATTTATATAGATATATATTTTTTACATACAATGCAACATTAGGCATTTTAATATAACAATCCAGCCCAGCTTATCTATTTTTTTTTTAGATTCATTGAGAATACGAGGGAAACAGGCCTTTTGTGCCTAGAATTAATGTAGCAGTTGCTCAACTCAAAGTATTTTAATGGGTATTAAATATGCTGATTTTTTTTTTTTTAAGCTATTCAGTAAGTGGCGATTAAATCTACTAAGTTTGAGAGCTGCATGCTGATTGATAACTTTTTATTAATCTTTGTCTGTTTATTAAACCATGTTATAGCTCAACACACATATACAAAAAAGGAAGAAATCGAGTACTCTTATAAATATATATCATAAATATATTTTCATGTAGTTTCTTATTAATTTCATCCAAAATAACTATTGTAAGTATACATTTTTAGAGACTTTGTTTACTTAATTTTGTTTTAGAAACATTCTTCCTTTATATTCTTTAATTTGATAATTAAGTGAACAACACTTTCATGTCAATACTTACATGCAATTCTTTAATTTTGAAGAAATGCATAAATATGTACAAACTTTTAAAAAAGTTCCATTACAGTATGCTTTTCCTGTGACTTAAAGGAGGGTCATTATAACGAGAATTCACAATACTAAAACTTTTTCCTAATAAACACATTTTTTCAAAATAAGGATGATACTCTTTAACCTTCTATTATTTCTTGGTAAAAGGTTACCAATATTCCCAATTTGGAACACAGAATTTTGAACTGAAAGAAAAGAATAAAATCAATTTTCTTCATGTAGGCTTGAAAATTATTAGCAGTTATAAGAGAAAGGGTGTCTTAATTTTTTGAAATAGAAATTAAATTTCAGTTAAAAAAGGTAAATGTACCAAAAATAAAAAAAAGTCATATAAAATGGTAAAAGCAAACCAATAATACTTTTGAAAATTGGTGAACATTCTTAAAATTATGGAAAAATTTCAAGAAAATCTGCTAAAATATAAAATGAATAAAAATATGTATTTTAAAATCAATACTAGCGAAGCTTCGCCCGCTATGCTGGTCGGTTTATTCCAAACAGTCCTCGAATTAAGCAATTGGTCACCGCATTGTATTCGCGCGCGCGTGGATCCGGTCAACTCGGATTTAAATAAAAACAAAAAAAAAAAAAGAAAATTTCACTTAGAATCCAGAAACTGCATCAACATATTTTTTAAAACTGCGATTGTTGATTTATTTTTTGTCGGAAGGATGAAGAACAAAAATTGACCCAGCTGCCATTTCAAAGAAAGATTTTCTTCTCATTGGAGGTGGGGAGAAGGATGATTGGGTTTGAACCCTTCCCTTTCGCTTATGTTAAGACTCAGTCCACTCAACACTCTAGAAGGGGAGAATCTCCCTGGTATTCTATTCATGCTCTGAAAAAAAGTTGAGCATACACGTAGAGGTCAATTTCCTGTGGAATTAGACAGAATGTGCTTTTCGTTTTAAATATATAGATTAAACATTGGCAATTAATGCAATATAAAAAGACTACATAGAAATATTTCTACATCTAGTTTGATGCGTCTTTGCTTTTATGTAGTCCTTTCAAAACAAAAATTCAATATTTTATAAGAAAAGTGCTTCAATAAAAATTTCAGAAGAAACTAGAATTTATTAAAGCATAGTTTCAAAGAAATATGGGGAATTTTACTAATCTACTTTAAATAAATACTGCACTATGGCTTGTAAATTTTTATAATACTACAGCTTTTTTCATAGCTTTATGAGACATGTGCACACATGCATAATAGTCAAACATAGAATTCCTGGAACTGTAAAGTACACAGTTTCATTCAAGAAATTTTTCATGAACCATGCGATAACTATTAATGTTAAGCTTATAGATTTTGTAATGTACAAGTATAAAAAAGAGTTAAAAAGAAAAAGACTCATTATAGTAAATGTTATTGATAATGTGGAATAAAATGCCTAACTGCAAACCACCACTGCCAGTGGTGGCAACTTTTGAAAAAATATTGGACGGGCTTAAAAATATTTTGGTAAGATTGCATGCCATGTTTTTTTTCTTTGAGAGTGGATGGAAGGTGAAAGATTTTAACTCAAAGGTCAAATTATCACGTTTTAAAGTAAAATATAAAATTGCAATCTTTTAAAATGATATTCTCACAAGTTCTTTCTTATAAAGAACACTAATATTTTCTACAATATCACCATACCATGAATATAACTACAAATCGAAAGAACTAAAAGCTAAACATCGAGCAGCACATTTCAGTGATTTACATGTGCCAGTCAGGCTTTAAAACAGGTGGTCATTGGCTCATATTACTGGTAAATGGTGAAATAAATTTTGTTTTGTGTTAAACAAAGCCCAAAAAAGTAAATCATAATAATAGTGAAAAAAAAAAAAAAAAAAAAAGGGAATTGGATAGGCTTGGACAGCAAATTATTGGGTGGGCTCGGGCCCAAATGGCCGACATAAGTTGGTGCCAATGACCATTCACTGGTAGTGACCATGCAAAGGTAATATTTTAGTCTACTGTCAAGACAGCCACAGACATTGTCTTCAAAGAGAGCTTTTCAGAAAGAGTAATCTGAATTTTTTTTAATGCCCAATTAAACTCAATAATTTTAAAGTTGTTGATGACTGAATAGGGTCAAGGAAACCAAAGGCAGGTAGAGTTTATATAAAGGTAAATTTTTCATAAAAATTAATAAAACATACAAATTTTTACTGTTACACAATTTATAAAGTTTTTATAATCATTAATGTCAATGTAATTAGCTAATTATTTTGAAAAAAAAATGAAAGAAATAGAATGTATTGCAGCAGCACATATTTTATTCATGTACAATAAATACTCAATACCTCATTATTTATGTACTGACGAAAATAATTTAATAAAATTACAATTAGATACCTGTTAAAATGAAAACCTGTCTAAAACAAAAGTTTTCCCATTCCCTTGTGATTCTGTCTCAGCAGGTATTACTGTATATAAAAAAAAGGAAAAACAATCAAAATAGGAAAAAGTTTATTAAACAATTTTAACAAAATTTTGCAGAATTTTACAATAAATGGACACAAATAATTTGCAACAATTTCATGATAGTCTCAATATAAAATGATTATCTACATAAATACAGTAAGTAACTTGCATAGTTTATTAAATGCATTTATATTACCAATTACATGCATATTTTAATGTACATATTTAATGAACTACAAATAATGAGATTCCAGATTACATGATAATGCAAATAAATGCATGATTTGAGGTTTTTGTACCTCAATGTACAAAACTTCTGAACAAACATTTTAAAAGGCACAGTAGAAATATTACCTTTCAATATATAGCGGAATCGCAAATCTAATGCATACAAGAAGATTATTACGTTGCATATTTTTTTTATAACAAAAAGATATTTACAAAATCATATATGCATTTGCTTTTGATTTCTATGCTAATTTTCGTCAGTTATGACCATCAATTATCATTTTTTGCTCTAACAATTCAGCAACTAATTAGTTAAGCATATAGTAATGACGGCCAGAAGCTATTTTTTTTTTTTTTTTTTTTTTTTTTTTAGGAATTTGGCGTTCTTAAGGTAACTAAATTTAGCTATAGACAGGATAAATGGTTTTGGTATCCAAAAGTGTCCAAAACTGTATTAAAGTGTTTAAAACCCAAAATTAAGAAAATCTGAAATATTTCTGTTTGTAATCCTTACATACGTAATTAGAACATTTCAGATAAAACTTTTAATATGTAATAAATAAAAAAATATATGATATGAAAAAATAATTTATATAAATATCATTATTTATTTTTTTGATATGCTATTTTAACCAATAAAGATTTATGAACATGATATTAACAAACGCATGTGAATTTTCTTTTTGCTACTTTATATGATTTGAGACACATTTTATCGACTGAAATCTTTTTACTCTTCTTGTTCTTTCATATATGAAATTGTATGACAGTAACATTTTTAATCAGAATAAAATAATCAAAATAATATGTTATTTTTATAAAATAACTATTTATAAAAATGTGGAATAAGATATTAAAGGTAAACAAGGCCAAATATATTTCTTTTGTCACCATTACATGGCTAGAGATAACTAAAAAGTACCCAATACAGTGAAGCTTCAATAACTCGACATTCCAGAAAAATCATAATTTTGTAAATAAATAATTCAATGAATATATTTTCTATCAGCAAAACCCTGATAACTCGACATATTATGACAAAATCTTGGATAAGTCAACATCAAATAAACTGTTCTGAACTTAAATAAAAAAAATGTTCTTTTATGTGTGGCACTCTAGAACTTACAAGAATTCTGGTTAAACAGTCGCTCTATGATGTTTCAACATATCTATGAACATATTACTTTATTTAACTGTTTAACAACACAGCTTAAAACGGAAAACTTTTTTATTCAGCAAAATTCAGAGCCATTTAAAAGAAAGTAATTATGATCAATGTTGTAAAAATATTTTAATTAATGGATGTTTATTTTAAATAATATAATGTTGTGTAAAATGTTGTTTGTTATAGATTATCAGAAATTGTTACAATTTTTAACAATCAATTAAGGCATTACAGTGAGTGATTAGGATTACTGTAAATTACAGATTTTATTGCTGAAAAAGAAGCTCTTCAGACGTTGGCATCTCTGTGTAATGCATACCTGCCAACATCGTACTAAACTTCTGTACAGTGTAGGTTAATTTAACCAAGGTTAAACATGTTTCAAACCAGAATTCATTTTAAGAAATGCATTCAAATAGGTTCCACGTAACAACATGAAACTAAATACAGTGAAACTTCCATTTAACGAAATCTCATCGTTACACTTGAAAACTTTGTTATGAAGAAAATTCATTAAATAGAAATAAACTTAAATTCAGGAAATTTTTTTCCAGATATGACAAACAGGTATCCGACTCAAAAGCATTTGATTCAGTTTTAATTATGAAGCCGTCTTTTACAAAACAGTTGTGTACGGCCGATAAAATCACGTCACATTTCCAAGCTTTGGCTCGAGCTTTCATCAGCTCTCATAGATGCACATGTTCTCAAACTATTGTTTTCACTACATTGTCTTTTTCGATGATGTACTTTAAGATTTTTTATTATTCCTTAGACTAATGGTTGAAGTTTAGAAGTTGTATTGGCAGGAACAAAAATAACTTTGATGTTCTTCGATTTGCATTTTGAAGCACATTCTTGTGGATGTACAAAGCAATTGTCTATCAGCAATGGAAGGTCAGAATGGTAACTGTTTGACTCTAATTGATATTTTTTTGCTTCAATGCATCTGACGTCACTGCTTTTGCTGCCATTGCGTCACTGCATCTTCTATATCATTGAATGTGAAAAAGGGATTTCGATTTCCCCCAACTGTCAGCACTGGAGTCTCGGTGTGGGAGAGTAATAATAACAAGTGTTTTTCTTAATGCGAAAAAAAAATTGTTTTATTTAGCACCAAACAGAATGGAAATTATTTAAATTTGTTCATTTTCATACAATCCGCTAAAATAAATTCGCATATCCATCGCAACAGCAACATCTTAGATTTAATTCTGTACACGTACAAAAGTAGAATAAACTTCGTTATATAGAATATATTTTTCGTAATATGGAGATTAATTTACATGCTAATAGTGTTTAAAGTCAAAGTTCTGTAGAAAAATTTGTTAAGTAGAAAACTTCGTTAAATAGGGACTTCGTTAAAGGGAAGTTCCACTGTATATAATATTTTTGCAGATATATTTTCTGGTTAGCAAATATTTATATAGACAAGATAAATGGTTTTGGTATCCAAAAGTGGAAAGAAAGTTAAATGAATGTCACAAAAACTATACATGAGCAACAACAGAAGTTGCTCCTCAATGAGATTGAAGACAATGTGTTTTCAATATATAAAAAGACATACATCTAAACTTTGCTAAAAAGATAACATCAAAGTTCAATAATGCATTTAAATAT
Source organism: Maratus michaelseni (assembly GCA_963931845.1). Taxonomy (NCBI): domain Eukaryota; kingdom Metazoa; phylum Arthropoda; class Arachnida; order Araneae; family Salticidae; genus Maratus; species Maratus michaelseni. Next base: position 46,421,784 of record OZ007596.1, read on the forward strand.
TTAGGAATAAATGACCATTAATTAATTAAGAGATAAGTGATATTGTTTATAGCTCGGCAATTCTTGGTTTTTAGGGCACACTGTTCATCATCTAATACAGGCATATTATGACATGTTTTTAACATTTAAAAGTGATTTTAATCCAAGTAAAAAATATATATGCAGAGTAAAACCTGTCAATAACAAAATCTTGCCTAAAGCAGAAAATTTCATAATTCCCATGAAAAAAAAAAAAACGACATAATAATGACTGACAGTCTATCTAGTAAAATAGAAGTCTGCTTAAAAGGTTTTTTTCCCCAGTCCCTCATGATTCTGTTTTAGGATATTTTAATGTATATACTTAAATGTTATACAGTAGAGCACTGCTAATCCGCAAACCTGTAATTCGCAAGTGCCTGTAATCCGAACTGTATAAATGAATCTAAACAACAAATTTTTATTCTTAAAAAATTAATTACTCAATGTCAAAAATTTTTCATCTCCCCACAAAGCTTTTTAATCTGAAATATGATAGATATGCACCATTCATCAATTAAACTTACTTTTTACAATTTAAAATGATAATACACATAAAAATATTTTATTTAATTATTTGTAGGGTAAATTTAATTTAATTTAATTTAATTTTTTTTTTAAATTTACTCTTTAAAAAAATATTTGTATTAATGAAAGATAGTTATTTAGACATATTTAATCTCTCACCTAGAAATAATTACAATTTATAAAATTGAAGATAAAGCAGTTTATAGAAAAACCAAGCAATCAATTCCTTAAATCAATGTTTATAAACATCAGTAAATTCATATTTAATACTTATACATTATTTACAATATTTGATAAAGGATAGTTAAATTTCTAAAAACAAATTTTATAGTTTAGCAACCAGTCATGGCTATTTATAGAAGACTGCAAGATACAACACATAAGAAACATAAACCACATGTTTTGTTTTAATATAAACAACTTTTGATGATATATTTAAAAAATATATAAAAATAAACAAATTATTTTTTAAATAATTCTTACTTAATTCATATATGTTTAAGTGGTAATTTATTTATTTGTAAGCATTAAGAATCTAAATTTGTCCAAAATATGAATAAAAAAAGTGTAAACAAAGATTAAATATGCATGACCTGTAATCTGCAAAAAGTCTCCAGTCCACAAAACGCTTGGAACCAAGCTGTGCAGATTAGTGGCCTTCTACTGTATTCCTACAAAACTTTTGATGCACTGCACTGATTGTGATAGCACATTTTTTGCTGAATGTTATAAATTTTGTAAGAATATGAGGTACTTTTCGGTTAGCTGGGCGCCAGTGATATATATACATGTATATATATATATATATGCACACACATATATACACATATCTATATATAGATATATACATACACATATATATGTATATACATATGTATTTATATATGTACATATATGAGTGGCGCCCGGCTAACCAAAAAGTACTGAATATGATTATGTCCTGTCTTTCGGCAAGACTATGAATATTCATATTTTAATTTTTTTTTTTTTTTCAAAAATACGGAGACTGACATGGAAATTTAAATATGTCACTGGCGTAGAACACAGCATTTTATCTTGTTAACAATGGCTACTGAAAATTGCATAATAATTTTTAAAGGACTACACAAAACAAATGAAATGACTGGCATAATTGGAATAATAGTTTTTACTTAATAATAATACACTTACAGTAACTAGAGCAATACTACATCTTGCATAGTGGTTATCCTTCAACATAGTTGCTATTGCTATGTTGCAGATTCTAAGTTCTAGTCTAGTGTAAGGCATAGATCGAAGGAAAAAGTATTTAACTTTACTTATTGATACATATAATCCTAACTCAGAATTTGCTAATGAAAAAGTAAATGTGCAAATTTACAATTCTTAAAACTACTAACAAATATTTTGCATCCGTAATACAGCTTCAAACATTTAGATTAGTTTAATAATTATTTTATTGCTATAATTCTAGAAATGCCAGTTCAATAATAAAGTTCCTTCTACACACAATTTAGCATATTTTATTGCTTTGATAAAAACTTTTGAGGCAAATCCACAGCTATAATGCATACTAAAAATTAGTGTGATGGTGGAAAATTGTCAAATATTTTGTAAAGACAAGCTAGATAACTAAGAAATTAATTAGGCAAGGCTTCCAAGAAATAAGTATCAGAAGTCATATTAATAATTTGTATTGGTCTATAAAATGTGTACCTCTGCCCTTCAAAAAATACAACGGCAATTTATCATATTTTACATACTGACAAACAATTGAAATTTTGGTACTCTTCCATTATACCAACACCCTTGTCACCAGGCATAATAGTTGGTGCAAAAACTGAAACATTAAAAAAAAGAAATAATAATAACATTGTTAGTATGCAGGGGTGGATCCAGGCAAAATTTGGGGCCTATTTAAGGCCCTTTCACAAAAATCAATTTAATAAAATGGGCCCCTTCACAAAAATCAATTTGATAAAATGGGTCCCTTCACAAAATTCCTTTTACTAAAATAGGTCCTTTCACAAAATTCTGTTCCATAAAAACTAACCATTTATTATTTATTTATTATTTTGTGATGTTTTAAAATGTGTAATTTGTAAACAAACAAGCTCACCAGAGAAGAAAACTTCAGTAAAAGGATTTAAATAAAAGTTTGTTTATAAATGCTTGGTTCGAATTTGAGTATAACTGGATTTCAACTTTCATTACAAAATGTTATTTTTTACAAAAATATAATAATTTCACAAAAATAACCTTTACTTTTCACAAAATGGGCCCCAAGAAAAAAAACCTGCATCGACCCCTGGTATGAAATATGGATGTAACGAATAGTGATTTGGCCGAATAACCGGCCAAGTTTGAGGCCGAATACCAAATATTCAGTGCCTGAATACTGACAAGCATTCGGCAAAATATCTAATTATATTCGGCAGAAGGGCCGAATACCGAATAGTGGCCGAATATTCGTTACATCCCTAGTATGAAAGTGAGCATTTGAAAATTACAGACTTACAAGGAACTATTTTATTACGTCAATGCAAATATATACTTAAAATAAAAAAACAAATAAATATTATACAATAAAGTAATATAATAAAGCTCAATTTAATCTGCAGGCATGAAATTGCCAAATGGCTCTTAGCATTAAACTTGGATTATGATTAAATAACAATACTTAAAAAATGATTAACTTTCAATAATCACAATTTCACAATGTTTGGTATGGTTTGCAATAAAAATCTTTTGCACGGTAAGGTTGAAATAAATGATGCATTAGCATACATTTTGGCATAGTATTGGTATAACGGAAAAGTGCCAACATTTATATAACAACAATGTTAAACAAATGTCCTCGGAAAATAAATGTCAGCAATTAACAAATTTTTTTTGAGTTTTCTGAAATTTGCATGGGATTGATACTTATTTGAATAATAATATATATTTGGTATGAAAGTATAATAAAATCGTTGACAAATACAAACAAACAAAAATGTACAAATTAGATATACAGTAGAAACTGGATATTTTTCCATTAGATGAACACTAGCCACGTTTTGTAACAAATGTGATAAATTGTTCATTTCTTGTTGACAAGTGTAGTGACCTGATTATAAATTGTCATTTATAAATTATTGTTTTCTTTCAAGATTTTTTTTTTTTTTTTGCGAGATATTTTATATGAATAGGTGTTAAAAAATATTTTAATATGTCCTATACAATTATGCGATTGCCAAATGATGAATAGTCTGCAGTTAAATTCTACAAAGGCAAAAGTAAAATTCATATTATGATATTTGTTCATTAAAGTTTCTCTATTCTAAGAAAAGTTGCTGTCGCGACCGTAATGTAATCTAGAGTGGCTTTTTCACTTTCTTGGCTTATTCTGCAAAAACTATGGCATATGAAAACATGAAAGCTGGTAGTTTTGAGAAATGTATGATAAAAACACTGAAGCAGACACTTTTTAAATCGAAGAATTATTTTAAGCACTATTTAATGTTGAAATCAGTCTGGGATAGTCAAATAATAATATTTTCAAACACTGTATTTTTAATTTTAATATACAGGGTGGCCATAATTAAACTGCAAGTGTTCAAGGGGTGCTGGAGAGAAAACTACCGGGTATATTCCAGTAAAATTTGGTATCTACAAGTTTCAGAACATGCGCAAGTGAAATATGAAAAAAAAAAAATCGCCATTTTCACCCGATAGATGGCATTGTACCGTATTTAAACGTTCACCGGTGGCATATACAACCTCCAAAATCGATAGACAGAGCATAATGACATTCTAAGAGGCATATAAACAATATAAAATATCATTTACAGTCTATCAAAATTCCATACAATTCGCTTCAGTAATTAAATTTTTACAGTATCATGTAATAAAAATTAGCGTAAATAAGATCACAAATTAAACAATCCATTAAGACGCTTTGGAAAACAAGCCATTATTTATTCAATGAAATTATTACATGATGTGCTCAATATGTGAACCACCAGATGCAACCACATGCTGAAAACGTAAAACAGCATGGTCCACCGTTGCATTTAAAATCTATGGTGTAACACACCTCACGTGTCTCGTTATGCTAGATTTCAATTCAGCAACAGAAGCATGTCGTTCTCTATAAACCATATCTTTCAGATGTCCCCACAGATAAAAACCACAAGGATTAAGGTCCGGTGAACGTGGGGGCCAAGCATTGTCGAAACCTCTGCTTATGACTTGGTCCGCACCAAAGGTATCATGCAGCAATTTTTTAACATCTTTAGCGATGTGAGGGGGTGCTCCATCCTGCATAAATACCGTGGTTTCTAAACAATGTCTCTCTTGCAACGCTGGAATCAATTGTTGTCTCAACATCGCACCGTAGCTAGTCCCTGTAACACTACAGCGTTTGCAACCACTTGGAGTTGGGGTCTCAAAGAAATATGGGCCCACAAGAAAATCACAAGTCATTCCACACCATACAGATACATAATCGGAATGGAGGGGTTCTTCACGTTTAGCGTATTGTTTGTTCGTTCCCCATATCCTGCAGTTATGCGCATTTACACTACCTGATAGTGTAAAATGCGCCTCGTCTGTCCACAATATTCTCTGTATCCAAGTGTCATCTTTACTGATTTTCGACAGGACAAGGTTTGCAAAATCAAATCTTAGGGTGTCATCATGAGGTTTCAATTCTTGAAGAATTTTAATTTTATACGGATAACGCCGAAGAATGTGGCGCAACACTTTATGCACAGTTGACCAGGGAAGAGATAATGTTCGAGCCACACTTCTTGCGCTCACTTGTTGCAGCATACTGGCTCCTGAACTGCTACTCGTAGTCGCAATGGCATCATCAATTTGTTGCACTCTTTCCGAGTTTACGGGACGTCGCCCTCTTGTGCATGGAATAACGCCCAATTCTCCTGATTCTTCAAATTTTAAAATCATATTTTTCAATCCATTGACACTCATTGGACCTCTTCTTAATCGTTTCATACGCCGGTATTCTTTCAGAGTAGCTGAATAATTGCTACCATTCTGATAGAATATCTTCACTAACAATGCACGTTCCTTCTTATTCAGAGTCATGACTGACCTTTACTCAATGTATTGATGTTTTTATACTGTTCGATGGGCTTAAAATTTGCATATATGCCGTCGATAAGCATTGAAACACGGTATAGCGCCATCTATCGAGTGAAAATGGCGATTTTTTTTTTTTTTTTTTTGCATATTTCACTTGCGCATGTTCTGAAACATGTAGATACCAAATTTCACTGGAATATTCCCGGTAGTTTTCTCTCCAGCACCCCTTGAACACTTGCAGTTTAATTATGGCCACCCTGTACATTTAAAAGTGAATATTGAAAAAAAAAGAAAACTTAATTAAATTATGCATGAAAAGAATTTGATATGGTAAAAAATAAGTCTCGTTTAAAACAATTTTGTTATAGTATCTAAAAGAAAACTTTTCTGCTAGATGTTATAATAGTCCAGGAGGCAGCAACATTTTTTACTTAACCATTTTATACAAGCTGATTTTAAATATGTAATTGATCTTATTTGATCACAAAAACAGCTGACATCCGCTGTCCTGATAGTGGTGGATATGGCCTGGGAAAGAAATTGCATGACAGGTTGAAATACTCTAAACCAGTACTTATGAAGGGTAAAGTTAGATTTTCCTGGAATTGCAATTTTAAATCATCAGTTTTATAATCACAAAACTTTTCCTGAATTTTTCTTGTAAGTTTCAAATTTCTGTTTTTTTTTTCTTGAAAATTTCAAATTTTCCATACTTTTCACGAAAAATTTAATAAACATGCTATTTTTTCACAAAAAAATAATTTTCTCTATCCAGATTATACGAGAAGTATTAGAAATTACTACTTCATAATAATCATAATTTAAATTTTTGTTATGTATTTCTAAAAAGAAGGAGGTGTGCGTTATACGGTGAATATATCTAAAACTAGAAAAATGAAGTCGGAAAGTCTAGGTGCGCATTATATGCCAGAATATATAGAATTTTTATTCTTGTGAATTTCCCCTATAGTTTGTATTCAACAAAACAGTTAATACTTTTAATTAAACTGTACATAAGTCAATAAAAAGTTAAAATATCTGTCACCTTGTTTAATGATTAAAATTCATAAAGATACAACTAAATGTAAATATATTGCTCAGGGCTGCCACTCCAGAATGGCATCAAATATAGTTGCTTTAGTAGCATACAGTGAAAAAAATAGTACAGGGTTCCCAGCAAAACATGACTGGCAAATTCCCTGACCAAATCTCAAAAAATTCCCTGACTTTCCCTGACCGAATCTAAAAAGATTCTCTGACCAAGTGGTCATACAATGAAGTTTGTTACTTATTTTTGCAATCCTTTGTCAAAAATTAGCAATTTTTTTTTCTAAGATTGCTCTTAAAAATTATGTTTTTACCACGAGACTATATGATGAATTTCACATCATTTTTCATTTTTTCTCCAAAAATTTTCCATGACTTTTTAGAAAATATTTGTAAATTCCCTGACTTTTTCTCTATATTTTAAAATTTCCATGACTTTCCCTGACTACTTTGAAATTCCATGACTTTCCAGATTTTCCCTGACTTTCCATGACGCTGGGAACCCTGTAGTAGCATTTGTAAAAAAATAGTAGCCAAAATAGTTGCATGCTGACTTAAGAAAAGGGAAGGGGGGGGGGGGGGGGCAGCGGCAAGCAGGGCCGTAGCTAGGGCGGGGGGTGCTCAGCACCCCCTGAAAATTTTTGAGCCCTCCCTGGGAAAGTTGCCAAGGCCACCAAAAATAATTCTGTTTCAAAAAATCCAAATGAAACTCTGTTCAAAAATTGAACTTAGTTTTGGGAGCTTTTTACAGTTTTGCATAAATACTAAATTGTAGTATTTGTTTAAAAACTGCAAATAAGTTCTTCAATAGGCGTGCATTCTATCTTTATATACTCAGAAATAACAACTTTTTGCTGATGCAAACATTGACTTTTGCATTAGCTATATACTGAATTTTTTCATTTTGCAGCGTTTTTTATTATTAGCATAAAACAAAGTTATTCTAATGAGTTATAGGCTAATTTAAATACAAGTGGTTTTAGCTTTTGACTAAACACAAAAATAATTTTAAAATGCAAAATACACCCTTGATTTTTCGAATGTTTTTTATCATATAAAAACATAACGTTAGAATCCTTAAGGGCAGGGAATATTCAGAAAAAAATTAAAGGTTACAACTCTTTTGAAACAGGTGAACTGTCAGATTTTTATTTACTTATTGACATCATCACTTATTATATCACTAGTATAATTATACACTGAAAATTTTCATTCAATAGCTAGTGATGTAGTAGTAAAAAAACCAAAGGGCATACGATTTAGGCAGAGGGTACACCCTAAAAAGTATATGCTATAGAGTTTTTGAGAAGAGGCATTCCTTAAAATAATCCAGAAGGTATACGGGGTATCTACTGTATAACTTCCATTACATCCCTGTCGGCAGCCTTTACTTTTCTTAGCATCAAATAAAGTTATTATAAACAATTTAATAAGAAACATAGTACCTACACTATGAATATGCACTAATTTACCTTTCTATATAATACTTTGATCATATATATCTGTGTTTGTGTGTGCATGTGTCAGAGAGAGAGAAATAGTATGAGACCCCCCCCCCCTACATTTTCTTGAGCACCCCCTATTGTGTACTTCTAGCTACAGCCCTGGCGGCAAGAATCCCTATTTGTAATAAAAATATCATGAAAATCCACATCTTTCTCTACAGTTTATGCTACCACCCAAATTTGCTACCTTTTGTATTTTTATTATAAAATCACACACACACACACACACAAAAAAAAAAAAAGGGGGAAAGAATGAAAGGAGAAACTTTTTAAATTAACATCTGAAATATAGGATAAAAAAAATGCAGAAAAAAAGGGAAAGAATGAAAGGAGAAACTTTTTAAATTAACATCTGAAATATAGAATCAAAATGCAGTTTGGTTTTCCCAACAAAACAATTCCCAAAATTGTATATATGCTGGCCTTACACTTGGGCAGCACTGAGAGGAAAGAAAACTAAAGAACAAGAAAACTTTTATTGTATGTTATTAGCTGCAATTTTAAGAATGTGTGTACATAACCAATCCATTCTTTACAAGAAATTTATGCAAAATAAAATAGCAAAATCGGCATAAATGAAATGTGATTTTATAGACATCAATGGGCCAAATAAAGCCATCTAAGTAAGAAAGGCAATATTCTAAACGTTTTTCTCAACATTGTAAATCTGTTATTAAGTTGAAAAATTACGACAGAAAACAAAATTTTCTCATTTCTAAGTAGCATTTATTTAAGCTCGTTTAATTCAAATTTCTAGTATAAAACATTTATACGAGGTTAGAAACAAATACGATTTACTCAGACAGGAAACAAATCTACACTTAATCATTTGTGGTTCATATGGCAGTTAAAGGGTTAAATACCTTTAAAAACAATCAAAAATTTGATGGTGGGTGGTAGCCAAACCAAAAATCAGTAATTAGTTTCCCACTAAAATTTGAATGATTGGTATCTTTGTACTATATTTAGATTAACAAATATATATATATATATTTAAATTTCAAATGGAAGTTTTTACAGATTTTAAAAATTAAATAAAACACTTAAGAAATTAGGCCAGGATATTGGGTTTAAAAAAAAAAAAAAATTGCAATTCTGGGAGACTGATATATATATATTTTTTTTTTTACAAAAATAGTAGCTGGGATAGGAAAATAGTCTAATTTTTTTCTGGTTTTTCTCCAAAATAGTCGCTTTTGAAGGATTTTGGGATAAAATAGTAGCCATAGTTGCCTGATGCTGAAAATAGTCGCTTTTAGTAGCATTTTAGTTGCAAATGGCAGCCCTGATTGCTTGAAGGTGTGTAAAAACATACATAAAATATTTAAAAGCTTTTAAATGTTTTATGTATGTTTTTACGCACTTTCAAGCAATATATTTACATTTAGTTATATCTTTATGAATTTTGTACATATGTCATTAGGATTAATCATTGCTATCTTCAACCCAAGTTAGCTTTTGTCTTTGTGGCAACATTTGCACTTGGTGCAAAATGGTGTTCATCTGAAGGAAAAGAAAAGTATTGGCCATTATTGTGCCTCACTACAGTGCTTATTCTGATATATCATTTTTTAACATGGCTTTAAAACAACAACAACAACAAAAAGAAAACAATGAAAAGCTCTACCCCAAAGCAATTCTTCATTGCTAATTTATTGAGAAAATTGTAATATGCATAGTAAATTGCATTTTGATTGCAAATGCTTTAATATTTAGTTGTAGATTTTTTTAGATTTGTGCTTTCACTCTTCGTTGTTGTTGAATATAACAAGAGTCTACAAATATCTGGAATATTATTTTCTATTGAGCGACTTAAAAAGACATTGTTTAGTAAGTAGTAATCACATATGTCAAATAAACAAATATTTCAAATCAATGATGAATTCAGTAGATGGCCCTGGAGAGAACCTCCCCCCCCCCCTCATCTGAAAGTTGTGGGATTTTGTGCTAAGTATGTTAATCAGTGAGATCTCAAATTCCGTTCAGTAATGTTAAACCTATAGGCATGGAATGCATTCCTCTTTTTTTTTTTTAAATATATCCTCAAAATTAATATTTTTAACTTATTTTTTAGTGTATTCTTCTCAAGGAATGTTCCTTTTCAGTTGGCAAAATATTTCTAAAATATATGCTTAATTTAATATTTTATGTGTTAAAAGCTGTAAAATAGAATAAAATAAAATTAAACTACATATTTTAGAAATATATTTCTAAAATGTATGCTTAATTTAATATTTTATGTGTTAAAAGTTGTAAAATAAAATTAAAGTATATTATACTTTAGAAATATTTTGCAAACTATAAAAAAGGATTGTACACAGAAAAAATGTTAAAAATATTAATTTTCGGATGAGATATTTAAAAAATAAGAATGCATTCCACACATATAGGTTTAACATTAGTGAGGGAAATTTGAGATCTCATTTATCAACTCTCTTTAAACATAGTCTGTAACGTGTAAATTCTCCCCACTTACCTGATGCAGAAATACCTCCCGAGGAAAAATACCTGAATTCAACATTGTTTTAAGTCTAAAGAAGATGAGTAGATAAGTCTCAATTTTAATTCACAATGGATTTAAAAAAAAAAAAAATCTTAGTTTTTTTTAAAGATATTTTGAAAAGAATTATAATCTAAATTTACTGGTTCTTGGTCTGACGACTGCTTAAATATGCAATACAAAATCTGAAACTTTCCAATCTATACTCTATTATATAAAGACAGAATGCTTGGTTGACTGATCAACACCCAGCTGAAATGACTAAAGTCAGGATCACGAAATTTAGGCATTAGATTACTGTTATGACCTAGGCAAGAAATAAGAAAAGATATTTTAAAATTCCACTTTCCAAAGAGAGTTAAAGGGGGGTGTTACGTCATTTCGCTATATTTCAGCAGTAGTTTTAGGCAAGTGGGTGAAATTCAGGAAAACAAATCTACAAAAAAAAATGGTTAAACACGTATTTGAGCAATTTTAGGAATTTACCCTCTAAGGGGGGTTAAATGGCACTTTTTATGTAAAAAAAAAGAATGAATCTTGTAACAATATAGTTACAAATACAAAGTCGCAACAATGAAATACATAAAATACAGCTAAACCAATCTGCTAAAAAATAGTTAAACACTTATTTCAGCGATTTTATCACCAACATCGGCAATGAATCTGATTATGGAATATTACATGAATAAGACAACTATTGCTGATTTTTTATTAGATATTTTGTGTAAGACCTTTTTCCAAGGAGGTTGATGCAATGTCGAGCCGAGCTAAGCAGGGACGACGGTCCTCTTGTCTTGTATATTATAACACATTTAAAATTTAAACAGTCTTTAGAAAAAAAAAAAAAAAAGTCAGAACTATTATCATATTATATTATCAGAACATCATATTATTTGTCATAGAACCAGTTAATTTAGATACTAAATTTTATTCAAATAATCAAACATTATAAAAATTTTAACCTGATGGGGGGGCAAAAATGTTTATCTACTTATCTCTTTTTTCTGAGATATCATAAGTTTACACACCTTTATACAATAAAGAGTAAATACAATGTATCTAAACACCAAAATTTCGGTTTAAAGTTTAAATATTCAAGAAAAAAAAATACAGAGCAAGATTGCATATTATTCAAAACAATGGCTTGGAAAGCCTGACTAGAGAAGTAGTAAGTAGTACCTAACATAAGTAAAAAAAGTGAAAAACTAAAATGTTCTTATGGATGACACTAAATTATAAGTGATTTTTAACATTCTAAATCACTGTTTTCCATTAAAATGAAAAATAATATACATTTAATCTTTTTGAGTATCCAAAATATTTAAAAATATGATATTTATAGATAAATAAAATCAGAACAGATGTGTTACACTCACACACCGATGTTTGATGACTTTTTGATTTGTCGCAATTTCCAAGCCCACGCCAAACCAATAACTTAATACAATAGCCAGATTACCATTAAAGGAAAAAAACCCCAAAATTTGGCAACGTTTTATCTTAAAAAAAAAAAAAAAAAAACTGTGCATGTGTGTAAGACATTATAGCCATAAAATCTATAGATTATCGAAGGACTTTTTAGCTAAACATAACATTTGTTAAGTTTAAAATAAATAAATATACTCAGTTCTTTCAATAAAAAACATTTAATAATTTTCATTCCTTGAAAAACAAGTTTCTAGACCAGGGATTTCTGAGCGGCCTGAAACTCCTATTTTTGTAGCCTGTAAAGTTCTTTAGAATATAATTAATCTATTCAGCATTAAACCTTTTCTATGGGAAATAAATGTTTAAAAGGAATTATATATATATATATATATATATATATATATATATATGAATTCAATGGTGTTCACTTAATAATACAGTTTAAATATATACTTTTCTATTCATGCAAGTTCCATACATAAATAGGAATTTTTTTACTACACCATGGTTAATGTAGCCTGCCCCATTATTTGCATGATTCTCTGTGACCCAAAAATGTATAAATTGGAAACCCCTGTCCTAGACAGGGAACTGATGCTTTACACTCACGCAAACATGTAAACAAAAGTTTGGCGACTTTTTAGTTGGTACGATTTTCAAGACTGTGCCAAACGAATAACTTAATACAATGGCTAGGTTGCCATTAAAGGAAAAAATCCCCTAAATTTGGCTACTTTTTTCCTTTTTTTAACCGATTAATTTTTTTGTTTTTCTGCGTGAGTGTAAAGCATCTTAGCCCTAGACAGATGTAAAGAACAATGTTACAATATGATGTGATAAAACGAAAAAAAAATAAGTCTAAGATAAACTATAGATAATTTCTTTTTGTTTGTTAACCAATACAAGATCTTTGATTTGCATTCTTTTAGAAAGAATCTAAAAACAAAATATGCATAAAAACATGTTAAAAAGTAAAACTACTTAATTTACTTAACACCACAACAAATATTGCATAGTACATCAATTGCATAGCACTTTATACTAATTAACATAATTTAAATAGGAAACATTATGTTATTCTACTTTTAATATGTATTTTTGGCTTGAAAACTTCAAGGCTTAAATTTATTTTAAGATCATTACATATGTAAGAACTATATAAAAGTGTAGCTTTATCCAAAGTTTGTTTTTAACTATACAAACTGTACAAAAGTGAAGAAGTTTTCCATTTAATAAGTATTGCGTCTTGTAAATAAATTAATTTTTCTTGTTATTTGAAAACTTATTCTCACACCATGGAGTTAATGTAAGGTTGCATATCAGTTTAACATTATATAAAGCTAATGGTGCAGAATCTATAGTCAGATGATGACTTGAAATTATTGTATATTTTACATCAGCAAGTCCAGTTAGACGATCTCTTTTTCTTGTAGCTTCTTTCTGGTTATACAGTCGAGCAGTATCTCTTCGCCTTGAAGAGCGATCGTGTAAATGTCTGAATGTATTATGTATACCACTATTAATATTTTGAGGTCGACTAATGTTTAATTTAGCTTCTTTCATTCGAGCAAAGAATTCATCATCTTCTAAACCCCAGCCCCAATATCGGTTAGATAGGCCATTAACCGATTCAAATTGTTCTTTGGTAAGAAGAAGAATCCCACCAACAAATGTTGAATAGTGATATTTGGGATGAAGTTCAGGCGATGCAACATGAAAGGGTCCACTTTCCGGATATGTATAACTAAGCTGAGGATTTAACGGTAACAAATCAACATCGTGCATAGCTAAATAATCACAATCTTTGCGACTGATAAGATGTCCAACATTTATTAATGATGCACGATTAAAACGGAGTTTATCACATTGGTTTACGATATAAATTATATGGGGAATTTTTTGAGCATTCAAAAAATTATGAATATGAGGTGCAAACTGCAAAAGCTCATCGAATCTGTCTCTAAAAGGTACAATAACAGCAAGGCGATGTACTCCCCAAGATGAATCATCATATGACTGTAAATGATTCGTTTCTGGACAAGAACTAGTTATTGAAGACATTAATATCAAAAGTGACAACAGCACAGAGAAACAAAGCAAAAGAAGAAGGGCTAAAATGCATTTCCTCAGGGATAACATATTTCGGCAAATGAAATTAGGGAATATAATACACCAAAAAGCACTTTGTTAGAAAATTAAATTTTATAAGTAAATGTTCTGAAGATCTGACATAAATAACAAGCTTCATGTTTTAAAGAACATACAAACGACGATCACAAATTGTTAAAAAAATCCACATACTTACACAAATCACGCTAATCACAAGTTAAAATGAAAACAATAATGAAAGTAATAGTTTTTTTTTTATCTACCCAATTTTCAGAAAAATGCAAAATGGAAATTCAAAGAAAATAATTTTTATTATTATGGTGTAAATAATTATGATTACTATAATAAATTGATTATTATTATTATTTCTTATCATTATAGAATTGCATTATGAATTAAAAAATAAAAATTGGCAACGTACAGAAAATCGGCAACGAAATGTAAATAAACACAGCAATTTGATTTTTCCTCTACTAAATTATCTAACAAATAAGATATGTCGGTCAGTCATCCTTTGCTGAAACAATTGAAAGGTAATCTTTTTTTTTTTAAATTTTCATAAGTAAATTTGTGTTTGGGTAATCTTAAAGACGAATTGCATTTAGCTACTAATATCGGTTGATATGCACAGTTCTCGGAACAGCTTTTTATTTCCATACAGCTGTCTTACTCCGCAAGAACCCGACTCCTACCAGAGACTCGAAGTAGAATTATTTTAAATCGGAGCTTCGTATTAATGCATAGAGCTACAGTAAAATACACATGAAGACGTGTTTTAGATGCAGTCATAAAAGCCCACTATGTTTTTATTTATTTAATTTTCTTTGTCGAAAATTGAGAATAGAGGTTAGATTATTTTAAATGTACCACGGTAAATGTGCCAATAGTATATATACCCTCCAAAGTTTTTGGTTTATAAAAAAGTAACCAATATACTATAACAGATAACGAATAAAGCTTTAATTACTTTTTTCATACCTGTCCCTTGCAAGTTTTATAATTTGGGTTATTGTTGACGGTACTTCTCTATTATCCCGTCGACCACTTTTCATAACAAAAAACTATCGCCAAATAAACGGGAGAACGTTGCCATTGGAATATCAAAATAAATAAAATATAAGAATTTAAGGACACAATTGTTATTTTAATTAATGAAATAACTAATAAATCAGTAAAACTTAGTGAAAAATACACTCAAATGTCGAATTATAAACCACTTGATGACATAACAAACACGTATAATGCTTCTGAAATCAAGTAAATGGGACTACATTTTTGGCGATAGTTTTTTTTGTTATGAAAAGTGGTCGACGGGATAATAGAGAAGTACCTTATTGACAATGTTAATCAAACCAATACGTAAAGCAGGTAAAAAATGTTTCACAGTTCCACTGTTTCCATGAAAGTTTTATTGAACAAGCTAAGAGCTGGTTTTGTTTAATTAATTTATATATTCTTCTTTCAAAAATTACATTTTTTTGTTTTGATAATAATAATAAAAAAACTATGAATTTGGCATACTAATGACTAATTTTATTTGTTTTTAAGGCTTTAAAACCAGTGTCAATTACTGGAATGTTTAGTCAATTTCCAATGGCCATTTATTTACAAAATTTCATTTGTTTTTAAGGTTTTAAAATCAGTGTCCATTACTGGAATGCTTAGTCAATTTTCAGTAATGGACATCTCATGTGTCATCACTAAAAGTGTATTTTTAGTAATGGTCAAGGTCATCATGCATGAAACCTTTTGATTTAACAGAAAAGCTAAGTAATAAAATTTATTTTTTAAATTGCACTTACCAGAACGTAAAAAGGAACAAAATTTGTACATATGTATTATATTATCTGGGCCAAGTCAGATATAACTGTGCCAACAATGGTGCCTGTATAGTGTATATAGTCCATTATTTTAATTTTGATTATTTTCTTTTATTACAATTAAATTTTGATTCACAATGGGAAATGTGACTATGAGATTGGTTAAATGTTGTAAGTAGATTAATATAACATACAAAAAGGAATATAAAAGTTATAACTATTAATTAAAAAATAATTCTTAAAGAAATTCCTTAAGGGTATCTATTATTGGCATGTTTACTCAATTTGTTAATATTATAAATAAATAAAAATTGCATTTTTATTTGTTTCGTTATTACAGTATAGGATCCGTTATCCAGAATGCTTGGGACCTGGGGCATTCTGGATAAGGGGTTTTTCCGTAATTCAGAATACTTTTTATAAGTATAAAAAATGTACGAAATAATTTCATAAAATAGTGATAAATATGAATAATATGTGTTACTACATACATTACTTATAAATTTGTTCATTTAATACATTATTTGCACAAAATAAAAAAAAAAACATTCTAAATTACAAAAAATAAATAAAATTTCATTTTGGGAGTTGGGAGCAGAATCTTTTGATTTGGAGATAGCGACAGCATTTATCCAGCTTGTTCGAAACTTATACAAGTACCCTAGATTGAGGCTAAAGATCATCTGAATGAGTGAATTGCGGCTGCGCATACTGGAGTGTGACATCATGTGTATAAAATTTACTGGAAGTATATTCTAAAAAAGAATTTTAGTTTTTTATTCAGAGAAAATCCCTCTGACTGTGAAAAATTTTTCAAATCTAAATTTACAAATTATCAAGTAAATATTATTTTATGTATAAAAAGGAAATGTTAAAATCAATGCATAATCTGGCAACTTTCCATAACTTGTTATTATTGATGCTGATCGCAATGGCGGATTCGCCGATTCTTAGCATAGAAATAATTTTTCTAGACTCAATTTTACAAAACAAAAAACAAATGTTAGTCAGTTTTCTGCTCACCATATTTCTCCGGAATAACACCATGGCATTAAACTATGTTTAACTTTTTTTAATGAAACTTGTAACAAAATAAAGTTTGTACACAGACATGTTTTATTTTTCTAACGTAATTGTTTTTAATTTTTTCTTATCTGTAATGTTTTTCGTATCATAATTTTTTTATATTTATTTATTGAATTTATAAATTAATGAATGAAGGCAATATCATTTTGTTATTTTTTCTTTTACTGACACTTTAATTTTGACGTTAAAATTTTTTTTTTTTTTTAAATGAAATTTTGTTTTTTTGTTTAGTGTTTTGCATTCCGGTTTTCAGAGCGTTCTGGATACCGGGACGCCGGATAACGGATCCTATACTGTATTTTAAAAGATTGAAATGAAATAGTGTGTACTTTTATACTAGTTGGGCGCATGTGGTAAATATCTAAATATTGTTCTCATCGTCTTCATTTGCATTGCATTCATTTAAATTAAAATATAAATCTTTCATTAATTTAATTTAAAATAAATGCCTTTCACTCATTTCATTAAAAAAATAAATAATACCTAAACCAAAGCATTTTATTTTAACATTAAAACATTGTTCGTAATGTAGCGATCTCATCTCACATGAACAGTTTAAAGCAAGTTACTAGCTGAAAGTAACTGGCTTGGCCTCTAGCATTCTTGCTTCCTGATCATGAGATCCCACCGGGGGCAGCAAACTACCACACTAATTTAGACATGTGAAAAATAAAAGCTGCTATTGTATTTCTTTTAATTGCTAAAATGCACACGTATATTCAGGAGTATATAAAATACCATTTATTAAAAAAGATGGATCCAAGAATTACTATATTAGCATGACCAGCAGGAAATTTAGCTGCAGAAAAAAAGAGCCTATAGCTGACATATTAAGCATAACAGAAAAACCACAGCTCTTGCAAGATTATATCAAGAAGAAACCATCCAAATAATTCTCAATGAAAGTAAGATGATTTTCCCCTCCAATCTATACTATCCAGCCATTATAAGAGAGACCATAGAGATTGTAACACATAAAAACACAATAGGTAATGATACAGCATCCTTTAACTTACCAAAATTGTGGGTCTAGTTATTCCATGGTTACAAATATGAAATAAACATCCAAGTAAAAATAAAAAATAATGTGCATAATAATTAAAAACTAGTCGGATGTGTCAATCCCAAAACTTTCTTCTATCTCATACATAGTTAAAAATTTGCAGCAAACTGTCCAGTCATTTGACCGTTTTTGTAGAATACGGTTACATCATAACTGTAATTTAACTATATTCTGACCGTATTATTGCTCATTTTATGGTCAAAATATAGTTAAATTACGGTTATGTAACCATTTTCTACAAAAACGGTCAAATGACTGGACAGTTTGCTGCAAATTTTTAACAGTGTACAGGTTTCGCATACACTTAAAAGAATCAGCACCAATTTATATCAAGGTCTAACTGAAACTCAAGTTTCATTAAATTCCGTGCATTATTTCTTGAGATAGGACTACTGCTAAAATCGTGTAAATCCTGCAAAATGCTGCATAGCAGCAGCACCTGCTGGGCGATTTTTACCAAAAACTAATCAGCACCAATTTATATCAGAGACTAACTGAATCTAAAGTTTTATTAAATTCTGAACATTAGTTCTTGAGATAGAGCTATTGCGGAAATCGCAAAAAATGCTGCATAGCAGCGACACTTGCAGGGCGATTTTTACCAAAAACTAATCAGCACCAATTTATATCAGAGACTAACTGAATCTAAAGTTTTATTAAATTCTGAGCATTAGTTCTTGAGATAGAGCTATTGCAGAAATTGCGAAAAATGCTGCATAGCAGCGCCACTTACAGGGCGATTTTTACCAAAAACTAATCAGCACCCATTTATATCTGGGACTAACTGAATCTAAAGTTTTATTAAATTCCGAGCATTAGTTCTTAAGATAGAGCTATTACGGAAATCGCGAAAAATGCTGCATAGCAGTGCCACCTGCCGGGTGATTTTTACCAAAAACTAATCAGCACCAATTTATATCAGAGATTAACTGAATCTAAAGTTTTATTAAATTCCGAGCATTAGTTCTTGAGATAGAGCGCCCACAAAATTTGTGTCACATACAGACCATTTTCTAAAAACAGTCAAATCGTGTTCAGGACCTTTTTAAAATGTATAAATCCGTCGAAAACCGGAAGTCGAAATATTTCATGAATCCAATACTTTCTTCTTGTAAAGATAGAAGAAAGTAAAAATGGGTGAAAAATTAAATGATAGCATTACAAATAATAACTTCATACACCGTGTAAATATAAAATATTCTTTTTTTTTTTTTTTTTTTTTTTTTTTTTTTTTTTTTTTTTTTTTATAATGGCTGATGGAGCCGAAACATGTCAACAGTCTAATAAAACTTATTTTACTGTTTATTGTTTTTATTTTACACTTTTTAGCAATTAAAAAAAGTTATTACAAGATGTTATAATTTGTTATATTTTTAAAAGCTGCTATTGGCGAGATTTGCATCTAGCTAACATAAAAGTATATATGAAATAGCATCAGTTTAATTAATTTTATTTATTTTCTTTAGGAATAGTGTATGAATTGAGGAAAAAGTTTCCTGAAAGGGAAGTTGGAGATAATCACCCCAGCCTCTTACCATTATGTCAGACACTTGATGAAATATTTTCAAAAGGATTAAAAAGTATATTTTAGTGTTTATTACTTATTGATATGTTATTTAAAAATAACCAAAGAAAATAGTAAAGTACTGTAATAGTGTAATTATTGTGTTTCTTTGCAAATGAAAATACATGTACAATAGCAGATACAAGGAGAAAGGGAGTGTTGAATCAATCTCCCCTCTGTTGGGTGATGATAAAGGATTTCAAGCCAACATATCTTATAACTAGTTTAGATATAATTGTTACAAGGTTTAGTATTTTGTTACAAGGTGTTATAATTTGTTATATTTTTAAAAGCTGCTATTGTTTAGGGGGGGGGGGGGAAATGCAATTTTTGAGACTTGCATTCAGCTAACATAAATGTTCTAATGGTTTTTAACCTTTTCATTTCATAAAATGGATACATTTGTCTGTCTTATTCTTCAATGCATAAGAATTCTAAAATGCAACTATTACAAAAAAAAAAAAAAAAAAAAAAAAAAAAAAACCATTAGACTCTCTTAAATCAGCCACCCTAAAATCCACAAATTCCTAAAATCTGCACATCATTGCAGATGTAAACAATGAAACTTACAGTTAAGATGTAGGGGAAAAATTCAAAATTTTTTATATCATTCCATGCATGTTTTAATATGTAATTCTCGTTAACGTAGCTGAACACATGCTTTCTCATCAAGAAAGTATAACTTTAAAATTGAAAAACTTCAAGGTAGTGCTGATTGCGATATTTTTACCAAATACATTTCTGTATTAATCAAGCATTTTTGGATACTAAGTTTGGCTAAGCATGAAATGACACTTTTTTACTTTATGATTTTTATGTAAATTATAAGTGTACCTTTATGAGGCAAGTTTCATTGAATAATTAAATATATATATATATCTCATCATTATTATGCCTATTTAGTTATGCATTATTATTTATTTGAGTTTACTTGTTTACTTTGTTTTACTTTTAAGATTTTAATCAAGTTTTAAATATTCTTAATTTTTATTACTTTCATTACTTTACATAATTATTTTAACATTTCACTTTATTGTAAGTACTCATTATAATTTACAGTGCATTATTATATTCAAATTACTGTTTAATAAATGTAAACAAAGCAATGACCAGAAAAATCCACAAAATTCTAAACTCCGCACAACCTCTGGTTTCAAGCTTTGTGGATTTGAGGGAGTCTACTGTATAAGGAAATCTAAAATTATATATACAATATTCTTTTACAACTTTTCCCATTACATAAAGAATGAAAATTATCAACTAACTTTAAGTAGGTACCAACGATTTCAATCAATACATCCTACAAGAAAGCCTCCACACTGGGTGCCTGACGTCACAGCTAATCGTCCATCATTGTTAGATGGGATATTCGATGGTTTTTTACAATGTTGTTTTTTTATTTATTTATAAAGGAAGTGAAAAAATATTTCTAATAAAAACAAAAAAAAAATGTCGCTTATTATGTTTTTACTAGTCGCTAAATGACTGGTTTAAAAAAAAAAAAAAAAAAAGGAGAAGGAGAATGGCAGAAAGGATAAACCCAATAAAAGACAAAAAATGTGGCAATTAAATATTCTAAGATAAGTCTAATTCTTATATCAACTATTTATTTTACAATGATATGTTTTATTTACTTAATGGCAGTATGTTTCAATTATTATTAATTTTTTATAACAATATAATTTTTAAGGGTTCTTTATTTTTTAACAGGGTCAGAAATTTATTAATTTATTTATTCACCAGCTTTAAGTCTTCTTTGCTCCTTTTTAGAATCATTATTAATTTTTAATATGTAACTTTTTCATAAGTTTAATAACTATAAGAAGTCATCTAAACAACTTTTCCTACTATGAATTTCCTACTACACATACTATGAATGTCGCAATGAAACAGATATTACAGTATCTTATGGTAAAGATGTTTTATTTTGAGAAATATTTTCTACCAATAAAATTAAATTTATGTAAACAAGAATATAATAGCTCAAATGCAAAAAAAAAATCTTTTTTTTCTTCTTCTCCCATTTAACATGCAATTTGGACATCAAATTTAATATATTTAAAAAAGAAATCCTCTATTATTTTTTTAAGTGAATGGATTTATTCTTTGATCACCTCTATTGAATATTGTTAAGGAAATGATGCTAGAATTGGACAGTTTTAATCTATATTTAAAAATTACTTTAAAACACTTCAATTGAGCGCTTTAATTTTCCCACTCTAAAAAGCATATATTTCTGACATAATTACAAATTAATTTTATACGTCATGCTTCCAATTTTCAAGTATTCTTAATTCTTCTCTTTTCTTTCATTCAGTGTCAGAACTTTCCCCTCCTATACATAATATATATCTTTTTATTTTACCAAATTGTTATTTGATGATAAACTTTTATGTCTCAAAAACCAGTTTAAACAACCAGTGTTGACAATGTTTTTTTAAAAATGCTTTATCTTTCTAGAAAGTGAAAAATTAAAAATGATTCTACAGAAGATAGATAGGATAAAATTTTATGCACGTATAGGTAAAAATGATTTTCTGTCAGAAAGCACGAAGTGAGACCAACTTTAAAAAATCGACATGAATTAAGTCTTTTTTTTTATATAATTAATTACACAAGCTATAAAAAATAGCCAATATGTAATTTACGCAACACAATATATGTGTGTACATAAAAAAAAAAAAAAAAAAAAAAAATCTAGTTCTATGAGATAATATGGAAAAGACTGAAATTGTTAATGTTGCTTATAATCTGACATTGTTTTCTTTTTATTTAATATCCAAAGACGAATATTTAAATTTATCAACAATGAACTAATGAATTTATTATTTACATTGCTTTATTGGTTAATTCCTTATTCCATTAACAGAAAATGTCAGTAGCCAAAATTATTTATTATTTGTTGACATAAGTGGGTGAGACCTCTTAACATTTTAGTATTAAAAAAATATTTCTTAATAAAAAAACCTTTAAGCAATAAATAAATAATAAATAAAACATGATTAGCCAGGCATCTGTTTAAGAAAATTTTTTCAACTTAAAACAGGACCTTTCACAAAACTTTCTGCCTTAAAATAGGATCCTTTACAAAATTCTTTGTCTTAAATATAGACTTTTCATAATACCTTTCTATCACCAAACAGAACTTTTACAAATTTAATCATTTTTAAATAAAATCTGATCTTTGCAAAATAGCTGAAGTTGCCAAGTAACCTATTTAATTTTTTTTTTTTTTTACACAGGAATACAGGATCTTTTTAAAAATAAACAGGAACCGGCATATAATGAAAATTTTAAATTCACTAAATTATGACTTAGGTTTTTCAAAAATATAAAAAGCTTTTCACAATTTTACAAAAACAGGACTCAGTGAGAAAAATCTAGAAAGAACCCTGTTAACTTATTTTAACAGTAATTTAATAAATGAATAAATATGTCAACAATATTATTTTAACTTATAACAAAACTAACATTGAATATTTTAATTATTCCTATAGAAAAGCACAACATGGATTTAAAGCTGATGAAAAATAATTTTTATTGCAGAAATGAATAACGCTTTAGAATTCATGTTAAAAAATAGATGAGAAATACTGCCATAAAATAACTTAAACATAGAAATTTAATTTAAAAAAAATAGTTGATATAAAAATGGGACTCACCTTAGAATATTTGTGTACGTTATTTCCATGTTCCATATCCACTTGTTTTTTGTTTTCTTAAGATATGTTATCCACGGAAAAGAAAAATTCAACCACTATTAAGAACAATTGTTATAATTTCCCTTACAAGTGGGTATGGCACATTTATGATATGCATTTGCACTTTTTCACTTATATTTTTAATTCTGTATTTCACAGTAATCACTCTCTTTTTAATTGAAGTTTAGATTAAAGATTATACACTAGCACGTGTTTCAGTCACACACTCTCATCCTGTTCTGTGTACTGTACGTGTATACTCTAGGGTAAGGTTAAGGGGTTAGGACAATGGACGACTGACCGTGACGTCACAATCCAGTTTCTAGGGGGTGTGTTGGCTTTCTTGTAGGATGTGTTGTTTCAATCAGATGATTAAAATTAGTGAGTTAAATCAAATGATTAAGAAAAAAATCATTGATTAAAATCATAAATTTTCTTATTTTTTAAAATGATGTGAGAAGTATTAAAATCTAATATGAAAATAAATTGTAATGTTTCTAAAGATGTTTTGTCTATTAAATAAATGAAAGAAGCTTTAAATACTTATTTACAAGTCTAACAAATTAAGCTTGTAAAATATTGGTATTTGTAAAATATCAAGTATAATATACTTGTAAATATTAAGTTTTTATCAGGCTAAAAAAGTAATGTTTCCTCCAGGCTTAAAAAAAGTTCAGGGTGATGCTGGCAGAAAAGGACACTTTTTAGATTCATAAGCGTACATTTTAGAAACTTAAGGACACTTTTTAAATTCTTATGGGCACTTTTTTATTTTTAAAGACATTCTTTTGTTTCTTAAAGGCGCTTTTAGTATTTAAAAGTAAGTGTACTTTTTTCAAGACACAAAAATGAATCAGTTTTTACTATGTAAGCAAATTTTTTTAATATAAAAGGCGGTAAGTGCACAAATATTTTGGCTGAAGGGCACTATTTTTTGGATTAATTTTATACAAGAAAGATTCTGTTTTTTAAACCAAATGTTCACAGGCACGTTGCAGCATCCAGGGACCGATTTGCAAATTTGGGGGCCCTGGGCACAGATGCATATGCGGGGGCCCCCCTTGCACCGATGCTTACAGAGGCCTTGAATAAAAATATTTATATATAAAATTGAAAGCAGTACTTATTAAGATAACCACTATTGACTTTAATAATTTCTTTAAAATATCAATTAAATAAATTAAATTTGATAATCTTTAATTTACCTTTAAATAATTATTTGATAATTATGAATTTTTAATTGAATTTTATGATAAATTTTGTGGTGCTGATTATCTTTCTCTATGAAAGTCCATATATCTGGAATGATAGTAGCAACTAATAATAAATTTACCGCATAACCAAGCTGTAATTATATCCTATTAATCAAATAACTTTTTCTTTCAAATACAAACTTTCACTGAAAAAAAAAAAGGAAAAAAAAAACTAAATTTATACAAGTAACTAGCAGAACCATATGGCTTTGTCCATGTTAACCATGAGGACCTTACAGGTAAAATATATAAAAATGAAATAATATGGCGATTCCAAAAACGGAGTTCTGTACATTCCTGCACATAAATTATTAAAAGACAATCAGAAAAAAAATGAAATTACTTTGGCAAATCATAGACAAACTTTGAACAAACATTTTTCCATTTTAATTTTGTTTTTAGCAGTTAAAATTGTTTTGGACTATAATTGCAAAATCTTCAGTAGCATTTGGGGGCCCCTGAAAATCGGGGCCCTGGGCCCGTGCCCCGAATGCCCTGCCGTAAATCAGGCACTGGCAGCATCCTCTTGAAACTGTCTCTGAGAAACTGTAAAAAGCATTTAATTTAAAATCAGGGTTCATAAATATAATATTTTTGAACATATGAAAAATATCTGATATTTTCGATATACGTGTGTTCAAAAAGTAATGGAAGTGATTTTTTTGTGAAGCGATTATATGTCGCTGCATGTTCACACTGCTAGGGCTAGGTGTGGGGAGGCGTGGCTTGGCAACGCGTCCAAACCCAGTCTGTTCCGAGCAGTGGTTGCATCAGGCATGGCTATTTACTATAGTCAAACTTCCTGAGGTGGAATCATAAAATACCTAAAAAAAATTTGAAACAGGTTTCTGTCTTAGGAGTAGAGTAGGGGAGACTGGTACACACCTATGTACTGGACCTATGGGCACAGTAGACCACCCCCTAATATTTTATTTATTAAAAATTTAAGCTTCTCTTCTATCCTAATAGACAACAGCACTGCAATGATTATTTATAGCCTTTAGAAAATATGTTTAGCTCAGATTGAACTATTTTATCCTGATTGATTGTTTTGAGCTTCTAAAAGTAAAATTTCTCATCCTCATATTTTTATTTTTTTAGTAATTAAAGGTTGTAGATAAATAAAATAAAACAGCTTTTTTTGCAAAGCTAAGATACTTGTTTTTATTTTACTTTAAAGTTAATATGTTTAAAAGAAAGCTATAAACAATATTAATATGATTATTTATTGAACTTCAACATGGGGTACAGTGGACCACCCACTCCTGGGGCACAATGGTCCACAATCCACTCTGCTCCTGTAATGCAGAATTTTCAAAATATTTAATAATTGCTTATTTTCTATAAAGAAAGATTGTTTTAAAGTAGATTTAACTGTAAAATAAAGTAAACAAATAAAAATAACAATTTATTTAACATAGTAAGAAATATTTTGTTTTGTATCTACTGCCTTTGATAAATATAACTGTAGTCTAATTGTTGATGATTCTATTCAAGTAAGATTCATGAGACGCAAATTGAATGGAAATCAGTTTATTTCTCCCGAAACTGTAGATGAATCTGCTGTTGATGTCAATGATTTCATAATGTTGCTCTCAGATCGAAAATTATTTCTTGAAAATTCCAGGCTCAATCTTACTCATAAGTACTTTGGAATTTCATTTTCAAATTTTAATGTGCGCTGATTTTTTTGTACTTAAGTAATAACTTCAATTAAATTGCAATTGTTCCTGTATTAATCTGTTATTATTTTCAAAATATAATTAATTTTTTGTTTTTGTTTCAAAATTTATATTACTATGTTATTTTGCGGGTGAAGGGGCAACAAAAAAAGAATTAGATTAATGAAAAATAGATTTATATTGTATTTTAGATAATACCTAATAGTGGTCCATTGTACCCTGGTTGGTGGACCAGTGTACCCTGCTTCCGGGGTATACTGGTCCACTTTACAAGTGTATATAATTTTTTTTTTTTTAAATGTATTGAAAACTATGTTGTGAGAAAATTATGATGGATCTAAGAAGGTTTAAGGAATATTCAAAAATATTTTCATACAGATCGGTCAGTCTGTTAAAGAGAAAAAAATGTTAACTGAAAAAGTGGTCCACTGTGTACCGGTCTCCCCTATACTGTTTCATTAATCTCTTGTTATAGTGTCTCTCGTAATTATGATTAAGCCAAGATTGCAGTTGCAATTTTGCCAAGCTTATGTAAATAACATATATGCCATCAGCCATATATATGTGCCAAATGCTCATATATTCGCCATATACATCACATATGTTATATTTACATCATATATAGTCATATTTACATTATATATATGACATGTATATCATATAGATGGCATGTATACGTAATATTGACACCTTATATATGTATATTGATTGAGTATTCTGTTAGTATACAAAATAGAATTTAAAATAAGAAGCTTCATTCACATTTTAGATGAAAATTTAGGTATAGAAAAATTCAGTATTGCAAGAGCTTCAAAATTTTTAATTAGAAGAAATCTAGAATATATCATTAAACTTCAATTTAAACAGTTATTCTGAAAATTTATTAGCTAATTAATTTAAACCTTTTCTTACTATTCAATTTGCATAGTTATTAAACCTTCAGAAAAATAAATATAATTCTTATGTAATTTCAAAACTTTCCCATAAGATTTCGTTTAAGATAGGAATATTCTACTCTTTCTCATGTAAACGCTGTATCTTTTCAATAAAAATCTTTCTGTAAGTAGGCATTTACATTTCATCAACTGTGCAGTAGAGGGGTTCGAGCTCGATTGACACGGGCTTGGGCTCGATTTTTATACCAGCCTTCGGGCACGGACGGGCTCAGGCTCAATCTTTCTGAAACTGACAATTTTTTTTGTTCTCATATAGAAAAATAAAAAAATACATATTCCATTTTAAGTCATTTTAATACTGTTATTTTGATCAGAATGAATAGAAGGGAAAGCAATTTTTTTTTTCTAGTATTAGAATGCTACTTTAAAAGAAAAGTTGCCATATTTGCAGATTGAAGAGGTGCGAATAATTTGTTGTTCGATTTTCGTTTGTGACAGTAAGATATTTTTTAATTGGAAAGTTTATTTTATTTTATTTTTTTAGAGATCTAACACGAAATGAATATTTACTTTTGTTTTCAGTCAATGAGCAGTAGCTTAAGGTTTGCAAATTTTTAATCTTATATTGTGTGCAAGTCATAATCACTCTTCATATGAAAATAACGTTAATGATTCTATTTTTCATCATGAACTCTGCCCATGCTAAAGCTCTGCTTTGCACATTTACGAAGTCACTTTCATTCGTATAGTAGATATAATTGCCATGTATTGTTATTCCGATAGAAAGCAATCGAACAGTGTTTCTATTTTTCCCATAAAAGCATGAGATCTTTCAGATAATGGTGTAAAATTTTTAATTTAAGTTGATTTTCAGGAACACGAAATAGTGTTTTACTTAAGGAATCAATTATAATTTACAAGATACACCTTTTATAGGAAATAGAAAAACGTTTTTTGATTCTTTGGCATAGAAATGGTAATTTCTGGAAATTTCATGCATTTATTCATAAAACACACTTTGTTAATTTGTCCATCATTTGCTTGCTGGTGGGTGTAAAAATATGAGAATCTTTTTAAGGAAGTAGTTTTTATTTGATACCAAACTTCTCTTCTGATAAGACTGAATGTAAATTTCCATAAAATTAATTATGTGCTGTGGATTAACAGATATTTTTGTATAAGAAGTTTTTTAAAAATGAGATATTATTTTTAAAACAATTTTTAAATATTATGCATTTTTTTTCGATATCGGGCTCGGATTTGAAATTGCCGAAAAGAGAGCCCGAACTCATCTCTTTTGTGCAATTATCTGAATTTCTGCTAATAAAAGTTTAATTAACTTATTATGTTTCATTATTTCTGTTTTATCTCATTTTTTTTAAACTGATGTTTTAGAAAAAAATTATTACAGTCAAACCTGTCTATCTCAAAACCTGCCTATCTCGAAAACCTGTCTATGTCGAAATTTTCATTCAAAAATCAATGTATTTTCCAAACTTATCTCAAATTATTTTTTTCTCCAAACCTGCCTATGTCGAATTTTCTGAAGAAACATCACTTTTCAATTCAAGATCTGATCTTATTTATGAGTAACAAACAATCTCGCCGTAGCAACAATAAATGTTTGTAACTTGCTAGTCCTCATTTCGGTGAAATTCCTAGACGACATACGCCACTCTCTGCACCGCAGGGGTTGGACATTAATATAGAAAGAGTTGTTATACCAAAAGAAGCAGAAAAAGCCATTGAAATATTGAGAATTTTTTTTGAATCCCAGAACAATATTGATCAGGATTGCTTCTCTGCTGTTTTAAAACTGCAAAAAACTGTCCAATCTAAAAAAGTTTTGCATCAAAAACTCCTAACTTACCGTATTTTCGGGAATATGCGCCGCACCCATCGTAAGCGCCGCATCATTGAAAAATCGGTAAAAATGAAATAGTCACGATAAAAAACGATCGGCAAAATTGGATTAAAAGTAACAAGAATAGTGATAAAATCTTACAAGATATATGAATTAACAATAAAACACAGGTTATCTTAAAATACAATAGGAAAAAAAATATGTACTACTACGCCAATATGCGTACTACGCCAATCAATTATTCGATTATCGTTTTAATCGAATATCGCCGTATGCGGTGTGCTTATGAAATAAATATAATTTATCAACTATTGTAAAGTATACAATAAATACTTTTAAAGAGTGAGCTATTACAGGGTTCATACTCATCAGGGGAAACCTGGGAATCAGGGGAAAATCAGGGGATAAATTTCATGTTTTAAAAATCAGGGGAATCTCAGGGGATTTTCCAAAAAATGCCAAAAACCTGGGAAAATGTGGCAAAACGATCGGCTACTCTGGGAAATGGGGGCACTCACTGCTATTGGCATGCTTCATGATGTCATAATGCAATCAAACTAAGATACACCTTCAAACCTCGGGAGATATCGAATCGGAAACTAGCCATGCCTTCTAACGTCCGACGACATCCATTCAAAAATTATATATTTATTTTTTTACCTTCTGATGTAAAAACTTAACTTTTGTGATTACCTCTTTATTAGTTTTTTTCAGGGGGGGGGGGGGGGGGGGAATACTAAGTTTTAAAAAAATGTCATTAATTGTCAACATGGGAAAATACATCAGGGGATTCTCAGGGGATTTTTTGGGGGGAAATGAGTATGAACCCTGTATTAATATTGAAACACATGTTATCTTAAAATACAATAGGAACAAAAATACGTACTACGCCAATATGCATACTACGCCAATCGATTATTCGATTATCGTTTTAATCGAATATCGCCGTATGCAGTGTGCTTATGAAATAAATATAATTTATCAACTATTGTAAAGTATACAATAAATACTTTTAAAGAGTGAGCTATTAATAGTGAACAGAAAATAGAGAAATATGGGTAAGTTAAAATATTTTGACAATAGTAATTACGTTTTTATAATAAAGATATATTGTGATACTATGTACTGTTTATTAACTTTATATTGAGATTAAATGAATGTAAATAAAGGTGAAATATGAATGAATCCATGTTCTTAAAAGTGTATTTGAGGCAGTAAGACTAAAAAAAACCTGAAATGAAGGCTTGTTTTTCACAATATCCAGATTTTGCTATGTTGAGGGAAAAAAAATCATCGTACCCGCCGCCCTGGCGTATGCGCCGCATCGCCCATATTTTGAACTTTCAAACACGTATGTGCCGCGGCGCTTACTCCCGAAATTACGGTATTACTTTTCATAAGGTATGTAAATAAAACTTACTATTTTAAATCTTCTGTCATTTGTATTTAGTGTAAAGCAATTTTCTTAGTCTGTTTATATAAAACCTGCATATCTTGAAACCTGTTTATCTCGAATTTGTTTTTGGCTCCCGAGAGATTCGAGATAGACAGGTTTGACTGTATTACAATTGTCGCCTTGTATTTTTCAAAAATTCTTCTTCTTCTTTTTTGTTATTTTCTAAAGTTTTTTTTTTTTTTTTTTAATTAAATAAAATCACAATTGTCTGTTTGTATATTTCCATCATCTAAAAAATTATTTTATTTTAGCTGCATCTTCTACACCCTTTGGTTTCATTAAGAAAGATTATTGGTCATGGATTTACCAATTGCATGAACAGAAAGCTGACTTCAGGTATGAATATCTAATTTTTATTTTGTGTAAAAGATTTTTTTTTTTTTTTGTAAATTTGTAAGCAATAAGAGAAAGTTGATAATAATAACAGTAATAAAATTAGTTTCTGTAGAATTAAAGTTTTCTTTTTCTCCCCCTACAATTTTTAGATCCCCCTGTCCCATTATTTTACTCATTTAAAAATACCACTCTTTTTTCCTGTCTCCTTGAAAAAAAAAAAGGTTCTAGCTTAACCACTTTTTTAAATTTTATTATGTGTCAATTACAATAAGTGTAATTTTCTGTCATTAATTTTATTAAGAAAATTGTAACATAAAATAACATTTTGAAGATTAATATAAAATGTGATACTTCTTTATTTTAAGGACCGTGGCATAACCCAGTCTTAAGAAAGTGCAATTTTGCACCACACATAAACAACCACAAAAATAAAACAGCAAATCAATGAACAAAATTTCCAATCTGCACATAGCTTGTTTTTCCTCATCATGCAAAACTTGTCTGTGTTAAAAAAAAAAAAAAATGTTTTTAAATTGTTTTCTTAACATATAATCATAAGTTATATAATATTATTTAATGTATTGTATTTTCATCAGGCACACATAATTGTACATTCACAACTTTATTACACTTATTTTATGTTCAAAACATGTTATTTATATCATATTGAATAATCTCAATTAAATGTCCTCAAAATAGCAATAATCAAAGTCAGAGTCATCTGAGTCTTAAAAGTATAAATTTGGACT
Organism: Maratus michaelseni; assembly: GCA_963931845.1. Taxonomy (NCBI): domain Eukaryota; kingdom Metazoa; phylum Arthropoda; class Arachnida; order Araneae; family Salticidae; genus Maratus; species Maratus michaelseni. The sequence continues at coordinate 46,453,456 of OZ007596.1, forward strand.
TTTTATTCATAAAACCTGCTGCAACTTTGTAACAAGTGATTGTATCGACGTGCAAATGTTGTCATTTGATTCAGAATTAAAAAAAAAAACAATGGCACTCCGGGAGTGCCAACAGAAGTGAAAACTTGAACAATTACGTGTGTATTTTTTGAATTGTCAGGAAACGTTTTATTGCGCAGGAAATACTTTTAAATGAAGTGGTTTTTTTATTCATTATTATAAACTACTACTACAAAAATTATGTTACAACTAGGGGGCCTACCCCCTGCGAGCTACGCTCGCCAACCCCCGCTCAGACTTCGAGGCCTCTAAAAACATGGCAGCGTGCTTTATTTTTTAAATATTGGTAAATCTGTAATTGGGTTGTCATGCTTCTAACGTTTTAATGGGGCATTTTTTGATTATCATGGCCTCATACACAGCTGTTGCGACAACGGACGACTGTTTTCGGGATTGATAAGTAAAATCAATTACAACTTGAAAACCAGCTTGTATAAAAGGGTTAGGTTTAAATTGTGGCTACCTCTCGGACTTTACTTATTCTATTCTTCCTTTGCGTTTAAGAATGAGAAAAATTCCATCTGCTTGTGAATAACATTAAGAACCACGGTATTGAAAAGTACTATGTTATAGACGTTTTCAGTAACAGGTTTTAATTTTCTCTCTATTTTAGTGCACCATCAAGCATATTTTCATGTTATTTTAAATATGTAAATTATTTATTTTAATTAATATGTATATACGAATTTTCTAATAATTATTTATCATACAAAATTAATTAAATATTTTGTGCATGCATGCCTGCATTTATTCGGCATCAATTGATGAGATATTTAAACAAATTTGCTATCCGCGGTAATTTTACACCATGTTATGTCACTTGAATATTGTTCATAAGAAAATCGGGTACTTTTCCAGTATAGGATCCTTTGCTTTTAGGTTTGGCGTAATTCGAGCTTCAAAAAGGGATAGATTCGTTAATATACATAGATTTGTTGCCAAAAATTATGAAAACAAACCCAATGAACTTTTGATGCTTTTCTATTATAGGGGTCTTGACGTTTTTTAAAAAGCTTGGCGGAAAAAACCAAGCAGGATAGAAAACCAAGCAGGATATTTTATTCTCCTTCCGTTCAGTTGGGCAATTATTATTTTATATATTCGTTTCAAATATCCGAATTAGTGATTTTATAAATTCGTTTAATTAAATTTTACAAAAAAATAACAAAATGATATCAATAAATAATAATTACCATTAATTTCTTTTGCGTTTACATAAATGACGTCATTTGGACGAATTTATTCAAAATATTTTCAGTTTATAAATTAAATTAAATGCTGACAGACGATTGAATCCTGACGATAGAAATGTGAATTTTTTTTCAAATTTTCCTGAAAAACATAATTTAATCACAATCTTGTCTTCATTATCGATTGAAATAAAAGATAAATTCAATTTCAATTTGAAAATGACGAATAAAAAGAAATCAATAATCCCTATCGGGATCCTTTTCAATTTTTTTCCCTTTTTTGTCACAAAAAAACTGAGTAATTAGTTGCCATCATTACAGAAATGTCATTAAAATTAGAAAAAAAATTAATATCTCGAAAACTAATTCTAATTTCAAAATTCTATTACCAGTTTTGACATCCGCGGATTTTTGTGGACAGTTGGTATTAATTTCACCATCAAGCGTTTAATATTTTATTAAAAATAGGCCTGAAACATAATCAGTCGTTTAATCAGTCGTTTCATAAAATCGTTTCATAAATTCGTTTCATAAAATCGTTTCACAAATTCGTTTCATTAGGATTTTATATATATAGGGTAGATTTTCATTTAATGCGCTATTGTACATTTAATGTGCTATTGTACAAAAATAATGCATATTATTTTACATACAAAAATTGCAATCTATTGCTTAAAACGTAAATTTACAAATAAATGAAATATAAAATTTAATTAATTGGTATTCTTTGAAATGAATACCAATGAAACTTATGAATTTTCATCCACAATTTAAACAACTCTCAATACATTCATCATTTCTTCCATGAGATTTAGTTTTATATCTTTTGTAATAACATTTATCTGCAAAATAGGGTTCCTGCTTCCTATCACTCCAAAAATGACTTCTTTGCTGCCTGTCTTGTTTACGGTATTCGTGAACATTATGCTTTTTTCTATCTTCATACTGCGCGTATTGTTTGTGGTATCTATCATTTCTATCAACAAGCTTTTCTTTTCTATAAAATGATTTCACTTCATTTCCGTATCAGTAACCACGTTTCTTAAAACTTTCGTGAAATATTTCATTATTTTAATTTTTTTTTTATATTACTTCCGTCTATTTTTCTCGTGCTCGTTAAATTATAATATTTTCCGTGTTTTGTTATTTCATTTTCATCTTTTGATTTGGTCTCGCGAGTTGAGTCACTTTTATCTGTTTTCACCGCGCGTGCTAAATTTATCTTGAAATTATTTTTTTAATTATTTTTATTCATAATACCAATCATTTCGCTTTCTGCACATGAACTATTTCCTTTTGATACTTTCGCTGCATTGTATGAATTGGCAACATATACATTGGTGTCGGTAACGGTGTCGCGAATTCAATGGTTTTTTCCCATCTCAAAAAATGCCCAACGCACCTAAAGAAGTTTTCACTTCAAAAATACATGGTAAACAATACCCTGAGTTAAAATGCCCTCTTTTGCCGCCTTGAACAACTTCTTTTGGGGAGGACTCGTCAGATCTTCATTTCTAGTGCCAAAATGAAGTTCTTTCCAAATTTCTGTGAATGGTCACCAGTGTTGATGTAAAACCCTATTTTACTTGCACTAAAGTATAATTTTTTACCTTTTTTTATCATGAAACATGCACCCTAACTTTGTAACAAATAATCATCTTGACTTGCGAATGGTATCATTCGATTCAGAATTACAAAAATACTTACTAAACAATACCCCACTTGACTTACTATTAACAAGTTGAGTTCCTCCCCCCCCCTCACCCTGAGTTAAAATGTCCCCCCAAAACATGGTAAAACAATTTTATTATTTGGGGACTCATCGGGTTTTCATTTCTAGGGTCAATACAAAGTTCTTGCGAAATTTTTAGGAATTGTCACCAGTTGTTGCTGTAAAACCCTATTTTACTTGCACTAAAGTATAATATTTGACCTTTTTTAACATGAAACATGTCATAACTTTCTAACAAATAATCGTATCGACTTGCAGATGGTGTCATTCGATTCAGAATTAAAAAAGTCCTTCCGGCCTGTACCGGGAGGAAAAGGTAGCTTTCCTATATCTTCGTTTTAAAATTTTAGCTAATGTTACATGAAAACAGCAAGCTAAAATGCAAAGAAAACATTTACAAAAGATTCGTTAATACTGAATTTGAATAAGAAATTCGCCAAATTGGCTTCATTTATGAAGACTTATTTTGGTCGGCAAATTTGGCAATATTTCACCAAATGTCGCCAATTTTGGCACTAACGGATATGAATATATAGTTTTATGCGTACGATTGGGAAAATTATTACAACAATGAAAGAAAATAATTTGCGAGTAATCACGTTAACGTGCTGTTTTGTTTTAAAATGTCAGCAACCCTAGAATTTCAAACTGCTCTATCTCAGCCATTTTTTAAGATAGAGGTAAACCAAAAAATGCTCTGGAATCCTTGTATCAAGGCCTAACACGTAATTAAAAAATACATTTGAATTTTTAACTTTTTTGTATATTTATTTTAGTTTTAAATTTTTAAATGGCCGCCATTTTGAAACAAGATGGCGGACCAAGCTGGCCAACGAACTCGGTCGAGACATTGGTTAGCTTAATACATACAATTAGTTTAATCAAAATTGATTTATAAATACGAGCGTTATCGTACGACATAGGTCAGATATATATATATATTATATATATATACATATATAAATCAACATTTGAACGGAGGGTGGTTTTGGGGTCTGGGGGTCATGATCAGTGAAAATATACCAAAATTTTCCGGAACTGCTTTCCTCCGAACGGCTGCAATAGGTAGCTTTATACTTTTAGGTAGCTTTCAATACAAAAAAAGTATAAAGCTACCTATTGCAGCCGTTCGGAAGAAAGCAGTTCCGGAAAATTTTGATATATTTTCACCGATCATGACCCCCAGACCCCAAAACCACCCTCCGTTCAAATGTTGATTTATATATATATATATATCTGACCTATGTCATACGATAACGCTCGTATTTATAAATCAATTTTGATGAAACTAATTGTGTGTATTAAGCTCACCTATGTCTCGACCGAGTTCGTTGGCCAGCTTGGTCCGCCATTTTGTTTCAAGATGGCGGCCACTTAAAAATTTAAAACTAAAATAAATATACAAAAAAGTTAAAAATTCAAATTTATTTTTTAATTAAGTGTTAGGCCTTGATACGAGGATTCCAGAGCATTTTTTGGTTTAGTTTTATCTTAAAAAATGGCTGAGATAGAGCAGTTTGAAATTCTAGGGTGGCTGACATTTTGAAACAAGACAGCACATTACAAAAATTTTCATTGTTGTAATTATTTTCCCAATCATCATACACATAAAACTATATATTCATATCCGTTAGCGTCAAATTCTCGCCAAACTTGCCGACATTTGGCGACCAAAATACGTCTTCATAAATGAGGCCAATTTGGCTATTGCTCAATAATTTGGCGAATTTCTTATTCAAATTCAGTATTAACGAATCTTTTGTAAACGTTTTCTATGCATTTTAACTTGCTGTTTTCGTGTAACATTAGCTAAAATTTTAAAACGAAGATATAGGAAAGCTACCTTTTCCTCCCGGTACAGGCCGGAAGGACTTTTTTGTATTGAAAGCTACCTAAAATACATACTAAATGATACCCCACTTGACCTATTTTTGAAAAGTTGAGTTGCCCTCCTCACCCTGAGTTAAAATGTCCCCCCAAAACATGGTAAAACAATTTTATTATTTGGGGACTCGCCGGGTCTTCATTTCTAGGGCCAAAACGAAGGTCTTCCTGAATTTTGGTGAATGGCCACCAGTTGTCTCTCAAAAACCCTATTTTACCTGTACTAGTAGGGAAGTTAGAAAATTTCATCATAATTAGGCATGTTAGAATTTTGGTTTAAAAAAAAAAATCAAGCATCAGTTGTCAGATATCTAAGCGGAATATGATAAAAAATGGTTGCAATCTCAATAATAGTGATTGATACAGTATTTTGTGATGTTTATTGTTTCTACCTGGCTAAATAAAAAGTACACATTCTTAATGCTAGTTTATTTGTGTGTTATTATTTATTTATATGTGTCATTCAATTAAAAAAAAGTAATTTATGTAATTTTCAGGCTTCCTTTTACTTTGATAAATGCAATAGAAAACACAGCAAGTTGTAAAAAGGTAATTAGTTTTAGTATTGTTTTCCTGCTAAAAATGAAACATGTGTGACATTTATGAAAATAATAACAATGATTAAACTGTAAATAGATAAAATAATAAATTCAACCCTATAAGTGCATTGACTGTATCATGTTTACTTGCATATTTGGGTCAGTCATCGCACCAAAGGCAAGTTTTTTGCTTAATTTTTTTGGCATCTGTTCTTTATTAATAAATGAAGTTTCAGATATTCTTACCAGCAGCATAGGTTTTTACTTTTAAGACCATTTTTTACTTCATTATCTATATTTGCTAACCAGAGTTTTTTTTTTTTTTTTTAACATATAAATAATTAAATAAAAAATTGTTTTGACCTGTTTATCAGATTAATAATGAAGTTTTAGATATGCTAACCAGCAGCACAAATACCATTTTTGGTTTTATTAATATCTATATTTGTCTCCTATGCTACTGCCCCCCCCCCCACCACAAGTAATTTTTGTTTAGTCTTCTACATTACCATGAAAATCAAAAAGATTAACAATTATTTGAAAATTTTGTGTTACTGAAGCATATATTAATGCTTTCACTATTCTTTAGATTAAAAAAAAGAACTACAATTAATAGATTTAAAATATATTTTAAAAAGTTTTTTATGATGTACAGGAATTGTGTGCAAAAAATACTTGATTCACCTATTTTTGCCCTTGTACTATTTTTTTTCTGTCACATCTTTAGTTTCTAAAAGCAAATTTTAAGGGAAGAAAGAGGATTATATGTATGTGCAGCCAGCAAAGAAAAAGTAAGAGAGAGAGAAAACACCTCATACTTTTTCGTCCCCAAATTGTTGCAAAGAGATGCAAAAGATACCATTCAGCTGAGAATTATGTCTTCTTTAAATTTATATATTTTTAAAAAGTTTAAGTGATTGCTTAAACTTTTTGTGAGATATCTCTGTATTGAAAGATGATCAAACTTTAAACTATTCAACTATAACTTCTAATTTTGACAGCAGAATACAAATCTAGACCCTCATATTCACCTAAAATAAATTTTGTGAAGTTCTATAATAGTTCCCAAGATATTAATTTTTAAAAATTGTGCTAATTTTGGTAGTAATCACTGTAAAGTTTAGATTAAAAACATATTGTATTAATACTTTTCAGTAGGAAATATCATTAGTATTGGGATTAGGAAAGGGATAACTATTCCATCAAAGCACCGAAATTGCTATTGCATTCATTAATAATTTTCTTTAGAGACAGTCTCTTACTGTAGCGCTGATAATAAATTTTTAAACGTAACTGAAAAAGCACTTAGCAAAATGAACAGAAATTTTGTACACAATTATTACGATATTCTTGAAATCAATTTCTGTTAATTACAAAAGTAACCAACAAATATTTTACAAAAACATTTGTTGGTTACAAATTATATTTTTTTAATATTAATTTCACAATTCATATTTCGTAATTAAAAAGAAATATATAAAAAATCAGCATGAAAGAAAAATATTGTAGCAGATATGAAAATATTAAAAACTACTTAAATTTTAGATTAAAACCTTACATTTTTTAATTCCTAAATGTCTGCACCAAATGGCTTCAAATTTGGTATTTAAAGTTAAAATTTATTCTAGAATCAAAATATGGTGTTAAATTTGGTTGTTACCATTCAAAATTTTAATTTTTTTTTATAATTTCAATACAGAGATGTACCCTTAGGTTTATTTTTGTTTATAAATAATTATAAAGACACAATTCCCAGTCGAATGGTATGTCTCTGTGCATGTCAAGCTGTATGTCTGTATGACAGTTTGACAATTACAAAGTAGGAGTGTTTCCTCTTCCCCCAGACAATATAGAACACTCTATAGTGTGTTTGTATTGCCTTTTAAGGCTTTAAGCATGAACAAAAATAGATATTTCTTAGTTTTAGCAAAGAATGTTTAACGCTATTTTGTTTACAGACTTTTTGTGTCAACACAAGTATAAGTGTTACAGCAGCAATATTGGTATTTCTTCCAATATTCTCTTTGAAAAAAATCTTTGCCAAAGATGTGTTTATTTTTCAGAATCTAAATTTTGATTAAAAATGTCGAAAGGGAAAAAAAATCATTGATAAATTTGTTATACATGTACACTTTTATTGCTGGAATATGCTTTTACACAATAAATTTGTTACTTTAATGGCAATTATCTGTTTGTCAGTTGATTATTGTATTTATGATTATTTTCTGAATCGGTTTCAAAATGTAAACAAGACAAAAACAAAAAAATCATTCTTCAAGCATAGATTATGAAGCACTTTCTAACACATTCAGAATGCTGTAACAATACTAAGGTTCGTTTATTAAGGTGAAATATGATATCTAAGTAAACAAAGTCAAAGTCAAACTGGGCAGGGAGGCTACCTTTCGGCTTAAGCTCAACTAGCCCTGCCCAGTAGATTTGCTATGCGGCAAAGCTGAACAAGATAATTATTAAAGTTGAGAGAAAACAATAAATACAAAGCAATACTAATAGCTCATATCTAAGTAAACAATTTAGAAAAAGCATAACACATTTGAAAGCCAAATTTTCATAACTATCATCTATAATTGGAAAGGTACTGGAATTCTTTTTTGAAGCCCTGTATATAATCTAAAAAAATTTATATATACCACATAATGTGCTAAAATTTAGTTTAGTTAGAAAACACATAACATGATTGAAAATTCACCTTCAGTAATTTCCTTCAATAAACTATGCTATTTTTTTTTTCACCCCTGTATGTTATCTACAGATTTTTATTCACCTTACATATTAAGTTAAAATTCAGGTAAATAACACATGACTGAAAACACACTCCCAGCAATTATCATTTATAAACAGCAATGTATCCAGTCTTTTGCATAGCCCTGTATATGAATTTATTTATAGTCTACAAACATTTTTTTGTGTACTAAATATAATTCAACTGGAAAATACATTACACAATTAAAAACAATATGTAAGCAATTCATGCCCATAGACAGTAATGCTTTCAAATTCTTTTGTGTAGCCCTGTATCTGATTTATAAAATTTATACACACTGTGTAGCGTGTAGTATGCAAATATTTAGTTAAACTTAAAAATGCAAACCAAAGTTGAAAGTGTGCTTCCAGCATTTATTGCTCATAGACAGTTTTGTAACCAAAAGTAAAAGTTTTGTGTGTGCCTGTAAGTGAACAATAAATGCTACACACTCTATATTCTACAGTAAGCATCTTGTAATGCACCTCAATAATGTATATAAATTTCATTATGAAATAGTATTATTAAAGCATGCCACGATAATTTAATGAAATTTTTTTGTATGATCTTGTAAAGGAATAGTAAATGCTTTTAACTCTATATTCTGCAGAAAGCATGTTTTACTACACCTTATAAATGCATGTCTATTTCATTATATCTTAAATAGTATAACATCATTAAAATACAGTTAAAACAATTTTTCCCCATAGACCAAAATGTAACAGAATTCTTTTGAGTATCTTTGTAAAAGAATTATAAATGGTACATACTTCGTTTACCATAGGGAACATTCCATGGTTATGGTAGGTAAATCTTCATAACATACATAAAAAATATAGAAATCGAAGTGCATTTACGAGGGTTAGAGCACGCATATATAGACAGACTAACTGAAGTCATAAACAATTTTTAACTATATGAGTTGTAATTTTCCAATTGAGTGAAAAGAGAAAAGAAATGCCAAATATACATTGTTTTCTTTACATTAAACTAGGGATTATATCTACTTATGGAAGTAAAGAATCTTGCACAGTTTTAACATCATACATGGACATAGTCAAAAAGTTAAGCTTATTTTTAACAATTTCCAACATAGTTGAAACATGTTTATGACGTCAGTTTATCTGTCTGTCTGTACTATAATTCTGGTAAATATACTCAGATCCCCATGTAATTTTTATATGTTATGGACGTTTACTGTGGTATGTTCACTAATAAAAATAAAGTGTAGCAATTGTAGTTTGTTTACAGGGATACTCAAAAAACTTTTGTTACATCGAGGTTTATGGGAAAAAATTGTTTGCAGCACATTTTAATGATATTAGGATAATTGAAACATAATGACATTAATATGCATTACTGAGGTGGGCTTCAACATGTTTTCTGTGAAGTATAGAATAAGTATCATTTATAGTTCATTTACCAGGGATGCACAAGAAAATTACATTATATTATGATCTATAAGGAAAATGTATTTGTGGTGCATTTTAATGATCTTATGATACTTCAAACATAATGAAATTCATATAGATAACCGAGGTGTACTATAACATGTTTTTATAGACCATAGAGTACAAAGCATTTATCATTAATTTACAGAGACACTAAAAAATTTTTCAATAAAAGACAGACTATGATCAATAATTGCTAGAAGTGCATTTTCAGCTGTGGTATTTATTTTTAAACTTAACTAAATTTTAGTATATTATTTGATGTATATAAATTCTATAGATATAGAATATACAGGGCTGCACGAAAGAATTTGCATGCACTATTGGATATGGACAGCAGTTGCAGAAAATGATTTTTACTGCATTATCTATTTTTTAATTTGTTTTTTTATATATCTCATTTCTTTGTATGAAAAAATTTCTTAACAATATTCTGCTAGTGTTGGAAAATGTTTTATAATCTATGCCCAATGCATGATTTTTCATTCTTGTTTTAATTTTAAATGAAGTTTAGTTTGATAATTAATGTTTCTTCCTTTAAGTATTTAAATATAAATTATAATTATTTTATTAACATTCAAATTTTCATTTTTAGTTATTGATTTAATTTTTTTTTTCTTTGGTCAAATAAATTAGAAAACTGATGTGTTCTTTTCTGTTTTTTATAACAAGCCTTCTTTTTACTCATGAAAACATGTTATGCAAATATAAATGTTTTGATGAAGATGTCTGTTACGCATTTGTCATTCACAGGTGCATACCAACATAGGGAGAGGAAGATTTTTTATTAGAGCAGCTCTTGTAAAGCAAGCTCTTCAGTCATTAGTGGATATTTTTGTTAAAGATGAAATTTTTGTGTTTGTAAGTAGATCTTTTTAATGTAGATTTCTTATAATTTTGATTTATATTTTTTAAGTGCGGTATATAGTAAAATAATCTGAAAATATCTCATTGCAGTCATTTTTATCTGTTATAGTTATTGTACGTAAGCAGTTATTATAGTGGAACTTCCATTTAACGAAGTCTCATCGTTACACTTAAAAACTTCGTTATGAAGAAAATTTGTTAAATAGAAATTAACTTAAATTAATGAAATTTTTTCTTGACGTATGACAAACAGGTATTGGATTCAGAAGCATTTGATTCAGTTTTAATTATGAAGCCGTCTTTTACAAAACAGTTGTGTACGGTCGATGAAATCACATCACATTCCCAAGCTTTGGCCCAAGCTTTCATCAGCTCTGATACACAGAATCTCAAACTAACTTTTTCACTACATCGGCTTTTTTCTGTCTTTTTTGATAATGTACTTCAAGATTTTTTATTATTCCTTAGACTAATGATTGAAGTTTAGCTGTATTGGCAGGAACAAAAATAACTTTGATGTTCTTCGATTTGTATTTTGAAGCACATTCTTTTGGATGTACAAAGCAATTGTCTATCAGCAATGGAAGGTCAGAATGGTACCTGTCTGACTCTAATAGATATTTTTTGTTTCAATGCATCTGACGCCATTGCGACACCTCATCTTCTATATCATTGAAGGTAAAAAGGGGATTTTGACTTACCCCAACTGTTAGCGCTGGAGTCTCGGAGTGGGGGAATAGTGATAACAAGTGTTTTTCTTAGTGTGAAAAAAAATTGTTTTATTTAGCACCAAGCAGAATGGAAATTATTTAAATGTGTTCATTTTCATACAATCGAATCCGCTGAAATAAATTAGCATATCCTTCGAACAGCAATCGCTTAATTTGAATTCTGTACACGTACAAAAGTGGAATAAACTTCGTTATATAGAATATATTTTTCGTAATGTGGAGATTAATTTACATATTAATGGTGTTCAAAGTCAAAGTTCTGCAGAAAATTTCGTTAAGTAGAAAATTTCATTAAATAGGGACTTCGTTAAAGGGAAGTTCCACTGTATATTGTTGTAGTTCTTGTATATACTTATTGTATTTAGTTATGATGTTTTTAAATTATAAAGAAAATTAAATTTATCATACATATCTTTTTACTGCATCGAATTTTATGCTAAGTGCCAGTGCAATGTAACTTGTAAGCATCATAGAGCAGCTTTGTATAAAAAACTGTTTTTTTTTTTGTTATTAATATTTAATCATTATTATTTATTTAGTTTAGCACTAAGAGGGCTTAAAATAGTGATCTAAGTTACTTAACTTTTCTTAATCATGTGTCGTTAATTCTGTATATGCCATCTTACAATCTACAAATGAGATAACAGGAAAATTATCGTAAGCACCAATATATTCAGAGAATTTAAAAGAAAATAGTTCCAGTGTGCAATTTGTCCTAAATATAGGCTCCATTAAAAATTTTAGTCTACTAAGGAAAAACAAAAATAAATTGAATAATAAAAAAAGTCTCCTGAATAATTTCCCTTTTTGTCAGTTATGATAATTTTATAGGAATGATTTGTGAATTTTGTAAGTATGACAGTAACAAATTGCCAAATCATTCCCTTATATTCAAAGAATTTTAAAGAACACAGTTCTGTTGCATAACTTCTACTAAATGTAAGCCCCATTCACAAATTTAGCTTACTATGAAAAAATGAATACAAATTAAATTTAACATCAACGTAAAATCATGCATTAAGCATATATTATGAAACATTTTTCCTGCACATCCAGAAAACAGTAACGAATCTTCACTGTTACCTAAGGGGAAAGAACATCTGGTAGTAAGCAGTTTAGAAAACACATGACACATTTAAAAATCCAGCTTCAGCAAATACCATCTACAGTCAGAAAAGTAGTCGAATTATTTACTTATAGAATTAACCCTGTATATGATCAATATATTTGCATATATACTAGATAACATGCTAAAAATTAGTTCAGTTACAAAACGCATAACATAGTTAAAAATTCCCTTTTAGCAATTTTTGCCAATAGGAGAAATGCACTCAAATTCTTTAGTATAGCCTCTATGTTATGTAGCTATTTTAATACACCCACATATTAAACCAAAATTTGATTCAGGTAAAAAACACATACTACAACTAAAACTGCACTTCGAGCAATCACCAACCAATAACGGCAGTTGTGTATATGACTTTATACATATTCCACAAACTTCTCTTAGTATACTATATACAGTCTAAATAATCATAACACAATTAAAAACCACTGTTGAGCAATTCATGTCTATAGGCAGTAATACTTACGAATTCTTTTGGTTATTATTTTTTCCCTGTATAAGATCCAAAGACTTTAGACACCCCACGTAATATACGTAAATTTAGTTAAACTTAGAAATGCATACCACAACTGGAGACAACTTTTCTAGCAATTATTGCTCATAGACTCTGATTAATCTCAAACTGTACTCTGACTTACAGATTCAGAGTGGGATGGTGAGAAATCATACCCAAAATTTTGAAAGCCCACCAAATTTTGGAAAATTTCCTTTTTTGGAACAATGATCATGTAGGATAAGCAATGCAATGACTATATGAAATTCAGATCACAGAATCAGTATGAAATTTAATTGTTAATGTCACTTAACATTTGGTTAAAATAAAAAATAGATGTGTATAAAGCTTGTTTTGTTATTTTTATTTATTTATTTTTGTAATGAAAGCAAACTTTTAGCATTGTTATTCTGAAATTTTGACATAAATTCTTTCAATGATACCACGTGTTGATACATATGGTTAATTTAAGTGGCATGTCGCAAAATTAAAGTAAATAAGTGCAAATTATAATAATATAAGTAAGTAAATATTTAATATTAAAATATTATTTATAAGTAAATACTTATAAATAAGTGCAAAAATGTGTTAATATGTGCAAAATTAAAGATAATTTTCTACTTCTCCCAAACAGTTCTACTGCCCACTATGTACAAATGCTGGTAGATAGACTCGCCTCATAGAAAAAAAAAAAAAAAATTCAAGTTCTGTTAGTTATCAAATATTAAAAACTGTCTTTAGAACTGTTGATTTGTCATTGAATTATAACCCCATATTCACTTATATATAATTATAAGTGACTATTATAACCCTAATTTATAATAATCACTTAAAAATACATTTAGTTGTTAATTGAAGCATTATAGTAATAAATTGCTGTAAACGAGTTTATTCTTAAAATTGTTATTCTCAATTTATTTCAAAATTATCTATAAATTATATAATCATGATGATTTTGACATGAGATCATGATCTGCGAATTATTGTAATAATCAGTTACATTTATTAATAAAAACTTAAACAAAATATCAATTTAAAGATGCTTGTAGGTATCAAAAATTAAAATGGTATTGGAATTATGTAATTATATATATATATGTAAAGTACATACTGTAAATTTGAATGTAATAATTGAACAAAAAATTCACTATGCAAATTAATTGAAATAATAGGATGTAAGACTAAAAAAAACTGTTTTAGTGGAGCACACTTAAAAGAACAAAAAAAACCTTTATTTAATTTTTTTATAGTCTCTACCATTAGAACTTGGCAGTCAATTTTTAAACTGTTACCTGATAAATATTGAACTCAAATTTACATACTTATTCTTTGTGAATAACAGTTTGGTGCTATTGTATTTAGTTAAATGCTAACAAACTTAGTCCTAAACATGCTGCTGGCAAGGTAAACTATAATTCTCAATGCAGTTTGGATATATTCAACTTAAATTTGCAACACACACACACATACTTGTGAATGACAGTGCAATGTTGTGCAATAATATTTCATTAAATGCAAACAAACAGTGCTAAACAGGACGCTGGCCAGGTGTCGGAAAAACTACTTTTTTTAGTAGCGAACTACAACTACTTTATCAAAAATGTAGTTAACTACAACTACTTGTTTTATGAAGTAGCGACTACAAACTACTTTTCAAAAGTAGTCGCTACTTCACTACTTTTAGATTTTGTCGAAGGATTCATCAATCTACAATCGAAATTGAGAGCACGGAATTAGAGTTCTGCGCGGGTCGGGTTCTGTACCCGATCTGAAATTGAAAATTCTGCTTAAAGTCAACTCGCAACCTAACCCAAACCAGACAAAAAAAAAAATCGTCAACTTGAAAATGACTCGAACCCCAAAATCTTTATACTCAAAACTGAAATGAAAGAAAATTAATCCATATTTTAATACAATTATGGAAATGTGGTCTAGGATTATATCTCTGATATCAATTTTTTCTTTTTTGTATACAAATAAACACATACACTCATAATATTAAAATATATTGTCTTTATTTTTAAAAAAGTATTCAGGACTTTCTTTTGAAATGTTGGGTCAGTGACAACTTTCAATGATTACACTCTATTTTGAAAAAAATATTTTTAATCTACTTTGAAATTTATGACCATATAACAAGTTTCAAGTAACTTGAACTGAAAGTTTTAAAATCCCTTCTATCTAATTTCTATAATTGTATGATGTGAAATAGGAAATTAATATTCGAAAAAACTGTAAATATTTGTACTGTATATTGTAACCCATTTTAGAAAAAGTTCTAAAAAGTTCTAAACTTCTTTACAAAATTTCATCACATTCTGGCAAATAATTTTTGAGTTATGCTTAAAAAATCAGCTGAACTACAGTTTGAGAGACCATAATTTATCAAAAAGGTGACTAATCTCAGAAAACTTAATAGCTGTAACAGCACTGTTAATTATTTGTATTTGATGGAATTTTTAATTGATTTATTTAACGTTTTTTAATACTAATGTTATTTTCTGTTGAAAAATATTAAATTTTTTTGTAATGATTTAACTTTATAGACGGCCTCTAAAATTAACCCAATTTTTAATATTGAATATATCGAGCACTAATCATTATAAACATCACAAAAATTTATAAGTTAGCTAATTTGAGTGTCTAGCTCTAGATTCGTTTTTTAATATCAAAAGTACTGAAAAACCAAGTTTGTGTTCTGATCGATATTAAATCAACTATAAAACATTATGAATCAATTTCTTTAGTGATAAAGAACCTGTGCGACTAAAATAAAAATAAATAACCATAAAAATCAGGACTATAGAGATGTCTACTAAACTCTATATTCCTGATAAAAAAAAAGTTCTGTATTTTTTGGGTTTTTTTCTCAAGCACTTTTTTTTTATCTAATGGAATCTGAAAGAAGGGAATATGCATTCAATTAATTTTTATGCATGCATGGAAAAAATATATTTCAACGACCAAAAGACGTGTTAATAAGATGAATTTTTGTGATAATAAACAATTGAATGAGAATATTTCCTTAACTAGAAATTTTAATTTGGAAATATTATTTTTAATGATTATACGTAGGCTTTAGATAATCAGTGTGAGGTGCGATCCAGTAATTATTATTAATAAAGAAAATGCGAACTCACCTCTGTGTGCAGCTTTCTGTTCAAAGCGGATAATTTTGAAACTGACAACGTCTTATTAAATATTCAAAGTTTACAAGTTACGATGTCATTACCACTAGATAATTTTAAAATACTGGTTATATGCCGAACAGGCAGTTCAATTTTATTTTTCTCTTTCATAATTTTAATTCCAAAAGAAGATACCACACATTAAAACATAAGATTTAAGAAAGCGTTAATAAACAAAGTATTGACCACAAAAAAATTTATTCTTTTGGTGAGTACGCAATTTGTTTTGCTTTATCAAGAACAGTCAATGAGAAAATTTATAACACTGCAACTGAGATTTGTCGCTGCTGAGACACGTGTCTGAGTGCAACTGAGAACGCATTTCGTAAAAAAAGAAGCGAGTTATGATCTAGTGATTAGAAGAATGGCATTTCCCCCTCCTCTCTTAAAGTAGCGTGAAAGCTCGCTACAAACTACTGATTTTTTATATTGCAATATTCGCTACACTACATTTTTTTAAATGTAGCGCTCTACACTACAAACTACTAGAAAAAATAGCGACTACTGTAGCTGCACTACATGTAGCGCGCTACTTCTGACCCCTGATGCTCTCAAACTAATATTAACAATGTAATACTATTATTTCAAAGTCTTTTATCCATTTAAAGACTTTTGTATAGAATATGATATTGTGTAAGATAAAATATCTGTGATATGTAAAAAAAAATAGTGAATCCATTGAGAAAGTTCTGATTACCTAGTAAGAAATCAGATGATTTAAATCATGATTTATATCAACTGATTTAAAAAAAAAATTGATTTAAATCAACTGATTTTTTTAAAATCATAAATTTTCTAAATGTTAAAAATGACATAAAAAATAATAAAATATAAGATTAACATAATTTGGAAAGTTTCTATGGTTATTTTACCATATGAATAAACAAAAAAAGTTTTGAATAATTGTCTCTAAGTTTAATTCTTTAGGCTTGTAAAAAATAATATAAATTATTTTTTATTCTACCTATCCTAACCTAATTCTTTAGGCTTGTAAAAAATTAAGTACCGTAAGTGTGTTTCTGCTGGTTGTGGTGTAAAAATGACAGCAAGTGATCCTGGCAGATGATGATCCAGAAACTTCTAAATGTTTTGCTTGTCAGATGATCCAGGAATACATGTGGACTTATCAAATGATCACCAGCCATTCCAAAATGAGCATTCAAGTTGAATCACATCTGGAATGATGAGTTTTACATTATAAATGGATTTTGTTAGGCATAATGATGCCAATTTTGTATATTTAACATGCCATTCTGAGTGATTTCAGTGCTGCATATCAAACAAAAGGCTGAATTTCTCCTGAAGTAGAACACCGATTTAGTTTATTGTAGGCTTATTCAAAAGCTGGTAGAATAGACAATTTTTGGTAAATTGGATCGATTGTAGCTAGAAGGGTATTTGCGATATTGCTGGTTAAAGATTTTGACAACAGTCTGATTTTGCTCTTTGCCAATGCTTATTTTGCATGTAGGTATTAAAAAACATCCCAATTTTGTATTTTTGAGACTTGACATTTTTCTTTCTATCTACAGTAACATAGAAACAGTTAGAGATAGGATAGGGTTTCTATGGTGTTTTATGATCCACATGGGCTCTTATATCACCCTCTTTCATTTGGTAAATTAAGTCAAGTTCACACATGAGTTAAAGTGCAGACAGATGGGCAGACAAACCGAATTCATAAAATTTTTTCAACTGTGTTGGAAAGTGTTAAAAAAGGAAAGTAATGAACATTTTTGCAGTACCTTCTTGATTTTAACGTCCCCATTTCCACCCCTTTTTGTTAAGGGGGAATGTCAAATCCATGGTCATTTTCATGTTTTCCATTTTTTCCCTGCAGTTTAAACTGCCATTGCCATTTTCTAGGTGGAAATACAAAGAAACAAAAAATACCCACTTATTCAATTCACGATACCTTCCCGATTACAATGATATCTGTGGTTTTAAAAAAAATATTAATATTTAGTATTTTAAAACTATATATATATGTATATATATATCAGTACAAAAACCCTTAACGGGTTAAAAGTGTTGACGCAGCACTTTCTTTTGGCTCTATGAATTTTAAATATGGGTCTTAAAAGCAATGATATCAAATTTAAGTGACGCTATGTTAATAATTTTTTTTTTAAATCATAATTTTCTTTTTAGTTTTATTTATGTTCACAGGTGCAATTATCTTAATATGAAAAAATATATAAAATTTATTCACTGATGCTTTTTCATTCACATCTCTCATGAATTCAAAATATGGGTTTTAAAAGAAATGATATCAAATTTTGAGTGACACCTTGACGTTAATTTAATAGGACTCTTTTAAAATTCAATTTAAATTATTTTTGGTTTGTCTTCTAAAGTATATTTACACATACAAACAATACTTTTAATTTTTCAATACACTTTTAAATATATTACTTTCACTGAGCCTATATTATGTATTGAAATGTATTTATTTCAATAAATTGATTTATCTTCTGTGCCATGCTATCCAAAATCATAAGTAAAATTTATGTAAATGACGCAAAATAATCATTTACATAAATTTTACTTATGATTTTGGATAGCGTGGCACAGAAGATAAATCAATTTATTGAAATAAATACATTTCAATACATAATATAGGCTCAGTGAAAGTAATATATTTAAAAGTGTATTGAAAAATTAAAAGTATTGTTTGTATGTGTAAATATACTTTAGAAGACAAACCAAAAATAATTTAAATTGAATTTTAAAAGAGTCCTATTAAATTAACGTCAAGGTGTCACTCAAAATTTGATATCATTTCTTTTAAAACCCATATTTTGAATTCATGAGAGATGTGAATGAAAAAGCATCAGTGAATAAATTTTATATATTTTTTCATATTAAGATAATAATTGCACCTGTGAACATAAATAAAACTAAAAAGAAAATTATGATTTAAAAAAAAATTATTAACATAGCGTCACTTAAATTTGATATCATTGCTTTTAAGACCCATATTTAAAATTCATAGAGCCAAAAGAAAGTGCTGCGTCAACACTTTTAACCCGTTAAGGGTTTTTGTACTGATATCATTACTTTTTTAAGGTTATTGATGAAAATGTCAATTAGTCGAAATTAAGTATAGGGTATAAATTAATCATTAGAATAAAATTTTAAAGAAATGCTAAAAAAGACCCCTTGGACCCCAATAAAATATGAGGGTGGTGGCCCAGGGAGAGGAATCCAAGACTCAACTTTTAAATTATACAGCGAGAGAGTAACACAATTAGAAGGATGAAAATGCATGGCAAAACCCGTTTGTTCCATCTTCCTCCACCAAAGGGCGCAATCTTTTCTATACAAACATAGCTGAAAATTTTCAGGCTGTCGATTCCGAGTCAAATGAGCCATACATCGTCGTGATCGGTCCCATAGAACCCGATAGGGAAGTGCCACTGGTGGTGAAACTTGGAACTAAAATCAATATATCCTGTCGATGTCGAGTCGAATGAATCAAACTGCATTGTGATGGGACCCATAGGACTTGAGATAGCTGCAAAATCCGTTAGTTCCATCTTCCACCACCAGGGGGCGGACTCTGTTCCATGCAAACATAGTTGAAATCTTTGAGGCTGTCGATTTCGAGTCGAATGAGCCATACCTCGTCGTGATGGGGCGCATAGGACCCGAGATAAGAAAGCGCCCCTGGTGGTGAAACTTGTAACTAAAATCTATGTATCCTGTCGATGTCGAGTCGAATGAATCAAACTGCATTGTGATGGGACCCATAGAACTCGAGTTAGCAGCAAAATCCGTTAGTTCCATCTTCCACCACCAGGGGGCGCTCTCTGTTCTATACAAACATAGCTGAAATCTTTCAGGCTGTCGATTTCAAGTCGAATGAGCCATACCTCGTCGTGATCAGGCCCATAGAACACAAGATAGGAAAGCGCCCCCTGGTGGTGAAACTTGTAACTAAAATCTATATATCCTGTCGATGTCCAGTTGAATAAATCAAACTGCATTGTGATGGGACCCATAGAACTCGAGTTAGCTGCAAAATCCGTTAGTTCCATCTTCCACCACCAGGGGGCGCACTCTGTTCTATACAAACATAGCTGAAATCTTTCAGGCTGTCGATTTCGAGTCAAATGAGCCATACCTCATCGTAATCGGGCCCATAGAACACGAGATAGGATAGCGTCCCCTAGTGGTGAAACTTGGAACTAAAATCGATATATCCTGTCAATGTCGAGTCAAATGAATGAAACTGCATTGTGATGGGACCCATAGAACTCAAGTTAGCTGCAAAATCTGTTAGTTCCATGTTCCACCACCAGGGGGTGCACTCTGTTCTATACAAACAGCTGAAATTGTTGAGGCTGTCGATTTCAAGTTGAGTGAGCCATACCTTGTCATGATCGGGGCCATAGAACCTGAGATAGGAATGCACCCCCTGGTGGTCAAACTTGAAACTAAAATTGATATATCCTGTCAATGTCAAATTGAATGAATCAAACTGCATTGTGATGGGACCCATAGAACTCGAGTTAGCTGCAAAATCCGTTAGTTCCATCTTCCACCACCAGGGGGCGCACTCTGTTCTATACAAACATAGCTGAAATCTTTCAGGCTGTCGATTTCGAGTCGAATGAGCCATACCTCATCGTAATCGGGCCCATAGAACACGAGATAGGATAGTGTCCCCTAGTGGTGAAACTTGGAACTAAAATCGATATATCCTGTCGATGTCGAGTCAAATGAATCAAACTGCATTGTGATGGGACCCATAGAACTCAAGTTAGCTGCAAAATCTGTTAGTTCCATGTTCCACCACCAGGGGGCGCACTCTGTTCTGTACAAACAGCTGAAATTGTTGAGGCTGTCGATTTCGAGTTGAGTGAGCCATACCTTGTCATGATCGAGGCCATAGAACCTGAGATAGGAATGCACCCCTGGTGGTCAAACTTGAAACTAAAATTGATATATCCTGTCAATGTCAAATTGAATGAATCAAACCATGTTGTGATGGGACCCCTCGAGTTAGTTCCAAAATCCATTAATTTCCCCTTCCACTGCTAGGGGAGCACTCTGTTCTATATGAACATAACTGCCCCTGGTGGTGAAACTAAAATCAGTAAGTTCTATCGAGGTCGAGTCGAATGAGCTAAACTGCATCACAATTAGGAATGCACAACCTGTGGCCCGTGATGGGTAACTGGTGGCCCGCAGAGACCATACATGCCAACCTATCCAAAAATTTCGAATTTCCTTAATAATTCGTGAGAAAAATGCGCAAATTTTGTCCATAGATCGTAGGAAAATATGAATTTCATCGATCAGGTGCATAAAATTATGAATTGCATCGACTGGATGCAAATTTTGTCGAATGGGCATGGAAAAATCACAAATTTCGCCATTTTGTCGCTAGAAAAAAAAACGCAAATTTCAATAATCGGTCAACAGAAACCAGAGATGCCAAAATCGGTAATTCTGGAGTTGTAAATTTTGTCAATCACTCAAAATCTTGAATTTTGTAAATCAGTTGAAAAAACCTGCAAATTTTGTCGATAAGGCACTTAAAATCGCAAATTTCATGGATCGAGCAACGAATTTCATCGAATGGCATGGAAAGATCGCGAATTTCAACGAACAGTCGTGGAAAAAATTTGCAAATTGTCCATAGATTGTGGGAAAACATTATGAATTTTGTCTATCGGTTCTGCAAAATTATGAATTTTGTCGATAGGCATGGAAAATCGCAAATTTCGTATATTGGGCATGGAAAAATCAAGAATTCCATCGAATGTTTGTGAAAAAATTGTAAATTTCAACAAACGGTAAAAAAAAAAAAAAAAAAAAAAAAAAAAAAAAATGAAAATTTTGCCTAGAGTCTAGAGAAGAAAAATTGTGAATTTCATTAAATGGCCGACGGAAAGCATATCAGTTGAAAATCACGAATTTTGTCAATCAGGCACAGTAAAAACATGAATTTTGTGGATCGGGAGAAGGAAAATCATAAATTTTGTTGAACGCATGCATAAAAATCATGAATTTTGTTTATCGGGCATATAAAAATCATTAATTTCGTCAAACGGATCCATAAAAATCAAGAAAGTCATCAATCGGGTGCGTAAAAATCTTGAATTTCATCGATCAGGCGTGTAAAAATATAGGACAAAATTGCCATTCGTCAATCGGCGAGTAATACTGAAAATTTGGCGACTGACTTTACTGCCACCACTGGTCAAACTTAATAGTCCCAATTGCGATGATTGAATGGAAAAAGATTTTTTCCCCGCTGTCGCTCGACAAATTTCAAAACCCTTTGGCGAATTTCACAATTTTTTCCCCGAAATTATTTGACGGATTGTGACTTTTTTTCTTCTCGAAGCCATTCGACGATATTCGAAAAAATTTTCCCCTGAAACCAGTTGATGAATTTTGTGATTTTTCCACTATCAATGAATTTTGTGATTTTTCTGCTATCGATTGATGAATTTCGTGATTTATCGACTATCGATTAATGAATTTCACGACTTTTTCCATGAACGAACAAATTGTGCACTTTTTTTCCACTGCTATTCGACGAATTTTGCAATTCTGTTCCGCGATTGTTAGACAAATTTCACTATTTTTCTCCCGAGATCATTTGATGAATTTTGTGATTTTTTTCCCCCGAACGTTTTTGACGAATTTCTCTAATTTTTTCACGACAGTTAGACATAATTAATTTTTTTCCTGCAATGCCTGATTTCTTTCCCGAGACCATTTGACGAATGTCGCGATTTCTTTCCCAACACTATTTGACAAATTTCGCCGTTTATTCCACAATCGTTTGACAAATTTCTTAAATTTTTTATCAAGTATTTGTAAATTTGTTATTGGTCATTGCTGAAAAACAGGAGTAAAAAAATCCATGTACTGGCCAGTGGTCACTGAGTAAAAAAGTTGAAACCTATACATAAAAGTTGAACCTATACATAAAAATCATGAATTTTTTAGAACGGGCACATAAAAATCACAATTTTGTCAAGTAGCCGCATAAAATCACAAATCCATCTAGTGGGTGCATTCTTCCAAATTTGCAACCGAACAGTGCTGTATGTATGGATAATGCTAATTATCCCCCCCCCCCCCCCCACCCAACATCTCCTCGAAACAAAATTCTCTCTGTGCTACTGATGGTGGTCCTCGACAACCCAACAATTTTTTAAGTGGCCCTTCGCCTAAAAAGATTGGGCACCTCTACTATCAATTAACAATAAATTAACCTATCGCTTGTGTCATGTATTCATGAGCGGTGATTGCAATGCAAATTCTTGTTTACAAGAATAAGACTCATATTAGGTATTTTATTAATTATTTATTGTTTGTTTACTTATTTTGATTTGATTTTCTTGTCCTTTTAGAAATTGACTTTAGATTGTTACTTAAATGGTGAGATGATTGTCAATTACCTGTTTTATCGATAAAAATGATACAAGGTAAGGAAATTGCATCGTGTCAAGTGAATATTTAGGAAGTATTTTAAAACCCGCAGACTAAAGAAGATTTGTGTTTTACTTGTTAGCTATATTTTGCAACTCTCCAAATTACTGCAATGTAAATATAGTATGAAGTTAACTTTCCTCTGTTGTATAGCTAATTTTATTGGAAAAAAACCCTGAAAATGCATCGTTGTAGTAATCAATTATTTTTGCAGTTGTGTAAATTCTGTCATAACAATTTTTAACTAAGGGAAATCTTACATTGGACATTTAATCACAGTATTTTAAATAAGAAAACTTAAAATATTTGCAAATTAAAGAAATGAAAAGAGATTTTGTTTAAAATTACATCTAAAGATTTTTTTTTTTTTTACAAAAAATGCAAAATTCGCCAGTCATTTGGGAAATCATCACAAAATTCTACTAATAAAATGGGACTGTAAACAAACCGGTTCAAAATGTGTCCTTTTTAAAAATTAAATTCCATCCCAGCAGCCCTGTTGTTATGTTAGTCGAGCACTAGCTGATCAACAAAATTTTTTAATCTCGCCAACCTTTTTTTTCTGACCAATCTTTAATATAAGCTAATAAAGTATAGCCAACATTTTAACATTGCTATATAGTATCTTAAAAAACTTACTTAAAAATAGCTGAAATATAATCTTGATAAAATACGTAAACACAAACATATCAATACAAATAACAAAATCTCATGTAATCGGGTAGGGGAGACCGGTACACAGTGGACCACTTTTTCAGTTAAATTTTTTTTTCTCTTTAACAGACTGACCAATCTGTATGAAAATATTTTTGAATATTCCTTAAACCTTCTTACATCCATCATAATTTTCTCACAACATAGTTTTCAATACATTAAAAATATATATATATATACACTGGTCCACCCACCAGGGTACAGTGGACCAGTATTAGGTATTATCTAAAATATAATATAAATCTATTTTTCATTAATCTAATTCTTTTTTGTTGCCTCTTCATTCGCAAAATAACATAGTAATATAAATTTTGAAACAAAAACAAAAAATTAATTATATTTTGAAAATAATAACAGATTAATACAGGAACAATTGCAATTTAGTTGAAGTTATTACTTAAGTACAAAAAAAATCAGCTCACAATAAAATTTGCAAATGAAATTCCAAAATACTTATCAGTAAGATTGAGCCTGGAATTTTCAATAAATAATTTTGGGTCTGCGAGCAACATTATGAAATCATTGACATCAACAGCAGATTCATCTACAGTTTCGGGAGAGATAAACTGATTTCCATTCAATTTGCATCTCATGAATCTTACTTGAATAGAATCATCAACAATTAGACTACAGTTATATTTATCAAAGGCAGTAAATACAAAACAAAATATTTCTTACTATGTTAAAAAAATTGTTATTTTTATTTGTTTACTTTATTTTACAGTTAATTCTACTTTAAAACAATCTTTCTAAGAAAACAATTATTAACATATTTTGAACATTCTGCATTAGAGGAGCAGAGTGGATTGTGGACCACTGTGCCCCAGGAGTGGGTGGTCCACTGTACCACATGTTGAAGTTCAATAAATAATCATATTAATATTGTTTATAGCTTTCTTTTAAACATAATAACTTTAAAGTAAAATAAAAACAAGTATCTTAGCTTTTCAAAAAAGCTGTTTTATTTTATTTATCTACAACCTTTTATTACTAAAAAAATAAAAATATGATGATGAAAAATTTTACTTTTAGAAGCTCAAAACAACAAAGGAGGATAAAATAGTTCAATCTGAGCTAAACATACTTTCTGAAGGCTATAAATAATCATTGCAGTGCTGTTGTCTATTAGGATAGAAGAGAAGCTTAAAAAAAATTTAAATAAATAAAATATTAGGGGGTGGTCCACTGTGTCCATAGGTTCACTGTGTACCGGTCTTCCCTATATTAATGATAGGCTTAGTCAATAAAAAAAATGTTAAAGTAAGCCATAACATAAATTAGAAACATTGTATTTCATAATGAAAACATCGTATCTAATTTTATATACATAAAAGTGAAAACTTACGTTATATAAATTCCCTATATAATATACCAAAGTTTCATCACAATTAAACGTATTTCAATCACACTGAAATAAAAAGTTTTAGTTATTAAATTTGTGTGAGGTGAATGATGGGAAAGTTTGATTTGGAGAGTTGGAAAATATAGCTAACAAGTAAAAAACCAATCTTCTATCGTCATCAGATATTTAAAAGACTTCTTTAAAAGATTCACTGATTATTTTTAACGATAAAACAGGTAATACTATTGACAATTATCTCACCATTTACGCCACTAAATCAAAAGACAATTTCTAAAAGGACAATCTAATCAAAATAAGTAAACAAACAATAAATAAATAAATAATAAAATACCTCATATGAGTGTTTGAACTTTGAAGGGGGGGGGGGGGGCTATGAGACCTATAGCGGCAGGGCTGTCGTCTCGAATGATCCAAACCATATGAGTGTTATTCTTACAAAAACAACATTCGACGAGACTCGTTGAAAACAAACAGATGATTGATTTGTTGATTAGAGGCTGTTTCAAATTAACTGATAAAAAAAAAAATATGAATCTTTTTTTCCTTTAAAAAATGACAAATTAAATATATAAATAACAATTAAATTGTATATATATAATTATAAAATATTTCAATATTTTAATCAAGGAATCTAAATATTTTTCGACTTAATGAAGATTTTGAAATAAGAAATTCTTTATTATAACAAAAAAGAAAAATATACAAACAATAATTTAATTTAATACATATATATTACATATTAAAAATTGCATTAAAAACTTTTCGTATTTAAAAAAAAAAAGAATCTAAATAGTTTTTCAGCGATATGGATATGCTTTAACGTTTAACTGTAACCGTAATAGGCAAGAGCTTCCTTATTGCGCAGTAATAAAAAGTAGTGAAAAGGCTGAAGATCTGTAATGTTAGTCTACCAGAAAAAGCATAAGAAAATAGTCCGATTTTAAAAGTGGATTATATTGAAAACAAGAGTTTTCCTACGTTAGCGCAATATCTTAAACGCTTCATCTAAAACTGGTTAATATAATATATTAATTTTAAAAAAATCGTTCGATCCATTTTCGAGATAACAACTCTGTGCCCATTACACCATTACATTTTCCATTTTCGCTTAAAAATTGGTTTCCAGATCTCAAAATCTACTGCATGTAGAAATCTATAAATTTCAGGATAGAGTTAGGCCATAGATATAAGACTAATGTGAAAAAATCGAAACGGTATGCCTCATATTTACTGAGATATTAAATGTCGGCGTTTCGATTTTCCTTTGATGTCCTGCTAGCTGTATATATGAGAGTGACGGAATCTTCGGTTTTGGGATTACGATTTTCGGTTTTTCGCTGCGTCACTCAAGAGACTACCGTCTCTTATGATAATTGAAGTTTATTGCAATTGCCACAGACTTTTTTTTTCTTAGTGCCTTTGAAGATATCATTTTGCACTTTTAGAGAATTGTGCTATGGTTTTTCATTCATTTTTGCTTTTCCATTTTCAACCATCAGAGATATCATTTGGCAAGAGATTGAGCCATGGGATTATAACTTATTTTTCAAATGTCAATTCATATAGATCCTAATTTTATTTGCAAAAACAGACTGGAGTGTGCATAGCACATCCAGGTGTACACTGTTGGAGGCATTGGGCTCCTCAACTTAGGTTAGTTTATGTAGATTTTCATTTAAAATTATAAAATTATACAAATTCAAGGGTGTACACTGCCAAAAACAGTGGGGCCCCAACAAACACTAAATCCCTCCTGGAGAAAAATGTCTGAATTCCACAGCGATTTTAGATATATTTAACCTTGTACTCAGATTGTTGGTCATTATGAATGCTATGGTCTACTTGTCATTAATCTAAGTTCATGAGATGTTTTGTGCAGAGGGTTAAGGGTATTATACTGGGCCAGGGCAATGCCAGATGGATCAGCTAGTCTATCTATATACATAAAAGCCATTCTTGGTATGTATGTATGTATGTTTCTTATACAAATCTACAGTTTTTTTCCAATTTGAACGAAACTTGATGTACATACGTTTTAGAACACAGGTAAAATTACTGTTAACTTTAAAAATTTCTCAGACCATTCTTTATCATTTTTTTCAAACATCTCCCTTAGTTTATCATTACAGAAATCTTTTTTTTTTTTTTTCTCAATTTCTAATGCAATAATTCTTTCTTGTTGCCACATTCTAAACAATGCCACAAAAATTTAAAAACATATGATAACTCATTTATTTTCTTTTTATAAGCCAATAAAAATGCAGAATCACTCGTTATATTTTTTAATTTCAGAAATTGAAGTGATTCTAAGAAGAAAATGTGCATTTTGTTTCTATATAAATAGAAAACAATAACTTTAAATGTATTAAAATGATGTAGTACCTTAATTTAAATTTATTTGTAGTTAACACATCTACTTTAATACAGATGTTTCAATTTCAAGAAAACAAATTAGTAAAAAGGTTTGAAAAAAAGCTAGGTATGACGTTATATTCTATTAAAGGTTTTCATTTTGATTTCAAACTGAGTCTAAGTAATCATCTGCTATGTTTTATTCCTGCTTCGGTTGTATACTACAGCTGTATCTTATAGCTATACGTTATATTGCTAAGTGTTTTATTGATTTAGAAGCAATGGTAACATTTTTCTGTGATTTATATTAAAGAGAGGGTCATTTCTTTCGTTTTTCAACAAAAACTGCACGGCTAAAAGTACATGTAAAATTGATATGACTTTCATCGAATCATATAGATTTAATTTTTATTAATGAAAATTTATGTTTCAATTTTAAAATGATGTTTTATTATCAGTGAAAAGTCTTGATTTTCCGAAATTAACGTTTATTATTATCAATAAAGCAAAGGCTTTCCCACAATTACGTTTAAGCCACACAAAATAAATTTTTTAAAAGTTACTGTAGTGGCTGGGTTATGCAATTTAGACCCAACTTAAAAGTAAATATTAAGATACTCCTTATAATATCATTTTTACTAACTCCATGTTTCCATTACTTTATTTCATTTTTGCTGTTAAATTTATCAGCAAGCTATTTAATGAAATCTGGCAATTTTCCAGTTTTCCTGGGTTTTATTTTTAGAATAATAATAAAAAAAAAAAATGTTTTCTTTGGTGATATTGATTTTGGTGTAATTAATAAGTGATATTAAAACATTTAAAACTATGAAATTAGTATATTTTGAGCACTCCTTCTAATATTATGCTAGGCTTCCATATCTTCTTTCTTTATCTTTTTGAGTTTTAATTTAATTTGGCAATTTAGTTATGGAATATTACACACAAACCAACAAATTCTGAATTATTTACATTGTTTTAAGAGCAAACCAGTTAATCTTTTGTAATTAAGTCACATGCAGATTAAAAAAATATCCATTCTCGAAAATTACTTTAAAATCCATAAAACATCAGTAAATTGAGATACGCTTTTCAAACAAATAACATTGAAAGTATATTTTTTGTTATTCATCCGCATAAAAATTGAATGTGCTATGTTTAGAAGGAAATGTCTTTACTTTATAAAGATCAAATAAGTTAATCTTTCGTAATTGGATTGGACACAGATTAAAAAATATACATGCTTTAAAATTACTTTAAAATCCATAAAAAATCAGTAAATTGAGATAAACTTTTCAAACTACATTTGAAAGTGCATTTTTTTCCTAATTGACATTTAAAAAATGAAATTATGTGATATTTAGTAGTTACAAAAATGCAGTACAAGCAAAATTTAGTGGTTAAGTCGTTGCTACCGTCAATATGATGTCGACATT
This sequence comes from Maratus michaelseni, assembly GCA_963931845.1. Lineage (NCBI taxonomy): Eukaryota > Metazoa > Arthropoda > Arachnida > Araneae > Salticidae > Maratus > Maratus michaelseni. The sequence continues at coordinate 46,482,801 of OZ007596.1, forward strand.
ACTCACAGATATGTCTTTGTTTTGTAATGTGTTGTTATAATGTATAATGTTGTAACGTGTCTTTGTTGATGCCATATGAAAGCGAATTTCGCAAAATGTTACAACATTTGGTTAATTTTTTTTTCATTGTCAGGAAAATCGCATATATTTCTATTGTATCTGCAAAGAAAATGCGCATTCTCATTTATAAAACTGAGAAATTTTACTATGGTTGAGTCAAAGTAACGCTATTTTTTCTAATTGTCTTTTTTTATTGATTTATGGTTGAGAATGCACAAAGCTCCGTCATTGTTATTGTTGTATTATTGTATTTTAATTTATGTTAACCCAGGCAAAGCCGGGTGGTTCTGCTAGTATATAATATATATTTAAATAAAAAAAAATAATTTACAAATATCATATAACAAAATGGCATACATAGCTATACACTGATAGCTAAAAGCTTTTAAATTTTAAAAGTATTATATTTTATTTATTTCCTTATTACATAATTGTGTTACTGCATAGCCTAAAAGATTTTAATTTGATTTGGAACACATTTTATCTTTTTATAAGTATATTTAGTTATAAATATTATATATTTATTTAATTTTCAGACTAATTATGATCCACATACATCAATTTTGGGAAATGAAATTTTGTCTGGTAAGTTATTAAATTTTGTCAGTAAATATGAAAGTTTAATTATTTAAGATTCATAAATTTAACTATTTCATCTCTAACATCAAAGTAAATGATAGTTCTGTTTGATATTTGTAGTACCTTGCATGTAAATTTCTCGTATTGTAATATTGTAAACTTTTGTATTTTTTCACTAATTTTTCTATTAATAACATATTTATATATAAAATAATTTATAAAAGTTTTATTATCAAGATTAAGGTGCATGTATTAACTTTGCTGCCTTTTTGAATAATTTATTTTTCATTTATGTATCGTAATTATTACCTACTAACAAATACTAACATTTCATTTACTCTAGAAATTCTGTCCTCTCTTTTGCATGAACTTAATAAAATTGATTTCAAGTTAGAGTTGAAGGTGAGCATATCATCATGATGCTTGAAATTTTTATTAAGTAATTTTGATTAAGTTTGCAATGTTGAATTAGTTAGAGAGTTTGTTTTTTGAGCCAAAGTAAAAGATAAATTGTAATTTGTTTCTATAATTATACCAAAGTATGCATTCATTATTCTGTTTCACTATCCTTCACACAACTTCATGATTACTGCAATATATTTTAAGGCAATATGATTTTAAGGTTGTTTTTAAGCCAGTTAATAAACTAAATTTTTCACAGTTAAAGGATAAAATTTCACATCAAAACTTTTGGGGCATTTACAATATCCAATGTCAATGTGGTTTGTCCTATATAGGACAGACTAAACGACAACTCCGTTTCCGACTCAATGAACACAGAAATTACATTAAGAAAAAAGAATTACAAAAGTCCTCTATTGCCTGTCACTGTTGGAGTGAGGGACATAATTTTAACTTCGACTCAGCCACTATTATTAAGAAATGTAACACTCCATTAGATTTAGACTTCTTTGAGGCAGTTTATATTCATAAATTTGGTAACTCCCTGGTTAATGATTTTTCAAGTGTACCGTACATCTCACCTTTCTGGGTTGAGTTACTTTGTCATAGTGAATCCTCTACAACCAACCAACCGACTTAATCAGATTGGAGGAGTTTCTCGGTGTGTTGTTGTTTTTCATTTGGGTTTTTAGTTTCATTTTCATGTCTTTGGGGGGATACAATAGGGTTTAGGTTTATTTACACTGAGGAAGTGAGTCCATGATACTCATGAAACGTGCGTCTGTTTATTACACGATGTTATTGTGTGTCAAACGTTGGTATTTTTAGTATATTCATGATTACTAGCTGAGTGACAACCAGTTGCATTTGCATTGTACAAGATTTCTCAATTTTGGGGGGAAAAAAATCAAATTCTAATCGTATGCTACATTTTGAAAGATTTATAAAGTTAATTTTATTAAATTTCTTATAACTGGTCAGGAATCTGTTTAGGAAATTTTTGGGTCCTTAAAAGAACCCTTCATAAAAATTTTCATCTTAAAACAGAACCCTTCACAAAAATTTTCATCTCAAACAGGACCCTTCACAAAAATTCTCATCTTAAAACAGGACCCTTCACAAGATTTTTCATTTCAAAACAACACCCTTCACAAAATTCTTTACCTTAAAAATAGACCTTTCACAAAACTTTTACACCCCCAAACTGAACTTTTCACAAATTTAATCATTTAAAAATTAAATCTGACCTGTCACAAAACAATTAAAGTCATCAAATTACATATTACTTAGCTTTTTTATACTGTAATGATATAGGAACCATAAAATATGACTGCATCTTCAAATTCACATAATTATGATTGTAATTTTCACAAATATACAAAAACTGTTCACAATTTCACAAAAACAGGACTTTCTGAGAAAAATCTGGATAGACCCCTGCTGGTAAATCTTCAGATCAGGGCTTCAATGTCTTTTTTGCAAGACATTTTAATTTTCATCTCACTTTAACTTTACACATTGTCTAATTTTCTGGAATAATAATTTTAGATTTGTATCTTTCTAAGCATATAAAATTTCCCAAAGATTCATTCAGAAAATTTAATTTTTAATAATGTCAAATTAGCCTAATTTTATGTAAGTTTCCCTTTCTGATAGGCTATGAAATTCTGTTACTAGGCAGCCATTAAATGAAAAAAGGAAAAAGACATATTATTTCAAAATTGTAAAATGGTATAGAAAATGTTTTATATTTCTTGAACATATGGACAAAATACCATAAAAAATTATACAGAGAATTGAGAATGCCCAACAAAATTTTAGACAAAATTTCAAACTGATTTGATTAATTTAAGACACCACATAGCAAAAATTTAGCATCCATAGTGTAATATTTCAATGAACTATTCGAATGTGAAACAATTCGAAATGTGTGTGTGTAATAAACAGTACCAGTTTTTAAAAAAAATGAAATTGCATCATTTCAATGACGTCCTTTGATGATTTGGCCTCTAATTTTGAAACTGCTAAAATGAAAATGTCTGTAAAAATGACTCCATTTTGAAATGTAGTTATAGAAAATTATTTAAAATTCGTACTTTCTTTTACAAGTGATATTTTTACTTTCAAAAGCTTTCCACTTTTAAGGTTCTTAACCTCCAACTACCGAAAAGAAGATTATTCAAAAATTACCAATTGTGTGCATTAGACCTATAAGTAAATATGTAGCGTTACCAAAATATAAATGAATTACTGATTTATAATGGGTATACTAATAAATAATTAGTGTTTCAACATGGCATTTTCGAGAGGGCACAGTGCCCTGCCCATTTTTTTATAGTTGTAAATGTGCCCTGCCCATTTTTATATAGCTGAAAATGTACCCTGATTATTTTGGGTTCGCAAAAATTTGCTGTCGCAAATTTCACCAAAAGGTTGCGGGAAAATATCGCAAAATTCATCAATCGGTCGCTAGCACATATCACAAAATTCATCTATCAGTCGCAAGAAAATATCGCAAAATTCATCTATCGGTCGCGAGAAAATATCGCAAAATTTGTCTATCAGTCACGGGAAAATATCGCAAAATTTGTCACTCGGTCACAAGAAAAAATTGCGAAATTCAGCAGTTGGTTGTAGGAAAAAAAATCATGAAATTCATCCACGATCGCATGAAAAAAACCTCATAAGTTTCGTGATTAAGATGCAGAAAAAATCGGGAAATTCGTTTATTGGTCCTTGGTCCCCCCCCCCCTTTCTCGCAAAATTTACTTATTGGTCGCAAAAAAAAAAAAAAAAAACCTGCAAAATTCGGCAATCGGTAGCAGGAAAATATCCTGAAATTCGTCAGTCACTTGCAGGAAAAATCCCGAAACTATTCAGTTAGTCCTGAGAAAAAAATAGAGAAATTCGTCCATTGATCGCTTGAGAAAAATTCCTAAATTTGTCAATCGATTGCAACAAAAAATAGAGAAATTTGTATATCTGTCACAAAAGAACATTTATTTTTCTTAGAATGCTGTATTGAAATTTGTAAAGTAGCACAGAGAGAGGAAAAATAACTAATTTGTGTTCCAGATTTTTTTTTTTTTTTTTTTTTTTGAGATAGTAAATATTAAGATATTTTTTAATAAATTATATTGTTTTAAAGAAAAATGTTCCTGAAATAAATGGCTATTTTTTAGAAAGGGGGGGGGGGCAAGTGGTGGATAGGCAGCATAGAAATGCATGGAAAAAGAAAAAACTTCAATGTGCAAATTGATTTAGGGAGCAAGGAAATGTGTTTTTTGGAATAATAAATATTTTTTAAAACAAATTTTGAGTTAAAAAAAAATAAATATCAAAATCTGTACATTACTAAAATAAAAGGCAATTAAGCCATATTTGTACTGTTGTTTCGCATTTCATTTGAAATAAAATATTACTTTTGTTTGATAGGCACATTTAACTGATGAGGCAATTTTGATATTAAAAAGGATTATAACGACATTTCTCTCGATTCTAAAAAAAGTAACCGGTGCTCTTTCTCGACTTATATTAAATAAAGTATTACATATAAAAACATGAAATTGGTAGCTTTATATAAATATGTATGACACACTGAAACAGACAGTTTTTAAATCTAAAAATTATTTTAAGCACTATTTAATGTTGAAATTGGTCAATTTATTTCAGTTATATAAGCTTTATAGGATCAAAAAATATACATAGCAATTTAACAATTTTTTGCAGGCGCATACTTGACTAGATTGTAGTGTGCAAAGTACAATAATTTTTTTAATTCAACTAGTTTTGTAGAGTTTGTAGGATTTTTTATTCAAAATTTCATTAGCTGAATAAAGATTTAATACATAGTTTAAAATAGCTGATTTTTTTACCTACTGTTACCAGATTTTAAAAAGCCCAAATAATAAAATTTACAAATACTTTTCAATAGAAAAACATGTTTATGTGTGAATATTAAAATAGAAAGAAAACTTTAAAATAATTAAGCTATTACTTATGAAAAGCACTAAAAAGCCCCTTTCATAAAAAAGTGGCCATTTTGTTCAGCTGAAGTGCCCCTTTTTTTGAAGGAGCACCCTGCCCTTTTTTATTCTGGGAGAAACACTAATAATACACAACATAATCTATACAAAATAGAAAGAAAAAAAAATATTGTAATGATTAGACGCTTATTTTTCTAATTTTTGTCCACACACATTTTTCTCCATATTCACTTGAAACTTATTACAGTCGAACCTCGTTAACGCGAACACTCAAGGGGAAACTTTTTTTGTTCGTGTTATCCGAACTTAAATACATTACATACAACTGGAAGGGGCAATCGGATTCTGTTCGTGCTAAAAGTAATTCGCGTTAAGCGTGTTCGTGTTAACGAGGTTTGACTGTAATATCAAGCTCACGGGACTGCTAAAAATTTTCATGATAACAAAATAGTGCAAAAATCATTTAAAAAAAGCAGATAAAGAATATTATACCTTTTAATAAGTGTTTAATATATGCCAGCTTTGAAAATATGAAATTAAACTTGGAGATTTAAGCAACTTCAAATATTTGATGCATTTAACAGTAAAAATGTGTAATTTTTGATATATATATATATGTATATATATATATATATATATATGTATATATATATATATATATATATATATATATATATATATATATATATATATATATAACCATAAATGAAACAGTAACATAACACCAACTTAAACAATGAAATAATGATTAAGTATGTAATAATTAGTTGTCAATGAAAGATTCCCCAACAAACTGAATATGGAAACAAAAACATATTAAAAGAATAAGAAATTAAATTAAAAATTGAATAAATGGAATTAAATGAATGAAATGAAATGAAATTTGTGGAATTTAGACAGAATTATCAAGTCCCAAATGCCTAAATACCACAAAGAAAATGAAATGAGAGGTTTCATCATCATATTAGCCATACATTGCTAAAGAATATGATTTTGGGACTACCTGCTCATAAACATTGAATCAAACCTGTGAAAAAATAAAAAATAAATACAATATTAAAAAGGAAAGAAGCCATACCAATAATATACAGAGAAAACATGAAATAGAGTCAGAAAGTATAAAATCCATTATGATTAAAAAAGATACCTGTGCACCACATGAACCACACATGAAACACAACCAAAACTAGGGAATGAATTGCAAAATATCATTACATGTTGCCAAATTTAGAATTAGAAAATGATTTACTATGTTGCCAGAAAAGATGTTAGAATAATATGAATATTGTAAAGCAAACAGGAACATTAGTTATATATATATATATATATATATATATATATATATATATATTGCAATTCACAAAACTTTTATTAAAATTTCACATACCAGAATTTATTTTTTTCTTAGGACAATCCATAATATACTAATACTTATGTTCTTTTATGCAGCATGTTGTCAAAAAGTGTTCTACATTATGCTAATTATTGTGAATGAGGCTTCTTCTTTTTTATGATAAAATCCTTCAATTTTCAAGAGCTTCGGTAACATCATTCACTGAAACCCTGGGTCAAAAATATTTGAGCACACACAAAAACAAACAAAGAAATTAATTTGATATCCTCTCAGTTCTAGGAAACCATCTCAAAATCTTTTTCTGTGGAATATATTTATTGCATTCTGAAAAGGTAACTTTCTGTCAGATTGTAAGAAGATCAATTTTCAAAAGCTATCTTTCATGTTAAGCAATTTTTCAGGAAAAACTATTCATGTTAAAAATAATTATGTTATTGCAATCTTGTTTGGCAGGACCAGTAATTTATTTTATGTTAACTGGAATATCACAGTTAGTAATTTCATATTAACTCGAATTTCACAATATGCAATTTCATGTTAATGTGTCTGTATATGACAGATTTTCCCTCTCCGCTTTATATGTGGTTTTACCTTTTTTTAAAATAAAATGTAATGATAATCTGCAATGCTTTTGTTTTCACTCATCTTTAATGTTAATGTACCTAAACTAAGTAAGTATTTTATTTTATTTTTTATAATTGTTATTAAAAAACTTGCTTGTTATGTCAGATGTTGCTATACATTCTCATAGATAGATGTTCATACAAATTTACATTATCATTAGGTAATATTAAAATTATCCATATATTAATTCAGCCATGTTAGTGAAAAGTAAATAGACATTTTGGCTAGCCCAAATCTATTAAGTAGTTTTTTTCTTTTTTAGTTAGTTGTAACATTTCAGTATACGGTCAAAATCTATCTTCTTTGAAATATAAAACTAAACTCTGTGGCACTGCAATCCCTAGGGATTTTGGCCTACAGTGCTCAACTCTGTTTTTTTTTTTATAGCTACTGGGCTTCTTTTAAGTATAGTTTCTTTTAGGTAGATTTCGTAAGAAACACTACCTATTGCATTCTCCCCTAAGTTGCAATTTTTGCAGATCTATGCCGATCATGACTCCCAGAACCCAAAACCACCCCAAGTTCAAAACTTTATCTATCTAATATATATAAAAAATGATCTTTTTTTATGGACACGATAACTGCAATAATTCTGCACAAATCTCTTCCAAACTGATAAATAAAATCAAGGGGCATAAAATCTCGGTCAATTTCGTTAATGGGCAAAATCAAACCCGGGGGGGGGGGGGGGGAGAATGGGAGGCTTTTTGTGAAAACAGAAAAAAACCCATAATTTCTTAATTATGATACATATCGAATCCGTTTAAAGTTATTATTACTTCTAGAAAAATGGCCAAAAAATTATGTATGATAGATTTTTGATATAATTAAAAATGGCCCCAAGAGGGGGGGGGGGGGGAAGAGGTGTTTTAGAAGAAAAAAAATCATGACTTCGTCATTTCAAAAAATATCAAATCCTCTTAATATTATCTAAAGCTTTTATATTGACAAGTTTTTTATAGGACCAACCCTTATAGCAAAAAAAAAAAAAATCCCTGCCGGCTCCGCTAAGTTTCAAAGTGGGCGGTTCCAACTTCTGCATCATGGCAAAAGGTAATTTCTTCCGCAATTCCCAACAAACAGGCACCCCATGGTCTGCGTCTTCAAAATCTACCTGTGACTGTAGGCTGAGCCGTCAGGGATTTTTTTTTTTTTTGCATGGACTTTATAGAATTTTTGTTGATTACTCATATCAAGTAATCAAAGTTGATATTTATTATATATTCAAAAGAGTTGACAAATGTCTGATTTTTGATCAGATACCAAGTTCCTGAGTGAAATGTCCAGTCATACAGGAGTGATCTTAAAATGTTCCTTGTAGAAATTTCAAAATTTATTCTTGTTTAGAAATTTATTGAGAGTGTACTTTAAAGCAGGTTTTGAGATTTCTTTTAGATTGAGTCATGTAAAATTGGACAATCAATATTAGGAACATTAAAGACCGTGGAAATAACCGGAAGTTTATTTACAGGCTTAGCAATGATAGTTAAATGTAAATGTTTTAAAATTTTAGTCAATTTGAAAATATAAAGTTGGATAGACCAGTAGGCTAATCAAATTATCAGGTTTAAAGTTATCATATTTAGAAAACTCATTGGAGACAATATTGACCTATCTGTTGGATGCCTCAATAATAATGTGATCAATTCTTCTGACGTCTGTGAATAAGTGTTATATGATGCATAAGTACCTTTGTTGTAAATAAATAAATAAATAAAACTGTGACTTTCCTTCCTCTGCTATCATTACAGTGAACTCAGTATATCTTCAGTTTGCAATATATTGATGTGCATGTTATCATCCTTTTTTAGCCTCCACTCTTGTTAGTTAAGCTTTAGCTTCTACATTGGTGCAATAGATTTGGGGAAATATTTTTCTTTTATATTCTTTTTTTTTTTTTTTTCTCATTTGGAAAGTTTAAGTTTTTAATTTTACATAGTTTATGGAAAGTATATTTATTTGTTTGTTTTATAGAATGCAAGTTTCTTAGATGACACATGGGAATTAGGAGTGAGTATTATTTCTTCCTTTATATTTCCTTACTAATTATTTAACAAATGTTAAAAGTAGTACAATCAGAATCTATATTTTCTCCTGAATTAAAAAAACTGATTGATTTACATTAGGATAAATTAAAATTTCTTATATAATATGAGACAGTGAGAAAACACAGCACAAAGAAAAAAAATTGCAATATCCTATAAATGTTTCTGGTACTAACATATAATACAAAAGAGTAGAGATGGGAGAAATATAGTTTTCATGTAGTGACTGTTTTTAAAGGGCAAAAATAAATAAATAATTTGTCATGGCAAGAGGCACAGGGTCATTCATTACAGGCTGTTCATTTGTTTTCGGCACAAAAAAACAAATCTTTTGCCAAGGAGTATTACATACTTATTTGGTGAGAATGTCATGTATATGCAACAAAAAATAGTGTTGTGCTTTTGAAGCTAGGGGAAAAATATTAAAAGACAACAGCAATTATCCTTCCATCATGTTTTTCACCATTCAAATACTTATTATTATTACAGTTCAAAGGTTGTAGGATGGACACGCATTTAGGCAGCAAAAACAAAGCAGATATATTGGTATTCATTATTTTAAATATTCTTGTGCTCTGGATATAATTTTTTCTCAAACTACTCATTTATATGTTTATAAATCAAAAACACCAATCATTAGAGAAGTGTCTCTACATTTGTATTGAATAAAAAGTAAAATTTGGAAAAAAAAAATCTCATGCTTTTCAAACATTAGCTTTTTTATTAAATAAAGAAAAATGTTGATTAAAAAGATCTGGTTTATAAGTCATTCAAGGCTTTGGATGTCTGGATTTTTAAATGATTAAAAAAAAAAAAAAAAGTAAATATGGTAATTTGTGTTTGTATTCTTTATAATCAGTTAAAACAATTGTATAATTCTTAGTTGATACACTTATTACATTTAGGCTGTAAAATGAAAACAACAACAAAAAACACTACAAATAATAAAATATAGTGTACACTATAGTAATATTTTTTATAAAACTGATACAGGAGTCATTACATTTAAAAATTCTACTTTTTTACATTGCATCTATGTTATGCATCATTTTACCCTGCATTTTATTAAAATTGTTTTATCCTTAAAATTCATGTTATTTATTTTTCTGTTTGATAAGCAATAAATTCCATAAAGTAAAATATTAATACCTGACTGTGATTATTTTTGTAATTGAATCTTTTTGCTGTTTTCATATTATTTATAAATATTCTGTTAAATATGATAATTTCAGATATATAGGAAATTTGAATTTGTTCCTTGTAAAGAAATGGGTATTACATTTGCGTAAGTATAACAGACTATTGACAATTGATTTAATTTTATTAATTATTTAAATTTTTGTTGAATATATATGTAACCATAAAATTTAGGATATTATTGGCTATGACTCTCTTGAATTTTGTCATTTGGCTACAAAAATTAAATTTTGGCTATTGGTCAGGAATTTTTTTCTCCATGTAAGAAAAGGTGCAAAAAATCTTTGCTAACATTTTGCTGCTGAATTTTATGTTATGACTTGCAGTGTTCAATCCTCTTCCATCTTCAACATAAATTGCTATCATTTATATTAAGCTTACTTCATATACTTCTGAAGTGCTAATAAAAGATAAATTTGCAACCACATTTAAAAGGCATCATGTATTTTTAAATTTTCATATAAGCTTTTGATTTTTATTGTGATGTTAAAATTAATTACTAAATATTTTGAATCTACATTAAATCTATGGTATGATATGCTTCCTCCCCTAACTAACCAGCAGACTTCTTGCTTGTTAAGTTTCCATTTCGCTGCATAACAACATTTATTCACACAAATATTGTAATTTCCAGTGTATAACCCACAGATCAGAAAAACATGTTTACAACCACATATTTTAATTTAATAAAATGTTACTTATTCTTATGTAGTGCTTATTTGACTTCATTTATTAAGTGAAATTTTTGGTTCTAATTTCTTTATTTAATCTGCAGATTATACCTGGTAAATTATGGTACATTATAAATATGTAATATTTCAAATTTTGTATAAAACATCTGGTATATATCTGGTATGATAATTTTAAATTTCTGATTATTTTTGTTTGTAAGTAAAATTATAAAAAAAATGAAATCTTTGGAAAAAAAATGCTTCTTAACTGAATATGTATGCTGTAGAATCTCTGAAATCTATATACAGTCAACTCCCTCTAATCTGCACAGCTTGGGACCAAAGGTTGTGCAGATTATAGATCATTACTTTGTTTAGATTTTTTTCTCCTGTAATTTCACAGTAAATTAATTATTAATGAATAAATTAATTGGTAAAAAAGAAAGATATTGTAAAATATTGGGTTATTTGATTAAAAATAACATATTTAAAAAAAAATAAAATTTTATTTTATAATTTGTTTTTACAACTTTCAAAGATGAATTTAACATAGTATGAATTGTCATTTGTTTGAGAACTTTTGACTTTTATTTTAGCATTTTTTCTTGGGGTCTATTTGTATAGTCTTTATTTCTTGTTCTGAGACAAAACTTTGTTTCTGAAGAAAATTCAGATATTTGTAACCCATATCCAAGATCTGCTCAAGAGTTACTGTTTCACCATAATCATCATACTCTGTGTCAGAATTATCCTATTTTCAGTACAGTTTAACAGAGTAGCACTTATAATGTCATCATTTCTGAAACTTTCTGTAATTGGAGCTTTATCTTGGGAGGATATCTATTCAAGAAATCAGGCACAGTGAAATTTTTTATTTTAGTTTTGTGTTAGTGAATTTTTCTGCAGATTTTTGTTTAGCACTAACTAAACTAAAGCCACCAAAGTCAACATCTTCATCATTACTGTCTATAAATAAAGTTGCTGGTCACAAATTATGCTTTGCACCTACTAAAGTAAGTGTCTTTGCATACAGAGTCCCATGCATCTTCTAAGAGAAAAATACAGCCCTTTAATTGTAAATTGCCTTCTATACCCTTTCATATTAGCCAATAAATTAGAGGTTATAATTCTGCACATAAATTTCATTTTCTATTGGCATTTCATGCTATGAATAATTCCCTGATCCATTGACTGAATAACAGAATTCATATTTGTATGTAAAACTAATGTAGAGATATTGTCTTTTTGTTATAATTTTGGATGCACAGCACAATTGTCTAAGAGCAATAATATTTTACAATTTATAAGTAAACCGACCTTTGTATTACAATGCATATAGGCTTCTTTTACAAAATGGCTTTCAAACCATACTGTTAAAATTTGCTTTTTTTTTTGTTACAATATGTAACAGGCAGAAAAAAATCCCATGTATTTTTGATTTTTTTTTCTCATTTAATAAATAAAGTTTTACTTCATTGAAATGCAAATATTTAGGGGGGAGAAAAACTTACTGCTGATCATTGATCAAATTGTCGCCATTTTTGAATTTCTCTCGCAAAGTTAATGGTAACCAAATTTTCACTGTTTACATCTGAAACAGTGTGTGGATTATAGGCGTTTGCAGATTATAGAGTTGCGGATTAAAGGGAGTTGACTGTATAATGTAAAGGGTATTTTCCCCCAAAGCATATAATTGCTATATTTATACAACAAAATATTTAAATTTTGATACTTCTTCTTTGGTACTTTCTTCCTTGGCAAAATTAAGAAAATGGCTTTTGCAAGAAAAGAAAAAAAAAATCACACATTCCTTCTGTCAACCTATTTATTGCTTCATATGCACAAGCAGTTTATTTGGTTTTTACACAATTTATTTAACATATATATTTAGATAAAGAAGTTATTTACCTATTATTACACACAAACAGAAGTAATTTGTTTAATATGTGTAATCAGGAGCAATTTTTTTTAGTATAAAAAAATTGCTCCTTTAGTATTAATATAGTATTATATGCTCCTTTAGTTTTAGTATCCCCCCCCTCCCCCGCTGATCCTCACCAACTTCTGTTATAGGCTGCACCAGATGTCAATGAGAGTGCATATTTTTCAGAAGCCTTCATTCAATACCCTTCTCCTAGAAATTTGCGGTTTTCCGTGGCGAAATGGCTTTCAGTAGAGCATAATTTGAAAAGAAGAAAAAAATAAGTAGGCTGTAGATTAGAGGTCTGCACGGGCCGGAATTTCCGGGGCTGGCCCAAACGAAAGCTATCTTGGCCCGGCCCGTACAAAATTCAGTGAAAACAGGCCCGGCCCGTGGAAAAACCAATTAAACCATGCATGACTCAATATCTAAAAAAATTCAGATTTTTCTTAACATACAATTAAGATTCTATATTTATGGGATAATTTTACAGTATATTTTAAAATTACTATGTGTTCGCAAGACAGAAAATACATTATAGCAACATTAATGATTACTTAGTCTTAGACATTTTAACATTCAAATAAGGATTCATTAAAAAGTTAATGTACAGTCCCTGGCCAAATTATTAGACGCAGTTGTTTTTATTATAATTTATTAAATATCTGGAAAGATACATGAAGAATTATCCTGAAACTTCAGGAGTGTAAACAACATGATAAACGTCATATATTTCCGCGAAGATTTTGTCCCGAAACCCCATAAGGGGCCGTCAACATATTGAAGAAAAACTAATATCTTTTGGATAACCCTGTAAAAACTAATATTGCAAAAAGCATTCAAACTGTAGATTATGATTAAGTGGCTTATTGTAATAATTTGGGTTCATTTTTAGGAAGATAGCATGTATACTCGAAGAGAAATTCACGTTTTTATAAAAACAGTCCCAAATTTTACCAAGTTTTTTGCTTATAATTTGCAGAGTTTTTAATATAAAAACAAGTTATTTTCAGAAAATATGACAAACAAAATTATACACAATACCCTGCAATCAGAATTAAAAAATAATAAAAATTGTATGAAAAATGAGCAGGTTTACTAAATATTGTTACACTGCGCATGCGCGAATTCAATCAAAATATACTGTGCATAATATATTAGCTAAATGTATAATAGACCAACTTTTATGAAAGTCTCAAAAACATAGCTTGAAAATTCTGATAGTAATCGCCGATAGAATAAGCTCGAATTTCGCTGTTCCCAAAAGGAAGCAAAAAGATGAGGGGTTGTATCCAAATATACTAGCTTATGAAAGTTGACATAATAAGAATGAAGTGTTTCTATATTTGATACAACCCCTCATCTTTTTGCTTCCTTTTGGGAACAACGAAATTCGAGCTTATTCTATCGACGATTACTATCAGAATTTTCAAGCTATGTTTTTGAGACTTTCATAAAAGTTGGTCTATACATTTAGCTAATATATTATGCACAGTATATTTTAATTGAATTCGCGCATGCGCAGTGAAACAATATTTAGTAAACCTGCTCATTTTTCATACAATTTTTATTATTTTTTAATTCTGATTGCAGGGTATTGTGTATAATTTTGTTTGTCATATTGTCTGAAAATAACTTGTTTTTATATTAAAAACTCTGCAAATTATAAGCAAAAAACTTGGTAAAATTTGGGACTGTTTTTATAAAAACGTGAATTTCTCTTCGAGTATACATGCTATCTTCATAAAAATGAACCCAAATTATTACAATAAGCCACTTAATCATAATCTACAGTTTGAATGCTTTTTGCAATATTAGTTTTTACAGGGTTATCCAAAAAATATTCGTTTTTCTTCAATTTGTTGAGGGCCCCTTATGGGGTTTCGGGAAAAAATCTTCGCGGAAATATATGACGTTTATCATGTTGTTTACATTCCTGAAGTTGCAGGATAATTCCTCATGTATCTTTCCAGATATTTAATAAATTATAATAAAAACAACTGCGTCTAATAATTTGGCCAGGGACTGTAGTTTAGAATAAAAGAAAAAAAAAAAACATGATATTTGAAGCTGTATAATAAAAAGCAGATTTCTGAAAATATTTTTCTATCATTTATTAAGGCTTTTCTGAAATCTAAAGGAGCTACTTTCTGACACATACCGGAATTCGTTTCTTTTTGGAAACTATGTAATCAAGTGGCATTATTCAATTTTGATAAAGGCGATATATATTTGAGAAAATACTATCAAAGTTAGTGTTTTGAATCAAATTTCCAGAAGCAATAGCACGTGAAAGGAGAAAAACCAGCAGTCACGGGACAAGAATCTCTTATATTTCTATAAGTAATTTATTTATCAAAAATGGAAAACGCTACTCGATTCCAAATCCCTTCAATAGTTGCCTGTCAATTTTATGCTTTTACAGAAAAATTTGTCAAAAAAATTCGCATTGTTGAGCAGTGAATATCAGAACCACCTTAAGTCATATTTCACAAAAAAAATAAGCCCAGGCGTAGACACCATGTAACTGTCAGATGCCGGCCGATCTCTACGCTAGGCATGTTACATTTCTGTATTGATCTTGTCAAACTAGCATCGGCTTGTGACACACATTTATACTTGTTCTAGCGAAAGTGACATTCATTGAAAGGGGCTCCTATTTTATCAGCTCCCTTTATATTTTTATATCGGACCGGCAGGCGCGATTAATTTTTTTATGGGCCTGGCCCGGTCCGTTTGTAAGCTTGCCGGGCCGGGTACGGGCCAAGCCCGGGACCGTGCAGACCTCTACCGTAGATACATTTGCTCTGAAAACAGAAAAAATGATTTCCTTTTTACTTCTTTTATCATTTTTTTTTATAACCACTTCAAATGGACTATTAAAAATAAATTTATTTATATTCACAAATGTCAAATAGTAATATATATATATATATATATATATATATATATATATATATATATATATACATATATTATAGATATTGCAATATCTCTGCTGGTTCTCCCACTAAATTTTTCAAGTGTTTATGAAATAAATTCTAGCTTGATAAACTGTAGAAACTACCTTTCAAGTACTCTGAAGATCATCAAATAATATGCATTGTATTAATAAACACTTTTCCCATTGCATAATCAGAATCTGCAGTGTCAGGATAAAAATACAGTTTACATTGGTCTGGAATTAACAATCGGAATAGAATTCAAACAACAAATTGAAACAGAGAAGTTTTATGTATAGCATTAGAGTTTTACTTTTATGGCATGACATGATATATGATTTGATTATTTCTGAACACTGCAAAATAAGAAAGAAGTATTCAAGAATCATTGCAGTCAATGCACCATGCTTCCAGGGCTGCCATTTGCAACTAAAATGCTACTAAAAGCGACTATTTTCAGCATCAGGCAACTATGGCTACTATTTTAGCCCAAAAACCTTCAAAAGTGACTATTTCGGGAGAAAACCAGGAAAAAGGAGACTATTTTCCAATTCCAGCTACTATTTTTGTAAAAAATAAAATATATAATTCACCAGTTTCAGAATTACAAATTTTTTAACACAATATTCCAAACTAATATTTCTGTATAAATTTGTTTTTTATTCAATTTTTAAAATATGTAAACTTCCAATTGAAATTAAAAAAAAATTACTTTTTCAATCTAAATATAGTTTAAATATATTAATCATTCAAATTTCAGTAGGAAAACTAATTACTGACTTTTGGTTTGGCTACCACCCATAAGTGCTAATTCTAAATGCTTTACAGTTAAAGTTGCTTTCTAAATGCTTTACAGTATATTTGTCCAATTTTTTATTGTTTTTAAAGGTATTTAACCCTTTAACTGCCGTATGAACCACAAACAATTAACTGTAGATTTGTTCACTAGGCAGCGTGTATAGTTTTTGTTTCTAACCTTTTATAAATGTTTCATACCAAAAATTTTAATTAATAAACGAGCTGAAATAAATCCTACTTAAAAATAAGAAAATCTTGTTTTCTATCGCAATTTTTCAATTTAATAACAGATTTAAAATATTGAGGTAAACATTTAAAATATTGCCTTTCTTACTTATTTAGATAGCTTTATTTGGCCCATTGGTGTCTATAAAATCAGACTTTAATTATGCTGATTTTGCTATTTTATTTTACACAAATTTCTTCTAAAGAATATATTAGTTATGTACACCTATTTTCTTTATCAAATGCATCCTTTTTTGATAAAGTCACTTTTTATTGGCAGATTTCTTGCTTCAGTTTTATTTTGTTTACAAAATGGAATTAAAATTGTAGCTAATAACATGCAATAAAAGTTTTATCGTTTTCAGTTACATCACAGTAATGCTCAAGTACAAGCTAAGCATATACTTCTTATTAAATTTAGTTTGGGAAAACCAAATTGCATTCTGATCCTATATTTCAGATGATAATTTTTTAAATAATTTAAGAAGTTTCTTTTCTCTTTCCGTTTTTGTGTGTGTGTGATTTTATAATTAAAATACAAAAAGTAGCAAATTTGGATGGTAACATGTAAGGTAGCTGTAGGGAAAGATGTGGATTTTCATTGTTATTTTTATGGCAAATAAGGATTCTTGCCCCTCTTTTCTTAAGTTAGAATGCAACTATTTTGGCTACTATTTTTGTACAAATGCTACTATTTTGGCTACTATTTTTTTCATAGTAGGCTACTAAAGCAACTATTTTTGATGTCATTAGGCAGTGGCAGCCCTGTGCTTCCGAATATTTTTTTCAAACTCAAATGGTAACATAAATGAAGAAAATTTTGAACTAATTATTTTCCAAATCTAAAATTTGTATAGAAAATTTATGAAAATACAGCAATAGCATGAAAAAAAAATGAAAATTAGAAGTGGGTAACAATTAAACAGTTCTCCAAAAAAAAAAAAACTTCTTTGTTTAACAACACGGACGGGACACTTTTCAAACGAAAAGACAAAGTTTGCAAGTTGTGAATATTGGATGTGTAACTTGGAATAAGGTTGTTTTTTCATTTTTTGATAAATAAGCGATTGTTATCTTATGACTACCTTTCGTGAGATGTTGCATCTGAAAAATCTGTTCAAAACGTCAACTTTGGGAGCATTTTCTGAACTATCGTTTTCTTTTATCAAAATATGGAAAACGCTAATCGAGGGGGGGAGGGGGAATCCCCACTCAACAACGTAAAATTTTTTTATACATTCTCGCGAGATCTGTTCAAAGTAAAAGGCATGAAATTTGCAAGAATATTGGTAGTAATTTGGAATCTACTTGTGTTTTTATTTTATGATAAATTAATTGCATCTTGAGTTATAAACAGTTGTTCTCTCATGACCACCTTTCTTGAGCTGTCACATTCAAACATCAGTTCAAAACATCAACTTTGACGACATTTTCTGAACTATCATTTTCTTTTATTAAAAATATGGAAAATTTATTTGATTTCATTCTGAATAAGGACACAGAGTCGCAATGGGAGGGTGTATGGTAGTATACATTCTGAAATTTTTAAAAAGCTTTGTATACTAATCTGCTTTACAAATAAAAGCTATAGGGCATACTAGAGTCTTGCATGAGGTCGGGTAACTCGATTTTACCCGCCCTGTAGTTCGGGCCTGGTTTACTTTGTTTCCATTTCAGATTGGGTTTCGATTTTTTCTGCTAGAGTTCGGGCAGTCCATTTTTTTAAAAGAAAGTTCTAATTCATTTTCAGATGAAAAAAATCTATATAGTTCAATATTAATGGGTGTATATATGTTCATTTTTATTTTTAAAAATATATAAAATTGACAAGCACTGCCTGCACATTGCATGGGGGGCAGGTAATTCAAACTATTTTCGTTCTATACTTCATCTTACAACTTGAACCCTTGACTTGACCTTTCACTATTTTCAGAATCAGAGAATGGGAATTGTGAATAGGGTCGCACCTGGCACCTCTATTCTTTCCTTCTTTTCGGACGATTGTGAAATCATTAGTACGGAGAAATTAGGATCACATGCTGTTGGATTGGAGAGCGTCTTTTCAGAGACTTAGCTTGCAATGTGGTAGATCAGAACAAAATCGTGTTATCTTTGCGAAGGAGTTTTTGCACATGCACTATTTCTGACTTATATTTTCTGAGGTTGTTCACAATTATCTTTCGTGAAAGTTAATTTCACGTATTACTTCAAGTGCTCGTTATTCTTTTTTTTTATGGTGGTGTTATTATGGAAGTTATGTTATTACAGGAAAAGACGATATTTCTGAACTGGAAAAGGATGTTACAAATAAATTTCGATGGGAATGGCTTGAAAGAAGAGACAAATCTGAAGAAAAATTAAGCATATGGTGCAGAAAAATAGAAGTTTCTGGCACATGTTTTTGCATCGCTTGCAATACTAAAGTGAAGTATCAAAGTGAAGGATTTAAAACTTTGTATAATCATTCCGGACAACGGTGCATAAAAAGGCTCAGGAATCCAAAAAAAATGCACAGATTTTGCATTCTCTTTACCCTGGAGCGGAAGGCGTTACAAGAAATGATGAAACCCAAACTGTTGATCTAGCAACTAGAAAAGCTAGAAGTGAAGCACTTGTAAGTTTTTTAGCAGAGCATTCACTTTCATTTTCTTTGGCTCTTCGTATACTTTAGCTGGTGAAAACTTTATCACAGGATTCTTCGGCATTAAATAGATTGAATATGAGCAGGACGACAGCATCCTATGAACTAAAATATGGACTCGCAAAATCCATAAAAGATGAACAAATCATGGAATTCAAAAAATCTTTTTTTTTTCTGAATGCAGATGAAAGTAAGAACAAAGCTGATGAAAGTATTCTGGCCATACTTGTTCGTTATTTTTCGGATGAACAAAACAAAGTTGTTTTAAGACACTTAGCATCAATCAAATTGCCTGACTGCACTTCAGAGGCAATATTTAATAGCATTGTATCGGTTTTTGATGAAACAGGATTACCTTGGTCCCATTTTATAAGTATTCTTATGGATTTGTGCAACACCATGTGCAGAAAAAAAAATGGAGTTGAAACAAAAATAAGAACACATAAATCACCGCATCTATTAAATATTGATGGTAAAATGTGCCACACTGCTAATAACTGTGCTAAGAAATTCACAGAACCATTTCTGAAGCATTTGGAAATTCTGTGTGATAATATATACTATGATTTGAAGAGCACGGACAAAAGAGAAATATTTTTTAAAATCTGCTCACTTCTTAAATTAAAACTACTAAAACCACTAAATCGACCAGAGCACCATTGGCTGTACATACTTGTAGTTGTCGAACGCCTTGTATATTTATGGGATGCACTAATAATTTTTTTTATTTTTCGTGGATCGGCGTAGATTCTATTGTGTATGAAGATTTTGTAAAAGAAATATATGAGAAAAGACAAATCAGTGCTGAAGAAATCGAAGTCATTCAAAATTTACAGACTCTCCAAAAAAGAAAATTCTAACGGACAATGGAAAAAAAAGAAAAAACAGAATTGTACAGAGACAATTTGTCCATTTAAAAAAAAAAAAAAAAAAAAAAAAAAACTTTATTTTATATTGCTGTGTATCAGGCCGTTTTGCCTCAATTCAACAAATATGTCAAATTGTTTCAAAGTGACGAATGTCTTTTGCATGAACTGCATGTACAAATGTTTGGTTTAACCAAACAATTCTTTGCATTCTTTTTAAAACATGAACTTGTGTCCTGTATCAACACATATAAAGATATTTTAAAAATAGATGCCACAAATTCCGAAAATTACCTTCCAGATAACCTAATTTTTACTGGAGTGAATGCTAATATCAGCAACAAAATATCAAATACTAGTATGCAGGAATTTATGAAAGTACTAAAACAAGCCTATTCAAGATGTGCTGCATATATGGAAAAAATACTTCCCTTGGATAATTCTCTATTAATAAAATTATCTGCCCTTGATGTTTCCCTAAGAGGTGAAACATCAACATTTTCTGCTCTAATGAAATTGGCAGAATTTTTGCCAAGTGTAATTTCAGAGACAGAAAAACTCCAAATGACTCCAAAAACTCCAAACTCCTGAGAAATTATCAGATCGATAGTTCTTTGAAAAATTTCAAAAATAAATCTCTAACGTTATTTTAGAGTAAAGTGATTGATCTTAAAGAAGCAAATGTTCAAAAATATCCTGTACTTTCAAAAATGATCAAAGCCATTTTAACTTGTTTTCACGGGCCCTCAGTTGAGAGCACATTTAATTTGATGGATGATATCATATCTGAAAACAGAACATCTTTGAACATAGAAACTCTAGACTCCATCCAAACAGTAAAATATTATTTGAATTCTGTTTATAAAAGTACATGTGAGGTATTTGGCTCAAAAAACCGTACTCATGAGTCAATAAACAAAGAATTGGTGTATAATTTGCTTAATAGCTGGTCTGTTTATCAGCAGACACTTTTGAAGAATACGCCAAATCCTGTTATTGCATCCCAGATCCATACAGATTCATCACCTCACTGCACTATGCCATCCACCTCTGTTAAAACATGCACAGAAATGCCTGGCACATCTATAGAAGAAAGCACCCAGGAAGAAAACAGAAAAAGGAAATTGCCCGTAAATGCAAAACCTAAAAAACAAGCAAAACTTTCAGGTTTTTTTAAGAAGTGAAAAAAAAAAAAACACTTAAAATTTTAATTCCCACCCCTTCTTTCTAATACTTAGAAATTCAAAAGTAAAATTGATTTTAAAGTGATTTACATTTTTTAATGTTTTTAAATATCTTTTGTCATAAATGTAAACTGCATTTAAGAGTAATTAGTATATAAATTTTTGTTTGTTTCATGAATACTTGGAAATAACGGAATAAACCTTTTCATTGATTAGAGAATTTGAACTTTACATATTTTGCAAGATAATTTTAACCCTTCATTTGATGGAACCATTCAGATGGCATCTATATAATTTGCATTAAGTCTAATTTGTGCTTTTTTCATGAATACTTTGAATAAATTTCTTCACTAATTAGAAAATTTGAAGTTTGCATATTTAGCAATACAATTTTTACTCTTCATTTGATGAAACCATGCTGTTGTCATGTGTATAATTTGCATTGAAACTAGTAAAATCCCTTAGCACATAATTTGTTTGTTTTATGAATATTTGGAATAAATTTCTTCAATGATAAAAAAATAAAAAGACTGAACTTTCCATATCATATTTAGCAAGACAATGTTCACTCATCATTTAATGAAGTCATTCAATTTTCAGTGCAAATAAGGTAAGTTTATCAAATTATGTTTTCTTACAATTTACATTACAAAAAATAGCAGTGATTATGGTATTCTTATGTTATTTGAGTTTCATGCAGTTATATAATAAGTTATGGTGTAAATGGATATCAGTATTTTGCATCGGTGATTTTCAGGGTTTTTCACTTGTGTGTCAATAATTTTCAGGGTTTTTTACTTTGTGTCACAATCACCCCTGTTATTCCGGCTAGAATTGCTGCAAAAATAGAAAGGGGCGAGCAAGCGAAGCGAACCGGGGCCACATAGTGGTCTCAATGTGAATTGCTTCGCAGTTCACAGGGGTTGGCGAGCGTTAGCGAGTAGAGGGCTGAGCTCCCTAGTATTTATAAAATTCTAAATTCAGCTAAAGTTCTAGTCATAGGCTGTGCAAATTTGTGAGAGTGTACTGTATCTGTTTTGGGAATTTGTATATAAACTTAAACTTGCTTAATTTTGCTTGCCATTATTCGAGTTTTCAAAATTTTTTCATTCAACATCACAAAAGTTTTTGACACATTCATGAATCCACTTTTGCTCATAAATACATGAGATTTGCAGACATTGTTGAAGTGTCTAAGATTCAAATAGCATTTTTAATTTTCATGTAAATGCCATACATTTTGAAATATAAACTATTGTTGCCTCATAACCTTTCTCAGCTTGTGGTGTCCCAAAAATCAGCTTAAAATGGAAATCTTGGCAAAAATTTTTGAAAGATTATTTGCTTTTATAGAAAAATAGAAAACACTATTCAGTTTCTTTGTATTTGAATAAAAGGTACTGCAAATTTTATGCATTTTCAAACGAAATGATTTTGAGAATATGTTTGAAAGTAACCAGTTTGGACTTGAGAACACAGTCTTAATACTGAAATAAATATTTAAGAAGTAAATTTGCTAATACTTATTCAAGTATCAAACTTTAATTTTGTTACCTCATGTATTTCAATTCTAAAAAAATTAAAAACTATTTTATTGTTATTTTTAAATGCTGACAGTTAATGAACAACATTTACCATATAATTTTATTTTACAATATTGATAATGAGAAAACTTTTCTCCCAATTTAATAATGTTTCATTAAATTGTTGCTTTTGTAAAATTACTCCAAACTGGTATAGGTAAAGAACAAATTTAAACTATGTTTATACTTGTATGAGCATTTGTATGCATGAAATTTTATTCAACTTCTGCATTATTTGTGTTCTTGTCAAATAAATACCATCTGCAACTATTGTACAAATTAGATAAAATCTCATAATAAAAATCCATATCACCATAGTATAAACCTCTCCAAATATCTAATTATGTTAGAATCTGGAAGATACGAGCCTAGCTAAATCAAAGTATTAAAAATATCAAACTTGTTTTAATCCCCTGCAAATTACAACATGTTATAAGAAAACTGGTTTTAATAAAGTTTGCATTTCATGCTCGCTTCAACTTTGCTATAAGCAGTTTTCATTGTATCATGTTCAGAGACAGATCCTGCTCTCCATTTAGAGAGGAGTGTCACATTGTAAACGCGACATATGGACATAACGCCAATTCTAAAGATCGATCACGCCACGTGCTGCATAGGCCTAATGAGCTGGCACGTGTTGGGACCAAGTTGTGCAAAGTATTTCCACCATGTACTAAAAACTTTATTACTGGGAGGGAGGGGGAGAGGGGATCTTGTGTCTAATACAAACTGTTTATTTTCTGACACATTCACAAAGTATTTTCATTTGTAAATATATACAATTTGCAGGTTCTATTCAGATACAAGAAAATTGAAGAGAGTTTCCCATTTTTTGATAAGGCAAGGAATCTTTCAGAAAATTTTCTCAAAGCTGGCATTTTAAGCTGATTTTGATACTCAACAGTTGCAAAAAGGTTGTCATAAAAGAACAGTTGTTTCAAGGTATATCACACTTATAGAAAAAATTAAATCATTGTTGAATTATTTGGGGCTTCAAGAGTGTAACATTTATGCATTTCCTTCTAATAGAGATTTTGTGAATGTGTCAGAAAGATTCATATAGTTGAGCAAGAAAAGAAAAATTGAAAACATTTTTAATATGTATTTACATTAAAAAGAAATGTATTGTTGTATAGAAATTAATTCAGACAGGGGTGGGTAATAACTCCCGTAATTTCCCCCCTAACTTAAATCTGCCTTTGATCATGTTTCTATCTGTTATTTTGCATTGTTTTAAATATTCACTATACAGGTAATTAGGAACATTTATTGTTGCTAGTTTCAAGTCATATACTGATGGATATAAAAGTTTAATTTTAAATGTGACATTTAAATTTATTTAATTTTTCCCCCTTTAACAAGTGGTTTAGAAGAGTCCCTATTTATGAGCCTGAAAATTAGCATTTATTTTAAGAAAAACATACATATTACTTATAAAATTTTAAAATGAGTTATGTTATTGACATTGAAAAAAAAAGTAATAATAATAAAATACCCAATGTAAATTAATTAGAAGATACATTTTTGTGTTCTGATAATGAGTTGATCTGAATTATAAAGAATTGTTATTAAATTATTTTCTAATAAATTCTTTTGTGATATTTCTATTATTTCTTGCAGCTACATTAAAGGACGCATTGTTGTAGTAAAAGTAGAAGAAGGTAGTGTTGCAGCTGAAGATGTAAGTTAAAAGTGTTTGCTAGTTTCTGTACATATATATTTTGTGTAAATTTTAGAATTCAGATTTGTATGCTTATACAATAAGTTTTAATTACCATGAAAATATTTCTTTTTTAAATTAGTTATGTATAAATAAATTTTTTCATTTATACATAATGAAAAAATTATTTGTTTTGGAATAAAATAAAGGGATAGTTAGCCAGTAATGTAATATCTATTTAGTAATGACAAAAAAAAAAAAAAAAAAAAAAAAAAAAAAAAAATCTTCAATAGAATTGAAAATTAATTAATAATAATAAAAAAAATTGAGTCTAAATATAAATGTATAAATAGTCTTTTCTAGAGTTGTTATGTACTTGTTGTAATTTTTGTTACCTTTTTTCTCTAAATTAGCATGGATTTAAGAAAGTGTGACATCTAAATTGTAACTTCTATATTTAGACTGTAAATGTATTTGTTGGTTTATGAGGTAAGCAGAGTAGCTTATATAAAACATTTTAATAACACAAACATGTAGAAAAATATTTACAAAGCTGGAATGTGACATAGTGCTGACATGTTTCTTACTCAATAACATACTTTCACTCGCAGTCTAGTAGTGATGTCACTGGAGGCGTGCACACAATATTTACAAAAGGAGAAAATGAACGTTGTATCCTGACTATTCCCCTTTTCCAACGTGCATCATTTTCAAAACATTATTCTCCTAAGTAAATATTATATATGCAAATTACAGAAAAAACAATATTAATATAAAATTACAAACACATATATATGCTTTAAACTTATATGAAAGAAATGATACAAAATAAACTTTAATATTTTTAAGCAATTAATCCTAACAATTAACAACATTTCTTATGTTTATAAGAGTTTAGAGCTTTAGTTAAAATGCCTACTGGCATATTTTCTGCCTCTAAGTATTTAATATCTATTTTATTGCTATAATATATGTTTCCTGCACAAACTGATGTCGAATATAAATGTGCTTTGTATGTGAATGGTAGACTAGATTCCGTACTAATTTCTGAGCAGGCTGGTTGCCATACAATATTACAGATACAGTCACTGTTTCAGGGAAAAGTTCATTTAAGAACCATTTAGTATGTAGAGTCTAGCAGCCTCTGATAAGGCCATATAGTCTGCCTCAGTTGTGAAAAAAGCAATAGTTTGCTGCTACCTTATTCCCAAAGTATAACACCACCTGCATACTTAAAGATTATCCAGTGCACTTTCTATCATTTACATCTGAAGCTCAATTATTATTTCTATTATAAAGCTTAGTGTCGTTAACTAAACTTTATGTTTGTTAGATATTTTGTTACTTTTATGTTATCCAGGCACAAATCTTGCCAGTAGCAGCTTTAATTTTTCACATGTGTAAAATAGAAATAATGCTTTGTTTTTTATATAAAATATTTTTTTATGATATTATTACTTATTACTTTTTGTATTTTCTTTTTTTAAATAAAATGAGTGAAATACATGTATTTTAAATGTACATAATATATGTATTTTACATGTATTGGTTTTAAATTAAAGTTATGCATTTTAAATAAACTGAGTGAAAGGTTTATATTTTAAATGAAATGAATGCAATACGAATGATGGCAATAGGGGTAATATTTGGCAGTTTATCACCTGCACCTGGCTAACATAAAAGTACTGATATTTTTTGTTGATTTTTGTGTAAACAGTTAAATTTGGTTGTAGAGTCCATGCTTCATGTGACATCTTAATTAAAATGGCATTTTTTAAGAAATGCAGTTTTAATGTGTGTAAAATACATTGTATGTATTTTATTTTTATTCAGTTACAGAAGCACTTGTTTATTGCAATATGATTTCTGTAATATTTTTGATAGTTCTATAAATAAGTTCATTGATAGTTCTATAAATAAGTTCATTGATAGTTCTATAATTAAGTATTTTTAAACCCTTTAATTGTGGAGTGATTTTCTTTGTTTTGATTAAACACAATGGTAAAATTTTACTTATTATTTAAATTTGAAACATAAGTAGCTTAAAAAAAGATAAAAAATTAAAGTTGAAAATTTGTTGCCTCTTATAATACATAATACAGAAAATCTGTTTATCATGATTATCAAAATATGGATAAATTAGTGTATTTGCATTAATCCAAAGTTACATGCTTAAAATTCCGTGATTACACAGCAAAACTTAATGCAAATAAAACGAATGAATCCAGTGTCTAAAAGTATTGCTAAAATGCAACATTTTCATTTAAATACATTAAAAACAAATTAATACATCCTATAATATTTAAAATATTGCTAAGACCAACATTTAGAAATTAATTGAATTAAGCCTCTTAGTAAATTCTCCACCGACAGCTTTCTTTTGGTAACATGAAGCTTATTTTTATTCCTAACAACATTGTCAGTTTCAGACTCACTTCATGCTACCTAATCTTTCTCTTTCCCCTTCCCTCCTTTAAAGTTTTCTGTTTCAAAAAATTGTAAAGTTTTAGCATTCTTTCTGTGCTTTTTGAAAAAGCTTTTCATTGTATTATTTTATGTTAGTTTATTTTCTTATACTAGCCTCACAAAATACTTTATTATGATAGGAAGAAAGTGGTATTTTAAAAACTACTAAAAAAGTAAATTTTAAGAACTATTGAAATATTCTAATTTTTTGGGGTTTTTAATTTTTATTCTAGAATCAGATACAACCTGGGGATGTCTTAGATGAACTTTATGGACAAAGTTTATATCGCTGTGCCCGAGGTTTAATTTCAACTCTGGCTAATAAGTACCGTGGTATGCCTGTCTACTTATCAGTTGTAAAGGTACTGAGTATTTACTTTTTTGTTGGTTGATGGTTTACTTTAACGTTTATTCTGATGCAAAATCTCATTTATAAGGAAAATTTTTATAATTTTGATACTTAACTTTCTAAACCCAGTCATAATTTAATGATACTTTATTGGGTACTTTTCCAGTATAGGGGCCTTGGCGAGATAAAGAAAATGTTTCATGCATATTTTCTAGTAACCTATTCAC
This sequence comes from Maratus michaelseni, assembly GCA_963931845.1. Classification (NCBI taxonomy): domain Eukaryota; kingdom Metazoa; phylum Arthropoda; class Arachnida; order Araneae; family Salticidae; genus Maratus; species Maratus michaelseni. The sequence continues at coordinate 46,510,581 of OZ007596.1, forward strand.
TGTTTCGTATACACAAGTAATTTTTTCAATATTTATGCAATTTATTTAATATAAAAAAGCCATTTATCTATTTTTATATACAAACAGAAGTAAATTATATATAAAAAACAATAATCTCTAACTATAATAAATATTGTAATATAACTGAAATTTTTAGATGCATATATGCACTATCTATATTATAAAAGACAAACGTGTCCGTGCGTAATGCTGACGTCATTTTGCGAATGGCAACACTTGACGATGAAATTTCGGTTTTGCGAATTTTGCTACTGCAATTTTTTTAATTTCTAAACATTGCACATTTTTAATTTTTATATGGTTATATAGGGGGAGAAATCTACTTTCAAATGCAATTTGTTTGAAAACTATATCGCATTTTACTCATTTATTATAGAATTTAAATTGAATTTCCATGATTTAAAAAAAAATCAATATATCTCTATCGCTTGCAGACGACTACAAAATATTAATCCGTTTGCACTTTAAACAATATAAAAAGTTCAGCATTTGTTTCCAGCTAATATTCAATAATGAAATTAAAACTTCATTAAGCAATTAATAAAATAGTATAAATAAAACACAAATTTAACACACATGTAAATGAAATAAGCAATTAAAACTGCTGAAATTATCAGAAAAAGAAAAATTGCTCTATATAACAAACTTATTAGCGATTTCTTCGGCTATTAACATCTGGCATGAGGCCAATACCAAATTACTGCTTTTAATACATTTCAAAATTTTATTTGAATATATAATTGACATATTTCATATAAAATGCTCTTTGGTGTTGTTAGGGGACTGTCTGAAAAAGTTATTAAATGCAAAAATCTATTAGAGTTTTCAATTAAAAAAATAAATGGTTTTCACATATATTCTCTATCCCAAGAAGCCCAGGTTGAATGCCCTAGTGTACATAGTGACAATATCGTAAGTAGCTGGATCTAAAAGTAGCTGGATGATAAAGGATTTTCTATACAATTTGTCAATCAATTCACTGTATCACCGATATCTTTCTAAGTTTTTACGATATTTGACTAGGCTTTCTATATAAGTTGCCCTAAATAGCTGGCTACCAAATAAGGAAAAAAAAAATTGTAATCTTTTACACATGCACAGTTAAAATTTATTTCATACAAATGCTCATATCGCATCAAATATTGAATATATTCATTTTTTAATTGCAGTCTTATACTGTTTGTACCGTTCTTTGTCAAATTTTTGGAAAGGGATGTGTTGAAAACTCTGTATGCTATAAACAAAAATCCTTTGCATTTTTCACAGAAATATTAAAATTTGATTGAATATGTGAGCTATGCTTACACAAATGCACACAAACATTGAACAGGACCCACATAGTAATTTGCTACAGTGACAAACCATTTTGAGCATTTTTTGTTACTTGGGTGATCACAATTATTTTATTATTAAATTTATTATTGACCCCTAATTGTTCTCATGACTAATTCTTCACTGAAAAATATGAAGTCAAACATGTTATTTACATCCTCTGAAGCTCAATGACAATTCATCAAGAATTTCAGTAGATATTCAACAAACTGTAAAATCGAAAGTGCCCGGTCACTGCCACTTAATTTTTGGACATGAGTGTATATAAACTAGTATAAAAGTTCATCAGGTTTGTAGCTGTTTATATCCTTTGGCAACAAATCTCATTTTCTGCAGCCTGAAATTCACCAAATTTAAAGAAAAAAGTGCCAAAGCTTGCATACTGGAAAAGGACCCTTTATTTAGTGTTTCCGTTTTTTGCCCCCCCCCCCCCCTCTACTATACATGAGTAGATATTCAAATAAATGTTATGTACTGAGAAATACCTCACTGCAAAAGATCCTTGCTCACATTCTTTGCTCACAGGTCCTTATATATTAAAATAACTTATTTTAACAACCAATGTGTTGCATTTACATTGCATGAGATCTTTTGATTTCTTGAGGAAAAGAAATATTATTGTACATTTAGAAAACATTTATAACATTAGATTTATTAAATGCTAAATTTTAATTCAGAAATCATATTTACAATATAAGCTGAATAGATATTGTGAAAATTAATTACATTTTGAAAATTGTGTGATCTTTGATGCAAAATGTTATTTGTCAAAAGTTCTTTTAATTTAGTTGTTGAAAATACACTTTGTACGAACACAATTGCACCAACTATGGTCTAACACATGGCAAACATCCGAAAGATGTGCATATCAGTGTTATCAGTTTGACAGGGTTTTGTTTATTCAGGATGCTACCACTGTTTTTGAATATCAATAATTGTTTTATTTATACTGTCATTAAATAAGAGTGTTATTTCCTTTCACAATGTGGTAGCATTTTGAGTTAAAAAAATTCCTGGTCATCTGGCGACACTGATGTATATAGACAGATATAAATCGATTTTATATTTTAGCTTTTACCACAAAAAATATGTGGATACAAAGATAACCAATCAGAATGTAGCAAAGAGCGGGATCTACTCTCCTCGATTTTACACCACTTTACAAAAGAATATGTATTTATTAATACTAAGATATCTATTGTAAAAATAATAAAATTCAGCGCTAATTAAGAACAGTTAAAATTTAAAAAGAATCGAAATATCAAATTAAATAGCTTTTAATAGTTCGCTTTAAAAGTGACACAAATTATCACTTTTGTACTTGACACTAAAACTCTGAATATGTCATCCAGGTTCTTCTCTTGTTCTTTAGTCGAATATGTCGATTTTGGATTATTTTCATTACTAGGTTAGTACTTGTGTGTGATTCTTTCTGGTATCCCGCGTGATCTTTCTATCCTCTTTTATTGATATACACACATTTTTTGGTATGCTCTCATACATCCCAGGATTTATATAAAAAAAATATGTTAAAGCTCTTTACCATTATGAATAAATATGATAACTGAAGATGAACATCAGAGATATTTTTATAGGTGATTTACAATATAATTATAGTCAAAGGGAAATTGAAATCTGATGTTTGATATGTGGACACTGTTGGAGTTTGGAAAGATTAAGAGGTAGTACAGCACAAAGTATAAAGAAAACTCACAAAAATCTGGTTAACACCAGAATGATAAATTGTCAGAATTGAAACTGAAACTTCTTAAAAGAGATTCAAAGTTCTTTCACCAAGCCTATTGAAGAAAATACATTTGCTTTAAAAAACTACTTATAGTCTTTATTACATTAAATGTCCCACGAGTCGAAATCATCCACTAATAATTGAAGAAATAATGTCTAGAGCAGTTAAAGAAAATTGAAAATACTATAAGAATAAGCATAAATACCATTGCTAAAAAGATTTATATAAAGCGGAAAGATTTATAAATGCCGGCTATGTGCTTAAAAACTTATAGTTATTATTAACTTATGTAAGGAAGAATTGGCGCAGGAGATAAAGCAAACAGAGTTTCTTAAAATGCCTAAATATAAGGCAGCAAAATAGAATAAATGTTTGCTCTAAATCCTACCCCAACTCGTCAGTACAGGTCGCACGTATACTGGAAGCACCAAAATGTGATGTTGAACTAAACACTGAAAAAATATCTTATAAAACTTTAGAAGTTAAGGATTAAACTGAAAAATTTCTATTATATTGAACCATGCCTTATAGCAAATATATTTAGATGTATTCAAATCTGAAAAATAAAATATATATAAAAAGGACTCACCCAAAGAATGAAGTTGACAGAAATTATAGCAAAAGAACAAATTTTTATTTTAAACACAACATACTTTATCGTTCATTTCAGTAGCCACTTCATATACACAAAATGATTATGTGATTATAGATTATTTCAATAATTAGTTCCAGTTCAATTCTCTTAAATATTTAAAATCTAAAGGATAGTTCATTTTATTGAGATTGTTATTCAGTTTATGAATTATTTAAGGAAGTTGTTCAGAGGAAAAAGAATTCGATCTAGTTGTCTTAAAATTTCATTTAATTGTTTAGAAGGATAATAAGTCTTACTGTAATTAGAGGCAGGAGTAGACAAAATTTTAATCTTGATGGAAAATCTGGAACTTAAAACAGAAGACGATGAAATCCTCTCATAGAAAAAGAAAATTCGTTTGATTCATGCTGCCGCGATGTCTAGATGATTGATCCATACTGCCGCCAGAAGATTGAATCAGTAGATATTTTCTCACACAATACTTCGAGATCGCGCTGCCGTAAGATGATTGAAACTGGAGATATTTTCTCACACGATCGCACAATTTCTTGAGATCATGCTGCCGTCAGAAGATTGAATGTGAAGATAATTTCTCACATGATAGTGCAATTCTTCATGATCATGCTACCTTAAGAAGATTGGTTCATATTAGAACATGTAGAACTTGACTAACTCTTGGAATACCGTCGAAGCAATTCTCTCATACAAAAAGGACACTCGCTGAGGTTATTGATTTATCAGGCATTTTTCGTTGAATAGAAGAACTGATACTGAAGCCAAAATCATATGAAATATATCTTAAAATGTTCAGATGCCATAAGACTTACTGATTCCATCAAAAATTTTTGACATTGTGTTCGGCCTTACGTCCAAACACGGCTTTTATCCTCTGCTGACTACATCTAGCAAAGCAACGCAACAGACTAAAAAAATTTTAATTCAAACTCTCCCATGTCTAACTGACACACCAGCCAAACTATCCAATCAGAAAAGGCGAAAATTCCTCTTCTTCATTTTGAATCGCTTAACTATCAACCGTCGCCGCTAAAAAGCATTTCCGCGACAACTCAACTCTACACGTGAACGATCCTGGCAAAACGAAAACAACTACGCCCTAGCAACAAGCAGTAGAAATTAAGATCGTTCGTCCGCGAATGTTCTAGAAAGAATTTCAATTCCCTTTTTTCCCCCACTGAAAAATGCACCCCCTAACCTTGGAAGCCCACTTGAACGACCCCTAAACTAACATGGTTGACGATTGACCACTAAGTAGGGCTGGGCGATGTCTGGAATTCAATATCATGATAAATCGGCATCTTTATATCATGATATTCCGATATATCGAAATTGTGATACATGAACAAAGAAAAAGTAGTAAAATATCAAGTTATGTAAAAAACTAATGAAAATTATTGATATTACAGTATATTAAAAAAAATTTCGTTATGAAAAATTATTTGAGATTAAAAACTTTCCAATGTATAATTAACAACATACTTCAAGATTCATCATAGTTCTTTGCACTTTAAATGAGGGGGCAGGGGGAGATTCATCAGCAGTACTGGCTGTATTCATTGTCGGTGGATTGTCAGGATCATTTACTGCAGAAATAGGTGAAGACGAAGTTGAAGAAGCTGTCCTCTTCAAAGTAATTTCTGTGAATTTCAGAGGATGGGGCACTTTCAAATTAGAAAGTAAATTTGTCGTACTCCCTCCTTTACTGCATACAGATTTTTGGCAAAGTTTACAAATTGACATATCATAATTAAGAATAGTGCCATGCTCATTGGCTGGCAAACCAAAAGTTGCCCAAACCTTACTCTTAGTTTTTTTTCTTTGGCACTAAATGATGATAATTCATATCTGCCATGCCACATGTAAGAATATTTCGTAATTTTGAAAATTAAACGCGCAACCAATATTTCTAGGTTAACGTTAACTGTTTTTAAATTACAAAAATTTAAAAACTCAAAAACTTCACCTTTTCGAAATAAATACACAAATTAAAACTTCTTTTACTTAAGTAAGGTGTCATACATATAAAAACACAAATATCAAAACTTGACATGTTTCGGTTTACATTCTAAAACCATACTCATAAGTAGATACCTCGTCAACTAAAAATCAAACCCGAATGACACTGGACACCATCATATATACAAGATACAGTATAACAAAACAACGCCATCTATAATACAAAACACAAATTAAAAACACATAAAAACATTAACCCTCAAATCAAGCTTGTATACATAATTGTTTCCCTCTATTCAAATTCGCCCCGCAATATTTACTCAAAAGCTCTAACCACAAAGGTGGAATAATAAAAGAGAAAGTATCATTACAGACTAAACCCCTTCGTAAATAAATTTCAATGGATTCTCTTATAAGGGACTTGCGGTAAAAACTCGAAATAAAAATTAATTTAATATCATTAAATAAAATTTTAATCTCCCCCTCCAAATATAATCTAGATAAAGCTGTTTTCATGCAGCCAAATTTAATGTCAGATTCATGTTCTTTCTTTCTTATACTTAACTTTCTCCCTGTCATACCAATATAATAACGGATCTCACCCCCCTCAATAACATACGGAATTTCATATACTCCTGAAAGATCCTCCTGCTTAACCGGGTCAAACTGTCTATAAAGTAACTCTTTTAATTTATGTGGTGGTTTCGCAATTAAATCAATATCAAACTTTTTTAATCTGAACTTTAACCTCTCAAAGCTACCCTTCATATAAGGAAAAGATACTCTTTTAACTTTAGAACCCTCACCCTCCCTCTCATAATTTTCACATGTAATATTTCTAGTCTATTTCCCGTCAGACAATCACTGCAGTTTTATACGTGATCAGTTGAAAAACAAATTCGTTTCTCTCCGATAAAATCCGTCTATCTCCAATAGCATCATTAACAAATCTGAACTGTACCCCTCTTCGGATCTGAACCCTTCGCCCCCGCTAACACCTGCAAAAAGTATCGGGTGACTTCAGATGTGTTTTCAGAAAGAGGGGAGAACGCAAAAAAGCCGAAAATGCCGCATTCGTTCGTTAGCCGGTACTAGTAATAAAAGTAAAAGATGCGAATTCCATACTCTCTTTTTTTATTTGTTTATTGTACCCCATCTAAATTCTAAATGCACTAGGCCTTCGTTACATGGCGCATTCTGAAAGACACGGGAAGAAAGTGCGATATAACCGAGAAAACATTAAGAAATATGATAACAAACAAGAAAATTTTTATATTTGTCTCCCAAATAATACTTTATAATCATCTTACAATATTTTAATAAATAACGATAAACCAATGCACTTATTATAATCAAATTACATAACTATTTATAATTGCCACTAAAGTAAAATGCATTAGTTTTCGGGGTACACGTGAAAAGGGCAATATATCCAAATGAGCAATATAAATAGGCGAGATATAACGTGTAGCTGCTGTATTAATGTAATATATGATACCATGGGGCACCGGAAAAGGGATGTAAATGAAGGCCATTACTCCGCCCTGGATTCTGAAATTTAATAAATTAATTTTCTTTAATATATGGAAAAAATACAATTTATTCTTTCTAGGAGCAAATTGAAATAATTAAACTCTAATAAAAAATGAAACTTTTCCGTTGACAGATGGAAAAAAAATCCGGCTAAGGTCTATTTTCGAATTGTTTATATTTTATATTTGTTAAATTTCTATATTGCTTTAATGCTGGTATGCTTAAACATTGTCTTGTACGGCGTCTCCGACAAAAAAATTCTTAGTTTATTTTAATTGATTTTTATATTCTCCATTAAATAAATAAATAAATAAAAACTCGGCTGATATTGCGAGCCACAGTCCCACGTGTTTCAAAATTTATGTCACTCTTGATTTCGTTCTGTCGCCGGGTCGACGCTCATGTATGCTGTATATATGAAGCGCAATAAATAATTTTATGCAATAGCAGATAAGGATTTTAATGAGTCCTCCTGTCCAAATACCGAATCAGCATTTTCCCCCCCGCCGGCGACAGACGCACGCACGCACACACACACACACACACACACAGAGAGAGAGAGAGAGAGAGAAATACGAAACACATATTGTTAGGTGTGCATCCCGTTATAACATAGCCCACCATCCAGTTTCGCTAAGTCCTATTCCTTTGCTTAAAAACAGTTCCACTGATGTTACCCATTCGCAAGAAAAAAAAAAAAACTTTTTTTTTCTAATTTTTATTCTATTTACAGTTTAGGTTTGGTACTAACATACCAACATTCATTTATACTCATATTCAACTTAAAGGTCTGAACGGTCCGAAATTTCCAGGCCGGCCTGAAGCACACATTGTTTTTTATCCCGGCCCATATAAAAATTTTATTGGCCCGGTGTAAAAACAAAAAGTTCAACCCGAGCCTAACCCCGACTGAATTTCTATAAAACAATGCCGATATTTCTGAAACAACATTAACCTAAAATTTAAATTATTACAAAAGCACACTTACTTGTACATAGATTTTATTTTCAAATTATGTTCGAAATGCATGGAATGCAAAATATCAACAATATTTATGACCATTTAGACAATTGAGTACTTAAACGCTGATTAAAAAAATTCACTTGGACAATTACATCGAAATAAAGATTCAGTAAGAAAAGAAAAATCAGGAAAGAAAAAAAAAAATCCGTTATAGACAGGTTCCATTCTTAGCAAGCAGGTACATTGTTTGTTGTATTTTTTCATTTAGCACATATCAAGAGATTTTTTTATTTAAGGCAGATTTCCATCATAGATAGGTTCTATATAAAAGGTTTTACTGTAGTTTTTTTTTTTTTTTTTTTTTTTTTTTTTTTTGGGCCTAGAAATGTATGTATTATTCTTTAAAAAGAATTTTAATTGTATAATAATGTCCATTTAAAAATCTATGCATTTTTTTGCAAAAATTGTGCCGGGCCTCATTTTACTGATTTTTGCACGGGCCTAAAAATTTCGGCCCGCGCATACCACTAGGAAGAATGACGTCCAGGCCCAATTTGGCCCGGAAAAAAGTCTGACCTAGCACGACCCGAAATGAGTGATGACTAGGCCCGGCCCGATCCGAGCCTATAGAAAAATGTTAGACCGAGGCCCTCTAATTTAACTACCTATTCATGGAGTTTCACTTAAACATCAAAATCGTAAATGGATTTGTGAATGAGCGAGTCCAATAAATATAGACGATGTCAAGAATATATTTTTTCCACTCACGAATGCTGGATTATAATCGCGCACTTGCGAGTATATTAAAATATTCACAGATATCATGCCAGTCCTGAAGCGACCGGCGTGATATTTGAATGTTGGAATATACTCGCGAGTACAACCATGGTAAACCGATATGCGGTGAGTGAAACGGCGTGATATCTGAATGTTAGAATATACTCGCGAGTACAACCATGGTAAACCGATATGCAGTGCGTGAAACGTAGCGAGTGGCTGTTTTGGCTTATCGATATTCCTTCTCTTCTAGGTGGCACGATTGCGATATGAATAAGCGTTTGCCTTTCAGTGCGGGTACTTCATTATTAAAGACTATAAAATCAATTCTTTAGGAATGCGATGTTATTTTTTTACTAGAATTTTAAAATGCCAGAAATCTTAAGCTATTCTAATGAAGGTAGATTGTAATGAAGGTAGATTATTCTAATGAATGTGATGTTGATTCTTTATAGAGATTTGAAAATGAAAAAAATCGTAAACTATTCAAGTTAAGGTTATTTTTTTGGAGGGGGGGAGGGGGAGGGATGCAAAAGATTTGCAAATATATTATACTTTTGAAATTCAAGAAATATATATAATATATTGTTAAGGCAATTCTCAAATCTAAGCTCTCAACTTTCTGACACATTCGTGAAGTCAATCTTAAACTTAGACGCACAAAATTGGAAGGTGCACTTATTTAAAAACGATGAAATCGAATAGCGCTTTCCATTTTTCAATAAAGTAAAGGGTCTATTTTTAAAAAAAAAACTGTCACAGTAAACGTTTTGAACCAATTTTCGTAACGCGACACCCCAGAAATGGTCATTATAGATGGTCCGCTTATAGAACTTGCTTATAACTTAAAATGCAATACCTTTATCGAAAAATGGAAAATGCTATTCATTTCTAAATCACTTCAATAGCATAATAGTAAATGGATGGTCTCTAGATATGGGAGAAGAGGAGACAAAGGTGAAAAATACCTCTTATTTGGCAGTTTTGTTGTTTACACTCAAGAATTAATTGGAGAATAAGAAATTGTGTTGACTAATGAATGAATATAACAAGAGCCGATATATCGATATTTAAGGAAGATTGAAATCGGTTGAGACGATATGTTATAAAAATCGATATTTCATGATGTATCGATATATCACCCAACCCTACCACTAAGAAGTTGTTTCAACAACGCTCTAAGCTCGAATTCAAAATGGCCAGGCATCATTTCGAAAATGAACAATGTAAACATTGGGATTAGAAAAAATGTTTAAAAAATCATATCTGCCAAGATTTAAGTTGAATCTTGCTAGAATTTTGGCAGACTGCATAAAAAATTTAGTTTAATCTTTTAAATAAGGTTTAGAACAAAAATTATTAATATTAAAAAAGTGGAAAATATATATTTTAACTTGGAAGAAAATACACGATCTTTGACAGAATCGATGTAAACAAACGGAAATCTTTTATTCTTTTATCCAGAGATTTAAATGCATGATTATAATTTAATTTAAAAATGATTATTGATTTTAAAAATTGATTTAATTATAGAAGTTAATTTTAATTAATAATAAAATATCTTAGAAGAAAAGTTAAAAAGATTAATTTTAAAAAGATAGAAAATATTGACTGTTTAAATAATATAGAAGAAAAGTTAAAAAGATTAATTTTAAAAAGATAGAAAATATTGACTGTTTAAATAATAACTGTTAAATAATTAATTTAAATATTGATTAATATTATGAAAACTTATAAATAATGATTAATTATGATTAAATATTTAATTTAAATAAATTAATTAATGAAAACTATTGAATTTAAAAGTAGAAATGGAATGTATCATAACAACTTATATTCGTATTTTTACACGAATAAGCACATGCTTAATCAACGTCAATCAAGAAAATATCTTGGAAATATGGGTAGTGAAGATAAACAGATCTAACTTCTTATACTGATATTTGGCGGCTTTCCATCATAAAGTTGTAACTGTTGAACAAGATTACAATTTTCATTTTAAATCAGCAAACTATGTATGTGGATTATTAAAACATCACCATTAGACAAAGTACTTGGACTTTTCATTTGAAATTACAAAGCACCTGAATAAACTTAAAGGCAAATTTCATAATACTAGCTTGTTATTTGATAGTATTAGCGTTTTCAAATAAAACTTAATACAGTCGAACCTCGTTAACACGAAATTGAAGGGACTGCGAATTTATTTCGTGTTATCCGAAATTTCGTGTTAACCATCGCAATAGTGGGGCCACCTATGTTAGATATAAAAACTAAATAAATTAACCTACAAATATAACCCTGCTCATAAAATCATAAATTAATAAGAAATAGAAAATTTCATTAACAAACTAGTCATCATTTTTTAGGCAATAATAAATTTATTTACTTGCTAATTATTTTTTTAAAGTCTGTTATTGACTTTTGCTTCAATTTTTGTAGAGTAGTTCTTTTAGGAACGAATGGACCTCATCTAATTTGTTCAAAGTTCTGGAAGCAACCTGTTATTCCAAAAGGAAATGTTGTACAGTTTTCAATGCTGTGGTAGATTATTTTAATGACACTAAACTTTTCCATTCGGTGTCAATTTCTTCCTCTTCGTCTGACACTTCAATGTTGTCATTTTTTTTTTCTTTTTAGCAATTATTTCTTAGTCTGTCGTCTCATCCGAAGTCAGTACATCTTCATCTATGGAAATGTACTCGGAAAAAACAATGTCTTAGAAAGAATTTCCCGTTTTTTGGCTACATGTCTCTTTGTAGACAATTCTATGACGCTCTTTAAATCTTTTCAGTCATTCGTTAGAACAAATGAAGTCACTCTCATCGAGCAGCAGCAAAAGCCTTTGTTTTCTCTTGCAAAACTGCAAAATTCAAAACAATATTCTAGCTTCTTGCCTCTTTTATCCACCACAAGAGAGCAATTTCAATTTATTCATTCTTTTTTCTACACATTCGTTTTCTTACTAACTGATTTGAATTGACTCACAGCATAAGCGGTTTCAATCGTTTCACGATTCTTTAAAATTGTAGAGAGGTGCAATTGTAGAAGAATTGATTGATGGTGTCACATACTTCACGGCATTTTCTGATTTTTATCAGCACTTATTGCTAATTTCGTTTAAAGATTTTTGCTTGGTTTCTAAAGATGCAGCTTGTTGTTTTCGACTCATCTTTCACAGAATTCTACAGAGCAACTGCGAACAGAGTTTCAATTATGTTAGTCAGGTAGTGAAATGAGGATTGTCACTCACAGATAGGGGAATTCGGAAACCCGGTTTATGTCACTATCAATACAGTTAACCGGGTAATGAGAGAATCACTTTCAAAAAAGAAATTCCTTCACCCAATCTTTCATTGTGACTGATCTATAGCTCATACGGTTAATGTGGGAACACTTGCGCACATCAGAGATCAAAGAAAAGCAGGGATTAGTCAAGAATTCAGTATTTCACGATTTTCTGAAACCCTTTTCCACTTTATATCTTTTTCAAATGACAAGAAAATTCCCTTTTTAATAAGAGTATGTGACATGTAAATTAGTTTGAAATATCAAAAAAATTATACATAAGGATTTTTTTTTTTTTTTTTTTTTTTTTTAACTTTGGAGCAAAAAAAAAAAAAAAAGAATTCGCCTTAAGCGGGAATTTCTGAAATTCTATTTCGCGTTAAACGAATTAATTAACATTGATTTTCAGACTCATCTGACGGGACCTCAGTATTATTTCGTGTTAAGCGATTTTGTGTTAACAAGGTTCGACTGTACTTTGGAAAAACAATTTACAAAAAAAAGAATGTGATTCATTTTAAATGTTGCCAGGTATTATTATAAAAATCAATGGAGTGGAAATTTTTAGAATATAATAAAAATGTATTAGAAAAAAGAATTCAAAAGAAGATTTTTGATTTTTAAGAAATATAAAATTCAGTTTAATCTATTTACTTCACTCGATTGACTGATATTGAAATTATTATTCAGAGTTTATTACTGCAGTTAATCAAAATTTAGTTCGATTCCATAGTAGAGCAAAAATATATGGATATGGGGTTTCCAAATTTTTGTGATTATTCATCAATTGACTGATTTTTTAAAGTATAGTTTGCAATTAGGCATATTTTAGCTATGTTCGGTAGCACACTTTTATACGACACCTTTGCGTGGCAACCTTTTGTTATTTTTCAAATCAAATAAAAATAATTTGAACCAGAAAATGTATTTAATAAATGTAAGGAAATAAGTTGTACATAGATACGACACAAACAGGATTTTATGATTCAAAATATGTTTATTTTTATTTTTTACCTGAAGAAAACACGGAATATTGACAGCTATGTCTGTGCTAGATCAAGATTAAGAGACCAGCTGTATAACCAATTTCTAAAATAAATACAGTTTAGAAAATTCAATTAAATTTTATAGATTTAGTTAATAAAAATTAATTTTGAGTATTTTTTTTTGAAAAATAAGATAAAATAAACTGTGTAAAATAATAACTTTGAAACTTTGTGCGCATATTTCTTTAACATGGGCTGTGTTTTGTAGGTACAAATTTTATTCCGTGCAATGGTAATAATAGTTACCTTTTTTATGTGGCCCGCAGCATTGTAGGTAATACTTCATCTGGCCTGCGGCAGTAAACGAGTTTGACATGCCTGATCTAAATGGAAGGAGTTTAAATCTTCCTCCTTAGTAAAGCTAAAAAAATGTACAAAGTCTAATGTCAATATGCTGACAGATGATTTTTCTTTCTATAGAATAAATTGATTCTTAAGGCTTGAATATGTTAAAATATATTTTTATTTTTTAAAATTTTCTTAGAAATTTAAAATTTAATCAAGATTACAAATCTAATTAAGATTTTTTTTTTTTTTTTACTATCTATTTAAATTGAAAATACTTTCTATTTTCAATTTTAATGAGAAAATGACTTCAATAAAAATATATTAAACCGTTTTATTTCTCTCTTATCCACAAAAGTGGAGTAATTTAGTTTCCACCTTTTCAGAAATGTCGTTAAAAAGTACAAAAAAGAAAAAAAAAATCTCAAAAATTGATTAAAATTTTTCAATTCTGAGACTTTATTTGACATCCTTGGATCCATGCAAATAACTGGTGTTAATTTCATTGCCCAACATTGCATATTCTAGGAGGAGGAGTTGTGAAATACAAACAGACTGTCAGATTTTAATATAAGGGATACTTTTTGCCATAGATGAAAATTGTTTGCTATTTCAGTTTGTTTCTTTGTGTATATTACTTCAGGGAACTGTGAGGCAAATAGAAAATCGTAACTGGAGCATAGAGAGAAATTGCAGGGCCTAAAGAAAAATCTTTACACCCTCCTTAATAATTTTATTTTAACATGATATATTATTGATATATTATTGTTTTTTGTAATGATTTAATGCTTTTGAAATTAGTGATATTTTTTATCATTAGTTTCACACCTAATTTCCATTGATTTACTACAATTTTATTAAGCAATATATAAATTTCTGATTACTAAAATACACATATCTCAAAGTAGCTAATTTCCAATGTATGCCATTGTTGCTCTAGGATGACAGTATGGACTCTAAATTTTATAAAAATGCTTATTTGAGACACTATTTTATTTGTATAAATTTTCACAGTGTACTCCAGAATGCTCACCATTGTAACTAAAATAATTTTTGTCTGAGACCATATTAAAAAGTTAGATTATATTGTTTACAGTCTGGCATGCTTTTAATCTATTTTTTAATGACAGTACAGTGTACAGTTTTTAAACTTTGAACAGAATATTATCTTTTCTTATGCTTAATTTATACTAATCTTATATACAGTCGAACTCGGTAATAGCGTCCTCGGTTATAGTGACAACTCGGTTATAACGTCAAATTCCACAATCCCCACGAAACGCCCATAGACACCAATGTTATAGTAACTTGGAAATAACGACATAATTTAAGCGGTGACCCCAGTTATTGCGTCAAAAAATATGTACAAACTAACATATTTATTCTCAGAAAATGGGGCAGTATAATCTTTTTTCAGAACAAGGAAATCCAATTCGTCACCGATGGGAGACATTGAAATCACAGCTGGTTCAAGTTCACCCCTACACACAATTTTTCGGACCTGTCCTGCAGTATCGGACAGGAAATAACTCTGGGAGGGGGGGTGGGTATGCACTGAACAGGGTGAAACTTCTACTCCTTATCTATCTAAACAAATAGCGTCGATGAGGGAGAAGAGGGAGGAATCGAATTCCATTTGGTGCTTGACCAACGAGATTCTAAAAGAGTATAGCGTTTCTGACCTGACTGCAACATCATTCGTTTGGTTTTCAGTTCTCTCGTGCTTTGATTATTATGGAATCCGTAAAAAGAAAAGTTCTTTCTTTGAGTGATAAAGTTAACATTATTAATGCATTGAATAAAGGGAAAAAGAAAGCTGAAGTTTGCCGAGAATTTGGATTAGTAAATTCAACTGTGTGCTCTATCTGGAAAAACAAAGAGAAAATTTTAAGTGCCTTTGAACAAAATGGCAAGAATGTTAAGCGAATGAGGAAGCCGGATAAGGAAGATCTTGATGGGGCTTTGCTAAAATGGTTTAAACAGCAAAGAACTATGAATGTACCGATCAGTGGTCCAATGTTGATGACAAAAGCAGAACAGCTTGCCAAGTTGCTTGGGCATACAAATTTTATTTGCTCCAACGGTTGGATAGATCGATTTAAGGCACGTCACAGCATAGCGTTTCACAAGGTATGTGGAGAAGAAAAAAGTGTCGACGATAAGTGTGTTCAGGATTGGCTAAGCGATGTATGGCCGAAAGTTCGACAAGGCTACGCAGACAATGACATTTTCAACGCAGATGAGACTGGCCTCTTTTTTAAGCTTACTCCCGATAAAACTCTTTCATTTAAGAACGAAAAGTGTTCTGGCGGAAAATTATCAAAGGAAAGAATTACAGTTCTTGTATGCGGAAATATGACTGGATCAGAGAAGAAAACCTTGACCGTGATTGGAAAGTCCAAACGTCCAAGGTGTTTCAAAAATGTCAAGACGCTTCCGGTCAACTACCAACACAGTCGAAAGGCTTGGATGACATCCGAGTTGTTTGAAGCTGAATTGAGGCGATGGGATAAGGAACTCTGTAAACAAAAGCGAAAGATTCTACTCTTAGTAGATAACTGTCCTGCCCATCCTGGTGTGAAAAATTTGCAGAGAATACAGTTGGCGTTCCTACCACCAAATTGTACAAGCAAGCTGCAACCTATGGATCAAGGTGTCATCAGAAGCCTTAAGAGCAACTATCGGAAATGCGTGCTTATGCACATTTTAGAATGCTCTGACGAAAATAAGGTTTGTAGTATAAATCTTTTAAATGCAATTAATTTTTTGGATAAAGCCTGGAGACGTGTTTCAGAAAAAATGATTCGAAATGCATTTCGACATGCCGGTTTTGTTTCTGCAGAAGAAAGGGGTAGTGAAATCCCACAAAGAGAAGAAGATGAAGAAGATTTGCCTTTGTCAGAGTGGATTCGTCGATTCGGAAGGTCTGATGATTTGCCTTTTCGTGAAAATTTAGACGAATTTGTTGCTGTAGATGACGATGTGGTAACTTCGGAACTTAAATCTGATTTGGAAATTGTTCGAGAAGTGCAAGAAACAGAGGAAACTGTCAGTGATGACGAAGAAGGACAAGAAATGGATGAAGATGAAGTACCACCGCCTGGAATTAAAGATGCTCAGCAAGCAATAAGATTGTTGTCACGTTTTTATGAATCCCAAATCACAGATCCAACGATCTTTAAATTTATTGGACACATTGAAGATGACATAGAACGAAAATTATTTTGTTCGAAAAATAAACAAATGAAGATTGAACATTTCTTCTCTCCAAATATGTCCTCCTAGCTCTAATATTATGATGTTATGTAGGAATAAATTCATTTTTTCCTTGGAAAAATACAGTAAGTGTAATTTATACTTATTTCATAATTTATTATACAATTTATACCACCATACCATTATATACTCATTTTATAATTTATTATAAAATTTATACCACCATTCTTTCTTTTTAGGTGTAAATAGCGTAGCGTATACACGTTCTTTACTTATACTCCATGTTTCTGACCCAACCTCGGTTATTACGTCATTCGGTTATAGCGTCATAATTATTGTGGTCCCTTGAATGACGCTATAACCGGGTTCGACTGTAATAAGATAAGTTCTTGAAAAGTCTCTAAAAATAGTCACTATAATGTAAATTTTTTTTATTTGGAAACTTGTGAAAAATATATGAATCCATGGGAGAATATCTTTTGAGTAATATTGTGCTCTTTCATGATCATCAAAAGTTTAATGGTTTGTTGAATTGACTTTAAATTTATATTTAGCTATAAAAATATTTAATTTTATTTAATCCTTTTCTATCTGCTTTAAAACAGGGTTGTTATAGTAATGGTACTATATATCCACCCTTAAAGAATATCATCGACAAGCTGAATCTTGGAGAAATACTAGAAAAAATGCAGAATAAGAGTTCTGAGTCATCTGAAGAACCAGTTTGTAAAGCAACTTCTAGTAGGTAAGTTTATCTTTATGGTGAATTTAATTCATTATTTGTTTTATTCTTTAGTATTAACTTAGTAGAATACTCAAAAGTATAGTTTCAGATAAGGAAATGTTATTAAAACGTCTTGATAGAAATCTAATGAATATATTTAAAAAATTTTCATTTTATTTTGGTTTTGCTTTTCCCTGATTTGTGTTTTAAATTGATCATGTCTTAAGTAACTAATCTGGAATTTTCATTTGTAAAATTCTTTAATTTGTTTCAGTAATAATATGAATTTACCTTTTCTACTAGATGGATATGAAATACAATGCCTTCATTTCAAGATTTTTTTTTTTTTGAATTCAGTGAGAGTTAGAATTTTTTTTTATTCATGACAGGTGATCCTATCATCTGTGTTGCTTATTATTAATACAATCATTTGTTGATATTGAAATGTTTTTGGTGGTATATTACAAAAGCTGAAAAAAGAGATTTTGGGAAACAAAAAGTAACATAGTTACAGTAATTTTCTGAAATAATGAAGAATTCCACTCCTGTATAAAACAAAATATGAGATGAGTTACAGATTAATGAATAAGCAGAAAACCAAAGTTCCCATAAAATATAAGAGAACTGACTCTCTTATTCAAATTAAATGTTGGTATTAGTATGTGAAGATTTTCACACATTGTGTTTTTGTGGTTTATGCTGTTATCTTTATTTGTCATAGGAATGATCTTCTGTTTCATCTCCAGTGCCTGTTTCGTCATTGCTCCCAAGCACATTTCTTCTGCGATCTTGGGTTGTGGCAATTTATGTCACTGATAACATTCCACTGCCAGCATTTTTTTACTCATCTTTTAGTAAGATAGGATGATGTTGGGCTTAGCTGAAGAGATTACCATCATTAAATTTTATTTACATCAATCTCTTCGGTTACGTACAACATCACCTCTTCAGTCTACGGTTCAGACTTGACTGACTCTGACTGGTACAATCAGAAATAAAATTTTATAAAATGGGGTTCTCAAAAATAAATTCAGGAAAACTTTAAAATCATAAACTGGAAAGTTAAACTACTGTTTGTCAAAGGTAGGAATAAAAGAAATGCTGTTAGCATAATGTCATCCATTGGTTAGGCTCATGATTGCAGAGGAAACATATTCGAGAGCAATGATGAAACCAGCACTGGAAATGAAACAGAAGGTCGTTCGTATGTATGGCAAATAAAGATAACAGTGCCAACCACAAAAACATAATGTGTGAGAATCGTCACATGATACATTAGCTATTATCATATATATTATTTCTCCTGTCAACATCCCTTTTTCTAAGAAAATACGAAACGCAGAACAACGAATGAGATAGCATATGAAAGGATTTTGAACAGGCTTCTGACATAGCACACTTAACATTTCGTTAAAACATGTTTTTTGATTAAAAATTGCAATTAATTAAAAATTAAATCGACATTATTTTCATAAATGAAATGAAAGATTTTCCTCAAATCAGTGTTGCCAACAAAATAAAATACTGCATTATTAGATGACGTCATCCTATAATACAATTGAAATAAGATTGCTAATTTATTTCTTGAATGTACTTCTTGCAAAAATATCGAGCTTTTAATTGGGATTTTATTTAATTTTTATGCGTGCGTCAGCTATTTTAATTTGTTTTCCTTTTTTAATCTTAGCTGTGTATATGCGTACTGTATCGGAGCACCAGTAGATTGCGTAATTTAAGGATTATCTTCCTTTTAGATATACAGATCATTAGGATTCACAAAAATTGTATTTATTTTTTAATATTTCATTAAACTGTTAATACGCCAGCGAAGTCTGACGTCATTTAAATGGCTGCTGAACCACAAAGTTTGAACATCCCATGTTTAAGTTCCCATAGGGTTGCAAAAAATTGGTGTACCAAATATTGATTTATATTTATTTATTTAAGACATTTCTGGAACAGTTTTGCAAAATCTGAGGAAATTCTCTCATATGAATTCACTAAACGTCAGATTCAGTGTTTCAATTTTTTTTATAATTCCCTTTTTTTTCAGCCTTGGCAAACTAGAGAAATGACCTTGGCGAGATAAAAAAATTTGGCAGAAACTTTTCTGACAATCTATTCCCATTTTCTTATACACAAACCATCATCATATATATTATTTCTGTTTTTAACATCTTTTTTTTCTATGGACATACAAAACATACAATGATGAATGAGGTATCATTCGAAAAGTTTTTGAACAAGTTTCTGAGATAGTACACTCACATATTGTTAAAACATGTTGTTTGATTAAAAAAAAAATCAGTTAATTAAAAATTAGTGCTAAAACATACCAGGAAATAATCTCAAAGATTGCAGTGCGAAAGCTTCGCGCAGGTCTTTCTGGTTATTATTATTATTAAGATTGTAAGTAAAAACTTTAGGATATTAACAATAGAAATTAGTCAGCATATAAAGTAAATAGTAAGGGAAAAAAATTAAGAAATTAATTTATAAGAAATTAATTTATAAGGTGCCTTCTTGCTGTGAATATTAGTGATTTAAAGACATATTTTTCTTTATGTATTACTTTGATGTGTGCAAAAAATTATAAATTTAAAAAGCAAATAAATCATAATTTAAAAAACACATAATTTTAATTTGCCAATAACATGATTTAATTTAGAAATGCACAAATGAAAATGTCATTTTCTTTGTAAAATTTTATATTCACATAGTTGAGGATTGAAATTAAAAGATGATTTTTCCACATAGTCTTCTAATTAAGTCATAGTGCAAAAGATAAAATCATTCATAATATATATCATTATGCTCATTATTATTCATTAATAAATACATTCATATTTTAAAGAGTATTTGCTTGGTGCAGTATTAAACAAAATATTGACATTTGTAACAAGGAAATATCTTTAAAAAAAGCTGCTGTATAATCTTCGTATGTCATATTACTATGTTTGTATGATACAGCAAACTGTCTAAGGTGGAATCAATCGGGACTGAGAAAATATTCTATCATTGACAGTATTCTGCCTTAGGCAGAGTTGACTATATTGAAAATTGTTCTGTGGGACTTGAAATATATTGAACTGAAAATATTGAAAATTCACTTCAAAATATTGAAACCATGAATTAATTGCAAAAACTTTCTGCGTTAGGCAGAATTTACTCTATTTATCTGTGCTGAATGTCTATTTATGTTGAAACAATTGCATTGTTAGCTATTTATTTATTTATTTATTTTTTCTAGTCTGATCTTCAATTTGCTTTTGCTTGGTCGCTTTCAGGTTAAAAATGTGAGTATAATTGCCATTGTCTCGATGAAGTTCTTTTTTAAATGTTTGTTTGTTTTGTATTTCCTTTGATCCTGTAATTTAAGCAGGAAAACAATGTTGATCATATTATATGTATATATTGATGTTAACATTTATTATTGATTTGTTTATTGATGTTAACATGTGATCATTATCCATTAAAAATTCGATATATGCTGGTATTCCAAAAATACTAGTACTTCATTAAACTATCACCAATGTTTGTTTAAAACTGCATGGTTTCTGGAAGTATTAACAAGATATTATTAGCTGTATAATGTGCTTTATGGTGTATTCAGATTACTTCAATTTGTGCCATTCAGTAACAATTGTAACTAGTATCAAATATATTGGCCATTGTAAAACTTCTATATCATTCTGGTATTCCAAAAATACTAGTACTTCATTAAACTATCACCAATGTTTGTTTAAAACTGCATGGTTTCTGGAAGTATTAACAAGATATTATTAGCTGTATAATGTGCTTTATGGTGTATTCAGATTACTTCAATTTGTGCCATTCAGTAACAATTGTAACTAGTATCAAATATATTGGCCATTGTAAAACTTCTATATCATTCTAATTTATTAATTTAAGTAGTGCAGATACACACCAACGATTATGCTATGAAATATAGTGCATTTCTTTCAATTTAACATGGAGTTATAGTGATCAGTGAATAATAATAATAAAACAATGCCTTCCATTGGTATTCAAATCCAAAATTAAATCATCATGTGTTTTTCATTAATAACCTCATATATAAAATTTGGTGCCATTCTACCCAATAGAAACTGAGATATTGCTATAATGTTCATCCCAAAAAACATAGAGTTGATATTTCATAATTAGGTCTTCAGCCAAGTTTTGCTTCAAACTTGGGCAATTCTAGAAACAATATGATTGCAAGTGTATGAAAGTTATAACAATCAAGTTAATTATAAGTCAAATCATGCTCTCTAAAATGTATCAATTGACCATTGACTCAATTATGGAGCTTTTTCTAAGCATAGCACAGCAGCAATCCTTGTTGAGTGATCAAAACCAAAATTGAATCAGCGTAGTTTTACATAATGTGTATCTTACATATTAAATTTGGTGCAGCTCCATCCTATAGATGCTGAGACTTAGCTAGCATGGAAATTGTGAAAACATGGCATAGTACCGCCACCTTTTCGACAATATACATTAAAATCTAATCATCACCTATTTATGTTTAAGTCTAACGAAATATGGAGTAATAATATAACCTAATAAAGAAACGTAAATCAGGTTTAAATTCTGAAAAGATTAGGGAAAATACCCCTTCCTTTGCTCTCTGATGTGAAATTTCTTCCAAAATTTGGACATTTGTGGAATGCATAATTTAATTTAGATTTAATTTATTTTCTTTGTAAAATTTTATATTCACACAGTTGAGGATTCCGATTTAAAAAAGATTTTTTCACATAGTAATATTTTTTCGCATAGTCGCTAAGTAAGTCATAGTGCTGAAGATAAAGATAGCGCCTATAAATGGGCTTTATTTTTAAAAAAAAAATCTCCATGTCCTGTTCATATGAGAATTTTTTTTTCAATATTCCCATTGGGAGAAGTTTATTTCTCTAAGGCTTGCATAAATTCTGAGATATGTTTATGATTCTCTGAGGGGGCAAGAAAATGTAAAAAAATTCCTCATTATTTTTTTCTTATGCCCATGAACCGCAATCTGTGTGAAGCATGGGTGCAAGACTTGAGTCTCAGGACTGATTTCAGTCCTTGAGAGATTCTTGACAGATAATAAATTCTACTTTATGTACTTAAATAATTATAACAATGTTACTAGCAAAAACCTTTAGTCACTTTCTTTTATTGTAAAAGATCAATTATTAGCCATTGTTATGAATGTTATGATACATTCCATTTCTACTTTTAAATTCAATAGTTTTCATTTAATTATTTTATTTAAATTAAATATTTAATCGTAATTAATCTTTAATTAAAAGTTTTCTGAATATTAATCAACATTTAAATTAATTATTTAAAAGTTATTATTTATACAGTCAATATTTGCTATCTTTTTAAAATTCATCTTTTAACTTTTCTTCTAAGATATTTTATTATTAATTAAAATCGATTTCTATAATTAAATAAATTTTTAAAATCAATAATCACTTGTAAATTAAATTATAATCATGCATTTAAATCTCTGGATAGAGAATTAAGGATTTCTGTTTGTTGACATCGATTCCGGTAAAGTACCGCGATTTTTCTTCTAAGTTAAAATATATAATTTCTACTTTTTAAATATTAATTATTTTTGTTTCAAACTTTATTCAAAAGATTAAACATAATTATTTATGCAGTCTGCCAAAATTCTAGCAAGATTCAACTTAAATCTTGGCAGATATACAGTTTTAAACATTTTTTCTAATCTCAATGTTTACATTGAGCGTTTTCAAAAAGATGTCTGGCCATTTTGAATTGCATCTTCGTGCGTTCAAGAAACAACAGCTTAGCGTAAAATCGCTTTCCATTTTTTGTTTAGGGGTCATTCATGTGGGTATCCAAGGTTAGGGGGTGCATTTTTCAGTGGGGAAAAAGGGGAATTCAAATTCTTTCTAGAACCTTCGCGAACGAGCGATCTTAATTTCCGCTGCTTGTTGCTAGGGAATAAGTGTTTTCGTTTCGCCAGTATCGTTCGCGTGTAGAGTTGAGTTGTCGAGGAAATGCTTTTTAGAGACGACGGTTGATAGTTAAGTGATTCAAAATGAAGAAGAGGAATTTTCGCCTTTTCTGATTGGATAGTTTGGCTGGTGTTTCAGTTGAACTTGGTAGAGTTTGAATTCAAAATTTTTTAGTCGATTGCTGTTTTCCGTTGCCGTTGGATGTAGGTGCAAGAGAGGACAAAAGGCCGTGTTTGGCCGAAAGGCCAGACACAATGTTAAAAATTTCCTGAGAGAATACGGTCTAAAATTGGATGGACGTTGTATTAAGTTTTTGCAGTGACTAATATTTATCTTCGATGATTCGGGATCAAGTTCTGAATTTTTTCACCGGCTACATAGGGTACGATCTGTACCTAAATGATCAGAAATAACATCGCCTAGCTGTTTCATCATTTCGTCTTCGATGACTTGTGATCAAGTTCTGAATATTTTCATCGGCTGCATTCAATAATCTATTTTCCAATCTTCTAAATTCATCTCAACGGTATTGTTCGATCATGCATGAAAGTTCTAACGGAAGATGTCTTCGTGATCAGCGTTTTTCTTCAAAAATACAATAGTATAAAATTTAGCATTTTCAAAGTGTGTTGTCACTTCATCCTTTACATCTTTTCTCTTCTACAATATGATAAGATAAAAACTCAGCGTTTTCCACAAGTATTAAAATTTCATCATTTTCGGCTTTTCTGTTATCAACGTACTATAATGTAAATGCACTCTTCAGCAGTAATTCTTCAGATGTTTCGATTTGAACATTGACTCTAAAGTAAATTGTAGAACAACTAATTAAGCTCTATGAAAACTTTAATAGATAAAGAACAATCTCATTTTTTAGTGAACACTCATTTAAGCTGTGAAATATAGTTAAAATTGAACTGAGTCATATGTAGATGGATATATATGATCTGTAATTGCTTTACATCGATGAAATGGTTTAGGGTATCATGGTGAAATATATGTTTTATGATGAATAAATATTGCTGTTTCATATCCACTAAACATCTGTTTGTCATCTTTGGGTGAGTCGTATTTCTCTTATTTTCATTTCAGAGTTAAATTCGTGCATATATTCCAGATTGAAAAATTTGATCACCAACTACTCTAAATTATATTTTACTGAATAACTTATATTAGATTTGAGACTTCGGTATTATTCTTACAGTTTAGTTTTGTTTCTTTAGTACTAAGTTCTACAACGCAATTATACTGGCCACTATACGCGCGACCTGTATTGAGGAGTTTGAGTAGGATTTAGAGTAAACATTTATTCTATTTTTCTGTCTTATATTTAGGCATTTTAAGAATCTCTGTTTGCTCTATCTTCTGCGCCAAGTCTTCCTTACAGCCATAATGCGTCATAGATATCTTGTAGCCCATTTCTACTTGGTTATTCCTAATACTCGGAAAAGTTTTTAGTCTTGATTTAAATAGACTTCTTGCACCCATGGTGTGAAATTTCTTATGTTTAGTCTTAAAGTTTCCAAGATTTGGAGATAGATCAATATAAGAGTAAAAAATAATGTGATTATTAAAAAAAATAAAGATTGGGCTTGAGTGTTTAAATAAATAATCTTGCATGCTGTCAATTTTCTTAACTCTATATGAGGCATAACTAACTATGCTTTCTCTGCACATACTAATGCATAAACAGATTGTTTTATTATATTATAAAAATGAAATGTATAAAGATTTCTTGTTGTGATTGTAGCTTATCACATTTGCTTTGAAAATATTGCTCATTAATCCTCCAGCTGTATAATAAATGGTTTATGTAGATTAAATATTTGATTCTTTTTGCTTGTCTGAAAATTCTAATCTGGTTAGTTGTTTTTGGTGTGATTCTCTTAGTGAATAAGCACATTCCCTGTGTACTGCTTTTTTTTCTTTTTTGTGATAATTAGAAAAAATACATAGATTTATTTAAATAAAAATTTTTCAAACATTAAATTATTTATATTTAATTACAGAACATGTTTAATGGCAAAATGTAATATAAAACAATACAATTAGATTTCTAAATTTTTGATTGATAGCAGCAAATTGTAGATAAATATTCTTATTAAAAGACAAAATTGTACTTTTCATTAATTTTGTCTGTTAGAAATATGTTGTTTATAATAATTTAAATAAATAATTTTGCATCTTAATTTATGCAGGGTGGAAGAGCTCAGCATATTGAACTTGCTATTAATAAAGCCCTTGAATTGAAACTCTCTACAAAAGTAAGTAGTAATATGTAATTATATGATTATTATTATTTTTAATTCAACCATATTGATTACAGAAATTCTAGAACGGAAGTCAAAGCATATTTCTTACTGAGTGAAAGTCCCAGGCCAAAAGTTGAACTCACAAGGAAGGTCTCCATAAGCATATACTCAGAAAATTTTGAAAAAATTGCAGAATATTCTTATCATGAAGATATATACGTTTATAAAAAAATTTACTGCGGAACCTCGATATAACATCCGTGAAAAATTATGACATTTTCGTGATTTTGGCGATTTATCGCTGGTTGGTGACACAATGAAATAAAAGAAAAATATTCTTTTATTAAAAAACTTTTCTACACTTTCATACTGAACTGGTTTAAGTAAGCTTAACATAAATAAATATACTTTTATAACTACGGTTTTGCCATATTTTGTTTGTATATACAATGAAAATTAACAATCTACTGTTTAGAAGAACATTTAAATTAAAATTATTTCAAGCAGAAAATATGTCTGATTCTGAGTAATTTGACTTCGATATTGTTGGTGTCGGAGAAGAGAAAAGTATTGTTGTCATAGAAACAATGACTTATTCGATATTGAAATTTGAAATGTGTAATGAGTGCTTTCATAATCAGACAGTTACTGTTAAAATACACTTAAAACTTATCCAGTCAGTGAAACCGTGTAAAATTAAACAACTTCAGCAACACGCAGCTTGTATGTACATTATATAAGCTGATAGAAAAGATAAAAAATTATTTAATTGTTTAAGTTTAAATTCATAAAGTACTGCACTCATTTAACCAGAAATTTTTAAATACATGAAAATTGCTTGCATTTGGCGACGAAAAAGTGTTGCTCACCAAATTGCATCTTTGTGCATCAAACACTTGAAAGTATTTCATTTTTTTTACAGATTTTCGACTAGGATTCCACAGCTAAATTTGACTGATCCTTTATAATGTACATAAGTAGTTCCATTGGTATTTTTTTCAAATTATTCTGAGTATGCGCTTTAAGGAGACTTTCCTTGTTAGGACCTTCACATGAGGAAATTGTGTTGGCCAGAGTCATTCAGGATAGCTCAGTTGGTAGAGCGTTCAAAACCTGTACACTTTTCATTCAGTTGAAAATAAAAATTCTTGCAGCTTCTTTTTCAAGTATAATTTGCGGAAAGGTATGCAGTTATTAGAAAGTATTGAAAGCTTTTGTGAGAATGATTAAATCTTAAGAAAAAGTTGCATTTACCTATATTTTCCATTGATGTATTTTTTCATTGTAGAATTTAAAAGAATTATATACATAAGAAACAAAACTTTAATGCACTTTTTAAATTCTAATACTTAATTCACAAGCATATATGCCAGCCCATTATTCATCAAATTAATTGAAATTTTGCTATAAATAATGTTATGATTTAAAAATTTGACTCTTAATTTATTCAGTATTTTAATATTTAACCTTAATTTATTCATCAATTTAATTAAATTCATTAAATTCATTTAAATTAATTAAGCTAAATTTCATTTTGGCATTTTAAATCAAACATTCTTTTTAAATTGTTTACTTTTGGTGAGAGTATAATTTAATTTCAGAATCTTTCCATTACATATGTTTTAGGATATTCATTTCAATTTTAATTTACATTTCATTCACTTTACAATAGTAATTAAACTTCATTTCAAATTATCTAAAAACAAAATATTTATAACTTACTTTTCTAACTTTTAAATAATATACAGTCTAAAATAAATTATTCTAAAATATAGTATATTTCCTTTTTAATAATATTGATTAAAAAATTGGTTAATTGTTAATTTTATTCTTTTCAGAAAGTTCAAATTCATTTATTTTAATTCAGGCAAATTCTTTCAGAATAACGAACTTTTCCATATTTCATTTCATAATTTCTAAGTCCAATAGTCATTTTTCAAAATTTCTTAAATTAAATATTTTACTTTCAAAAACATATCTGGTGGAAAGAAATTTTAATTTTATTTAGATTGCTAAAAGTTCATTTATTTTCATCCATTAGCTTGGCAGTTATCGATTTTTAATTACTTTCGTTTATTCTGTTTTGAATTTCGTCGAGATTTGCGATCAGACGCCATTGATGAGTATTTAGATGTTTCAAGTAAACAAGAACCTTTCTTCCCGCGGATTTTGAACAAGGTCGTTTTGACAGCGCTCCAAGGTCGCGATCGAATGTTCTATATGCTATTTAATGCTGTTGCTAGGGTTGGAAGTGTCAGTGAAACGTCTGACTGTAACCTTGACTATGGTCTGTTGGGGCTTGTTCACTGACATTCAGACGGTTCGGATTTTTTCATTGGTTGTTCCGTAACCGCAGTCGAGTTTTACCTGAGTGGGAAAATGTGAAGACTCTTTCAGTTCCTGAAAAACTTGGTATGATGTAGCGTGGGCTAGATGTTGCTCTTCGGAGCTTAAGCCATTTTGGCTTGCGGTGAAAACAATGAATGTTATACATCAAGATATATTTCTTTCTTAAATTATTTCTTCATTTTTATTAAGTTCATTCAACTGTAAATGTTATAGCCATCATTGATAATGATCAGGAAAAAGGTGCTCCTACTAATCTTTAACAACTTAGCTTTTGGTTTTAAGATATATACAACATATTTTTGACTTACTTCCAGCGTCATGGTGAATTCAAGTGTTCTTGTGCTGTTTACAAATATATATTTGAGAAGTCAAGATAATTAGATAATACGCATTTTTTCTGCACATCTTCAGAGTGATTATAGCCTCCGAATGGATGCTTTCTACTTCATTTTGATCTTGATATCTTCGGCAACTAAGGATATCTACATCCGATTGATGCTTCTTTACAAAGCAGCTGAATGAATTTTGTCATCATCGTATTCCATATACTGGCGGCTGAAAATTCTTCATACAGTGTAATTTAATCTTTAACTTCCACAGCTCTACTATTTACCCTCAATTAACTTTAGAACTAATGTGTCGAATTCATCTTTATGACTAAGGAACTATGAAAGAAATTTAATTAATCTTAAATTGAACACTGAACTTAAGCAAAGATAATTTAAATTCAACTTTATAATATTTCATCATTATCATATATGAATTGATAATAAGATTAACTATCTCAGATATAATAATATACCACCCATGAGATAAAATGTATTTATGTAAAAAAAAAAAAAAAAAAAAAATGATGTGATTAATGTGGATATCTAATCTTAAAATTTTTAAAGAAGTAAATATATATATATTCATTGTATAAAGTGTAAAAAGAAAAATTTCAAGTGGAATTTGTGTTTTATTTATTGAGTGCACTTGTGAATAAATGACAGTTGTACTTTGATCTTGGTGAGTTATCTTTTCTTTCATTTATATTTATGTGTTTCAGCTCTGTTTGAGGTAATAGAAAAAGTTCTATTTTCTAATTTATATAAGTATATTATAACTTAAGATTTAACTTTATGAATTTAACGTAATTTCAAACTTAACTTTTATGGCATCGCATTATGTGCTGCTACTTACGATCATGCCTATAATGGTGTTTGGGGAAAGTGTTGAATATATGTTTTGTCTAAATTTTTAGGTTTTCTGAATCACTCCGGTGCGAGTCGCTGGTGATTCACCCTTTATTAATTTTTCCTTTTATATTCATCACGATCCCCAGATACCGTTATATTTATTGGTGCCGTTGACACAGTCTTTTTCTTGGGTTATTAATATTTATTGGCGCCGTGTACCAGTCACGATTTGGGTTGTGTTCCTATTTATTGGCGCCGTGAACCAGTCAGTGACTTGGTGTTTATTTTTTTTTCATGCAATAATATGTGATTCTCATTTTTATTGTGTTTTACTTATCAAACTTTAATGATTATTATTGTGCCATTTCTGAAACTTATTTTATTTTATTAAGAGTAAACAGTAACATTATTTGAATTTGTCTAGTGGTTGCCGTTGTTAAAATATTTTTGTCTATGATAACAGATATTCAAAATAAATTAATTGATTAATTGCAGATAAAATTAACTTTAGATAAAAATACTATTACTTTTGAAATAAGTTAAAACTTAATAAATTTATTCAGTAACGTAATTGAAAACGGTAATTTCAACTTAATTTTTCTTTAAGAGTAGATATGGTGATAAAAAATATTAACAATAATTTAAAAAGTATTATTTTCAAATTAAATTTATAATATGAAAGATGTAGATGGCAATGTTGGTAAAAATAAATTGGCTCTGATTATTGCTATTTTTAATGTGTTTGCAGGTAAATAATATGGTATGCATTTTTTTTATATATATGTATTTGGTAATTTCTAATACTGGCAATATTAAATTATTTATATTAAAATAATAAATATAAATTATTAAACATTTTATAATTGATTTAAAAGAAATCAAACTGATGAAATTTATTTTATTCATATAAAGTTTTAAATTTTAAGGAAATTTTTGATATAGCATCTAGAATGTTGGAAGTAATTGTATTGTGTGGAATATAAACTTGTGCAATTTTATTTTCAATGTGTACATAAACTTTTTATAGATTATTAAGATTATCTGGTTTAAAATTTGAAATTAATTTTATTTATTTCATATGTGACTCAACTCATTTACAATAATTTTAAAAGTGCAATATTTAAAATTTTTAATTTGTTGACTCTCCATTAAAAGATTGATATGATTATATTCTTTAATAGATATTCTGCTACAGGAATTTTAAACAAAAACTATATAAAGTCTAATAATATTTTTTTCTGTCAATTATTTTAACTGAATATTTTTAATTTTCAATAATCTCAATAATAATATAATAAAGTTAAATATATATAAATGTTCTATTTCAGTGAAAATCAGGTTAGGTAGAATCTTCTGACAAATACTTAAGTCATATTATTTAAAATTAATTATTAAATCTTGGGGAAAAATGGCTTAAAATAATAATTTATTTGCAGAAGCGAAAAGTGGTTTTAATTTTACTTTGACTTTAAAATTCATAAATATTATTTATTAAACTCTAAATACTTCTTTGATTCATAAAAGTGATATTGTGAAATAAAAGATTTTCTTTAAAAAATATTTAAAATAAAATACTATTTATATTTAATTTGAAAAATGGAATATAGATGTTTTCGGAAATTTTATTTGTTTACAAAGAGTTGTAGTAGGAGAATACACACAGAAGGGAAACTCAGCCTGGTATGGGAATTTATAAGGAGGATCCTAGATTCTTCCCCTCTGACAAATCCTTCACGGTAAATCCTTATGATTTAGAGTGAACATTATTAATTTTGAAATTCTGATATATTTTTTGTAACATTTTGGATATAAAATTACTAATTTAATTATTAAACAAATTTGATAAGATTACCTCATGACACCATTATTCCTTAGAATTGATTTTTTTTAACTATAGCAATTTAAAATTATTCCTCCCTATTATTTTTCATATATTTAAGATATATATAGTTTTAAATTACTAGGAAAGTGCTCTTGCATCTATTGCCACTATAAAGGCACAAGTCAATATTTATATTGTGAAAATCTAATTGTGTTAACCCTTGAGAGTTGTCATTAGTTTGAAATCTCAGGTGGCGAGAAATCCTGAAGCGTTTCTGTCGATCATATAGATTAAATTTAATTTCCTACTTTTGCTTTTGTTTTGTGCTGTCTGGTAAAATTGAAACAATAATTTGTTCCGGATAACATAGGATCCGCACAACATGAGAATGCGCCTCATTGGACCTACTTGTTTTCGGATGATGGTACAGAACTTCAGTGAAAATTTTGATTTTTTTTTCTAAATTCATTTGCTATAGTTCAACTTTATCTTTTCATACTTTAAAATCCTCTATTTGTACAATATATTTTATTTTTTTTAGGTGTCATAGAGATTTTGATTTCGCTGGGGAATAATGTTTAAATTTACTTGTAAATAAAATTCATCATTATGTATATAGAAATGAGTACAGCTCATAATTCCTTAAGGAAAATTAATATGATGAGAAGATTTTTTTTGAGACTGGAGAAATGTGATGAAGGATAAATTGTAAATAAAAATAAAGGTAAAATCAATCAAAATTGATGTATAAAGAAATATATCAAAAATAATGATTGATAAATAAAAAATAATATAAAAAGTCATGATCTGTCAAAATTTTTTCCTTTCCCTCAGGCTGTTATACATAGTAATATTATGATCCGACAGTATCTATCAAATTGAGGCGAATTGTATTTTTTTTAAAGATTCTTGTGAGTTTAGCTAAATTTGGAGACCAATAGCTGTGCGCAGGCTACTCTAATTTTGGGAATAACAAACAGTTTCTTCCTTTTACAGTGTACACTTTAAAAAATTGTGGATGGCTAATGTATCCAAGAGATACAAATTTAATCATGACTTGTTTTCCGCCATTGTTGGTAAATACTATGCTGAGAATCGGTAAGTTCCTTTACCACACGAGCAATAGGCGAGGTGTATGAACCATTAAGATATGGTAGTCTCAATGTTTTTCGGCTTTTATTATCCTCAGCAAATCATTTTTTACTTTTTAGAAATTAAATTAATTTTACCTATTTCAAAATTTTATAAATCTGCATTTCTACAACTGATTTTCTTTAATAAAATTCCTTTTTACATAACTTTACTGATATATTTTGCGTAGGATTTTGGGTTATTAGGGATATTGTTGATTGGCCGAACAGTATCTTTGGTGATTTGGAGTGTGTGCAAAATTTGGGAGCTCTAAAATGTTTATTTATTCATTTAAGAAATTTTATAGTTTATTTAAAAATCATTGAACAACAATGATTCACAATATTAATTATTTATGTAAAATCTATTTTTATTACTTTTAATTGCAATCTTGGAGAGTCATATTCATTTTTTTTTTCCATAGTCACATATATCTCACTAACTTCTTCGTACACATACCTTGTATTTGTGTTGCAATATAAAATTTATTCTTAAATTGTTTTTATTTTCTAACTATTTTATATTTATTACTCACAACGGTTTGATTTTCATAACTTCAATTGTGATAACATCTGGAAATTTTTCATACATATACATATACTTACATGTAACTTTTCAGTCTTCCTTAACTGCTATAGATATATTATTCTTCTCAGATCCATATACCTATATAATATGTTGTATTTTGTAAACGATATAATTTTATTATTTGTTTGTATATTCTGCAAGAGTTAGATGAATTTTTAAATGTGCAATAGATATTTTCTAGAAAGTTTGTATATTACTTATATTTTTCAGAAGGTAAATGTCATACTTTAGTGTTTTCAGGTGATTGTTTTGTAATGTTATTATTTCATTTTGCTCTGGTTCGGTTCAGTGTGTCTTATTCAAAATTTTTTTAAAAAAATTTTCAACCCTTTGGCAAAAAATTTTTTTTTACTCTTTTTTTTTTCCATTTTCTGGAGGTAAAATGTTATGATTTAAAAATTTGACTCTTAATTTATTCAGTATTTTAATATTTAACCTTAATTTATTCATCAATTTAATTAAATTCATTAAATTCATTTAAATTAATTAAGCTAAATTTCATTTTGGCATTTTAAATCAAACATTCTTTTTAAATTGTTTACTTTTGGTGAGAGTATAATTTAATTTCAGAATCTTTCCATTACATATGTTTTAGGATATTCATTTCAATTTTAATTTACATTTCATTCACTTTACAATAGTAATTAAACTTCATTTCAAATTATCTAAAAACAAAATATTTATAACTTACTTTTCTAACTTTTAAATAATATACAGTCTAAAATAAATTATTCTAAAATATAGTATATTTCCTTTTTAATAATATTGATTAAAAAATTGGTTAATTGTTAATTTTATTCTTTTCAGAAAGTTCAAATTCATTTATTTTAATTCAGGCAAATTCTTTCAGAATAACGAACTTTTCCATATTTCATTTCATAATTTCTAAGTCCAATAGTCATTTTTCAAAATTTCTTAAATTAAATATTTTACTTTCAAAAACATATCTGGTGGAAAGAAATTTTAATTTTATTTAGATTGCTAAAAGTTCATTTATTTTCATCCATTAGCTTGGCAGTTATCGATTTTTAATTACTTTCGTTTATTCTGTTTTGAATTTCGTCGAGATTTGCGATCAGACGCCATTGATGAGTATTTAGATGTTTCAAGTAAACAAGAACCTTTCTTCCCGCGGATTTTGAACAAGGTCGTTTTGACAGCGCTCCAAGGTCGCGATCGAATGTTCTATATGCTATTTAATGCTGTTGCTAGGGTTGGAAGTGTCAGTGAAACGTCTGACTGTAACCTTGACTATGGTCTGTTGGGGCTTGTTCACTGACATTCAGACGGTTCGGATTTTTTCATTGGTTGTTCCGTAACCGCAGTCGAGTTTTACCTGAGTGGGAAAATGTGAAGACTCTTTCAGTTCCTGAAAAACTTGGTATGATGTAGCGTGGGCTAGATGTTGCTCTTCGGAGCTTAAGCCATTTTGGCTTGCGGTGAAAACAATGAATGTTATACATCAAGATATATTTCTTTCTTAAATTATTTCTTCATTTTTATTAAGTTCATTCAACTGTAAATGTTATAGCCATCATTGATAATGATCAGGAAAAAGGTGCTCCTACTAATCTTTAACAACTTAGCTTTTGGTTTTAAGATATATACAACATATTTTTGACTTACTTCCAGCGTCATGGTGAATTCAAGTGTTCTTGTGCTGTTTACAAATATATATTTGAGAAGTCAAGATAATTAGATAATACGCATTTTTTCTGCACATCTTCAGAGTGATTATAGCCTCCGAATGGATGCTTTCTACTTCATTTTGATCTTGATATCTTCGGCAACTAAGGATATCTACATCCGATTGATGCTTCTTTACAAAGCAGCTGAATGAATTTTGTCATCATCGTATTCCATATACTGGCGGCTGAAAATTCTTCATACAGTGTAATTTAATCTTTAACTTCCACAGCTCTACTATTTACCCTCAATTAACTTTAGAACTAATGTGTCGAATTCATCTTTATGACTAAGGAACTATGAAAGAAATTTAATTAATCTTAAATTGAACACTGAACTTAAGCAAAGATAATTTAAATTCAACTTTATAATATTTCATCATTATCATATATGAATTGATAATAAGATTAACTATCTCAGATATAATAATATACCACCCATGAGATAAAATGTATTTATGTAAAAAAAAAAAAAAAAAAAATGATGTGATTAATGTGGATATCTAATCTTAAAATTTTTAAAGAAGTAAATATATATATTCATTGTATAAAGTGTAAAAAGAAAAATTTCAAGTGGAATTTGTGTTTTATTTATTGAGTGCACTTGTGAATAAATGACAGTTGTACTTTGATCTTGGTGAGTTATCTTTTCTTTCATTTATATTTATGTGTTTCAGCTCTGTTTGAGGTAATAGAAAAAGTTCTATTTTCTAATTTATATAAGTATATTATAACTTAAGATTTAACTTTATGAATTTAACGTAATTTCAAACTTAACTTTTATGGCATCGCATTATGTGCTGCTACTTACGATCATGCCTATAATGGTGTTTGGGGAAAGTGTTGAATATATGTTTTGTCTAAATTTTTAGGTTTTCTGAATCACTCCGGTGCGAGTCGCTGGTGATTCACCCTTTATTAATTTTTCCTTTTATATTCATCACGATCCCCAGATACCGTTATAAATAATATATCTAACAGTTTCTTTCTTGGAATGTAATAAGTTTTATTTTAAGTGCAATTTTTATGTCAATACTTACTTTTTGTTTTTTTTATATGCAGGAAGTGATTATGGAAATAACTGAAAGAGATTTAAAAGTTTTCACTAGAGATGATCATGTGGTAACTTTTTTCTGTTATCTTACATAGTAGAAAGTTATTGTCAAATATGTATATATATATATATATATATATATATATACATATGTAATATAAGCAGGCATCCAAGCTTAATCAAATTAAAGTTAAAAAGTGGAAATACATCTTTTTAAAGGAATTTTAGATATTCTCTGAATGCAAAAATGCAAAGAAAATATAGGAAGTACATTTGGTTGGGGGAGGAGTAAAAGTTTGAGAAATTTAATTTTTTGTCTTTTTTGTTTACTCAAACCCTTTTGTACTTTCTGTTAATTTTTTATAGTACTGTTTAAAAAAGCTAGATCAAGCTCAGTTAACCCCTTCATGGCGAGTGTCTTTTACAGAATTTTTAACCTTTTATTACCAATTTTCAAAAATAGAAAGTTTTGACTGATTGAATTGCTGAAGTGCTTTAATTAAATAGGGCAAACTTTTCAGTTAAGAATTACTGATAAGAATAATCAAGGATTTTGAGCATGTTATGTGTCACGTATACGTGATGCTCATCCTGAAGGGGTCACTTGTGTCAAGTTGTTTAATTAGTCTTTGCAAAGAGAAAATTTACTTCAGACTTTAGAATATTTTATCTATTAATGTATAAATATTTTTGGGCCGTTTCAATGGGATGAAAATGTGTCGCTTGGCAAAGGTCTCATTGATATGGAAGTATAATTTTTAGAGGAATTCTTAACTTAACTCATATTTTAATGTAAGCATGCATTAATATTAAATAATTTATTATCTTTCATTGATTGTATGTGGGAATTAATATGTGTGCCTGATGAAATATCCTAATTATAAAAATACTTCTTGCATAAAGCATATAGTAACTGAAAAGAAGGAAGAGGGAGGGGGGGAGGGCAAAATACCTCAACACTTTTCAGATCAAGAATTTATAATATTTGCAAGATCAAGTATTCACTGAAAAGACAGAAAGACAGACACATAATAATATTTTTTCATGCTAGTGATATAATCATTGACAATGTGTCCACATTTTTACTGATTAAAAAAAAAAAAAAAAAAGTTTGATACATCATTTTAAGCAGGAAAATGGAATTTGACAAAAATAATGATTATTTGAATGCAGAGAAACGTTTTGCATCCCCACAATTTAATTAAAAGTATGTTTTTATTAATCAGAAGACATTTTTATTAATCAGAATTTTTTTTTTTATGTGAACCATTTATCTAATATATCAAAAGAAAATTTAATTATTGTTTGAGTAACTATGCCACTTTTCTTCTATGTCATATAAAATATACTTACTATATGCTTACTATATTTCTACTATATTACTATATTTGATTATTTGCCATTTTGAATAAATATTATTATTAAGTAAATAAAGTAAAACAATTAAAATTTTTAAAGGTTGAAAAATTTTTTTTTTTCTTCTGGAATATCAACTAACTAAACATTTTACTCATTCTGGTCATTCAAACTAAAAATCCCTATTTAACAGTTCTGTTATTTTATCTGATTTTTTTATGAAAAGTGTCATATATTGTCACATTTTTAATTTGAGTGTTTTTTTTTTGTGATAAATTAAATTTTAAGTCTTATGTATTATTATTTTTATGAGACTTCATTTCTCAAAATAAATAGCTGTTTGTTGAATACTTTCCAACACAGTTGAAAAGTTTTTATGACTTTGGTTTGTCTCTGTGTGTGCTACATAAATATACTCGGATGGCCATATAATATATATATATATATATATGTTATTGAGGTTTAATATAGCATGTGTGCTGTTAATAATAAAATGTATAGCATTTATAGTTCATTTACAGGGACACTTGAAAAATCTGTTACATTATGGTCTATGGGGAAAAATCATTTTCAATGTATTTTACAATGTATGCTACACCATTTCAAGCATATTAAAATTGATATATACAGTGGTGGCCAAAAGTTTGGACATTTTTTGAAAGTTTCATGTGTTTCAAATTTGTGTGCTTGTAGAATATGTTAATTTTCACTTAAATACAAACGTTTATATATCAAATTGAAGGTAATTTAATGTAGAATTTAATAATAAAAACAGTATTACAATATCTGTATTACAAAAAAAAGTTATGCTCATTTTAGTAGAACAAACAAACACAAATCGTTCTGAAAAAGTACTGAACTAATTTTCATAAAATTTAAATGGGACCAATTCGAGAGTATTCTCTTTCGAATAAAAAAAAAATCACATAAATAGGACGCATAGTTCCGGAGTAATCGGTGAACATACATAAAAAAAAAATATATACATACACGTCGAATTGATAACCTCCTCCTTTTTTGAGTCGGTTAAAAATGATAGTAAATTTTTTACATTAATAATATAAAAAAAGGCCTAAAATTATAGGAAGTATGAGTTACAGAAAGACATGTTTTTATTATAATGATTGATGTAATGAGACAGACATTAATATGAAAACTGAAATGAAAAAAGATTCTCTCAAGATTTCCATAGTCAATGAAGGATTTTTGTGAGTTTATTTTTTATTTTAAATTTCTGAAACATCAGCAGTTTTAATGTAGACAAAAAACAATTGTCAAGGTGCTGACTTCCCTAATTAATGTTAAAGAAACAATAACAAAAAAATAGTTTTTTTTTTTAAAATTAGTAAACTAATATTAATATTAATAAATATTATTTATTATAATATTATTTAAATATTAATATTAATATTATTTATTATACTAATGTGTTATATATATATATATATATATATATATATATATTTGCCCCATTAAATTAATTATATTATATTTCTTATTTGTAATATTTTAAAATTAATTTATTATATTTTTTGCATATAAATAAAAATTTCAATGTGACACTGTATTAAAGTTCTGTCAATTGCCATCTAGGAACTTGTAAATAAACACTTTTCTGAAATATCTGCTTGTGGCCGGAAAAAAGCATGTCCTGAAATATTTGCATTTATTTTTGGGTAAGTCATTTATTTGTGAAATTAATTTTTTTTTTTTTCCAGTTAAAGTATTCTTGTGAATTTAGTAAATAGATATCAAAATATCTACCAGAACTTTAACACTGACATCTTTAGGAGCGCAGGTGTTTGTAATGATGCATAAGATTTCTCAAATATCTAATTCTTTTATTAACATAAAATAATCTTATTATTGATTTTCTATAATGTAAGTTTGTTTTTATTATAAGTTTTTAATTGTTATTATTTTCATTCTGCATTATTTACTTTAAAGTAAATGTAAGTAGTAAATATTATATTACTTTATGTAACACAGTTATTTGCATTGTGCTAGCTGTAATGGACCAGATGCCTTGGGCAGATCTTCCAATATTTGTGGGGAATTGGCTTTGGCTACTGTTTGTAAGGGGACACGTAGAATGCTGATTAATTACACGAAAGAAAAGCATTGTTGTAATGTTAGATGATGTCAGAAATGCTTCTTGTCCATTTTTAATATTGCATATCTTTTAATAAACATTGTAACCCAATCTTATAAAAGAATATATTTTAATAAACATTGTAATACACTCTTTTTAAAAGAAGAAAAGGGAAATAATTTAGAACATTATGATGAAAAAAAAAATGCTATGTATTTTTAATTTGATTTGACCAATTTATTACTTAATAAATTTAGTATGTGAACAGAGAATTTGTGCAAGACTGCCTAGAGCCTCCTTAACTTTTAAAGTGGCACTAAGATGTGTGAATTTAAATTTAAGAATCTTATCAGGGTTCATACGCCTCCTGGAATTCCTTGAAAACTCCTGGAATTCCATTTTTTTCATCAAGGGCCCTTAAAACTCCCGGAATTTACCTGTGACTCCTGGAAATAAAAAAAAAACTCCTGGAAAATATTAAAACTACAATATTTTAATTATTTTTTTACTCTCTATAATTTTGAGAATATTAAACATTAAAAATTTATTGATTTTGAAAAAAAATTGCCAAAAATCTTATTATTCCGCCACGGAGCAGTGTTAAATGCAAGTGGCATGGTTTATGCAACCGGTGCGAAAAATGTATTGCGCAATAAACATGCACAATTGGCAGCTAAGAAGAACGATTGAGCTCGTGGGGAAATGCAAAATCAAATTAAGGTGGTAACTTCTAATTCTTAGCAGTGAATTTGACATTAAAGTATTGAGGGAATTTAAACAAAAGTTTTAAATTAATTTTTGCTTCTGATACGTATCAACTGGAGCTTAGTGATCCATAGTGAGAAATCGACATTCTCTTAAGTTTCAAATTTCCAAGGTTTTTTACTATTTTAAAATTTAAAATTAGTAAGATTTTTGAAGATTCACATTTCAGGAGGAGCAACCCCATCCCAGTATATACCATCTTGAAAAAAGATAACGAGGTTGTATTAAAAACTCAAAGTAAATCTCCTGGAAAAAAGGATTGATACTCCTTGAAAACGCCTTAAAAACTCCTGGAATTAACTTTGTTAAAAAGGGTATGAACCCTGTAATTTTTCTGCTATTTACTCTTGTAAATGAAATTTAAATTTTATTTCCTCATCGTTTAAACTCTTAGGCTTCAATTCACAGCATATATTAGGGCTTCTTTGCAACTGAAAAAAAAAAAAAATAGAAAGAAGACCTTAATTGTCAAAGAAAAATGTGTTGGGAAACTCACAGAAGAATAAGAAAATTTGACATAAAGCATTTTTGTGAGTGTCAATTTAAATAGAACATTAGAGTATTAGTATATACAAAGTTAGACATATATGAAATCTTAATTTTTTTAAGTTTTTAGATTAAAATTGTAACTTTATCACTTATTTTTTTTATATGTTATTCAGTCAAATAAAATAAATGCAATGCATATTAAAATAAAAATAATCTTTTAACAGAGTGTAGTGTAATTATTGGACATGGGAAGCTGTTTTTAAAGAAATAATCAACATAAATATTTCGTAGTAGTAATTTTAATAGCCAAAAAAAGAGGGTGACTTTTTACTAGAGTAACTTTGTAAGAGAATAGCAACATATACAGAGACCATACATTTAGATTAGAAGTTTTTGTTCAAACTCTTGCAACCCACATTTCAGAAGGCAATACTTGCTTAGACAAATAAAAAACTCCAGCTTAGATAACAAGCTCTTTGTTAATGGCAGACTTGCTAATTATA
Source organism: Maratus michaelseni (assembly GCA_963931845.1). NCBI lineage: Eukaryota > Metazoa > Arthropoda > Arachnida > Araneae > Salticidae > Maratus > Maratus michaelseni. The sequence goes on from OZ007596.1 coordinate 46,551,327, forward strand.
TTTTTATCCAAAATCATCTCGACCAATAAATTTTACCAATCACATCTCTTTGTTCTGATATATTAAGGTACTTTACATTCTACTGATTTTGTTTTTTTTGTACAGTTGATTTTGGATAAACCTGCAATTTTAGATGACAAGCCATTAAATGATAATTCACAAATGTTTCTGGAAAAGAAAAGTGTAAAGACTCAACTAAAAAATACTGAATTACTTGTAAAATATAGTATAGAAGAAATTCTTTGATGTTTTCTTTTGAATTTAAATAAAACAGACCCTACCATTTTTTATCCTGATTGAATAATCGGAAATCCAAAGTATCAAAAATTTCACTAAAAATGTTTCAAGATAATGATCATTTATTGACATTGATTTATTTCTGAAAGTATAGAAAAATATTATTTTGAGGTACCGTTCAAGACACTGAACCTTGTCTGCATTTTAATTTTGTTATTTACAGATAAAGTCACTTAATTTACAAATAAAATACTAATTTTTTGTCTATTAAAGTAATTTTCTTCAGATAGTGTTGATATTCTGATTAATATGTATTTGTGATAAATAAACTATAAATACCTTTAGTTCTTATACATAGATGCATCTTGTTATGGTTACTTTTCCAATTGATGCAATTTCATTTACTATAAATTTGAAATGCTTTTTTTTCTTTTATACAGTGTGGCAGCTGCATGTGTATAATATGAGCATATCTTATTTTTAAAAATCTATCTGTTTTTATGATTTGTATGTTATACAAAGCTTAAAACAGTTTTCTGTTTTTTCATTTTCTTATCTTTTTTTCAGTGAAATTTCTGTATGTGAAAAGAATCAGGGTCCATAAGCTGTGTTTTTGGCCCATGAAATAGACTAAAACTCGATTTTGTTATACTGACTTAATTATTTCACTTTTTAATATTAGAAGCTTTATCCTGTACGATTTCAACAATATTTTTTGCATTTTGTTCGGATTTATATGACTTACACAAGCTCAAAGTTTGTATTATTCGTAGTTTTTGATGAAAAATATGCAATTTCTCCTAATTTTACCTCAATTATTTATGTGAGCGCAGTCGTGCAACACTTTCTTCTTCACATATATTATAAAATACATCAAATTGTACAATATATGTAAAATTAAAAGTGTTGCAAAGCTGCGCTCATAGTAAAATATTAAAAAATATTAAAAATTGAGGTAAAGTTAGGAGAAATTGCATATTTTTCATCAAAAACTACGAATAATATGAACTTTGAGCTTGTGTAAGATATATAAAAACAAACAAAGTGCAAAAACTATTGTTGAAACTGTACAGGATAAACCTTCTAATATTAAAAAGTGAAATAATTAAGTCAGTATAACACAATCGAATTTTACTCTTATTTTATGGCCAAAAACATGGCTTTATGGACCTTGATCCTTTAGTTAACTGCATAAATTTTCAGTTAGCAAAACTTTATTCTGTAAATTTTTTACCACTTTTCTTTCTTCATTTCTTTTCCTTAAAAAAGTGCTGAAATAGTGAATGATTTTACATTTATAATCTTTATTAATGAGTAACATATAGATGTTTGTAAAAATATGTTAATATCAACTGATATATTTCATAAATTAGATTTTACCCCCATACATGGCTCAGATTCATATATGATGTTTTCATCATACGGGCAATATACGGATACCTTGCTTAATATTTTCCTTGCTCAAATCAATAACTTGGATTCTAACATTAAATTCACTTTAGAAGTGGAACAGAATGGCACACTCAAATTGCTTTTAAGAATAGTAAAATAATTTATCCATCAAGACTTTATTTTCAATCTATTATCCATGAATCAATAGAAATCTATATGCATAACAAGAACATATGCAATGAATCAACCTCTTTTGAATTACCCAAAATATGGCATGAGGTAATTTCCAATTTTTAAAAAGCAATAAGGAAATATTAATTTTCACTTTACAGTTGACTATTTTTAAGCACCTGCTTTTATTACACGTATGATCTCATGGTTATGTTTTTCAAATTTATTTTCAAAACTTTTGTGGAAATAGTTTATCTTGTAGATCTTGATAATGGCGCCGTTTGTACATTCGAAACTTGTCGATCATTATATTAAAAGGTTTTCATATTTATATTTTAATGATTATTAGTGATTTTGTTATATAATGTTATATCTGTTAAATTTATAGCTGGCGATATATTGAAAGTTTGATATGATAGATTGACTTAATGTATATAACTGAATGTTTGTAAAAAATGTTCCATTAATTAATTAATTAATTAATGTTTTATTTTAGAAATACTACATGTACCATTGCAGATGAATTTCATTGCTTTGTATTAGAAGCTTCATCAGAAACTGCCGTATGTTTATATCTATTTTATTTATTTATTTACTGACAACTTAAAATTGGGGATGTAATGAACAGTGATTTGGCATAACACAAACTTTTTTTTAAAATACATATTGTTTATCAATTTTTTTTCAAATTTTCAAATAGAAATAAAATTAAACACAAATTAAAATTGATATTTTATTAAGCTTCACTCACTCAGCTCTTATGCATCCACTCCAATGGTAACTTTGTGTGATACTTACATACTTACTACTTATTGAGGGGGGGGGGGGGGTGGATTCAGGTAGATAGAGCCCTTCTGGCAAAAAAATTCTCAGTTCTTTTTTCTCTTAGTGTTTAGTTATTCTAAATTAACTTGGGTAGAATGATTTTTTTTTTTTTTTTTTTTTAAGTAATCAAATAAAGAAAATGTAATTAAATTTCAAAATCCAGAGAGGGCACCCTTGCACCCCTTGCCAGTGTTAAAGATAAAAGAATATACCAACTAGGTTAAATAACAAGGTTTATTACAGGGTTCCCATGAGTCCTTGAATTTCAGGGGCTACTATTTCCAAATAGTAACTGTTGCCTTATTTAATCACAGAATTTCTGTCATTAAATATGGTGAATATTACTATTGGGAAATAGTTGTTCTCAAGTTTAGGTACCCATGGGAGTACTGTTTTTTTTTCTTTTTAGAAATATAACAATCAAAATAAAAACAATTTCGCATACTGGAAAGCATAATTGTACATTTTGAAAAAGGAAAAATTTTCTTGATTTTTATCAATAATTAAACAAAAATTGCTATATTTTCTGGATTTTTCATAAAGTTCTGAAAAGATTGACCATTACAGTGTTACCATTTAAATTTCTAAGGAAAGTTTCATCATTCAAAAACTATGCGCTAAAGAAAACATTAAGACAATCTGAATCTTCATTAGAACTCAAAAATATGAAAATGAAAAGAGATTGTTCTCGAAGCTGTGAATTATAACGTGATCATTAAAAAAAAACAAATGTTTGTACATAGACTAAACATTTGAAGAGTGAAACCGATGAAATGTCACCCCGTATCTAGTACGAATGAAGTCTGAAGTAGTTCTCAGTGTCAGTGCTACAATATTTGAGTGAAAAGTATTCAAACGAAACATTTAATTCTGAAATGTTCTCAAACACTAAGATTTCAATTCTTGAAAGATCTCAAATCGGCCCATCACTACTGTAGACACTTGTAATTTATGTACATTTTAGCTAAAATAGGAACTAATTACCAATGTTAAATGTTATTTATTAAACAAATAAATGTGTAGAATGCTAAAATTCATCTTTAAAGACTTAAAAATTAAAATTACACTTAATGTGCTTTATTACTTAAAAGTTGATAAAATTGTAAGAAAGAAGTTGAACTACATTAATATTGATCAATATCAATTACTTCAAGCATTTTCTGCTATACCCATAGCCTTCATCAGGGATAAAAATAAACTGTCATTACCAACATATTATTTTCAAAATCTTCGCTTCTTCATCCGGGAACTAGGAGAAAGTCCATTTCATCATCCGGGTTTAAGTAATCTTTTAAGTAATAAAGCACATTAAATGTTATTGTGTGTTTATTATTTTTTTTATTTTAGAAACTTATTTCAATACAAAATTATTAAGATTTTGTATTTTATATTTAGACATATTAAGTAGATTTTCTGTAAGTCAGGGTGGTAAGTTATTTCCTTTAAGAAATAAAGAACATTCTTTTCTACTATCCAGTGATACTTTTATCCTTTCTTATATTCAGAGTTAATGAGCCCCTCATAATGTTTATTTTCCCCCAGACTCAATGAGATATGTCCTGAAATAGCTCTTGGTTAAGTAAATTTTATTGTGAGGATCCATTAATGATAATCTCATGCACTTTAAACCACATTTTTATCAGTATCACCCACTTTTGACCATTTTCCTTCCTTGGTGTGGAATTCACTAATTTTCCCGTTGACACTTATCTCTTTCCCATTGTTTTCTCTGTACTCTTCTTTCTTGATATTGTTCAGGAGTTTTCATCTCTCTTTCTGGAATTCTTAAAAATTAACTGTTGATTCATTTTGAAATTGGATTCATTAAATATTATTACACTAGCAAGCTACGCCTGCTACGTTGGTCAATTTCGCTTAACGCACCTTTAATTAAACGAAATATTGATCTTGAATTTGACCTTGTGTATTAAAACCATATGGACCTTTACTTGGAATGTCCTTCTGCATTTCTGAAAATGATACGAACGCCATTGCGTTATTACATTTTTAAAGTGTCAGACAAAATTTGGGCTGTTAAGGACAAACTCTTTTTGTTGATCATTTACAGTGGAATTTGGTAAAGAACGATAAAACAATATGCTATATACTAAAACCATCCTTGAAAACTCATCTAATTTACAGCAAAGGTTCCGTCAAAATCCATTCGCCATTTCCGTTGGATTTTAATGAAGTTACAATACTTCAAGTATAATGAAATTGATATGCCTCACTGAGGTGGACTAATATATGCTATTTATCGAGAATTAAATAAAAATCATGCACTCGTGACATCATAATTCACTTTTATATTTTAACAGATTAATAAGGCTGCTATAATTTGTGACTCGTGCTATAGTCAGTATACATACATCAGGACACATTGCCGTTATCATTATCTTTTTATGCGTAAAGGTTTCGCTATTGTACTCCATTGTAAAATTTGGTAATTTTTGAAGTTCAATATTTGAAAAACGGCATAATCATTAAATTTGAAAATTATATCCAGAAAAATACAATTTTTTACCTTTCTAACGCAGTCTGTCTAGCAATTTTCTGACAAATACTTTTCGAGTTATTAATTTTTTCAGTAACTTCAAATGTTTCATTTTCCGAGATTAATCTGTGGCAATGATTAACGAAAAACCCAGTCGTCAGCAACAGATAGCTTTTTATTAAAAAGGATGAGTTGAGTTTGTATGCATTTAACTTACATCAAGAAAATATTATGAAAGAAGTTGAGTTGTGTCACATTTCACTTAACTGAATTATTCTAAGCTTTGATTGGCTTACAGGCACGAATTATTTTAGACACCAGGGAGCGCAGCAAAATTCACTGCTGGAGAATTTGCTTTGTGAATGATTATCTCCATGATTAATTTTTTTTTTCTTTTTTCATTCAATGAAGAACAAGTCTCTTACGTTTATTTCGATGGATTGAGATATTTGGCTGTCAGCTGAATTTCAACTGAAGTTATCTCAGAATGTATTCATATATGAATGTAACTTATCTCTAAAAATTATTATTTTTTTTAACAAGCTTTCTAAAAATGTAACTTTTATGTAGTTTTATTTGAAACAAAAAATGGGGGGGGGGGGTAAAAATGTCTGCCTTGTATTATGAAACGCAAAGTGGTTAGCCCCATATTTGTTTAGAACAGTCACATGACTTTATTTACTATACATTTTTTGATAGAAACAATATTCTTTAAAAGTCCTTTCAACTTTGATTTTTGTAAATTGAATTTTATGGATTGTTTTCTACTATTTGTATATCTTATTATGAAAGGCATTTCTGATGCTTTTCTTTTTATCTTCACTATGAAAAAAATTACATGTTAATTTTTGTCTATTTATAAATTTAATGATCATAGTGTATGTGAATGTAACAATAAAAAAGGAGGAGGGGGGGGGTATTGAAGAACGAAAGCAAAGAATGTTGCAGCTCTTGCAGAATTTATGAATGATTTTATGATCATGGCATTAGGGTGTATGAAATGAAATATTTTTTAACTTTTATTAGAATTTTTTTGGTGATTCAAATTAGAGCATTTAAGCGATCTAAATCATGTTTTAATTAGTTTTCACTCTAGAAAGAAAATGGACAGCATGCTAATCACTAAAAAAAAATCACCACTGAAGCAGAAAAAAAGCATTAATATGCAAAGATCAATAAAAAATAATCTAATTTTTATCGAAAAGAGTCTGGACCATTTAACTGATTTAAACCACAGTACTCTTAAATAATGGCCTAGTGGGAACTCTAGTTTTAATATTCGTTATAAGGGAAACTGAAAAGTCTACCTATAACTGGTAGATGCATATAACCAAGAGATATGCATAACTAAGAAGTTTTATCTCTCTCTCTCTTTCTCTCTCTATATGTATACTAGCTAACCCACCCGGCATTGCCCGGGCCCGAAATATTAATAATTTGTTCTATACGAATATGACTGAAATCTGTAAGGCTATCGAAATCAAGTCGAATGAGGCAAACTCCATCGTAATTGGGCTCATAAAACCCAAGATCGCAAAGTGCATCCTGGCAGTCGAAAGTGCAACTAAAATAGTTAAGGCTATAGATATCAAGTCGAATGAGCCAAACCCTGTCATAATCGGGTCCATAGAACCAGATATACTCCTATAGTTCCACCTTCCACCGCCAGGGGGTGCAATCTGTTCTGGAACAGGCCTTTTCAGAACACTCGACCCAACCAAATTTCCTAGTAGATTTGAAATTTAACCACGGGTAAACATTGCCAAAATAGCAGAAATCGCAAAAGTGGGTTACGTAATCAGTCGGTTTTTAAAGGGCTAATGTAGATATTTTTTAAAACCCAACTGTGTGTTTTGAAGAAAATGAACGTGTCTATGATCTGGAGTCTACTGTTTGTCCGTACTCACATTTCCCGAGTCGATGCTGATTTTTAAACCTGGACCGAAAAACGAAAATCGCGTGAGTGAGTTTTGGAAAGGATTTTTTGAGGGTTAAAATTAAATTTTTTCAAAACGGATACCACATTTTAAAAAACAAAGGGATATAGATTAGATGCGGTATTTTTAGTTTTTCGTATCTTGTTTATAAACGCCAATTTGGATTTTGAAAAATAGGAGAAATAGTTAAAAAAGCAAAATTGACTTACCATAAAAAAACGTTTTCGAAAGGGTTAACGTGATTTTTTTTTTAAACTAAAGGTTTCTGCCTGAACCTGATAGAGTGTCTTTAGGTGTGTTTGTTTTTTGTTTGGTTATTTTAGAGAGCCGATGCCAGATTTTATATATCACAGAAAATCGGAATTTGCAAAAGAAAGTCCTGCGCACAAATTTTTTTTTAAGGGTGAATATTCGTATTTTTTAAAAATAAATACAGATGTTAAAAGAGGAATGAATGTAGATATTGTCTGGTATTTTTAGTTTTTCGTACCTTTCTTTAAATCGCCGATGCAAATTTTTAAAAATCACCAAAATTGCAAATATCGCAAAACGGCATACAGAAAATATACTTTTTCGAAGGGTTAATTTTTATATTTATAAAAACCAATAATGGCTTTGAAAAGGGCAAACTCAGATCTTTAATTTGGTGACCTTCGTTTTTCTGTATCTTTTGTATTCCGGTGGATGCAAGGTTTGGAAAACAGGAGAAAATAAAAAAACATGAATTCAATGCTTTTTGATTTTTTTTTTTTGAAAGGGTTAAATGTAAAATTTTTTCAAACCAACCAGATTGTTTGAGACGTAAATGTATGTTCTTTCAGAATATGTAGACGGTTTTTCCGTATTTCTAGCCGTTTGCCCATGGCGAATTTAGAAAAACTTAAAAAGAAATGGAATGACCCACGCTTTGTTTCATCTTTTAACGGAGGAACAAATAAATGGCTTCTGGGCATGCACAAGCTGTTTAAGGAAGACAGATTTTTTATTTGCGATCTTTGATCAGTTTTTAATTAACAACTATTCTAATTTTCAAAATATTAAAAATCTGAGGTTCAGGTGCACTAGGAGAGGGTTTGGACTACCTAAATCTAAATTTGCAGGCTAATTGCTAGGTCGGCTAGATTTTGCTAGCCATCACCAACAGACACACACACAGAGCAAAACTTTCTTTTATTAGTATAGATATATTGAAATTCAATAAAAATCTCGGATCAACAAAACACTTAAATTTCTGTTACGGTTCAGTGTAGATTTGGGTTATGTAAATTCTGCATGTGTATTGAACCCTTTATAGTTCATTTCTAGTGACAGATTTTGTTTTCATAATTACAAGAGTTTATATGAAGCTTCTGTTAAAGATTAGTGTATTTGAAATGTGTTCAGTGCAATTAAATATTGGACTCATTAAATAAGTAAATTAATTTTTGTTGGTGCATAAAATATTTGAAATCTCTCCCATAAAATCAACCTAGACTAATTCAATTGTATTGTAATGCTTATGGTGGATTACAAATAGTGCAGTTGATTGCAAAGAGTTATTGTTTTTTTTTTTCATTGTTTCAAATACAAAATATTATTATTCTGAAAAAATTAAATATAAGGGGATATGATGCATTCATATAAAATTGTATAATAATGATTTTTAATATTAATATTATTTTTGATTTTATAGGTCAGCACAATTCTTTCATCTGTGGGTGAGTAAACTTGAAAATATTTTTGCAACAATTTTCTCATTGTTTTCATATCTGTTTTTCTAATGATCACATAAACATTCAAAATTAATTATAAGGTAAAAGAGACAGACAAAAACTCAGTTTTATTTGTTTATTGTTTAATTAATATTGTTTTTGTGATTTGAATATTGAAAAGCTAATGATAGTTTTGCATACTTTTAAAATTAGCTTCTCCTAAGCTGAAAGTATTTTAAAACTTCAATGTCAAAAATTCTTTCAATAATTCTTTAAATACTCTTAATCTGTAATAATAAAATAAATGAATATTGCTACATACTTACACACATATGCATGCATCAGGGCTGCTATTTGCAACTAAAATGCTACTAAAAGCGACTATTTTCAGTATCATGCAACTGTGATTACTATTTTAGCCCCAAAACCTTCAAAAGCGACTGTTTTGAGGAAAACTAGAAAAAAGGAGACTATTTTCCAATCCCAGTTACTTTTTTTGCAAAAACCAAAATTTTCATCAGTTCCAGAACTGCCAACTTTTCCTTTTCCTTTTTTTTAAATCCAATATCCTGACGTAATATTTTCGTATCAATTGCTTAAGTTTCTATTCAATTTTTAAAATCTGTAAAAACTTCCATTTGAAATATAAAAAAAAAAAAATACTTTTTCAATCTAAATGTATTGCAAAGATACCAGTCATCCAAATTTCGGTGGGAAACTAACTACTGATTTTTGGTTTGGCTACCACTTATGTGCTTTACAGTATATTTGTCCAATTTTTTGTTGTTTTTAAAGATATTTAACCCTTCAACTGCTGTATGAATCACAAGTGACTCACTGTAGATTTGTTCACTGTGTTGCGAGAATCGTATTTGTTTCTAACCTTGTAACTTACAGTATATAAATGTTTCATATCAGAAATTTGAATTAATAAACGAGCTGAAATAAATGCTACATTAGATGTAAAGAAATCTTATTTTCTATCACAATTTTTCAATTTAATAATAGATTTAAAATGTTGAGAAAACCAATTTAGAATATTGCACTTCTTTTTTACTTATTTAAATGATTTTATTTGACTCATTGGTGGCTATAAAATCAAACTTTATTTATGCCAATTTTGCTATTTTATTTTGCATACATTTCTTGTAAAGAATTGATCATTTATGCACACTCATTTTCTTCATCAAATGCATCCTTTTTTGATAAAACCATTTTTTATTGACATATTTCTTGCTGCAGTTCATTTTTGTTTACAAAATGTAATTAAAATTGTAGCTAATAACATACAATAAAAGATTTATTGTTTTCAGTTACTTCACAGTAATGCCCAAATACAAGATAATCATACATTCAATTTAGTTTGGTAAAACTGAACTGCATCCTGGTTTTATATCTCAGATCATAATTTAAAAAGTTTCTTTTTTCTTTCTTTCCTTTTTTCTTAATAATTAATGTGTGATTTTTTTTTTTTAAATACAAAAAGTGACAAATTTAGGGGGTAGCATAAACTGTAGAATAAGATGTGGGTTTGCATTAAACAGTTTTAGTTATTATTTTTATGGCAAATAAGGATTCTTCTCCCCTTTTTTTTAGTAAGCATGCAACTATTCTTGTACAAATGCTACTATTTTGCTACTATTTTTTTCACTGGAGGCTACTAAAGCAACTATTTTTGATGCCATTAGGCAGTGGCAGCCCTGATGCATACATACATGTTTCTTTGTGTGCAATAGCACCCTCTCCCCTTTTAAAAATAGAATTTTTGTACATTTATAATAATCATTAGCAATTTCACCTATGTAGGTTCATATAAAATAATATTGTGCACTGCAAAAATTCATTTTCAAACATCTATTGTTCTGTCTTTTAAGAAAAACCCATTTTTTGAAATTTCCTCTATATAAAGTCTAATAAAGAATGCAAAAAAATTAAACATGGCTAAATTTTTACAGCTTGTTCTGACTAAGATTTTAATGTTGAGCATTTTTTATTTTATCACTTTATTACAAATTAGCAACCAATTAAGCGAGAAACTGAAGAAAACCCCAACTTTTCCAAAAGTGTTAAAAAAAGTAAAGTGCCATTTTGCCTGAAAAAAACTCATACCTGATATAATCAGCTGAAAATGAAGCATTTTATTACATATTAATGGTTTAATATGAAAACAATTAAAAATTTATGTAGATCGTTCTAAAATTCTATTATAACAAGAAAATCTGTAAAAATGAAACTCATGTTTTGCCAGAATTCTGCAATTGTTAATTTAAATTATTTTAAAACTAAATGAGCACTTCTTAGAACTTTTTAACTATTTTTATTATTCTAAATGGCGCATAAAAACAGAACAAAACAAAAAAATCGACTTTAGTGAAATATTTGAAGTACTAGGGCAGTTTTTTTTAGGAAACATTTCACTCTGGGTTTTTTTAGAGGACAGTACAATGTACTACTAAATGCTGTGGAACGTATATATCTATGTATGTATGTCAAGGCTAAAGCTCAGCGATCTGAGCAAGTTTGAAGATGCACTTTGTTATTTTTAACTCAATCATACTGATTGGTACAGATATATCATTTGACATTTTTCTAACTGAGTGAAAAAGTGTCCCAGTCAGGAGTTGAACCCAAGATCTTTGGCTTAAATTGCTAACATTCTACCTATTGATTTACCTGTGCCAACAACCGACACAATTCACTCAGACAATTTTTTTGTCAATAGTATGTAATCTGCCATGTAGACAGATCAACATAATATGCCATCATAGGTAGTACCATTGGTGCTCCATTAAATGATGGATACACAGATACATTTTATTATTTTTAACCCAATCATTCATACTGCTCAAACCCAAGTCCTTTAGTTGACTTAGTTAGAAGTTGGCTTAGATTGCCAACACTCTACCTATTTAGCTACCTGCGCCAACAACCAGCTGACACAATTCACTCAGACAACCTTTTAGGTAATAGCATCTGATCTGCCATGTAGACAGATCAACAGAATATACCATAGGTAATAAAGTTCCATTAAATGACGGATACGTAGATACACTCTTATTATTTTACAAAATAATAAACTGTACTAATGTGCTTACAGTATTATAGGATGGTTGCATGATGACCAAAGCATTTTGTGCAAGTTGGAATTAAATTGGGATATACCTGCAGAGGTTACCTATCTTTTCCTAATCATCAAAAGAGATTAGGAGAGAGGTCTTCTATTCATGGACTATCTTTAAAAACATATGCTGTCCTGATATAACATTTGTGCTCTAAGTAGCACTAGTAGAACTCTCCATGGTTGTGATCAATAGGTACCACCTTGTTAACTGACTAGATGTCTAGTTATAGACTTAACTTCCCAGTTTCCCAACAGTTTTCTTAACTCTGCCAATTTTTAACGAAATCTGTAAATTATCTCAGTTTTCTCAAATTGAACTTTCAAGAAATTGAAGAAGATATGATTCTGTGAAAAGAATTGTGGAAGAAAGCATATTTCACTTCTTTCTTGACAAACTGTTGAAAATTTCTTCTCTGTGTAATAATAGGGATCTGACCAGGTTTTCCTCACAGGGTACTATTTTTGTGAAATTGTGGATTTTTTTGTTTATATTTGTGAAAATTCTAGTCATAATTTTGTGAATTTGAAACTGTAGTTATATCCAGATTCCCGTATATCTATCTTTATGTATGAAAAAGTTAAGTACTATGTTCGTTGATGAGTTTAATTGTTTTGTGATAGGTCAAATCTTACTTTTAAATGATTAAATTTGTGTTTGAGGTGGAAAAGTTTTATGAATGAACTAATTTTAAGACAGAATTTTGTGAAGGATCGTGTTTTGGGATGAAAAATTTTGTGAAGAGTCCTGTTTTGGGAGGAAAAATAGTGTCAAGCGTTCTTTTAAGGACTGAAAATTATTTTCCTAAACAGATCCCCAAATAATAATAATAATAATAAATCAGCAGAAAAGTATAAATAAATGAAAATGCAAGATTTAAATAAAGAATTCATAAGGAGAAAATTAACAAAAAATATTTTTGAAAGACATTAATGGAAGTTGCAAATTTGCATCTACATTCTAAAATTATTTAAAAAAAAAAAAAAAAAAAAAAACCTCCCTCCCCCCTTTTTTTTTTTGTAAAGAATAGGGGTATGTTAGAGAAAGTGAATTTATATTAGTGACAGAAGGGATGTCAACATTTCTGTTTTATTCTTCTGATATCTGGTTACCTTACACCTGTTGTCATTACTCCTTGTTAATGACATCCAATGGTTTGGAGCAGATGGCAAGATTTTGCATGTTATTATATTGAAGAAATGTAATGCACTTTTTCACATAATTTCAATAAAAATTTTGTTCTAGTTATGTTGCTAATAATACTTTATTCACAACCCTTGTCTAAATTGTAACAGAAATTTATTAAAACTCCAAAATGCTTAAAATGAAAGGCTGTTTTTGAGAATAATGACTTTATAACCTTCTTTATCATGTGAAAACAATATATCTCTCCTCAAAAGTAGTAAAAATGTGCATTTTCCCCCTTTAAAGTGATCTGCTATATTGCTTAACTTGGGTTAAAAAAAGCTATAAAATAATCATTTTCATATCTTGTCTTTTTACTGTCATCTAATTAATAAATGTGCTTATTGTTCTGCATTTTCTTCAAAATACATGTTATCAGCTTTTATTTGCAATTTAGTTTTTATTCTTCTTGTGATATTTAAAAAACAATATGTTTTTAATGATTAGTCAAATTTCTCTTCACAGCTCATGGATTTGTGAAAACCCATTGGGAAGTATGATCTGATGTTCTTCAACGATTTTTACTAAGAAATATTTAGATGTTTTTATGTTTGTAAGTGAACAATTGAACATCTTCATTTTGCATTTATTTAATCTAGTCATACTGTTCCAAATATTTTACTGTAGTAAATACAGATAATAATATTTTTTGTACTTAATATTTATACTTGTACACAGAGAGACCTCCAAATGTCTACATTTTTTGGTGAATTTTGTTCATTATGAACTGGTGTATTTCTAGCAATGTAAATTAGAGTAAAGTAAATCAATCACAGTAAGGGTGGTATGTGCAGTAACCTGGTACCTGGTGCTTTGCCAGTGTTATAAGCTAACACTACCAATGCAATCAGAAGAAAATCAAACAGAATTTTGTACCACACACCAAATAGAGTTTCTGATGTGCTGAAGTACATTGTTGATTACCATAATTTCTGGCATATAATATGGGATATTACATTATCTGCATTCATATATATATATATATATATATATATATATTCAGATCATCTGTACACAAACCAATCTGTCGGCAAAATCAGCAATTTTCTTATACTGTTAAATTACATTAAAATAGCTATAAGCAACCTGAAAAATATGAAAGCTGATAGTTTTTTTAATATTTTAAAATTACAATTACTATTTAAATAAGGATTTATAGTTCTGGAAAAGTAAGCCTGAATTATACTCTATGTAATTTAAGTTCGCTTCTCAAAGAAATTCGTCCTCCCCACTTCATTCTTTCATTGTCATGGCACTGGAAAATATGAGCCCCTAGTCTCGTTTTTCCTACTGCTATAATAGAGAAAAGGAGCCACTGATCTCAAACAGGGTGGGAAAAAAAAGAGAAGTCAGTCAGCTAAATGCAGTGTTACCATAGTTACTGACCTAAGATAAGGACTGGGAAACTGACTTTGAGAAGTCAATTGAAATTATATATAGTATACAAGTATACACAGCTGTTAAAATGGCTCGAATTTAGCACAACTTTCAATGCCCACATGTTACTAGCAATATACTAACAGATAACAGCATTCGTTCATATTTCAGATATTTATAGAAATGGAACTGGTAATGATTTCATTCACTTACATGATTCATCATTACTTATAAATTCACGTTGCTTGCAGGCTAGATAATAAACAAATAGATTAGAACTTTCTTTGATTTTTTTTTTACTTTTACTAGAACAGTAAAAATGTATTATGGGGATAAATTAGGAACCTTTCTATGTCTGCATTTTGCATACTCCAATGCAAACCAACAAAATATCCAACAAAAACAGAATTTTGTACCACACACCAAATAGAGTTCATTCTTTCATTGTCATGGCACTGGAAAATATGAGCCCCTAGTCTCGTTTTTATTAATAATATATTCCAAATAACGTCATGCACAGCTTGTGCATCTACAGGCTTCTTTTGCGAGCATGCTTCGTAATAGATAAATAGCAATAAAACAAATCATGATTGAATGAAGAAGTAGGATCATTTTCGTGTCTCTATCTCTTAATTAAAAGAGTAATTTGCAATTTGAGTTGGTAAAAATAAAATTATTTTGGGTTTGAGGTGCGTGTGTGGTGGTGGTGGGGGGGGGGGGGAATCTATGCAGTGGCACATTATCTGCAACTGCAGTATAATCTTTTAAGATTTTTAAACAGATAATCCATGGATAATATGCCTGATATTATGGTATATATGGAGATAGTATTTAATTCCTCCATATTTATTATTAAAACTTTTAGTTGTATCTTTTCTATAGAATTTTTTGGAACAGATTTATTAAAATATGTTATTTGAAGATGATATTTGGGAAAAAGAAAAGTTTTCACTTATTAGTCTTTCTTCATAATTACTTGGAGGCAACATCACTTTATGGATATACAATAAATAAAAATTAATAATATGTGTGTTTCACTTCATTTGTAATTTGATAATAAATGTTGAAAAATCATTCAAAGTATATATGTATGTGTACTTGTTTATGTTTTTGAAAAATATGAAAATGTTGTTCTTGTTAGCTGGCTGTACATACATTCCTGTACATCATTATTTATATCTTTGTAAAATTACAATATTTATTAAATCTATAAAAATATTAAATTATTTATTAAATTTTATTTGTTTTGAATGGTCATCTGCTTTTCACAGGCAATTCAGAGTATATTTTTGATTTATTGAGTAGAGAATATTTAATAAAATGATTTTTAGATTGCTATTTTTTTATGTTAATTAATTTTGCTTTTGTTGTTATATAAATTTAATGGCTTTCTGTTGATTTTTTTTTTCCCTTTCTTGTATTTTTTCTTTTATTGTTTCAAAGATTTTTTTTCTTTTTTATGAAAATTGAATTTTAGCCTTGAAAAGCTTTACCACTTATTTTTATTAAAAAATATTGGTATTTCTTGTTATGATACATTTTATAATTTACATTTTTATGCAGCGCCCTCTTAAGGAAAGAAAGTAGTGATGTACATTTTTCATCTTAGCAAACTGTAAAAATGCTAAGGAAAAAAAAAAAAAATTAGAATCCTTATATTATTATTGTGGCATTGTTGTCTATTTTTAAAAACTGCTAAAAAAAAGAGGGATTTTTTTAAATTTATTTTTTCAAAATGGTACAATTTATAACAAAATTAAACTATACTATAAAAACCAATACAGGGTGTTTGCAGAACCTGTTATAAAATTCAAAAGAATAAAATGCTTCAAATAAAAAATAAATCTGAAATTATTAGGATTTAAGGTATTTTGAAGTTTTTCTTGTTGAATCAGTTATTTTTTATGTGCTTCATAACAGAAATAATATCTCCTTGGACTAGAAGGTTTGAAACTACTTGCCTTAAATTACAATAGAGAATATTTGAAAATCCCAATCTTAAATTTAGAAGGTTTTTTCAATAATTTGTGTAAATGGATCGGTATTTTCCAATGCTTACTTATAAAAGCTTTTTTTTTTAACACATTGACTGTTCCTCGAGTCCATATAGTCTCATGTGTGATTTCCATCATGCAGTCTCATGTGCTCGTTGATTCGTCTGCGATTGCTTCGTAGCACCATTTGTCAGACAAATGACTGAAATATGTGCTTCAGGATTGCCAAGGGGTAGTTTTGAAAAAGGGATCAATTTCAGGCTGGGCGCTCAACATATTAAGGATTAAAATAGCTCCATTATTAATGACTGTTAAATAGTTATTATGTTAAAATTATTCTCAATGCATTCATGATAAGATACATTTTAAAATTAAGATTTTTTTTCTCTTCTGTTCTTTCTCTTGTCCTTCATTTAAAAAAAATAGCAGGTTTTTTTTTATTATTATGATACATTATTTTGATTGTTTAGTAAAACTTTCAAAATTGTACTTAAAATTTTAAGTGTGACACATCTACAGTAAGAACTAATGGTATGTTTAGTGTAATAAAACTGTATAACCATAATTTGAAGTTTTGCATTGTTTTGTTGTTATCACATATTGTCAATCTTTGTTGTAATAAGGATGGAGGATCAAGCTTTTGCTCATTATAACAAAATTCTTCTAATAAGCAAGTTTATGTTCTAGTACTAAGAAAATAATAAATTAAAACAATACAAACATCTGAATTATTCCAATTGTAGAAGTAATTTTATGTCAAGGATTGAATTAAGTTATTAATTATAATGTAGTGCTTAATTTTATGTTCATAATATTTTACATGCTTGAATAAAAAATAATAATTTTTAAAAAATCATATCTTTGAGGTGGAACCCATTGATTTTCGACAAAAGATCGTGTTTAGAAAGGAACTGTTACATTGAATTTATAATAAACCTACAAAATTAAATACAATAAAAAATCCATCTTATATTGGTTAGTCTAACTCTTAAAACAAATATTATTTTAACCTAAAATTACTAAAATACTATTTCCATAAACTTCAACTGTTTAAATTATTGAAAAATTAAACTTTATTCACAATATGTAATCAGTAACATATAATCAAGATAAGCAATTAAAGTTATCAATTGAGGCTCTTATGTTTGGTATTAAGGAAAAAATATAAGCAAAAATGATTTCACTTTGACACAATCACAGAATTTTTTCCCCATGAAATCTAAACCTATCATCTTTTCAGTGTCTCAAAATTTACATACTCATAGCTCATATACATATTTACCTTTTTTAAAATGTTTTAACGAATCGTTTATTAATTTAATATTATTAATAAATATATTTCCAAATTTGAAGTGACATTTGTCAGCTACAGCTTGTAGTGTACCTGGCAAGGCCTACCTACAAGTTCAGCCATTACTCAGATTTAATGTTTAAAAAAACTTAGTGAAGCTAAGCGGGCAAGGATGGTGGCAGAGTCACTTGTCGAATTTGGCCTATGTCGTCCGACAATTAAATAAGATCAAACACTAACTTAAGCTTCACTAGAAATGACGTGATGTTCACTAGAAAATGACCACCTACATGTAGAGTACAGGCAGTTCAAATCACTAACACAGCCAGCGATTAATCAATCCTTTAGGCTGAAAAGCAAGATCACTCGCAAAAAATTGTTAAGACCCTCTAACTTCTTTTAAGCTAGCAGCCTGTGGCTGCTGAAGAGCATTTATTCAAAACTACAATTAAAAATGTCTGACTAAGCGACTAACTTTCACTCAGCAAATTTCACTTCTGCATGATGCATGGTGAAAGCTCGACTTTAGCTCATCAACGTAGGCCTTGATAACCAACTAGGGAAGAACTCGACCCAAATCTGCCGAAACAACCTTTTGCTCACCTTATATACCTTGCAGATAGACCAATGAAGCTAAATTTGCGTAAACTTACAGCGAAAGACAGAAACCACAAACTCTGAGAGCACCAAACATACTTGGAAAATTAGAGTAAAAGACAGTATAGATGTCGCTGTTGTGCACACAGGTTAGATGTTGACATCACGTTCACATTCAAAACAATAAAACGCCTTTATAAGCTAGTCCAGTACAAGCTTTGCATGTGACATGACTCTTGACTTGAGACTAATTTCAGCAACGGCGAGTAAATATTATAGAAATTTATATCTTTTAGACTCATTCGTAGTAAAATATTTTGTTTTATCAAAGAAAATGATTGTTTATTTTTAAATATGACATCATTTTTACTCACTGAAGCGTTTTGTCTAGCGCAACAAACTCGGAATGAGCAGAATGAAAAAATATTGAAATTTAACAGTTCTGTGAGGAAAAATGCGTGTTTTTTAAAGCGTGGCATCATTTTCTATTAAAATTTTTTTAAAGTTATTTTTAATTGCAATGAAAAAATGGCATCAATAAAGATATAATCAATGAAGACAATTAAACCTTTTCTCTGTAACAATAGAAGTTATCCAATTGCCAACATTTGAAGAAATTTCAGAAAAAAACTTTTAAAATAGAAAAATAGAAAAATAAGGATATTTTAAAAAATAGCTAATGCGGGCACATCTACAAATGAACAGCTTTCATTAAAAAAATATATATATAAATATATATATATATATACTAAAATTGGTTCAGTAGAAAGCTGAGGGAAAATGACTTAACAAACAGGCTTGTGTTTTAAATATATAGATTGTATGAGTGGATAGATGAAAAAAGATAGATGAACAAGTAAGTTAAAAAAGAAAGAAAGATATGAGTAAGCTCAAATGTGATACCATGCTAAATATTTTTAATTGATAGTCATCATTGGTCACAAGACATTCTCTATCACATATAAGGATGATGTAAGGGAGGTGTCGGGGAAATTGCTCAGAACTGTGCTACTCCCCAAGCCATGTTCTTTGACTTATTTATTTTTAAAAGCAGGGTTTTTTTTTTTTTTTTTTTTTTTTTTTTTGTGCATGTGTATGTGCATTTGTATATATAAACATTTGTTGAATAAAAACAAATGACTATGGATTGATGTCTTTTGGAGATGTTTCACTGAATTTTGAAATGCATCATGGAAATTGTATGTTTTATTTAAGCAGAATGAAATACAAATCAGACTTTATTTTCTGCACCTGCAGAATTTTTGCTCATTGCATCTGAGGTTTACTCATAATAACGAAGTTTTGTGCAATGTATTAACTAGACCAAGCATTTGTTCATGTTAAAACTGTGTTTGCATTATATTCAAGCTCATAAATTTGTGTTTATTTTGATTGTTATATTTCCTTTTAAATATTCATTTTGATCTGTTCAGAATTGTTTTCTTTAGTTTTTTTTTTCTTCCTTTATTTTGCTTTTTTTAAATCAGCCCAAATTTTAATGTTACTTTAATGATAAAAAAATATGTTTCAAATTACTCTTAGTTTCTAAGAGTGTTGTAAATTTCTATTATCATTATTTATAATAAATTGTTTTTAATATTTGAAAAAGTAATCTGTGCAATCTACTTTTACAACATCAAGCTTACATGTGGTTAAAATTTATCAGTGTTTTACAAATTTATTCAATTGCATTATATTACCTGTACATGTTCTGTGTTACATTGCTTGTTTTATGTTTTGAGTATAATCTATGTTAAATGTTGATTGTATTTATGCATAATATCCTTTTTGCATACCTGTATATTTGTTTTTACTTTTTATACTTATTTTATTTCCTGTTAAAAATATATCTAGATGTTATCTCTTTCTAAACTGTTATCAGATTCATTTTTAAGATTGTAATATAAAAGTTAATAAAATGTTGTTACAGTTAAAGCACTTGCAATGATTTTATAAAATATCATATATAACATATACAATATATGTTTTTATGATTTGTATATAGGATCAGAGCTGGAATTCTGTTTTATGCATACATGGGTTCAGTACAATTCGCCACCACTGTCTCTCCTTAAGAAAACACACACACACACACACAGATGCTAATTAAAAAACATGCTACAATAGCATTTTATCACATGCTATTAAATTAGCAATTCTTGTGTGTATATTAGAGATGAGTTCAGGCTCTTTTTTTTCAGAACCTGAGCACAACAATTTCAAATTCAAGTCCACACAAGCCCGAAAAATTTTGTGTCACCAGAGCTGATATCAGAAGTATGCGGTAGAAAATTGTTAATAACATTTTAAAATGGTTTCAGTATTAATTTTCTCATTTAAAAATGTCTTCTTGCATTAGAAATAAGTAATTTATCCTAAATACTTTCCCACGACAATGTTTCATGGTATTCATGTCCTTGGAAATCTGTTTAAAATAGCAATTTTATTATTTACAAGCATATGTTTCTGTCAAAAATGACGAAAACGTGTTCTTTTAAGTTTAGAACGTTAAGTCAGATTATTGACACATTATTTCATTTAAACAGGTGATATAAATTGAAATATTCTGCGTGTTTTAATCCAATATGGAGATTTTTGTAATGTTGTCTTACTGTCATCTTGTGTTATGCACAATATTTCCAACTGTGGCAAGTCATCAAAATCACCCCAAAAACGGTGTTTGGAAAAGTCAACCTTCAGAGGAAGAAAATATGGTACTTCCTACGCTTTTAACTGCAATTTAAACATAAATTTTTGCTTAAAATGTAGACTGAGTAAAAATTTTAGAATGGTTAATTTTAGGAATAAAAAAATCTATATTTTTTCTCTATTAATGCTATTTTTCATTTCTAAAATGTGAAAAAAATTTTACTTTGAATCAAGGCTTTTTTTTTTAGAGCAGCTTAATCAACTGATTTTTTTAGAAATTTACTGAATTTTCTGTTGCGTATGTTGGCAAATTCATGTGTTGGTAAAGTAACCACAAAAAATATGCATAGATTAAAAATAAAACAAGTTAAAATATACATAGGTTAAATAAGAAAATTAAAAATAAAAGAAAAAAACTGTTGCAAATTTTATTATAACTATTTTATTAATAATTAGAACTGTTACCAATAAAAGCAGGAAAATACAATTTAATTACCTATAACGATTAACACAGCTCATATCAGAGGTAGATCCAGGCAAAAATTGGGGCCACCCTTCAAAAAATTCTATTTAATAAAAAGGGCCTTTTTACAAAATTCATTTTAATAAATAGCGACCATTCTCAAAATTCTATTTCACAAAAAGGATCCTCAATGCAAAATTTAATGTTAGGAATAGGCTTTTAAAAAAGCTAAATAATAAATTCATAATTTGCAGCATTCGATCTTTCAGTGTAACATTTTATTTGTCACAAGAGAAAAAAAAAAAAAAAAAAAAAAAAAAAAATGCATCAATCTTTGCACATAAAGTATGTTCTTTTCTTTTCTTTCTAAAAAATTAACGTTATTTACGTATTATCTGATCCAGAAGACAGATTGCCAAAAATGGTTGCCAATTGCCAATTTTGTTTGAAACAGTAATTTAACATTATTAAATACATAACATTGTTAAAAATGGTAAATAATATAACATAAATAAATAAATATAAAATAATAAATGAACATTAATAACAAAAAATGAAAAACTATAAATTATAATGAAAAAATTAAACTATAAATTATAATAAAAAATAAACTGCAATAAATAAGTAAACTATACAGATGTAAAAAAAATAAGGGTAATATATGTAATTGATATAATTGGCTCCATGCTTGGCACAATTGTATTTGACCTGACACAGATTATACGTAAGTACCAAATTATCAATTGGGATTTAAAAGGCCTAAAGAGGGCGCTAATTGCAGCTGTCGGTACAGGAAAAGGCTATAAAGTCTTACACTCATGCACCTTTTAGGTAGATTTCGTAAGAAATACTACCTATTACATTCTCACCTAAGTTGGAAATTTTGAAAAATTTTTGCAGATCTACGCCGATCATGACTCCCAGAACCCAAAACCACCCCCAGTTCAAAACTTTATCTATCTATCTATCTATCTATCTATCTATCTATCTATGTCACTTTTTTCTGACCACGATAACTGGAAAAATTCTGCATAAATCTCTTCCAAACTGATACATAAAATCAAAGGTCATAAAATCTCGGTCAAGTTCGTTAATAGGCAAAATCTAACCATGGGGGGGCTTTTTGTGAAAACAGAAAAACCCTCATAATTTCTTTATTTTTATACGTATCGAATCCATTTAAAGTTATTATTACTTCTAGGAAAAGGGCCGAAAATTTATGTATGACAGATTTTTGATATAATTAAAAATGGCCCCAAGGGGGAAAAAGGGGGGGGGGGTTTAGAAGAAAAAAAATCTTAGCTTCGCAATTCACAAGATATCAAATTCGTGTAAATTTATTATTAATCCTCTTAGTATTATCTAAAACTTTTATATTGACAAGTTTTTTATAGGACCAACCGTTATAGCAAAAAAAAAAAATTAAAAACAAAAAAAAATCCCTGCCGGCTCCGCCTGCAAACAAGTTATTTTTCGAAGTAGGCGGTTCCAACTCCCGCATCTTTTCGAAACTGATGCATAAAATCTCGGTCAAGTTTCTTAATGGGCAAAATCGAACCAGGGGGGTGGGGGGGCTTTTTGTGAAAACAGAAAAAAAAACATAATTTCTTAATTATGATACGTATCGAATCCGTTTAAAGTTATTATTACTTCTAGGAACAGGGGCAAAAATTTATGTATGACAGATTTTTGATATACCGTATTTACCCGCGTATAAGTCGAGAAATTTTGGACAAAAAAAGACTTAAAAATTGGGGGGTCGACTTATGCGAGGGTCCTTATATATTTCTTTTTTACCAGAAGTCAAAAATGACCTTCTGAAAGGCAATTACTCTCTTTTCGCATTCCATAACACAATGGCGTCATTTACTGTCGATTTGCATATCAGGAGAGAAAAAAAGGAATTAATTGCATTTACTTATCAGCGCTGAGGTAAAGGTTTGAAGACTGAGTGACGGGTTTGGCGCTGGCGATGAATGTACGCCTACGACCCCCCCCCCCCGGATACTGACGGAACAGTCGACTGGTTTAAAAATGTGTGGGATAAAAGACCAGGAGCTGTTTTCAAATAAACTTCCCTTTTAGTTTGCGACTTGTTTCGTGGACATTTTTCTGAAAACGTGAATAAAGTGACGAAAGAACTAAAAACGACTGTATTTGTAATCCCGGAAGGGTTAACACCCGTCCTTCAACCCAAGCAAACATTTGCTTTGACCCCTTTCTAACAACGTTTGCCTCAATATGCCCTTCAAAGCAAATGTTAGAAAATATTGAGCAGAGTGGAATTTATCCAGTTGTCCAACATTTACAAAGGGCGGTAATATCAGAAATCCCATTAATTTCCCAGTGGGTTAAAGATGCGTGGAATCAAATTCCTTCCGAAATGATTATAAAATCGTTCAAGAAATGCTGCATAAGCAACGAACTAGACAGCACAGAAGATAATGCCATTTTCAAAAGTGATAACGACGAAAAAGAATGTAGCGACACAGAGATTGAAAACATGTATCATGATGAGCCGATGACGAGGAAGGATTTTTGTGAATTGTTTGGCGAGTCCGATACTGAATTGGACCTTGAATCTATTTAACTTTGTATATTACTTTAGTATATTATTATCTTCATTTTTGTATATTTAGTACTTTTTTTTTTAGATGATTTCGAATAAATAAATAAATGTACAAAAAAAAAAAAAGTTTCTTTATTATTGTATATTTAGTACTTTCTTTTTTTTCCGAGGTGATTTTGAATAATGTATTTTTAAAAAAAGTTCAAATTTCTTGATCGGAAAAGTAAGGGATCGACTTATACGCGGGATTTAAAAAAATTCAAATTTCTTGATCGGGAAAGTGGGGGGTCGACTTATACGCGGGTAAATACGGTAATTAAAAATTGCCTTAAGGGGGGGAGGGAAGAGGGGTTTTAGAAGAAAAAAATTCATAACTTCGTCCATTCCCAAGATTTCAAATCCACTTAAATTTATTATAAATCCTCTTAATCTAAAACTTTTATATTGGCATGTTTTTTATAGGACCAACTCTTATAGCAGCAAAAAAAAAAAAAAAAAAATATCCTTGCTGGCTCCGCCTGCAAACAAGTTTGGTTTCGAAGTAGCAATTCCCGACAAACAGGCACCCCACGGTCTGCGTCTTCGAAATCTACCTGTGCCTGTAGGCCGAGTTGTCAGGGATTTTTTAAAAATTGGTTATAAAAAGAAAAAAAGTCACCAAACTTTGGGGATTTTTTCCACTAGTAGTAACTTGGCGATTATGCTTGTATTAAGTAACTAGTGTTGAAATTTTGGAAAGCACGAAAATTAAAAAAATCACCAAACATCGGTGCATGAGTGTAACAAATCTGTTCCCAGGAAAATTGTCCCTTTAACTAATGCTAAAGTGCCTTTGAAGTCATTATTTATTTTAAATGCGTTTGAAAGTGTTAGATATTCAAATTCAGATAATTTTTACCTTGTCATATAAACACAGAATACCAATATCACATGAAATCTGAAATTGTGCAAAAAAAAAAATAATAAAAAAAAAAAAATCATTATGAACAAATAAAAATCATGTAATGCAATGGGCTTGCACAGGGACTTTCCTGAAGTGAGAAGTTGTATCTTTTTTCCACCAGGATGGCATATTCGAGCACTTGAATCAGCAATTAACTCCATTTTTCATGCACTATTTTAATGAAACGTTCAAAGAGTCGTTCATTTTTCTCTAGATCTGAAATTTGTGGTTTTGAATGGCAACCATATTTGTTTGTTTATATTTTTTAATCTGTTGTTTATAATAGCTGATTATTTATTATTTTTAATTTTGACCTCAAATTAGACATTATAATTGGGTAGTTTTCAAAGGTTTTAGAGAAAATAATGAAAAATAGATATGATACGAAGCAGATTATGTGTATATTCCTATAAGTTGAACAATAGGCATACTTACGGCACCGGAATACTTATGCCAAACATGGCCGCAATATGTTTGCCTTTTCTGTAGAGTGTGTAAGACCCGGAATCGGCACTTCACTTGTGTACTATATAAATAGATACCCACCACTTGCAGACATCTGCAAAAGTCACTGTTTTTATTCTTTTAAAATATCATTGTACAATTATAGCAGAAAGACATGAGCCCTATTTTACAATTTCATCCTGGAAAATGATTTCAAACAGAAAAAGAGGCTAAACAATGGATAATCTTCCTGTATGTTACTAATACTAACCGTGCCATGTCTTCAGAATAAGATCAGATAGAATATTTATCTTTATATCCTATTATAACAAATCAATTCCCTTTAAAACTGATGTTTAGAGGATTGTAAAATTCTTTAAGTAATGTAGACTACATTCTTGTTTCTCAAATTGCAGTTTAAAAATTTTTTTTTCAATTTGTGAATAAATAAAATTTTTAGTTTGAGCCCAAGCCCGAAGACCGGTATAAAAATAGAGTTTGAGCCCGTTTTGGGAATGGGATTGGGCTGAGCCTGTCTCATTTCTAGTTGTATATGTATATTTTTTACTAGTTACCACTGAACAATCTCACTTTAGGGCTATTTTAAGGACTGGAAAAATAAATTTTTTATTAGAATTTTTTATTTTTATGATTCTTTTTTAGTTTGGAAGTGTAATTTGCATAACAATATTTTGTACTAACTGCATAGCAATTTGTTGCATTGTATTTGTATTATATAAGATCTTTAGAGTTTTTCGGGAAAAAATAAATTTAATTGTATTCTACATTTAAAAATATTTCTAACATTAATTTTGGGATTTTTTTAATTATAGTTAAGGAACCATATTTACAATGTAAGTTAATTGAAAATTAAAAAATACACGGCATTTGTATTTGATTAAAAAATACATTTTTTCAAATTAAGTTATTTTTATGGAATAACAGATGAACGAATGCCTTTATAAAAGAGAGTCACGGCATATGGGCAATACATTTTTTATTGTTGAATTATGAAAAGAACTAAACATAGGGAAGCTTGCCATTATTTTGCCCTTGGCGAGCCTGCAATTATTGTTAAGTTAATATTTCTTTACTTGTTCAACTCACTGAAGCAAATAATTTACAATAGCTCCATTTTCTATCAGAGGCCATTCATTTACATTTTTTTCAAATTTGGAAAATAATAATTTTTGTAATTTTTTAGGTTTTTGGTAATAATTTTTGTAATTTTTTAGGTTTTTGGTAATAATTTGGTAAATGTAGAGGTAAGTTGAATAAGTATTCTTTACAATACATTTTTTAAACAGAAGGTAAAAAAAAAATTCATTAAATCAATTTATTAAAACAAAATAAAACCAAAGAGTTCACCAGTTTGAATAGCAGATGATAATCGTGGCATTAAATGTGCTATTCTAATTGATTTTTTCCCCTTCTCAGTTTTATGGGAAAATGGCAATAAAAAGGTATAATAATCCCAATATTTCCCCTTTCTTTTCTCTTTTTCCATAGCAATAGAGTTGTTTAGCTGTCATCATTACAGAAATTTCACAAAAAATTACCAAAAAAAAAAAAAATCTAGTATTTCAGAAACTAGTAAAAGTTTCAAAATTACCAGAGTTATTATGACATTCTCGGATTCATACGAATAATTGATGTTAGTTTCATTGCACATTGATCCATATTCTAGTACAAGTAGTTGTGAAATACAAACATACTGTCAGATTTTTTAATAAAACAAATTCTGAACAGCGTGGTTTATTTTTGTTCACTGAAGGTAGCCTAGATGATCGTTTCCTTGCTTATCATTGAAGCTAACTTTGACTAAAATATACCTCTGTTCTAAAAAAAAGTAGTTAACGCTGTTGCTGCCATAATTTAATTTATTGTGACCAGGGCTTTTTTCTTGGCTTATATTAAGAAGACTATTGCATGTATAAATATGAAAACTGGTAATTTTATAGAGAAATGTATGATAAACACGCTGAAGAAGACAGTTGTTAAATTGCAGAATTATTTTAAGTGCTATTTAGTGTTGAAATCAGTCAAAATAGTTCAGTTAAAAAAGGTTTTATAGAATTAAAAACTAGGCATAGCAATTTAATCCTCTTTTGCAGGCACATACTAGACTAGGCTGTGGTGTACAGTCTTTTTAAATTTGTCTGATTTGTTAGTTTTTTTTTTTCAATTTTTTAATTAAAAATTTCATTATTCCAATAGAGATTTTTTTCATATTTTGAATAAGTTATTTTATTTTAACCTATAGTTGCCAGTTTTAAAAGAGCGGAAATAATAATATTTCCAAACACCTTTCGATCGAAAAATATATTTACATGTAAATATTATAAAATAATAAATTTTAAAATAATTAAATTATTAGGTACAAGGTACATTAAATTATTAGGGGTAAATTAAGTCATATTTAAAATGACTTTCTAATAGCGTCTAAAGAGAAAACTTTTCTTCTAGATGTTATTCTAAAAGTCTGAGAGGCAGCAACATTTTTTACAAGCTGATTTTGAAATGTGTGATAGATCTTACTTACTTAATCAATTACAGATTTGGATGTGGCTTTGGCAACTAAAAAATTCTCCAAGTCAAAGGGAAATGAATGACAACCGAATTACAGAAGATTGCCACTGGTTGAGACATAGGCGTACAGTTTTGAAAATTATTGGTGGGGCTCAACTCTTTTTTACACAAATATATGCACGTGAGTGTAAAATAAGATAGATTACCAATTTAATGTTGCTTTTTTAACCCCCCTTTTAAAGAAATTAAACATAATCGTATACTGGTAAAAAAAATCACAAGTGAAATAAAACATTAAGACAATATAAAAATTACACCGTATAGACCCGTTTGTAAAATGATACTCGCTGATATTCGCGAATCGTTTATAATAAAATCACAACGAAAGTTGACTTTGAATAACGTATTGTTGTTGTTTTTTTCGGAATATGGATTTTTTTTTCTATTTTAATTTTTTATATAAAAAGTTCAAATGTTAAGCATTTTATTCATTTTTTTTTAAGAAAAAAAAAAGAACATAAAGTGAAAAAGTTTTTCTAATGTCGTTTATTCCTATAACAAAAGAAAAATGGAACATTTAAAAATTCTATAAAATACTAAAAAGTAAAAAAAAAAAAAAAAACTTTTTTAAATTTTATATTACATGGGGGAAAGCTGTCCGGTTCGTTTTAGAAATTACTGGTGGGGCTCGAGCTCCACGAGCCCATACAACCCTACGCCTATGGGTTGAGATAATATCATTCATCTTCCGTAATCGGGTAATCTTTTTTAAAACAGAACAAATTAGCGTATTTTTGGAGCCTACGGTGTCTGGACGAAGGTTGCCGAGTGTAGCTTGTCGTAGAGGGCAGAGCTCTTTAGTTATTCAAAAGATTGTACTTTATTTGCATTAAAAACATTTTTTTTATTATTCTGTGTAAAAAATTCCAATTTTAAAGATTGTTCGGACAAATATTTTAATACATTAGGCTTCATAAATTAACAAAACATTGACTAAAAAGTTTTCCTTACCAAATAGAAATATTTATTTCTGCGGGATTGTGTGAATCCCGCATAATGAAAAGTGCTGTGAAGGATTTTCCTCCTTAAATTCTTCGCTATGCATGGGATTCTTCCGCGATATTTTCTTCTTAATTTCATTAAATGAATTCGTCAATCAATCACGAAAAATAATCGCGAATTTCGTCAATCACTCACAGAAAAAAAATTGAGAATTTCATCAAACAGTCGCTGAAAAAATTCACGAAATTCAATCAGTCATGACGGAGTCCATCACGAAATTTGCAATTTTTTTTGTTCTATAGGGATTAAAAAAATATATTGATGATTTTCGGCTTCCCTCTTCACTAATGATGTAAAATTTGCACAATTCAGAAATCTGTAAAGCCTTTGGCTCCGGGCTGTGCAGATTTTTGAGAGTGTACTGTACATAATATTAATATGATTCAATAAAGCAAATGGTTTGATAGCATTGTAATGATTGCAGTAACTAACTATAATGTAACTGTAATAATGAAAAAAAAAACTAATTATTAAAGAACTTGCATTATATAGTCCCTCAAAATTGAAAAATCCCCACTAAAATAGTGAACTGAAGGGGAAAATTCCTTCCTAAAATTCAAACCCTAATTTTAAATTTTGCTGTGTAATAGAGGAAAATGTGTAAATATGAGCACCCTTTTTAACACTTTCCAACCTAGTTGAAAAGTGTTTATGACTTTGGTTTGTCTGCCGTATGGCCGTCTGTGCATGCTCCAACTCCCGTAAATATGCTCGAATTGCCCTAAAATTTTTATGTTATTGTCGTTATCTATAGCATGTTCCCTATTTCAACTGAAGTGTGTAGCACTTATAGTTTTTTTACAGGGACAGTCAAAAGTATTCCGTTACATTACAGTCAATGGGGAAAAATCTTTTCAAGTGCATTTTGATGACGCTACGTTATTTAAAACATAATGAAGTTTATATATAATTATGGAGCACATTAAAACATGCTTTTTGTATAATATGGGGTGCAAAGCATTTATTATTCATTTACAGGGTCAAACAAAAGAATTCTGTTGCACATCGTTCTATGGGGGAGAATCGTTTGCAGTGTAATTTAGCGATATTTCACTATTTCAAACATAATGAAAATTATATGCATTACTGAGGTGCACTATCAATTGCTCTCGTGTGCATTGCGTTTATTTACAGGGACACACAAAAGATATTGGTTACAGTACATGTGCGATATTTACAGTCTATGTGTGATAAGAGTGTTTTCAACTTTGGTTTGCGTTTTTAAATGCAAGTTTTTTTTTTATAGTACGGCTGTGTTTATAAATTAGGTTGATCATATACAGGGCTACACAAAGGAATTCGTAAGTATTACAGACTATGGGAGTGAATTGCTTAAGGGTAGTTTTTCAATGGTGACCATTCCCCCCAAACCAAATGACACAAATTCCCCCCCCCCCCCCCAAATAAAATCTTCATACATCAACAATGACCCCCACCAACCTAAACAGAACATCAATTGTAAAATATATTTGACTAATAATTTAATAATAGTATTTTTACGCACTATCACACAAACATGAAATAAAAGTTTTAACAGCTTACTAAATAATGAAGATATATATTTCATTATTAGCAATCTGATTTCCACATTTATAAGTTCTGACTGACAAGCCCGTGTTAATACGTTCACTAAGCTCCAGTTTTCACTGCAATACAAGCATTATTTCAATTAATATAATTCTGATATAATGCAATATTAATGACTGAAGTAATGATTAATACTCAATGATTACATTCATATACTAATCTTTTTTTTAAATGTTAGAAAAATCAATTCTTTTTAGCATTTAAGATAAAATACAGTGAAAACAACATTACAATTTTGCCCATTTGCTCGTTAGCCGGAGGATATGAAAATTTAAATTCGTCCCAACATCAGTGCTTGTGCCTTGCTTTCCACAGGACGCACATGAGGATCACTCTTGCAAGGCAGTACTTGTTTCTCGAGATCAGCTGGATATATTACACTTAATGGTTCGTTTTTAAATAATTTAAATAACAAATAAATACAATATAAACTTAAAGAATCTTTTTTATCAAAAATTTTAATCTACACATAATATAAAAAATATAAAATATGTCCCTTCTAAGCATTCACTAATAGATGATTTCTGCACCGTTAGTCTTTGATAAACAGTTCCAATTTCAAAAGTCCTTCCGGCCTGTACCGGGAGGAAAAGGTAGCTTTCCTATATCTTAGTTTTAAAATTTTAGCTAATGTTACACGAAAACAGCAACTTAAAATGCAAATAAAACGTTTACAAAAGATTCGTTAATACTGAATTTGAATAAGAAATTCGCCAAATTATTGAGCAATAGCCAAATTGACTTCATTTATGAAAACTTATTTTGGTCGCCAAATTTGGCGATATTTCGCTAAATGTCGCCAAGTTTGGCGAGAATTTGGCGCTAACAGATATGAATATATAGTTTTATGCGTTTGATTGGGAAAATTATTACAACAATGAAAATTTTTGTAATGTGCTGTCTTGTTTCAAAATGTCAGCCACCCTAGAATTTCAAACTGCTCTATCTCAGCCGTTTTTTAAGATAGAGGTAAAACAAAAAATGCTCTGGAATCCTCGTTTCAAGGGCTAACACTGAATTAAAAAATAAATTTGAATTTTTAACTTTTTTGTATATTTATTTTAGTTTTAAATTTTTAAATGGCCGCCATCTTGAAACAAAATGGCGGACCAAGCTGGCCAACGAACTCGGTCGAGACATTGGTGAGCTTAATACACACAATTAGTTTCATCAAAATTGATTTATAAATACGAGCGTTATCGTATGACATAGGTCAGATATATATATATATATATATATATGGATATATATATATATATATATATAAATCAACATTTGAACGGAGGGTGGTTTTGGGGTCTGGGGGCATGATCGGTGAAAATATATCAAAATTTTCCGGAACTGCTTTCCTCCGAACGGCTGCAATAGGTAGCTTTATACTTTTTTGTATTGAAAGCTACCTAAAAATATTTAAAATTAGCTGAAGGATTATGTTATACGCCGTTTGGGTCAAAAAATGCATTTTTGAAGACGTTACAAAACTTAAACTTTTTATACGTCCCTGGATCCTATAAGTTATATTTAGTGAAACGGTTCTCATGCTATGACATGCTTGGGAAAAAATCATTTTAGTGCGACCAAAAGTTACCGAGTTTCAAATTTGGAAAAATTTGGCACTTAACACAGTGCCTGAAATAATGTACGATTTCGATCTAACCGCAGATCACTTCGGGCACCATGTTAAAAGCGAAAAATTTCCAAATTTTAAACTGTCATAACACGGTGAGTTTTGGTCGTACAAAAATGATTTTTTTTTTTTTTTTTTCATTTGATATATCAGAGTTTCAGGATTGTTTTACCAAATATAACTTATAGGACCCGTAGGCTGTATGAAAAGTTAATTTTTATAACTTATTCACCAGAATTGCATTTTTTGATCCAAATTGTGTCCGACATAATTATTTAGCTAATTTTAAATACTTTTGAACTTGGAACTATATGCCTAAGACTAACGATTATGAAATTATCTATTGGTCGACGTTTGGAAAAAACACACTGTGAAGTTAACAAATATAGAAAACATATTCTGAAAAAAATGGAAAGGAGAACAATTCTATAAAACAAATTTGATAAACGTTTGAAAACAAGTAGAAGTAAAATAAAATAACAATAAACTTCATTTTTTTTCTTTGCGCAGACTATGCGGTTTAACATATAAAAACCAATATATTGGTTATATTGGGTATTTCCATATATGGAAAGAATTGTTTTAGAGATTCTAAGAAGACCTTTTTAAAGGAAAAACCTTGTCTAAAAAAATCGCATAAAACAGGACATTGTTTAAAAATCTAAATTTTAATTTGAAATAAATTTTAATAAATTCTAGAATTAAGAGAAAAAAATCTGATTGATGTTTGTTTCATCTTGATCAAATATAAAAAAGCCAAAAGATGTAAAAACGTCAAAAAATATTGATAATATAACTAGAAATTAAAAAAGAATGATACATTAGAATTCAAATTATCAACAAACAGAACTTAAATACTATCTGGGATAATATTTTTTGGAAACTGTTATGAGTTGAAGTAAAAAATCAAGATGTTAAATTTTCATTTAGACTAACTTTTAAAATTTTTGTCAATTGTTTTTTTCTGACTGTTGTAGTTGTGGAAAAAGAATTTATGATTTCTTCATTACTAATTTTGGAAAAAAACATCAGTTTCAGTAGAAAGAAGCATGTTTTTTCTTTCTTCTTATCGTTCCCGAAGTATTTTACTTGGAATAGTATGTGTGTGTGTGAGGGGGGGAGGGTTGATATATTCCGTAAGAAGCTGTAGTTGTGGCCGTAGTTTATTAAGAAACGTGCTTATTTTACTTCTTATAAGTTGCAGAAGTAAGTAATTGCAAGAAATTCTGCTTAAAAGCAGAATTTTTTTAATTTGTTGCTATCCTGTAGTAAACACCAATAACTTTTATATAATTTATCTACTAAGTAAAATATTTTAATAATAAAGCTCCTTTTTTATGAAAATAAATATTTACTTATAAGTATTTAAAAGAAATATCATTTAAATTATTACAAAATAAATCTTAAATACAAACATTGCATATCGTTTTAAGAAGACTAAAATATTAAAGACGAGTTGTCTATATCAATGGTGTATGTACATTTACATGTACATACGTCCTTGTTTAAGATTAAATCTTAATGTTTAAGATTTCCCAATCTTATTTTTTATACTACCTAGTCATACAGTTTAATATCCCCCCCTCAAAAAAAAAAAAAAAAAAAAATATATATATATATTTTTTTTTTTTTCTCTAAATCACACCCCCTCCACTAAAATAAACTGAATTGAAGCGTTTATTTCAGCACAAGTTGTTCCCTTATACTGTTTTAACAACATACTCTTACAAGTACCGATTCTTATAAAATGGCAGACACTGTACCATTAAAACATAGTCCTAAATCTGTTGTAAGCCCTTGTATTCTGTATATGTTTTTCTTTCACACTATAATTTTTTAGTCATATTACCTAGTAATTAATCCTCCTCCTCCTCCCCCTCCCGAAAAAATCTAATTTTTCTTTAAATTCCTCCCTTCCCCCTAATATAATTAGTGGCTGGAAGTCTTTTTCTCTGTACAGGACACAGGTTATTTACCTTATACTGTTTTAATGACAGACAATACAACTCTTCTAACATCTCTAAAATGTACTGTACTTAAGTTCTAATTTTCTGAAAATGGTCAAGTAATTTATTTTAGCGTTGTCTCTTCCTCTGAAATGCTTATTTTGTTGTTCTTCCTTATTCCACCCATCAATAATGTATTTTTGCACTCGGACCGTACGATACGACCCTTTCAAACAAGATAATAAATTACTGAAGACGCTTCTGGAAAGCTATTCCTTTTATCACATCTTGTGGTCCTAATTGCCTTTCAGCATGTGTTAAACATTTTCCCGCCGGTATTCCAAGTATTTTTTTTTTTATTATTACCGCACCTTCAAAGATAGCAAGATTCAGAATGGGTTCTTATTGACCTTATCGAGAATTTAAAGAATGAAAAAAACAGAACATTTCTGGAAATTGAATGTTGAAAAAAAATTAAAAGTAATATTTAAACAAAAATCAATATTTTTTTAATAGTAAAAAAAGAAAAAAAGGGAAATATTAAGAATTTAAAAATTGCCCCCAAAATTTACTTTTTCTCTAAATTCCCCCCCCCCCCTAAAAAAAAATAAATTGTATGACGCACTTTGCGCCACCAAACCCCTCTCTGGGCACCCCTGTAGTTTTTAATTGTGTTTAAGCATTTTCCTGCTGAACTCTATTTAGTAGATAATAGAAGTGTGTGGAATATAAATAAATTCATATACAGGGCTACGCAAAGAAAAAGATACATTTTCGTT